>CM056996.1:5875000-7205000 GCA_029891345.1 Dryococelus australis
TGGAGAACGCTGGCCCAATCGTCGCCTTCCACTGTGACAGCGTACAACCAATGTGCAGTTTATATCGGCATATTTGTGCATTACAGTAGAGTCTAGCTTACAGGTAATTGAACTCGCGAATTTCTAGGGGTTTCAGCCATTTATCACAAGCGTTTTATGCTTGTGTTAACATAAAAGTACCTTTTTATTGTTAAGTTGATTTTATACAGTACTTATATTTTAGTTATAAATTGTAATATTCCATCCGTAATTAATAAAAATAAAATCAGAGAGAAAATAGGCTTGTTGTGAATTCCTGGCCAGGAATAGTTCTCCACGAGGTATCAGCTAGGTCCAGGAACAATCACATAGGTAACAAAACGTGCAAGTGTTTGAATTCTACCTTGTCCTCAATTAAATTCGTAAATTTTTCAGGTGTGTCTATATGGTCACCGAACTCACGATTTTCTGTTTCCTACCTATAGCACTGTAGCGGAGATTTAAACTAGGGAGTAATTAATTATATTTGTTGAGATTGTTCAGATATACAAAATATTTTATAATTTTTAGCATGTGATATACTTTTGTGATGACATGGTGAAACTGTGTAGCTTTTGAAAGAGCAAAAAGAAAAGAGGTGACGTGGTTACAATTTAAGAAAATGATCACAATTGTGAGAGTTGTGTGCCAAACTTTAAACCAGTAGGGGTTCAGTTACAACTCTAAATAATTTCTATGTAACCAGAACAGCACATGGAAAAAGTTTGTTAATTCAGTGATTTATTTACCTGCGTTTTGATGTTAACTTTGGTAGATAATATTCAATGTGTCTGATTTAAGAGAAAATTCACTTTTGTGTTCCTATCACTCAGCGAAATACAATAGTTGAACTCAAAATTTGTTTTAAACAACTGTGTGAAGTGTTTTATCATGTGCTTAAATGTGAATTCGCTATTAATTACGCTTAGTATAGGCTATGCACTGTAAAGTGAACACTTTTGAAAGCCCTCTATTTTGGAATAATATTTAATAAACATATTTTATTTTATCTTAGACATTAACTTCCGAGTGCAGTGAATATACATACTTTGTTTATTACGTACATGGTAATATATTCATTTTAAAAGGTGATTAAATGATGAAAGATGGCTGAAATGAAAAAATAACTAGGGTTTCGAAAGTGCTCACTTTACCGTGAACAGCCTATAACCGTTATATTCCCGATACTCTGGTATTTCCGTCAAATCAACGCAGTTATAGTAATTCAGAAAAGATATAACTTTAAAATATCTTGAGAAATCTTAGTACATTTGAACGTTCTTGATTATCTTCAGAATACGTTAAGTCTCTTAGTGGATTAACGGGTAGAGCAACTGTTTTTGGCGAAAAGATTCCACAACTATGTAGATACACTCAAAAAAACACAAGTTCTGAACCGTATTCGAGATTTGAATAGCCACGTTTCTAAGGTGTCTGCCCGCCAATTGGGGCGTGGAGTATCAGAGTAACTTCATTGTGATTGCCCCCGTCAGGTCACGAATATCATCTCGTAAATACGTTATCAATTGTTAAAGGGAAGTTGTAATTGCGCACGTAGGAAACTGAAGTCAAGCTTGTGCGTGGATATTTTCTTGAAAAACAAACGATACTACTGGATCATGACTGGCAATATTTACCATTCAGGTGTTTTTGGTTGATCCCACCATATAAATTACATTTTTAAATAGTATAACCATAATATTCGTATTTCGAGGAACAAACCTATCCATTTTATTTCTTGTGAGAAGAATCAGACGTCATAGTTTCTGCGACTTCCTATTGGGTGAGGTCTACCGACGTTATTAATTTCGGGCAAGCTCGTGTATCTTCGTGTTTAGTAACCATCCATACTAAACTCCATGAAGCCGCACTAGGCTTAAATGAAAAACGGGCTGAGCATACGAAATCTAGTGACACTTGGAATATCCACTAGAGGAAGTGCTAGCGGTGCTTCATTTCTAGGAGAGTCTGTGCATATGGCCCTATATCTCTGCAGTCAGAAATGCGAAGGTGCGTATGCAACACGCGTGGGCAGATCGTTTTCTACGTGTCACCACAAAAAGCAACGCGACTGTTCTCATGATTTGCGTCACAGCCGCGGGCGCCTTTGTAGAGGCGGATGAACGTTTGTGCAAACCTCGGCAGACAAGCGCTGCAGACGTGTTTTCCTTTACTGCTGACGTGCGTGGCGCCTGCAACAAGGTGCTATCTACGAAGACGCACGGCAGGCGGTAAGCATATCCTCAACAAATCACATACAAAAGGAAATGTTTTACAAAAGAGAAAAATCTGCACTGTAAATGCTAAATATACATTCTTGGCTACTTCCAGACTTTCTGAATCCCTGTCGAAGTTATACTGCCAGGATATTCCTCCGCCTCATGCAAACAAAAGTTCAACCAAGTGTAGAAAATTACATCAGAGGGAATACGCACCGAATTCGTGCGCACTGAATTCATTCACATTTTGTATGAAAACTACTTCCTACTAGCTATTACTAGAGACCCGGAAATTTCGTGAAAATATTTGAGGACAAGCTAGACTTCAAAAACGTGTACATTTGACTTTCTGTCTCAATTGGATCTCAATTTGTAACACACTCCCTGAAGGAATTTGAGCCAATAATTGACCTGTAATAAAACTAGTTCCGAAAACCCTTCTACCTGGTCTGCGATGAAATTGGGGCAACTAACTGAGACTCTAGTACACAAAGAACTGAAGTGTCAAGTTTGTTGCCAAATAAATCCGCGAAATTTCCGGGTCCCTAGTCATTACCAACTTACTGTTTTTATTCGTATTGTTCATTTATAAAAAATTATAATTTATAAATGAAATAAAGGTAGGGACACCTGTTTTTCGCGAGAAGATCTATGCTCAATCTGGATTTCATCCTTTTACGTGCAAGCTTGCAAATTTCCTTTGGATATTGGCTGCGTGTCTATGTGAGAAGACATTTCCTACTCGACTGGAACAATCAGAATTAAGTTACACTGACACTGAACTTCCGTGATTAGGTTGCAGACACTTACGACCATTTAATCGCGATATTGGTTCTGAACTAACGTGTTTTGGAATACAAATATTCGTGGAATCATTTCACGAAAAACAGGTGGCCCTAAATGTAGGCAAAGTCCAATGCAACGAAAAATAAGATACTTATATGTTAAAGTATTAAACGTTGGTGATATATGACATATTTATACATGCAGATTAAAAATTAACAGACGCGAAATTCAATAAATTCGGTACCTTCGAATTTTTCCTGCACAGCTACCAACTTTATTGGTATATGTTTATTGGCTATGTTGCACATGAAGGATACTTGTGGTCGGCACTGTAGGTACACAACAAGGTATGAATCAGTAACTGGTATTTTGAGAGTGTTTCCTTCTGAGTAATCTGATTTGTTGAAGTTTCTGCACCTCTCATCTGTGAATGTTTACTGCTGGCATCAGCGAACACGAACAGAAAATCTCTTCGGTATTTCTAATAAACGATTGTTTGGAAACTACTTGCCAAATATTTTCTTGTAACTTTACAGCTTAAATATTATAATGTATTATACAACACAAATATTGATTTGTTTATTCAGCTTAATGTTTATAATATAATAAGTCTACATCACTTGATTGTTAAAATGTAGCATTAGTTTTACACACTGCACAAGAAGATTTTGTGAAATTTACTCTAATTTATTTGCAGCGCCACAAAAATATCTTTGGTAAAGGCTGCTCACGGTAAAAGGAGCACTTTTAAAAGCCCTGCTTTAGATATACTTGTATGCACGTCGTGTACTCTTCTGCATTATGTAAAATTCACACTGCCATGGGCCTCATCACTTTATTCATGCGTCGATCAAGTGAAACTTTGAATTTATTGAAAAAGTTAATATTTCACAAATCTGCACTTTCCTACACCCCGACACATTAAAAATAGTACAAACCGAAAGAAATATTTAAGTTGTTACAAATGGTTACCTCACACTTCTAATTTGACGTTAAGATATGGAACTATTTCCCGTACATCGTTACCAACTTTATTGGGCGTATGTCTCCAAGTGCGCCCGTTATAATATATACAGGCCGGGGCTGTGACTTTTTTCTAAGGTTGATTTCAAAAGTGCTCACTTTGGGCGAACAGCCTTTTACTAGTTTACAAAGAATTCCTGGCACAAATACTAAAAAAAAGTTTCATTGCGCAATACGTCGTTTACGGGTTGCCAGAAGCACTCTCCAGAGAAATAAATCAAACGTCAAATAATTAAATGATTCAAGCACACGAGCTAGTAAATTAATCCGGAACTGAAAGGTTGTTGGATTCAAAAGTGTCCAATTATTCACGAACCATTTATATCGTGTTGAATAATATTCAAAAACTAATTCGAACAACAGTACATTATTACCTAGTGAGGTAGTTTCTGACTTACAAACTATTCATTATTACCTAGTGAGGTAGTTTCTGACTTACAAACTATTCATTATTACCTAGTGAGGTAGTTTCTGACTGACAAACTATTCATTATTACCTAGTGAGGTAGTTTCTGACTGACAAACTATTCATTATTACCTAGTGAGGTAGTTTCTGACTGACAAACTATTCATTATTACCTAGTGAGGTAGTTTCTGACTGACAAACTATTCATTATTACCTAGTGAGGTAGTTTCTGACTGACAAACTATTCATTATTACCTAGTGAGGTAGTTTCTGACTTACAAACTATTCATTTTTTTAAATTACATTTCTTATAACATCTTAAGGCGACCAATGTGGTTGAGATTATTATAGCGCACATCGATACTTGCCCATCGCTAGATCATCGGTTCACATCCCCATCATATCATGGACACGTCGACAGTTTTTAAATGTAAGTTAGATCATTTAATATAATATTATGAACATACATCGCCTCATCAAAGGTTTTGTGCAAAGATTGAGTAATAGCATTCGAGTGTAAGCATGAGTACAATATTAAAGTATAAAAACTAACGCAATTATTTAGATACAAATCATGACGAGATAAACTGAAATTCTCCCTTCATGGGCAACACATAGGTCTCGGCCGTTAAAGTCATGTGGAGGGATGACCTCAGGCCTTGACCTTGATTTGGCCGATGTCGGAGTGGTATGGTGAGAGACTGGGTCATCTGTAGGAAGCACTGGATGCTAGAAAGAAGGCGTCTATTCGAGGTTTATCCACACTTTTTGAATCGAACCTTTGAAAAATCACACCATGTATGACATGTTTGGCTGTTTCCTAAATATGCCACGTACGGCAAGCGTTTAATACTCGTGTCAACATAAAAGTATCATACTTTTGGTTAACTTGAAATTTTCTTATATTTCATCTATAAACAATGATAATTAATTTATCACTAATACGAACAAAACAGGGAGAAAATGGGTGCATTGGTAACATATAGTCAGAAATAGTTCTCATGTAAAATATTATGCACTGAGTGCGCATGAATGCGGTGCATTGTCACTTTGGTGAAATAGTACTAGGCTCGGTTAGGTTCAGTTTGCATGGGTTGGATGAATATTCAAGAAGTAGAAGTTTAGCAAAACTTCACAAAATAGGGTTTGGCCGTGTTGAGGACAAGGCCGTTTGTTTTGCGTGAATACGTCTACGTTGACGCGCTCGGACGCCTTGATATTCTTTTACGTCCCCGGCACCGCTTCACTCGATCATATGGGATTTTATGAGTATCAATGGATTGATCTTTAAATGCCGTATACAATTTCTGTATTTCGACTTGGCTTTTTGACGAGTATAGGCCGAAATTGTGTTAAGTTTTCTTCATTTATAAAATTAAACTCATACAATTTCACCATAACCACGCCACACAAGTGTTTTTATACACGCAATCGATTGATCTTGACGAGGGCTATCCATTGAAACTCAAACGAGCGTCGTAGCTTCTCCTAGTCAAAAGTTATACTACGCGGAAATTATGAGACGCGGCGAAACGAACTCAAACTGGAACCCCCCCCCCCCCCCCCCTTCCCCTAGCAAGCTCGTCGCGCGCGATGCTTCGTAGTACTCACTCAAAGTAACATACTCTTTGATCCTTTGGCAATCGAGTGGTGTAATTGCATTTTGAATGTATACGATTGATTCGGAACTTCAATGCCAACTGTATCCCCCGATTTTGTTATCATCGGATTTTCTGGATTGCATCCCACTATGGTTGCAAATTTAAAGGCGTATTCGCGTCAAAAGTTGTAAGCAACCGAGATGGATTACACAAGTCTCTACTTCAGCCACAGCTGGGAGGAGGCTGTGGGGCCGATGCGTGCCGAACGGTCGGCCAGTGGGGAATGTAGACCAGGCCGCCACGGAGTAAACCTACTTAGCACAGATGTGAAACAGCCGTTTATAGCGCCGACTCCATCCGCACACGCCAACAAACTGGAGTCACTGGCCAGCAACATGTTGGGATGCCGTTCCACCAATCAGCGCCTGGTAATCTACTCGTCATGCAGACTGCCCAACCAATAGGGAATCTTTCGCAGCACGCACTAGGGAAACAGAAGTGGCAGTGATATTTCGCGGAAAGAAAGATTTCGAGGCAAGGCAAGGTACAATCAAAGCACTATAGCATCATAAACCTTCCTTGACTTCTAAAGGGGCCGTTGTGTAGTGGTTAGACTACTCGCCTCCAACCTAGGCGAACCGGATTCGATTCCCGGCCGGGTCACTCCCAGACTGTCGCAAGTAGGAACCATGTCGGACGATGCTGCTGGTCGGTGGGTCTTCTCGGGGATATCCGGTTTCCCCCGTCCTTTCATTTCGGCGCTGCTCCATGCTCACTTCACCTCACCCACATCGACTCTTAAGACCTCGATGTTAATAACCGCCCAAATATCTTCACTTACTCACTTGATCGACTGTACTTTATAGAGGGTAGTAGACCTTAATCCCTAAAATTTCTGATTTATTTTACAAATATTAATAATTAAACTTTACGACCGGACATTAAGAATCAATGCTTGGTTTGACAGAGGACTACTTAATAAAATTTTTGGAGTTGGTACGGCTCCAATTATACCCATATTTCGCAATGTGGCGCTGAAATGATTAAATAATCAGGCAACGTTTGATTACGTTAAAGCTGTGAAATGAAATATTGGTTTTATAATATTGATTGTGTACATTAAGTTATGAAAGAATGTACTTAAATTAATAGAAATGGTCGGGATACATACCCCTTTAAGTCATATTGCATGGTATCGGATTCTGTCGAAGCTTGTGTAAGTTCTGCCATAGCGACTGTTATACCGACTAGTACGGCACCCGTCACGGAGAAATTTCATACCAGGTTTGGTAATCGGACCTGTCCTATTTTCCGTGACAGGTTCCATACCGGCTTTCCTACCTGGCCAAACACATTACAGTTGCAGAACGTAGGGCCCTCCCCATGGTCACTACTTGAAACGAGTTGATGAATAAACCGAAAAGATGGCATGGCAGAGGTAACGAATCAATACCAATGTGTATTTGTTTTTCCCTCACTTCACCCTCATAGGCTCTCAAGATCTCGATGTTAAGAGCCGTCCAACTATCTTCACTCATTCACCATGCTTTGTGAAAGCTTCTAAAATACCAATAATGGTAACAGATATCGTATAATATCGGCTTTAACGGTTCGCGCGCGAATCACGAAAACTCGTTGCCAGAGTTTCGGCATTCCGAGTGAACCTGTCAGATGCAGAAACGGCACCTTTAACCACTGGAGGTGTGACAACCCCTGAGGTGTATGTATACATAGGACGGAAGTACATTTGTGCTCCCATTTTTCCCCCCGCGAAAAAAAACCCCTGCCCCTACCGAGACACAGGGTCTATTCCCAGAACCTCGGGCAACCAGTCGTAGCCCAAATTAAAGACACCGTATCTGTGTTTCATCTCTGGGGATTTATCCACTTTGTTCTTGCACGGAAAAGAGAACTGGCGCGCATGTGGCGGATCCCAGGAAGAAGGCTTCATTCACTCACTGGCAATACGTGTCACACGACAGTCAATGTCTAGTGTCTAATTTACCAAGGGTCTATAAGCCCTTCAAGTTGTAAGTACAATATTATTTTCTTTAACACAAACATACTTATAGCTACCATTGTAGGACCTGTAACTAAAAGTGAAATTCCATCCTTGTACGCAAATTCTTTAACACAACTCTATAAGTTTGTGTTACAGAAAGATCTATACTTGTTGTCTATTCTATACATTTCTAAATCCAACGGTAAACATTGTTTACAAGTACAGCTGTAATGAAAATATAATGTATTTTTGAACTTAAATTTCTGTTTACATTTTTTTTGTGGTTATGGTATCGCTGTATAATATCGAAATATACGGATGCCTGTGAATAACGAAGACGATGCTGCACGTTTAAGACAGCCGTACAAGTATCTCGGGAGAAATTAGTTTGTAGTAATAACTTAGAGAATTTGAGGTTACGTGCCGTACAGTTTGGAAATGTTTAGGGCGAAATAACTGGAGTCCTTAATAACAAAACGTGTAGATTTTCCAGTTTGCCAGTAGAACAAACACTGAAAATTGTATTACACATTGGCTCGGAAACGAAGAGCAGTGCCGTGGGATTAAAAAAAAATCGTAATTTACAAAGCCATGGATGCACACTTTCTACAGTTGTTAGTATTGTAGAATCCATCTACAGAATTGTAGAATTTGTATGGTAGACTGTGAAATTGGAGTTGTGTTGTAGGCCCCTGTGGTCGGTTGAAACAACAGGGAGACACTAACAGCAGCCAATCAGAGAATGGGCAGGCCAAGCCATGTCGCTTCTGTGAACCTGATCATTCTATGCCGTGGACAGATACCTGCGCAGATAGCAATTTTGATATACTGTTTGCACCCACAAGGTCGTTCGTATACATATAAAGGCTGTTCACGATAAAGTGAGCACTTTTGAAATCAACCTTAGAAAAAAGTCACTGCCTCTGTTTGCGTATATTTTTACGGGCGCACTGAGTGACTTTGAAGTTTTAACAAAGGATGGAAAGTAGTGCCGTATCTTAACGTCGGAAAAAGAATTGTGTTTCTTAACCATTCGTGATAACGTTATTTATTTCACTTTCTGTGTTTTTTTTTAATGCATTGAAGTGTAAACATAAGCAGATTTGTAAAAATTTACTTTGCTAATAATTCCACAGTTTCACTTAACCGACGTATGAATAAAGTGATGAGGCCCGTGGGAATATTAATTTGACATAAGGCGGAAAAACACACTACGTGCATACAATTAGATCTTAAGCAGGGCTTTCAAAAGTGCTCATTTTACTGTGAATAGCCTGTACTGTGCATGAAATATTCCCGAAATCGGCATCCACGCATATCGATATTGATACTTTACATTCCCTCAATTATGCGGAGACATGAATGTATGTTTGCTGTACTGTTTCATCAATATAATAAAAATGTTTTGTTAAATTTGTTTTATAAAACAAAACTGGGACATAAATTAACCGTATGAAGAAATAGTTCTAATTCATACAATAATTTCAAAAGGTATGCACAGAGCCGATATTTAGTGACTAAGATTATATGAGCTGTGCACATTTCCGACAGTTCGCTTTCGTTTTTTTTCTTTTCGGCTATCATGCATGTACGAGGCTACTAATCCATTCATTGCACTAATGAGTATTCTGATGCTCCAAGGCAGCATGTTTGTGATTATTTTGCAAAGAACTTAGGGGAGTCAAAAACTTCTTCATCAAATCATAAAAGACGATATGTTGGCTAAAATATTTTTTGCTGTTTTCTGTCTCTCTAGTCATATAGGTTATTCACGGTAAAGTGAGCATTTTTAAGGCCCTCCCAACAGGCATAATAACCAAACCATTTTATTCTATTGTGCCTTGGCGTTAACTTTTGAAAGCTTTAAAATGTATACACTTCGTTTATTAGTCACACGACAATTTTTATAGTAACAACTGGCGAGAGGATACGACTAAGCTGAGGGAAAGTTTTAAAACACTGCCTTCTAATGTACTACTTTACTCTGAACAGAATATAGTTATCTGCATTAGTAATAGTACAGTCCTGGCCAAACAGGCAAATAACATTTTGTTCTAGCAGCAGCCAATATGTTGCAAGTACAGTCTGTTCCAGCTAAATAATCCTTTTTTAAGTAGCCTACAACTTTCGTAAGAATTACATCTGTAACTACAGGCTGGTTACGGTTGATCGAGTCATTTGAAAGCCCTGATTAGTGGTCTTTTTGCATGTATTCTTCCGCCACATATAATACTGAAATTGCTATGAACCCAATTTAATTATTTGTGCATCGATCAGGCGAAGATGGGTACATGTTACGAACTTGAATAGGGTAATAATAAGCTGTGCGTAAAAAAAAAAAAAAAAAAAAAAAACTCAGTGAAAGAAATTCAGCGTTTACAATTTTAAACTTCGAACTTTTAATACGAGGCCAGGACATGGAGCTAACTATTTTGCTTACAACACTGACAACTTTACTGTGCGCATGCTAGTAAGCATAGGCGGCTGGGAGAAGGGACTTTTTTTCCTGAAAGGTTGATTACAAAAGTTCCCAAACAACCTATGTGTTAACGTAAACAGTAAGGGGAGTATAGACTGTTCACGGTAAAGTGAGCACTTTTTAAATGCCCTCCCAAAAGGCATTAACCCCTAATAAATATATTTTATTGCAGTCTCAGACGTTACTTTTGAGAGTGATGGAATGTATACACTTTGTTAGTAGTCATATTGCAATGTTTACATTAAAAAGTGGCGGAAAAGTATAAATTAATTGAAAGGAAAAATGTAGCAGGGCCTTAAAAAATGCTCACTTTACCGTGAATAACTGAACTAATTTTGACAGAGAACGAGTACATAATTAATTTTAATAATTGGGCACTCATTTTTTTTGTAAGGACTGGCGTATTTGTAACATTTATAATTTCTAACGATTCCTCTGTCTCTGGTCTACGCGTTTTTAGTATGAAAATGGCACAAAGTAATAGGCGATATGGCTTGGTAGTTATTTGATGCGGGTGGTATGCGTAAAATAGAAATGACTAGGATGTGTGTAAATGTATTCATTAGTTACTTTTATGTGTAAGAAAAGATATGCAATTGAAACAAAAATATATAATTCACCAGCAGAACACCAGAATCAAGAAACACATTCACAAATCCTAAGTCAATTTAAAATTTCTTCCAAAAATGTCATTATTGTAGTAGTCAACTTCTCAACAAAGTTTAGAAAGCAGGAGAAATTTTTTTTACATAACGTGCCTTTTATTAAGTACAAGAATACTTTCATCGTACATATTTAAAAAAACTACATTTTTTTTTTGTTTCAATGTAATGAAGATGTGTTCCTGCCTAGGTACCGGTAACCTACCACGGACAAAAACAGGAAGACTTTACATTATGTGTGTGTGTATATAATGATTATATGTACAACCAGATGTGAGCACTTTTGAAAGCCCTCTCATTTGGAATAAGAGTCAATAAATAATATAATTTATTTCAGCCTTAGACGTAAATTTCAGAGTGTGGTGGAATATATACACTGTGTTTATTACTTACATAGCAATATTTATTTAAATATATCGCTAAAGGACAACAAATGGATAAAAGAAAAAAGTTACTAGGGCCTCAAAAGTGCTCGCTTTACAGTGAACGTCCTATAAAACCTTACTGTATGTAATTTATATGACGTGTTCAATATCTGTGTACTGTTCTGTATGGAAATATATCGCACGATAAAACAAACAAAAGCAAGCAGTTATCGCTTGGCCAGCCTGGTGCGCGGTGCGGTGTGGCTGGTGCGGCAGCAGGGAGGTTGGCAGCCGTGCCTGGGTGGCGCGGCGGAATGCAGCCTCCCGTGTCGTGCCAACAGATGGCTCCACAGGCCACAATGTGCCGCGGGGGAGACACAATACCCGGGCCATTGAGCCGAAAGGGTCCTCCGCGCCCTCCCCCAAGCTACCTTCCACACTCCCAACCTTGGAGGTCACAAAAAAACACTTTCTATGCAGCACGTGTTGGGGTCAACATATTAGCCGTGGGGCCCCGGGCTGAAAACATAAATCCGAAAAGAAAATACGGGTTCTCTGATTCTGGAGAGGGGGTGGCGGCGTAATAGGAGGGAGATGTGACGTCTACAGATGCCAATACAAATGCGCGCGTCTCATTCCTTTTATGAACCTAGAACTGAAGTTCTTCTTTCGTTCCAGATGGTCGCTCGCGTACAGAAAAAATAAATTCTTATAATTTAAATTTAAAATAGGGTAATAATTCTCTAAGTACAGTATTTACTTTTAAAGTTTGACACCTCACTTGAAATATTTTTCTACCAAGTGTTTAACTGACAGTGAGCAACTGATATTACAGTTCATTTTATTTAACGGTTCGAAAACCAAGAAAAAATATCGCTCCGAGTTTTGTAACAGTCGTTAAGCCTCGTCTACATTTGACTTGACGCTAAATGTTTCCATAAGAAAATTTGTATGTATGCAGAGGTGTTGATTTCTAAAGACGAATATTTAAAATTGTGTTGTAATCTATAAAATACTTTTTGAAAAAATTAATATAAATAAAAACTGATTCCGTAAACTTTATCGTTACGCTAAATAATTCGAAAACGTTTTGTTAACTGTTTCGTATAACTGAACAGAATAGAAAAAGGACGGCGATGGCGAGTATAGGCCTACTGCCGAATATTCATACTATTTGTTTTCGATTGTATGCGATGTCTTGAATTCTGATTGCGCTGAGCCAGCCGGGATAGTAGACATTTTGCGGTTTTGCTCGTTCACAGTCCTTGGAAAAGGAGAGTAGAGTGTGGGATTAACGGGGGTGGGTTGGCACTGCCAGATAGTCGGGATTAATGGGGGTGGGTTGGCACTGCCAGATATTCGGGATTAATGGGGGTGGGTTGGCACTGCCAGATATTCGGGATTAATGGGGGTGGGTTGGCACTGCCAGATATTCGGGATTAACGGGGGTGGGTTGGCACTGCCAGATATTCGGGATTAACGGGGGTGGGTTGGCACTGCCAGATATTCGGGATTAATGGGGGTGGGTTGGCACTGCCAGATATTCGGGATTAACGGGGGTGGGTTGGCACTGCCAGATATTCGGGATTAATGGGGGTGGGTTGGCACTGCCAGATAGTCGGGATTAATGGGGGTGGGTTGGCACTGCCAGATATTCGGGATTAACGGGGGTGGGTTGGCACTGCCAGATATTCGGGATTAACGGGGGTGGGTTGGCACTGCCAGATATTCGGGATTAATGGGGGTGGGTTGGCACTGCCAGATAGTCGGGATTAATGGGGGTGGGTTGGCACTGCCAGATATTCGGGATTAATGGGGGTGGGTTGGCACTGCCAGATATTCGGGATTAATGGGGGTGGGTTGGCACTGCCAGATATTCGGGATTAATGGGGGTGGGTTGGCACTGCCAGATAGTCGGGATTAGTCTTCCCATTGTGGTTTGCTCCGAATGTATTGTGTATTGATAGATATTAATTTATAAATGTCGGGAAAAAAAAACCACGTATTATAAAAGGTAATGTTAGCGGTAGATTGCATTTGTCTGTGCGAAGAAAACGGAGTGTACTAGGAACATTAAACGCAGTGTTTATGCAATATTAGCCATAAAAACTCATTACGCAGATAAAGATATGAAATTTTACAATATTGCAAAGTGTGGTCGCACTTCCATAAAAAAAAAGTATATGTTACACTAATGAGACGCTAGCAAGCGGCGCGTAAATTTCAATAAATTAAATGTATCTTTTTTCAAACACTAAGTACGCTCATTTTTTAGAAGTATGTAACGCTATTCACTGCAAACGTATTTTGTTATTTGTGCTTTTAATGTTTTTGTACTTCTAAAAACTTTTGAAAACAAACGATAACGTCTCATGCGGTAACCTGGGCATTTAAAGGTATGTTAAATTCCATGCTAGCAAAAATGTTAATGTAAAACCAACCGTTAATTTCCTTGCAAAATAACGTACGGGTCATTTGTGTTAAGTTTGCCGTTATTTAACAAGCATACGGGGAAAAATACGACTGTCCCAAGTTACCTTGCAAGTAACGCCTTCTGAGGCCTTCAGAGCTGATGAATTAAATTAGAAATGAGATAGATATTGAGCAGTGCCAGGGATGAAACCTTTTTAGCCGGGGGGGGGGGGATGAGGGAGTTTCCCGAGGACAGAATCGTCCACGCAAAATTGCCAATTGCCACATGGAAAATCTGGCAGTGACCCCCGCCGGGGATTGAACCCGGAACGATTTGGTTGGAGGCGAACTCTCCAGCAGTCGCTGGACCACTGCGGCTCTCATGTAATGTGAATTTCTCTTGTGACATCATTTTCAATAGGACATATTCATATTCACGAACTGCAGACACTTATAACTTATTATCAGTAAGATGTCCTCCTATAATCCATCTCAGGATAGATACTCCACTTTGCCCGAATTTCCCGCTTGAGCACTTCAGTTTGCCATACTCATATAAGATTTGCTAAGGACTGCAAATGTGGCTACCGCACGCAATGTATGTTAAAATACTACACAAGAAAACAATTTGCAGTAAGCAGTAGTTTCATTTATATGCATCTAGTTATCATAGAGTGGTAGCTATGTGTGCTGTGAAATCTCTGGAGAGAGAGAGTTTTATACTTCACACTGGCAAGAAACAAATTACTCAGAGGTTTGATTCTCTGCATGAATCCATTACTGGTACCGCAGATTTTGTAAAGAAAATACTACCATTCCAAAGTCCGTGTTTATAATATAACAGTTAACTGGGAAAGATATTGTATTTCTTACAATGAAAAATTATACAGCTTTAAAAATAATTATTTTGGCAACGAAAATTTTAAACATAATTTTTTGTTAATATGAGTTTTTACAGTGCACAGGTAACAAGCTCTAAAAACTATTACCACCACATATGTAAGAGCATTTTTTTATTCGCTGATCTATGGGAATGAGAACACTCTTGTGCCAGAACAGTCCATGAAATCTTACTTCAGCATGGAGTTTAAATTCCCGCTCACATGAAATTATACAAAAAAAAAAAAAATAATAAAAAAAAACAGACATTGTCTCCAAAATTTCTTTTGATTGCACACAATGACTATTCGTATCTTGTCAAGATACGTTTTATAGCTGTCCGGATTATTTGAGCCATAAACTAGAAAGACGTTACATGTATTTTTAAATTTGAAATTCACATAATTTTTTTTTAATTTTCACAAACCTAACCAGAATATAAATGGTATCCACAGTACTCAAAAATAGGTTTCTTAAAAATACTTAGGTGGTTTCACCGGATTTGCGTATATGGGAATATTACCTGAACGATGTCGTTATTCGGCGGCTTTTCTCGGGTTGAGTTGAAAGGTTTGGGTGGTTCTCTATGGTCTTGAGAGCCGATGAGGGGTGAATGATGTGGATATGGAGAAGCGCCGGGAATGGAGGGTGGGGAAACGGGAGATCCCGAGAAAACTCGCCAACATGCAGCATCGTCCCGGCACGATTTCCACATGCGAAAATCCGTGGACCAACCCCGCCAGGAATCGAACCTGGATCGCCTTTGTGGTAGGCGAGCGTTCAAACCAGTCGACCACCGTGGCCCCGCTTTTCTCGGGGTTCTCCCGTTTTATCACCCTTCATTCCAGGCGCTGCTCACCTCATGCCATTCTTCATTGAATCGCAAGACAATACATTTTTAAGAGCCGTCCAAACATCTCAACTCAACTTAAAAAATACTTCTAGTAGTAAATAATATTTTGACATAAGTTATCACAATTCAAGGAAATAAATTTCTAAATAATTTATTGCTGTTAATGTTTTGCGATGCAATACTACACAAATGTACACATTCATTCTGCCTCGGGTCATTTACATTTAGCAACAGTTCGAAATGTTTTAAACATGCATGCACTCAGTAAATGAGCGAAGGTTTTGCTATAGTTATATCTGGCACTGTAAAGCTTCTTACAAAAGGATATGATGCCTTTCATGTTTATCATTTTATTACATAGCAAAACTTCAATTACGTAATTCAGTGTACTTGAAGCTCCACAGAATTGTGTAATAATTAATAAAAGTATTTAATTACAGTAGGATTTTTTCAGTCTACGATACTGTCTCATTGTCGCACCTCAGCATCTTTTGTTACGAAATGGCATCTTCTAGAAGCACGAGGGGAGGGATTGCATTTGTCAACTCAACTGCTCCCCCCTGGAGAGTCGGACCTTCCTATCCCCCCTCCCACCCAACAACAACTGTCACCAATGCCATGAACAATGGCGAATGTACACAGCAGGAAACAAGACCCCTCAAATGGTCAACATTATCTACTACACTCGCTTCGTGTTGACGGGAGAGGATAAAAGTGTCCTACCTCCAAGCAGTGAAGTGAGATATTTTCGGCTCAAACATGACGTTGCAGTGCATTACGTATATGCATATAAATCGCCTTTGTGTAAAATAAAATTATTTCTATAAACCATCTACTATGAACGAAGGTGATACGTAACTGTTTTAGTTCTTACTTTTCCGATATTCCGATTACTTTATTTTCTGCAACTTGGGTAATTTGTTCTAATATAGACATTTTTATTATTTAAAATTTATATATTAATAAGAATGTTGACGAAATTTTTGAAACAGGCATTCCTAATTTTAGCTTTCCTTAATGGTACGTAAAAATCCCATTCTTCTGCATAAACGTGTTTGACGCCTATGTGCTATTGCAATTGACCTCTAAAACAGCTCTAAATTATGCCCTTTATCACCCTCTTAATGTCAGTTATTGCCACAGCCATTTGTCAACGGGTATCAGAGTCGATAAATGGGGCTTTTGCAGCCTGTTTGTAATTTTAGTTTTTATACCAAACCACTAAACTTATTTCCGGAATATTAAATATTAATTTGTTAGTTTATTAAATGTAAATTTCATCTACGAAAAGAACACACGTCAGACGAACTAGCTATGGAACTATGTACACTTCACGCCTCTACTAAAAAGTGAAAAAGTGCCATTTTGTAGTTTTTCAACATGGAAAATACTTCATTTAAACATTTAGAGCAAAAACTCAGGCAGAACCGAATCTAGACTGAGCCAAATTCGGATTGGGCCAGACTTGGAGAGGACCAGACTTCTTGGACCGAATATGGACTGAACAAGGAATTATAGTGTATAGCAAAATTTAGAACCTGGACTGAAATGTAAATGAGACCGATAGCAGAGTGAAGATGAAGTGAATAAAATGAAGAGATACCTACCGGTGATATATTTAACCAGTAAACAAATAACTCACGAAATACTATTTGTCTTATGTAAAGCGCTAACAATTCTTATTCACAACGGGACTCTTGGGCGAAGAAGATTGATCTATTTCATTGTCCTTGATGTTTCAAAATTATTTATAACTCCTATAGAAACCTACGGGTAGTATGAAATGATTCAACATGGCGACCACTTCATCCTGTGTCGTGATTCTCCAGTCCAGCCCTTTTTCTGTTAGGTCCAGGTGTGGGGTTTCTTCAGCCCGCTTAAAATTCAGTCCTGGTTGAAATTTCATTCTAAAGGGAGAACAACATTGTTACTTACCAGGTAAATGCGGATTTCGAATGGACTTCTGAATTAAAGTTCGGTACAGAATGCAATTATATGCGGTTCACGGTTGAGCACTTTTTAAATTAACCTTTCAAAAAAGTTACCATCCCAAACTGCATATATTTTAAAGGACACACTGACATGCATGCGTCCAATTAAGTTGGTAACGACGGAGGGAAAATATTTCCATGTCTTCAAGTTAAAATAAAAGTTTTATGTGAACGTTCCTGAATACTAAGACTATTAGTTTGCCTTCTGTTTTTCCTAAAGCGTATACTTGTAAGAATGAGTACATTTTTAAAACATTTACTTTTCTGATAATTTTGCGGTTTCACTATTGAATAACGTGATCAGGTCCATGGCAATATTAATTTTACTTATTGCAGAAGAAAACGAAATTGGGATAAGTAGGCCCAGCACTTAAGCAGGGCTTTCAAAAGTGCTCAATTTACCATGAACAGCCTATACTAAAATGTTAGGGCCATACGAAAAATATTCTGCTCCCCAGTTACAGCCCTTAAGCGAATTCTTCTTCCGTTGCGTCTGAAGTACGTAGGCCTGTTTTTCGTCCTAATTGTCCCAGTTTTACCACAGAGCTTCTCTATAGGTAGACGAAGCATGAGAAGTGAAAAAGCCTCTCTTGAGAAGGGGCAACCCTGCCTTTCTCTTCGACATGACAAAACCTCCCCAGTATTCAATTCCAGTGCTTCGTAATCGTCATAATTGCTTGTTACCTATATTTTTAAATACGTATAATCCTCAATTAAATTGCTCCTTTTTTTTTCTCAGAGGTTTCGTGTGAGATGTATAATAAGGGTTCTGCTTGCCTGGCTGACGTATGGCGCGCAGGTTTCGTACAAAATATACGTACGTTATTAAAAAACGGTTCGATATTTTTTAGTTATGTCGAAACGTGAAAATCATTTAAGCAATGTTTCGTACCCAGAGACAAGTTTCGTTCTCATTTAAACGTGAAAAACGTTAAAACGAATCTTTTTCTAATCATTCCACCGAGTGAGATGGTGTAGTGGTAAGTCTTCGTAATCGCATTCATGAAGCTTGTGCTCGAATCCGACCGGTGTAGCAAGCGAATTTTACCCAGGCGGATTTTACCCCCTGAATGCCCGAGTGGCGGCAGGTGTCAAAGCAGCTTGGCTGTCCGCTGACAACCACGACAACGGTATAATACTGTTTACAACCCTCGGCAGACCACAATACATAAGGTTGACGCTAATCCCCGTGAGAATTACCCTCATCACTTTCTCACCAGACTGTCTCCCTTGGTAGAATAACAATTTAAGGAACAAGTGTAGCCCCCCCGCAAATAAAATTACTGTTCAAGCGTGGCCAAACATCACACATCTAGCCAGAGTCCTCAGCGTCATCAGGGGAGGTAATCCCCAAAACAGTGATTTAAGGCTCTCCGGCTGTTTTATGTAGGTTGTAACAACCTGCCTACTCAACACTGTGACTATTCCTATATTTATACTAATATCTCCTAGTCACAATATCTCCAGTTAGGTAGAGTTGTACATAAGGGAAGCAAATACTAACAGCTATTCAATGAAACAATTATTACAATACTTAAACTATATAACACAATATTACAAATCTTTAACACAATACTACAATAAGGATCTCAATACAATTACTTAACTTTACGCACTCTGGAACTGACAAGATAATTAAGGGAACATGAATGTTTACAGTTATACAATAAATGGCTGTACGAATATACTGACATACGAGGATACTGATATATACAGAAAGGTAAGTTAACTATATGAATATAAGATTACGATATACAAGGACTCTAGCCTTGCCACGCTTATTAAGTTTTACGAGTTCTCGAGAAAGAGATTGCCTCCCTACTGCTTGCCCAGGTAATGCTCACCAATGAATCAGCTGTGACGATCGTAGACAGGCCGGAGCTCTCCAGACCCTTGATGTCTACAATCAATGTTCGCTCCTGCATAGAAGTGGACACATTTCCGCCACTGGCTGCCACTTACGGCCTGCGTATGGGGGGGGGGGGGGGTAACACGCTCAAAGGTTATATACTCTTCCTGGAGAAGTTCAGTCGAGATTGTTGTTGTAAAAGGGGGCCCCCGAAAAGGAATCTATAGTCAATTAGAGTTTAATTTATCATGAGCGACCCCCAGCACTCGCTACAAGGTGGTGACCGCGAAGCAGTCACACATCAGCGAAGATTGGAGTTTCCCCAGAAATGATGTTCAAGCGATGTAATTTCGTGTCCTGTGTAATTAGTAGAGTGGAATTGTACCACTTTCCGAGAAAAAAAAATATTTTTTCATAAAAGCCCCTATTCTGAACACCCCTTTTCTTTCTGTACTGCACCCCAATTTGCCGACGTCTCATCAATGGTATAATGATCTACTTAGTACGTTCTTTTCCTGTCTCTATGGCGAGGGTGTCCGTCGTTTCCTACCTTGGGGTAAAATCCGCCAGTAACACTGGCCATCCTAATGTCGGTTTTCCTTGATTTTTAGAAATCACTCTTAGCGAATACTGGGATAGTTCCTTACTACAGGCAATGGCTGATTATTTTCCCCGTTCCTGGTTCTCTGAAAGTCTTGCTCCTTTTCTTATGACTTCGCTGTCAAAGAGACATTAAGCCCTAGCTACCTACCGTCCTTTTCAGACTCAGTTTAAGCTGCTTAATTTTCTATTACATATAAAATGTAATGCTCTCATTAGACACTCATCATGTTTTATCTTTATTAGCATTCCATAAAAATTAAGGTTATCGCTTAAGGTTCCCGCCTACCTGGAGTTTTTTCTGCGTGGTGCTGCAGCGATAAGGGCGACATTGCCTCGCGCGTCAAGTACGCCATCGTTGCTAAAGGTGGCGTTTTGTAACAACATGTCAGATGCGAGCATCAGCCGCGCACGTTCAGATGCGCACAGCTGATGGGAATATGGTGTTTTACTCGAACGCATCAGTCGCGACTGGTTTGCCATCCAATTAGCTGTCTACCGTTCGCCATAGCCATCTAGTTATCTCCCATAATCAGGCGCATGGTCACATATTTACTGTTGGATTAATTTGAAGATGAAGAGTTACTGTTGTCAACACTTGAACTGTCAATGAGAAGATGAAGAGTTACTGTTGTCAACACTTGAACTGTCAATGAGAAGATGAAGAGTTACTGTTGTCAACACTTGAACTGTCAATGAGAAGATGAAGAGTTACTGTTGTCAACACTTGAACTGTCAATGAGAAGATGAAGAGTTACTGTTTCAACACTTGAACTGTCAATGAGAAGATGAAGAGTTACTGTTGTCAACACTTGAACTGTCAATGAGAAGATGAAGAGTTACTGTTGTCAACACTTGAACTGTCAATGAGAAGATGAAGAGTTACTGTTGTCAACACTTGAACTGTCAATGAGAAGAGTATACCATCGAATATACAGATGCCGAAATTAGGAAGGCGTGTACAGTATACTTATTAGGAAGGCGTGTACAGTATACTTATTAGGAAAGCGTTGTACAGTATACTTATTAGGAAGGCGTGTACAGTATACTTATTAAAAGGCACCTACTGCACGATGATGAGAAATTCCGAGCATTCTTTAGGCTGAACATACAGCAGTTTCATTATATGTTGGAACTAGTAAAAGAAGAACTAACTACTAAGCCATGCAACCGGATTACTCAGCCAAAAACTGCTGCCGAAAAACTCAAATACATATATATTAATTCGTTAAATATTGATTACTCCCTGCTAATTTCAAAAGGTTGGAAACTATACACAACATTAAAAGAAGGTATTGGAGAAAGAATGTGATATAAATAATAAAGTAAGGATAGGGATATCAGTGGTTTTTACGACCATAAATAATAACTTATTAATGTAAATGTTGCAGTAATACCATAATATTGAAATAATATATGGCATTACAACACATGCATGGATTTATGTATTGCAATATGGCATTACATATATTATAAGAGATCATACAACATTGTATTCCTTATACATACATGAACACAGAGAGGTACGGGGAGAAATAACTTAAGCTGAAAGTGGTACAAAATTACTAATGCATTTCAAATCCCTCATAGGTTGGTTTAAGAATATTGGAGTTCATCATGGAAAGTGCTGTCACCTTGCAACTGGTCCAAGTATATATTAAGAAATGCAGGTGCAGAATCAGAGCTTGTAACTGAACTGGAGTTGGAGACATCATGTGAAACTGTTGAACATACAGTGCTCTGCTAGTTGTTGAGATCTTCAATGTCGTCCACTAGTGCCATAGCTTCTGTTTAGCCTCCCTTTGTAAACGTGGTGTGAAAGTTTTGACTTTTTGGGCAACGCTCTTAAAAACAAATCTATCGGTTCATCTTGGGCTGTTGTTAGTAACCTCTCGAACAATTTGGCACGTTGAACGGCGTTTTCCAGAAATACATTAGCAATCGCTGCTGGAGATTCTCCACTCTTGGTCCAGTATGATTGTACTTCTATCTTTCGCTGGTCGTTTGTCTGTGTTGTTTCTGCAGTGCTGGTCGACTGCTCTTCCAATGGGATCTCCTCAATGTGTGACTGCGTCAATGGAACATCTGCAGATTCGTCGTTATCGTGACAAAGTTCAGTTTCATCTTCCCAGTCCATGACAGCAGCATCAACTCCTCTCGCACCGTTTGTCTTCCGTTGCCATTTGTAACGTACAGAGTCCAAGAAAGAAAGCCTTCCAGCTAAGGGCCAGTCTTTATATTTGATTGCCATGGATCCAGTTCCCTTTTTGTTTCTTTTAATTCGCGTGTCTCTGATGTTTTTCCACCGTTTCTTTGCATTCATCATCTGAAACAACAACATTAAGAAAACTGCTGTGTTTAACAATCACTGTAAACCCACTTCATAACCTTTACAATATTAGAATGTATGTACAGTATTTACTCTAAAATATCTGGCACAATGTTTACTTAACGTATTGTTTAAAATAAATCACGCTTACACGGCTTAAAACTGAAACAAACATTTGAATAATTTTTATTACAAAAATAAACATTTTGTTACCAGTTCTGTCTTACTGTGTTTGGTTCTAGACTTATTAATAGAACGTTTTTTTTGTGAGTATTCACTAGAAATTAGGATTGCAAGGCTTATTCAATCACAAGGTTTATTCGAGTAAATGCGGCATTTACAAACACTCTCATTATTGATATGCTCGATTATTGACATATTTTTGTTTCAGATTTCTGGCCACCAGCGAATCGTTGCATTCCTTGGACTTCCACTTTCGAGTGCATTACAGCTACATCAGTGTTATCATCAAACAAACAGTAGCTGCTTTGACTCTACAATTGAATGTGCATTCTAGGAGTAGCTCGCGCCAGACGCGTTGTTGCAAAATGCACCTTAAGCGCAAGGCTCTAAAAAGGCGTGCAGTGCTCTCGTCATACTGTGTGTACCTGTGGGTCTTTCAGCGGTAACTATATCATTTGATTGGTGGAAAGTCTGTAGGAAGGTTCAATGCAGGGCGCTAGAGTAGTTTTGTGTGGCTCTGACGAGTACCAATATTCCGAGATACAGAGCATTTTCGAGTACCCTGAAATGATGTTTGCAATGTGCGCGTCTTGAAATCACTCAACAGCCCTCGTCCAGCAGAGTGTGTTCTTTTCGTAGATCAGCACACTGAGCGCACGTTTAATAGTTTCGCAGAAATTAATAACTATTGGCTGTTCACGGTAAACTGAGCACTTTTGTTAGCCCGGTTTAAGATCTACTTGTATGCACGTTGTGTATTCTTCCGACATGTAAAGTTAACACTGCCATGAGCCTCATCACTTTATGTAAGCGTCGGTTGAGTAAAACTACGAAATTATTATAAAATATTTTTTTTTTCAAATATGCTAATTGTTACACTTGAGATGCATTAAACACAGAAATTGAAGTAAATAATTTAAGGTAGGACAAATGTTTACCTAGAACTTTTAATTCTACGCTAAGCCATGAAATTACTCTCCCTCCTTCGTTGCCAACTTTGCTGGGCGCATGCCACTCAGTGCGCCTGTTAGAATATGTGAAGGTGGGAGCAGTGGCTTTATCTCTAAGGTTAATTTCAAAAGTGCTCATTTTACAATTGAACTGTCGATATCACAGTTCAAGCGACACGTAGGCGGGAAAGAATGCACTCCAACTGAGCGCCTTGCGCGTAGAGGCGACGAGGCAAGTGGCGAGGGAGCAAAAGTCGTACTTACGAGCTCACTTATTTCGAAGCCTCGGACGCATAAAACACTCGCAGGAAGGCTTGAAAAAAAGTGTTTTCTGCCTGAGGCACTGTCGATATGCATCGAAGAAGTTAATGTCCAGCTGGTGGTTGCCCAGTCGTAGGGACAAGACCTCTCGTTCCCAGACAGCCAGGTGTTTGGAATAATAATGTATCGAGCGACGACTACAGGCCGTATCTGAAAAGGCCAATCGTCATTTCGTAATCTCAGAAAAGTTATTAAGATACTAATGGAACACCAAAAAAATGAAATGTGATTTTGAGCATCATCACATCAGCACCAGAAATGTGAAGGAATTAGAAAATGCAGAATCTCGCCAAAAAGTAGCTTACGCGAGGACCATTTCTCAAACTGACTGAAGCAAAATGCAAGACTGTATTAATTCGATATTTACAATATTCTTGACTAAGTTGGTATTATCATCTAAAATCATAAAAAATACATGTATCTAAGATAACTAAACAAAACTGATACAGTAGTAATTTCATAATTAGATACAACATACGAAAAGAAAAGAGTAAACTCTTTTGTCAAGAAAACAGAACACATTGCCAATCAGAGAACGGCATGAGCCGTTGTCAATCTTCTGGCGTCGATTTACAAGGAAAATATATCTTGGATTTCAATAACCTGTTTGCACTATGTAGATTTTGTGTAGTACCGGCTGTCGTCTGTTTGAGAAACTATTTCGTCATTTGGCTTGGCCAGTAATAATATAGCTACAATAACAGTGAACGACTGTGATTTGCCTGCAAAAAGTTCAATCGTGTAAAAAAGTCACGTATTTTTTTCCCAGAAGAACCATATTATTATTATTATTATTATTATTATTATTATTATTATTTGAAACCTCTTGGCACGATATATATTCCCAATAAAACGCAATGTCATCCTTCATCACGTTATTTTCGCGCGCTTGAGATATGTTACGTTAAAAAATATTATCTTAGCTATAGTATCTTAACAATAATTACTAATCATTCGTTTTGAGTGATAAAGAGGACTTAACACGTCTGAATAACCCAACCGACAGTTAGTGTGGGCGAGATTATAGAAAGCCACCAAATGACAGTTCCTTTCCTATGCATACGTACCTACCTGGTAAATTAAGTCTGACTTTAACGGAAAATGCCACAAACTTTACTCTCTAAATTAAAAAAATAAATAAATGAAGGAACTGGACCCAAACCAATGGAATTTTTCAGCGAAGCGGTTAAGAATATTCAAGTAAAGTCATCGATATTGTGTCGATTATTACACGATATGATTTAACTGTTATTTAAATCGATTTCCACTGGATTCCCCTCAAAGTATTCGTTATTGACCTACGTTTTTTTAACAGCAATATATCGCTGATTTAAATCGCTGCATTTTAAAAACTCTTTCTTTGCTGCAACACGTGGTTTGTTGCCGCAAGGTAAATGCTGTTTAAATATGAACCATTGCAAAGTGCGTAGTTTTGTCACAAACATAATTTTAGTTTGTTCTAAGATATACATTAATCGTCGTTACAATAGTGCTGCAGAAGAATTTGTGGTAATAACAGTAACAATGTAAAGAAAGTTAGTGCTCTAATAACAGCTGGGATTAGTAAAGAAAGTTAGTGCTCTAATAACAGCTGTGATTAGTAAATAAGACAGAAGTAGCAAATCTCTCGAAATTATATTCACTAAAAATATTAACGTGGCAGGCTCCGAGAAGCGAACCCAAAGCCCGGCTTCATTAAGTTACCGTCCTTCACCAAACGGCCACTTAACTTATTGTGTTCAAAGCACTTCTGATAGGAGGGTTATTGTTATTACACGTGTTACAATTACTTCACTTCAGAATGACATTAATCGTCTGCAGCAGGATTGTAAACTTGCTGAGTTGCAGTTTCATAGATTGCAAAATGTATTGGTTTATGAATGTTTGCGTCCCCACAACAGTTACGTAATATAATGAACTACAGAATACCTTTAACATTGATAAACTGTTATACCTTTGGTACGACCAAGTAATGTTTCTTTACTGTGAACAAAGCTGCTCAAGGAAATTCCATAAAACAAGATCGTATAAAACATATATTAATAGGAAATCAATGCTTCTGTATACTTCTGTTTGAATTAAAACAATAGGTTCTAATTATATATATATATATTATCTCTTATACCCTAAATCTGAATCAGCGATTTCAATCAGTAGAATTATTTTATTGAATCTTCAGTTAATGAGGTGTGATCTGTTAACAAATCAGTGGAATGAGGCCAGTGCAATTCGCTATAAATCATTAGAGTGAGCAAGTGAAGAGATATGGACGGCTCATAACATCGAGGTCTTCAGAGCCAATGAGGGTGATCAAGGTATGGAGCAGAGCCGGAATGAAGCGGTGGAGAAAACGGGAGACCCCCTAGAAAACCCGCCGACCAACGGCATCATCCGGCACGATTCCCACCTGCGAAAATCCGGAGTGACCCGGCCTGGGGATTGAACCCGGATCGCCCTGGTGGGAGGCTAACCGCTCAGCCACCGTGGCCGCATAAATAATTAGAAACCGCCGTGTAACCCCTGAACGTACGCATAAATTTATCGTTTCAGGTGTTACATATGAGTACAGTTTTCGTGCAAAAAGTAGGCCTACTTAAGAATTAGCTATATGAACTGGCACTTGGAACCTATAGAAATGGTTTCGTTGGATCCATGGTACAAGAAGCAACCATGTTACATAGAAGTTGATGTGTCAGCAGCAAGAAATATCTTTAGTAAGGGAAATGAGCTGTTCGTATTGGTGATATATCCGGACACTGTGCAGCACTGACCATGATTATACCTACTAAGCAACAAGTCTGATGTGAACTAGTATACTCGGGACAGTATACTAAGGGGTTAATCATTGAATACCTGCAACTAAAATTATAAGTAGGATTTTACTGATTTCTGTTGGAGCAGTTTCAACTAATCTGGAATCGAATTCGCTGAATTTAAACAGTTTGAATAATTATTTCGATTTCAAAGTGTACAACCATTATAAAATTACTAATCGGATTACCAAACCGAATTCCACTCTTTGAAGCAGACACGTGTGAAGGGGGGTGGGGACGAGACTCACTAATCAGATGAACAGAGAAACTTCCTCTTACACGTATATAAATCTTCATTTCTTCAGTTTAAGTCAGACTATAGGCTGTTCACGATGAAATGGGCACTTTTGAAAGCCCTGATTATGATCTACTTGTATGCACGTTGTGTATTTTTCCACCTTATGTAAAATTAGCATTGACTTGAAACTCATTACGCATCGGTCAAGTGAAAGTGTGAAATTATTAGAAAGTAAATATTATAAAAATATGCTTATTTTTACACTTCCGATGCATCAAAAACACGGAAAGCGCAAGAAATAATTTTAAGTAATCACAAATGGCTACCTAACACATTTTATTCGACGTTAGAATATGGAAATAATTTCCATCCATCGTTACCACCTTTACTGGACGCATGACATCCAGTGCGCCAGTTGAAATATATGCAGGTAGGAGCAGTGATTTTTTTCTAAGTTTAATTTCAAAAGCGCTCACTTTATCGTGAACAGGTTTTATGTGTCAATCATTGTTGAAGTTTGGTATGAAATCAGACCCTAGCAAGGAGCAGAGAGCGACTGCATTGGTTAGAGAAGCCGGAGGAACGAGAAAACTTGGCGACCGTCACCATGTCCATGTCCGCCACATTTCCCGCACGGATGAAAGGTTTTCACTCGATCCCGGATGGTGTCACCGTGGGAGTTCCTACCGCAAGACCACATGAACCCATCCAAGCGGGAACCGGGGGGGGGGGGGGTGATGTGCTGCACATCACATTTAAAATTAGCGTGTAGGAAGTTTGCTCTGGATTAGTTTCCAAGAGAACAGCGCAAGTCAAACTTTCAGACAGGGCTTCGACTAGATACACAGAGAAAATATTTCGTAGGGGAGTAACCTGGCCAAATATTTTGTAGTCATCACAGAATATTTAATAAGGCGAATACCAACAACACGTTTTGGGGCCGCAACAAATTTTTTTATCCCCCAGTGTATTATATCCATGAGCTATACCTACGAACATGCACCCAACATCGGATCTCGTAATCGACCTACACTTGACCTTGAAACTTTCAACGACCGTGACGCCTATCACGTGTTCGGTATTAGCACGCGAAACTCCACACGATCCTCAAGTAGCGTTGGTTCTCATGAGACTGAAATTACTATTGTCACCTTCAGAGATAGCTGAACAATCGTGAAAACACATCGGCGATCAGACAGCTGTTGGTAGCCGAGGGCGTCATTGATAAAGATATGCTCAGAGTAATTTCTTATCGCAGTACATATGATGAAAGCACTAATCCTGTGGCCAAACATGTGCACGTCAAAAAAAGTTACGTAGTTATTTCATTATAATCATCATAATCGTCATCCTCATCGTTGACGCTGATTTCTATGCCGCAACTAGTGCAAAATCGGTGTACGATACTTTGGAATGAAATCCTTGTTTTCGAGACGAAATTCTAAGGAAAGCTAAGCAGATGACAACAAATTGTCCCCCCAAAACCTACTAAGCCCTAAGCCAGAACCATTAACAAATTACATTAAATTTTCTCTCCATTTACAGTGACTAATTAATACCACAAATAGACTCAATAACTCATTTATAAATTTAAAGTTTTCTTTTATGTCAGGAAAGCTGAAGAAGACAAGTATCTCTTTGTGTGTTATTGGATTAAATAAACAGTTTTTAAAGACGAAGATTATTCATAAGTTTTTAAAATATCTTTGGTGTATAATTTTTGTCTGATCGCCTATACTTTGTCTTTGGTAACAACACTTACTAATGAACGATTTACATGTTCATTTTCATATAACATAATTCCAGGTCGATTACCAGGAGACACGTTATTTACTAAGAATGTAATGTGTTACATATTTAAAACAAAATATAAAGCACGAAACAACACAGTTAAAACAACTGGAAATACTGTACTAATTAATTTTCTTTTCGCAAGCCACATAAAATAACCCCTCCGCTTCCTTTACCCAGCCGAAAAAAATATTGATATTCTTTCTAAAATTAATAGATCATAGGGCCTATATTATCAGCATGCTCTACGGAATTATTTTTAATGAACTTTCAGTATTCTTTACACTGCAGTCCACGTTCGAAAATTTCTTAAACGCTTATTTTCGGTACGAGTTCACTCTGTATTTGCTACGTGTTGACTTCAACCCGAGTTTTATTCTGTCCGAAAGGACTGAACAGAACTGCATGGAAACAAAAATGAATCGAGTGATACCCGATCAAAGGTAAAACTGACTTTTCAGTTTTCAATCCATTAACATGTAGCTAAGGGTCGAGTGTATAGAGGACTGCGGAGTGGACTTTGTATATTCCCTATTTACACGTACTATGCGAAACAGCTGTTGAGTGGAGGGAAAAGTGTGTCCTATGAGACAATTGGGCAGGAAGTTGTTCTTGCTCTGTTAAAAATGTGTATGTGAAATTACAGCATGTACAGGTAAAATATTCATCTTTGTCTTCGTAAATTACAGCATGTACAGGTAAAATATTCTTCTTTGTCTTCGTAAATTACAGCATGTACATGTAAAATATTCATCTTTGTCTTCGTAAATTACAGCATGTACAGGTAAAATATTCATCTTTGTCTTCGTAAATTTACGGACACTTGATCTTCGACATTGAAAGTAGGCTACTTTCGCGAATGTACAGAAATAATTACACAATTTAACGTAAACATCCGTAAATTTATTTCAATCAATTTGCAAACTGATTTTTTCTTCCGTTTATTTGAAGCGTTGTTACAAAATTTTTATTTATTTTAGTTCTGAAATTATTATATTGAACATAATCAACAAATGCAATAAAATGTTTGTATCTAACAGAGGGACGAAAAACTAACCTTCGGAGCTATGGTGTTCTTGTGATAACCTTGTGAAAATTTTACTTACGAGTATGTATAATTTTCATACAGAAAAAGTGTGATTCATCTGATACGAAGATAGATGTAATAAAACGCACATTTTTGTGACATTTGGCACTGGATCGCAGTTTATCTAACACGTTTTGGAGGACAATGAGCATGCAATTAACAACTTCGTGCTGGAGTTGTTCTGTGGTTGAATAACGCCTAGTTTTATCCTACTACTTTCAGTTCTTCAAGCGATATCCCACCTCAGTTAATGTGCCGCGCTTTGACGAATCAGTAAGTGTTGAGAACAACCTTATCACTGGATATCCTTCGACAAGGCGAGTCTGCACTGTTAGAAATTTTTGCAAATTAACTGAGTTCTTGACTGAAACGTTCCAACGAGAAGTGACCATAATAGCGGAATACGGAACTAATCTCCGTAAATAGAATAAACAAACTAGACGTGGTCGAACAGCTGCAACAAACTTTACTACGAATTAATATGTTTGTATCAATTAATATTTAGTATATAAAAGCTTGGCGCGAATAGTTAAGAGCCTTACTCAAGATATGTGCTTAATATGTTTACGAAAATAAGGTAAACGTTCTATATTTTAAACAGTTAAGATTCTTACTCAAGATATGTGGTTACTACGATTACGCAAATGAGGCGTATGTTCTATATTGCGCCAAGCATTTATATATTAAATTTAAATTGATACAAACATATTAATTTGTAGTAAAGTTTGCAATGACTGTTCGACCATGTCTTACAAGTTCTACAAATTCTATTATTATTATTATTATTATTTCTCTTTTTAGTGCGTTGTAAATAAAATATTGGTTTTAAAAGTTTTTTTTACAGTTTATTTATTTTTAATTTTTTAATCTCTACAATTTTTTTGTTATATATATATATATATATATAAATCAATTCATAGATTGATCGTTTCGTCCGTTTATTTGAAGCTTGTTTTATTTTCGTTATGAAATTAAATGGAGCGTAAACCATAAATGCAATAAAATGAAATGTTTGCATCCAACAGAGGGACGAAAAGCTAACCTTCCGAGCTACAGTGTTCTTGTAATAACTTTGTGAAAATTGTACACTAATTTACACAAAAAATACTTTTTTTTTTGTATTGTTACACGTTAAGTGTTGCAGGTGGATTGCGCTCAATTTCTATTTTCAATATGTATGTATAGCCTAAGTGATGTGAACGTCCTTATTTTCACAAAAATATTTTTTTATTTGGTTACGAGCACTATCTGTTGCTGCCTTGGCAATGTTCATGGCTAACGGAAGTATTATATTTTACAAGGTTTTATTTAACTTGCATTGTTCGCATGTACAGTTTCTGTCTGACCCCTATGCAATTAACTGGCGTGCAGTCTGCCTGCAGCGCATTACTGTTCCTCAGGTTGCAGCCCAAAATGTGGAAGGAGCCACCAGTGTTTAATTTCACTTTGTTAGTCTTTCCAGTCTAACCTTTTTTTTTTTCATTACTGTTCATGTGCAATTAAACACGGGTGGCCCCTTCCACATGGGCTGCAGCCTGACGAACAGTAAGGGGCTGCAGGCATACTGCACGCCAGTTAATTGCATAGGGGTCAGACAGAAACTGTACATGCAAACAATGCAAGTTAAATAAAACCTTGTAAAATACACTACTTCCGTTAGCCATGAACATTTCCGAGGCAGCAACAGAAAGTGCTCATAACCAAATAAAAAAATATTTTTGTGACAATAAGGACGTTCACATCACTTAGGCTATACATACATATTGAAACTAGAAATTGAGCGCAATCCACCTGCAACACTTAACGTGTAACAAGACAAAAAAAAATATTATTTTTTTTGTGTAAATTAGTGTACAATTTTCACGAAGTTATTACAAGAACACTGTAGCTCGGAAGGTTAGCTTTTCGTCCCTCTGTTGGATGCAAACATTTCATTTTATTGCATTTATGGTTTACATCCCGTTTAATTTCATAGCGAAAATAAAGCACGCTACAAATAAACGGTCGAAACGATCAATCTATGAATTGATTGAAAGTCAAGTGAATTTACGGATATTTACGTTAAATTGTGCAATTATTTCTGTAAAATTCATGTAAGTTCTTTTACGGTTGAAAACGAAGCGTCAGTAAATTTATAAAGACCTCAGATAAATATTTTGCCTCGACTAGCTGTAATTCCACATAAACGTTTTTAACAAAGCAATAACAAGTTCCTGCCCAACTGTCTGTTAGCATACACTTTTCCCTCCGCATAGTACGTATAAATAGGGAAGTTGCAAAGTTCACTTCGCATAGCTCTATATACACTGGAATCTCAGCTACGTGTTCATGCACTGGCCGCCACCCAACTGAAAAGTCAGTTTTACTTTTGGCCAGGTATAACTCGATTATTTCTCTATGTTTCCGTGGGGGTCTGTTAATTGGTCCCTGTAAAGTAAAATTTCGGACTGGGCCGAACTCGCATTGGAGTCAACACATAGACTCTAAATTCGAATCAGTGGGAAACCACTGATTCGCAGTGAAAATCAACTACTCTAATCAGTGAAAAGGGCTCCACTTAGAATCAGTGGGAAACCACTGATTGTTTCAGTGGAAATTTCACTGATTTAATTAGTTACGAAAAAATTCCACTGATTGAATAAGTGACGGCCAACTGCTGTGGCGAATTAAGTATTACATTTATTGAATGTAGCCAAATAACTGCGTGACGTAAGCATATTTACGATATTTATGTTGTGCAATTTACCGTAATTTGAAAGAGCAAAAAAAAAAAAAAAAAAAAAAGTCAGGTGGCCGGAATTGAACTCTCGCCCCTTTTGGCTGAGCTAAAACACCAAGTTCAAACTATGTGAGGAAAATGGGCGTGTTATAACTCCGCTGTGAAATTGTGTAGTTTGAAGTTGTATGCACATTCTTTTCGTGTTTGGTTTGATTGGTACCGTTAGGATTAATTAAAACGAATAGTATGTATAAGAACACTCGCTTCACCACATGAAATACAGTTTAAAACTTCAAACATAGCGCTGTGACGATTACATGGAATCCAAATGAAAGACGTACAAACGGAATGAAAGGCTGGGTGTCCATATTAACTCGTAAAATGGCGTTTTGGAAGATAAAACACATTTCAGAAAGTATCTTGTATTAGTTTTGTTAGTTTATTCGTTGTTACTACACGTTATTTAAAGGCCATTTTTAAACGATGTTCGACGGCCATTTTTACACGTAGTTTCACTGATACATCAGTCAAAATAATTAGAGACGGAGAGGAAGTAGCTGAGATGTTTCACTGAAACATCAGTCAAAAAACGCCACTGAGTAAACAGTGAAAAAAATGACTGACGAATCAGTGGGAAATGTCTCTGAATCAATCAATGAAGGAAATATCGTGTTTTTTCACTGATCCATCAGTTAAATTCACTAAATTGACGGATATATTAGTCAGGTACGTTTGACTGATTGGAACAGTGAAATTCTCACTGATTCAGATTTAACGTGTAGCGAACGCGGAGCGAATCGCACCGAAAGTAAGCATTTAAGGCAAATTTTCGAACGTGGACTAAAGTGTAAACAATATTGAAAGTGAATTAAAATTGGCGACTGACTGAACTCGAAAACAGACGACTTACGAAAAGTTGAACATTGTGTTGGTTTTGGTGGTAACAGATGCAAATATTCATCAAATACTCTACATCGCTCTTTCTGAACAGACGTTTCTCTGCTCCATTTTCATGCTGCACATTTTCAGTCAACTTAAACACATGGAAACAAATTACGAAAGTTTCTTCAGAATGGCTTCTGATATGTTTTACTTTAAGTCCGTGTTCATTCATAATGGTAATGCTTATGGTAAACTTTCTATCCGGATTCTACAGTTTAGTCTACTTTGGCTAATGTGTTGCATTATTTCACTCGTCCTACATCAGTGCAGTCCGGGTGTGTTTAGGATAACGTGTCAATCGGACTTCTTCAGTCCACTCCGATTTCAGTCCGGTCTGACATGTTACTTTAAACGTGGTAATTAACTGAAGAGATTTCAAAGGCGTGTGTAATGAACTATGATCAGTGAGGTATAGTCTGTTCGTGGTTTCTTCACAATTTTTTACTCAGACCATAGAAAAATCACCCCATGAATGACGTGATCGGTTCTTTAATTTAAAAAGTTGTGTATCATAAGCGTTTTATACTTGTGTTAGAATAAAAATTACCACATTACTTATTAAATTAACTTTTACTTGCAATTCATTTATTAATTATAATATTTCATTTATTGTCGTTATGAATAAAACAGGGAGAAAATAAGAGTGATGGTAATGCCAATTAGGTTATAGACTGTTCACAGTAAAATGAGCACTTTTGAAAGCCCTGCTTAGTATCTACTGGTATGCTCGTTATGAATTCTTCCGTCTTATGTAATCTTAACATTGCTATGGGTCTCATAACTTTATTCATGATTCGGTCAAATGAAAGTGTTAAATTATTGGAAGAGTAATTATTATACAAATCCTTTTATTTGTACACTTATATGCTTTTAATGAAAGCTAAAAATAATTTAAGTTATTATACATGGTTACGTAACACTATTTATTCTACGTTAAGACATGGAATTACTTTCCCGCCATCTTTACCAACTTCACTGAGCGCGTGTAACTCTGTGCGACCACTAAAATATGTTCAGGTAGGGGCAGTGTCTTTTTCCTAAGATTTATTTCAAAAGTGCTCACTTTATCGTGAACAGCATTAAGAAATAGCTCTTGTGTAAACTATGGTTACACTGAGTGCACATACGAATGCGGTGCGATGTCTCTTTGGTGTAATTTTCTATACTTTGTCTGCATGGGGCGAAGGAATATCCTGGAAGTAGAACTTTAGCAGGGCTTCAGAAATGTTGGAAGTATCCGCAAATTGACTATACGTGAATTTCGCAGGAGCCAAGACTTCTCTGTCCTTTACATATTCGAGATTATTGATTAATTGGCTGCTGCCATGGTCAGATGATTTTTCCCCACTATTCACCGTAGTCAGAGGCGGATCCAGAGGAGAGTTCACAGGGGACATGACTTGCCCACAAAACCCTCAAAGTGACATGTAACTGCCCTGTGAATTCTCTAAAATTAAACTAAAATATTATCGAAATTATTTGAAATACTGGTTTAAATTGTTTACAGCTTCCTAAAAATTATGATGATGCAGTGCTTCCCTCCCATGCAACGACTCGAGAGACTAGATCTCAAAGGGGCCGCAGTGGTACAGTGGTTAGACTACTCTCCTTCCACCTAGGCTAACCGGGTTCGATTCCCAGCGGGGTCACTCCCGGATTTTTGCGTGTGGTAATCGTGCCGGACGATGACGTTGATAGGCGGGTTTTCTCAGGTATCTCCCGTTTCCCTCACCTTTGCATTCCGACGCTGCTGCATACTCACCTCACTTCACCCTCATCGGCTCTCAAGACCGCGATGTTTTAAGAAGCAACGAAATCTCTCCACTAGATATGTACCTGAAAAATTGGGAAGTGACCTACATCCCCTCCCCCCTTAAAAAGAAGTCTAGCTAGATTATGCTTGACCCTCGTTGATCATGATACTGTAAGAATATTGTCACGTGCTACAATATGCATTTTTTAGAAATTCATAGACCTCGTAGCTACGATACCGTTGCGAAATTAACTGCAATGTGGACAGACATGTCTGAAGTTCATAATGTTCTCACGTGGCTACGTTGAATTAACTGCAATGTGGACAGACATGTCTGAAGTTCATAATGTTCTCACGTGGCTACGTTAAATTCTCCTTCCCATGTAAAGACACACAGAACCGAAATGAAACACGGGTTAAATTTTTGCAGGCACATGCGATAGTTTGGTTGTTGTTAAGTGCCCCGGAGAAAGATCTATGTGAAATTAGCTGCGCCTTAATGTGAAAAAAAAACCCGATTAATCTGGTTGGTGCCTAACAAGTATGTGTGTAAACGGTAATTGACAGACGTCCTGTCAACTTGCCAGAAAGGGACATAAGTTTCCGCGGCGGTGAGGTGGGCATTCGTATAGTTAAGTTCATCGAAAATAATCCTCGCGCAGCTTTGAAGGAGGGTAGATTGGGGAGACAGTGTAGGGAAGGGCTTTCCCGAACGCAAGTCGCTGGAGGGAGGTAAGCCACGTGACACCGCTGGATACCAAACTGATAACATCGCTCGCTACTACCACGCTGTTGAATACCATACTGCGCCACTTATGTTTATTTTTTGGACAGGTAATATTCACACGCGTAGCAGCTCTATTCCCACCCGCTCTCGGCGACTGTCACTACTGAACCACAAAGCAAGTCAGATAAAGAGACGAAACTCAATGCTATTTTGGTGGGGCGTAATTTTCCTCCATGTTTGGGCTATTAGGTAGAATTTGCTGCCAAGCATACAACTCTTAAACATAATTATATCAATTTTCAAACAGATGTTTTAGTTACTACTAATGACAATTTGGTAAAAAGGTTATAATTAAATGCAGTATTTACAAATTGTGAGATGGAACTAAATGTGTGTTTAACAATTAATGTTAGAGAATACATCGGTTGGCTTCTCTGTTAACTTCATAACCGTTTATTAAGATGGTAGTACATATTTATTTATTTTAAAAAGGCTGATATAAAAAACTCTTGTACCATTTATTCTTAGGCAATCAGCACTTGAAAATTCAATGAAGCTCAATTATTCCAATTACGGCAATTGGTTGCAATGGAAAAGTCAACTCCACCTTCTCCAGCAACGAACATAACAACGGAAACAAAACAAGTGAACAACTAGAATTAATGAATGATGATGAGGATAATTTAACTTAATTTACTTTTGAGTTAAGTATATTTCAAAATAAAATTATATTGTTTCAAAAATATACAGCTTTCTTTATTAAAGAGTATTATTTTCTTTTTTTTCAACAGTTGGCGAAATCAGTCTACCTAATAATTTAGTAGCCCACGAAATCCTTATAGAGCTTCGACCCCTTGTACTGAACTGAACAGCCCCACCCTTCGTGCAGCGGCAATGGACTCTCCCAACTCACCCGACGCGTTTTGGTCTTCTGCGCAATATTTTCTCATTTGGATTCACTCTACTGCATCCTCGCTTCTGTATTCCCGGCTATTCACCGGTTTCTTTCGAGAAAGTTAACGCGACCGCCTTTTCCTTTGAAAATCGATTCGCGGCCGCCGCACCCACGTCTTCCGGCAGCTGTTTCGCTGAACTAAAATAACTCCGAGACCCAGTTCGGACGTGCGGGATCTCGGTTCCAGAGTCCAAACACGATTCTCGCAGTGGGTATTCGGTTTGCGTGTACTCCAAGGCTGCAGAATACTAAAGTATACAGAAGTCACTTGGTGTGGCGGTACTTTTGATGTTGGGTTACTCATTCGTCGACTGGCTGCGAGAGACTGTGGAAACGGGACTTGTGACTGATTGGTAGAGACCTGAAAAATTCGCGAGTTCAATGATCTCAACATTATACTCCATTGTCGTATGTGAAATCATGCACATAGTTTTAGAAAACATAAACTTGTTTTGCAGCCCAGCGTTTATAATAAACTTGAAGTCTACAACACTTGACTGTCAACTGTTACAACAGTATCTTCGGCAAAATAATTTCCGACGAATTCCTTACCCAAATAGATACAAAAAATGTGCATACAGTGCTTGATTGGCGAATGGGCATTCTGACATTTTGCAGGCAAGTGTCGCCATTTTTCTGGCGTGTGAGGCTTGACTTTGCGGTAAAAGCGGCCGTTTCGCCTCTGTATCCTCGAATACTCTGTGCTAAGACGCCACTCTCTTGTAAGAGGAGGATGGGCAGGCATTGGTTGTCGGCGACTCCAACTTTCCTCAGATTACGAACGCCGAACGATCTAGATGTTCGGAGCACACTCCATTCACATCACGTCATATATAGCCTTTGAGTGGTTAGCCTTCCTTTTCAGTCGCAGAGTCCGTGTAGAGGATGCTGCACGGAAGTAGCTTTGATGGTCTAACCTGAATACCGACGTACACAGCGTCCAGTGAGTGAAGGAGGTTATCATTCGTTGCTGAAACTTACATTTGTAGTCTCATAAAAAGATGCCTCGAGTATCATAAAGAGGGACAAAAAACACATTTTTACTGGGCCCCGATATGTAACAGAGCATTGCACCAATAATTGTAAAATTCCGGGAAAATATCCGTTCGTTGTAACACCTAAAGCGGTGTTCACAATACAGCGATACGACAAGACGAGGCGCAATGCGACGCGACGAGAAGTAGCCAATCAGAGCGCTGTAGCCGGCGACGGACGGCGACGAGAAGAAGGAGGCACGTTTTATAAACATTGAGTCTACCATCTTTGTATGGCGAGTTTAATTTTATAAGTTAGATTTGATATAAATGAGCTGTGATTGCTAATAGCTTATTAGTTAGGCTACTGAAAGCACACGTCCTCATGTTTCTTCTCGCACAATGAGTTATTGATAGCTTATTAGTTAGGCTACTGAAAGCACACGTCCTCATGTTTCTTCTCGCACAATGAGTTATTGATATCTTTTTTAATTTTCTTTGTACGTTTTTGCGTTTGTTAGTGAAATAAATTCAGAGCAGTATCCATGTTTGTTTCATTCATTTGGATTGTATTTTGTTTGATTTAATAGGAAGTTTCAAAGCATCTTTGATAGTAAAAGGCAGACTTGATATTTATAGGATATTAGGACATATTTCATAAACTTAACTGAAATGCCCTCATAATTGTATAGAACTCTCTTGTTTTGAATATTGTTAGAAGATACCTGATTGGCGTATCTGACTTCGTGAGGGATAGAGGTCTTAATAAAAAAATAAAAGCACTCAATTTAATTTGTAATTTATTCACACAGCTATTATTTACAGCATTAAATCAATTATATCCACTATTACTATTTTTATTTATCACTGAGTGCAATATTTAAAGCACATTTCATAATTAACGTTTTTCTCAAGGCCTCTGTTTCCTTATAGTCAATTAATTCATACTCACCATTAACACACACACACACACTCAGTCTGTCTGTTGCTATAATTTGTAATGCCTTTCATTCACGCATCCAGTCCAATAGTCCAGCCAGCCAGCCGCACCCTTCACTGCTTGATAGTCGAAGTCGTTGATTTCCCTCCCGCTGGACACTTATCTCGCCACTCGTTTCGCTCGCCGTCTATCGCTGAAACTCCAGTCACTCATTGATGCAATAACCCCCTGCCCGGAGGCCCGTCGCACTGTTCATATTCTACTAGGCTTAACCTGGAAAATTTGACGCACCCCGAGCAATGCTGACAGAAACTAGGGCAGTAAACCACTAGAAAATTCTTCAGATAAACTTGGAAACTCAACACAACCAAGGTCAGCAACGGTCGCCGTAAAAAGGATTATCGTGTCGGCTCGCTTTTTGTAACATATACGCGGTTCCTGGTTTTTCGCTCGCCTGTCATTCGAAACCATGTTGTGCACTGCCCTTCACTTCCTCTCGCTCGTGCGGAACAAAGCAGCGAGCGCGTAACAATATTAATTGAAACAGAACAGTTTCTATATGTAAGCCTGTAATTTTCTATAGTTACATGACACAGTTTGCATGAGTTTTAAGTTCTGTGTATTTTCCAATTTTTAAATGTCTGACGAGAAAAGCTTCGACGAGCAGCTCATGGAAGCCCTGTCCTCTTCTGACTTCATTTTTTGGTCGTACAACCCAACGCCTTCCATTCTTCTCATTTGTAATTATCTTCGACGCCTAATATATCTTAAATATAACATGTATTCTAGCTCATATTCTGGCTCTCGCGTCAACAGATATTTGTACAAATATTGACATACAATACGCGATAAAAACACCTGTCAAGACCATTGACAAACCCGCATATGTGTTTTTCGTACGTCTTTTGTTTACGAAAAATGAACTTGCTAACTCGTACACCAGATAACAGCATGGTCTGCATCGGCTATGGCTGCCGACATTCTGTCGCTCAGTTGTAAATACATTTATTAAACCTCTGTCGGCGGTCGTCGGCGGCCGCGTCGCTGTGTTGTGAATAGGCCCTGCCGCTTAAAACAATATTATCTATGACTGAAAAGGAGCCGTAACTGTAACTTACGATGTCTGATGTGGCTGTTGCTATAAAGTATTGTTTAGTTTTTCCTCATTATCTTGTCAATAAAGACAATGAAAGTATTGCAGTTAAACTCCAGCAATAATTCACTTCATAACTGTAAACGATATAAATTTAATTAATTTGTGTTATTATTTCACAACATAAAATTGGAAAGTCACTGAAAATTAACTTGTCCGTGCTCTACATTAAAACTAAATCTTTGTTTTGGACGTTGAGGAAGAAAATGGCCCAGGGATAGGGTTGCTGTTATAAATAAGCCTGTGTCTGCGTGCATGTATATTGGTGTGTATATAGGTTTATATGTAAAGTTTCTGAAGTTTCAGAATAACTTTTTGCTGTGCATCAGCCTGCCCAGAACAACTTCTAACGAGGCAGGAGAAACAGCAGCTCTGTTTTTACCGCTGTTATAATAAAAAGGGAGGTGTGAGTGGTATGAGGTTAAGTTATGTTAGGTTATACTTGCTCCATGATATAGATATGCAAATATATATATATGTATAATTATTCTAATTAGCATGAGTCCTAACTTTATAGTTACAGTTCTTACACATGAATGTAAAAAGATTTCTTTACGTTTACCATTTTTGATGACCACACAAAAATTGGGAACACTATTTTTTATAATACTATATTAGTTAGTTACCTATTTTACCACAATTTTTATTATCATATTATCATTCAGTTAAGGAATGTCCGTACAGTTTTTTGGTGTTACGAAGTTTGCTTATCTAGAGCGTCGTAGACGCTAACCGCTCAGCCACGTTGGCTGAGCGGTTACAGTGCTCGCCTCCCATCAAGGCGATCCGGGTTCAATCCCCGGCCGGCTCACTACGGATTTTCGCATGTGGGAATCGTGCCGGACGATGCCGTTGGTCGGCGGGTTATATCGGGGGTCTCCCGTTTCCCCCGCCCTTTCGTTACGGCGCTGCTCCATACTCATATCAATCACCCTCATCGGCTCTCAAGACCTCGATGTTAAGAGCCGTCCAAATCTCTTCACTGCCGGGAATCGAACGCGGTGCACCGCGATGGGAGGAGAGTAGTCTGACTTCTACACAATCGTGGACACTAAATATATTAAAGACCTTTAAATTCTACTCGTTAAGGTCACCCGCGACTCACAAGTTTTATCTCAAGGTTTCGAACAGCGTATCAGATCTCCTTGAATTGAAAAGCGAGTGCAAAGAAATCTGCTGCAGTGTTGCGAAACACAGAAGATGCTTATCTGAATTATTATTACTTCAAGGTTTGTGGATACACTCAGGAATGTGTCATTGGCGTTCCTTTCAGACGAACAACACCCACGTCTCACTTTATCAGATAAAGCTGAGCCTCACTGTTATCTTTGCAAAGAATTATTGTGTTTTGAAAGCCGGCCTTGTTTTAAGGTTCCATGCCTGGGCAGCACTTGCAAAATGGCCCTTGCGTTCTTTGCGTGTGTTTGACGAGTACACAAAATATGGCACGTACAAAAACGTCTCTTCTGCGATGAACAGAAGCTTGTTTGGCAGTAATACTCACATCATACTTGCAACTTGGTTGCAAACTCAGATCAACAGGAGTTACTTATTTCACTTGGAGTGTAGGCTTATTGTAAAAGAGCTAGAGTAATTTAGCAGGTAAACATCGTTTTATCCAACGTGATGATTTGATATTATTTATTTTTTCAGTCATTCCTTTTTTACTTTTTTCCAAAAAAATTATAAAAATTAAATTTAATATACATATTTTTAAATTTTTAATATATATATAAACTTTTATATATTTACATTGAGGAGGTCAGGAGTTCGATGGCGGGTGGAGCGACTGAGCTCCCGACACGAAGACCAGCAGCTGACCGACCGTCGCCAATTTGTATTGTTTAATATATCACACAATTAAACCTTTCCCTCCCCTCCCCAAACTGCCTATATTTTTTTCTTTTGTTAATACGTCACAACCTTACACTTCCAACCCACAGCTAGCTCAACTGAGTAGTCGGGTCCCTTTACACCTTCCAAACCCACCACACATCTTTATCGGCTCCCCTATATCATCTCCTTGGATTTGCAACACACCCCCTTCCCAAAACACCAAATTTTTTATTCGCCATCCTCCACATCCTCCCATGTGAAAATCATGCCGGACAATGACACTGGTCGGTGGATTTTCTTGAGAATCTCCCGTTTCCCCCGCCCTTCCATTCCGTCATTGTTTCATACTCACCCGGAACTAGTTAAATTTTATTTTAAAATAATTTGTGCATTACGTGATGTGATGACCCAGAAATAAACCGAATAAAATAACCGTACATAGCATAAACTCAATACACACGTTTAACTGTTTTATAGAAAAAGTTTCTCTCTTGACAAGGTTGTAGAACATCCAGTGATAAAAACACTGACGTACTCCAGTAATAACTATCACAGTTAATTCAATATGAACTAGTATATAGTAATAATATTTCCCAGGCTAAGGGAAGGGGTATGCATATCTGAGGATCATCCATCTGCCATCTTGGATGAAGTAACAACGGCCATATAGGATGTTCTTGACCTTGGGTTGTCAGCCATATTGTTTTTCGTTCGTTATTTTTTTCAGCATTTTCTTTCAGAATTTCCTATTTTTTCCTCAAAATTATTTATTTACCCCCCAAAATGTATAGTTTTTCCCTCTAATTTCCCATTTTCTTCTCCGAACATCTGAATTTTTTCGCCTAAAACCGTAAATTATTATCGTAAATATATATTTCATATTCCTGGCATTGCAACCGCCATATTGACATCTCCAAAAAAACATATCTACGATGTTGTGCTGCAAAATGAATAGCAAAAATAAAAAAAAATCCTGCCAAATCGCTCGGTGCCTCAAAACCTCTATAACTGAGGAGCTTGGTGTCAGAACCATCCCCACGAGTCCAAAGCTATATAACACTAGGACATATAACACAATTGTTTGCGTAATAAATCCAATATGGCGCTTGGCCATAGTCACATAATCACATATTCTGACGTCATAATCGAATTCTCTTTGAAAGAACGAATCTATATACAGCTTATTGATATATATATTTCTTTATCTAAGTTTTGAAAGATAATACAATATTATGTACATTACTTATATATAATTATCCTTCTACATAATCGATAGTTGTGACAATTGCCAGTTAAATTTGTTATGAGAGGTTTTTGACAGTTTTGAGGCACTGGATGACGTGAGAAATTTTCGCTATTTATTTTACAGTTCAACATCGTAGGTATGATTTTAGGCGGTGTTAATATGGAGGACTTGTGGCTGAAGTGGCGGGAATATTAACGGTGAATTTCTAGATGTTTCGAGAGAAAATGGGGAAATTCGAGGGAAAACCAATATATTTTGAGGGGATAATGGAAAGGTTTGAGCGGAAAAAGGAAAAAAAAAGAAGATAGCAGACGAAAAACAAAATGGAGGACGAAAAACAAAATAGCCGACAGAAACAAGACGGCGACCACAAACAAGATAGGTGACATCCCAAGGTCAAGGTAAAGGACATCAAATTTGGCTGACGTAATATAATCCAAGATAGCTCCAAGATAGACGGTCCGCAGATCAGCGTACCCACTCCCTTGTCTTAGACCAATAGGGCTACAGTGTGGTCAAGATGGGCCAACCCAATGTAGCCATTCAAATATGGTTATTTCGTCAATACGTTTGTATTGTCCGTGTGTCGCTGTCTTGAACAAGTGCAGCCAACCTTTGAGCAAAGGTGTACGAGTGGTAGACAGAAGGCCCAGGACAATAAATTGACTGATCTCTTGCTTCTTCACTCCTCATAGAATGGGAAAAAACCACTCACCCTATTGTTGCTGAGCTCATGTTTACACCAATACGGAGTACAGCTGTAGTTCAACTACGACTATCGTAGATAGCACAGTCGGGTGCAGGATGACTGTTACTACGTTGGAAAACATTAACTTTCCAGTCTTGTTCAGTTACAACATTTTCAGTGAAGTAGAACAACAGGACAGTCTTTGAATTGGTTTACTGTTTGTGTAGCCATCACCAAAAAAAATCTGAATCTTTGAATCAGTTCTGTTTTGCGTGTATGTCTGTGTGCGCACGTGTGTGTATGCAGGTCACACATGCACACAAATACATAATTCTAAATTTCGATTGTGCTACATGAAATTTTAAGACTCCCCCCAATGGAAATGTATAAACACGTCTATGCCTAGAACACACCATTTATATCTAATTGAACTCTTTTTATAACTAATGCTAATTTTACGGAGCTGCTTATAATTAGTGGCGTAGCCAAAGATTTCTTGTTTTTGATGCTAAAGGTGGAGAGGGAAGGGTTGAAAATAAAGTGACTGAAGTGAAAGCAAGGAGGGTACACCATCACCAGCAGTGCTGAAACGTGTGACAATTAGAACAGATTCTATGAGAAAACTGCCTCACAGTATAATTTAATGTTCCATAGTAAACATCAATTCCGGATTATTATTTTAATTAAATAATGATTAATATCTCTTATATTACTTGTTGACTACTGGGAGGGGTGGATACAACACTTTCCTCCGGCTAAGCTCCTGCTTATAGTTATACGCGATTGTAGCTTGTAGTATTAATTTACATGTTGTTTAACTCGTGTTTATATTACTGTGCAGTATGAAATGCTTGTGTCAATTGTGGTCGTGCCATGGCAAAAATGTTTACTTACACACTGGGATAATTCTACCCCTTTACTGAGATAAGTCGTCGCCTGCTCTGCTAACAACATTGTGCCGGTCAGTGTCCCTCAGTTTGTTGAGATGTGTGCTCGCGAGTGACATGTCAACATGCAAGGAATATTTACACATGTGGGATACGTTGACGTGGTGTTTGTATATACTGTAGAGGATCTGTGGCGATGATATCGAGAGATTGTCATGGCGCAACGTTTCATGATCTGCTTGCACGCAAAAAATAGAAACATTCTGAACAGTTTGTGTCAGACAGAATAGTGCCATGAATAAATGCAAAATTAGGGTAAAAATTTATTATAACCTTTGGAGTAACAACAGCATGATTTTGGGGAGGATACACACATTCCTCATATTTCCATTATTTTGTTAATAATTAGTAATAATATTATATTAGCGAATTCAGTTTTAATATTATTTTTATAACACACAAGTATGCATTTATATAATATTATATACCACAACCATTTGAAGTCTTTCAGTAGTTGCTTTTTGCCTATGTGTAACATCGAAAAATTTCAGTTATCTTTGTTGTCAAAAAGTAAATTAATAAAAACTACAACTACCATCTCACGATTTCTTTTCTAAAGAATGTCACATATTACCTCTGGCACAATCAGAAACTCTGTGATATGTATAAACGGTAAATTATACATTTACAAAAAACTATTATTTAAAAAGTATTTTCGTCTCCACCCCTCCCTTACTGCTCCACCACCCCTCTCCTGCTTGTTTACCCCTTCACCTTCCCCTCTCCCTTGAGGTGTGTTGTGATTGGTCAAACTGGGTTGCGCCCCTTCCACCACCATCCACTATCCCCTACTTCATATACGAAATGTGTTGTGATTGGCTGTTTGTGTTACTCCTTCCTGTAGGTGGTTGTGGCTGAGGTTTAACTTGTCCTCTAATGAATTCGCGAAATTTCCGGGTCTCTGCTGATAAGCCATTAGTATAGACCCGGAAATTACGCGGATTCATTTGAAGACAAGTTAAACTTCAACCACATGTACATGGGAGTATCTGCTTCTATTGGACCACAGTTTGCTATACATTCCCTGGGACTACGTTGAGCCAATATCGAACTTGCCAAGAAAACAAAGGAAGTATCGAATCACGAGCTACTTGGCCTGGAGTTAAACTGGAGTAACAGTCAATGTACAACTTAAAGAAGCTTGAATACACAAAAGGTTGTGGAGATCATCTTGATGCAGAATGAATCCGTGAAATTTCCGGGTCTCTAGCAATTAGTAAGGATAGGAAAATTTCTCGAATTCATTTCAGTACAAGATAGACGTCAAATACGTGTACACTGAAGTCACCTTTAGAATTGGATCACAGTTTATTAGTAGAGCTAGTGATTTTTCGCGAAAAAACATAAGTACGTGGTAGACTTCAATACTATAAGCACCCAACAGCAGTTTGTCTGTTGCCATTGGTTGCATTCAGTTTAAGAAGGCGTTTTCATATTTGACCGGTCCACTCAGGATTCAGTAACATCGGCACGGCTCCTACGTGATTCATGTGCAGACAGTTAACACGTGTCAAAAAGCAATTCAGCCAATCAAGATAGGTGAACGACCATTCAGTGTTTTAAATTATATACTGTCTTGGAATATTTTCGCGAAATATCACTTCCTTTATTTATTAGACACGCCCTGGGCGACTCTGAACCAATATCAGACTTGCAAGGAAACAAGTAGCGAACCACATACTGCCAGGTGTGAGGTATCACTGGCTACTCTGTGGGGCAGCAGCCAACGAACAAACATTTGAGGCTCGATTATGCACAGGACTATGGAGTCTAGCCTACAGGTCACTGAACTCGCGAAATTTTCCTATCCCTAGCAATTAGCAGAGCGAAGACGACTGATTGGTGAAGGGGCTATAGGGGACCTGAATAATCTAATCAGTCGAGCAGTGGGATGGAGGGGGATGGGTGTGAAGTATTCACCAATCAAGTAATAATGGTGGGGTGAAAGTTTGCCAACAAAATTGCCAATAAAACTTAGCGAGGGTGAGTCGTCTGCTTGTCTTCTGCTGGAAGGCTGTGTGCTCCACGAGCCACCCAACCCTTGACAGTCTGCATGTAGGTTTGGTTTTTTACAAAATTCTTCAAAATTTTCGCGGAGTTTTTAATTTTTTAATTAATAAATTTTCAATTTTTTCAAAATTGTTGAAAACATATTTTAGAATTTTCTGAGATATTTTAGGGTTCAAGGTCATGAAAGGTTGCGGGCTCGAGGTCAAGATCGTGGGCGGGAGGACCCACTCACCCATATCCAAAATGCCTCAAAATATGGCAGTTGGCAGACTGGAATGTCGGAGCATAAACAGCTCCGAGCTCGGACGCCCCACGCCCTTGTCCCATAACGAATATAATCATTCTACCGCAGGAATTTACACAGTCAAGATGACTCAAGTAATAGGTAGAGCCCCGAGTATTTCGCGGATTGAGTTGGCAGCAAGCTAGGCTGGAGAGTCCTCTACACACTCCAGACATTATCGTTTGCTTATTGGTTGCTATGATCAAGTGAGGCCTCTGTACAGGATTGTTAAACACTCACTCACACTACTGCTCCTGCTTATTACTGGATCACAGTTAAACGGGGCATGTCTAAAGAACTGTCGTCTAATCACACCAGTAGGAGAAAAGAACAAGTGTTTGGAGTCTACCTTCGCGGAATACTCGTGGCTACACTCATAGGAAAAGCTGACTTACATATGAAACAGATCCTCGCTCTGTACAGTTCTGGACTCCTATCCGTCACGTGTAACACGTCCATGACACGAAGGCGCAGTGACAGACATGCATAATTTACGCCGACTCGGTTTTTGTTTTCGTTTGTGCAGATCAACCCTCTCAGTTACAGTGTCCTCTACTTGCGACTTTGCAAAGGAAGCGTCCAATGAGGCAATTCCCTTATGCAGATCAACCCTCTCAGTTACAGTGTCCTCTACTTGCGACTTTGCAAAGGAAGCGTCCAATGAGGCAATTCCCTTATGCAGATCAACCCTCTCAGTTACAGTGTCCTCTACTTGCGACTTTGCAAAGGAAGCGTCCAATGAGGCAATTCCCTTATGTGTGGGGGGGGGGGGTATCATTCGGTTTTTTGACCACATTCCGTTAGTCTCATAAATAGCTTCTAACGTGAAGCAAAAACAGATTTTTATTAGTTATCTCATACAGTTATCAACTGTTTATAGGTTGATTGTCGTGGTAGTAAAAAGCGGTGGTTGGGCACACAATTTATTGCATGTTTGTTATTGGCTCATTTATCTCCAGGAGGTGTCAAACAACACGTCGACCAATTACAAACGTAACATGAACGTACATATATGTGAATTCCAACTTGTCTAGAAATTAACCCGCGAAATTCTCGGGTCTCTAAATATGGCCTGCGCATAAATATTTTCATGAAAAACAGATGGCCCTAAACAGGGCGTCATATAGATAGCAGTACATTTCCGATTAGAAAAAAAAGTTCGTTGCAACACTTAAAACGACATATTCATCTATGAAGAATTCGCGGATTCATTTCAGAGCTTGAATTCAAAATATGTGGGTTTATGGAACTTTAGCCATTGGTTCACACGGTGGTTAACACCTTCTGGAGAACGCTTGCCCAATAGTCGCCTTCCACTGTGACAGCAGACAACCAATTTGCAAGTTGATATCAGCATATTTGTACATACGATTGTAGAGTCTACTCTGCAGGTCATTGAACTCGAGAATTTTTAAGGTCTCTGTTAATAGGTCCCGTGATTTTTCGCGAAAAAATCGTAGCGCATAGTAGACTTCAATACTATATAAACACCTCGGTTGTTGCCATACATCCATTGGTTGCTGCTATCGTTTCCGCATTTCACCGAGCCACTCAGAGTTCTGTAACTCCGACACTGAACCTTCGTTATTCGTGCGCTAGCAGTTAACGCGAACCAGAACATGCTTCAGCCAATCAAAAAAGGTGGACTACACCACAGTGCTTTGAACTGTATCTTGTCTCGCAATCGTTTCGCGAAATATCTCTGCACCTATCTATGACCTAGAGTGTTATGAGTGCATTTTGTCTTACGGTCTTATTTCGAGAAAGCTCACAGCGTTTTGCGATGTCAATAAAATTAGTCATAGAAGGTCGCGGCCTCGATTACCGAATGATGGAGCTGTTCTGAGCATTGAAGCGCTACGCTTGTGCAGCAAGGAGGCCGACAGCTTTCACACCAGCTCATTCCAGCCACGATCTCAGCCGAAGTGAGTGATCATAGACACTTGATTGTCACGAAAGGTTTTTCATGACTAGTTCTATTTCATAACTCTCTAGGTCAGATCCACTTCACTTTCGTGATTTGATGATTTTTAATTTTTACGTGTCTTAGGTGTATGTCCGCCAATCATAGCTGTTAAGTACCGGAATGACCTAGTTATTTTTATCCCGGTCACAGAGTAGATAAGCGCACAGAGACGAAACGGCGTGGCGGTTAATTTGATGTGGGCGTGGTCTACATGGGCCGTGTATCTCAGAGCACAAAGCCCACAACTCATTGGTAGAGCCACGAGTATTTCGCGTATTGAGTTGGCAGTAAGCTAGGTTGGACAGCCCTCTATACACTCGAGACATTATCGTTTGATTATTGGTTGATGTGATCAAGTGAGGTCTCTGTACAGGACTGTTAAACACTCATTCATACTACTGCTCCTTGCTTATCACTGGCTCTCTGTTATACAGGGCGTGTCTAAACAACTGTCGTACAATCACAACAGTAGGATAAAAGAACAAATGTTTGGAGTTTGTCTCACCTCCGAATGAATTCGCGAAATACTAGTGGCTCTACTCATTGGTTGTATGTAATAATGAAAAATTTAGCTTTTTATGATCATAAAAACATCTATTTGCAGCACCTAAAAACCTAAATTAAAGTGATTCTGAAAGAGATAATTTTAATGAAAATACATAAACTATGCAACACTTGTTTTTAATAATAGAATGAATGCGTTAATGCAAACACTCGTCACTTCATTCTTTGACACGAGATTCTCACATAAGTGCCGTCAGATCGCGAACTAATGTATTGACGAGTGCAGAAATTGGTAATTGATCTAACTAACCTTTGATATATATAATAATGATATATGTATATAGAGAATGTCCCTTAGTGTGGGATTGAAATCCACACAATAATTGACTTTAGAAACAGGATCCAGAAGGGAGATGGTCCTCTGTGTTCGATTGGTACTTTCAATTTACTAAATTATCACATGACCCTGTTTAATAAATAAAAATTATGAGGTATTTGGTGATTTTCTATTTAATCTTTTGTATGTAATGGGCTTTACCAAACATTTGTTATCAATTAACAAGATCATCATATCACCGCCATATTGGTTTAATCTGCAAAAGATTCACGAGCTTAGTTAACTTGTTTTGAAATCAAGAATTATTATTTATATAATAATAAGTGTTCCAAGTCATTACGACAAATGTGACTATGTCTACAATTACCATAAAACGCTGTAAAATATTAGTACTGAGTTTGAAATGTTCAAAAATAAATCCAGGTGTTTTGAGGATTATACAAAATAGTTGATTTTATTTCAAAGCCTATACATTGTAAGATATAAAACAATATCGCCCATCTGCGTGTGTCTATATTCGGCTAACGCTTCTAAACTACTTGATAGAATTTGATGCGGTTTCCACCATCAATTAGAGCATTTCTTGTGGAAGATTCAGATATATAATGTATTAATATTTCATGTAAAGATAGTAGAGAAATATCGACGTTTTCTGATCAAGCCGGAAAAGGCCGCTTTTCGGGCGTTTACACGGCTTACGCTGACTAAACCATAATATATACACCAAATTAATGTACTACAGACTTGTAGATATAAAAAATGTCTACAAAGTAGTCACGGCAAAATATGTTTGTCTTATAGGGATGACCAACAGTAAACATTTTTAAACAACGCCGTATTTGTAAATAGCACCAGTGCAAAGTCGGGACGGGTCGCTAGTGCACTATAAATCTTAAAGTTTCCCGAGTTCAAGCGATGCTAGGATAGACACATGTATTTTCTGGTAACTTTAGTGATTGGACTACGCGTTTTCTGACACGCCCTGTGAGACTGAGAACTACTGCTACACACGTAGAAAGATACTGAGCAAACCGCGATGTCACCTGCCAATCAAATGATTGAATAAGTGACAGCCGACTGTAGTGGCGAACTTGATACTGTTTTTATTGAAAGTAGCCAAATAATTACGTCACATAAACATATTTACGATTGTTTACTATTCATATTGTGCAATTTGCGGTAGTTTAAAAATGTAAAAAAAAAAAAAATGCAGGTGGGCGGTATTTAACTCACACACCCGAATAAAAAAAATTCCTGAAGAATTCGCGGATTCATTTCAGGACGAGCTTGAATTCAAAATACTTTGGTTTAATTGGTACCGTTAGGAATTTCAAAACTAATAATAATAATAATAGTATGAGTGCACTCTCTTTACCGCATTATATGCAGTTTGATCCTTCAAACAGAGCGTTGTGGTGATTGTACGAAAACGAAATGAAAGACGTAAAAACGGAATGAAAGGCTGAGGCCGTGTCCGAATTGACAAATTCGTTATTTTGTAAATTCGTGAAATTGTAAGTAGGTATAAATTCGGAAATTGCCAACAATCACTTGTTTAGCACTCGCGCAACGCATTATTACATTAACAGTGAAAGATATTTTTATCTAAATTCAATGCTTAAAGCGGACGTAATATTTCTGTAATCATATCTGGAATGCTACGAATTCATTAATAAATAATAAAATAATAAATTATGCAATAACTACTTAAAAAAATGTTGTTGCGGAATATATAAACAAAGCATAACACTTATTTGCTTTTTAAAACATGCCTAGTGTATTTTGTGTACAGTTTTAAGCATTTTATTTACGCAAAGTAAAAAAAAAAAACATGGCACTGATTTTTACAAAATAGGGTCACGTGATCATTTTGTCAACAAAATCTGCCAATTCGGACACGGATGGAGTGTTCATATTACCTCATAAAAAGTCGTTTTGAAATACGAAACACATTTTACAAAGTATTTTGTATTTTTATTAATTTATTCGTTCGTTGTTTAGCGGCCATTTTTAAACTTTGTTTGACGGTCATTTTTACACGCTCTTTAATTGATCCATCAGTGAAAAATAAACCACTGAGTAAATAGCGAAACAAATTCTTAATGAATCAGTGAAAAATGTTACTGAATCAATAAGTGAAGGCAATCAGGCATTTTTCATTGATTCATCAGTTAAATTCACTGAAGTGATTGTTGAATCAGTCAGATACGTCTGAGTGATTGAAACAGTGAAATTCTCACTGGTTCATATTTAGAGTGTACTAAATAAGGAAAATATCAATTCTAACACGGCCATGGAAATGAAAAATGAGGTGGAGCGAGGGGAAAATGCAAGGGATGGGGAGACGTTGAAGCACACTGAGAAAACCTGTAGGCAAACGACACGTCCGCCACGTTCCAAGCAATGCGAAAACTCGGAGGGGGTTCCCTCGTCAAAGCGAACAATTGTACTCGATCAAGGGCGGGGGCGGGGGTGGGGGCGGTGGTGCACTAGCGAACACTGGAACCGCGACCCCTACTGTTACAAGATATTGCGAAAAGGATAACGAACGATAAAAGGCGTAAATGAGAAATGACGTGAATAAGAGAATTGGGAAGAAAGTGGTGCGCGACGAAGCGGCGAAGAGACAGGCGCAAACGTAATTGAGCAGCAAACTCTTCTGCCTTCTGTTTTAAGAATTGACGGGTGACAATAGGATTAAAGCACGTTATAGGCAACACGCTATTCATTCTCTCATGTAAATCCCTTCATCCTCCTTCCCTTCCCATCACGACCCCTCGTGGCTTTTATCTCGCGCACCCCGGACCAAGATACTCCGTCGGTAACTTCATTGGCTTACTCTCGTCGAGAGGCAATATTGCATCCGGCCCCCGCCCAGAAGGGAAATCTGGTTACCAGTCCAAGAAATATTACTATTCCTTGTCCTTCCGTGTCATCTGCTGTTAACGAGGGGAAAATAGACTTGCTGCTTGTGAAGGGATAGTTACGCTAGTTAGTCTAGTGTAAGGTATCTCCACTCCCCAGCAGAGTCCTCGGGAATGTCACAATGCCCCGGATAATATCAGCGAAACTAACATGCGTGTGGCAAGAAACGCTCAAGGCTACCGTATTTCTCATATTCTTAATTTCTTTTTGAGTGCCGTCGTGCTATGGTGTTGCAACTAAAATGGGCTACCTTGAATATATTAAATGAAGAAATAAAAGTGCTACTCCGAACGTATGCGTATTCCTTTATCAACAACAACTTCGTGTAGTGGCTAATGACATTCATCGTGGAGACGACTTCAGACTCTTGAACATCTGCTGCCAGTAACATATAGCACAAACACGTTTTTACTGTTTCTGACATATGACACTGTGTTCTACGGATATTTCTACAGATTCAAATGAAAAAAAAATCTCGTTGCGGCACTTAAAAAATGTATTTACCTCTGATGGAGAGAGTTAGTGAATTCCTACATATTTGTTTATGGAAACACCGATTGGTTTTGTTAAGGCCGTCAAGGATACAGACAGGCATAACGACGCCTAGGGAGAGTTGGTCAGCCAGGGAAGCGGAAGGGGGAAATCGAGGACACGCGACCAGTCTATATAAACATTGAGAAAACAAGGTTGGGGAAAAAATTCTTTCTTTCTAATATCACTACACGACCACACGATGAAACGTACCACGTGGGCTGTCCCGGAAGACTAGGAACTCACTCGCACATTACATGCGAAATTAATTAGCACACAACATACCAAAATGTCAGACAGCCATCACTCCCCCTCCGAACACATAAACACTTAGTTCTACTTTAAAATAGCCAACCCCAATTAAATAGCCTTAATACTGGTCCGGTGCTCAAAAAGAAACAGCTACACGGCTCCCCGCCGCGGACCCAATTATTTGGGTATGTGTCGGGGTGCATTTGTTTTACTAACTCCCTGTGAGTCATGGGAGTCAAGGCTCCCGGTCTCATGACACCAATTCCATTCCGGTGGCGTATGAGTAGAGCCGCAAGTATTTCGCGGATTTAGTTGGCAGCAAGCTAGGCTGGACGGCCCTCTATATACACTCGAGACATTATCGTTTGCTTATTGGTTGCTGTAATCAAGTGAGGCCTCTGAACATGACTGTTATACACTCACTCACACTACTGCTACCTGCTTATTACTGGCTCACAGTTAAACTGGGCGTGTATAAACAACTGTCGTCCAATCACAACAGTAGGAGGAATCAACAAGTGTTGGGAGTGTACCTAGCCTCCGAATGAATTCGCGAAATACTCGTCACTCTACGTATGATGGTTCGGCGGCGGTTAGGTTGACTGCGCTGCCGGCTCGCGAGTAAATTATCAGGCGCTGATCTGCGAACGGTGACTGTGACGCCTTTCAAGATGGCGGATGGAAACAAGATGGTGAACAGTAACAATATGCAGCAGGAAAACGCAAGGAAAGCTCGTAACTCCATTTTTTTTCTGTAGGATTTTGCGCCATTATAAAAATAATCAACTATAATCAATAATGAAACTCTACTTCAAGGAATGTTCAGAAATAATCCATAAACACAAATACTTTTGTTTATAACAGAAAAAAATTGCCTTCTAAATCAAAGCCATTATGTTTTCGTCTCTTGTAAAACACCAGTTTTTGGAGTTACGAAGCTTTCTTATGGGAGTAACGATTTGCGATTGACCTGTAAAGAACTCATCTCATTCAAAACCTGATCATTTAATGGTAAAATGATAAACTAGCCAGAGTGCCATGGAAAATATGTTGTCTCAAATGGCTCAAAACATTTTCGCTATTTTCCTGTGTTTTCCAATAACATAATCTCAGCGATTGATGAACCAGTCTACAGCAAAACATAACAAAAACTAATCAACGTGGAATTCGTCATCCAAATTCATAGAGATTAACGCAAATGTTCCTGCATCAACAATAAATAATATGGGAATCATAACAGTTTCGCTAGCATATCCTATCTAAAATTATCAAAAAAAGTACACAAAAATATTTACAAATTAACAGATGTTACACGAGCTCATCACTTAATTGGTAACTATTTTTTATCCTGTCAATTATTTGCTAGCTGCTGTTGTGGACGGTTTCAACTGCAGCAAAAATAATAATGTGGCGTATTTGACTCTAATATTTTCACTATTTAATTTTATTATTTTCCATGAGCGAAATAGTTTGGTATAATGTTAACACTAGAAATAACAGACCGAAAAGAGTTTTGAAATTTAGTTGCAACTTTTCAACCTGAAAAATACGAAAACATGGGATTTTTTGGTATAAAATCTATTTGTTTATTTATATGCACGTATATTTCTGTTAGATTCCCTATGCAATAAATTAAATTAACTTTTTATTGTTGTTCATTAAATCAGAGGTCGTTCGTGAGTCGCTTTGTTATGAAACTGTACACTTATACATGACAATTTAGGGATTGAAGCTGCAAAACTGGCTGCAAGTATGTGCTGAGTTCTCTCGACAACGATGCTCGTTGATCTGACACGAGAATATACACATGTCAGTTATGATCATTAGATATACAGACACTTGAATACATTTAAGTATGAAAATCTTCCTATGTATTATCCCAATACTACATGCATTATGTGACTCAATGCTGTATCATATTGAGACAGGCTTTTGAAATATTGTGTGACCTTATAAGAAACGATATCAAGTAGACTAAATGTGGATTTATTATATAATATTATATGATATAGGCATGCCTGATCTGTTACTGTACTGTCCGCAAAAAAGCTATTTTGTGGTATGTCTCTAAAATTGGAAATCTGCTTGTCAGATTTTAAATGTTTTATCACAGAAAATCTCAAATTACCGCTAAGTTTTAAATCTTTATTAAGTGATTTTCTTAAAATATGAGAAAACAATTATGTCGCTTTATTTTATTTAGTCAAAAAATGGTAAATTTCAGCGCAAACTTACAAGAGACAGGACGATGACAACAAACCACTTACTAATGAACCGATGTTGCGTAGATGCTGCAATAGGGCAACAGCGTGATGCCAAACTTACAAGAGACAGGACGATGACAACAAACCACTTACTAATGGACCGATGTTGCGTAGATGCTGCAATAGGGCAACAGCGTGATGCCAAACTTACAAGAGACAGGACGATGACAACAAACCACTTACTAATGGACCGATGTTGCGTAGATGCTGCAACAGCGTGATGCCAAACTTACAAGAGACAGGACGATGACAACAAACCACTTACTAATGGACCGATGTTGCGTAGATGCTGCAATAGGGCAACAGCGTGTTGCCAAACTTACAAGAGACAGGACGATGACAACAAACCACTTACTAATGGACCGTTGTTGCGTAGATGCTGCAACAGCGTGATGCCAAACTTACAAGAGACAGGACGATGACAACAAACCACTTACTAATGGACCGATGTTGCGTAGATGCTGCAACAGCGTGATGCCAAACTTACAAGAGACAGGACGATGATAACAAACCACTTACTAATGGACCGATGTTGCGTAGATGCTGCAATAGGGCAACAGCGTGATGCCAAACGTACAAGAGACAGGACGATGACAACAGACCACTTACTAATGGACCGATGTTGCGTAGATGCTGCAACAGCGTGATGCCAAACTTACAAGAGACAGGACGATGACAACAAACCACTTACTAATGGACCGATGTTGCGTAGATGCTGCAATAGGGCAACAGCGTGATGCCAAACTTACAAGAGACAGGACGATGACAACAAACCACTTACTAATGGACCGATGTTGCGTAGATGCTGCAATAGGGCAACAGCGTGATGCCAAACTTACAAGAGACAGGACGATGACAACAAACCACTTACTAATGGACCGATGTTGCGTAGATGCTGCAACAGCGTGATGCCAAACTTACAAGAGACAGGACGATGACAACAAACCACTTACTAATGGACCGATGTTGCGTAGATGCTGCAATAGGGCAACAGCGTGTTGCCAAACTTACAAGAGACAGGACGATGACAACAAACCACTTACTAATGGACCGTTGTTGCGTAGATGCTGCAACAGCGTGATGCCAAACTTACAAGAGACAGGACGATGACAACAAACCACTTACTAATGGACCGATGTTGCGTAGATGCTGCAACAGCGTGATGCCAAACTTACAAGAGACAGGACGATGATAACAAACCACTTACTAATGGACCGATGTTGCGTAGATGCTGCAATAGGGCAACAGCGTGATGCCAAACGTACAAGAGACAGGACGATGACAACAGACCACTTACTAATGGACCGATGTTGCGTAGATGCTGCAACAGCGTGATGCCAAACTTACAAGAGACAGGACGATGACAACAAACCACTTACTAATGGACAGATGTTGCGTAGATGCTGCAGTAGTGTGATGACAAACTTACTCCAGTTCTTTAAGTGAATGTTATTTAATGGTTAGAGTTACAAACACATTATAGGCTACCTAGTAGCTGTGATCATTTGTCACGCATGACCTCACCTTGTCTCCGTTATTATGTAATAAATTAACAAATAGTTTAATAAATGCAATTAAACATTCCAACATTCTGCGAATGCAAATGACTGGAAAGCTGCAAGATGACATTGTTCCTATACAACTTTGGTATGTAATTAATAACACAAAATGAAAAATTAAATTAAAATCTTTCACATAAACACTATTTTTATTGTGTATAAATATTATATCAATAATAAACTCATCAAACAACGAAAGTTGGGTTCAGGATCATGGCATGTGCACCGGCAGAGCTTATGCGAGGTTTGTAAATCATCTGAGTTCTTGCTGTCTACAGCCTGTGGAGGACCGGGCTGCAGTTACTTCACAAGTTATTTACCAGATCGTTACTGTGTGTTCATCTGTTCCTAATTACTTACATTTTTTCAATCACCTCTCAAATAAACAAATTAAATATAACACGTCTGTAAGTGACAGTAGTACATGTTTCTAGTCCTGACACTGAAACGTATGCAGATTGATACAGTTGACTAAAACATACATCCACTCGTCTATGAAAACAGGAGACTAGTAGGATTTCAACTTATCTTTATACAGCGAACCATTGACTTAGTGAACAAATTTCAAATTCTACAAAGCTGAAAGCAAAAAATTAATCAATTAACCCCTTAGCAACTTTATTGTTGTGTCTCTAGTACACTGTGGTTATATAGGCCTTTTTATTGTTTACATGATTATGTATATTTTTATTTATTTAATTTAGAACTGCGTGATTAATTAAAATTTTATTGTTTTCAAAGTATACAGATAAATTTTTAAAAAGTGCGTTAGAGTAGACGGGTTTGGTTCCTTGACGGCCAAGAGTGTGGGGCTCAGGATAGCAGGATTCGGCCGCCGCCATTTTATTACGTCAGAGTTCGCCATCTTGGATGTCATTGAAACTGACCCATGACCTTTGACCCAGACCCATGATCTTTAACCCATGACCTTGACCTTGATCATGGTGATCTCTGACCCCAAAAACCCAAAAAATTGGAACAAATTTATAAATACATTACGAAGAATGCTTACAAAACAATTTATTAAAAAATCGTTTAAAAATTAACAAATCGTTAGAAAATTTAATGGAAAAATGTATTATTAAAAATTATTTAAATTTTTTTAGAAATTTTATAAAAAATCCAGGAATCGGCCACCCGACATCATGCTCTATCATTCCGATGACCTGTCCACCATATTTGACACATATGACCTATGACCTCGACCTTTGACCCCAAAAATCCAAATAATTCCAAAAAATAACAAATTAATTAGTAAAAAATATTAATAAATGTATTAAAAATGTATTATAAAATTACTTACAAATTATTAAAAATTAATTGAAAAATTCTAGTTCCCGGCGATCATATTCCCAAAAATAGGAACATTTTCCCATAAAATTTGTCTTTTTTACATTAAAATTTCGCTTTTTCCCCGAAAAATTTATAAAAACTTATGAAAAAATTGATTTTAAAAAACTTACATTTCCGGAGGTACTCCAAGCACCGCCAATTACTCACCTACGTTCAACTTCAGCAGACAACAGTCTCCCTCACCCCCACTCCTCCCACCTATACTCATTCTATCATATGCCGCCATATTAATTTTTTTGTGCATAATTTGTGTACATGTTACTGGAGGCGGCCATATTTGTTTTTTCGTATATAATGTGTTTATATATATATTACTGGAGGCTGCCATGTTGGGATGCAGTATCTTGCTAGGAGCAGTCCTCTATGTTTTTTTACTGTCATTTGTTTTAATGTTTGTATCTCACCTTCGTGTGACAACCATATTAGATTTTATATGTTTTCATAATTTATGTATGACCAGGTGACAGCCATATTTGTTTATGTGTTAAAAGTGTAGGTTGTGCTGACAGCACCCACCATTGTTTTTCATTGGCTAATTAGTCACTTCGTTCCATACTCTCCATATTGGATTCTATTCTCAATATATATGTAGTATCGATTATACAACCTGCTATCGGGCTGTATGGAATGGTGACATTGACCATTCCTGCAAAGTACTTACATTTATTAATTAATTTTTTGTTTATTCTTAAATGAAATCATTTTTATTTAATATATTTTCTTACTTAAAATATTTCTTATATATAAAGTGGGTAGGGTTTTTGAAATAAAACACTGTCTATCTTTTAAAATAAAATTTATTGTACACATAATAAAATATACAGGTTTATTAATCTTCTCCGACGTTCATCGCTCAATGTCCACCTCGACGACACAGGAATTGAAGTGGGGAGAGAAACACCACCACTTGAAGTACACCCTTCCCTTATAATGTTTCAGCACCTTCTCGAACCTTGAAGCAGGCGATGCTCGAATAAGACTCAACATTTTTAGTATTCGTATAGTCAGCTGTGCTCATGACTGTATTTTGACGGTCTTGTCTCTGCAATTGTAAGATACAAGCCAGTCGTGGAGTATCAGGAAGAATGCATACGTTTTGGCAGGAATATTTCCATGTGTAGTGAATTAGATCCTGCAGTCGATTATGTTGGAGGTAATACGCTCGTCCTGTTTACTCACATCGAATACAATGAGAGGAGCCAAACTCTTGAACGTATCAGGGCTGAATATCGGGTATTGGATGAGCCCAAAACATGACGTTTGGAATTTAGCGTACATCTGATATGCAAGCAGGTACTGGCAATTTACAAAGTCCGTGTTAATGTCTATGTACCGGTAGTTTTCGCTATTCAAAAACATTTTATCATTTTATATTTGGCATGTATCGAACTGCGAACGGCTCACTCTTACATTGTGCTGTTTTCTGGTCTGTAGCTCCAACAATAATGTATCTCGGTTTCTCAGAAGCAGAGCTGGACTTCACCATCCAGTTGATGCGTTGGCTTGCTGGTAATCCGAAGTATGTCTCGAGACTCCACGACATTAAAGCCACTTCTATGTTTTTACCATAGTTAACATTCTGCAACATGTGTATTCGTTCTGCAGTGCTCAACTGCACATGAGGCAGCATCCATTCGATAGACTGTAGTTTCAGTTCCAATACCCATTATGGTATCCACATGCGTATTGGCGAGCATTATCACCAGCTCCTGCTTCGAGTTGAAGGTAATTTATTTGTAGTCTTCGGCAAATCCCAGTAGCTTGAAGAGCGGAACACCTACTTCGAACCTGCCTTCGGCATAAATGGAAATACTGTAGCCATCTTCGATTCCCCCAGCCTGCCATCTTGGCTGCAGACAGCTCATTCGGCGTGAGCGGTAATTTTTGATCGTTAAGGTTATGCCAGCATGTCGCGACTGGTCCACCGCGGCACCGTTGAAAAAGTAGGCGATGCGATCGATCAGGTGAAGAATTCCATTCTCGTCATTTTCGTCAATGCTGTATTGGACCCATCTTCTTCTGTGGGAGTCCCCCTAATTGGCAGGGAAGACTGGCAAGGAAGAGTGCAGATATCTTGATGTTGGACCGCTATCCGAACTTCCGATGGTAGCATGTATGGCCCGATCAGGAACGGCTGGTACGCATGAAGTTCCACCTTCGTTATGGTGTCTTCGAAAATGGTTGGCTCTTTGTAGTTTAGGGAATCTTCCATAGCGATCGACCTTGTAGCCGAGTTTGCAGAGCTTAATCTCGCTAGCATATGTTAACTCCTTGGAGACTTGTGATGTAGGGCCTACTGATTGTAGGTTTTGCACGATTCGTTCTTTTATAGCTTCTGGTCAGCGTAAATCTTATACCCATCTTCTCAAATGCAGGCGTATGTTGATTTCTTCGTTTCGAAAGTTCGCCAACTCTCTGTACTGGTCGACGATTGTCACGACCGCCTAGTGTGCCCTCTTCGCGACGACTGGAACGTAAATGACGCTTTGCGGTGCCACGACCAGTTTATAACCTGGAGAGACCATAGGCGAAAATTCCTGCAGCGTTTTGCTCGGTCTGCTGTCGAGGTATGTGCAGCTAGCCAAATTGCAGGTTATTCGTATCACATTGACTGGCAAAATGTTTATAGTCTGCGACAACATGTGTGTTTTACCAACTTCGTAGATGCGTGGCTCGAACCTCAGCAGAGGTCCAATAGTATCCGGTTTTGTAAAGTCGATATATTCGCTGCATATGATAACATCCACTGAGTAACCATGGAACCTCTGGTAATTTAGACATAGAATAACCACGGCACCTTTGGTAGTCTATCCACTGACTCACCGCAGCACCTCTGGGAATCTAGCCACTAAAGCACCGCAGCACCTTGGAGAGTCTATCCACTGAGTAAATGCGGCACTTCTGGTAATCTAGCGACTGATTCACAGCGGCACCTTTGGCAGTCTATCCACTGCGTCACCGTGGCACCTCAGGTAATCAAGCCACTGAGTTACCGCGGCACCTTGGGGGTTCTATCCACTGAGTAACCGGGGTACCACTGATAATCTAGACACTGAATAACCGCGACACATTTGGTAGTCTATCCACTGAGTCACCGCGGAACCTCGTGTACTATAGTCACTGAATCACCGCGGCACCTTGGGGAGTCTATCCACTAACTAACCGTGGCACCTGTGGTAAACTAGCTACTGAATCGCCGCGGCACAATTGGTAGTCTATCCACTAAGTCACCGCGGAACCTAGGGTAATCTAGCCACTGAATCACCACGGCAAATTTGGTAGTCAATCCAATGCATCAACGCGGTGCCTCTGGTAATCTAACCACTGATTCACCGCGGCACTTCGGGTAATCAAGCCACTGTGTCTCCGCGGCACCTTGAGGAGTGGGGCAGCAGTGACGCTGTGGCTAGCGCACTCACCTCCCACCACGGCGATCCGGGTTCGATCCCCGGCGGGTTCGTTCCCGGATTTTCGCATGTGGGAACCATGCTGGATGATGCCGCTTGCCGGCGGGTTTTCTCGGTGAACTCCCGTTTCCCCCTCCTTTGCATTCCAGTGCCGCTCCATCCTAGGGTCTCATTTCGTGTCGTGTTCAGGTATGACGGGCACCTACGGGTCCCAGCTGGAAAGCCCTTCACTCGGAGGGTGTTGCCTCGCCCTGGGTCCACCCTCATACGCATTTATTTATTATACCTCGAGGAGTCTATCCACTTAGTAACCGTGGCACCTCGGGTAATGTACCTACTGAACGCAGTGTCTCCGTGGCTAGATTACCCCAGCTGCCACGATGACTAATAGGATAGAATACAAAACTACACGAGGTGCCGCGATTACTCAGTGCAATGACTCCCAAATGTGCCGCAGTGATTCAGTGACTACCAAAGATTCCGCGGTGCTTCAGTGGCTAGATTACTAGAGGTGCCGTGGTGACTCAGTGGATAGACTACCCAGGGCGCCGCAGTGATTGATTGGATAGATTACCAGACGTGCACAGGTTACTCAGTACATAAGACTTCCCCAGGGTGCCGCGGTAATTCAGTGGCTAGATTACCCAAGGTGCCGCTGTGAATCAGTAGCTAGATTACCCGAGGTGCCGCGGTTATTCAGCAGCTAGATTACCAGAGGTGCAACGATGTCGCAGTGGAAAGACTATCAAATGAGCTGCGGTGATCAGTGTCTATATTATCCGAGGTGCCGCGGTGAATTAGTGGATAGACTACCAAAGATTCCGAGGTGTTTCAGTGGCTAGATTACAAGAGGTGCCGTGGTGACTCAATGGTTAGACTACCCGAGGTGCTACCGTGATTCAGTGGCTAGACTACCCAAGACGCTGCAGTGATTATGTAGCTATGTTATTAGAGGTGTCGCGGTGACTCAGTGCATAGACTACCCAAGGTGCCTTGTCTTAGTGGCTAGATTACCCCAGCTGCTGCAGTGACACAGGGGATAGACTACCAAAGATGCCGCGGTTATTCACTACCTATATTATCCAAGGTACCTCGGTGACTCAGTCGTCAGATTTCCAGATATGCCACTGTGAATAAGTGGATCGACTCCCCAATGTGTCGCGGTGATCCAGTGTCTAGATTAGGCGATGTGCCGTGAAGACTCAGTAGATAGACTACAAAAGGTGCCGCGGTGAATAAGAGGATTGATTGACAGAGGGGAAGTGGTGACTCAGTGGATAGACTCGGAAAGGTGCAGCGGTGATTCAGTGGTTAGATTACCAGAGTTTGAAGCGGTAACTCAGGGGATAGACTATCAAATATACCGCAGTGATTTTCAGTTTCTAGATTAACAGAGGGACCGCGGTGACTTGGTGTATAGACTACCAAAGACGCCACGGTGAATCAGTGGCTAGATTACCCGAGGTACTGCGATTACACAGTGGATAGAATCCCCAAGATTCCGCGGTGCTTCAGTGGCTAGATTACCCGAGGTACCGCGGTGACTCAGTCGATAGACTCCCCAAGGTATCCTGTGATTCAGTGGCTGTATTACCAAAGGTAGCGTGATGTCTCAGTGGATATACTCCCTAAGATGCCGCGGTGCTTCAGAGGATAGATTACCCGAGGTACCGCGGTGACTCAGTCGATAGACTCCCCAAGGTATCCTGTGATTCAGTGGCTGTATTACCAATGGTAGCGTGATGTCTCAGTGGATATACTCCCTAAGATGCCGCGGTCTTCAGAGGATAGATTACCCGAGGTGCCGCAGTGACTCAGTGGATAGACTACCAGTGGTGCCGCAGTGATTCAGTGGCTAGATTACTCGAGGTACTGGGGTTACTCAGTGGATATACTCGTCAAGGTACCGCGTTGATTCAGTGGCTAGATTACCAGAGGAGCCGCGGTGATTCAGTGGATAGACTATCCATGGTGCCGCGGTGACAGAGTGTCTTGATTACCCGAGGTGCCACGGTGACTTAGTGAATAGACTACCAAAAAGGCCGCGGTGATTTAGGGGGTAGACTACAGTGACTAAGCAGCTAGACAACTCAAGGTGCCGCGGTGACTCAGTGGTTAAACTTCCTAGGGGTACCACGATGCGTAGCATTGTCGCAGTGGCTACAAGACGGAATCGTAGCCTATAAGCATTAAGGAAACACCACAAATCTTTAAAATAGCTCGAAAATTGGATTAAGGGGCTTCGTATTGTAAATAAGGAGCCTCCTCTTTTTTAAGGTTAAACGAGAAATTTTTACGGAAAAAAGAAATTTTTATGAAAATAACGGACATTTTGAGAAAAAAAATTTAAAATGGCGGCCAGAGCCACGAGCTGTATCGTGTGCCTTGTTCGAGAAGAAACTATGCCCTACTACTCTTGTTCGCTAGGAATTTTGTGGTTCTGAAATCCGGTCATTAAGGCTCCTATGTACTAAAACGTTTTCTGTGAAATCTTTGTTTGTACCTAAACGCGTGTCTCGGTAAATAAATGTTCTGAAAATACGTTGTTTTACCAGAGTGGATAAAATAACTATGGTCCATGTCGCTATTTTTTTACTTTTATCATATTATGTGTATTCATGGAGAAAAATATCGCGAATGGGGTCAACTATCGCATTTTTAACGCTTGCCCGTGTAGTTTCCTTAAACGGTAAGAGAAAAGTACATTTACACGCAGGTAGTTTGATCAGCGTACTTTTCATCGCGTGATATAAAACCACACAGTTACAGACCTAGTTTACTCAGTAAGGTGTTAGGACGGGAACACTGCACGCCTGGCGTGTAGGAGGGATGAGGCGCTAGACGTGTCTGTTAAGCCCTCCTCACAATAGAGCAACGCGATATAGCTCGCGGGGGAAAAAAAAATTGAAGTAACAAGCCATCTGCCGAGTGATATTTGACAACACGCAAATAAACACTGTTATATATTAAGAGACTGAGAGTAACGATTTAACTACGCATCTGGACGAAAATCTAATTTCTTCTGCTATGAGAAATTTTTCACAGAACTGTAATTCTACAGATACCATTAAATTTTTTATGTAATTCGCATAGCAGAACTTCAGTTCCACTAAATACAACGTACTAACTGGATAGTGCTCCATTCAATGCAGCTTATTTACACAAAAATGTTGTTTCTTTTTCAATCTTGTAGTAAAACATACAAGAAAAACATATTTTCGATTATAATGTGCGTTGAAGTGAAAATAAATGTAAACATTTTGTAAATGTAAATATATTTTACACGGAATACATTAAAATAAAAAAGTTATATAAAATGTGTTGACGCTGTTAGATGCTTTCATCTCAGTTCAAAAGTTGTGCTCTTGCTAGTGCGCTGAGTTATTTTTTTGCCTGGGCTCGTAAACAAATCGCATTACTCATACGATTTTTTTTGCAATCTCATTTTACACTGGTCCGCAACATTTTTCTACGCGAGAAAAGAAATTTCATTATTTTTCATCACATTAACGTCACTTTGTTTGCTGTTACCATGTTTCAATGTATTTGCAATACTTATCTATCATTCGGAATACTTTCTTTTTCAATTTCCATATAATACCACGCATACATTACGTCGTGATGACAAAACCATTTCTATGTATGAATATATATATTTCTATCGGGCTTTTCGTTTCTTTCCCCTTGATTAAAAACATCACAATATTTTCATGTCTACTTTTCAACACTCTTGATCCTGATTGGCTGTTTTCTTTAATGTCGCCTCCGAGGTAAGACAGCCTTGCCGCTAGCGTTCTCGTCGCGAGCGATATGATTAGCTGGTTTGGTGTGACGTCACATCGCATCCCGTCACGCCGCGCCGCCTCGCGCTATTGTGAAGAGGCCTTGAGTGTCGCCCGTATCACTCCCTTGCTTCTTGATGTTGGACGCGAAGCTACATAGTCCTCTTGATGTTGGACGCGAAGCTACATAGTCCTCTTGATGTTGGACGCGAAGCTACATAGTCCTCTTGATGTTGGACGCGAAGCTACATAGTCCTCTTGATGTTCGACGCGAAGCTACATAGTCCTCTTGATGTTGGACGCGAAGCTACATAGTCCTCTTGATGTTGGACGCGAAGCTACATAGTCCTCTTGATGTTGGACGCGAAGCTACATAGTCCTCTTGATGATGGACGCGAAGCTACATAGTCCTCTTGATGATGGACGCGAAGCTACATAGTCCTCTTGATGTTGGACGTGAAGCTACATAGTCCTCTTGACGATGCCGTCTATCATTTTAAAATCAGTTTTACTTGGCTTCCTCCACTTCTATGTGCGTTTATCTAAACATGCCAACAATAATGAGACCCAACCATCCTCATGAGTCAATTTCTCACTGTCTTTATATATATATATATATATATATATATATATATATATATATATATATATATATATATATATATATATATATATATATATATATATATATATATATAGATAGATAGGTACAAAGCGAATTAAAAAAAAATTGTAATATTTTGATGAGGAACAGCATTTATGGATTAAATTGAGAAAATGAACAAAATGAAAGTGCTCATGAATAAAAACAAATCCACCCCACTTGCTTTTTTAATTCACCAACCAGGGAAATTGTTCTTCTTTTAAACGGCGTAACCTAATAGTCTCTAGCATAGGGAATAATTTTTTTTAGGGAAACGTAACCAACAGCCAATATAAACGTAAACAATATGGCTTTATGTGTGATGACAACTAAGGAGGAATGAAGGTTATGTTAACAAAACCACAATATCGGCACTTCTTTCCTGTGTCAAAATCTTGCCTCCGACCCTGTGTTAAGTATGTCTATATGATTGTTTTAGTATTTTGATTATAGACTGCAAAAGTACGGTATGTTAAGAATGTATCCCATTCACGTGTGTGTTTTAAATCACGACTGCCTTACTAACATTACGTATTATTTACACTATGAAAGTGAACATGTTAAACAAACTAATGTTCCGAAGTTATGTCCACTTTTAAGTACTGAACCCTAATTCCGCCTAATAAGTTGTCTATCCCACAAAATTAAAGCCAAATCACTGATTTTCTTCGTTTTCTAAAAATATTTCCTATACATTTTACAATAAATAGAAAAGTCGAGAATACAGCAAAATTTAAATATTAAAAACGTTTTGACATTCAGGATGATTCACGAGGAGATACCGCCACTCACAGGGCTTACCAATATTTACAGAGTATTTCGAAAAATTGCAAAGGTGAAGAAAAAAGAATAGCCCTTGTCAAAGTAACTACTTTTTTTTTTTTTGTAATTACAGGCTCTATTGTTTACAGTTGAGCATCGAAATTGAGTCTTACATGTTTACAAAACATATTTCCATTTACTTCCATACACTTGGTGGCACGCCTATGAACCACACGTGTTCCTTTACGTAGCTGCACACGACTGTCTCTGTAGCCGCATGCATGGTAGCTCCTCACGTGTTTGTGCTGTCCTTTGGTACACAATATCTTCCATCCATCCCCACACGCAATAATCTAGTCGAGCTGTTCACTGTATTGCGTTTCCAATCTTTCCTATTAGCCTGTAAATATTGCGAATAGGACCCACATTCATATGGCAGTTTCTGTTCCAAATGACTTGAGGAATAAGCATGTGAGCTGCAGTAACTCCTCGTGAATCCTTCTTGAAAAATGTATGTTAGTTAATGAATAGTATACACAGCATTTCGTAATCGAATTGGTATCACAACACATTAGTTCGTCTCATATTGCGAACAACTTTAAAGCTACTTATCCAATATTATTTTCTTAAGAATACTTAATTTCCCCAGTGAGGTGAAATCAGAGACTAAAATTTCTTATTGGCATGTTTGCCTGCAAGTTTCAAGAATTGTAAAACCCACAACGTATGAGACATTCACACTCTTCATATTGGCATGTTTGCCTGCAAATTTCAAGAATTGTAAAAACCACAACGTATGAGACATTCACACTCTTCATATTGGCATGTTTGCCTGCAAATTTCAAGAATTGTAAAAACCACAACGTATGAGACATTCACACTCTTCATATTGGCATGTTTGCCTGCAAGTTTCAAGAATTGTAAAAACCACAACGTATGAGACATTCACACTCTTCATATTATTATTTGTTCAAATTTTCTTTACCTTTTCAAATGCAAATAACTCTTGGAGGAAATCTTATTTCGTAACACTTTTTATAAAATATTATTTGCCGCAAATATACAAACTTTATAAATAATAATGAGAAATGTATAAAAAGTACTTTTATTGTAGCTTAGTGTAAGTATCTCTGTAATAGATGTATAATATTTCTCGCCAACTTCTTAGAAACTCTGACAGGGAGTGCCCTAGCGACTGCGGTAATCATTCCGTCATTGCGACCATCTACAAACCCTCGATGTTTAAAGCAATAATAATTTTACTATCACTGATTTCCGTCTGGCGTCGAATTAAACTCGTACAAATTATTTGCAGTGCTATAGTTAGAGCACATTTTTCTAAACATCAAGTTGCTTATTTACTAAAGTAAGATATTAATAAAACTACAATTTTTGCATTTATAAACTTCATAATAATTACTGATCACGTTTATTACAATGTATCCGACGTTAACTGGAGAAATAAGAGGGTTAGGCGAAACATCGCGTGTAGCACTGAACAGGAATATTGTGTTTGAACTTTTAGGGTTTTCTTCCTCGAAGCAGAAGTTGTACGGTCGCTTGACGACCCGGCCGCTCGTCGCGTACGGTCGCCTGACGCATCAACACATTTTGTCTCAGAAATTGAGCATTTTAGGATCTAGCCGCGTGCTGTTTTTGTACCGAAGCTTTCATATGCCACATTTTACTATAATCTTTCATTACTGGTCGGAAAAATAAGGAACGAACTTGCAGTAAGCCGCTAGCATTCATATTGGTTACAAATTAGCCGTGGCCAGGCATTCACGCTGTTTGCCAATGCCAACAGTGCTCAGTATAGCCAATAGCAGAAGTACGGTCGCTTGTCGCTACGGTAACATGTTACCCCCCGTCATGTATAGCATGTTACCAAATAATAAAGCGAATCCTGAATGTCTTTTTAGCCATTACTAGAGACCCGAGAAATTCGCGAGTTCAATGACCTGTAGGCTATTCTTCACAGTCTTATATACTCTCATACATATATCAAATGTTTATTGGTCGATTGTCGTGGTAGTAAAAAGCGGTGGTTGGGCGCACAATTTATTGCATGTTTGTTATTGGCTCATTAATCTCCAGGAGGTGTCAAACAACACGTCGACCAATTACAAACGTAACATGAACGTACAAGTCTGTGAATTCCAACTTGTCTAGAAATGAACCCGCGAAATTCTCGTGTCTCTAGCCATTACATTTTGCTTCCAAGAAACAGCCGCCACTGCGTAGAACAAGGTACAAGTTGGAACAGCAGATTTTCTGTAGTTGTGAATATGTGATAGGTGGTACTGCTTCAACATCGGCAATCTTCCTGAGAAATATCATTTAACGTATTTCGCTTTAGGATTCCTAGAAAGCACATTACGCTACCCTCATCCCGTCCGTCATCATTGAGGATAATCTGTTACTTTTTTTATATATTATAAATCACTAGTAAAAAGTCCATTCAAATAATTTTTAAGTATATTTATAAAATTAAGGAAAAAGTTCTTACGTACAGTTATACAAATTAGTACTGAATTTTCCGTCCATAGGACTAAAGTAATTATTCTGACTGTCCTTTGTCGCCGACGAATTTTGGCATAATGTGCTTTCTAAGGGATTGGAAATAAATACTCCTACATTACAACGAAAAAGTAAAATAGTTTTGCCTTAAAAGAAGTATATTGTAAGAAAACAGCTTAAATTAATTTTTATGAAAATTTTGGTATATTTGAAGCAGTTTTTATTTATAAGTTGTACATCTACTTCACTTATGTGCTCTTGGTTGCAATATTATAAGGAAATCCACTCAACTTTTATCTTAAATGTGACTAAGTTTAACGTAATTTGCACATTGTCAGAGTACGTGATCTAACTGAATCGTTGCAGAGGCCATAGAACTTTGTAATTGCACACAGAAGCCAAAAATATATTGAATAAAATTCTGTAAGCATATTTCGAGGAACAATTTACAGAAGTCAAGCTTGAGATAAGGGTACCGCCTTAAAAATCTTGTGGCGCACAGCTTGGACAAGAAGACAAAGGACGTGATGTGGAAAAAGGAGGCTGGAATTCCCATGTTATCGTACTCACAAAGAGCGAGCAATGAATATTCAAAGGCGGAGGGTTTTTCCCAAAGGCTGCTAACCCCACTACCGCCTCCTTGTTTTTTTTTTTTCGTTTCCAGACCGAAGTAAAGACGTCAGTGCATGCCGGGGCGATAACGAAGCACGAAGCCTCGTAGCCACTGGTAGCAGCATCAGTGTTGCCAAATTATGTTGGGGCGTTCTCGTACATGTACGACTGTTATAGACTGTGTACGATGTACGATGAAACACTTTATCTCGTACGCGTCCGTAATGTTTGAAATCGACTACGTCAAAACAGGAAAATACAAAAATGTAATTCTGTCCCCTCCCCCCCCCCCCCCCAACACTCAGATGCAACAAAAAGCACCCGCTGTTTTAACTTCTCTAGTCTCAAGGTTTTTGCCTAAGATCCACGTTTGTTGGCATCTTTGTTTCTGTCTTATCAGAGCCAGGCAATTTTATTTATAATTCTCCTGCTTGTATCGCCAGTTTTATCAGTCGCAAGTAATCCATTAAACATGTTATGGATATAGATATCAGGTGTTCGAAAATTCATCGGTGCATCCACCGGACGTTTGAAAATCAATCGTTAGTTTAGTCTGGTTGAACAGGTTTATCCATCGGTTCCACCGGCCTGAAAATCTGGTCGATATGCGCCAATACATTAACCGATAAATTTGGAACGCTTTCTCTGAAAAATAAAAGTTAACACACCCACAACACGTAATTTTCAAGCATTCCAAAATATACCAAAATAATTCAGACATCGAGTTTTACAAATGGGCAATGAAAACTTTAAGATTTGAGAGTAATGGTTAGGGGTAGTGAAATTTCGCGAAAAGATTTCAAGATATGTTTTATTTCAAAACACTGTATGGTCGTTTACCTATCTTGATTGGTTGAAATACTTTTTGGCACTTGCTTACTGTTAACAACGACCAATGGCAATAGACAAACTGCTGTTGGGTACGTATAGCATTGAAGTTCACCATGTACACATATTATTTCGCGAAAAATCACTAGTTCTTAGTAATGGCATTAATGTGTCTGAAAGCAGACGAAAACGCCGCTAAAAGTCAACCTGATGTTTGAAAAATAGCTCAACCTGTGTATACCGGTGTATCAACCACTGGTGAATTTATCGATGAATTTCCTAAAACAGGGTTAGTGGAATTTTCCGACGTGAATGCGTCTTTAAATTTGCAACCCTAGTGGAAGGCAGTCCAGCAAATCTGATAACTAAATCGGGGGATACAGTTTGGCATTGCAGCTCCGAATCTATCCTCTACATTAAAATTTAAATTACACCACTCGATTGCCAAAGGATCAAAGAATATGTTACGTTGAGTGAGGACTGCGAAGCATCGCGAGAGTCCGGATGGGGGGGGGGGGGGGGGAGCAATTTTCAGTTTGTTTCGTCGCGTATCATAACTTCCGTGTAGTATGTATGACTTTTGACTAGGAGAAGCTACGACGCTCGTTTGAGTCTCGATCGAACACTTTCGTCAAGATCAATCGATTGCGTTTATAAAAACATCTGTGTGGCGTGGTTATGGTGAAATTGTACGAGTTTAATGTATACATTAAGAAAACTTAACGCAATGTCGGCCTACACACGTCAAAAAGACAATTTGAAATGCAAAAATCGTATACGGTTGGAAAGAGCATCTCAAAAGCAATCCAGTGATAACCGTAAAGCCCCATATGATCGAGTGAAGCGGTTCCGGGAACGTAAAAAATCATCAAGGCGTCCGAGCGCGTCAACGTAGACGTATTAAAGCAAAACAAACGGCCGTGTCACCAACACAGCCACACCCCATTTCTTTGCTCTGTCGTCGATGTGCTAGTTAGACTTTAACATACTATGCACGGGCACAGTATAAGTAAGAATGAAGATGTGAAAAGCCCTTTCTAACGCGAACTCCAGTCACACACGGCAACCAAATGGCTTCGCCGGCCATCAACATGGCGCAACGGCGTTTGCCAATCAGCGTTTTGCAATTCACTTGCCAGGCGGCGGATAAAAACAAAAAGGAATCACTCGCAGGACGCAGGAGCCAATAAGACAAAAAGGCACACTTCCACAGCCTCGCGGAACCAATCGACGAATGGCTACGCCTACACTAAAGGAACCGCATTTGTGTATAATCCATTAGCGGTTTCTTCAAACTTTCAGAATCAAACCTTTGAAAAATCACCCCATGTATGACTTTTTTTGTTATTTCCTAAATATGCCATATATCACAAGCGTTTTATATATCCGTTAACATAAAATTATCTTATTTTTCGTTAAAACTATGTTTTACCTTGATTTTATTTATAAATTTTAATATCACATTTGTAATAAATATGAACAGAAACAGTGAGAAAACATGTGTGTTGGTAGCAGTGCCTAGTATGAAATAGTTCCTATGCAAAATATTATTACGACTGAGTGGCCAGAAATTCGGCGCGTTGTTCTTTGCTGTACTATTCTATACTTAGTTTAGCTTAGGTTGCATGAGGCGGAGGAATATCCTGGAAGTAGAACTTCAGCAGGCCTTCAGAAAAGTATGAAGTAACCGTGAATGGACAATACTTGGGTTTGCAAATTACCTCTCGTTACTGGTTGGCGTTCGTATGAGAAGCTATTTTAATTGTTTGACTGGTCCAGTGAGATTTTGTACACTCTGATACTGCCGAGGCGTGATTCGCCAAGAAACCGACACACTGCATCAAGAAATGCATTACAGTCATTTGGGTTAACTTTGTATCATCAGTGTTACTTTGTACCACCTGCCAAATTTTATTTTAAATGAAGACTCGATGAATATCTCCGCAATGCCATGTCCATTACGTATTAAATATTTAACTATGAAGTATACATCAATGTGGAGGTTCTAAATCCTTCATTTTAAACGAAAAAGTGTGGTACATCGTTACCCTTAATTGGTACAAAGTTACTTCAAATAACTGCGATCCCATTACAAACATCTAAAAAGTCCAAAGTAAAAAAAAAAAAAAGTATTCATGCCTACGATATTTGTGGTGTCTCGTACGAGAATCGCGTTTTCTTGGTACGGAAATCAGACACGAAAGTTTCGGCAACGTTGAGGAGGGCTCGAGCAGGCGCGCGTAATGAGATAATGGTATCATGGAGAGCCCTCTTTGTGCCGCCGGCTTCCAACCACCCTTCCTACCCCTTTTACCCGCCATAACCCACCCTCTGTCAGGGGGAAGCCCTAGCACACACTAGTCCAGGGACAGAAGTACATACATACATACATACCCCAGGGCCAGTGCTCGGTTTTATTGCAACTAAACCGTGAAGTACACGTCCGTGTGGAATTAACGGACCGAAAAATTCATGAAATGAAATTTTCCATGGGGGTTTTCCCCCTTCGTTATATGCGGGGTGATAATAATAATAATCAAATGTTAATATTTTAATTTCCCCCTATACTTCAGAGTGAATAAATACTATATAATAATGTTCACCTTGTTAGCTAGATTTTACACGGCGGATGTAGAAAAAAAACCAACACAAAACCTTTTTTATTTTACAATCTTTAATGCATTAGTTTGATCAAAATAATGAATTACTTAGCAGTTATTTGTACCACCGAAGAATTGTAGGCAGACGAGCGAGGAATTATTACAACAGAAACGTTTACAGGCCATATAAGTGTTCTGCATATTGCGCCTGCATCCCTCCACAAATGAATGCGTCGTTGCTTGGCGGCAAGTTATACCTGCAAGCACATATCTTTGCATCAGTATTTCTATAGGACCGTCTTTTGATTTGATTCGCCTTGAATGACTCTGGGGCGGAAAAAAGGGGTAAAAAAAGTTACCGATATGACTCATGCGCCTGCATCCCTCCACAAATGAATGCGTATAGGCTACCTAATTTTTATGGGGTACTCGATACTTGGCCAGTAGAATCACTTGTTATAAAGAAATGTCAAACCGAAGGAATTTTCTACTGCATTTGAAAGTAGTTAGTAGAATAATTACTGTGATATGATGCACGCTTGTATTTTTCGTGGCGGTTTCTTTAAAAAATGGCTTTCGATTAAAGCTACCTCTCAGAGAATTTAATGTATACAGATAAGTATAGATGTGGTGCACGATAAGCTGAGCCCTTTTTAAATCGATGCATGAAAAAAAATATCTGCCCTTAAAAGCATTTATTTTAACGTGTACACTGACTGACATATTCCCAGTTTAGTTGGCACCGACATACGAAAATTAGTTCCATATACTACCGGAGTATTCAAAGTGTAACTTCCGCATTTATAGACACTCAATTTATTAAAAATATTTTCTGTTGGTTTTACGCAGGTTAGAGTAAGAATCATCGCGTTGCCAACATATTCACTTTATTAACATTTTCACATATTTTACAGTGACATTTGATTAGGGCACGAATAAAATGTGAGGGCCATCGCCAATGCTATTGATAGAAGGATGCAAAATGGGTAAAGAAGTAGATCTTAGGCACTACTTTTATAGATGCTGAGTTAACCGTAAACTAGGCACACCGAGATTGAGTTAAATTACGCGAGCTGAGATGTATGGTCAGCGCTCAACAGCGATGTCTTGAGCACCGATGGATATGAAATGAGATAAAGATGGAGCAGGTATGGAATACAAGGGCGAGGGAAACGGGAGTGCCCCGAGAAAACCTGCCTGCCTACTTCAACGTCACCTCGACTCCTACTTGCGAAAATCCTGTTCGCCTTGATCAGAGGCGAGTAATCTGACTGCATCACTGCAGTTCCAAGTTAAATGACAGATCTAGTACCAGATATCTAACAATAACACTACAGGCATGACACCAAAGTTTTATTTGACCGACTTTTGCGAATGCAGTAAGCAATTAAATGAAAAATCACTGCGGACATAGCCCACAGTAAAGCCGTCATATGCAGTATTACCAATGGTCACGGGGCTTGTAACTTCAGATGGAGAAGATTCAGACGATCAGTGGTGAACGGGCGAGGTATGGTTTCATTTATAATTGGTTACGTCAATTGCAACAACGTACGGCTATGGCCTCTTCTTAACCAGAGGGCTGGCGTGTGGACAGTAATATCCCAAAAATTTATTTCCGTTATTGATATCTGTTACAGTAATTCACTACCACATTTACAGACAACGAACGTGACAAGTCTTGGTTTCAGCATAGACTAAAAATGAGGTAGACCTACCTCGCTGGCTGCGCACAACCAATCTCCATGTCCCAGCATTGAACTTCTTTTCTGCCAACACGTCTAGCGAAAATGGCGTGGATTGGGTTTGAGGTTAGAACACTGTTTAGTAAACAAGTGCTTTTGAGATGTTTTTATACGTCCTTTAATCAATTTGTAATGCTTTTTGATTACATTCAAACTGGTAAAAGTATTTTATTAATATAATAGTTTTTGCCATTTAAAAATGAAGATGTAAACAAACACGTTCATCACTGTTGACTATGTGACTTTGACAGTTGTGTAGTATTGGGGTAGTGTTGGGGTAGTATTGGGGTATTGGGGTAGGTCAATGTTGGGTACATGCGCAGAAGACGAATAAGCGGTCTACCTCGTCTTTAGTCTACGGGTTTCAGCTAAACAGTGCCACAGCGCGCGGAACGGCTGTGTTTCGCAGGGTAAGTGGCCTAAGATATACCTCGCCTCGCACTGCCGTTTTATTATGGCGATACCACAAATCCACTTCTTTATGCGATGTGTCTGTACTCATAGGTGGAACTGACACATAGGTGGAACTGCGGGAAACCATCCAGCACTGTGTGGCACGGGATACTCTCAACATACTCTAGAAAGTGTTTCGTTTCATCCGACGCGGCGTATGGGCGCATCTGTAGGTGGCCTGCATTTTCAAAACAGTTGCTTATAAGTGTCACTGTAGGATTCCCAGTCCGTTTCGTCTTTTTGTTTGCACTTAACACGTTCCTATTACGCCTAATCTAAACCACGCGGGATACTATTTTTCAATTGTACAACGTTTGTTTCTTGTCAGATATCAGCCAATAATAGAGTGACAAGTTCATATTGTCCTAATCAAACATATTTTCTCTTGCACCGAGAGAGGTGGCGCAACTATAAGCCTTCGGACTCGCGTTCGGGAGACCTTGGGTTCAAAACTCGGACCAACAATCCTAATTTCGGTTTTCTGTGGTTTCCCGAAATCGCTCCAGGAGACTGCTTGAATGGTTCCTTACTGCATCCCACGGCCGATTACTTCCCTGTTCCTGCTTCTCTCTGAGCAACTTGCTTCGTCTGTAATTACCTCGCTGTCGCCGGGACGTTAACCCCTAACTACGTACTTTTCGAGTGTAATGAGATGTACGTTTCAATGCGCTCAGTGTAGTGATTATTAAGAAAACATTTTTTTTTTTCCAACGGCTTTACCACTTTTACAGATTTTTAAGTATCTTGGAAGAATGTGATAAACGCTAACGCAGCAATAAATCCGCGTGAATTTTGTCTTCACAGGCAGATATATTTTTATAGTAGCTGCACATGAGCTTAGTCATCCAGAGCATTTCTCGTTTTCTAGTATATTTAAAGGCTCTTTTTTTTTTTCTGATGACGTAGAATCGGTAACTACGGCGCCCCGTAGCCATAACCCGATTGGTCGTTGGTGCGGATACCGAGATGCACGCAGAGACGAAATGGTAATTGTGGTCCTTTTTTGGTCTCAGCGTACTCAACAATTGACAGCTAATGGCCCGTCGCCTTATCGTGTAGTCCGATTGTAAACAGATAGTATGGACTCTGAGCTATTATGTCTTGTGAACAGTAGTATGGTTTGATAGTTCAGTTTTGTCTTCAAGTTCAATCATTATTTTACGTTTCGGTAGAATACTGTTAAAATTTGAAAGTATGGCATGTTGCGGAGCAATAATGGCCAGAAAGATTGTAACCAAGTTGCCAAAAATTTGGGTCATTTCGTGTCTGGATACTTATCTCCTCTGTTGTCCCGATGTATGAAACTCCACAATTTGCACGTTCAATGGCGAATGGTGCTTGGTTGCAAGACGCATTATTGTTTGTTTACGGGTCACGTCGTGCAAACGAACAGGGCCTTCCGTTTTGAAGATGCAGGCTAGTTATACTGTGGCCATTCACGCACAAGAGCTGTGTTGACCGAATCACACATGATGTGACGTCGACTACGGGAGATTTATTGGCCGATGTCTTAACCATGAAAAAAAAAAAAAAACGGGCACAGCTGACAGTAAGCACTGGTATGTCTTGCAACCAGGAACACCACGTCACTATTCCACGAGGTCTGCGACGCATCTTCTACACTCGAAGTACGAAACAGCAAACTGCAAACGTCATCAATCAATCCAGATGTATCGGAACTTGCGTGGATCGATATTGCTTACTGAATCGATTCTTTTCATGTGGTAACATAAATTTTTGTCATTGCCTTTTAATGTAAACACCAATTTTTACAGACACGTCATGCTTTCTTGAATTAGAAACACCGAGCGTAATGAAAACTAGTTTTTATTTATACGGTGTTCAGTGTCAGCGACCCAATACAGAAATTTTTTGAGTTCTAGTACATCTGTTAATTTCTTTTCGTTATTGTTTGTCGTCTCTACCACTATTTATATCTCCGGCTTGGACAATGATGATTTGGTTTTGCAACACTCAACGATTGTGGTTAACATAAAAACCACACTCTTAACCGGAAATTCTAAAAATGGAACATAATCAGTGACAACCGAAGAATGTGGTTTTACTTGAAGTTAGTTGCAACTAACTGGTTATTATGGTAGTTGAATTTCATTGATCTAAAGGTCGCCAGTAGTTATAAAATGTTCCTTCACCCTTACCTGGCTGGCTGCGGTGCCACACAACCATGGTGGCCATCTTGGATGAAGTCACGGCCGCCACATTGGATGACGTCACGAATATGCTAATGTTAATTGCGAATATGCTAATAGCTCATACATTATTAAACATCATCTTTTATTTTTTTCATGTTGACATCTGGGGAGTGCGTAGGCCGATGCGAGTATTTCTTCTCCTAACCATGCAAGGGAGATTTATATATATATATATATTCATTCGAGGCGGTAATAACTATATACGTATTCGACATTTAACATTATCCTTTCCTGAATGTCGTGGTGGTCTGACAGTCAAAATGCTATACTGCCAAACATTGATGGCGGTGGCGGGTAATTGACGTGTACTTGATTGACGGGATTAACATTGACCTCATTTGGGTATTCGCAATTTGCATTGATGTTATTTGCACAGGCAAATTTGTATTGGCAAATTCGTGACGTCATCCAAGATGGTGGCCGTGACGTCCTCCAATATGGCCGCCGTGGTACCGCAGTGAGTAGCCAGGTGTGAGTGAAGGAATATTTTATAACTACTGTCGCTTCGTGTCGTAAAATGGCGGATACCTGTGAACGGGTTATATTTTTAATTTTTCAAATGGTATTGAATGCACAATAAATATTTATTGCTGAAGGACAAAATAATTTAACGTGTAGCGATAACTGCTGTTCGTTTGGCATTGTTTTGTTACGCAGCTTTAAAACCCCTTCAGACACATTGCACACAGTAATCGTGTGTTTACATAACGCACAGTAAGATTACATTTAACTGGTACTGTACACTGCGAGTTTCAATGCCAAGTTATCTTTGTTGCAGGTAACTGAATTCGTAAACCATGCTACCACTCTTAAGTTTTGGTTAGTTAATATTACTAAAGAAGAACAAAATACCTAGCCTACAGCTCGGATGCGTTAACAAAATACCTAGCCTACAGCTCGGATGCGTTAACAAAATACCTAGCCTACAGCTCGGATGCGTTAACAAAATACCTAGCCTACAGCTCGGATGCGTTAACAAAACAAGTGTTGTGTCGTCGTAACTATAGCACGCATCGATTTTTTTTTGCAACACCTCGAACCATAAATTGATGTTTGTCTAAATGAATTATCTGGGCGCTGAGTGCTCGCCTTGGAACGCGCGATGTATGTAGTTACCTATAAGTTTAGGGTGTTACGATCTCCGACACACCTACACAGTTATGTACAAACTATAAAATATATTTGTTGTTTTAATATCGACATGTAATACAATTGTAAATAAATGTCAAAGTCTCTACCTTAAGCATTAGAGAACGGATGAAGAAGGGGGGAGGGGAGGGTGGCTGGGAAAAAGGGGGAGGGGGTGGGATTAAAAGGACTTGACGTCGTATCTTTAGACATGTCACCGTTACGCTAATTCCGCGTTCATTCGACTGACGGATTAGTGCACTGTCTGGTATTTCACTGACTTGTATCACTTGCTGTTCGGGTTTAAAGTGCTGAAGTGACTGGGACGTGACATATGTTTTTACTTTGAGGAAATGTCAATCTCGTCAACAACTAGTTTAACTTGACGCACATATTGTACGCACTTCCGCTGTATTCGGGGGGCACTTCAGGCGCCGTGGGTGGCTTTAGAAAGTAGCAGCGGAACATAAACAATGCGATGAAATACTTTTACAGCCCACACGTCCTCCTTCTTAGAGCCACTTGTTAGTCAGGGTTGTCCAACCTACTGATTTTCTTTGTTGCCGTGTGCCGTTATACGGCGCCTGTAAACTTGTGTCGAGTGCCTTCTCTACTGTGTCGGGAAATAATCTCTTTCCCAACAACAGTAACTTTATTAACGGTTTGCCCAGTTAAGGTTGCCAGATGTGCGGCAAAATGACATGCCCTTCCTTTTAAGATTTTTTTTTGCGTCCGGCCAGATTTTTTATGGTGATAGAAAATGTCCGAAATGTTTTACCTGATAAATGATCAAAATTGTCTACTTATTGTTATAGTATAGTCTGTTTCATATAACTTCAATAAATTTTGACAGTTCTGGAAAAGAAGTGCGGCCACGAAGTATCCCTCCGCCACAGCTTTTCTGTCGGTGAAGAAACCGAGCTATGTAAACAAACTACGAATCTAATGGCAAGCATTGAAAGACTGAACTTCTGTTCAGTAATTAGGCTACTATAGCTGGTTGAAATTCCAAATTGTTTTATTTTTGTTATGATCTCATAATATACTAGTTAGGGTTCCGTTTTATTTTATTGGTCGGGTGGAGAACTATACTTTTACTACGTCTTTCAGGAAAAATTTGTTCGTACGAAATAGCAATCAATTTACTATAACTCAAAAGTTCTAACTTTATCGAAATAAGTAAATGCGATAAATATGTCGCTTTTCGTACCGATACGTCATTGCATTTATTCTATAATGAACGACACTAAAAGGGCGCTTATTTAGGTCACGAACATTTGAAAACCTCCCGCAAGAACAAAACGTAATAAATACGTCACAGTTAATACCGCTGTACGAAATGCACATTGTAAACATGTTTAGCAAATTTAACTTGTGCGTAAAAATCGTTAGAGTTTCAATGAAATAAATGTCCAAATACATTCCAAGTATTCTTACAACTATTTACAAAACACACAAACTTATGCCGGAATCACATAGCCCCGACGCGCACGACACGACAGACAACAGCCAATGAAATACAAGATAGATCGTCGTAACTCCGACCGATTTTGTCGTCCGACCACAATTTTGGATTAGAAATTATTTATATTCTTCGTCGTGTCGTGCGACATGACACGCAGAGTGTACAACCTTGCAAAATGAAATTGTATTACAATCTTTCCAATCTTTCCTTACAATGGGAAATTTACGCAGTGACACAATAATATTTACTTCGTGGTGTGCAGTGCTTCAGTTTAAAAGGAATTAATTGCAAACTCCAATATCATATGTTTCAACGTACCGACAGATTATTTTTCTGACGAACTGCTAATTATGAAAGTTCAGGAGAATAAGGTACTATACGATTTTCGTTTGAAAATGTATCTAAATCAGCACCTATATAATAACTTAAACAATATTAGGAACACAGCTGCTAATATTTTTGCTCTTAAATCGTGTTCAAAACAACAGGCAACACGTAAACGAATATTTCCTCTTGTCCACCCCCTTTGAAACTACCATAGCCTATCAATGCCTTGTAAATAGTTGTGTTAAATGACAAGAGCATGGTATCAGTCGTGCTGTAAATTCAAGTAATCACAGTAGTAGGGGAGTGCCGATCCTATTTCATTTTTGATTAATTCGATTATAAATTTGATATCAAAGGGTTGATTAAATTGATTGAAAGGTTCAATCCTTAATCCAATCAAAAAATTCTTAATAAGATCTTAGTCCGATTAAAAATTTCTTAATCTGATTTTAATCAGATCAAAAATTGAAAGGGTTAAATTTATTGAAAGGGTTACATTTAATGAAAGGGTCATATTTATTGAAAGGGTTAATTTTTTCTTGTGCTTCTTCCTTTCTTTCTTTTTGGGTGGGGGTAGCAGGAGCTCTGTACGATGTTGATGGCATGGTGCTCTGGAGGCGACTGACCAGAGTGGTGGGTTGCAATGTTTTATATAGGTGTATAGTTGAGTGCAAGAGTGTCCTAAGTGAAGATCTGGTGTTTTTTTTAATTTGATGTTTTTGTAGGGATGTTGGTGGTAGATAGGTGATTTTCGTGGATATATTTAAGACCTGAGAAAATTTCAGAGTGTTTAAACGATTTCGAAGAGTGGCCTAAGTGTAAATTTGATGTTTTTAAGGGAATATTGCTTGTAGATGGTGGTGGGAGATATGCGACTTGACAGATGCAAAATACGTGTTAGTTATGACGAACAATCTGTTTTTCGGAATGCAATTAAATGTTAGAGAATTTAAGAGTTTTCTACATGTGAATAAATTACACGAATCGAATCGCAAATTTCAAATGACTAAGTGAATAATAAGTGCAATTACTCCAGTATGTAATTTAACATGAGTCTCGAGCTCTAAGCTATAATTTGTACAAGAGAGAACTAACTCCATCAATAACATATGATGTCGACAAAATGCTAAACAATGACAATTGCGTGAGTGTGGAATTGACGATCTACAAGAAAGTAATTAACATGAGAAAAATTTTTCCCCAAATGATTCGTTCGAAAATAACCAACTTGCATAGAGCTTAATCCCACAGCACTTTATACACAATGGAAAAAAATGCACAAATATCCTTGAAGAGAAAATTATTTTTAAAATACAGAAGTAATACAAATTTCTGTAAATAGAGTACATTTCTTAACACAAGTGGTATTATCATAGACCGAGCTCAGAAATTGAAAATCTTATCGCAATATTGACTTAACACATGAAAATTTATATTTAACCGATAAAACGCATACATTATAAAACATTAATCACGGCTATCACTAAAGATGGTCGCGGTCCATAGTTGAGGTAACCCCCTATCATTGCTCATTGGCCGCCAAGTGTCTAGAGGTGCGGTGAAGATGAGAGAGAGAGAGAGAGAGAGAGAGAGAGAGATAAAGCTGTACATGTCTGTACCCTCCAAGTTAACTACCAACTGAAGATGGCGGAATTGGGTAGATGAGGTCACTTCGCTCCAGAGCTCCCTATACCCCATCTTGCCCTCACCATAGTGCGACCCTGGGCTGCCTGCGATTGTCAATTTTTGGCACTAAGGCAAGATGGCATCAACTGCCTAGTTGCATTCGATCGGGAGGACCCTGCCTACAACCTCGTCCCACCCCAAACTCCCACCCCTGCCCTGCACCACTCTCCAAAGCGATGCGTCACTCACCCACCTGCCCTCGATTGTCAATTTTTTGGCACTAAGGCAAGATGGCTACAACCCCCTACTTGCAGTCAGATATTGTCTTGCTTGGATGTAGACGACCCCTACCCTGCATGCCTCAGAGCCACCCCAAGTCTAGAGGAATGTACGCCCTGTCCAAGAACCCCTTCCACCCGTAGTCCTGAAGGTGTCTTTTCTGAAGAGCTCCACTGTCGTTCCAGCCTGGAGTTCGCAAAAACCTGTTTTATGCACCCCAGCATCAGCCCTGAGAATGCTTTTTTGTATTTTTTGGGAGTTGTTGCTCCTGTAGTATCTGTTTCACAACAATGTGCCGTCCCCCGCTTTAGTATTTAGAACACATATTTTCTAGTGTTGGCTTCCCTGCTTCGCCTCACCAGCCCATACCCTCTGAAAGCGTACCCTGAGAGATTTCAATTAACTCACTGACATTTCAACCTTGTGCAACAGGTTGACTATATGATCAGTGAAAGAAAATTTTACAAGTGCCTGAAATCGAGTTCCTGAAATCGAGTTCCCAATATAAGCCCTGAAATGATCCCCAGATTAAAAATTCCAAGTGTATGTTTGAATAAAGCATACAATGATTTGTAAAATCACACAGAAATACAAGAATTAATTCTTTCACTCGTTAAAACAGAAGCATTTTTTTTTTTTACAAATATTCAAACAATACATATTTTATTCACTCTCTAAGAAATTTTTTACTTTCAAATCGACATATATGAGATAAAAAAATATAGGGAGAGATTTGCCCATCTCTTGTAACGAGGTCTTGAGAGCAGATGAGGGGAAAACATTCGGAGTTGGAGAAGCACCAGGTCGGACCGAGTCGTGCGCATGAGACTAGGGGAAATGAGAGAGATCCCCAATAAAACTTTTGTATCAACTGCAACGTCTAACATGACATCCTCACATTGGGAAAGAAAAAATAGTTTTACAGTGGCATGTGCCCAGGGAAGCGAGCAAGCTACTCGCTTAACAAAGGTGTTACCTTTCTTTATGTCTAACGAAAAAGTTTCCAACAGCAAAATGTATTCCATGTAACATAAAATGTATATATTTGAATTTATTTAAAATTTTAACAGTTTCTGGTGCAAGTTTAATGAAACAGCATGAATTCAGGTGGAAATCATGTTTATCGGAGTTGGAATATATCGATTTTCAACGTTATAGTTAGGTTTTTACTAAAAGGTTCAAATTCTTGTAAATTCTCACATTTCTCAGTCTTAACTCAGAATTTGCTAAGGTCACTTTGTATGCGAGCATGTGCTTAGCAGTAGCATAGACAATGACATCAGGCATCTACTACAGGCGTCCGGGAAGTATCGCCATCAACAACAAGTATTGATAACATGAATGATTCCAGGCATCCACTATATATAGTGAATTTACTTGTGTTGTTTAACATGCAGATGTTTGGAGCAAATTCTACTTGGTAGTGTTAAAATGGTTTGTGTCATCCTATACTTGATAGAGTTGAAATGATCGAAACAAGTATGTAATTTGTGTATGTTTTGGAGCAATCTGTACTTACTTGTGATAAAATGGTTCTTTGGATAATTCTGTATTTGTATATATTTTTTAAATACATATGATGTAAAATGAATCCATTTCTTATAATTTATTTAACCTATCCTTAATAAAAGTGAATTTGTTTTACTAAGACAAATATTTTCTCCCCAGAGAGAGAGGGAAAAGTAATTAATTTGTCTCCAACAGAGAGAAAGATTCTTAAAATTTTCTATTAAAAGTCTGTTGCATTAACAAGAAAGAGTCTTGTAAAGAAAAATCAGATAAGAAACAAACTTATTAGTTTGCCAAAAAAACTATTCAACTAAAGATGTCTGCTGGAAAAACATTATAAATATACATAGAAGAATTTATTATTTCGCCTGCCTCCATAGAGTTATCAGATTAGGTAAGGAGGTTTTGGGTTCGAATCCTGGGTAAGGCATGGTACATTCTGATATAGAGTTTGCAGGTTCGATTCCTGGTTAAGACATGGTTGATATAAGCTGGGTTCGACTCAAGCTTAGATCATGTACGAATGTATTATAGTTTCTCACTTTCAGTGTTGGGTGCATATATAGATTCTGTGTTCGATTCCATACTATGTTTTGTAAATCAGTAATCGTTAACTAAAAATTTAATCAAATAAATTACAAATAAATGATATTAAAAACAGGAATTTGTTACTTAAAAAGTGTGTTGAACTGTAGCATTAAATTGATTTCACCTCGTAATGCAAAAAGTTCGTATTCTAATGACGATTGTTGGTATAAGAAAATGTTAAATAATAATGCAATTCAAACCTAATTGTTTAAAAAGGGACAAATCCAGATTGAATTCAGATATAAAGGCTAAAATACAGTATATCCATGCAAAATAAAAAAAATCGCATAAATTTGTTTTAAATGTGTTACAATTGCTTTAAAATTTGTTAAATGGTCTTAAAATTTATTAATCGTCCATTTGATATCCATTTCAGGCGAATAGCATTATTTTAATTTCTGCAACAAGGGATGCTGGTGAGGGTATAAATACCACCTTCCACCCACTGGAGTTCATTTGCTCCTGTGACTTCATGGAGGTAACACCTCCTACTCCTCATGCTAGGACAGTTAAGTGAACTGGTCTGCAGTGCCTAGGTCAAGGGCACTGGTCGCCCGTCCACCAGATGCTACCAGGACCTGACGCTATGGGGCTTTGCAAGCAAGGTACCTGCACTCCCGCTCTTTGCCTCTGCCGCGATGGTGAAACCAACCCTCCTCGCCTACCGGAGAAGTTACCCATGGAGCTTGCTCCCCGCTTGCTAGGCTGCCAGGCTAGGCTCCCACGGAGGTCTCGAGGGGATTGCAAGTACTTGGCCGCCTGCCTACCCCAGTGCTTTTCTGGCAGAGCAGGGTAATGCTTAACTAGGCTGACCTGGGTTCATCTCTCCTTCATCAACCAACATATTTGCTACAAGAGTTTAACTAAGCAAATAATTTTTAATATAAAAAGTAATGGTTTTCCATATTTTGTTTAAAGTTTTCTCATTATTTTAAACTTTTAGTAAAATGTATGAATTTCGTCAAACTGTTAAGAAAATTGTTAAAACTGAATGAATTTTCTTTAAAAATCATTATAACTGAATAATTTTCATTTAAAAATCATTAGAACTGAATGATTTTTCTTTAAAAATTGTTAGAAGTGAATGATTTTTCTTTCAAAATCTTTAGAACTGAGTGAATTTTCTTTAAAAATGATTACACAGACATGATTTTTCTTTAAAAATCATTATACCCAAATTATTATTTTATAAACTCATTAAAACGAATGAAATTTCTTTAAAAGCAAATGAAGACATTCCACACTTCAGAATATTTGTTATGATAAGTATTTTAAGGGTGTTTAATGATGTTTAAGTATTTTTAATTATGTTTAAGGATGGTTTTGGTTAGATAGCTGTGAGTGAGTGTGTGTGAATGTAGAGGAAAGGTGATAAATATTTCATTCCAGATGTAATGTTTTTATGTAGTTTTGAGTTTATTTAGCAGGGTTGAGAGTAGAGGTGAACCGCCAGTAGTAGCATAATGAACTATGTGGAATAAGGCTGCATCAATAATGCATACCTACAGCCTCTCTTCACTTTAAATATTTGCAACAGTATGTGAAAAAAACATCTAGAATGTATCACCCAGCACTCTGAGAAATGTTGGTTAGGTAGGTGTGAGCAAGAGTATGAGTGCAGGGGAAAATACATGTAATTTAATTCCAGATGTAATTTTTTAAATGTAGTTTTGAGTTTATTTAGCAGAGATGAGAGGAGAGATGAACCACCAGAAGTAGCATCTTGCAGTATATGAAATAAGGCTGCATTATTAACACATACATACAGCCTCTCTTCACTGTTTAAATATTCACAAAAGTATGTGAAAAAGTATTTAGAATATATCACCAAGTACTCTGAGAAATTTTTATTTAGTAGGTGTGAGTGAGATTATGAATGAATGTGTGTGGGGGTGTGAATGCAGGGGACTAGTTATATAATGAATGAGAGAGAGTGAGAGAGAGTATGACATAGAGAGAGACAGATATATATATATATATATATATATATATTATATATATATATATATATATATATATATATATATATATATATATATCAAGTATTTGTAAGTTTCATTAATTTTATTTCTTAAATGCATGATTGTATAGTTGTAAAATTATAAAATGGCCTAATGTGTATGTAGGGTTGCTTTAAGTATTGCATGTTTAGTTTATAGCATAAAGTATTTTAATTTAAGTATTTTTTAAATGTTTAGTTTATAGCTTAATATATTTGAATTTTAGACAATTATTTTTAATGCTTTGAGTGTAACAGAGTGATTCCCCTTGTTGAAACTTTTGTTATTAAACTTATCTTCGAAAATCGTTATTAAATTTTATATTTTAAAATTGAATAAATTTTTTTTGAGTAAATGATTTTTTTAGAGCACGTGATTACTTATAAATTTTGGAGGTGTATCACTACTTAAAAGTTTTTGACGATGTAAAAATTTTAATTTTTTTAACTGTGTAGTAACTTGAATTGTTTACAGTGTAAATGATTTTAGAAATGTTTTACTGGTGTAAGATTCAAATTTTTTATGTCTATTTTTTTCTCCAACAAAAATAACGTTTAAAGTAGGCTTAAATATAAATGCAATATCATCAGTTTAAATTTTACTATTATATACTAAACGAAATCTGAGTGCACCTGGAGCGAAAAGTGTAATCTTGTGAAGGATGAGGGCGAGACAGGTCTCAAAGCGAGGTCAATTCATAACTGGAGACGAGCAGCAGACCGGTAATTCACATCATAGAGAAGCTGTCAGAGTGGCATGGCTGGAGGGGAAATGCTCAGTCTCCCTTATGCTGATGCACATGCGCGCCCACAGGCTTTGCACATAAGCGGATGTAAAGGCGTAATATGTCGGCTAGGGGTGGAGGGGATGTGCCAAGTTTCTCCTTTTCCCATCCCTCGCCAAAATACAGAGACACTTGCAGGATCTACACAATGTGTCGTTGGAGGAGAAAGGGAGTCCGCAGGGGTTGTCAGGCAGGTATGGGAGGGGTAGAGTGGCCGGACAATGGTGCACCCGAGAGCTAGTTGCAGATTAGTGTACTAGAGTTCCCATTATCTTGCTAACAGCTTCGCGTGCGGATTGGCTTGGATTGTACCAGGCTCTCCTCATTTCCGCACAACCAGTATCGTAGAAAGCATGATACAACATTATACAAATGATACAGAACACAAGATACAACAACCTGCATTTAATAAATGTGAAGCCGCAACCAGTATCGCAAAATGCAAGAGTCAGCAACCAGAATTCAGTGAATGTGATATAACGACTAGTGAGGCAAAAGACTAAATATCGACTGAAATGAACAAGTACTCTAATGACCTCGGTAAATGGTCAAACAATCTAAATGATTGTGATTGTGATTACTGGCTGAACAAAGGCAGTGACGACTGTCAACATGCTAATAGTGACTTTTATGCCTTATTTTATATTGTTCATAAACCTAAGAATAAAAAATTGCAAGAAATAGGTTATGTTATTCAGAAAGCAAAGGAAGCATTTTTTGTTTCCCATGTAAACTTATGAATTCAGGATGTCTATCAAAATTTACAGAAGGATTTAATGATTCAAAAAATGCCAGCAATCTTTTATGACGCGATGAAGAAAATTCCTCGCATAGGCAATCTGTATTTTTGATGTCAGTGCCCAAAACAAAGGTCAAATGTTGATTCCCAATTTATGAAACAAATTGACACGGAACAAAAGTACTGGCGCACACTTCTGGAGCGAATAATTGAAGTTGTAATGTTTTTAGCATAAAGAGGCCTTTCATTTCGAGGTAGTGATGATATCATTCGTTCTCCCCATAATGGAAATTACTTACGATTATTTGAACTACTGGCCAAGTTTGACCCTTTTCTTGTAGAGCATATAAATAATCATGCAAACAAAGGAAGGGGCCATAGTGCATACCTTTCAAAAACATTATGCCAGGAATTTATTAGTTTGATTGGATCCAGCATATTTGATTATATAGTAAATGAAGTGAAGACATACAAGTATTATTCTATTTCTCTGGACTCTGCTCCAGATATAGTCAATGTAGATCAGCTGACATTAACCATATGCTATGTTTTGCCATCTGAGACAGTTGAATGATTTGTGATGTTTTTTGGATATGGAGGGTCATAGTGCTGAACAGCTCATCAAAAGTTAAATGGTCTTTTTAAGGGAAAATAACATCACTATTGCAGACTGTCGTGGTCAGAGTTATGATAATGCCAGCAACATGAGTGGGAAATATAATGGATTACAAGTGCAGATAAAAGAGCTGTACAAGATTGCAGAATACATTCCATGCTTTGCACATTCACTAAATTTGATTGGTAAATATGCCTCTGAATGTTGTGAAGAAGCTATAATTTTCTTTGACTTTGTAGAAAGCCTGTACACATTTTTTTCTGCCTCTTATTATCACTGGAGTTTACTTTCTTCTGCATTATCTGAAGGTGGTGCTCACTTCCCCACTGTGAAAAGAATATCTGACTCTAGGTTGTCAGCTCGTGCAGATGCAACAAAAGCTCCTTTGCAGAGCTTTCCTAAGTCTTGGACGACATTTCACATAACAGTGATCAGAAGACAAACTGTCGACAGCAGGCATTCGGACTACTTTCAATAATGATGAATCTCGAAACAGGAATAATGATCACATTATGGGATAAAATATTCCAGTGTTTTCGGATGACAAGTGCTTCTCTTGCAATATCCTTGGCAAGATTTGAACACAGCTTGTGCACTCTATGAATTATTGCAAGGATATATTTAAACTCTGCGTTCTACGTTCTCAGACATTGAACAAATTGGCAAAACTCTAACTGCATGTGATGAATACAAATGTCAAATACAAAGAGAACATAAACGAAACCAAGTATATGATCATTTTAGTGGTTCCAGTTGTACTGCTCCAATTGTTTACTTCCAAACTCCCTCTCAAAAATTTAAACCCAAACATTTTTTGTCATAATTGAAAACTTGCTTTCTACCCCGTCAAAACGTAATATAGCTTACCAGAAGATGAATGGTTTATTTGGTTTCCTTCATCAATTACAGTCATTAAAGCCGGAAGATGTTTCCTTGGAAATCATCCAATCTTATCAAATTTTATCTGGCCGATCTGGAAGAGAGTCTTGGTGAAGAACTGCTGCATTTGATTGAACTATTAAAAACTGAGCTTCTCATTTCTAATGATTCCAAATCCAAACAAGTATTAGTAGAAGTGCAGTTGTATCGTTTGATAATGGAAAATTCTTTGGAGTGTTGTTTTCCGAATGTAGTAACTGCCTTGCGCATCTATTTGTCAATCATAGTGACCAAATGCACTGGAGAATGCTCATTTACGAAACCAAAATGGATTAAAAGTGAACTCAGAAGCACCATGAGTCAAAACAGACTAAACAATATCACTGTAATGAATATTGAAAATGAACTTTTGCATCAGATAAACGTTTCAGACATCATAAACAAATTTTCTCATGCTAAAGCTGGAAAAGGTAAATTTTAAATCGCAACATTTTTTAAATGTTGAACTTTGAAGCTAACAACTGTGTAAAGATAAAAATGCTACTACTAAAATTCTTAACCTTGTAAATAAATTTACAGTATTTATACTTATGGCAAAAGAAAACAATTGTATTTATGTTTCATATAAACTAATGCATGTTTAAAAAATTTAAGAGTGTTTTAAAATTTATGTCATCTTTCATCTTCATCATACGCTACAGGCCCCACACTTGCTCAATCCAGCCCTGGGTTGTAGTACCCGTACATATTTCTCCTGTACACAATGACAAACATATTAATATTTTGGTGATTCGCGGGAGTGGAAATGCCTCTCATTTGCATTTTGTATGCATTAGAAATTTTTCAAAACAGGTTGGTAGTCAGCTAAGTAAACATGGTCAAAAGAAATTTGTTTATGAGCATTGCCTCCAGTACTTTGTTAGTGAGGAGAAACTCGCAAGTCACAATATTCTCTGCCAGCAACAAAAGGCTATTCGCAGTACTGTGCTTTCCCCACTAGGAATGACAAGTATTTGGAATTTAAAGAATACAGCAAACAGCGGAGATAGGGGGTTTGTCGCCTATTGCGATGTAGAAAGTTGCCTGAAACCCATGTCCACTTGTTTGCCTAATGATGAAACAACTAAAACAACTATCATCAACCAACATATTCCATATGCTTGTAGCATTTTGTTGGTTTGTTCATACAATCCAAGTTTGTCTCAGTATTTCGAGTTTTTGGGTGCTGATTGTATTTACAGATTAGTTTATAAATTAGCAGAACTTACAAAATGGGTTGCAGGAATTTACAGCGTAATTGTTCCAATGAAGCCAAAAACCCCTGCTGATGAAGCTAGGTTAGCGGCTCAGAAAAGTTGACACATTTGTTTTCTCAGGGTACCACCTGTTTGTGATTGGAAGTGAATATTAGTAAAGCCTGATAAAGCCCAAACTGTTTCCTGTCAGTTGTAGGCAGTTATCTGGACGCCTCTCTCTATGCTAGAGTACTACCTAGAGATAAAACAGGACCTTACTTTGACATTGGTACCGAACACTGTCCTCCCTCAATGTGGGCGGGTGCTGGCAACGAGTTCAAGGCAGTTTTTCAACCAGCAGGCTAACCCCCTTCTGTGCGTTGCCAAAAGGCCTGAACCGGCTAAATGGTCAGTGTGGAAGGGGTAAAGATGGTACCAGGGTGGGGCGGTGGTTCCCGACCACTAGCCCCAGCCAGAGGCATAGCCTCGAGATTCTAAAACCTTAAAATATCTATAAGAACAAAGAGGACAATCATGACTCAGGAAATTCTGGCAACTGGTAGGGATCCCTGGTACCACGTGTTCCAGGAGCCTCCCTCCAAGCCCTACAAAGGGTCGAGTATTGAGCAGCATGGGTTCCTACAGGCAACCACGCCCCCATAGAATCTGGATGAGTCTAAGGCAATATACTATATACAAAGATTGATTGATGATGATACATCATGGGCACAGGTATTCCCCCCTAACAAGGAGGAATTAGCCTGGTGCAGAAGGGCATTTCCCCTAGTATGGGGCCAAGATCTGGGATTAATAGAAAAGCGAGGGCCCAAGGTCATCATTTATGATGTGCCGAGGGAATATGACGGCCTGGAGTTCATGGATACACTTCGTCTCCAGAACTTTAGGGCCGCCCAGTTCTCAGAGGAGGAGCTGAAGAAGAACGCCTCCATACGATTTCGCACTGGACCCAGAGATAAGGAGGTAGTGAACCTTGTCCTGGAAGTTACACCTCCCTTAAGAAGGCTGCTGATGGATTGTGGAACCCTACTTATAGGGTTCCAAAGATGTAAGATCAGGAACTATGTGATGCCTACCCGGTACTACAAGTGCCAAGGGTATGGCCACATTAAAGAGAAATGCAAAGGAGAACTTGTTTGCCCTCACTGCTTCGAAACTGGGCACAAGTTATCTGAGTGCAAAGTCAAAGCAGCAAAACCAAAATGTGCAAACTGCGCATGAGATAAAAACAGAGATTGCTCCCACCAAGTTGGTTCCTCCGACTGTCCGGTCCATCAGATAATGATGGCGTTGGAGCTCGACAGGACACAATATGACTAGTAGTCATGCGCTGGCTATGGTTAGGGCAGGTAAACCTGCAGAGAGCTGCAGTTCCAACAATGGAACTGCACAAAATAGTGATGGAGCAAAAACTGGATCTGTTACTGATGCAGGAACCCTACCTGCTCACAAGAAAAGTGCCAACACTCACTGGTTGTTTCGCTATCTTCTGGGAAAATCCATTAGCAAGAATCTGGGTGTGTAACCCTGAGATTGACTTTGTTCCGTTAGGGGCTCTCTCGAACATGCACCATGCATGCATTCATTTAGTGACTGGGGAGGGATGCGGCATAACAATTGTCTCGTCGTATTTCCAACCCAAAGACCCGATCGAAGTACACTTAAGTCAGTGGGAGACCATACTGACGAGAGCCAATGATACTAGGATCATACTTGGTGCGGACATCAACGCCAAGTCGGAACTTTGGAATTCCCAGAAGACGGATGACCAGGGGGAGGATGTAATTAGATACCTGTTAGAGAAAGACCTGCAGGTGGTCAATAGACTGGGGCAACCTACGTGTCTCCTGCCCACAATACTGAATCGTATCTGGACATAACTGTGGCAACAGTGCGTGCTGCTGGGAGTGTTGGAGACTGGACAGTTTCTGATGAGGTGGACTCGGACCACAAAATGATCCTGTTCACCATTCGAATAGATGGGAAAAGACCAACCAAAATTGAACGTCCCAGTAACGTGATGGCAAAAGCGGACTGCCGTCTGTTTGACAAAGTGCTGCTGGAATACCAGAGACTATAGAGAGCAGAAAAACAGTTCTTGTCTGTAGATCAAAGGGCTGATAATATAGGGGAACTGGTAATGGCTGCCTTGATTGTGCCATCCCTAAGATCCAGAGAAAGGTCCCCTACCATCCTTGGTGGGATGATGATTTGGAGCGCAACCACAGACAGGTAAAATGTCTGTATTAGCGCTTCAAAAGAACGTATCGCCCTGATTTCAGACAGCAAGTGGTGCAGCAGTACAATGTTGCCAGAACCCAGTACCGGTGCCTGTTAAAGAAGAAATGGCAAACAGCCTGGAGAGAGCTGGTAACAGATAGGGGAAACCAAGACCCCTTTGGATTGGTCTATCGAATGGTGACAGGAAAGATTAGAGGAAACGAGGTGCTTCCTGCTCTCGAGTCTAATGAGCATCTTTTGCAGACACCCAAAAAGATCACGAGGCACTTGCTTGAAAAGTTTTTGCCCGATGATACTGAGGTATCCGCCTATTAAACCAAAGGCTGATGCAATACTTGGACATTGTCCAAGGTATTCATCCTCGCCAGCACGGGTTCACAAAAGGTAAGAGCACTGAAATGGTGATTATTGACATGGTCGAACAGGTGAAAACCTACGACCAGACCTAATTCATGGCGGTATCCTTGGATATCGCAGGAGCTTTTGACAATGCTTGGTGGCCACAAATACTGTGGCAACTTCGCTTGTTGGAGTGCCCCGGGAATATCTATGGGATGATAAGATCCTTCCTGACAGATCGCAAATGCACCCTGGAAATGGGTGCACATAAGGAAGAGAAGGAGTTTACCAAGGGATGTCCGCAAGGTTCAGTCCTTGCTCCGATACTTTGGAACGTTATCTTTGAGGGCTTGCTACAACTGGACTTGCTGCATGGTCTATGGTTATGCGGACGATGGTTTGCTACTTGTCCCTGCCTGGTCACAGAAAGAACTGAAGGAAAAGACGGATATAGCTCTAACTATGGTTGAGGAGTGGGCTGGAAGGTTAAAAACTGGACCTTTCAGTCGACAAAATCAATGCTATATTGCTTAAGGGCACTCTTAAGTGGAATCTCTTGATTAAGTTTGGGGGAAGGGTAATCAGGATGGTCACCGAGATGAAATTTCTTGGTGTCATCCTGGAGAGTCGTCTAGCATTCCATGCACATGTTCGCCATGCGGTAAACAGAGCGGTAACGATGTTTCACCGGCTGAGGGTGGTAGCGCCTGCAAACTGGGGGCTTGAGTACCGGACTTTAAAGCTTATGTACAAGTCTGTCTTTCTGCCCTACCACACATATGCATGTGGGGTGTGGTACCAGGAGACAGATCATGTTCATGGTAAAAGGGCCATAAATAGTGCTCAAAGAGCTGCACTGTTGGGGATTACCAAGGCTTACAGGACAACTTCAGGTGACGCTCTCCAGCTTATCGCTGGGGAGATCCCTCAGGATATGTTGCTGGTGCAGATGGGGATCATCTCTCGTGGGAGAAAGCGGGGAGTAATTCCCACAGCGGAACTGAGAGATATGAAGGAGGCCACACTAACAACTTGGCAGACCAGATGGGACCTTAGCATAAAGAGTCGCCTGACACACAGTTTGTTCCCTTGTGTAAGGGAGAGATTGAGATTGGAGAAGTGGCTCGAAGAGTGACTGACACTACTCCTCTCAGTTCTTGATCGGGCACGGGAACTTCCGTGCTAAGTTGTCTTCCCTGGGCCTGGTAGAGGACCCCCTCTGTGTGGTATGTGGTGAGGAGGATACCTCCACTCATGCGCTGGAATGCCCTAAGATCGAAGACATAAGACTGGAATTTGAGGGGAATCATGGACCTCTCTGTTTCGGGCCTATGCTTCAGGATAGGGACACGACGGCTTGTTTGTTGCAACACCTAACAAGAGTGGGTAAAAGAAGGGAAGAGTTTGACGTCTGGTGGTCGGGCCCTTGGCTGAGTATGGATCTGGACATGTCGGAGGTGAACAATGGGAGGGAAGAGACTGGGATAGATGTTGAAATCCATAATGGGTGACCTCATCTTCCCAGTAGTAATCTTGGATGATGGGGGTGGCGCAACAAATTCCCCACAATCTTTGGATAACCTGGAACAACCTGTAAGGGTGCATGGGTTGAACCCTTGTTACCCCCTCCTCCAGGATAGAAGCAATATCAGAAAAGGGAAACAAACTACGCAGATCTACGTCTATAATGCGAGTTATAAACCTAGAACCTTATATGTCAAGTGGACAAGGCTCTCAAGAGAGAGAGCCACCTGGTTGGCCGTGTACATAGATCCCTGTGGTCTTTGTGCGTGAGGGCTTTGCTCGTGTTACTTGTAACATGGGCAAGCTCAAACGCGATAACAGAAGGAAAACTGTCTGTACCATGTCCCGTGCGCATGGAGGAGGAACTGACCGAACAGCCCCGAAGTATCGAGGCTGAGAGGGAAGTCTTCCTCCATAAGGAACTAATGAGAAAATCATTGGCAACACCAGAGGAAGTTAAAACAATAGAAATTGACTGTCTGGATGAAAAGAACATGGTGGATGCTGCTGTACAGGCCTGGCCTGGACAAGCAGATCCTAATGACAAACAATGGCTGTATAACGACCTGATCAGGGGGGCGATGTTAACTAAGTTGGTAGATCCGACGACGTTAACATCAGCTCTTGCCTTTGTCATAAGGAACATGGAGGGGGGAGATTAGGTACTCTTCCTCAGAATGGCGACTGTGGACAGGCTTGTCGTCGCCCAGGCAGGCCTGCCGACCAAACCAACAGAGCTGGTCACTCTGATAAAGGAATGCTTCTGGCGTAGGGGCGAATGATTCGTAGAATCTGACGCTATTCAGGATGCCATCCGCACATACAGAAGGCATACTTTCGATTACAGTTAGCCCTTCAATGGGTACACTGTGGTCAGGTACTAGTCCTTCACTTTCGGATGGCATCCTACCACCAGTTTGGTCACGCCACACAGAAGTGACACACCCCTCCCTCGGGAGGGGCCTGGCCGGGTGGAGGAAGGATCTGGGAGGAATAGTTCGATTAGAAAGATCTATCGAACAGGATGGAGTAAACATGGCAAATAAGAAATGAATTCCTTCCCATTGAGCCTCCAACCGCCCAGCCAGTAGCAAATACACCCGATCAAGAAAAACCTGGAAATGACGACATGCTGAGCAAAGCTCACACATATTTTTACCAGATTGATAAAGTTGTAAGCAAATGTATGAGTTTTACTAAGATGGACAAATGCAAAGCGGAGTAGCGTGCAGCAATGGATTTGGATGTGTCTGTGTGTGCAAGAGTGCCATTTTGGAGTGTAATTTTGGATTTTCGTTACAAGCTCTTTGCGTCAGGGGGCGAGGTGGAGGGGTATTTTACTGGTTACCGGACATCCCCCAAAACTAAGTCCAGCATGACCCAGACGCACTGAGCTGAGAAGGCAGATAGGGGAATACCGTCATGCTTAAATTTCAATCGAGTAGGATTTGCGCTGTCAGGTATTTAGTTCATGTGTGAGTGAGTAGATTAGTAGTAGAGTTCTTTTTCAATTTTCGGACAGCATGACGGTTTCAAAATTGCAAAGTTCCCGGTGGTTACCTGAGATCAAAAGAGCCGATTTAGCTTTTTGTTTGTGGGGGTAAAGTAGCTTGGTTAGAAAGAAGTGCTCCAGGTATGACCTTTTATTAGGTATCTGCCACCTGGAGGGGAGGTTTGGTGAGGCCAGTGCCGGTTCCACCGGGAACTTTGCCCAAAGACAATATGTCACTGTTTTCCATAACCTACAGAATTATGATGCTCACTTTCTTATAAAGCCCTTGAAGTCATGTAATATTACACGATGGAACTGTGGTAATTGACAATCCTGCAAAAAATCAAGTGATTGCAATGACCCTTAAAAAATACAAATATATAATACAACAAATTCCCAATGGGACTGATTGCAATGGAAAGGTGGAATATTTCAAGTTAAGATTTATTGATTCATTCTAATTCATGAGTGCCTCTCTGGAAACTTTGGCAGGGAATTTGCTACCTTCGCAATTAAGAGTCATCCGCTCGATGTTTCCAAATAACACCCAATTCGAATTGGCAAAACAAAAGGGAGTCTTTCCTTATTAATTTGTTAAGTCGTCAGACAGTCTTATGTGTAAGTCACACCCACCAAAGGACGCATTTCATATTGTGATGAAAGGCGAAGGCATTAGCGATGAGGATTACGCTCATGCCCAAGCCACATGGGATGCGTTCAACTACATAAAATTGCTGCATTATGCCATTCATTACTTATGTGTGGACACTTGTTTGCTGGAAAATGTTTTTGAGAATTTCAGGACCGTATGTTTAGCTCATTACAGTCTTGACCCTGCCATGTACATCACAGGTCTATCTCTTTCATGAGACATGCACACGGATAGAGCTGTTGACTAATCCTGTATTTTTACACGTATCTTTTTGTAGAACTAGAAGTTAGCGGCAGCATTAACCAGGTTTCAAAAACACGTGTGGAAGCCAACAATGTTTACATGGGTGAGGACTACAACCCCAGTGTGGCATCGAAATATATATGCTATTTCGATGTTAACTGGCTGTATAGTCATGCAGTACTGCCCAAGCTTCCGATTGGTAATTTCGAGTGGATTGACGCTGACGTGTTCTCTTAATGGGATTTTGCAAATATGGCGAATGATGGTGACACTTGTTTTTTCGTGGAAGTTGATCTGTCATTTCCGGAAGAGTGTCATGATAAACTATCTGATCTGCCTTTGGCCCCAGAAAATGGCATACCCCCGAACGACTCCCATGAGAACCTTCTTTTAACACTCTCATCGCATAAGATTTATATTATACACGGGGATACACTGAGGCAGTACTTGATGAATGGGGCCAAACTTGACTCTGTCCATCGCATTTTGTGCTGTGAGCAGAATGCATGAATGGCTCTGTACATCGAGTTTAACATTGAGAAACGTGCCCATACTGAGAAAGCATTAAAAAAATTGTTTTTAAAATTTATTAATAATGCTGTTTATGGAAAAACCTTACAGAATGTCTGTCAAGAAAGGGACACCCGAGTTGTTTCGAGGTATGACAGAGCTGATAGGACATCTGCTCTTCCAGGCACAGCATATTATCGATGAAAACGTGGTCCTTATCGAGATGTCAAAGAGTTCTGTTAAGTTCAACACACCTTTGTACACTGGTGTTGCCATTCCCGACCTTTCAAAATTAACTCTCTATGAATTTCACTATCAGTACATGTGTACAAAATATCTTCTGCCAGCTTTGCACCTGCTCTATTGCGACACCGATTCCCTAGTCAATTATGTTGCTTGTGATGTCGTATATAATGCAATTTCCCCAGATTTATAGGTGAGATTTGATACATCCAACTATGTACTCGATTACCCGCAAGGATTCGCTCACAGGAAATAAGGCCGTACCGGGGTGATGAAAGATGAATGAGCTGGACGCATAATCACACACTTTGTGGGTTTACATCCTAAGCTTTACCTATATGTTGTTGCGAATGAACAATGTATTCATAAGGCAATGGGTGTAAAACACAATGTGTTGAAATCACTCAGGTACAAGGATTATCGAGATAGCCTCGAAAATTGCACAAGGTTAATGGGGACCCAATATCAGTTCCATTTGCATTCTCATCAATCTTACACCGAACGTGTAACAAAGGTAGTGTTGCCAGGTATGGATGATAAGTGGTACATTGAGGCAGATGGAATATCAACCCTACCTTGGGGGCACTAACGAATACTTTAATTTTTTTCCTTCATATATTAATTTCAGCAGCACAATATATTTATAGACCTCCCAACACCACCCAATGTCAAGCGCATCCTTTGCTGATACCACACGCCCCTCCTGTTCCACACTCATCACAGTTGACTACAAACATCATCGCATCTGACTACAGATGTCTGCAATAATCATCACCGCTGGCTACAAACATCATCGCAGTTAACTACACCAACTATAAATTGCATTACCATTAAATGCTGCTGCTTTCTATTTGCCTAATAAGATTACTATTACTACTATCTCCATTATAATTACCCCTTGTAAAAGAAGAAAATGAAATTCACAGTGGAAACTGTGTGTGCATGTCGAGTGTGCGTTACACTATGTCTTTGGTGTGTGAGAGTAGGAAATACCCGGATGTGACCCATACAAAAGAACCCTCAACAGTAAGAGTTTACTAACACACTTCCCAATGTGTCGTTAGTGTAAATATTGTAAATAATTAGTAAATAAATGACCTACACATCGCTATAGTTTGTAATTTTTTTTTTAATTTTGAAGATTGTTTCTTGTACATAAATATCTTCAATTGTGTTTTTTTAGTTTAATGGAAAATAATCAATTTTTGTATATACATGTTAAATGTGTAAACTCAATGTTGTAGCTTTTTGTAAATAAATTCTTTTAAATTATGTTTGTGTGTGTGTAGATAGTGATTGTTTGATGACAAAATAATGTATTTTTAGAAACATTTTTTTAGTAAGTATCGATTACTTGTTGGGACTCATAATATTAGAAAATAATAATTTTTGTAAATTAATATTGTTTTTACCCTTAAGCTATTTATTTGATTTAAAAAATTGCAAATAATTAATTGCTGGTTGTAAATTGAATATTTTAATTCTTTATTGTAAATACTTAGATTTGACAATTATTTTGAAAAAAGACTATTTTATAATAAAATGTTAAAAATGAATAGCATCTCTCATTATTTATTTTTTAATACCTCATGCCATTAACATTTTTCACTAATTTAGGATAACTTTTGCTTGCTTTTACAAAGAATAAAATGTCATTTTCTTAACTTAAACCTTACAATCATTTAAATTAAAATTTAATTAAAAACTAACTTTGAAGGGCTGAGCGGAATTTACAAAAAAAACTATTTAGAAAATCAACCATAGCTGAATTGATGAATGAAGTTTTGCAAAGGAACGAGGCAACAGGTTAGTATCTTGAGAGAACATTGGTCCTATAAAGTTAAAGGTTGGATTAGGACACGACATCCAGCTGGCCAACTTTTGTGACATACCAGGGAACTTATTGAAAGCAAACCTCGAAAACTTTTACAGGGGCAGGTAGCAAAGACCTCTTTCCCTCCTTGTCTCCAATCTACTACTGCACCCAACAGAAACCAGCGAATAGAATACAGTAAACATTAAAAATATTTAATTTCACATATACACAGATTACAAGAGTTCCTGTTCAAGATACAGCATGATGATGTCTGGAGAAGAAGAAGGCAACCATAATATAATATATTTGAACTGGTTTTTTTTTTTTTAAATAAATTCAACTCAAGTTATGTAAAAATGCCCGTATATTTTCCATTAAATTTCCAAGAGTCTGACCTACCCTCATCTCTAGCGATAGCTGCGATTTATGTTTTAATATAAAAGTATTTTTTGGGAAAATATAAATTTTCATGTGCTAAGTCAACTTTGCGATAAGATTTTCAATTTCTGAGCTCAGTCTATGAAAATACCGCTTGTGTTAACAAGTGTGCTCTATTTACAGAAATTTGTATTAATTCTATTATTTTAAAAATAATTTTCTCTTCGAGGATGTTTGTGCATTTTTTCCATTATATATAAAGAGATGTGGGATTAAGCTCAATGCAAGCTGGTTATTTTCTAACAAATCATTTGGGGGAAGATTTTCTATTGTTAATTACTTTCTTGTAGATTGTTAATTCCACACTAACGTGATTGTCATCATTTAGCATTTCTCGACATCATATGTTATTGATGTAGTTAAATTTCCCTCTTATGTAAATTATAGCTTAGAACTCGAGACACATGATATGTTAAATTACGTACTGGAGTAATTGCACTTATTATTCATGTAGTCATTTGAAATTTGCGATTCGATGCATGTAATTTATTCATACGCAGAACACTGTGAAATTCTCTATTGTTTAATTGCATTCCAAAAGAAAGATCGTTTTTCATTACTAACACATAAATCGCATCTTTCAAAGTCGCATATCTCCCACCACCATATATGAGCAATTTCGCCCAAAAAATAAAATTTACACTTAGGCCACTCTTCTAAATAGTTTAAACACTCTGAAATCCTCTCGTGTTGTTAAATATGTCCATAAAAATCATCTATCTACCACCAACATCCCTACAAACACATCAAAATGAGAAAAAAATTACCAAATTTACACTTAGGACACTCTTGCACTCAACCCTACACATATAACACATTGTAATCCACCACTCTGGTCAGACGCCTCCAGGGTACCACACCGTCAAAATTTTGCAGAGCTGCTGTTACCCCCTCCCCCCAAAAAGAAAGAAATACAAGAAAAAATCAACCCTTTCAATAAATTTAACCCTTTCAATTTTAGATTGGATTAAAATTGGATTAAGAAAATTTTAATTGGACTAAGATCGGATTAATAGTTTTGATTGGATTAAGATAATATCAAAGGTTAGCCCTTTCAATCAATTTAATTAACCCTTTGATATCAAAGTGATAATCCGATTAATCAAAAGTGAAATAGAATCGGCGCGCCCCTTCTACTAGTCACATTGAAATGTGTCGCCGTTGCGTTTTTGGTCTTGTCGTGCTGTGTTGGTCGTGGCTATGTATTCCGGCATTACTGTTCACTTCGCTATTCCTAAACACGTATCGTACTTTGGATGATTAATCACGTTGCGGCTACTGATACGAAATAATTAATTTGCTGACTTATGCAATTAACAAAACACTTGAACTATTCCTTGAAACCAACAAATTCACACTTCACAACGAAAATAATTCTTCTCTCGCGCTTCGCGATGGCCACAGAAAATGGCGGACCATAGCACACAACAAACCATTTTACAAAGCGGCAGACACGTGTCGATAATTCATTTCACTGAGGAGACTGTTCTAAAAAGGCATCTACAACGAACTACACTTAATGAAATACGTAAGTACAAAATTAATTAACTGCATATATAATATTCCGACATCACCAGCAAGGAATTCTCACATATTGATAGATTATGACGGAAGAGAGACAATGGCAACAACGGCTTTTCACCGGGCGGGTGGAGACCATAGACAACAGACTTAACGGAGATTGGTGGAAACATTTCACATAACCGTGATGTTCGCATGCTCTACCATAATATTTCTAAAGCCCTTGCTCTAAAGCGTAATTTTAACCACAAATGTTGTAATTATCAATAATTTTCCATATTATAATTTTTAATCCCGAGTACTATTTTCTTTTACAATCATTGTCAAGAGCGCCAACATAATAACACGCATCCTGCAACAACAATCATCTGGCACAGTACTTTGGAAATGGAATCGTTTACTGTTTACATGCTGTGTAGGTTGGTCACAACGCCTGTCAAATGTTATTGAAATTATATGTAACAGAGTATGTTATTAGTTACTGTCACAAAATACTGTAATATAAGTATTTTCAACATTCACTTAGTTAATCCTATAATAGCGCCTGTATGTTCTTTAATATTTTATAGACCCGGGCAATTCGCGAGTTCAATGACCTGTAGGCTAGACTTCACAGTCTTATATACCTACTCTCATACAGATATCAACTGTTAATGGGTTGATTGTTGTGGTAGTAAAAGGCGGTGGGTGGGCGCACTATTTATTGCACGTTTGTTATTGGCTAACTTATCTCCAGGAGGTGTCAAACCACACGTCGACCAATTACAAACGTAACATGAACGTACATGTGTGTGAATTCCAACTTGCCTAGAAATGAACCCGCGGGGTTCTTGGGTCTCTGTGCATGGTATACAATTTTTATTTACTTTCTCGTTTAGCGGAATTAAGTACGACAAGAACGTTACCTTTAATAAGGACCAATAAAAATTTAACAAATGCGAATATAGACACAATTGATAGTGTAGGACTTACTGTCTCATGAGAGCTGGGTCATGTGGTCATGGCCTTTTTTAAAGGAAACGTTCCAGCATTTTCTTGATGGACACCCTTGGGAAGATCATTGAAAACCTAAATCAGCATAGCTGGACCGATGATACGTCAAACCTAGGTCATTGCAGGAGTAGATACAGGATGCGTTCATGTGATTTAAATTCATTTAGTATGAAACAGTTTAGAATCAATAACCTGGCCCAGTAATTTTGCCTGAATTCGCTTAATATAAAGTTATTTATATTAAAGTCATTAGGCCTTCCATTATTTGACCTAGTCACTATACACAAAAATATTCTACCCAAGGTCTTTTGATGTAAAATTATTTGGTCTACTATAATCAGTCTAAAATTATTTGGCCTTCGTAATTTGGGGCCGCGGTCGGCGTAGCGACTAGAACGCTCGCATCCCACCAAGGCGAGCCGGGTTCGGTTTCCGTCGGGGCTGCTCCCAGATTTTCTTACTCTTGAATCGTGCCGGACGATGTAGCTGGTCGGTGGGTTTTCTCGGGGATCTCCCGTTTCCCCCGCCTTTTCATTCCGGCCTTGTTTTCAAGGGCAGGCTAAATATCTTCACTCCACTCACATAACTTAAGATATTTAGCCAGATATTTCCAGGCTAAGGGGTTTGCGCCGATCTACGATAAGCGAACATCACATTTTATTCTGCACCGGAGAAGATGTGTTCTGACCTTGAAAAGTGTTGTGAGATCTGGTGAATTTACTTCGTTTCCGCGTGCTCGCCTGTTCTGCTGCCGTATTTTGCATGTCGCCCCCGGGGGCAGGTAGGGGAGTGTATTTGCACCGCATGTGACCCCGGGAGTCTGCAGCGGGGGTAGAGGTCGGGTTTACAGGAGGTACGTGACCCGATTGTGTTAGCGCCACGCCCGCACCTTCGATCCGAAGTGAAATGGTCCGCTGACTCGTCGCTTCCGGGGTCAGTGCACCCGCGCACCCGCCCTTGCCCCTCGGCGCTATCGTGTCGGCGATAACGGCCGATATACCTGCACTCTTTCCCCCTCCGCGGCTCAAGTCATGCTCCCATATTTAATACTCGGGAACGCACACACTTGCATGGAGGGTGTCAAGCGAGCGCTCTGAGCGACAGCCTTCCGATTCCTCTGCTGTCTCGACGAGATAGCGATAATATCTATATTGGTTATTTATTAATGTACCACTTTACGAAACTATACATCGAAAGAAAAATACAGATTTTCGGTACATCGGAATTCAATATTTTGTGTGTTAAAGGAATTGACAAATGTAAAATTTCTTGGAATGTCTATGTATGTACATCGAGGACACAAGGCATTAGTGCATGTTGCCAAATAAAATATAGTAATTTTTAAATTAATTTGTTGTATTCAAAACAGAGCTTATGAAAAGAACATGTTAAAAAATATTTATTTCCCATGTCTGGGAAATTATATTGATTTCGATAAAATATCATTGTAATATATAGACGATTTATATCGTAGAAATATCGCAATTTAGCTATATTGATATATTTCAACATCGCTGCGCGACTTCAGAGTAAAAATTGGAACATCAATAGGCAGCGCCAGCTGTTTTTCTCGAAAAGATTTACTCGGAGGCTAGATTTCAATACACTATGTGCACACTTCCTGTCTTCATTCCACTATTGATCGCTTCTCTTTGTGTGGAGACAGTCGATTACATGAGTCAGCCAGTCAGGATTAAGTTTCTCCGGTGATGACCGTCCGTGACTCGCGGGAAGTCAGGTAAGACGCGTAATAATTCAAATCATCCAATCACTATAGCGGTGCTGAACTAAAGTACTTTGGGACACAACGCGTCCTGAAAGATTTTCATTAGTACTTAAGTATACAGAGGAGGGATATCAGTTTCTAGCGCCAACTCTAGCCGCACACGCCGGCAAAATGGCGTCACTGGCGGGCAAAACGTCGAAAGGCCGTTCGCCAATCAGCGCCTGGTAACCTATTCGCCAGCCGGCGGTCCAGCCAATAGGGTAACTTTCGCAGGACGCAGTAACCAGTTAGACCCCAGGCCTGTCCCGCGGACCTCGCGCAGACATCGGAGAATGGAAGACACCGATGTCAAAAGAATTGTTTGCTGTTTCGCCTCTGTATACTAATGTCCTCTGTTGTCTAAGGGAATTTTGTAGGTCCCTAGACGTTCCTAAAAGTGAAGAAATCTAGGCGTGACTGTCTCACTGACAAGGTTTTAAGTGAATACGCCTGGGTTAGCGGGTAATATTTTCTATTGGAATGAAAAGAAAGTAACGAAAAGGATATTTAGCTTTTGTGACTTAACAACTATGCTCGAGTGTAGCTCGAGCAAAGCTAATATGAAAATGTATTTGTTGTTCACAACATAACTCGCATGGATGTGCAGTCTTTGCTCAGCTAGTGTTTAACACGACCTCGCAAGAACAGTACAGCGCCGCAACAATGTTATTGCTAACGATAGACTGTTTTTTTTTTTGCCACTCAAAGGGATATGATTGAGTTGTAAATCTTTTTTTTACGATAAAGGACATTTTATTGGGTCAATATCAGCTCGGCACTCCACTGGTCGATGACCGGCCAATAAAGAACGCTGTAAAGTACAGGGTAGGGGGTCCGGTATGGTATGGACCAATAGGACGATGGTGAGTTCTATCAAAGACACAAGCAGAGCCGGAGTTCTTGCAGTAGTGGATATAGGTGACTCACTTCTAATCTGTCTTAAGTGGCCAGTAAATGTGTGCAGGCGTCAATGTGTTAAACCGAAACCAGTGCGCCAACACATATCGGAGTCGCAAGACATACTGCCCGGAGAATTCTCGCCCACGCCCAAGATGCCCTGTAGTCGTCGCGGGCCCCCACCCACGCCTCGCCCATGCGCCGCAGCGACTCGAGTCAGGACGTTATAATGTCGAATTTGAAGGCCCTGTAAGCGTCACATGGCAGTTTCGATCCTAGCACTCTTTCCCTCTCTCTGTGTCAGTCTGTTTTTTTTTTTTTTTTTTTTTTTTTTTTTTAAGTATACACGTCAAAAATCTTGCACGTTGTGTTGATACGTTCGCGGTTAACTTCACGGTTAGTTCGGAATTTTCTGAAGCTCTGCTAGAATTCTACTTTCAGGATGTTCCTCCGCATCATGCAAACAAAGCTCAACGAAGTCTAGAAAATAACGCCAATGGGACAACTCGCCACATCCTTGCGCACTCAGTTACATAACATTTTGCATGGGAATTATTTCTTCATAGGTAGGGCCAGTGATTGTTCGCGTAAAAATCGGAGCACTCGTTAGACTTCAATACTATATACACACCTCAGCTGTTGTCTACCTCTATTGGCTACTGGTGCCGTGTCCACATTTGATCGAACAACTCAATATTACCTAATTCCGACACTGAACTTTCGTGATTCGTGAGTGAACAGTTAATACGGACCAGAACATGTTTCAGCCAATCAAAATAGCTGGACAATCCTACAGAGTCTTGAACTGTATCGTATCTCAAAATTGGAAATATCACTGCCCTTATTGATAGGAAGGGCCTGTGATTGTTCGCGAATAAATATGAGTACACGGTAGACTTTAATACTATAAGCATCCAACAGCAGTTTGTCTATTATCGTTGGTTGCCGTCTGCTTGAGAAGGCGTTTTTCTTTATCTGACTGGGCCACTCAGAGTTTGGCAACATCGGCACGGCTCCTTTGTTATTCGTGTGCAGACAGTTAACCCGGGTAAAAAAAAAAAAAGTCATCAGCCAAACAAGATACTTAACCGACCCTATAGTGTTATGAAATATAACTTGTCTTGAAATCTTTTCGCGAAATTTCACTACCTCTATTGATAGGTATTACCAACACAACGATTTTCTCACTGTGTTTATTCATATTAATTATGAATTAAATTATTTTATTTATAGGAAACATTAATAAAAGTTTAATTTTACCAAAAATAAGATACTTTTATGTTAACAGAGGTATAAAACGCTTCTGATACGAGCCATATTTAATAAACAACCAAACACGTCATACATGGGGTAGCTATTTCAAAGGTTTGATTAAAAAGAGAGTGAAAAAACCGCGAATAGACTATAGTGCTGCGAGTTTGAGTGACTTGAAACAAAAAGGAGTGCTACCCGAGATGACTCAGCGCGTCTTGTAATACCGGGGAGTGGACAGTGCAGCTTGGCTGCTCCCAGACGTAATATTGGGTTCTTTTCCTCGCAGCACAGTGGCGCTTGATTGCAGAGAGAGCCTCTCCAACTCTCCCCTAGTCCCCCAAAACCCCCCTCTTCCATGTCCCCGCGGGGCGTACACAGGCCTGGGGCTCCCAGGCGTCCATCGATTGCGCCCCGGCGCCTGTGGAACGCTGCGGAACAAGGCGTCTCTACGAAGTACCACTCCCGCCTACCCCCACCACACATACACTCACTTCCGGCACTACACTGTTACAAACTAAACCTTTTTTTCTCTCCGTGGCAGCCGAAACAACAATTCACGGAAGGTATGGGCAGGGACCCGGGAATTCCACGGGTATAGTCAGCAAACAAATTACAATCTACAACCTTGGTGTATTTGAGCTACTTGTCAGTTAATTATTTATTGGCTGTTAAAGGCTGTTCGCGATAAAGTGAACACTTTCGAAATCAACCTTAGAAAAAGTCACTCCTCCAACCTGCATATAATGAAACGGGCAGACTGAGTGTCATGCGCCCCGTAAAGGTGGTAACAATGTATGAAAAGCAGTTGTCTTAAAGTCAGATTAAAAGTGTCAGGTAACCATCTGTGATGACTAGAGACCCCGAGAAATTCGCGAAATCAATTACCTGTAAGCTAGACTCCACACATTTATATGCTCTCGTACAGATATCAAATTTTTATAGGTTGAGTGTTGTTGTAGTAAAAAACGGTGGTTAGGCGCACAATTTATTGCATGTTTGTTATTGGCTCATTTATCTCCAGGAGGTGTTAAACAACACGTAGACCAATTACAAACCTAACATGAACATACATGTGAGTGCATTCCAACTTGTCTAGAAATGAACCCGCGAAATTCGCGGGGTTCTGCTTTTAACTAGGGGCACCTGTCTTCCGCAAAAGGATTTCATGACTCGTTATACTCAAAATCAAGACAGTTCAGAACCACTGTCGTGATTGGCTGATTTTACCGGTTATGCGACTTAGATGTCTGCAGGCGAATCAGGAGCGTTTAGTGTTGGAGTAGCTTGTTTCTGATGGGTGTAGTCAGGGAGAAAATATCTTCACAAGGGCGCGCAGCCAATAGACAAAGGAAATTTGCAAATAAGGGCGCAGGCTGTTGAAGTCAAGCCTGCGTATAAATCTTTTCACAAAATACAGTTGGCCCTAGTGATAACTTAAATTACTATTTTTTTTTTCGCGTTCGGTTTGTTATACGTGCATCTGGGTGCAAAAATTTGCAGATTTGTAAAATATTTGCTTTTCTAATAATTTCAGTTCCACTTGAACAACGCATGGATAAAGTGATGAGGTACAAGGCAGTGTCCATTTTACATAAGGGGGAATAATACACAACGTGAATGCAAGTAGATCTTAATCAGGATTTTCAAAAGTGCTCAGTTTACCGCGAATAGCATAAACTACTGTTTAAAATACAGATAAAATTGCACGGGATTTGGTCTTAATGTTTATTTCATTTTCAGTACGAATTAAAAACAGCGAGAGCAGCGACGTGCTGGCAGTGGCTAGTAAGAAAGAGTCCACTGTTAACAATTTTTTACCTAGTTTTTTGTACTCTGTCAATTAAACGTTGCCTATCAAATTATAAACACATTTAGGTATGTAGCACTGATGGAATATATTTAATTGTTACAGTTCAAAATGTCAGCGCAAAATACGGTACATAAGTCATAGTGGCACGTTGTTTTATTTTCGTCCTAGGAAAAACTTTAATAAGTGGAACGGATCTTGTCACACACACTCTCTCTCTCTTTCTTCTCTCTCTCTCTCTATCGGAAAATTTTGCTCCGCTAGTAGTAACAGGATAATTATACATGATTTCTATTTTAGCATATTTCGTACTTATTACAGCAAAAGTAATGATTTTTGAATTTGTAATTTACATCCAAAACGAGATTTTAATGTTCGAATACTTATTATAATATATTTAGATGTGATAGTGGGACGCTTACAAATGCGAAGTTGGCAGAAGTGGCGACTGGCGACATGACATTCACAATCCGCATTTTCGGAAATTCACCCATAGATCCACCAAGGGTGAATGGTACACACAGGTTGAGAGAATTTCCGAACATCAGGCTGTTTATATATTTTTTGTTACGAATGCAAATGAATAAATTTGTACATGCAAAATAACTTTATAATACAGGAAACCTATACTAAACACTTCAATATCGCATTTTGTAATAAACGTGCACCTTCTTTATACAATACAAATTAAGTCTCGCATCTTTCTGCGATCTTTGTGTACATTTCACTGCTCTAAATCCTTCAGTTGCAATTAAACGTGGCTAGTTGCTTTCCTGTGATTTTATCATTCACAAGTGCTTTAGCTATTTACATATGTGTTTGCGAGGTTGTGTTCGAAAATGCATCGGTGCAAATAATTTTTTATGAAGTTCTTAAAAACCTTAGATAGTAGGAAGGCCTTGGCGTCCCATTGATAGCAATATTATTAGATATAAAGCCAGAAACATTTGCAGCAGTAGTAAGAAAATTAAAAATTCACACCTGTCTTAACAGGGATTCGAACCCAGAAAACCTCGTGCAATAAGCTAGCGTGCAATCAATTGCATTAAGGAGGTCGGATTCGGCGCATTTGCGTAGGATGTAACAATTCAAATTCTCTGAATTATAGAGTTTACTAACCTGAGATACTTACAGGGTTGTAATTCTTAAAATAAGTATCTTAGCCACTTAAAACATGCACGTTTACATGTCCTACCATAACGCTACTTGTGTGAAGAACTTAAAGGAAATCTACTGATTCGTCCCTGAGATATGGCACAAAAACTTTAATGTATTATTTGGTGCTATCTTACAAAATTGCCTAAAAGAAGTTTGGTAAACGATACTTTTAATAGATTCTTCCAGCATAAAAATTTTGGTAAAATCTGGTTAAATTGCTTAATATATATGACAAACTTATTAAAATTTTTATATGTTTTCCATTTTGAATATCAATGTCTGACCCTGCTTATATCATGTAAGATTGATTACAAGGCCTATGTAGCCCTAATGGCGTACAAAATTAGTTGGAAATTAGTTGAATAGTTCCGGAAATATGCCACAATGTTTAATTTTCTCAGCTGGCACTATTTAAAAAAAAAAGTCCAGCATAATAGTACGTTAGTGTTCATAACTGATACTTATAATTAATTCTGTCAGTGTACAAAATTTCGTAAAATGTTGTTGAATAGTTTAATAGTTTAACATACTTACCTAACTTACTTATATTTATTAACTCCATTAGAAATAGGCCTGTCGCACTTTAAACCTTTTATTTTACATACTCGTAATGTAGCACAATTTACATTTAATTAGCAGGGAATCGGTTTATAGGTCTTCCAGATGCGGCGTAAAACCAAATTGTTTCTCATGTGACGATCATTATATATATAGAGGGGAAAAAGTTTATATATTAGCACATTCGATGATTGTCATATGATATTGCTATTATACAAAATTAAATTATAATTGTTTATATAGTTTAGTAAATATATCATACTAAGACAAAATGTTTATATAGCCGCCATTTTGGAAATACGTGTTTGAAACATTTAAAACATGACTTAATGTAGCCTGCCATAATACAACCTATTCGCCTAATTTGGCAAGAATCGGTTATTTATTACCCGCGATATAACAAAAATTAATTATTATTTAAAGTGAGACTATGTTACAAAATGAGGGATAAGTGAGAGACTGTGTAGACACATTTGATAGTTATAATAGATATTGACAGTCTACAAAGTTAAATAAAATTTGTTTCGTAGTTTCGTAGATTTAGCATACTAAACTAAAATGTTTATAAGGCCGCCATTTTGAAAATAAATGTCCGACCCACTTAAAATAATATCAGTTTACATGATCTGAATTAGTGCTACTTGTTTGCCAAATTTGGCAGGAATCGGTCTATTGTTTCTAGTTATAACATGAAAAAGTTATTCATGGGGCGTTATCTTACAAAAGTGACTTTGCGTTGTCCTATATGATTCTTCTAGTTAATACTTTCAGCATACACTATTTGGATGAAACTGGTGGAACAGAGTGATAGATATACCAAATATACTTAAAATATCTGTATTGCCACATTTTTTATAAGTAGCTAATCGGTTTTTTTTTCGTAATAAGTTAAAATGATCTGGTACAGTATTACTTACTTGGCAAATTTGACGAGAATCCGTTGAGTAGTTTTCGAAATATAAAGTAAAGGCTTTATTATTTACTGTGTTGCTATATTCCAAAATGGCAAACTAACAACAATATAAACCTCTAAATACAATGCTTACATAATGCACTGCCAAAATAGAAAATTTGGTTTAAATCTGTTAAATAGTTCCCGAGATATGACACATCGCCTTTAATTTTAAAACGGCCGCTATTCTTGGTCGAAAATTATGAAAGTGAGATGTCCGAGTTTGGTGAAATTTTATTAACGTGTTCAAAAGTTTTCAGGGGGTGGAGGCGACACACGTAACCCCCCCCCCCTAACCCCCAACCCAAACACACGCACACCTACACACATCTATAAACACACAGATAGAAAAGTTATCTCATAATCCTTTCTGTCCTTCGGGAAGTAAGATAACAAGTGGAGGCTATAGATAATAGTTTTTTTTTTTTTTTTTTGCGTTTCCTGGAAAAATTCGCACTCCCAAACAGTTTATCTACTAAAATACGCATATAGGCGCAAACACGAATTATACAGACATACTTTACTAGGGAATGCTCTTAACAATAATGTTTTAGTTTGCCATTTATCATAAACTACACAACCCTGACGATTACATGCAATAGCTTTTGAAAAGAGCCTATTTCACATTCGAGTCATATACGTAGGCCTACTAGCTTGTAGCAGAGAGGAGCGGACCCAAATCTGTGTCGCAAATGCAATCAGCATTAGCGCTGTATCGTTTCTTTCGCTGTCCTCATTCCGCTGCTCCATCACAGTCCGCTCACCTCGTCCAATTACCATGCTATTCGGGAAGAATAGTTTTTCCCTCGGGGGACCACAATCACATGACCGGAAGCCGCAATTGTGTGACATGCCAATTTCTTTCAGCTGACACGTCGAACAACTGCTTATCAGCTGCCCTGTCTTAATGATTACCTGTCGGTCAGGTGATTTGTTTCGGTTAGCTCACCTATCGAACAGGTGACTGCCGAACAGTTAGCTGACTTATCTAATAGCTGTCTGTCGGTTAGTCAACATGTAAAACAGCTGTCTGTCAGTTGGTTGACCTATCAAACATGTGCCTAATGGTTAGCTGACCTAACGAATAGTTGACTGTCGGTCAGCTGATCTGTCGAACAGCTACCTGTCGATTAGTTGACCTATCGAACAGCTGCCTCTCTGTCAGATGATCTGTCGTCCAGGTGTCTGTCGCACAACGGATCTGCCGAACAACTGTTTGTCAGTTAGCTGATATGTCGGATAGCTGCCTGTCAGTCAGATGAATGTGGATTTTCTGCTGGTTGAACAGATAATTTTACGTGAGTTATTGCATCACCTCCTCCTCGGGTAAGGCAGCTATCCTCGGGTAAGGCAGCTATCCTCGGGTAAGGCAGCTATCCTCGGGTAAGGCAGCTATCCTCGGGTAAGGCAGCTATCCTCGACTGAAGTCAACCGCCTCACATCTTTTCCAAGACGACTCGGGCTGTAGAGACTAAAAGTTCATAGACTTTATTTGAGTAGCTGAGTATCGATTTTTCTTTTTTATTTGAATTACTAGAGTGACTTTTAAATAGATGGAAGAAAAATCCATAAGTAATTGTCCATATCACGTATCTACATCTTCCATAATATCGCCTTGTTATTTCGAAACAGATGTGTTCTTATAAAAATTAGTGTGTCAGTTTCTATAATCAAATTATACGCGCGACGGATACATGTTTTATTGAATTGCATTATTCACAATTTGGCCATATAATAGAAGTTAATCTGCGACTTAGCTTAGCCTTGTTGCAAATCAAGCGTTATCTAAAAAAAAACTTCAAATTTATAAAAAAATACTCTAGTAATTACTCAAACTATCCGAGTGAAATATTGCGAATAAAACCTTTTACTACATGTGGAAGAATACGATTTTAAGAGCTGATTCCAAAAGAGATTACAGGTTAAAGGTTGTTCATTGTTAATAAACACATATAAAATATTCCTCTAGAAGATTACTGATGTTGTATATACACAAGCACCTAAAACAACGTTTTGTTCCACCGGATAGCTGAGTTACTCAGTTTATCACTGCCCAATACAAACTATGGCATGAAAATACACATCGTTTGTACACAGAATACCACATCTGTCACTCCAGGGCATCTTTTTAATGTGCCTATAGACTGTTGACGGTAAAATGAGCACTTTTGAAAGCCCTCCTTAGGATCTACTTGTAAACCCGTTATGTATTCTTCCGCCTTATGTAAAATTTACATTGCCACGAGCCTCATCACTTTATTCGCGCGTTGGTCAAATGAAACTGTGAAATTATTAAGAAAGTAAATACTTTACAAATATGCTCATTTTTACGCTTCCTCGCATTAAATAAAGAGAAAGAGAAAGAAATAATTTTAAGTTATCACAAATTATTACCTAACACTTTTTATTCGACGTTAAGATATTCCATCCATCGTGCCCAACTTAACTGGGCGAATGGCACTCGCGTGCCCCATTATAATATATGCAGGCAGGTGCAGTGGTTTTTTTTCTAAGGTTAGTTACAAAGTGCTCACTCTATCGTGAATAACCTTTACTGTCAAAGCGAACATTTTTTATGAGAAACCAAATTGCCGGTGGTGGAGTGGAGTGGAGTGAAGGGGAGAGATTTGGGCGGCTCTTAACATCGAGGTTTCGAGAGGTGATGAGGGGGGAGTCAGGTGGATTTGGAGCAGCGCCGGAATTCATGGCGGGGGAACGGTAGATCCCCAAGAAAACCCACCGACCAGCGGCTTCGTCCGGCCCGATTTCCACATGCGAAACTCCGGGAGCGACCTCACCGGGAATCGAACCCGATTCACCTAGACGGGAGGCGAGCAGTCTGACTACCACACCATCGAGGCTGGAGCAGGTAGTGTAAAACCTTGTATTTAAAGTGCAAGTATCTGATATTTTCCAATTGTAACTAGATTCACGCATGAATACAAGTCGTTGTAAGGCAGTTTTTGATTTCACGTACAGCTGAGGATGGGCTATTGACAGAAACAATTTTTGAAAGCTTTCAGTTACACTTGGTTCACGATCAATAACATGTACGTAAGAGGCATCTGCATACAGCGTGTCCATGAAAAGTATGGTCTATAGGGAATGTTCTAGTCTTATTTTCAACAAGCCCATACTAGGGGTCGCGGTGGCTGAGCGATTAGCCTGCTCGCCATCTACCAAGGCGAAATGTGCTCAATCCCCGACAAAGCCACTATGATATTATGATGCTCTTATGACTGCTTTGCTTTTATACTGCACATTTATTATTGGTTCAGAGTCTTACAAGATGTGACAAATCGTGGTCCAAATATAAGAGAGAAACAAACTTATGTATGAAGTCTAGCTTGTTCCCGAATAAATTCGCAAATTTTTATAGTCCTAATTTGAAATCAATTCTGTAGTGTGGGCTATGAGGCGAAACCATTAGATTCCCCATCAAACGAAATATCTTGTAAATCAATTGATGTTACAGTTAAGGATTGACAACACGTTTAGAGCAGTGTGAATTATCATTATCACTAGTATCTAAAATCCATGATCAGTCACGCGCAGGGTTTACCCGTGACTGAAGTTCTTCACGGAGCCTGTAATTTCCCATGACGTGTTATGTGTGAGGTTGTCTTTAATACTGAGAAGTTGTAGTAAAACTTTAAAGGCGGATTAAATTGCCAGAACATATGTAGGACTCTTTCTTAATTGTTTGGCATTTAAGACAGGCACACACATGTATTGACGTAGACACAATACACATACTCGCCATTACACCAAATGATTTTTAAATGTTATTTATAATCAAATTATTAGCCATCGCCTTATATCACACATCAAGACACTTTCTTTACTAAGGAGCAACCATTAGTGACTGTTTTTCTGCAATTTTATTTAGAGTAATAAAAAGTACATAAAACAGCGTAAGTGTAAATTTTTTTATCAGTCACATACATGTACACTCATGAGCAGTTGAATTAGTGAAACCCGTTTGTGTTGGCAAAATGGCGTTGTGATCGTCCTGTTGGATGGAATAGTGCCCAGTTACAAACGACTCGGATGTCATCAGATTTTATATTGACCGTCTGAGTAACAGTTGAGCAAAAAGTGGGGAAGAAACAAGTTCTCAGCGCATTTTATAAGACTAGATCGTCGGTGCCAGGCGTACTGTATACAGCACTCATTTCCAAAGGCGTGCAGGCACTGGGATTGGCACAGGCCCCGGAGTCAAGAGTGTAGAGTTGACTTCATGGATTCATGTACAACCACGGCCGCAGTAACAACTGCCATGGCGTGATGAGAGGCCACAGTGCAGCAGGTCAAATAAATGTTGGACCACATCGACCTGTGAGCTGGCATACCGTCCAGAAATATCCCCTCGCTTTTTGGGTACATAGTCGCCGCCCCACTGGGGTAACTCTGCTCACAGCACGTCGCAAAGCTCAATGAGTAACGTAGACATGGGATCAACACCATTGGCCCCCTGGACTCATGGAAAAAAGGTCGCCTGGACGGATGAGTCAAGGTACACATTGGCACACGCCGATGGCAGTGTACGAGTGCGTCGCCAAGCATATGAAGCGATGGATTTCTCATGTTAGCAAGGTACAGTTCAAGTATCGTATGGAGACTACGTGGGATGAAATGTTTCCTCTGGTAAACGTACTATCTCCCTTACTGACGAATGATACTAGGTCCTGCTGGTAGATCATGCGCATGTGGCCTACAGTTCTTTGCAGGACATGGATGTGTTTATTCTAAGTTTCGTAGGTGACTGCCGACATTGTCACGAACCGAATGTCTCGCAGCCTATGAAAAAAAAAAAATTCTGCTTGAAGACGGTATTCAGAGAATTCATTTTTTTGTTCGGGGATACAGTCAGGCATCTTCAGCTTACCGACTTTCCTCACTCCAAGGTAGTTGAGAGTTAGTGCCTCTGCACATGGTCGACAAAGTACCAACAAAATATTACTAGAATTACACGTTTTGAAATTGCACAAACGTGTTAAAAAAACATTACTTAACCCGTTCAGTCACACATTAATTTCCGAGTTTAAGTTTTGCAATAACGTAATTTTTTGATACGACCTGTACTTGTGTTCAGCATTTTTTTTTTTCAGCCAGTGAACAACGTGCTGCATGTTCGATGATATTGGCAATAACTATCCATGTCAGAGGCAGGTGTAGAGAAGTCCACAAATAGGATTGGCCACCAGCAAGACTGGGCACTGATGCCCTGCTATGTACAGTTCCGGTCATAACTTGCACTCATTTGCAACGTGTCCACAATTGTGGACTCGGTGACTGAACGGGTTAAAGGCACGAAAAGTAGGCTTTATATTTTGTAGTTTGCGAAAAATATTTTATGATTACAAATATATATTGTATAAGAAAATATTAATATGTGGTGTTCTTCGATTTTGCAGGGAGTATGAGAACCTGGTTGGTGGCAATTTTAAGCGTTTTTTTTTTTTTTTTTTTTCTCTTCCGTTTTCTTCGTCAGATGTCGGTATTCAGATGTTACGGATGTGGCCGGGGTGTTTCGCAAATTATTCGTGTTTGTGAAAAAGAAAATATCTCGCCAAGGCTAAGTGAAGGATAGTTAGCAGCTTTTAATTATAGATTTCACCTATTACATAACATTAGAAAACATGATGTCATAGATAAAAATGGTTTGTATTAATTACGTAATAGCTATATTTAGAACATGACATAACCTCACACAACATGCCCTAACCGCAATTTTTTTAAATTTGTCATATTGCTGGTCATGTTTTTTGAGTAAATTGTGCCATGAGTTCGGAAACTAATGGTGTTTGAATTGTGAAAATCGGTCCATTAGTTTAAGAGTTATGAATTTTTGAATTTTCGAGATGGGCGACATGGTCTTGAAATGGTGCATTGACCTCAATTACTGTGAAAACGCGGACTTGCAACCTCTTAATACTACTGGCGGTCAATTTAGATAGGAAACACACGTACTAGCAATAACAAGACGAGTTCTGAACTTAATACATAAATTAAAATTACGTAAATACAATAGGTGGAAAATAAATAATATTTTTAAAATGTGGTAGGTGAACCAAGTTTCGACCACTCATGGTTGGGGAAGTAAGTACCTCCATTGGCTGGACCTGGCTTATCGGTTAAAATGGCTTTCATTTCCAGTATTTATTTAGTTATTTTTCATAGGAAGGGAACTTCATGACAGCCGCAGAAGCCGAAATAAAAACGATTGGCAACATTTTTTCGCCAAAAAAATATATTTATTCTTTAAGAACAGGGTAAATAAAGAGGCCTTTTTTTAAATTTTGGTAGTGTGATTTTCTTGGTTAACTAAAAGCAGACGAATTTTTGAGTTATTAGCGATTGGCTCTGCCAACGACTCAAGTTCTGGTGAATTGTCATGTAACCCATTCAAGTGGAAAATTTGCTTCGTGCGTAAAATAAAATGACAGAAATAGAAACATCGACAGGTGTTCGTGACTAAATCTGCATTCAGCTTTTTATCGGCATGACGTCGATTACAGGCAAGCATGATCGTTTAAGAGACCAACTAATGTCCACAAATATGGCAAGGAAAATGAAACTGATGGTGTATTTAACACGGTAGGTTAGTGGCAAGGAAAAGTGTGGTATGGAAGATTATTCCATAAGGTAATACAAACCTTTAATGCCCAATGAGTAGTACGGAAGTACCCCGAGAAATCCCGTGGATCAGCTGCATCTTCCGACACTATTCCCACGTGCGAAAATCTGGGAGCGACCCCAACAGAAAACGAGCCTGGTTCGCCTGTGTTGAAGTTCAGCGGTTTAACCTTTCCTCCAACAGCGGCCCGCGTCCTATAAGCCATTCACTGTTACTTCTGACTTTTATGAAGCCATGCTAAAGTTCTACTTCCAGGATATCCCTCCGCCTCGTGCAAACTAAGCTCAACAAGTCTGGAGAATTACACCAGAGGGACAACGTACCACATTCCTTGTAATGATATTTCAGTTAAGAACTAATACGAGCAAATATAAACTATCTCAGCAGACACAGCAGGACAATATAAACTATCTCAGCAGACACAGCAGGACAATATAAACTATCTCAGCAGACACAGCAGGACAATAAAAACGATACATAGTAAAACTAATACGAGCAAATATAAACTATCTCAGCAGGCACAGCAGGACAATATAAACTATCTCAGCAGACACAGCAGGACAATATAAACTATCTCAGCAGACACAGCAGGACAATATAAACTATCTCAGCAGACACAGCAGGACAATAAAAACGATACATAGTAAAACTAATACGAGCAAATATTAACTATCTCAGCAGACACAGCAGGACAATATAAACTATCTCAGCAGACACAGCAGGACAATATAAACTATCTCAGCAGACACAGCAGGACAATAAAAACGATACATAGTAAAACTAATACGAGCAAATATAAACTATCTCAGCAGACACAGCAGGACAATATAAACAATCTCTGCAGACACAGCAGGACAATATAAACTATCTCAGCAGACACATCAGGACAATAAACACGAAAACACGAAACTTCGTTGCTGTCCATTATTTTTCTTGTCCGGCTGATTACTTTGCGCTCTTTGGTTCACATTCTATTTACTGGTAGATTTTTCCACAGTCACAAGCTGTTGTCACTCGTTTTCTCGAATATATTTGATTATTTTATTTCTTTGTTTCGTTCTTAGACTTAATTTTTTTCTTCAATGGGTTCAGTCCATTAAAGGGTTTACCCAACAAAGTATATCCTTGGATTATGTAACTTTATATATATAAAAAAAGAAAATTTCGAAAGTACCGCTGTACCCAATTAGCTCTTGACCTTGGCCTACATATACACAACAGTACAGACATGTTGTACAGACATGTTGTACAGACGAATGGATTACGAACTGCGCAATGTCACTATCTAGTTGGGTATAAGGGTACTCTCGAAATTTTTTAAAAATATAAACAAGCTAAAAAAAACCAAGAATCCAATATGGCGGGTAAAGGTTCCCCTTAAAGTACTTCGTAAGGTCTCATTTTACCCTTAAGAGACAACGGACCCCTTCTTAGAAAGCCTGTCAACAGGTAGGTAAAGCCTGCTCACAATAAAGTGAGCACTTTTCAAATAAACCTTAGGAAAAATTCACTAAACCTGCCTGCAAATATTTTAACGGGCACACTGAGTGACATGCGCCCAGTATAGTTGGTAACGAAGGATGGAAAGTAGTTCCATATCTTAACGTCTAATAAAAAGTCTTACATAAATTATTTCTTTCCCTTTCTTCTTTTCTAATGTATAGAAGTGTAGAAATGAGCAGATTTTTTAAATATTTACTTTCTTAATAATTTTGCAGTTTCACTTAACCGACGCATGAATAAAGTTAATTAGGCCCGTGGCAATGTTAATTTTACATAAGGCGAAGAAGACACAACGTGCATACAAGTAGATCTTAAGCAGGGCTTTCAAAAAGTGCTCATGTTACCGCTAACATCCCATAAGCTATTTATCCTTGTCATACAGTGCACTATATATGGCATTTGTTGGTTTTATTTATTAAATTGACCAACAAGAAAGCAGCTGTTAAAATAACAGCAAATAACAAAACAGTCGTTCCTGCGGTTTTGTGTGTGAGACGTTTCACTAGCAACAGTCTAATATTTTCCCCGAAGGCAGTGTGTTAAGGCGCCTATACACTGTTCACGGTAAAGTGAGCACTTTTTAAGGCCCTCCAAACAGCCATTAACCACTAATAACTAGATCTTATTGCAGATTCAGGCATTGAATTTTGATGGTGGTGAAATGTATGCAATATGTTTATTGGTCACATTGCAATGTTTATATTAAAAAGCAGCAGAAAGATGGAAATTGGATCAAAGGAAAAATTTAGAAGGGCTTTAAAAATTGCTCACTTTACCGTGAATAGCCTATACGTGAGTTGTCTGCAGGAGGAGCTGTGGTGGACGATGCGCAACACTCCCGACCTGCCAAACGGACTTCGCGAGCTGGCGGTTACGTAAGCTTATGCGCGCGGACTCTTGTTTTTTAAAGTTGTTAAGTAGGCGAGACCTGTCAAGAGCGAAACCTTACTGGCACCGACTACTCTCACGCTGTTGGTGATGACGTCAGAATGTCGGGCCACGTGATTGGAGTGCTGCCGTGCGCAAAAGTCAAGGCACTGATGCAGTGCCGTTACAGAATAGAAATGTATAGGCCATTCACGGTTACTTCCGACATTTCTGAAGCCCCACTTAAGTTATACTTCCAATATATTCCCCCGCCTCATAGAAACTAACCTCAACCGACCGTAGAAAATCACACCAAAGGGACAACGCACCGCATTCGGAATAATATCTTACATTGGAACTATTTCTTACCAACATATCTATTTTTCTCTCTGTTTGTGACCATAATAATTAGAAGTGAAATATTATAATTTATAGATCAAATATAAGTAAAACTTTGAGTTAACAAAAAAGAAGGTACTTTTATGTCGCGACATGCATAAAACGCTCCTGATACGTGAATTATTTAGAAAATAACAAAATACGTCACACATTGGGTGATTTTTAAAGTGTTCGATTCATAATGTGTGAAAAAACCGCCAATAGACTATACACAAACGTGAAAATGCGTGGCGTTGCCTTTGATTGGCTGCGCGAGGCTTTGATGACGGGCCTTGTGTCTGATTGGCTACTGCATGCCTCGTGACGTTCCCTATTGTCTGGGTTGCTGACTGGCAAAGTAGGCTACCGCGAGCTGATTGGCTAACGGTGTTCCGAAGTGTTGTTGGCCAGTGACTCCATTTTGCTGGCGTGTGCGGCTGGAGTTCGCGGGATAAGCTGTTGTTTCACCTCCGTATTCTTAATTATGGGCTATTCACGGTAAAGTGAGCACTTTTTGAAGCCCTCACATTTGGAATAATAGTCAATAAATATATTTTATTTTAATCTTAGCCCTAAACAATTTTGAGTTCGGTGAAACCTATACACTCTGTTCATGACTTCTCTGGCAATATATATTTTAAAAATGGCGGAAGGATAAAAAATAGCTGATAAAAAATGTATTTAACCTAAAAAGTGCTCACTTTACCGAGAAAAGCCTATGCTCTACAATGAGACACTGGCAGCTACGCGTCAAAAAGATGATACTACAAAACATTTGGTAAAACAGACCCTGCAAAATGTCTTGTTTTTACGAAAAGATTATTTTAATGCTAAGTCAGAAGTTACGCCACAGGTACTCTGAAATTATTACGAGGGGTGCTTGTAATAAAGTAGAAAAGAAATAATCGCAGAAGTTTTGCTGGGTATAATTTAATTAAACATTTCAATATGACTACAGTAGATTTTTCTTTAAGTAGAGGCTTTACAATCCTCATCGACCACCGCGACTAGGTAGTTTCACGGCGGGTTAAGTTGCGGAGGGTTCTGGGTTCGTGTCCAGAGCGAAGTGTTTATATGTGGTAGCCTTTGAATATTAATCACGGCTGATCCCCTTTCCCAATTCAGACGGGATACCCGTCAGTTAGTAACGACATAAAGTGGACGACTCACGAGATTATCAAAAATAACAAGAATTCAGATCTATCCGCCCTCTTTACTTGCCCTACCCACTCTAGACTGGAAACTCGACCTTATTTACTGTCTCATTAAAGATCACTACGCCAAGAATCTCACTTGATGCATGAAATTAGTTCACTCTTGCTCAAAGACATAAAAGCTGGACCGTATGAATCAAAATATTTAATTTGATTTGTCTCAGTTCATGGTTTAGTTCACCTCAACTAGGAAATGATATTCATTGTCAATTCCTAGGAAATTATGATACACTAATCACTACGACTGGAATATAAAGTATAAAAGTATAGGTGTCTGGGCCCGTAAAATGTTTCTTTTCGAAGTGACTGATTTCTCTTTGCCCGCTGTTTCGCTACTAGGAGAGTTAAAAATGTCAACCCGAGGAAGACTTTTTGTAGAGAGAGAGAGAGAGAGAGAGAGAGAGAGAGAGAGAGAGAGAGAGAGAGAGAGAGAGTGTGTGTGTGTGTGTCTCTGAACATTATAGGTAATATCTGACTGAAAATCGGGCACAGATTCTTTTTTTACTACACGGAAGTTCTGTGAGGCGTATGTGCGGATAAACCACGAACATTAGTTTGTCAAAAGAGGTAATCGGAATTATTTTTTTAACTACGTGATATTTGCGACCAGTTTATCCACTGTAAAAGGCCTTTCTTTGTTATTGGTTGTTGTTGTAGACTAACGAATTCTCTTCCGTAATATGCACATTTTATCCCTTTCAAAATTTCGAGGGCTTCTCTTGACTCTTCAGAGATGTACGTACATAATGGTAAGGGTCGAAAAATTTAGAGATTTCATCACAGAAAATGTTAACCGTGTAACACGTAAAAGTCAAGTTAGGATCAAATGTTTTAAAACACGCCCGTGAAGACTCTAAGACAATAACGCATCTACGAGAAAATTAGGGCCAATCCCTGTGCTGAAAAGTTAAGAAAAATTGTGTACTCACTAGGGAATAAACCTTTTAAGCTTGAAACTGAGTCCATGATCGTACATACACTGTTCAAGTTAAGCGGTTTTGCAAATGTTTTGAAATAACGTTTAATTAACATTTTAACAAAATAGGATCAAAATGTGCGTTACTGCGAAATATTGCTTAACATTTAAATAAAATCGGCTTCCGACGCAACCAAATGTTAACGGAAGCTAGAAAATATAAGACTGAATTTACTGTGAACGAATTTCACATCGCGGTGATCAAAACAGTATTCGCTATAAAATGTATTATCTAAGGAAATGTAACGTCTGCAGTAAGACAAGTTATCTGCATTCCTGAGAAATGTAACTTACGGAGATACACGTGATCCTCCGCCTCTGACTTTAAATATGTTTCGCAACAGATGCCACAACCAATTTAATCATTCGTGAGTTGAAAAAGTTTTAGTCATTGCAAATACGTTCTAATAATTTGATATCCGAAAATTTCGTGAATTCATCTAGCAGGACAACATTCAGAGCTCTAACTACCCTCTACGGACCTACATATCATCGTAAGTTGCTACCACCATGATAGAATTCTTTCGTGATACGGTCACGCTATTTCCAGCCTTTATTATTGAGCTTGGCAAAACAACGCAGGTGTAGGCCTATAGGTTTGATGTATAACCTGGCACCAAAATAAACTCGCAAATTTTCTAGGTTAAATACTATCTGCCATGAAGCAGATCGTTAAATGGAATGAGTTTCATCCTGACTCGACTATTCGCTCGTCGAGTACAGGTTTCAGAGAGCACATTCACTAACATCGAGCAAGAGTGAACTAATTTCATGCATCAAGTGAGATTATTGGCGTAGTGATCTTTAATGAGACAGTAAATAAGGTCGAGTTTCCAGTCTAGAGTGGGTAGGGCAAGTAAAGAGGGCGGATAGAGCTGAATTCTTGATATTTTTGATAATCTCGTGAGTCGTCCACAACCAAGGGCAGGGCGCCTTGTCACTCAACAGGAAAGTAAACAGAAGCGAATAGCGTGGTGATGTCTTCAACATAAGGATGTTTGATACAAAAAAAAATTATATTTGTACCAAATATTTTTCAACTTGTACGTATTGTAAGTAATGGTATTTTTCCCTGATAAAAAATACACTTTGTATTTTTAAAATATTTTCATGTCGAAATCAACATTTTTCTGTGTTGTTGCAGCCATTATAACAAATATTAACAAAGCTGTACAAATGAAAAAAAATTATAAAGTTAACTAACGCCGTGGGCTACCCCCTGACATAACTTTTGGAATCCAACACTCTTAAGGTGGCCAACTGGTTGAAGGAATTTCGCACGTCTGAGACTTAAAACTTGGGAGCGTTAGGGGCGACCAAATCATGCGCATCAACTCTCTCATCGCCTCTACGCGCAAAGCACTGAATTTGCTTGCAGTCGATAACGCGCCTCTGTGAGACAACAGCGGAGACCCTACCATTTTATGAAGTAATAATAAAGGTTTGATGCAAGTCCCTATTCCTGTTTAAATTTTTGTGCAGGAATATCCATACCTAAAAATTACCATGAAAAACACCAGTTTGAGTCATTTCCACTAACACAAAAACATGATTTAGACAGAAACTGAAAGACGCGTAACGTTTCTTAAATGCTATTCCTAAACAGAACTCACTCAGACATGTTGGTAGGTTTTCTAATAAAACGTTATCTACTGGAGCTCTGCATGTCGCTCGGAGGCCTAAAGGGAACTTGGTCGTCGTTTATTGGCTGTGCAGGCAGGGCCGAATTTCCTTTGAAGCCGCCTGTAGGCCCATAAAAATGTGCCGCCCCTCCAGTAAAACTGTTTTATTTTTAATACCTCAAATTTATTTGTTATTTTAAGATCCACGGAGAGGATACGAGGTGCGACATTTTAATTTGAACCAACGTGTGAATGTATTGTTAATAAATCACAACATTAAAAAAATAATGACAACCAGAACTGCAAATATTATGAAAATGATTGTAATGAAAACACTGACATGGTATCATACATTAGTAAGGACAACATTTATAAATGTAATTTGCTTGCCTAGTAAGATAACTCATGTTTTATCCGAAGCTCTTCTTTCTAGCCTTCCTTTGGGCAAAGGAATTTATAATATTCTCGAAGTCGAGATCCCGCAGCATCTGTCCCTCGATATTCAGCAATGCCACGGCCGATAACCTGTCTTCTCCCATGGTCGACCTCAGGTAGTTTTTCACACGTCGTAGAGTAGAGAAAGAGCGTTCGCCTGAACAGTTTGTTACAGGAGGACTGAGAATCATTCTGAGTGCTATGTTTACATTGGGATAGGCATGGACAAACCCTTCTTGGTTTCAAAACTTACTTAATTTTGTTACGTTGACATTTCCCTCGTCATCAGGTGTTTGTGGTTTTACATGCACTCTAATGCGCAATGACTCTTCTACAATGGATGCTTCAAGATCACTATTGTAGTAAGAGGCCAATTTACGTGCAGCTGAAGAGACCTGTGCTGGTTCATACGTGCTGAGATTTTCTAAAAAGCCAAACCTCTCTTGAAGCTCATTGTAATGTGCACTTCGCACTTGCAGTTCTGATCTTAGTGTATCCAGAATTACATTATATGTGCCAACATGATAATTATCTGACCCAGTCTTAAGAGTTATTTCCTCAGCCTTAGTCACATCAGGCCTCAGAGTGCGCTTCCTTTTCCTTCCCTCGTCAAATTTGTAAATTTATATTCTGCTCAACGACTTCGCAAGTCATTCATGGTGGTCAAACATTTCTGGTTCTCTTAAATTTGTTACGAAGTCAGACAACGAATTGTACATTTTCACAACTTGCCCTAAATCTATGTTTACTGACTGCAGCTTGGCACTAACAGCATTAAACCTACGAAGGATTGCAGTTCAGAAGACTACCATAAATGCAGTTTCTATTATATTTAATTTTTGTCTCACTGAAGATGCCTCATTCCTCGTTTGAGACTTTTCTGAACTGTCATTTTCTAAAGTCAGCATGGTCTCAAATAGTCCACACTAATTGCTCTCTAGAGCATACCATGCATCATTTCGAGTACACCAACGAATCTTCGACAGACTTTGTAGTGTCCGACCTCCTTCTCCTTTGCAGTTTCGAGCTAGGAAAACCCAGTGGTATGTGGAAGCCGAGAAAAAATTGCACAGTTCTTGTAGCAGTCCAAAAAACTATACTGTTTCAGTGCAAGATTCCGCAGCACATGAACCCACAAGATTAAGAGAGTGTGCTGCACATGGCTCATAGTTAGCAAATGTACAAAGTTCCTTCACCCTTGCCTGTATATGCTCCAGACATATTCGAGGCATTGTCATATGACTGGCCCTTGCAGTTTTTTTTTATGTACAACTCATATTTGCTCAAAAGAGTAAAAACAGCATTGGCTATTTCTTCTGACTTATGTCCTTCATTTGATAAAAAACAAATGAACCGTTCAACTGCCTCGCCAACTCCATCCTTCTTAACATAGCGTATAATAAATGTTAGTTGATCAGTGTGTGAAATATCTGGAGTGGAATCGACACTTATACCAAAGTATTTAGCTTATTTCACTTCCTTCACTATTCCATCCCTTACTTTTTCAGCTATCAAAATAATCACTTCTTCATAAATGGTCTTGGAAAGATAAGATGTATGTCCCGAACCTCTGTCGCTATGTTTTCTTAGATGTTCTCCCGTGAATGGATAAAACTCGGCAAGAAACTCTAGCGACCCTAGAAAATTGCCATTGCTTTTACTGCCTACGTGTTCATCAGTACCACGAAATGGTAACTCTCTAATAGCCAAATACTTTACTGCTGCGATGATACGTTTCAAAACATTTTTCCAGTAGTTGCATTCCTGTTCAAACTCTGCAACGAGCCTGTTATCAATTCGTAATATAGTATTTCCTCTCAGTTTAAGTGTTGCAATGCTATTTTTATGCCGAGGTGAATTCTCGTGGTCTTGTGCCCTTTTAGAAGCATTTTCCCAGTCATTAAACCTTGAAGTAAACATATCATTTTCTCCACCAAATAGAAAGCAAGTCACACAAAAAAACACATCCCTTTGATGGCGAGTATACTAGGCAATGCCCAACTTGTGTCTCCCCATTATGCATTTTCAGAGAAAAAATATGCCTTGAAACACACCTTTCTTTATCAGGGTACTTACGTTTTGAGGCACTGAAGTCTGCATCTAAGTTTTGTTCGATTCCATGAACAGCCACATAGTCTCGTAGCTCCTCATTAATATCCCACTGGGCTGGATCTGTGCTGGGTTCAAAAAGAAGCTTCTTAAGATTGCTAGTTGCATCTGGTTCCATGAAATTCGTACAGGTCCCTTCAGCATGGATATGTAGATGGATACTGCCACTGTTCAGTGAATTATTGGTACTTGATGTTAGAATTCGCTGTTCTTGAGCGGAAAATAATTTTTCTGGGAATGACGAAACACATTAATCGGTAGCATCTAAGTCATCACTATCAAGGCAAGGACAATTTATAGAAGCACTGCCGCTGTTGATAGCATTATCACTTGCAGCCATGGTGTCGGCGACATCTTCGTCCTGTCAGTTATCACTATTACATACAAAAAAAAAAAGAAGAAATCTTAGGGATCTGCTTTAAAAGAGCACCACTCCTTTCTTCTGTAACTTGTTTTAATTTTTTGTCTTGAGCACCACTGAGTCTTGCTCTTTGGGTACTCATTTTGTTCACGATTCACAGGCAGTTAAATTCGCGACACTTAAAGACGCGGATGCTTACGTACCTATTTTACACTTATAAACTCGGACATGTTCATAGTTTGACCGAACATAAATAAACAACATTGGTACGAAAGCAAGTATAATGTGGCCCGCGCCGGCCGCTTCACATCAGCACAACTAGTGCCAACTGGCAACTATACCATTTCAAAAACACAGAACAATGGGATTGAATTATACTGCCCTTGTCCCCGCGTGGTTAATCCTCTCACTGTGAGGGCGGCGAAGGTTTCTGATTCACCTCCTCCCCCCGGCCCAACAATCCATGTGATAAAACTGCGGCAGAAACGAGCGGGACGGGAGTCTTGTAAAATTAAACACAAAGGTTAATTTATCAAGCGAATTCCCTTATGACATAAAGGTTGAAAATGGAAACAATGTGTATCAAATATGCTTATTATCTATAGAGTATTGTGTAAGCGAAGATTATCACAGCGCTTTTGCGCCTGTGTGTCGCAATTCACGGTGATAGCGAAGTAACACAGCTATCTTCATCATCAATGATGACAATTTAAGGCATACATGTCTTTCTCCATGCCGCCCCTTGGAAAAGTGCTGCTCTATGCCCGGGCCTAGTCGGCCTAATGGGAAATCCGGCCGTGTGTGCAGGTCTCAGGAAACAAGCTGTGTACCTGATTGGCTTCTGCATGTTGCGGGAGTTTCCGGGTGGGCTAGACTGCTATCTGGTAGGTTGATTTCCAGGTGCTGATTTCCGAACGACGTTCCGGTATACTGGGACTGCGGTTGACGTAGTGGCTAGAGCGCTCGCCTCCCACCGAGGCGAACAGGGTTCGATTCCCGGCGGAGTCACTCTCTGAATTTTCACACAAGGGAATTGCACCGGACGGTGCCGCTACTAGGCGGATTTTCTCGGGCGTCTCCCGTTCCCCCCACCCTTGTATTCCGGATCTGCTCCATACTCACCTCACTTCACCATTATCAGTAATCAAGACCTCGCTGTTAAGAGCCGTACAAACCTCTACACTCAACTACACTGTTGCAATCTTCACTAATTGGCAATCAAATTTAGATTTCTACTCTTTATAGAGTTGTAGGACACATTGTGAGTAGTAGGATTATACCGGTTCTGACTCAAGGTATTTAAATGGTAGCTGTGCGGCTGTGGTTCTGGCTGCGAGGCTTCGGTTCGTCTCTCGGACGAGCTCGGAAATCTTCGGCTCGACTTAGGGGGTCCTCAGCAGTCTTCGGCCCGGGTTTTCCGAACGTACCCAAGGTGCTTGGCAGTTACGCCACATTGATTCTTCAAGTATATATGTATGTTTCTGGTAGCCATATTTGTTTTATAGACATGAGGTAGATTATGTCAAATCGAAAATTCAATTATATTATCCAATTTTAAAATTTATATATTAATTTAAAAAGTATTTCTTTTTTATATTATGAAGAAATTGTACTTCGAGTATGGTGCAACCGTGCAAAAGTCTTTCAACTACATTTCCTGTCCCTCTCTTGAATTATCATTAGTCACTACCTCGGCTGTTTTTTTTAGGTATAAGTATACTACTCGGAATTTTTTTATGTTTGTGTATATTTTTTAATCAAGCCCATCATACTAATAGCGACCACATTAACGGGTATGTTATAATAATGGTATGGATCAGCATTTTTATGTGCTTAATTAGCATTAGTTTAAATGTCAATACTTCCAGGTCCCTAGAGACTTGGAATAAACGAGGGCAGCTAGGCCGATAATCATTTGTACTCGTCTTGACCATTAATATTTCGCCATCTTTCCAAAAAACTTTCAATCTTTCCATCAATCTTTCACAATCTTTCCAGCGATACTTTGCAGGTGAAGCAGTGGAGAAGGTGGAGCAGTGGGGCAGGTGGAGCAGTGGGGCAGGTGGATCAGATGGAGCAGTGGAGTGGTGGAGCAGGTGGAATGGTGGACCAGTGGAGAAGGTGGATCAGATGGAGCAGTGGAGTGGTGGAGCAGGTGGAATGGTGGACCAGTGGAGAAGGTGGAGCAGTGGGGCAGGTGGATCAGATGGAGCAGTGGAGTGGTGGAGCAGGTGGAATGGTGGACCAGTGGAGCAGGTGGAGCAGTGGGGCAGGTGGATCAGATGGAGCAGTGGAGTGGTGGAGCAGGTGGAATGGTGGACCAGTGGAGAAGGTGGAGCAGTGGGGCAGGTGGATCAGATGGAGCAGTGGAGTGGTGGAGCAGGTGGAATGGTGGACCAGTGGAGCAGGTGGAGCAGTGGGGCAGGTGGATCAGATGGAGCAGTGGAGTGGTGGAGCAGGTGGAATGGTGGACCAGTGGAGCTGGTGGAGCTGGTGGAGGCGGAGTTGGAGGTGGAGTCATTTTGAGGTCATTTAGGAGTCATTAGAGGTCATTTCGAGTCATTAAGAGGTCATTAGAGGTCATTTAAAGTCATGTAGGGCTTATTTGGAGTCATTAGGCAGCTGTTCCAGGGAAGTCTACTTTGGTAGCTTGCTGGGTGGTAAGAGGCGAGGGGAACAAATAAATTGACATACCACAGGTGAATATGACTTGCCAGCTGCACAGAAAGCAATGTATCTAGGAGGAGAGCATTGATCATGTAGATAATTTGTATATAATTTTAACAGATTTTAGAAGTTATACTCTGGCTGGGACTTAGTGTCAATGTATATATTTGTGCATCGTTTGTATTCACTACATTCTACATTTATTTTTTAAAAATAACGCTGATTTCAAGATATTTCAAAATTTTATGCAAGATTTTATCAATATTGTAACCCTGCCTGCACTATATCATTGTAGTGTTGCTGGTCCCAGGCCCGGATAAAATGGGGAGGTCAATGTGTGACTCATATGTTTCATAATAGATATGCAAGAGTGAAAAATACAGTTGCAGTTGGAGATTGACATCAGTTGTAATCAACCAAGACTGAAAGTATGTATATATGTTTCTATAAATAAATACGTACCTTTATTTTTAAAAAAAATCTTTTATTTCATAAAAATCCTGTTATAACTTTATTAAATGGCATCATATGCAACAGTCCTTCATACACGATGGAGAAGATACATACATACATACACAATTTATGTGAAAAGTAATATATATTATTATTTACTTGTAATTGGTCTGGTTTTAGTATATGCGAAGTCCTACATGAATGGTTGAGTCCTACACCAGAGATAAATTTTCAAAGTCCTGACATGGGGTACAATGGACGTGACTAAGTTAAAAAGTATTACGAGTCCTAAATAATGTTAAAATTTTTCTAAGATCTAAACAACATGAAGAGTTTTCTAAGTCGTATACAGGATGAGTTATCAGCTCTGCGACAAACGGCGAGAAGTTGTTCCTTTGCAAAATTTCAGTTAGAAAATGTCTGACAACGAACTCCAGGAAACCACTCCCAAGGGCAGGAAACCCTTGTTAAGAAGGGGTTCCAATTGTGGACTTTATTTAATTACACTCACTGAAACCATGCGATATTAGGGGATGATTTTCTGTAGACATGACAAACAATTCAGTTACTGTAATATTCAAGTACCCATGTTGACCTACCGCATACCCTACATATAAAAATTGGGAGTTACTACCCTTTTAAATAGAGAAAAAAGGTCTTCATACATCGTTACGTAAATTATGATCACGGCCTATGAATTACCATTGCAAGACGTAAACAAATGTCCTCTTGATAAGGAAACCTCTGACGAATGGTTTGCGAGAAAACAGACCTCCAAGATATTAGATAGCAGGTAATGCTTATGAGGCATTTAATATCTTGGAGGTCTGTTTTCTCGCAAACCATTCGTCGAAGGTTTCCTTATTAAGAGGACATTTGTTTACGTATTGCAATGGTTATTCATAGGCCGTGGTCATAATTTATGTAAAGATGCACGAAGATCCTTTCTTCAGTATTTGAAGGGGTGGCAACAACCCCATTTTACTATGAAGGGTATGCGGTAGGCCAACATGGGTACTTGCATGTTAGAGTGACTGAATTGTTTGGCATGCCTAGAGAAATTCATCCCTTATTATCGCATGGTTTCAGTGTAATTAAATAAAGTTCATAATTGGAACCCCTTCTTCACAAGGGTTTCCTGCCATTGGGAGTGGTTTCCTGGCGTTCGTTGTCAGACATTTTCTAACTGAAATTTTGCAAGGAACATGTTCTCGCCGTTAGTCGCAGAGCTAATGACTCACCTGTATACAGTGGAAATTTTATTTTTTAAATCTTTACACATTGTGCAATATAATATAAGTCCTACACCAGCGGAAACATTTCCAAGTCCTAGCATTACGTTACATAGGAGTAGGAAATATTCCACGTTCGACATAGGGTATAAAGTTTTCTAAGTTCAGTGTAACATAGTCCAAGTTATGCATCGAACAATAGCGAAGCGTGGTGGGAGACTGCTGTAGTTCTAGGCACTTTTATTGCAAAGTGAAAAATACAGTTTACAAAAGACGTAATTAAATATATCGAGGGACCTGGATATATACTTTTTAAATCGAGATTATTAAATAAATGTCCACCTTCAGCTTTGGAGGTAGGGCAACATAATATATTTTTAAATACGGGGAATTTATTTCAACTTGCTACCTACACGCGCGCACACACACACAATGCAATCAGCACTACAATAAGTACCACCTCCACCTCACCATCCACCTCCACCCTCCACAATCTTTCGCAATCTTTCGCAATCTTTTCGCAATATTTCACAATCTTTTCGCAAAACTTTGCAATTTTTCGTAATCAGCACCACACTTAGCACCGCAATAGGTCACTTATGGGTCATTTGCGAGTCAAAGAGTCAAGGGTCAGTCTTGTGAGTGGTCGGTCTTCCAGTAGTCTGTTTCCACTTTAAGTATGACCATGAGTTCAAGCTGAGCGAAGATAACACGAGGACGAAATATATTTTAACATTATAAAAATATACGATAATAAGTTAGTGGCTAGCGAGTCGGTCAGAAGTTTATTCAACTCATCTGGTAGGGTCCTTCCCGGGCTAACAAAAATATACATTACTTACGAATTAGAGCTAATTTTCTCCGTGGTAACTTGAATGTGAGGTTTTCTCTTCCCTGAAGATAATTACAAAAATTGATTTTAGTGTAAGGAGTTAAACATTAAAAAATTCTTACCATATGTTGTTTCACATTTGATGTGTCTGCATATAGGCGTGATCGAGAAAATAAATATTCATGCTAGAATTTATGTTTCAAGTGTGCAATATTCCAAGTCTTGTTAGTAAGTGATGGTGCAGGCCGCAGCTCCATAATCGTTGAGGTGAAGAGCAAGCATTCGTATTTGCAATTCATGTTCACTTTATAGCGAGGGAATGCCCTCAAATCGATGTTAACTTCCCAATGTAACAACAACTAAGGTATCAGCATGCATCACAGCTTCAGCCTTTATATATTCTAGCTGAGTGGTGGGGAAGCACGGAGTGATACAAGGGAAATTGTACCTCCAGAGTAGGGCCAACCATGTGAGACTTCCTCGACTTGCGCTATCTCACAACATGCAGGTGCAGATCTGCTAACACTGCTATGTTCTGACTTATACTATCCGACACCAAGATGGAGTGAAAACTACTTGGAAGCACGCACACATCCAGTCAGCTGACACCATACAGGCGTGAGTGTGAAAATGCTCTTCCCACGCAGATATATTTTTACTTTGCCAAGGTCAGCCTGCTGCCTGACTTGCGAGCAGTGCGGGAAGTAGCGCTGGGCAGTGGGTAAGGAAATACCTCTTAAATCCAAAAATGGTGGTCGTGGCATTGCGGTACATAATCGATATGACATCACGATCGTATGCGCATTGAAAAGTCGAATCCGGTGATACATAGCACTTAATACTTACGGCTTTAAATGTTTTAATTATAAAAATATATTTAAATTTACATTTTTTGAGTTTTTTTGTTATAGGTTTTTGTGAAAAAAAAGCAAGTAATAGGATCCTAATCGATGATGGACTAGAAACAATAGGGAAGCCACTAAGTTAATTAAAATTACTGAAAATTGTATTTTGGCTGGCTTTGGGGTTAAACTATATATTTTTTTCTCAAGGGAAAACACTGATTCTTAAGGAAAATCTGGAAATATTTGGGATAAAACAAACGATTTTGAGAGAAAAACGGAAAAATTCAAGATAGCGGCCAGAGCCCCCTGAAGGATTTTTATGGAGGAGCTCTTTTTTGGAGCTGGACAAACCGGGGAATTTTTTTATGGGAAGAAGGTGAATTTTGGGTAAGATAATCTATTTATGAAGTAGAAACAAGTGATTTTTGGGTAAAAACAAGCTATTTTGAGAGAAAAATTCCAAAATGGCGGAAATTCAGGATGGAGCCAAAATCCAAAATCCGGGACCCTAGACCCTTGTCATGAAGGAACATTGCCCTACTACCTACTGGCTGATGTTTCAATGAGTGGCCAGTTAGACGGAGATTATGTCGGTTCGTAACACTTTGCCTAAAAGTAATTTGGCGTAATATTTCAGTAAAAAAATCATTTCATCTAGAGGCATTTGGCTTATAAATCACTTGAATTTAAGTCGGCTGGCTTGAATTTCACTTAGCCTAAAAGTCGTCTGGCTTACAAGTCACCTGCCATAAACGTCAATTGGCCTAAAAGGCACTTGGCTTATACGTTAGTTGACTTGAAATCTATTCGGCCTAAAATTCGTTTGGCATAAGAGTCAGTTAGCCTAAAGTCACTTGACCTAAAGTCAATTGGTTAAAAGTTAATTGAAATTAAATTCACTTTGCCTAAAAGTATTTTAGGCCAAATTATATGTATCCGAATCGATAACCGTTTTCCTGTAGGTTTTTATTCAGTCAGAGACCTCCAGGACGTAATATATTACTAAATCCTTATTCAGTTACAAAGTAACTTAAATTACCATACGAATGTAGTCTAACAGGTGTCATAAGAGCTCAGGCAACTGAACATCCATACGTTAAATTATTCTCAGTTTAGTGTACTTGTGCAAAATTCTGACATTTTTGAAAGAAGCTACATTACTCTTTCTTTACACCACAGCTGATATGTCGTCAGAGCGACCTGTGTCGCGCATAAGCAACGTGTATGCCACTTCGTTTAAAGACTCAAGGAAAAAAAACAGCCAAGATCGATATTACTGTCATATTTGGGCCTGCGGTTTGATAAACTGTTGCGAAATGGAGTTCTAAAGAGTTTACGAAACTAGTAGGATTTCACTTTGCCAAAACACAAAATTATTCTGTAACTGCCAAATTTTTATATTTCTGTCAAATGAGTTTGGACATAGTTATTATTTGCTAGTCCCCCTCCTCTGCGCCCACGACTTTTATGTAGTCCAGAATTATTTTTATTTCTTTTATTAATTTTTTAAAATAATTTACACCGGCCATATTTTTGTTGGTTTCATTCCTTACAAAGGGAAAACAATAACGAAACTGGAACGGAGAAGTTTTGTAAGTGTGGTCTTCGTTCATTTTAAAACATTGTTAGCATTTTTTATTTTGGCATAGGTTCACCTAATTTTTTTTTTTTTTTTTTTTCACTTATTTGATATAACAACTTTTTCATAAAAGGTAAAATCTCTAAGCTTCTTGAGAAACGGAAACCATGGAAAGTAAAAGCCAAACAACGTTGACTGGTTATTTGCGAGGCGAAGAATTTATTATATTTGGTTTCCGTGCTGCCTGTAATTATTACACTCCTTCGTATAGCAGTGGTTGAGTTTAGTTACAAAACAGATTCTTACACTCGTTCGTATAGCAGTGGTTGAGTTTAGTTACAAAACAGATTATTACACTCGTTCGTATAGCAGTGGTTGAGTTTAGTTACAAAACAGATTATTACACTCGTTCGTATAGCAGTGGTTGAGTTTAGTTACAAAACAGATTCTTACACTCGTTCGTATAGCAGTGGTTGAGTTTAGTTACAAAACAGATTCTTACACGCTTGTAGGTAATGTACTAGGCCTACTATCAAATGCCCATAAGAAAGGAAGATAGGGAGGCAAGATTTCTCAGGAATTTCAAGGTATTTGTGCACTTCAGCAGGGAGCGAATTACACTTTTTGCTGAAGTTGGGGGGGGGGGGATAACTCTAATTATTGGACTTGGATATTCGCATTTTCTAGCAAAGTGACTGATAGGCCTATCTGATGGCCTAAATGTGTACTAGCATGTAGAATGCACACAAACTGCTGCATTATACACTGTAAAAAATCTTCTGGTAGACTTCCTAAACTGTAATAATGAAATTTTCAAACTTACACGGATATAGGAATGTTCAGCGTCGCTACTATACCAAGTTGGGGACTTCCCCATGCATTTGACTGTTTCCTGAGCAGATCTAGTAACTCTACAATTAATGAATAGGGGGAAAATTTACCATTCCTGCTTTTTCACTAAACATGTACACTGGTATGGTAAATTTCCGAACTCTTTCTTAGAGTGTATGTCTCCAATATGAGCCCAGTGTGAAACTAACCCTTTCAGTCCCGAACTAATTTCAGAGCCCAAGTGTGGCAATAGTCTAATTTCATGATGTGCGCTGTACTTGCGTCGAACATGCTTCTCGCAATTAGTGAATAACGTGAGGTGGTTGGTTGATGACAGCATTAACCATTCACAAATCAGATTACTCTTAAGGAAGAGGCTCAAAACACCAGCCACTGATTCTTTGTTGTGTACAGAACCGACCATAAATACACATCACGTGCAACATGCCCTGGATCATGGACACGGGGACTAAACGGGCGACACGACATTTTGCAGAGTCAGTATATCCTAGTCGCCTGTGTCTTCGTGTGTTGACCAGTCAGAAATTTCCAGCGGGAAGTAGGGATCAAGCTTCGCTGTTAAAATTTGTGTGGGAATGATTCGTCTCATAAATCACCATCCTTAATTAATCTTCACTGAAGGAAATCTCTTTCACTGCAAGGGATTTTTTTTTTTTTAATCGGCCAGAGGAAAAAAATGAGAGGAGGAATTTCCTGTCATCCCGCTATTGATTCGCACACTGCGCCTCTATATTGTGACATTTGAAATGTTCACATTGGCATTGTATAATAAATATTAATAGGCCGAAGTAATCAAACAGTATATTGTATTGTTTACCGCAAACAACATTTTATAGACTGTTCACGATAAAGTGAGCACTCTTGAAATTAATCTTAGAAAAAAGTCACTGACCCTGCCTCCATATATTTTAAAGGGCGCACTGAGTGGCATGCGCCTAGTATAGTTGGTAATGATGAATGGAAAGTAGTTCCATATCTTAACGTCGAATAAAAAGTGTGAGTTAACCATTAGTGATAACTTAAATTATTTCTTTCGCTTTCTGGGTTTTTTTTATATCGAAGTGTATAACTGACCAAATTTTTAACATATTTACTTTTCCAGTAATTCTACAGTTTCACCTGACTGACGCATGAATAAAGTGACGAGGCCCATGACAATGTTAATATTACATAAGGCGGAAAAATACATATGCCTTCAGTGCATAAAAGAAGATCTCAAGCAGGGCTTTCAAACGTGCTAATTTTACCGTGAACAGCCTATAATAGTTTTATTACGCACTATATTTTTTTCGTGTTCTCAGATCAGTGCCGACATTTAGAACAGAATAGTAAGCATAAAAAAGACTCTTTATCATGTGGCCTGAGTCGATGACATCTTAGAGAAAGTAAATGAGGGCCAATTACAATACAACAATGATCGGAAAGAGCTTTATCGCAGTAATGTGTTTGCCAAGGAAGGTTTTATGCTACTGCCAACCTAAGAATGTGCATAAGAATACCATTTTGCAAACTCATTTTGTCGGCTAGATGGCGTTGTCTAGAGTAAAAAAAAAAAAAGTGTTTTATTTTTATCAGGCTTCCGTTTTCTGGACTTATTTGTTAATTATATTTTTATCTCATATTTTCTTTATATATCAAACACATATTCGAGACAGTAAATCTTATTCAGACATTTTAAATTATAGTTATTGTGTATATCAGTTGAATATCTGTAACAATAATAGGGGTATAGGCTGTTCACGGTAAAATGAGTACTTTTGAAAGCCCTGCTTAAGATCTTGTCTTCTTCCGCCTTATGTAAAATTAATATATTTTAAAAAGCTGCTTATTTTTACACTTCTATGCATTAAAAAAGCAGAAAGTGAAAGAAATAGTTTAAGTTATCACAAATGGTTACCTAACACTTTTTATTCGACGTTAAGATATGGAACTACTTTCCATCCTTCGTTACCAACTTTACTGGGTAAGTGTCACTCAGTGCGCCCATTAAAATATATGTAGATAGGAGCAGTGACTTTTTTCTAAGGTTGAATTCGAAAGTGCTCACTTTATCGAGAACAGACTTTACAAACAATTGCCGTAGCTTTAATGGATGATACCTACCAGCTATTCGAATTCAATTACAGGAATGAACTATGATTTACAAAATTTAAAGGAATTACAACATATATTTTCAAGTTTTATCAATGAAAAAAGTTTACGTAACTACACAATTGTCCACATGAATTCCGAGAATGAGACTTTAGACTTATTTCTCCTTGAGTAAATAATATTTGTTTTGCCTACCTGGAGTGTAGGAGTATGGGTAAAAGCCAAACGGTCAAAGTTATTGGAGTTTTGATATAAACACCCTTCAATATTTTCTAGTATAGAGAGACAAATCGTTAAAGAACAATCTACATAGGTCATAATGGCCAAAATTATTATAATAGTATGATTCTCGTTTCGGATCAACAAGGAGGCTATTATAAGTCACTCTCCACGCGTTCGTATATATATGCCATGTCACTGTTAAATGTACATAGTAATATTTGTGTATTTTTACAAAAGAAAATATTTTTAACTATTTACCAAGACAATTTTTTTTACTCTATGAGTAAGTAAAAGAAGATTTTATAACGCCTTACTGTGGAATGTAAAAAATTTCGAAACATGACGGAGATTCGAACCTATAGGCTATTGACGGTAAAGTGAGAATTTTTAAAGTCCTCTGATTTGTAGTAATAGTTAATAAAGTGCAGTGGAATATACCTACACACAGTGTTTATTATATACATGGAAATATTTATTTTAAAATGAGGTCAAATTATAAAAATGACAGAAAGGGAACAGTAACTAGGGCCTCAAAAGTGCTCACTTTACCAACAGCCTGTAATAAATCATCTGTGTCAGAGCAACTTCAGGTAAACTCATTAAAGATGAAATTGGAATGATTATAAATACATACATTTAAATACTGAACAACGTGCGCAAATAAATATTTCAAGTTTTACAGTTTTACTTTTTAGTTTTCCATTGAAATTGTTTTATTTATACGTTTATGTAATTATTAAGCATCAAAACGTACACTAAAGAGGCTGTCACTATCCTAATTGTCACAAAAAGTAGAAACAAACTCTCGGGCTGTATTTCAAAACGAAGTAAATGAAATGAGTGGCCAAACAAATATATGCAGTTGATTCAACCAAACATTGTGTTGCCAGTCTAATTAATTTAGTCCCAATATAGAGGTTTTGTTAATTCTATCGCCCATTTTGTTAGATGAACAAAATTTATTTCTTTTGCTTTTCAAGTTTTGTTCGCTGAACTAAATATTTTGTTGGAAAAACTAAATATATTTTTGGCTCTATACAAACTAATATTTTGTTGACTCTTCTCTCAGTGTATACCACTGCGACCTATATGGGGCTACATGTTAGTCCGGAATTTCGCCCGTGGGTTACGCAGCGTATGTCGCCAGCGGTCTGTGGGTTTTCTCAGAGTGTTTCTGTTTCCTTCGTCGTTACTTTCCAATGTTTCTCCTCGGAGGACGTCATCTCACTTTACCCAGTTGAGTGTTGACAGCCGCTGTTCAGGGTCATCTAGGCAAAGGCACAGCACACCTGAGTGACCAGAAGCGAAACTCCGGCAGCACTGCCCGACGAAATGGCCTTGCGCCCTGGCAAAGAGAAGCAGAGTAATCCGCCAATCAGAACCCAGGGACCAACCTGCCGAACGTCTGCCCAACCAATAGGAGAGCTTACACAGTACAGCGGAGCCAATCAGACATTAGGGCGTTTCATGAGCAACAAGAGGTTAATCGGAAACAGAGTACCTTTATAACAAGGGAACTGCCTCGTCGTGTAGTTTCTGTCTATATTATTTTCCTCATGATGAGCCACAATTACAGGACAAATTTGCTAAACACAAAGCCAGACAGGCAACAAAAACACGCTTCGCATACCGCCATGTTTGCATATTTAGTGACGATCTCGTAACACTTTGGCTGAAATTCGTGTGATTCGGAGGATGCATAGCAAGACAAGTGGCTCACCAGAGACTCAGGCAGCATAACACACGTCGTTTCAATAGGTGTGGGTGAACCATGTTTAGGCGTTGTTATTGTACATTAACCAGCATTCGAGTTATGATTTTAATTAAAAATGCTTTCATATCTAATGCCAGTAAGCCTAATGCTAGCGCAAAGCCGTTTTCTGGAAGGGGACTTTGAAAGCGTTTCTGTTAAAACTGCTTTACAGCAAATATCAGAATGAGATATGACTGAAATTAAAATTAAGCGAAATGATTTTAGGTCTACTGCTGGGCACATATTTTCAATTTTCTCCCGCAGTATGAAAGTGAAACGGCAACATTACATTCAGTCCTGAACTTTTCCAACCTGAAAATCCCTAAAACCCTACAGGTAAGAGATATATGTACAATTGACGAGCGATTCAACTGACAAATAGTCCAACGGAACATGTTAAATAAGCTTGCTTTTCCCTCGAGATATGAAATCACGGCTCCTAATCATACTGCAAACTTAAGCTTCAATCATCATGGCATCTCTGTTCGAAACAAAGTTCTGAGCAATCCCGTAACATGAAGTCTATAAATTTCTCACCCAATAGGTATATCAAGCTCCTTTCAGAAAGCAAATATTTGAACACTGCCTTCAATATTAAAGAACGAAGAATACACATTTTGAAAATACTTGAAACCTTTACGGACGGTTTAGCTTCAACCGATCAGTGAAACTATCAGTGAAATATTAATGTGGCGGGCCATCGCGTGCACGTCGAGCGGCCAGAGTCACGAAACAATTCGAGCCATAATTTCGTCGACATGCACTGCACCCATTTCCAGCAATCGTTCTATTTTATTAAAAGCCCAGCATAATCCGAAGCACTCGTGAAGATCTATACCCCGCGGGTCCTCCCGACTCATTGGTTTCTAAAGTTCCGCTGCTGGCACTCCTCATATAATGGATTCATCACTTATCACTCAAAGATAAATTACCTTCACGAATTCGAATGTGTTCACTGATATAGTAGTTAGTTAAAAGGAATTGAAAGAAAACAAAACAAATGGTTTCGTTGACGTGTTCCACATCTTGTACAGCTAAATGTGGCAGAACTGCTCGTTCAGCAACTATTTATGAGACATGCCTAGAAAGAGAATTAAAACTATAATATACCTCCGTTAAAAATTATCTGGGCGCAAGAAAATGTATTGCTAAAGGCTGTTCAGTATAAAGTGAGCACTTTTGAAACCAACGTCAGAAAAAAGTCACTGCTCCTACCTGCATATACTTAAACCGGCGCCCTGAGTGACATGCACCCAGTAGAGTTGGTAATGGTGGAAAGAAAAGTAGTTCCATATATTAACGTCGAACGAAAAGTGTTAGGTAACCATTTGTGATAACTTAAATTATTTCTCTCGCTTTCTGGTTTTTTAATGCGTCGAAGTGTAAAAATGAGCAGATTCGTGCAACATTTATTTTTCTAATAATTTCACAGTTTCACTTGACAGACGCATGAATAAAGTGGGGAGGACCATGGCAATGTTAATCTCACATAAGGCGGAAGAACACACAATGTGTATGTAAAGATCTTAAGCAGGGCTTTCTAAAGTGCTCATTTTACCGTGAACAGCCTATACGCGCGACTGCTTCGCTTTCGTGCTCTTCCCCTCGCCCCTCGGACGGGCACAGCGTAGTCTTCCCGGGATGACACCATTGACACCTCGAGGAGGCGGAGCTACCACACAGGCCGTGAGAACGCCAAAGATGCTGATATGACTCCCATCTCTGGAAAAAAAAAAAAAAAAACTATTCGTGAGCCATTGGGTGAGTTTCCAGGTCATCACCTCCCTCGGGGCGACTCGTGGCGCGAAGAATCTTCTGTGGCAGATTTTCTCAGTTATAGGTTGTTCACGTTAAAATGAGAACTTTTGAAAGCCCTGCTTAAGATCTGCTTGTATGCACATTCGCCTCATCCCTTTACTCGTGCGCCGGTCAAGTACAACTGTGGAATTATTAAAAAAGAAAATTTGTTTTGCAAATATGCTCATTTTTCACTCCGATGAAATAAAAAAAACGTTATGTAAAAAAAAAAATTAGTTATCACTAATGGTTGCCCGGCACTTTTTTATTTCACGTTAATATACGAAACTACTTTCCATTCATCGTTACCAACTATACTGGGCAGATGTCACTCAGTTCTCCCGTTAAAATATATGCAGGTAGGGATAGTGACATTCCTTAAAGATCGATTTCAAAAGTGCTCACTTTATCGTGAACAGCCTTTATATAAATCGTGGCGTGCCTCTGTGTAGGCATTATTGCCTAGTGCATGAGACGATCGGGATAATGTGTGGCGGCGCAGCGACAATGCACGATCACAGGGAGAGCAGAGGCTGAGACTGGATCACTGAACTGAATGTGAGACTTGATGCGTAAGCGGTGGACATTTGGAATAATATAAATGTATGGCATTGGACGTTTTTGTCATGTATGAGTTGAGGATTCAGTGATAGTATCAAGTATAAACAGGGATAGGAAAACTTGGAGAATTCATTTCAGGACAAGACAGACGTCAAACTCCTATACACTGAAGTCATCTCTGCAATTGTCTCACAGTTTATTAGACACGCTCTGGACAACACTAGTAGATGTATAATGCTGGTCCTGGCGCAGCACAATTTTTCCAATCATTTTAACCAAAAATACAACAAAAATAACATCAACTTTTTCTTGCTATTTGCAACGCAAGCACAAGATAAAAATTAAAAACTCAAAATCTGAAATTTAATAAAAAAAACTATGAAAATCAAACTTATTTAAGCTAAAAACAAGAAAGATGTATTGTTTTCAAGCTGATTTTTCATATTTCTAAAAACGTAATTTTTTTGTTCAAAATACAAGCAATTTTCATGGAAAATCAAACAATTTATACCTAAAATCACACAATTTTGTAAAAATTTTACAAAAGGGCCGTGCAGAAAACTTGATGCTATAAAAACAAGCAATTTGCATCAAAAGTACAAGAAAAATTTGCATTAACAATGTCTTGCTATTTGTAATGAAAGTTTAAGAAATAAATTTAAAAACTCAAAATCTGCAATTCGATTTAAAAAAATCGATCAAAATCAAGCAAATTTAAGCTAAAAACATATTAAAAGATACAAATTAATAGAAAATATTAATTTTAAGATAACTCTAAATCATGCATAGGTTTACCATTTCTCATTTCTTTTAAGATTTTATATGTTATAAAATTTCTATTCGCATTTATTAACTTTAAAGCATTTTTATCAAACAGACTTACATAGCGATCTGGTAAAGCAATTTTAAACTTTGAATCAAGAATACAACAAATTTCTTTTTCCAAACTTAGAATCATACATTTGAGAATCTGTAGCAACATACTTTTATTTTTTTCTAAGTCCTGTAGTTTAGTCAACTCGAACGAGTTGTTAAACTTGGCGCACAGCGATTCCATTTTTATGTTTATTTAAGAGGAAAAAAAATTAGTTTTTTAAATTTAATTTTATTATTTTAATTTTATTATTTTATTATTATTTTATTGTTTTTATTATTAAAATCAATTTTTTATTTAATTTATTTTCCTTTTAAATAAACATAAAAATGGAATACTGTGCGCCAGCGAAACAGAAAGTAATACCACATTTAAGAAATGTAAACAGTGTGGGGATCTATTAAACATAGAAAAATTTTACTTTAATAACTACGCAAAAGAAAAGCCTTACAAAATGTGTAAAAAATTTTGCATTGGAAAAGGTACAAAGCATTACGAAATAAATAAAGAGAAGGTATTACGCGAATGTTAAAAATATGTTTATACTACACCTCTCAAAATGCATAAAAATTCTAAATTGCACAGTACAGCACTAGATATTTCAAATGAAACTCAACACACTAATTATCCAACAAAAACATGTAAAGTGTGTAATGAGAATAAATCTATAAAACTAATTTATCTTCATAAAAATACTAACGTCAAAAATATAATAAAATGTAAAGCTTGTCATAATGACTATAAGGAATATATGAAGGAATATAATCACAGTAAGAAGTTAAATAATTAATAAAAATTGTTTTCGATATTAACATTAACTAAAAATTTGTGTCATTTGATTTTAAAAAAGCAAGGTACCAAATAACCCATAAAAATTGAAATATAATTAAATTGGTTTTCTTTTAATTACAACTTTCAAAAATGACAGTGAACAATCTTGCAGTTGAGTTGGGTGAAAACACATGGCAGGAGCTAAGAATCATAGGTAGAGATTAAAAAAATAAATATAGATATAATATAAGAAATGATGATTTAATTAGACTTTGGTATAATCTTAGGAAAGCTGATTTAATTATAGCTATTATACCATATAGTTATACACGAGCAAAGAGAATGAAAATTTGCAAATTTACTTTTTTTATGCCAATATCAATTAATATAAGAAATATATAAACAAAATTTTAAAAAATATTTCCATTCTCTAATAATCTATATGTAAAACAAGAGAAAAAGGAATTAAAATAAATATTGCCATTTTCTAGTAATCTATTTGTAAAACAAGCGAAAAAGGAATTAAAAGAAACATTTCCATTCTCTAATAATATATTTGAAAAGCTTAGAAATAAAAGTAAGCAGGTAAAAGAAGGGATAAAAAATGATATTTTTACAAATTTACATTTGACTAATGCAAATATTAACGAATTATATCCCAAAGATAAAAAAGAATTAACAGAATTATTTCCATTCTATAATAATTTATTTGTTAACAAAATAATGTAGGAGAACCATTAAAATCTACAGAGTTAATAAAGATTTTAAAGGTAGGTTATAAAAATATTACATTGAAAATAACTTTAATTTAGTAGAGCCTAATCGATTTTTAAGATAAGTAAAAAATAAGGTATTTGAGACAATACACAACAATCTTAAACAATTAGAGGGTTGAAAACCAGCATTAATTTATATACCAATTGTTGCAAACAGGAAAATAATCACGTAGAATTATTTACATTTCAGTATTTTAATCATAGAATATTAAACGAAGGAGAATTTACAAAGATTTATAAAATCATAATAGAGGAATTACTTGCACAATTATCTGAATTTCAAATAAGAGGTTCTGGATGGGCTTTAGATAGAATAATCGGAATACAATTAGCAATAAATAAGTGTAATCCATTAAATGGAGCATCATATATTGATCTACCAGAAGCAATTAAAAATAAAAAAGCATTCATTAATTGGAAGAATGGCGTTAAAAAATGTTTTCTTTGAGCAATAAAATCTGCATTTTCTCCAATAGAAAATGATCCAGAAAGAGTATCTAAATATAAAAACGTGGAGCTTAATATTGATGAAGTAATAGATAAATATGAATATCCTATTAAAACTGATAACATACCAAAAATTGAATATCAAATTGATACATCTATAAAAACATGCTCTATTGAAGATGTGTCTACAGTATATCCATTAAAAGTTACAAAACATAAATAGGAAAAACATATAAATTTACTTTATTTCAAAGATGACACAAATTCGCATTATTGTGGGATAAAAGATTTATCAAAACTGCTTTCAGTACAAAGAAATAATCATAAAAGTGAAACTTATATGTCTTCAATTCTTTTATTCTGAAGCGAATTAAAATAAACATATAGAAAACTGCTCTAAAAATTAAGCAGTAAAAAATCACTTTACTCTCGAAAGAGAGGAAATAAAATTTTAAAATTACAAACATACAATGACAGTTCCTTTCACAATATATGCAGATTTTGAATCAATATTGAAGAAAATATCAACAGTTGAGCCATATCCAAGAGAATTGAGCAAATTTAACTATATCAAAAATATCCAATTTTAACAGAGGACGATATTAATAATGGTCTTTATAAGGAGATGCTTCAAGAAAGATAGAATCCTACTAATGATCAAATAAATAACATTGATTTAGAGCTAAACAACGAATCATGTACTATGAAATATTAATTACAGGAAGCATCTGGTTTTTACTATTGTATTGTATCTAATTACAGTGATTATAAACCACCAGTAGTGTATCGAGGCCCAAATGAACATAAAGCTTTTATACAATCAATAAAAAGGGAAGTAGAAGAAATTGGGGAATATATTCACAAACTAAGCCAATGCATCCACTAACTAAAAAAGAAAAATATTTATATAAGAACTCAGATGAATGTACTGTATCGGGATATGAATATACAGAGGTCAATAAAAAGTACATCATCATGATCATATAAGTGGAAAATTCATTAATCCAGTATGTAATAAGTAATCTACAATTCAAACTACCCAATTTTGTTCCAAATTATCTTTATAATTTAGTAGGCTATAATGCACATTTATTTATTAAAGAGCTATGATATGATGGAAAAATATAGATTTAATTGTAAAAATGAAGAAACATTTATTATTTCAGGGAAAAACACAGAAAATTTAAAAAAAAAAAATGGAATTTATAGATACATTTAAATTTATGGCATGTAGTTTAGCTAAATTATCATAAAATTTAAGTAGAGATCAACTGAACCACACTCAAAAACAATTTCCAAAAGTTCAAATAGATTTATTCATTATAAAGGGTGTTTACCCGTATGATTATATGGATAGTTGGAATTATTTCGAAGAGACTGAACTTCCATCAAAAAGTGAATTTTACAATAAATTAAATGATAGTGATATAAGCAAGGATGGATATGAGCTAAACTTGTATGTAATCAATTTAATATTAAGAATCTTGATGAATACCATGATTTATATTATAAAAATGATGTATTACTATTAGCAGATATATTTGAAAATATCATAAATGTGTGTATAAATGCATATGAATTAGTTCCTGGGTGGTATTTTACTGCACCAGGATTATCTTGGGATGCAATGTTAAAAATGACTTATCAACTGCTAGAATTATTACATAACTATGATATGCTTTTAATGATTGAAGAAGGAATTAGAGGCAGAATATCACAATGTTATAAGCGATATGTTAAAGCCAATAACAAATATTGAGAAGATTTTAATCCAAATCAAGTGTCCAACTATTTAGCATATCTCGATGCTAATAATTTATATGGTTGGGCAATGTCTCAATATTTACCATATGGTGGTTTCGACTGGGTTTATTCTATATTATCTGATTTAGATTACTGGAGTGAAAAAATATTAGAATTGGAGGACGATTCTGAGTATGGTTATATATTAGAAGTTGATTTCGAATACCTGCAAGAACTACATAAAGATCTACCATTTTGTCCAGAAAATAAGATAGTTTCAGGAACAAATCAATCTACATTAATAACAACTTTACATAAAAAAAAGTATGTAATACACTATCGCAATTTAATACAGGGTCTAAATAAAGGTTTAAAACATACTAAAATACATAGAATATTGAAGTTTGATCAGTCCGATTGGTTGAATAAATATGTAGTTTTGAATACAGAGATGAGAACTAATGCTAAAAATGACTTCGAAAAATATTTTTATAAGCTGATGAAGAATTCTGTGTTTGGTAAAACAATGGAAAATGTAAGAAACAGAGTTGATATAAAACTAGTATCAGATACTGAAAAATGTAAAAAATTAGAGGCAAACCCAAATTCCAAAAGAAGTACTATATTTTATGAGAATCTTAAGATCCTATCAAATGAATAAAATAAGCGTAAAATATAATAAACCAATTTATATTGGCATGTCAATTTTAGACATATCGAAAGAGTTAATGTATGATTTCCATTATAATGTAATAAAACCAAAATATGGTGATAACATTGAATTATGTTATCAAGATACCAATTTGTATATTTATTACATGAAAACTGAAGATTTTTATGAAGATATGAAGTTGATGAAAGAAAAATTTCATACAAGTGATTATCTAAATGACAATATTTATAACATACCTCAAAGAAAGAAAAAAGTTTTAGAAAAAATAAAAGATGACTACAATGATAAAATAATTAAAAGAATTTGTTGGTTTACGATCAAAAAATGTATGCATATAGAGTTGACGATAATGAAAATAAAAAATCGAAAGGAGTAAAGAAATGTGTTTGTTAACAAGCAAACAACATTTGAGGACTATAAGAATTGTTTGTTTATAGATAAAATATAATATAGAACAATGCATTTAATAAGGACTCAAAAGCATGAAAAATATTCAATAGAAGTTAATAAAGTTGCCTTAAGTCCTTATGATAAGAAAATAATTATATTACAAAATAAAATTGATATATTACCATATATATATCAAAATGAATAATTATGAATTAAATTTTATGCCATATATTTTGGAGATATTAAAGGTGTTCAAGGGTCACATTTAAACTTCTTTAATTTCCAACAGAATATCAATATCAGCACCATCAAAGTCAATCAGTTTAGTATTATTGTCTCTAATTTTTTTAACAATATTATTTAAAGAGTAATTATTAATTTAAAAAAAACTGGATATATTCAGGCTCATAAATATCAGAATCTCTAAAACAAGTACACTGTTTTTGGTGGAAAACTGGCTTTACATATGTTTCTAAATGGTTTGATTCATCATATTTGTTAAACATACCATATGCCAAATTACATTGAATATTTATTGTTTTAAATTGGTAAAAATTTGGTAATTTAGTACCTATAGCAATTTTGTACTTTTCAATAAGCATATTTCTTTCAAAACCAAGAATATCAGATAATCGGTCATCAAATTCAATATTGTGCTTATATTTAACAGATACCATATTTTTTACATTATCTACTGTTAATTCAATGTAATTTGTTGAAATTGGATCAATTGAATTTATAGTTTATTTTAAGGATTCGATATCACATTGAACTCTAGAAAAAGTTATAACTTCGTTTGTATAAACAATAGGACTCATGTGTTCAATTGCCATTATAGTATTGTTGTTTATATTTGGTGTTAAACATTTTGTAGGAAAACTAACCAAATCAATCGATTTTTCACTATGGATGAAATCATAATAAAGTTTCTTCTTTAAAATAGAATTATTGTTTGATAATTTAAACACTTTACCATCCATTTATTACAAAAAAATCTTATGCAAAGAAGAAAGTTAAATGGGGTGTCAGTGTTTAAAGCATGAAAATAATCCAAAAATTAAAAAAGTATTGTGAATTATTGCCTAACAATATGAGGGCAATAATAGTAGATCCAAGCAATTGTGCAAAACTAATTTGATGATAAATTTTACTTATAATGTAGGAGAGATACATTTTAATAAATTGTATGTTTTTTTCAACAAGTTTAAATCAATCAAAATATATTGAGTTTCAAGAGGATTTTACTATTTTATCCAAAAAGCTTAACATTTAAGAAAAATTGGCATACTTTTTTAATAATAATGATGAAATGACTCATTTAGATCAATGCGAAAATGATCCTCTAGTTATATTTGATGATGTTATTTTAGACAATCAAGATATAATTCGTGATTATTTCACTAGACGAAGACATAACAATTTTGATGTATTTTATTTAACCAAAACATATTAAAAAATACCTAAACAATTAGCAAGAGAATACAAATTTTTGCCATATATTTACACAAGATGATACTAATTAAAAGCGCACCCATAGTGATTATGTTGGTGTAGATATGACTTATGAAAAATTTCAAGACATTTGTGCAAAATGTTGGAACAAAGATTATGGTTTTATTACTATAGATTTGAGTGGAAAAGTAAAAGAAGAAAAATATAGAAATAAAATTAAGGACTTTATAACTTGCATCTAGATATCTGTTAAACATTGTTATGTTTTATGTTCCTTTGTTATGTTTTATATTTGTTATCTTTTACATTCGTTTATTATGTTATAGGGTCCATGGCATGGTGTAACAGCCTCTAAACCCAGAAGTCACTGGCGATGTGTAACAGCCCCCAAACCTTTTATAATTTTATATTACAAACTATTTAATTCATATTTAATTTTTCATTTCCTTGTTAAAATTGTGTTCTTTTAAATCACACACAGAAACACTCATTTACTGTTCACTTGCCAAAATGGAGTTAATTCTTGAAATAAATAATAACAAACTTATTTAATCTGGTAAAATGTTTTCACTATTATTGATGAGCTTAATAATCCTTGGTTTAGAGGAACTGATGTAACTAGACTTTTGGAATACAGAAAACCAAGAAATTCATTATATTATATTGTTGATAATGATGATAAAAAGAAATTTACTGAACTTAAAGGTATCCCTGCTGAAGGGACACCCTTAAACATACAACCAAATGCTATATTTATCAATGAATTGGCTCTGTATAAGTTAACATTTAGATCAAATATGCCTCTAGCTGAAAAGTTTCCTAATTGGCTACCTAAAATTTTTTACGATCAATTAGTAAATATGATGAATATAAATTATATAAAGTAATTAAATTAAAATATATAAAATTAAAACAATGACAGCATATAAATAAAATGAATGAAATTAAAGTTATTCATTAAAAATTAATAAAATAAAAATAAACATGTGGGAAAATTAACATAAACAGTTGATAGGGCTTTTGATGTAATAAATCGCAGAAACAACGAAATCAGAGAAATGGTCCCACATGTACCACAAACACAAAATCCAAATTTAATGCCAACTTTTGTAGTTTTAATATAATTTGATGACAATTGTGAATATGACTATTATGTCATTATAACTCAAAGAAGACATGTTCAAAGGCAATTGTATATAATTCAAGATAGGCATCCAAATCGTGAAGAATTATTGAGATTTTATTATATTTAAAATTCTATCAATTTATATCAAGGAATGAAAGAAATGATGAATGGTCACATTGAGTGTTTTCACAACTATGTTAATACTATCGGAAATAATCATACACAACAACTATTGATTAATGATATTAATAATCTTTGTCGAATTGAGTAAGAAGTTAATTATTATATTTAAATTTCCAAAACAGCTGTGTTATTAATACTTGAGTTATGAGAATTATCAAAACCTAACCATTTGACATACATTTTATCGGCTTTTGTTTTTAAGACTTTTTCAACCAAATATTCATTTGGATAGTCGGTTTTCATGATTTCATATTCACAAAAAATATCCATTATTTATTATCCTTTAGTTTCTTTTGATTTGTAAGTTGGCATACCATAATTTAAAACTCGACAATTAGTAAACAATTCTGTTGACCAATTAGCAGTATATATCTCGAAAATTTTCTTTAGTTTGCTTACACGAGCAACATTGCCAACTTTGTATTTATCTTGCAGTTTTGGTTCAGTAAACACATATGTCGATATTAAATTGTTTTCATTGTTCTTATTAACTTCATTTGGCTTCATGCCAATAGTACTATGTTTTCTATTGTGGTATTCTTTCACATATTCATCTAATATATTGACCAACTTATAATTTCCATTCAAACAAATCTTTTCCACATGTTATTTTTCATTGTGAGATTAAATCTTTCAACAATACTTGCTTTGAATTCGCTAAAAGAAGAATAATGAATGATATTATATTTTTGCATAAGTTCATTAAATAATTTATTATAAAATTCAGATTCATTATCGCTGAGAATATTACGCAGTTTCCTTTAAATTAATAAAGATTATAAAGCAATTGCTACATTTTTAGCTGTTTTATCTTTAATAGGTACAGCAAATGCAAATTTTTAAAAAACATCAATAATTTTCATGATACATTTGTATCCATTGTTTATAAGTGATATTCCTTTCAAATTACCAGTACTCATCTCTACAAGATCAATTTGCTATAAATCATCAATACTATAGGAAAATTACTATTATTCTTGGAAAATTTCTTCTCGATGGCTTATATAATTCATTAATTATTCCCTCTCTCGCAGTGGGGAATTTTTTTTTGAAAGTTCATATATTAGAATTGCATATAGAACACTTACTTTTCTGAGCTAATCGACCATTTTTAGTATTTTCAGTTACAATTTCTAATAACTCTCTTGCACTTCAAGCACCAAGTGTTCTCCATTTAATAGAAAAAATAATAATCTATCATTATATTTTACGAATAGTCCTATTATGGTGTTTAAATCATCATTATATTCCGATTTTTTTTTATTTTTAAAAGTAAAAGTATCACCTTTGCTAGCATCAAAATATTCACTGTGATCTATTTTTGTAGCCCCCTTAATAATGACTATATCTTTATGTGAGATAAACTTAGTAATAACTACTTTATAAACAGAGCAATCCATCAAACAAATAAAGAATATTTGATTATTATCTAAGTGAGAGATATTATTAATTTTATTCAACTTTGCAGACAAATAAAATATATGAGATTGGTTTAAATTTTATAATTTAACATCTAATTGTTTATTAGAAACTTCTTTAGTTTTTTCAACTTTCAAATCAACAATTTTATCACAACAAGTCGAAACTGTTTGACTTAAATTTTATAATTTATCAGCTATTTCTTCACCGACAGCTTCTTTGCTTTTTTGAACTTTTGAGTTAACAAGTTTATCACAGTAATTTAAAACTGATTGGTTTAAATTTTACAATTTATCAGTTATTTTTTTATCGAAATATCTTTCATTGACAGCATCTTTTCCCTTTACAGAATCAGCCATATTATTAATTCTACGATTTAGAATAGAAACATAGTACGTTGTATAAACAAAACTTTACTAAGTTGATCTCGTAACGCGGTAACAATGATATTGTAATTCGATTCTACATATATTTTTAAATCAGAAACAATGGAATTTTTTTTTTTAATCTACATTGTTTTTAATGCATAGTCAGAAACAATAGTTTTATATTTTGAATCTATTTAATTTTTAGTGCCTGCTTTGCATTATTTATTCGTTTTATACAATCAGCAATAGTGTCACTGAATTGTAAATTTATATCTTCTTTTAAAGCATAATCAGAAACAATAGTTTTATATTTTAAATCGACATCCTTTTTAATGCATAATCTGCTATATGATTATTAAAAAATCTTTTATTGACTGCATATTTACTATCTACAGGTTCATTTATAATATCAAGTCTACGTACCAGAATATGAAATATAACATTTTTGTATAATCAAAACAAGTGCTTAGTTTACGTTGTAATATTGTCGATGTCTACATTTAAAGATTTGATCACTGGTTTTCCAAACATATCTGTTATTTAATAATAAAGAAATTATATCGTGAAACTTTTTAGAAAAAAGATGTAATACAATTAAACATAGTTGTCCACAGATAACTGAATTATAATTCTGAATTCGGTAATCATTGTAATAAACATTGCTATTTTTGAAATAATTAATTAAATTACTAGGAATATTACCTCCAAATGAATCTAAATAGTAAACATAGTTGTTTTATTTCAAACAGCAAAGCCAATGAGTGCCTGGATTTGACGAAATGTCGAAATTTACCACAGCACATTCATTTTTGTGCATACTTTTTGGTAGTTCTTCAATCATATAAACATTTCTGAAATTTTTAATATTTAAAAATTTTACATATTTTTTAATATCGATATTCGATAGTTGGTATATATTCAAAATTAGGTTGGGGAATTAAAATGTTTTATTGTATATATATATATATATATATATATATATATATATAAATTATAAATGAAGATAACAAATATAACTTTCGATATTCTCTTTAAGGAGTTAAAAGATTTGGGTATAGATCAATTTTTAACAGATTATCAAATTGCGAGAAAAAATAAAAAATCGAAAGAAGGCAAAAGTTTTAAATTAATTTTATCATTTTCTACCTTCTCCAGGTCTAGGAGTTCTTGGAGAAATCTTTTTTTCTGGTGTGTTTAGTGCTGATTTTGAGTGTGAATTTTTAAATTAAATTAAAGAATTAACGTTACTTATTTTTCAACCCTCACGAACTTGTATGCGCCTTAAGCAATTTGTAACATTACGTACAATCAAGCCAATTTAAGTGTTTTTTTTTTTTTAGTATTTGTTATCATAGCTTATGGTTTTCTCCAACTTTGGTTGGTTTTATGCCTGACTAAAGAAGATCTCTGAATTAAAAAGAGTACGCATTTTTTTTTTTAAGTTAATATTACAGAAAAAATTCAGAAAATGGTCTGAGGAGTTGTTACACTTGAAACACTTGTAAGTTTCAGTTACTCTTGTTATTGGCTCACGGGTTATTAGAAAGGTCTATGAATTCAAGTAATAAGTTCCTTTTTAACTTTGGCGTAAGAAAGACTTCCTACACACTGGGGCAGATGTCCATGAAACAAACAGCTGAGGTTCTATTACATAGCGAACTGAGGAATCTAGCTTACAGGTCATGAACCCACGAACTTTGCCAACCTCTAGTCATATCATTTGCATGGAAACATGTTGCTTATAGTTTTAGAAAAAAAAAGTTTTATACTGTACAGGATATCCCTTCCAAGCTATTTCTCACTTCTGAAATTAATACCTTGGTCTTGTTTACATACTGGATAGTGTTTAAAAACCATATTTCACTGTCCACATTAATCTCGCCATAGTGGTATCTAGAATGTGAACATAATTCTTAGTTTTGCATCGGCGAGCGTGAGTACTGGAGGCACGTTCAACTGCGCTTCCGTGCAAATGATTGCGGATTTCGCTGAAACTAATGGCGCAACATTTGGCTCGTTTAACCACCTTGCACCGCACCTTAGAAACTCGAATGCACTGAAACGGGATGGTCGTACATCACACGGCAACCTCCCATTAAGAAAGGAAACAACGCAGTCTTGTCGGGCGGCACAGCGTGGCAGAGGAAAGTGGTAAGGGAGTTAGGTGATGGATGGTGTGACATCTAGCTCCACAAGCAGACTCTCCACATATGAATATTTATAAGGTAGAGCTAGTTCGCTTCTTTCGAACACTGTGTAACCATGTGTTATGTTAATATTGCATTTGTCTTTCCCTTTCAAACAAAGCTCTAGGTTTTTAACAGCTCAGCGACGCGAAAAAACTCGTTTGTTCTCTGTTTGCATGGTTCGAGAAAGAAATTATCCTAGCTCAGCACTTGAGGGGTTTCCCCAGTATAGGCTGTTCACGGTGAAGTGATCACTTTTGAGGACCTAGTTATTTTTTCTTTTCAGAAATATTTTATCCTTTAATCACCTTTTCAAAGTAAATGTTGCCATGCAAGTAATTAACACAGTGTGTATATTCCACCGCACTCGGAAGTTAACGTCTAAGGTTACAATAGAATATATTTATTGACCTTATTGACCTTAATCCGGTGACCGGGTCACCGGATTTTCGCAAGTGGGAATCGTTGCGGACGATGCCGTAGGTCGGGTTTTTTTTTTTGGGGATCTCCCGTTTACCCCGCCCCTTCATTCCGGGACCGCTCCATATTCACTTCAATCACCCTCATCGACTCTCAAGACCTCACTGTTAAGAGCCACCCAAATCTCTTCACTCATTCACTCCTCTCCCCTCCTTCCTTAAATAACCATATTTTCGCGGCAATGAAACTTTAGCTGTCTTTACCACAGAATATCTATCAAATTAATAATAATAAATTTGTAATACATAAACAATATTAAATGTTACACATATTTTCCTCCTTCCTTCCTAATGTTCACATATGAATAAAACATACTGATGCAAATGAAGCACACAACATTGTATACATATATATTTTTTTTATATAATATAAATTTTAAAAAAAATTAATGCGTGAATGGAATTAGTCATTTGCGTAGGCAGATAAAGTGACAACTCAGAGACAGCATCAATTTTCTTTAGCTTGTTAATTTAATTAGTTATTAAACATGTAGCCTCAGTGAATGATTAATTTTTGTAAAAGGAAATGGTGTCAGTTAATATTCTAATTATTGGTAAGGTGGCGACGGAACATTTAAATCAGGTTACCTCGTTGCACGAAAATATCCTTGGCCATTCCTCCTAGCACAAGAACCTAGTAATTTATATAAATACTACGCAGAAAAAATTAAATAAGCAAAAAATTCCATGCAAAAGTTTAGCCACCCGATAATTAGTCATTTGAAAACATTTTAATCTAATAAATTAGGATAGCTATAAAAACATTAATTCAGTAGGCTCTTCAGCAATGAGTTGTAAACAGCAGTTTACGTCAGCAGTTCATTTAGGAAGTAATAAAAGAAAAATATGTAATTAGAGGTATATGTTAACTTTTCGTGTGTTATTTGAAAACTACGGTATTTCTTTTTTTGTGTGTGTGTGGAGGGGGGGGGGGGGGGGTGAAAATCATGGAGTCTATGAGTACGGGAGGGGGTTACGCTGACTAAAACGAAGGGAAGGAATTTATATCGTTGTCAGTAGGACTGACATACGTGTTCTTTAGGACACTGTCTAGGAGAAAATTACTGTACAGTACAACAAAATGCATTATAGTGCAGAGAAATTGTATATCTATTACAAATTAAAGGATAATTAACAATTTTAATACTGATTGTTGACAACACAAAGGGCGAAAGTGGTTAAAATCTTCATCCCCCTTCCCCCCCCCCCCTTTTGCCAACCGCCATGTATTTACGTCCCGGGTGTGGAATACTTGATAATTTCATATACAAATATTAAATAATTAGATAAATGTTACAATTATATATAATTAAAGTAAAATTAGTATAAGCAACCGTATAAATATAACTAATGCAACTGTGTTAGCGACGTGAAGCGTGAAGTTAAAAAAAGACATCTCAGTGTCATGCATATGACTCAGTGTCATGCATATGACTCAGTGTCATGCATATGACTCAGTGTCATGCATATGGCTCAGTGTCATGCATATGACTCAGTGTCATGCATATGGCTCAGTGTCATGCATATGACTCAGTGTCATGCATATGGCTCAGTGTCATGCATATGACTCAGTGTAGACGTCGCTGTCGATTACATTAAACCTGTTTTCCCAAGTCATCTCCACTAACTGCAATTTAAAACCACGTTAAAGTAACACTTCAAAGCCAAGTTACGTCAAAAACACTCAGCTGGCCAGTTTATGGCGACGTCACGATAATGCTCCATAAACATGTGCGCCTTCAGCTTTCGAGCTATTCGCAAACAATGGTGCCTGACCATGCCACAATGACTTTTCTGTTTGCAGTCCGGCGAGAATGATTCAGGCTTGCTACCACTTGCCTGCAACGTCATTATACCTGTCATTGCTACGTCACTTGCCTGCAACGTCATTATATCCCACGATTAAGATACCGAGAAGCCTAGCAGGCGTTGGTTTCCGAAACAGTGCTTGTACTTTTGAAAAAACTTACACTTGGCGACAGTAAATGGAATTTCAAATAAAAGCACTAAGGCTGGACTCACAACCATCCGTCGCCTCCATCAGTCGCCCGTCCGTCCGTCAGTCATACGTCTGTGTTTTTATCCGTCGGTTGAAAGCGGTTCACAACAATCCGTCATCCGTAGATCCTTCCGTACGACCAAATTTCAGCGTGACAAATTAACATCGTGATCTATCTTTAGTTGGAGGTATATTTTGGTTGGAAATACATTTTCATAACAGAAACTTTTAGGGAAATGACTATTTCACGCGATAAGTATGTATACTGAGTTGTTGTTTACGTTTTAAATTTCTGAATTTACCACCAAAGATAACATACACAGATCCACCGACTTACATTTTATTTCTAAGTGCGTATTCGCGTCTAAGGAATGTCGTCAGAAGGCGGTGGCCCATCTGTCCGTCCGTCGTAAGTTCAAGTTTGAGATATATTTGACCGATTGATGTATAGAACAAAGTTGCCTTGCGATTGGTTGAAGATCACGTGACCTCCGGACGGACAGGCGACTGACGGATGCGACAGTTGGTTGTGAGTCCACCTTATGCCCGGTTGCAACGTCGTAGTTCGAAACTCGATCCGAGATAGGATCTAAGATCGATAAAGAAAACTGTTACACCATTCTAGTTCAGAGCTGGACTGGAGATCGAGATGAAATTCATTTCGAGTCGCCGAAATTGGCGGTTCGAAATCTCGATCCGAGATCAGCAGCCATCGTCGAGAAATGTAGTTTGAAAATACGCTAAAAGATAGAACTTCGTTCGATTGTTTTCTTGGGAAATTAAAACAACATTATACGCACTTGAATATTATTCAGTAAAATTGATACAACAATAATTCACTTAAAACAGATAAAACATCGCACATCTATTTCTATCTATAGTGAAAAATACGCCTACTTCCATAACGTCATATATTACGAACCAACAGCAAAATATGTCTCATACTTAATCTCGATCTCTCACTTTGGAACCAAGATTGACAAATCGGAGATCCAGAATCTTGAAATTTCGTTGGTGCAACACTTTTACATTGGAACCAAGATCAAACCGGATCATGGTTCGGAACTAGGATCATTTGATCTCGGATCGGGGAAGGGGTTGGTGCAACCGGGCATTAATGCGATAAGTTGTACATCATAGTTGACTACCACATGTAGATGGGATTTATACAAAATCTATTAGAAAACTTCTATGAGAATAAAGTCCGTGAACTGTCCAAATGAGGGATAAAGAAAGCTTACCTCAAGCCACGCACATCGGTGAGTGCTTAAGTGTACGTCAAATGGAGATGAAACAGTGACATAAAGCAAGGTCCGGGGAAATGGGAGTACTCTGAGAAGACCCATAGGCCGTCGGAGACGTCCGCCACGTGACCCCGCTGGGTAATCGAACTCTGTTCAAGGTGTTGCGAGGTGAATATTCGGGACCTCCATACCACCGTACTCCCAGCCACAAGTGTAATTTAATTACCATCTTCCAGAACACGCAACGTGAACACAGTCAACGATAAAGGTTCGGTTTTATCATGAAGTAGGTATAATCCATTCACGGTTACTTTGGATATTCTTCCGCCTCGTGCAAACTAAGTCTAACTAAGCCTATAAATTTACCCAAAGGACAACTCACCGAACTCGTGCGCAATCAGTTGTAATGATATTTTATGCATGAGAACTATTGCTTACTAGGCGCTACCAACACACACGCTTTCTCACTGTTTTTATTAATATTTACTATAGATGAAATATTATAACTATCAAATAAAATATAGGTGAAACTTCAATTTAACAAACAATAAGGTACTTTCTTGTTAACACAAGTATAAAACGCTCGTGATACATGGCATATGCAGAAAATAACTAAACACGTCATACATGGGGTAATTTTTCAAAGGTTTAATTCAAAATGTGTGAAGAAACCGCGATTAGCCTATATTTCAAAATTCAGAAGTGAAACAGCCGCTTGTACAGGGAACTCCAGCCGAACGTACCAGGAAAATGGCATCACGGGCGAGCAGCGTGTTGAAACGCCGTTTGCCAATAGTGCCTGGTAACTTACTTGCCAGCAGCAGGCTAGCCAATAACGAACATTTCGCAGCATGCAGTAGCCAATCGGACACAAGGGCCGTTTCCAGAGCCTCGAGGATCTAATCAGAGAATAGATACGCCTACGTGAAAGAACCGCGACGCCATTTCGACTCTGTATACCTATCTACTCTGTCATTTTACTTGGCATTCTTAACAAAAGATGATTGCATAAGCTTACGAATAGCTCGAAATTTCTTACTGGATGCTCATAAATGAGCCATGTTGCGGATTGGACGTGAACTACCAGTGGTCCAGACAAGTGAACGTGACGTCATAGCGTGAACGATCACCAAGTATTCCTTCAAGAGCTGATGAATAGCCACGTCTACAAAATACTTTCACAATTGTTTCATCTAAATCCATTAAACAAAAATCATGTTTCGACATATCTAGTAACCGAACAAAAACTACTATTGCTGTTCGTAGTGGAGTCGTCACGTGTGTAAATATGCATATGAGCTTAAATTATTCTGAATGCAAATGTGGGTAAGACACTGAAACAATATTGCTAATGGCTGGCCGGAATACTGCTATCCAGATGACCCGACAAACTTGCTTTAACTACACACGTAAAAGTAAAGTTGGTTGATGATATTAAATACTCTGATATTTTAGCAGTCATCACACATATACATTTCGCACTCTTAATAGGCAATGAACATCACACTCATATTAAATACTCTGGTATTTTAGCAGTCATCACAAATATACATTTCGCACTCTTAATAGGCAATGAACATCACACTCATCCCCCCCTTCCCCTCAACCCAATTAATGTATAAGCTGTTCATGGTTAAAGTAGCACTTTTGAGGCCCTAGTTTCTATTTTCCTATCAGCCATTTTTATCCTTCCACCACCTTTTTCAAATAAACATTGTTAGGCCTATGTAAGTATTAACTGGAAAGTTAACGTCTAACGGTACAATAAAAAATATTTTTTGACTGTTATTCCAAATGAGAGGGCTTCAAGAAGTGCTCATTTTACCCGTGAACATCCTATAGCTCACATACCGTGATATTGGTCTACGCGGTGACCAGTTAATATCGCTATTACTTTACAGAGATTCTACAGCTCATCGGTAGATAAAATTAAACAAAAACTGAGTCAGCTTAATTATATCACGCATGGAAAATCTTCAGATAGGCTGTACCTGAAACCACAATGGTAAAGCCTATATGAAAGAGATAAAATATGTGGTGACGAGAAGCGATTTTCGTTGGAAAGCTTGGTTTCGCCAGTGCTTCACAAACCGCTAGCTAACTGCAGCATGGCCACTTTCACGTCCGTCACAAAGGAACAATAGTTAGCAATAATTAAAATAACTCAAACACCCGAGCGAGGCGGGAAAGTGAGGGTGTCGGATTGGCAACTCGGCGTCTCGTGGACCGACTGAGCTGCCTTACGTAAGCGGTGTAGCAAACACTCTTGTTCGCACGCGCCATTTCGACTCGGAGAAATATTACACAAGTTTTACTCCCGGGTGGCTTCCGCGTTCCCTGCGGCTCACCTGGGGTTCGCCGACTCGTGACCTTTACTCGCGCTTCTGGGCGGGCCATCATGTTTGCTGTCAGATTACGGCTGACCCCGCGCTTTCAGAAACATTTCGTCGGGGGAACGAAACTCTTCGCAGCCTCCTGGAAAAGCAAGTTTGTTTCACAGGAATGACTTTAAAAATAACCACAACGATGGTTTTTCCCACGTCATATGAATCTCACACGCCAAAATGTTATTGAAGGAATACCTACCGCTCATTTGCATTATAGTCTATTCTCGGTTTCTTCGCACTTTTTGTTCAAACCTTTTAAAAAACACCCCGTGTATTATATGTCTAGTTGTTTCCTGGCGGATCTTAACATCGAGATCTTCAGAGCCGATGAAGATGAAGTGAGGTGAGCATGGAGCGGCGCCAGAATGTAATGGCGGGTGAAACGGGAGATGCCCGAGAAAACCCGCCGACCAGCGGCCTCGTTCGGCACGATTCCCACATGCGAAAATCCGGGAGCAAGCCCGCCGGGAATCGAACCCGGTTCGCTAAGGTGGTAGGCGAGTAGTCTAACCACTACATCACCGCGGCACCGGTTGGTTCCTAAATATATCATATATCACAAGTGTTTTGTAGTTTTGGATAACATAAAAGTACTTATTTTTGGTTAAATTTAACATTAATCTATATATTAAATTTTTTTATTATTATGAATAAAACCAAAAAAAGAAAATAGATGTGTTGCTAATGCCTAGTAAGTAATAGTTCTTAGGAAAATAGAATTACACTGAGTGCGCACGAATGTGTTGTGTGTCCATGTGGTGAGATTTTCCAGACTTAGTTCAGCTTAGTTTACATGAGGCGGAGGAATACCCTGGAAGTAGAACTTTAGCAGGGTGTCATAAACGTTGTAAATATCCGTGAATGGCCTGTGAATCATTAATGACACGTCCTATAATGACAGACAGCCGCTACGTGTGCAAAACAACAGTTGAATTCCACTTAATCACTGCCCCAGCGACAGGTTAAGCAACTACATTACCTACCTGGGCTGCCAGAATAACTTCACGGGCGCTAATTTTAATGATTGTTTTAACGACCAAATAATATCTTAGTTATTCTAAGTTTCACAAATATGTATGCATTTTGAAAGACATATAATATTGAATGGACGAAGACAACGCATTCTTTAGGTCGTTTCCCGGTGAACTACAACTACTTCTTTTGTCTAACTTTATTCAAGAAGCCCAAAAATATTATACTGAACCATGAGTCACTGTTTAAGCGTACTGAAAACCTTACAATATGTTATGTTATATGATCTACCATATAGTGTTTAAATATTATACTTTATTAGTAGCAATAATATTTTTTCAACTCAATCATTATTGCTGTCAAATAAGTTTGCAAACTTAACTGTTAAGTTACGGTTAAACTCTTTTTGTGATGCGTGACTAGAAAACCGCACACCACAGCTCGCACTAAACTGAAACTACCTGGAGTAATTTGCAGGCCTCGCTAACATTGAAAAATATCACGTAAACCATTAAGGCGCGGTTATGGGCGAATTCTCCACAGATAGTCACACCTTAAACCAGCTAAGTTTGAGTAGGCCTCCCTTGGAAAGGCATGTCTTGAAAAACAAACTTGTTTCTCATTTTAACTCATGAACCAATGGTTTTGCTCTCTTTTTGTAAATCACAACACTGTAACAGCGACTTTGTCAATTGTATTTACGATGCCTGTATTTCTAATAACTGCAAAATGATCAGCTGAAAGGTGCCAGACATCCTCAAAGCTTCAACATATCTAAGCAAAAGAGTGTCACTTTTTTTTTGTCTAGGACTACCGTTTGCTATATAAAGACATGATGGTCAGCAAAAAAAAAAAAAAAATCAAAGTTCCCGATGGAACCGGCGCTGGCCTCACCAAACCTCCCCTCCAGGTGGCCGATACCTATTAAAAGGTCATTCCTGGAGCGCTTCTTTCTAGCCAAGCTACTTTAGCCCCCACAAACAAAAGCTAAATCGGCTCTTTTGATCTCAGGTAACCACCGGGAACTTTGCAATTTTGAAACCGTCATGCTGTCCGAAAATTGAAAAAGAACACTACTACTAATCTACTCACTCACACACTAACTAAATACGCGACAGCGCAAATCCTACTCGATTGAAATTTAAGCATGACGGTATTCCCCTATCTGCCTTCTCGGCTCAGTGCGTCTGGGTCATGCTGGACTTAGTTTTGGGGGATGTCCGGTAACCAGTAACATACCCCTCCACCTCGCCCCCTGACGCAAAGAGCTTGTTACGAAAACCCAAAAATAACATTCCGATTCGGCACTCATGCACACACAGACTCATTCAGTTCCATCGCTGCGCGCTATTCCGCTTTGCCTTGTCAGTCTTAATAAAATTCAAACATTTGCTTTCAACTTTGTCCATCCGGTAAAATATGCGTGAGCTTTGCTCAGCATGTCGTCTTTTCCAAGGTTGTCTAGTTCTGGTGTATTTGTTACTAGCCGGGCAGTTGGAGGCTCAATGGGAAGGAGTTAATCTCTACTTTTCCATATTTGCTCCATCCTGTTCGATAAATACTTCTACTCGAACCATTCCTCCCAGATCCTTCCTCCACCCGGCTAGGCCCCTCCCAGGGGGAGGGGCATGTCACTTCTGTGTGGCGTGACCAAACTGGTGGTAGGATGGCAGCCGATGCGAAGGACTAGTACCTGACCACAGTGTACCAATTGAAGGGCTTACTGTAGTCAAAAGTACGCCTCCCGTATGTGCGGATGGCATCCTGAAGGGCGTCAGATTCTATGAATCTTTCGCCCCTACACCAGAAACATTCTTTAACCAGAGTGACCAACTCTGTATGATTGGTCGGCAGGCCTGCCTGGGCAACGACAAGCCTATCAACAGTCGCCATTCTCGGAAACAGAACCTTATCTCCCCCTCCATGTTTCTTATGACAAGGGCAAGAGCTGATGTCAACGTCGTCGGATCTTCCAACTTAGTTAACATCGCCCCCCTGATCAGGTAGTTGTAGAGCCATTGCGGGTCATTAGGATCTGCTTGTGCAGGCCAGGCCTGTACAGCAGCAGCCACAATGTTCTTCTCATCCGGCCAGCCAATTTCAATTGTTTTGACTTCCTCTGGGGTTGCCAACGATTTTCTCATTAGTGCTTTATGGAGGAAGACTTCCCTCTCAGCTTCGATACTACGGGACTGTTCGGTCAGTACCTCCTCCATGGGCACTCCCGTTGACCATACCTCCCTGGCACGGTAAATGGCACAGACGGTTCTTCTTCTGTCATCGCATTTGAGCCTGCTCATGTTTCAAGTAACACGAGCAAAGCCCTCACGCACAAAGACCACAGGGCTCCATGCACACGGCCAACCAGGTGGCTCTCTCTCTTGAGAGCCATGTCCACTTGACATTTGCCGTTCTAGGTCTATAACTCGCGTCATAGACGTAGACCATGGGTAGTTTGTTTCCCTTTTCTGATGTTGCTTCTATCCTGGAAGGGGGGGGGGGGTTCAGGGGTTCAGCCCATGCACCCTAACAGGTTGTTCCAATGTATCCAAAGATTGTTGTGGGGGATTTGTTGGGCCACCTCCATCATCCAAAATTACTACTGGGAAGATGTGGTCACCCATTATGGATTTCAACATCTATCCCAGTCTCTTCCCTCCCGTTGTTCACCTCCGACATGTCCAGGTTCAAACTCAACAGCTGAAAAAAACAGCTGGAAACATGGATAGCAATAGTTTCCTTATTGGAGATGAGACCGGAGGCGAAGATGATCATGAAGACAGCATTGTTGATAATGGCCATGACGACAACGTTGACGAAGTATCTAATGAGAAGGATGATGATTCTCTCGATGTTCCCACACATTTATCCAACGAATTTCCATCGACAAGTGGTGTAAAGAATGCAGAAGGAGTCAAGAATGTTCGTTACATATTTCCCTAAGACCCGCATGAATTTGTTTATAGACTCATACATTTGATTGGCATTGCCAAAATTCGAGGATCTCTCACACATAGTTGAGAAGTATCCAATCATCGATGAACTAAAGGATCGGGGTTAAATCAGATGAGACTGTTGGCTAATATCCAAGATTTGCAAACATCTGAGAAAGGTAAAGATCGAATATATGAAATAATTAGAAAGATAGAATGTATATAACAAGTAAATAAATTAAATTTATGTATAGGCCTACATTATAATGTGAGTTTAATTTATTACACAGTCCGTTCTGCACTCTAAATCTGAACCAGTGAGAATTTCACTGTTGCAATCAGTCAAACGTATCTGACTGATACATCATTCACTTCAGTGAATTTAACCGATGAACCAGTGAAAAAATGCCATGTTTCCTTCACTAATTGATTCAGTGACTTTTCCTACTGATTCGTCAGTCATTTTTTTCACTGTTTGCTCAGTGGTTTATTTTTTACTGATGGACCAGTGAAACATCTGAGCGACATTCTCCGTCTCTAATTATTTTTGACTGATGTATCAGTGAAACTGCGTGTAAAAATGGCCGCCGAACATCGTATAAAAATGGCAGTTAAATAACGCGTAGTAACAACGAATAAAACTAATACAAAATACTTTCTGAAGTGTGTTTCGTCTTTCAAAACGCCATTTTACCAGGTAATATGAACACACAGCCTTTCATTTCGCTTTTACGTCTTACATTTCGATTCCATGTAAACGCCACACTGCTCTGTTTGGATGTTTAAATTACATTTAATGTAGTGAAGAGAGTGCACTAATATGTAATATCCGTTTTCACAATCATAACGGAACAAATCAAACCAATACAAAAAATATGAGAATACAACTGCAAACTACAAGATTTTGCAGCGCAACTATAAAACATATATGGTCCTTCCCTAATTACGACTTGGTGCGTGGTAGCTGAGACGGTAAGTTAACGGCCTCGAGTAGGAGGGTACGCGAGTTCAATCCCGACAACCTGCGGAATCTTCTTACTTTTTTAAATTACGGGAAATTGCACAATATAAATAGTAAACTATCGTAAATATGTTTATTTCACGTAATTATTTGGGTACATTCATCACAAGCAATATTTAATTCGCCACTGCAGTCGGCCGTCACTTATTCAATCAATGAAATTATATCACGTCACTAATTCAATCAGTGAAATTTTTTCACTGAAACAATTAGTGGTTTTCACTGATTCTAAGTGGAGCCATTTTCATTGATTTTAGTAGTTGAATTTCACTGATTCGAATTTAGAGTGTACTTCTCTGAAATACTTATAAATTCAGTGGTGTATTCAATCGATTGCGAGAGCCTGTTTTAGATAATTATTTTGTGAAAATATGCCGGAGGATGGCTATGGTAGGATTTGAAGTATTATGCATTGCTCGGGTAGTTTAAAATCGGCTGAGTTTTATACGGCGAATGAGTGAATGAAGGAATAGTTTTGAGGAATTTTTTGCAACTGGTTGGTTGGCCTGGTCATTTGGCGTGGCCCATGATATGCTCAGCCTTGGTTGAAATGTTTTGTGAAGATTTCCAAAGTTTTGCAAAGATTTTGCGAAGTTTTTGTGCGAAGAGGTTAGAACCGATCAGTATTAGGCGAATTTTCCGAGAATGGTTGCCATCCGCTGTTGGAATAGGTGGTTGGTGTGATCGGATGGTCTTGTCCACTGTTGTAGACATTTTTGCAGAGAGAGGTTTTGGCAGGAGCTAGTCTTGTGTAGAGTCAGTCTCTCCAGGAACCGGTTCAAGTTTCGTTTGTAAAAAGGGGAAAAGGTTGAGAATCGTGTGGTTGCGATGCCGGATCGGATTCTCTTAAGAGTTGTCAGGGAGGTAAACAGAAAAATTCTCATAATCAAGTCATTCCTTCGACACCCATTTGTTACTCAGCCTGCCAGTTATAATCCATTTAATGTAAGTGGGGTAAATTTTGACAGTTCTAGAAAATTAGTACGGCCATAATGTATCCTTTCCAGCACAATTGTTTTGTCACTGAAGAGACATGTTTGTAAACAAATGTTCGAGTCCAATGCACACTTGCAGTTTCCTCTTTACTTGTATTTCCTGGCATGGCATGCACTGAAAGACTGACAGCTAACTTCCGTCCAGTAATTAATGTAGGATATTATCGCTAGATTGGTACTCCAAACTGTATTATTTTTGTAATTGCCAAGTTAACTTTGTTAGGGTTCTGAGTAGTATGAGGGTATTCGTTAAGAAACAAAAGGGATGCCGCCTTTATTGATATCAACGGATTGAATCGATAGAAACGTTAATTAAATTGATTGAAAGGTTTAATCAAAAATGAAGAGGGTTATTAAAAATGGAAAGGGTTTAATTTTTTAAAGGGTTAAACGTATTAAAAGGGCTAAACGTATTAAAAGGGTTAATTTTTATTGGGATAAATTTTTTGTGTTTTTGGCGTAAGAGTGTACTAAGGGTCTTCTTTCATTCCTTTTGTGGGGAGCAGCTCTGGTACGTCCTCACCCTCTGAGCTCTGGCACATTACCGAGGTGTGGCATGTTGGGGACGGGGTGTATATGTGGTGAGTTTTGTACAAGAGCGGCCTAAGTGTACATTTTTTTGGTTTGGTAGTGATATTGCTTGTAGACGGTGTTGGTAAATACGCGACTTTGAGAGAATGTATAATTCCAAATGAATAACAGCATTGCACGATAGAAATGACGAGTGTTAAAATGAGTTCTATGCATAAATAATTAACATGAGAGAGAAGTATAAATGCCTGGTCTCATAAAGAAACAAGTGCGATTACGTGAGTCTCTAGAATAAAATTATTACTTAATGAAAATAAATTAAACGTAAGAGATGAATACATCTACAACGTGATTTTACTACCCCGAGCTGTATGTTAGAAATATATTTTACACGAGAGAAGTATTACGAATGAACACAACTACGTGAATAACATCTGGTGTTGACAAGTGCTAAACGATCACAATTATGTGACTTTCCATTCTGGAATTAACTAACGATCTACAACAAATCAAAAAAGTCCCTATAAATTAAATGGTTAACGAACACAGTAACAATATATATGTAACACTACTTGACACCTCTCGCACATACATGACAATATTTGAAAATACGCCCATCTGCCTGTGAGACTGCTGAGGGATTTCTGAAACGTAATCCACATATAAAAATAGCTTAATTTATTAACATGCAAAAAAAAAATAAAATGTTTAATATACGTCCATTCGCTCGGGAGGTCACTGCAGCACTGACTTGGATATAAGACTTAAGTCAACTTATAACCTACGTTTGATTATAGACTGGGATGAAAAACTCGGGTATTTTAAAGAAAATACAAAATGGCTAACGAACACAAGTACACGAAAATGATTTAAAAAAACACGTAGCGAAATAGCACAAGGAGCTCCCCCAAAACACATCTGTCCCTCTCGGAAGCTGGTGAATTAATGAAGCGAGGTTACGCATGAAGAATGACTATATATACGTGGAGCGAAGTCGGAGGCTGACAAATGGATAGAAATGATGTTTACGATGCACATACTCATATATAAATTAGACTAGTTTAATTAACAACGAATTAAAAAAACATGTTATGAAATCGCACCTCTACCAAAACACATCCATCCAGCTCGGATATCAGTCAATGAATGACTGGATTGTATGACAAGTGCCAGCTTATAAACTGTTATATACGTGGAGTGCAGCTGAACTAAAATCTACGACTGACAGAACCTATTACCCTACCAAGCTACTATTAACGACTTGATTACACTATTCGTCCTACAAAAGACAATGAAACGATAACTAATTTTTCTTAAACTTATCTAGATTTTTTAAATTAAAGTTTTACGATTGTAAGAATAATGTTCTTTTAACACAAATTATTTCCGTCGAAGCGTAGGGACACTCGGATGGCATGAAGACACCTTATAGAAACGTACTATGCCTATATATTAAAAACAAATAACGGATGTACTACAAATTTTTTCCATTAAGTATGTGAAATTCACAGCACTATTTACCGAAACAACAGTTAGAAATAATTCCAAGTTTTGTCGACCGAACATAGAAACGTAGTTGAAACGAAAGTTATTTTATTCCCGATTAATAAGATTTTCTATATTAAAACGAGATACACTGCTATCATTCTCCAAAGCCCACTGGGCGCCACGTCCTGTGAAGTTCACTGTCGCATCACAAAGCCCGCTGGCCGCCTACCCCTTGGTCGTGGCATGGTATCCCGGCAGCTGCCCGAGAAAGTCGAGTGAGCTGGTGTATATGGGTATTCTGGTCAAGTGTTTGCGAAAAACTAAGATGGTGCCAGACAGCTAGAAGCATGCAGATCGCTCCTTGTTGCAGCCCCCTTAGCCCCTACCCCACCCCTTAGACTGTTTCAATCCAAGGTCACGGAGCAACACCCCAGAGCATGTCTTCTGCCATCTGTCCTCTTCCCCTCCAACATAAAGTTTGTTTTCGGAGGGCTGCTCATTCAGAGTCCACACACCCTGGGCTACACCCCCACCCCAGTGCCCATTTTTTGCTGACTGCATAACTCCCTGGTCCAAGCACCCGCCCTCGCTGTCGATCCAAGATCAGGCTCCCTCGTACAGCAAAGTTTCGACTCATTCGAATACATTTAACCTGTGTTACTTGCAGGAAAAGAAAATTCCACAACTCCCACCAATCAAAATTTATATCACTGCAGTAAATATTACATGAAATCTTAATCTCCTTAAAATACCAACAATTATTTTATCAATCTGGAAATGAGTTTTAATCCAATAATCTTTATACAGCTTTCCAGAAACCGTTTTTCCTGTTTTCCAGGAAACTAACTATATTTTCATACAAGAGATATTTTCACTCACTAAATTTTAAGCATTGAAAGAAATGCGATATTTTTTCAAGCACACGTATTTCCACTTACACAAGTTTCAACTATTACATTGGAAGACACATGTATGCATATTCAAACTTTCAATCTGTTTTTTAATATTTATTCGAATAGCAAAAAAAATATGTATTTAACCTGTAGACTTCTCTACAACAGTAACATTCACTTATAACCATAGTTTCAATTCAAAAGTTTCCTAGCCCAGAATTTCTACTCTTCTATCTACGATAAAATATGCATAGCTGAACATATTTATAAAATGTTTTCCCTTGAAAATAAATTTCGATGTCATATTACTGAAATTACACGAATGAAAGTTGAAATGACTTCTATCGGAGCTGGAATCTGTCAATTTCCATGATGTTTCATTACATTTAAGAAACATTTAAAGTAAAACAATGAAATATTTTGTAATTGTACACCCCATCTTTTAGGATAATACATTCCGACTGACAACAAATTATTTACATCTTAAAGAGATACCATAAAGAAATAATTCTATTCTGTACAACTTAGGGAATCGACATAACAAATTATCAGACAACATTTTCTGGGAAAACAAAATTTGTGTTACATATGCATGTTTAAAACAGAAGACAGTTAAAACAATCACAGCTCAAAATGGCTTACTCAACAGAATAGTCTCCGACTAATACAATCGTTTAGTAAACAAAGTCTTAAAAAATTACCTACAAAATACTTCCAAACCTATCTCTCCCTTCTACATTCCTGAAATTAAATTATTATTTATTCATTTTAATCAAATACCAAGTGAAGACATATTCCATTTAACACACATATATTCATCACATGATGAGTTAGTATGCATACCTACATAATTAACATATTAATATTAGAACGGGAGACATTTTATCATCAATAATGAAACCTGTTACTGTTTAAAACAGTATATTCATACAGAAACAAGTTAGTTGTCACTCTGACATTGTGAGGATAACATCTGTTAGGAAATAAACTTTCCCCTTACACTTAAGATATTCATTTCATCTACATTGATGAAATGGAGACATCAACTTATAAACTACACTGTAAATACTGCTGGAAAATTTTCACTATCGACTACATTATTCATAGGCATGAGATATGTGAATATTTGAAGAATTAATCTTGTACGATTCTTAACTATTATACTGTTTTCGCCAGTTCGCACGAACAAATAACTTGAGTCGTGATGTCAAAATCTGTAAAAAAAAAATAATCCTCCTCCTGAGAAAGTAAATTTACAGTCTACACCATATAATATCACAGTAGGAGAGGGAAATAACTTAATTCCAAGGAATGAAATATAATCAGATTGTTTGAAATATACAATAACACATGAACGTAAGGATTATCGACATAAACTACCGCAACCAGCTGCGAAGACCAGTGACGATACACTTAATATTTCTAAGCAAAGTAAAGTCGATATATATTGATATATGATGAAACATCAGGCGAAGACAGTAGTGAGGATGTCAGTGATAATGTTCAAGACATTCCTTCAACAAATTTGATTAACCTGCAAAAACACTGTGAACATTACAGAATAAAATATATGGTTTTGTTTATAACAACACTTAAGGAACGAGGTTACAGCGAATGAAGTAATATTTGCAAACACCAGAAAAGTATGATTATAAATTTCAGTTAATCTTGATATTACTTAACTGAAAGAAGTAATTATTTCAAGTAAACATTTCATGATAGGAATATGTTTCTATTTCAAATATTATGCCTTCCTCAACCCAATTAAGTTGTTTGAATTTGGTTTGAGTGTTGATTAGGTTTTTGAGGAATAAAGTATGTTTTGTGGAATTAACCATCTTATTTGAGGAATAAACAGCCTCATTTGTGGAACAAACAGGCTCATTTGAAGAATAGTTTGTTTTGTGGAATGGTTTTGTGGAATAATGTGTAACCAGTATTTTAAAAAATTTTGGTATCTATGTTTGTGAATCACGCTATATCTGATTGTGCTATGATTTTCGTAACCTCCTATACTAGTTTGATGATATGTGAGATAGTGATTTGGGATGTCATGATGTTACTTGTGTAGGTTTTTGGAGCAATATGTACTTGCTCGTATGTTTTGGAACATTCTATATTTAGTTTTGTTAAAATGATTTGGTAACTTGTTCAATGTTTTGTGTTATCCTATACTTGTTTATGTGTTTTGGAGGAAGCTGTATGTGATAGTGTTAAGATGTTGTATAAATTTGTGAAATAACTGTGTGTATATATTTTTTATAAATAAATTATCTTGTAAAATGAATTTTTGCTTTTATTTCACCTCTTAAAAAGTGTAATTTCTTTCCTACAAAAAATATTTTCTCGACAGAGTGAGAGTGGGAGAGGAAAGTAATTAAAATGTCGTAACAGAGAGAGATTCTTAAATTTTATATTTAAAGTATGATGTATTAACACGAAATATAGGTGTATTGAAAAAGCCAGAGGAAAAGTTCTGGAAGTGAGCACTCCAACCACTGTTCCATAACAAACAATATAATATATATTTCTTATATTACGATACAAAATTTCTTTGAATTTTATCTGGGGATTAAGATTTCGGGTAATATTTAGCTTCAGGGATATAAATTTTGATTGGTGGGAGTTGTGAAACCTTCTTTCGCTGCAAATAAGACAGGTTTAATGCATTCGAAAGAGTCCAAACTTTGCTGCATGAAGGTGCGTTACCGTGGATCGACAGCGAGGGCGGGTTCTTGAACCAGGGAGTTCTGCAGCCAGCAGAAAAAATAACTCTATGGTGGGGGTGAAGGGCGGGGGGTGCATGGTCTTGGACAGAGCAGCCCTCCAAATACGAACTCGTGTGTTGTAGGGGAGGGGAACAGATCGCCGAAAATGCACTCTGGGGTGTTGTTCCATGACCTTGGATTGAAACTGTCTTTTCGCACAGTCATCTTCTGTCCAAGGGGTGGGGTAAAGGCTAAGGGGACTGCAATCAGGAGCGATCTGCTCGCTGCCAGCTGTCCAGCGCCATCTTAGTTCTTCGTAAACACTTGACCAGGATACATGCATACACCAGCTCACTCGACTTCTCCGGGCGACTGCCGAGGTACCGTGCCACGACCAAGGGGTAGGCGGCCAGCAGGCTTTGTGACGCGATAGTGATCTTCACTGGGTGCGGTGGCCAGCAGGCTTCGGAGAGTAATAGCCATGATTCTCGTTTTAATATAAAAAAATTTAATTAATCGGGAATCAAATCATTTTCATATAAACTATGTTTCTATGTTCGGTCGACGAAACTTGGAATGATTTCTAACTGTCGTTTCGGTAACTAGTGCCCGGAATTTCACGTACTTAACGGAAAAAATTGGTAGTACGTTCGTTTTTTTTATTTTTATATATAGTACGTTTCTATAAAGTGTTGCACGATTACGCTTTGCAGCATTAAATCCTTCTTCACGTCATCCGAGTGTCCCTACAATTCGACGGAAATAATATGTGTTAAAAGTGGATTTTTCTTACAATAGTGAAACTTTCGTTAAAGAAAAATCCATGTGAGTTTTTGTATAACATTATTTAACGTTTCGTTGTCTGTTGTAGGACGAATAGTGTAATCAATTCATTAATAGTAGCTTGTTAGGGAAATGAGTTCTGTCAGTCGTAAATTTCAACTCAGCCGCACTCCACGTATATAACAGCTTATAAACTGGCCCTCGTCCTACAATCCAGCTCCTTGTGCGATTTCACTGTGTGTTTAGTCATTTTCATGTACTTGTGATCGTTAGTCATTTTGTATTTTCATAAAAATCTCCCAATTTTTCACCCCTGTCTATAATCAAACATAGGTTATAAGATGACTTAAGTCCTATATCCAAGTCACTGCTGCAGTGACCTCCCGAGCGAATGGACGTATATTGAACATTTTATTTTTTATGCATGTTCATAAATTTATTTATTTTTACATGTGGATTTCGATTCAGAAATCCCTCAGCAGCCTCACGAGCAGATGGACGTGTTTTAAAATATTGACAGGTATGTGCGAGTGGCATCAAGTAGTGTTACATATATCTTGTTATTGTGTTCATTAGACGTTTAATTTACAGGGACTTTTTTTGATTTGTTGTAGATCGTTAATTAATTTCACAATGGAGAGTCATGTAATTGTAATCGTTTAGCACTTGTCAATACCAGATGTTATTCACGTTCGTAATACTTCTCTCGTGTAAATTATATTTCTAACATACAGCTCAGGGTAGTAAAATCAGATTGTAGATGTATTCATCTCCTTAGGTTTAATTTATTTTCATTACGTAATAATTCCATACTGGAGGTTCACTTAATTGTACTTGTTTCCTTATGAGACCAGGTAGTTATACTTCTTTCTTGTGTTTTTATTCATACATAGAATTTGTTTAAACACTCATCATTTCTCTCGTGCAACGCTGCTATTCATTTAGAATTATACTATATTTCAAAGTCGCCTATGTACCAACACCGTCTACATGCAATATCACTATCAAAAAAATATATACACTTAGGCCACTCTTGCACAAAACTCCCCTCACACATATATATGTACACACACACACACACACACCATCCCCAACATGCCACACCGCAGTCGCGTGCTAGAGCTCAGAGGTTGAGGACGTATCAGAGCTGCTCCCCACAAAAGGAAAGAAAGAAGACCCTTAGTATACTCTTGCACCAAACTCACAAAAATTTATCCCTGCCAAAATTAACCCTTTCAATACATTCAACCCTTTCAATAAATTTGCTCCTTTTTCATTTATGATTGATCCTTTCCATTTTTCGATTAACCCTTTCAATCTATTTAACCCTTTGATAATAATAAAAGCGGCATCCCCTTTGTTTCTGAACGAACACGCCCCTTCTACTGTTCTGTTTTATTTTGATGGAAAAAATGAAACAGTGATAGGTTGGTGTCTTGAGTTTAACGTCCTTCATGGGACGGCATTGTTTTGAAGTTCTTACAATTGTGTGCAATTTTGAGCTCCATATTGTTTTGATGGTGAAGTGGAAAATTTCGCTCTTATGGAAATAACATTTAAATTATTGTAAGTTTGGAAATTTTACCTTCAATGAAAAAACAAAACGCGATGTATAGTCGTTGTCCGTATTCGTACAGATGCAGAGACATACACACACACTATGACCGAAGTGAATCTTACACTCGTTGAATTTACGATATAGACAAATAAACAAATATCATTCACGCACTACAAAAGTGTTGAGTGTGCAGATTTTTCAGGCCACGTGTATTTTAATAATTATAGTAACTGTTTACAAATAAATAGTTTATAAAACATGCAAACTTACTGATTGTAAAATTCGCAACTTCTAGAACACGTATTTTTCTATGGTAATAGTTTCAAGTTTACTTCACTAAAATTCCATTTGTTCGTCACTAAAAATAAATAATTTATTTGCAGAAACATTCAGTAAAATCAACAATGCGCACGTTTCCTGGAACCAACAAACCTAAACTTCCATATGTAAATTATATTCGTGTGATCGTGACGCTTCATTGCTGACGGCAGTTAAGGAAAATGGCGGAAGCGGAACGAGTAAGTTTTACGAAGTGGTAAACACGTACCGATTAATATTACATTTTAATCAAGAAAACGCACTACAACAGACCCTTTAAGCAACTATGCTTAAAGAAAGCAAATAACAAAAGATTTAACTATCGATAAAATATTCCGACAACACCAACAAGATACTCGGATAAACACGATGAGAAAAAGCACACGCACATCTTCGTTCACTGGGTTGAATACTGGAAACATAAACATGGCTAGCCATTGCCTGGAAACGTTTACTGTTCGTTTGTGTAGACATGCTCTGTCATAATTGCTAAACATGTTTTTAAAGTCCATTCACTAAAAACAAAAAATAAAAAAATTCAAATTTTTTGTTTTAGAAACATAATTTTAAACATATATGTCGTAATTATAATAAAAATTTTAAATTGCAACTTTTAGTTCTGAGTACTTCTTTCTTCCAAAGCCATCATCAAAACCGTCGACTTAACTGCATGCATCCCGGAGCAATTCATCAGCTTATACAACACTTTACGAACGAGAGAGTTCACTGATTACATAGTGTTTAGTTTGGTCACATTGTCTGTCAGGTTGGACTCCACTATTATGAAACAGACTATACGTCGAAAAGCTGCAGTAACCTGGTAACAGTGCGTGCCATTCACACTGCACCGCAATCTAAGAGTGGGGCACCCTATAGGTGTGAGCTAAAGAAGGAGAGAAGGTCGAATCTGTAGGTAGCATTTTCCTGGTGACCTTAAAAACGACATACCCTGAGGGTAGCGAAGCTGGGCGTAAATCACTACCGAACACAAGCCGAAACTTTCTGAGTGTAATGAATACTCTTGAGTCCAAGGTCTAGAAGAGAGGGAGCGATTCGGGCGACAGCTACACGCAAGCCTAGCGAGTTATCACTCCTACGCGCAAGGCAAGCAGTGTTTCCGCCGTAACGCTGTACTGTGCAGATTAGATCCGTAACATAGGGGTATTATTACACGCGATGAAATACCACAGGTTAAACTGCGTCCGTACCTTTGTATATTTCTTTTGCCACTAAGGAAACTGCATAGGCAAGTTTTATAAAATGTGATATTTGACCATTTAAACACGGATTGTTTTCTCCAAGAATACACCTAATATGACAGAAGTAACAAAAATGGGGCCATAGAAAATTGTTTTTTATCTTTTGCGACAAAAAGTCATATTTCGAGAACTTTTATTTGCCGAGATACGCGTTTACGCTCAAACAACGATTCCACAGAAAACGTTTCAGAGCACAGGACTCTTATGAGATGAGTATGCAAAGTCAAATGCAGCAGCTGTTAACAGGAGCGACCGGAAACTTGGAAGAGGCCTGTGAAGACATGTTGTGGGAGAGACGTGCTGGAGCGAAGCCCATGGCACGTTGCAACTGCATGGTGACACGCCCACGCGCAGATACGCGCGTCATTAGAAGGACTGCCCAGCATTCCGAGCCGCCCACAAGGAAAACCTCTCCTCCTTACTGCAGTATGTGACCACAGAAAAAGTTATTCCGCGTCACAGAACAAATGCCTACCTAACCAAGTGCTTGGCTATTCTTCGTATCCGTCTTGAGGTCAGCGCTATTGAAGTGATGGGCTTTCAACACTATCCCGGACTGGGAGTTTTATACATCATTCTGCTTAGGAAGATTATATGCCACCGGGGAGTGTATCCCCTTCCCCCTCCTCTTCAAAGCTTGCAGTAAGGTATGATGGGCTCCCAAAGTAAAAAATTTAAAAACTTAACCTACAAATGATGCATTTTAAATCATTTTCTCACTGAATAAATATCGCCCTTTGAGGGAAATATTATTTTCCCAATATAGGCGAATTCGCCACAAAAATAACACCGGCCTCTGGGTGGTGATTGATCACCCTGAAAACCACCTGTAGTTTCCCGTAGTTAAATGTATATGTGTAATTATATATACGCATATATAATTACATTTATAGCCGTGACATTGATAACTCCTGCCATATCGCATAACATCCTGTGCGTGTGTGTGTGTGTGTGTGTGTGTATATATATATATATATATATATATATATATATATATATATATATATATATATATATATATATATATATATATATATCGATGTGATGTGTATTTGCAAAATTTCGGTGCAAGGGACATGGTTTTCCTTTGAGCTCCGAAAAATTTAAGTTCCTTCATTACCTAACTCGCCAGTGTCGTTGTATTTAATACAAGCATTTCTAAAAGAAAATACTGAGTATGTTTGTTGTTTGCTCTGATATGGCAAAAAAAAATGACACTTTGGACTGGTTTGAAGTATGTACATCTTGTAATATATCCGGCAGGTTACAAAATAGTTTTGAAGCTCTTGAGTGGAACCAGAAATGAAATTTTCAGACTAGTTTAGTTTAATATCTACTCGGCGAATAAGTGCGAAACTTGTGCAGGGAACTGTACTGAACTTCCCAATAGATATTCCAGTATTATGGTACATGGTACAGGCACCGCCTAAAGTCTCGTAGTTGAACGCAGCACGAGAATACTTCATGCCAGATTACTGCAGCTTTGCGCGTGGAGATGATGGGGGTACTTGTGAGTGAAATTTTGTCACCTTTGTTCCCTCCTTTGCTGTACGGCTTCAAACGCGCAAAACACGCACGCGTGAGAGGAAATCCTGGATGCAACACTGCTCGGAAACCTAACTACATACGTGTGAGCTAACTTAATTTCCGGAACAAAATGAGATAAGCCTCAGTTGAAAGCAGAGAACTCTGTCAGCACGGCAAGCTATGACAACTGTGATGGTGAGTCGCTCTTTCCTATGGTTTGACCGCACAGTTTTCAAGAATAGTGAAACAGCAACTTATTCCGCGAAATCCAGCCGTGCACACCAACAACATAGCGTCACTGGTCAGAAAAATGTTGGAACGTTGTTCGCCAATCGGCGCCTGCTATCCTATTCGGAAACCGGAAGCCCTGCCAATAGGGAACCTTTCACAGCATGCAGTAGCCAATCAGACACAAGGTCCATTCCCATAGCCTAGCGCCGCCCAACCAGAGAATGGGTATGCCAAACTCAAAAGGACAGCCACGCCGTTTCGTCTCTGTGTACTTCTCTACTCTGTGTTTTAGTGCGGACGTCGTGGAAACTATGCAGCAGTTTTCAAAATACTATTCCCACCTGTAGCAATTCACGGGTACAAACATAGTTTTATTTTGTCTCACCACAAGTGTCGTTAAAATTGGATTTGCCAGTATTTAAGTAGAGGCTGTTCAGGGTAAAGTGAGCACTTTTGAAATTAACCTCAGAAAAAAGTCACTGCTCCTACCTGAAATTTCTGATTCGCAGTAAATTAAGAACTTTCGAAATCAAGATTTGATAAAATATTCTACCCCCAACTGTATTTCTTTTTATTTATATTTTAACACTGACCGGCATCTTTCCAGTAAGGTAGGCATAGATATGGATAAATTAGTTCCATGTCTTAAGGCCGTATTTAAAGTGGGACGTTTATATTTTTCTCACACTCTATTTATTTACTACCTCTAGGTTGTGTTTTATCTATGCACTTAATATTAGCAGTTAGAAAACTACTTAATATTTAATATTTACACCTCTTGAAATATTTACATTTAAACCTGATAGACGCATTAATCGAGTGATCAGGTCCATGGCAGTGTTAATATTACGTTTGGTACACTACTGATTGTGAACAGCATTTTAAAATGTTTATTTATATTCATGCACCGTATCTAAAAAAAAAAGCGACGGACCAAATAGGCGAGGACTTATTCGATAATGTTAAAAGTACTGTTCATACATTCATCTTGAAGGGACACGTAAAATAAACTTGCGTGTATTTTAACGGGTGCCCTTGAGTGACATGTGTCCAGTAAAGTTGGTATCGATGGATGGAAAGCAGTTCCATATTTAACGTCGAATAAAAATTTTAGCTAGCCATTTGTGATGACTTAAATTACTTCTTTCGCTTTCTGTTTTTTTTTTTTTTTAATGCATCGAAGTGTAAAAATTACCAGATTTGTACAATATTTAGTTTTATAGTAATTTCGTACATTCACCTGACCAACGCATTAATAAAGCAATGAGGCTCATGGCAAATATTAATTTTATATAAGGGGTAAGAACACATCAAGTGCATACAAGTAGATCTTAAGCAGGGCTTCAAAAAGTGCTCATTTTACTGTGAACGGCATATATCAAAATTAGCTGTTCCAAAAATTTATATATCAAGGTCCCTGCCCATAAAAAATTTAAAAGATTTTCCTTTCTCTCTTTGTCAAACAGTAAAAATGTGCCCGAAATAGACGGCGGCCATTCTGGCAGTCAGTGGAAAAAATTCCCCCGAAATAGATTTACTATTACCCGAATGAGCACATGCGTCGATGGCGGCCATTTTGGTAGCCAGGAAAAGTCGCCCGAAACCAGCGGCGGCCATGTTGGCAGCCAGGGAAAAAATCCCCACCATTTGTCAAGATCGATTTCTTATCACCCGAATGAGCACACACTTCGATGGTGGCCATTTTGGTAACCAGTTGTAACGATTGCGGCAGTACTGGCGGCCATATTGGCAGCCATTATAGACTGAAGATCGCATTTACCACTGCCAAAATAGCGCCCGCACACACACGTCCGTCCACGACGAGGCCCCAGCCAGCACTGCCCCTTCCCCGAGGGGTCCTCAGGACAAAACCATGGTGGCCATCTTGGACACAGGATAAAAACCACCCATAATAATAATGAACCACCCAGCCAAGACAGGTGGATGAGAATGTGATACGTAGCCGGGCCTGCTTGGAATATGTTAATCAGGAGAGAGATAAATGTCAGCGTACAACGAAACATGGCAAGAGGAATAATGATCCACCCAACCAGGAGGACGTGAACAAGATACGTAACCATGGGGGAGTGAAATACTAATACAACACACCACCACCCTCTCTCAGACATGAGATGTATAGCCCTGTCCCAAAAAGCATTAACAATAAGTGGAGGTTGGCAGGGGAGTCACAAAAAACTGAGGTTCCCACACACACCAGACCACCTGCCTCTCGCACGGTAGGAGTTCATACAGAGGTAACAAAGGAGAAACATACACAGTTAAGAGCAATGATATTTATTCACAAAAAAACAGTACAGTGACAAGAAGCAGTACAGATAGTACATAGTCATAAGCGATGTTTTTGGCACCCACTGGTTTAAGCAAGAATTGAACCCAACCACTTTACGGGAAACTGGTATCCACATATCGGATCACTCGCTCCTCTAAAAAGTCATAAGAATATTTCGGGAAATATATTTCGTAGTCATAAAAAGAACCTCTGATCTCTTGGCTGGTCATATCGGTGAGCGTATAGGTGGGTGATGCAAAGTCTCTCACCTTGGTGCTGCAGAACACCTCGACATTCCAGTTAGGACAGTATGACTTATCAATGACACCTCTGCATCTCGAGATACGGAGACAAAGTCGGCCATCTTGTCATGTGTTTGGCACTGGTCCACCATCTTGGAGTGCCGGTACACAGGCTGCAGTAGAGAAGTGACGTTGGCAGTGGTAATCTCAGATGGACGAAGACTAGTCGTTCTATGTTAATGTGCAGTCTACTGATAAGCAGTCGAAGAAGAAGATCCAGCCACCAGTAGCTAACCTGAGCCGAGAACGACTTTTACAACATACCCTTTAGCATCCGGTTGAAATGTTCGACGATTGAAGCCTTGAGGTCGCTGAAAGTAGAGTTTTTATGAATCTTCTTAGCAGAAATAAGCGCACGGAACACATGGTTGTAGAACTCCTTCTCACTGTCCATCTGGATGTTCTTTGGCACAACCATCTTGTCCAAAACCAATTTCACTGTGGCTGCAACATCGGTGCTGCGCTTCCGATGCACAGGAACAGCCTAACCTTAATTGTATAAGCAGTTTATAACTGTTAAGATATAGTGAAAGTCGTTATTGACGGGTGCATAAGGAATCATTTCCACAAAGTCGGCCTGGAACCGATCATGAAGTCCAAAGAGAAGCACCTTACACTTGGGGAAGGGTCGATGTGCAGGGCATTGCAACTCGGCAGTGATAAGTGCTTTCAACATAGCCGGAGGGTAGACCAACCTCCTCACTTCATATGCCCAGCTTCGCGGAGCTCTTCCAAGATATTCACTATTTTGTTCATGTGAGATGTAATGCCGGCTTGGCGGGATGCAACAAGGAGACGTAGATGGTCTGCAAGCTCGTTCACGTTGTCCCAATAAACATATTCCAACTGGAAGCTTCAGATTCGATCCGCTCACACCGATGTTCGGAAACAGATATTCGATAATAGCGAATTTAGGGTGGGTTTCGTCCTTATATAGATGACTGCTAGCATTATTGTCCACCAAATATGCGTGTATGAGCTGCAACAACTGTCGGTACTGGCGAAGCACATCTCGTGAGTAATCCCCGGGCACATGTTTAAACAGTAGCTCGTAGAGGGAGGGCGAGGCTTGCATGACGACGTACCCTACCTGGATAGCATAGTCACCTGCTCCTCCGCTGCAGTTTTGTATTTTGGTGTGAAGCGAAGCGAAGCCTCAGAGCAGGGGTAACAGGTGGTGGTGGCTGCAACGTGTCGCACCACGACATAGGCTGAAAGACCTCCGACAATACCAAATCACATTCCATGCACACCCTCTTGGCAAGCAGATACTTTTTGCAAACGCTCGCAACGACACAACTCAGATCCTCAGCGCGGGTAGCCATAGCACTTATACATACTGTCGCATGTATACAGTATATATATATATATATAGTGGCGATGCTCGATCAACTTGGTAAGACTGTCTTCTGCTTTGCCAATGCGTCGTATAACACCATCATGTACATGGTTGCAATGAGCCCACTTGTCCTCAGCAATACATATGTCAGTTAGATAATTTGAGATTGTGCGACGTACAAGATTTTCCAGTGCCACAAGTTGTACACCCAAAGCGTTGACTCGGGGTGTTAGCTTCATGGCAACATCGCCAATGGTTCTGGTAGTCACCCCCGACATTGCAGTGCCGATCCTCGCATCCAGGGTGGCCACCGATGTCTGCTGCGTACTCCTGGCAGTACGACAACCGTCCAATGTCGCAGAGAGAGTGCCGAGTCGTGCCTCCATAGCAGAGAGTTTGGCCATGAGGTCGGGGTTCGAGACCATGTCGGAGATGTGCTCTATCTGTGTACTCAGAGCAGCAAGTTTGATCTAATTGCCGCTTGTAACGAGCATATGATCTTTCAGATTAGCACCGAGGGCTTCCAGCACCCTGGTGTCAATACGAGAGCAAGGTCATCCACCATCTTCGCGACACTGGCGAGTGTACCACCCAAACCGCCAAGGTTCTGCAGATAGGACGTGAGAGTTGATATCTAACTAGACAGTAGACAGGGTGACGTACCGACAACATCGATGTTCGATTCCAGGTCGACTGGCTCCTTTGTGAACGTTGCAAGCACACTCTCAGTCTTGGAGGGTAGGCCACTGAACTGCACACCCACATCGTCCAGTTTCGTATTCACGGTTGCAAAACCTCATTCCAAACCAGTCAGCAGTGTAGTCAAAGCAAGGGCCCTGTCGATTTTCAGTCAGGTTGGTAAGGCTGCTGGCGGTAACTTGGGTGCCCACAACATCGAGTTTCTTCTCCAAAGCTTCAAGCTGTCGGCCGAGGGTGGTAAGAGTTTTCACATAAGCAGAAGTCAATAAGCGAATCTGGTTCTCCATCTTGGCAGATAGGGCATTCGTGTTGGTCAATATCCGCACTTCTATGACCCGGAGCGCATCGCCGGAGACGAAATCGGTGAGACTGGACACAGACTTGACCAACCCGACAAGGTTTATATCCATACCAGTGACCAGTACATTGGTAGCATAAATGTGTTCTTCCAGAATGGTCATCTGTGCACCCAAGACAGACATTTTGCGCAAATCGGTGGTCAATGCCTGTAAGCCAGTGGTCAACATGTTGGCCAGTTTCTCGCCCACACCACTAAGCTTTATTACCAAGGCCACAAGCCAGGACACACAGGACTTGAACAAGCGAAGATGAGATGTGGTCGTGGTACATGTGGTCCTTAGATGTTCCATAGCTATGGAAGTAATGCTGCGGATAAAGGACATGTTCACAGCATCGCCATTGTGCTTAGGTCCCCCGAAACGTTTGACCTGCTTCCCACCAAAACTTCAGTTCCCATCATTAGTAGATGTAATACGTAATACAAATGCCAGGTGCATGCTTCAGGCCACTATGGCCGAACTTGGACACGGCATAGCTTATAGTTCACTGGTGCACAATAATGAATTGATCAAAACCACGTCGGAACTGACACTTATGAGGTGGAAAGTCTTTGGTGATGACGAGAAACCCGAGCGAGTCATGCCAGCAACATGAGCACATATTTTTAAAACTATCGAAAGTCATATCGGTGTTCACATGATCGGAGTACACATGACAGATATTCAGGTCATCCATACGAAAGAGAATGTGAAAATTGGCATTGTCACACAGAAGTTGCTTTGGCTTATGGTAGTACGTATGAGGAGTAAATCGCATCCACAGCAACATGGTGACCTGTGCTGAAGTACTGTTGCATTGTGTTCTTCTTCTCACACAAACACAGAGTTAGACCTAGCATCGCTTGGCAGTATGGAGTCAGCATTTGTGCTAAATGGGATTACTGAAGTTCATCCACGGCCTGTAGAAGCTGTGCCAGGTGAAGGTATTTCGACTGTTGGAGAGACCTCGAGTAGAGATACATGTTCTCGAAGTGGAGATGACTGGGATACTACAGAAGGCTGAGGAGCACACACATCTTCCTGCAGTTTCTCGGACCAGTGGTAATAGCACAAACAATGTTCGGTAGAAGTTTCCCATGATGCGATTCCTGGCCATAGATTCATCTTCAGCGGTGATACTAACAGGAAGTGTGGTATTCTGGGGCACAGTCTCCTTCATACTAAGAATGGACCACTAAACCACACGTACTTATGGTTGAGTGAAAATTATAAATGATGCACATGTCGACTGTATAGCATTAGTATGCAGTAATGCATCATGGGAGCAAGGTCAACAGGGGATGCGGGCTGGTTAATACGCTGATCAACAACCTTCTGTTCGAAGTGCATATTCCCGGTTACAAATTCTGATGGGGCTGTTATCTGGTTAGCAAGGAGATTAAAGCGAGGGGACGTTCCAATCAACCCCCTCGGCGAGGTGTGCCGGGAGCATGACATTGCATATGCAACAAGTAGTAGCTTGGAGGATAGACATGCTGTGGGCAGGACCCTCGCTGACAAAGTCCGCATGGTAGGCTAATCTCCGTGAAAGGCTGGCAGCCTGGGGAGTGGCCAAGATCATGCGAGAGAAGGTGAAACGTGGAATGGACCTGGCATTCGGGAGTGAGAAGAAGCAGACAACCAGGCCTAGGAAACTGCACCACTGAGTTAAGCATTGTGGGATCTTGTGGTTCCTCCTACTGGTCATTGGTCTACTCTGTAGTCTAATATGAGGCACCAGTGGTATAGCAAGAGCGGTGAACAGTGCTAAAGGAGAAAACCAACGACTCTCAGAAGTGATCAGGCATAATATGAAAATGGAAGATCTCGTCCGGGGAGCAAAAAATGTTCAAGGCTTGTACCTACACCTGTACGAGCAGGGGTTGGTGGAAGGAAGCTAAGGGTAGTGACAGGACGAGGACGAAGGAGGCGATCCTAAGAGCCCTGCCCGATGCACCACTCACGAACATTGATATACACAAGTGCGCTCGGAAACTCTGAATACCCAACTTTAGGGGCATCTTCATGCGGGACCACCTACCGCACCACCATGGCGAGCAGAGAGAGGGGTAATAAATCTAGATGCCAGTCATGAGCCTGGGATGCACTGGACCACATATTTTAAGCAAAGACGTGGGGTTGAATACTATGACAGTTACGGCAACCTAAGGGCCCCACCAAAACTGAAAATGTACATAAGAGGTGATAGTATCTATTACAACCATGGGGCCGAGTAGCAGCCACTGGAATGGAACTGTGTACACCACTGTGTGAGATTCCCTCTTAACATGGGATGCACCATATGCCAATCAGTCATGTCCATAATGCTGATCCTGTTGGGCAATAGCTCAGAACTATGCGCTGCATTTCCCCCACTGAATCTAAAGGGGGAAAGGTCTTTCTCACAGCAAAGTCCTTATAAGAGGCCATTAGCGCTACATTGCACGTGCAGTTAGTGTCAGTGCATTGCTCAAGAAATACATGAATTTCGACCTGCAGTTGTTGGTGGCACAGCTTCTAGGAGAGTCAACCATCACTACCACCACCATGGGCTTCAACCATTGTGACTGTGAGCAGTTCCGGCCGGAAGATGCTAACCTCTACAAACACTAGTATGTGGGCTACCAAAGAGTCGTGTTCAAACTGGAGCTTGGGTACGAGCAGGTCCAGGTGTGTAATGGTACCAAACACATGTGGGGGTGTCAGGATGCCTTGAATGAATTCCACAGCACAATACAACTGTGCGGCAAGAACAATGGATGTATGGTCGTCCATTTGCCACCCCAACAGTCGCTTCCCCACCACTGGGTACATCCTCAAGGCTAACACAGACTTTGAAGACATTATGGAACACTAGCATACATACAGGCAAGTCGACTTTGCCTAGCACGAATGGGATGGCTAGACATTATGCTGGAGCAAGGAATGTACGAGGCATATACATATGACGATGATGGGGGACAATGGCAAATAGTACCTACCCTGTAGTGCACATGTGTGTTGCATATAAAAGTAAGAACCAGTACTTCCCTTGATCAGTATGGAGGGCAACGTTGCATGGATCGCCAAGGATGAGCTGACATGTACCAGCAAGTATAGGTAATGGGAAGTTGTGTGTGCCTTTGTTGCACACCTGCTACTGCACTGGTCCAGACAAGCCTGTGAAGGAGGCAGCAGTGGGGGACCTGAGGGAGCCCTATAATACAGGTGTGGCTGGCCCGGCGACCTTCAGTCCGGCAGTATGAGCCTTCCATTTCAACCTGAGGAGAGCTACGCTAGTGTGGTGCCAGGGTGGGGCATGGTGACATACACCCTCCCTGTACACTATGGGGAGGAAGAGAGGTGCTAGGAGGAGGTGTGCAATGTGGTCATCTAGTGGCTGTTCGTCCACACTCCAACCATGTAGGAGCATTACCAACAGCAGATGGCATGTATGCCACGGAGGCACTGCACTGTGCACCATCTGCAACCCGATATGCCGTTGTCCTGTGGTGCAGGTGAGGTAGGGACATATGCATTTCTATACGAAGTCCTCCATGCTGCAGCAGCACAGCCCCCACCCTCAGTGCTGCCATCCACCACGGGTATGGAGGGCAGCCCCTTCCACCCTAAATCTCCCATCTCCCACCGACCAAAATCATGCTCGATGATGATGGAGTAGCAGTGACCACCACCCAGGAGGAGGCTGCTCAGACACTGCTGGACATCGCTAGCTGCCCGAGCAATGCATAGCAGATGATGGTGGAATTGACGGAGCTGTTGGATCTGTTCGTCAGCGGACTGTCACCACCACCATCAAAACGGCACTGTCCAGCAGAAGAACCACCAACAACAACAAGAGCAGTGGCCATGCCCCTTGTGCCGAGGCGGAAGCAGCAGGTGGACGCCTCCACCACCACCACCACCGCCAGGCTATTCGATGCAGGCACCTCCACTGAGGGACTGGTGATGATGGATGTTGCCACCTCCACCCACCCTGAGAGGAGGAGGAAGGTGTCGACGGTGACACAAACACATGCCCGACGCCCTTGGCAGAGGCCAGCAGCACTCCCAGATGTCCGCATCCTCTCGCAGGACGAGAGGAAGGTGGTGCTGCGATGACTTTTCGAGACAGTGCTGGCCTTCATGTAGGGTGTGTGTGTGTTTCATGTAGGGTGTGTGTGTGTTTCATGTAGCGTGTGTGTGTGTGTGTGTCAAAGGCAGTGTGCGTGGCCAGGACCTGGGCTGATATATATATATATACATGATTGTTTTTATTATGTATATTTTTTGTTTTTTTTTATTTTCAGGAGATATATATGTAGACATGTTTAAATAAATAGTATTTTGTATATGATGTAAGAGTGTATTCTTCTTTGTGCGTGTTCCCTTTCACTCATACCACTACTATGTTTACTTGTTATTGTCTCTGATGGAGTGTGTAAATGCCATATAGGCACAGACTAGAAACATGATGAGAAGGTAATAAGGTAACAAGGTATATATACAATCAATACCGACAACTACCACCATCACCACCACACACACACATATGGTGCACAAACTCATCAATGTCCTCGGTGACCAACCAACAGCAGCAGAAGGGAGGTCGACTCACAGATGAAGGCACCGAGGTCCATATTGTGCTACCTCCTCATCTGGATGCGAGACTACTATCCCTGCAGTCTTGCCATCGGAACAAGTTCGGCACTACCACCACCTATAACACGCACAATCTTTCGTGTATTCCGCTTGGGTTTACCACTCCCACACAACACACAGTAAGGTATGCGGCGGGGAAAGAGCCTGGAATTGCGACCAGCTACCCCAATAAACCGTCAGCACCAGCACCAGGTAATCATTTGAGTCATATATACACATCATGAATAAGACACAAATACCATAACTGATGGTAGGGCAGGCGGAATATGTGGGATAGGTACCCTTACAATGCAGGAAAGGAAAACGACCAGTATCAAATTGTAAATAAACACGAAACATCAACATTATAGTGGAAACACAACAAAGAAAGATGACAGCACAGAGTAAAGGGAGGCAGGTAGAGGCTGAAAACCAAGTAAGAAGAAGTCATGCAGCCTTGTTATGGGCGACCATACCCCTCAACGGTAAAACAAACGGTGCATGTACCGACCTCCACATTCATTGCACTCCTGTTGGGATAAGCACTGTGCCCCTCAGAGAGGATGAAAAAACAGAGTTCCCTGGTTCGGAGACCCAAAATAGACGACATATTCCCAGGTAAATATTGTGTGTACAAAATGCAGATGAGTACAACCAAATAAGTCGTATTGTAAACATATAATGAGAGTGGTTGTGAGTAACAAAGAACAGCACGTATACAAACTTAGAAGTAGATATATAAACAGATACATAGAAGCAATAACGAGTGATGTGAAATGGCACATGTTACACATGTGCTAGTACCATGCACTCAGCAAAGGATGGATGTGACATCCCCTGCCGTAGGCATCGACCTGTTACTAGTACCATTTTCAAGAAAAAAGCAGAAACATCATTATAAAGCTACTATATGTCCTCGAGTGTGCCTGTAATTGCTAAACGTGCACCAGGACACTGGTAGTACACCTGTGCAGGACTTGGACTGCCCCCTGCATGTTCTCCAGTGCACGACCAGCTGACATACGTGACAGGGCAGATCAGGCTCCCCATGTGTGCTCCCTTATGCTGGAAACAAGCCATAAAGTATACAGGACATGCTGAAGATGACTTGGTGGAGAATGATTTGACATGTGGGGAACCAGAGTGTGGGGCTAATAACCAATCGCATGCACGGTGCCATAGCGTACAACTAGCCAGCACAACAGGCCAGCTGTAGTATGTTCTTCAACATGCTGCAAATGCTCACAGCACAGACAAAATTACACACACTGGGGACATATTTGACAAGAACATTATACAACTCCTGTAGGTACTCGAGCGTGCCATCCAGGCAAGCTTACACACCTGGTAGGATAGATAGGGCTCCTACATATGCTACAGTGTGTGGAACTGGAGCAGGAGAATGCCGGTATATCTGACAGGATTCCTATACAGCCCTTGCTTGAAGTTCCAGCATGCCGGAGCAAATCCACATGCACACATAGGTAGATCTTTGCGGGAAAGGGGAGCAGAAGCACTTCAGCTTCGACAGTCCCGAGGCGAGGAACTGCCTCCTACTATGCATCCCGACCTGGTTGCTATCCCGAGGGCAGACAAATATATGATGATATGTGACTGCCTGGGCATGTGTGCACCGAGATTTACCCAACATAACCATAAGGGACGGTGTGTATTCCATCGTCCAAGATCTGATGCTTGTCGTCCATCAACCACAGTGCGAGCTTATTGCTGCATCCTGTGTATATGTCGTGGTGTTGCGACTTACTGCTATAGGCATTTACCCTCATGAGCTGGTGGTCCAGAAGAACATGCCTGTAGTTCTTGATAGTAATGACTCGAAGGATGACACTCTTCTGTACCCCTTATGCCCGCTTCACGACCTTGTCCCTGCATGCATTAAAATAAAATTTGGCCCTCAGCCCTACGAACTCCATCATGTCGTTCCCCCACACTCATCCTTAAACTTGTCAATGACCTTTGCATTGGCATTGGAGTAGCAAGCATGAGTGGGAGGGTAGCCACTAAGGTCGAACTCAGCCATGAACGCCGAGTATGAGGCCAGGTCATTGTAGAAATCCTTGCACGATCTGGCTATGACAAAGTAATCAGTATCCATGTATACCAACCCCACATCATCAGGACTATACCGTGCCTTCATTACATCATAATGGAAGCAGTCCATTAAGGTTTTCGACAGGTACAGTATGGCAAAACTGGCATACACTGGTTTGGCGAACAATATATGCTCATGAGCGAGCTTGACAAGGAATAAAGTTTTGCTATATATTGTTGGACAAAGGAACACTGGCATGGAAATGAGCTACCTCACCTGCAACTCAGTGCCGATTAGCTCAATCCGTTGATGGTTGTGCTTGTTCTCCATCAGCTTGCTGTACATAGCATTGTTCATTAGCTTGAAGAAGTCCAGCTCGAAGACATTTGTGGCAGCCTTATGTCTGGTGGTGTTCATCTCTATGCATGACATCAGTACGCCTTCTGGTGGAACTTCAAGACACGGTGGACAACCTTTAGCGAAAGCCCATGAGCCAATGCCTGCTTGATGGTGACATAGTGGACGATGTAATGTGTCTTCCCCTCAAGAGTGGTTATCAGGTTGGACTGTCTGGACCCGGGAGGACACTCGTTGATGGCCAGGAACGGCAGGTCGCGATGGTCCTCATGTCGCACTGCAGGGTAGTCTATGTCCACCTCCAGTATGTATTCAATTGGCCCATCATCCAGCAATATCGGTGCCGGTACATCAAACCCTCCATAGGGCAGGGGCAGTGACATTGCCCATCCATAAAAGTTATTAGTGTCGACGTACTGGAGGTAGGTAACGCCCGAATGGCATCGTACATGGCAGGCAGGTCCGTGTTGTTTGCCACCACGTGATGTGTGATGCACTGCGCCACCCCTCCTCGGATACCAGCCTCGATGAACAGGTGGGTGTCATAGTCGATGAAGAGATCCAACTCAATGCCCATCCTGTGCAATATTGCATCGAAGGAGAATTCCAGGGCGCTCCAGTCCGTGCATCGTCAGACAGAGCACCCTGAAGTTATCGAATACATCGCAGAGGAGAAGGATGTCGGTCGTTAGGTACAGTTCTGCATATACCTTCAACTATGTGCGACCAAAGGTCACTCAGACCATCTGCTCATGGCAGTACTCTTCCTTGCTGATGGTGGTGCCGGTAAACCAGTTAACAGAGGATGCGATGCTCTGCAGCTGCCACTCGACGAACATCCCCAACAATGTAATGTAATCGTATGGGAACAGGCCCTTCTGTGTCACCAACTCGAACTGCTGGTGATCGGTGAAGACTGCCGCCATGGTCTGGAAGTCCACAGATGGTAGGTTGTGGCATATACAAAACAAAATATCACCGCCCCTAGTGTTATTTGTACGACGTTGGACATATACATGCACTGTGTCCCAAAATTATGTTCCATTGTAATGTGAGGAGAGAGATTCGGTTATGTGTGTTTTGTCGCAGTATTCGCCCCGGCGTGGGGGTGGAGCGGGAGATGGAAGCATTTTAGGCATGTTGACCACAAGGGGGGTGAGCCTATTGTTTATTCAACTGGGCATATTGAGAGGGAAAGGCCGACAGTTATCGACATGTTGACGGTGGTGACCTAGGGGCACACATTAACATGTTATTGTTTTCACAACCGGACGTCTCAGGGGGAAACGCCGTGCTGTCTGCGTCCCGAGGGGAATGTAACATGGCGGACATGGGGTGAAGAGATGCAGCCGAAAGCTACACACCTGCTAGCATGCATGCAATAGAGCTTGGAGGGACAGATACTCTGCTAGTGTGCCCTGAATGCGGTGGAGCTCGGAGAGCCGTGGATAGCATGCTGTCACCTGAGTGCTGAGTTTTTTGTGTAAGGCCGAGGATTGCCTTGAAATGCTGCCATACCCCGTTGAATCCTACTACTACTCGTTTCTCATTTCCACATGTTAAACAGATCACGACTGATATGATGGATGCTATATCACCTTTACCATGTGCCCTTTTTTTTTAAAATAATTTGTTTGGCCGCGTTCCTCCATGGGGAATAAATTATCACAATGTGCGTACCTGTTTCCTCTGCAGGGAATAAACATGTACTCAGGATGAATCCTGGCGAATTACTGCTATATGATATTCGTGGTAAAGTGAGCACTTTCGAAAGCCCTCTCTGTTGGACAAAAATTAATTAAATACATTTTATCTTATCCTTAGATGGTGACTTCAGAGTGTGATGGAATATACACACTGTGTTCATAACTCGCATGGCAATGTATATTTATAAAAGGCGGATAAAGAATAAAATATAGCTGAAGGGAATAAATAATGACGATGTGCTACACTATGTGCGTACCTGTTTCCTCTACAGGGAATAAACATGTAATTAGGGCGGGTCCTGGCGAATTACTACTATAGGCTATTCACTGTAAAGTGAGCACTTTTGAAAGCCTTCTGTTGGAATAAACTTAAATAAAAACATTTTATCTTAGATGATTTCAGAGTGCGATTTCAATGTACACAGTTTGTTCATTACTTGCATGGTAATATTTATTTAAAAAGGTGGATAAAGGGAAAAAGTAACTAGGGCCTCAAAAGTGCTCACTTTACCATGAACAGCCTATACCCAACGGCATTAATTTACTAACATTTTTTTTTCCTATTGTTACATGATGTCATGTCTTATTATTATTATCACAATGTGCTTATATATATACACATATATATACGAATGAAGGTCTGTCCCTTCACTGTGGTGTTTTTTAATGTGTTTACCTGCATTCCTCCACTGGGAATACACTTGTATACTTGGTTGGATCCTGGCAAATTACGTGTGATGTCATTACTTTCCTCCAATGGGAATAAACGTGTACTAAGAGTGTTGGTGTTACTTTAGTGGCATTTTCTATCGTTGGATAAAGTCACGTCGTAATATGCCTGGTTTGCACTACAGAAAATTTCTAACATAGAATGCACACGTGAAACTTACACCAACACCTCAAATCATTGCGAGCGTACGACCTTGGTCAATCTGCATTGAAACTGTGTTACATTTACCAATCCAGGCGAGTGCCATCATTATAATTAGTGCGTAAACAAGCATTTATGATACTCCCAAGGAATTCTGACTTGAATGAAGTGAACATTTCGCACCTCAAGTACAAAGTTTTATTTCTGTTGCAAAACTTAGGAATTAACAGAAATATTTCAACTATGTAAGAGTTTTTAAACAAAATGAAGTACTACTTATTAATACCTGATGTTCACTCACCACGTAGATGGAGATCAGTCGGTGCTGGTGCAGGGCGACAGTACAGCTGCGAGACGATTAAACGAGTATCCTTTACGGGGGGTGTATTTATATGCTACAGCATCTGTGCCCCCCTCCTCAGCCTACATCCACCACCGTCAACCCCTTCCTTCCCTACACACTGGCCTAGCCAGCAAGTGGAGGGTAAATGCATTAGCGTCTTCCGGCAAACAGTGGAGGATGCTTACATTAGCTGCTGCTCTCAGTGGTGATCATCTCATACTACAGCTCCCTCTCTTAAGGCAAATTGACATTAAAGCATGTACTACTCCGATCATGTGTACACGTCACAGTAGTATGTACATGCGGGTTGTGCCACAGAGAGAGTGCTTCGATGGATTTGTATCACAGTTTTTTTCCCTCTCTCCCACCCTCTTCTTACATACATACTTCTACGACTGCTTACCATGTTCATGACCTCACAATTGCGTGGCTCATTATTATTCTGGGCGGGTTTTACCACTTATGTCCCAGATGGCCGCCACAGTTTCGTCCTGAGGACCCCACGGGTAAGGGGCAGTGCTGGTTGGGGCCTCATCACGGACGGACGTTGTATGCGAGCGCCATTTTGGCAGTGGTAAATTTGAACTTCAGTCCATGCTGACTGCCAATATGGCCGCCAGTACTGCCGAAATCATTCCTACTGACTACCAAAATGGCAACCATCGAAGTATGTGCTCATTCGGGTAATAGGAAATCAGTTTTGATGAACCATGGAAAAATTTCCCCTTGGCTGCCAAAATGGCCGCCATCGGTTTTGGGTACATATTACTGGCTGACAAAATGGCCACCGTCGAGATGGAATGCTGCATTCTGGAATTTTCCGCTGGAAGAGAGGGAAATTTTCGTAATATTTTATGGGCAGGGACTTTGATACGCAAATTGCGATTTACCAGTCCACAGCCTGCATGGTGGGCCAGAATGCCCCTTTTTATACTACTTTGGCTTAGTCTCTTTTATTTTTTTATTTATATCTCCATAACTAAGCAAAATTTAGATCTTTTTTTTAATTTGCTTTTTACGAAATTAAATTTTTTGCACAACATTTTTGAAAATAATGAGTTATGCGCTTTTTTTCTGTTGTTTTGGGAACGTAATTTAGAAATTTCAATTAATACACTATACAGACTTTCAAATTATTCAAACCTCTTACACTCTGCCAAATAACGTGGCTGATATTCTTAATTCGTTACAAACTTGAACATAATTGTTTCGCGTGTGTCATGCTTAGAGACCCGAGAATTTCGCGGGTCATTTCTAGACATGTTGGCATTCACACACATGTATGTTCATGTTACGTTTGTAATTGGTCTACGTGTTTTTTACATCTCCTGGAGATAAATAAGCCAATAACAAACATGCAGTAAATTGTGCACCCAACCACCGCCTGTTCTACCACAACAATCAAAATATTAACAGTTAATATCTGTATGAGAGTATATACGACTGTGAAGTCTAGCCTACAGGTCAATGAACTCGCGAATTTCTCGGGTCTCTAGTCATGGTTTACTTATGGCTTGGATTTCCCCTTTTGGAGAAATTATTCGTTTTCACGTCATAATTTCTGATTGATAATAATTACTGACAATGTACGTTATAGGAAATCGAACTTACATGATACGAGTTGAATAATTTTAGGCTTAATTTTAATATTGTAATATATTTTGTTGTAAAAGTTTTAAAAACATATTTATATTTTATCAATAATTCCCCGCCTTTTTACAATTAGGATATAACACTGGGGGCAAATTGGATACAAAAGTATTCAAACAACCAGAAAATTGTAATTTTTATATAATAAAATATTGCAAATAACACCTTTGAAACTGAACTTTTGTCGCGAAAACGACGAATTCCTGCATAATTTTTCTCTTCTTCAATTCCACGTGCTCTCAATTTTTTTGTCACAGACTTCATACGCTTCACTAGAAGAGCCTTTCAAAAATACTCTCTGGATATGTGAATGATTTAGCCATTTATAAGAAGTATCTCCAAAAATGTTTGTAATTAAAAAAATACATTTGGTTCGTTTGAAACGCGACTCGTTAGTGAAGTTCGAATATTAACTGAGAATGTTCTTTGAATCAGCAAAACAAATATCACCCATCTTTCATAAACGAAATAAGTGATTAAATTTGTGTCGCTCTATTCTCACGCTAAAAAATTTTTCGCAAATTACTAGCGCATTTTAGACAAATTTTAAGAGAAAGATGTAAATAAACTTCTTCTTTTATACATCCGCTATGATATAGGGACTGTCGACATCCGTTTAAAGGAAATCTATTCCGAGGTCCTTTACAAAAACACTTTCACTTGGTTACAAAAAAATAAGATCTCCCTTAAGATTAGTTACTTGTGTAATCATACGAGTCGATGTGCAAATATTAAATTACATTTAGCATTAGCACGGAACCATGCGCAAGCGATTGTTTTTAATAAGTACTACATGTGATGCGGTATTATACTCATTGAGGAGAAGCGTTCAAGGTTCAGCTAAAACCTTACTTTTAAAAAAAATATTATCTTATTAACTTGATACGCAATCAAGCAAGCCAAACGAATGTTATATCTTGTTTGGCACATTATGTCTAAATTTACATTTTAGTTTATCATCTGTGGAATGCACTGAAAATACATTACGCAACAAATCTTTTTCAGATAATGAAAACAATTTAAAAGACTTCATTGAAATTTATTATCTTAAATGAGACCTTGTTTAGAGCGTCTGGAAACACAATCGCTATTTTTTTTGTAAGATTATTTCTTGTTGAAGTATTTGTTTTCAGAGTACTTATCGTAAATACAATTGCGACACTCTGACTGCGTTTTTTGAATAGAGCGAGGCGATAAAATTGTTTATCGATTTAATAGGCAATTCACTGCACACGCATGTGGCAGTTAATGTGAGCGTACACTTCTCGCTTGTTAAATTATAGTGATTATCAAATCTAATTAAAGTGATTATCAAATCTAATTAATGAAAACTGATTTCGACGAGCAGCAAAAGCCGTAATGGATTTCTGTGGAAATCCATTACGGCTTTGAGCCAGTGATTTATTCTTATTTACAGTCGATTTGGCTTTCCTACATCATTGATTATTAGTTCATTTTACACTTTTCCAGTCAGGAGTAACAATATAATTCAATATTCAGTATATCTAATGTCTTCTATTTAGGCCACTAATTCATATTTATCACTGTCATAGAATTGTTGTTAGAAGTGAATAAAACTGCTTGAAACAACATATGTAATATAATTCGTAAATGGTAGTTCAATATAGGTGTTGTACTTTATGGAACCTTTAAAAGTGCTCCATTTGCCGCGAACATCCTATACGGGTATTTGACGGAGGGACCGAGTGGTAGTCGATCAAATTAAATTAATTTGAAACCAAAGTGACGTCGTCCCACTGGGTCCGCCCACGCCTAACTCCTCCTTAACAAGGATCTGAAAAATCACTGCAGAAACAGTGGGCGTGGCCATGCTACTTGCCTGACACGTCTTCAATTTATTATCTCCGCCGGCCTCAAGACACGAGGCTTGTTGGTTTGGAATACATCGTTTCGGCCACAGGAGTTTGTTAACCGTGCGCGCGAATTAAACATTATGTCTTGTCTACGAACGTTTAAGGCTATGTTCTAAATGTACCTTATTCTGAATTAATGACATTCGGTAAACAAAAACGGTGAAGAAACCTGAAACGTTCCACATTCTAAATTCGAATCAGTGGGAAACCACTGATTCGCTGTGGTATTTAACTACTCGAATCAGTGGAAATGGTTCCACTTAGAATCAGTGGAAAACCACTTATTGTTTCATTGGAAAAATTTCACTGATTGAATTAATGGCGTGAAGCAATTTCACTGATGAATAAGTGAAGGCCGACTACACTGGCGAATGAAATATTGTATTTATTGGAATTAGCCAAATAATTACGTGAAATAAATATATTTACGACATTTTACTATTTATATTGCTCAATTTGCCTTAATTTAAAAAGTAAAAAAAAAAAATCGGAGGTGGCCGGGATTGAACTCACACGCCCATTCCATCCCACTTTTAGGCCCTTAACCATTAAAAAAAATTTTTTTTACTAAAAGAAAACGTAAATACGTGTATATATATATATATATATATATATATATATATATATATATATATATATATATATATACACACAAACAAAACAATATTCATGTCGTCAAAGGCTGAATGTTCATGTTCTCGTAAAACAGTGTTTTGAAAGACGGAACATATTTTAGAAAGTATTTTGTATTGGTTTTATTAGTTTATCCGTTGTTATTTCACATGATAAAAGCTGTTTAACGGCCATTTATTCACGTTGTTCGACGGCCATTTTTAAACGCTGTTGATCTGATCCATCAGCCAAAATTAAACCACTGAAAAACAGTAAAAAAAAAGTGACATGAATCAGTATAAAATGCCACTATATCAATAAGCGAAGGATATCTGACACTTTTTCACTGATTCATCTGTTAAGTTCACTGAAGTGACTGTTGAATCAGTCAGATACTGTTGACTGATTGAAACAGTGAAATTCTCACTGATTCAAATTTAGAGTGCACAAGAAGATCAGTGTTCAGTCCACTAGGCGTGATGACTTGGTCCTGTGCTAATCGCACCCTATCACTAAGAATTGTTTATAAAAGTATGGCAAAGCTTTTATGCAGATTGTCTGATCACGAACAATGTTTCTCGACCCGCTTATTTATCGCGCCGTCTTAGAGACACGGTGATGCAATGATCAGACTACTCGATTCCCACCTAAGCGAAATGAGTTCGATTCCCGGCTGGGTCACTAGGATTCTCTCATGCGGTAAAAGTGGGGGACATTATCGTTGACTGGCGGGTTTTCTCGAGGCACTCCCATTTCCCCCACCACTACATTCCGCCATTGCTCCACCTCCACCTCATTTTACCCTCACTGGCGCTAGGGTGAAGATATTTGGGCCGCTCTCTACGTCGCTTTTGAGATCCGATGATAGCGAAGCGAGGTGAATGTGGAGCAGCCTCGAAATGGATGAGCTGGGGGAGGGGGGAAGGGAGATCCCGAGAAAGCCTGCCGATCAGAGGCATCGTCCGGCACGCTTACCACGTGCGAAATATCCGGGAGCGACCCCGTCTGGAATCGAATCCGGTTCGCCCAGGTGGGAAGCGAGTAGTCTAGACACTACACCACCACGGCCCCGAGCATTTTTGTAAGAGCTGTTCAAGATATACATTTATTCTCATTTTACATGCCTCTGCTACGTGTAAAATTTGCACTGATATTGACCGTCTCACTTTATTCATCCATCATACAAGTGAAATCGCTTTTTTTTTTGGAATAAAAATTTGCGGTCTTATGAGAATAAAACAAGAACCACCAACTTCTGTAGTTATAAATTTAAACATCAGACTTGCCAAACAATGACAAGTGTTGTAAGTATTTTCGTTAATTTGCTGTCAACTTAAGAGTGGGATGTAGCTGCTCGTCCAAGGTCAAGGAGCGAAGGAGCGATACGGGCGACACGAACACACACTTCTAGCGCCTCATCGCTCGTATGAGCAAGGCATGCAGTGTTTACGTCGTAACGCTGTATTGTGTAAATTAGATATCTAACAGCGGGGATTTATTACACGCGATGAAAGCCCACAGATTAAACCATGTCCGTATACTTGCACTGTCTTCTTTTGCTATTTGAGGAAACTGCATAGGAAATATTTAAAAATAAGATATTCGACCATTTCCACGAATTTTTTCCCCAAGAATACACTTGATATGACAAAAGTAAAAACATAGGGACATAGATAATTTTTTTAAATATCTTTTCTGACAAAACGTCGTATTTGCAGATCATTTATTTACCGAGATACGCGTATTCGTGGAAACAACTATTTCACAAAAAAACTGGGATCCGTTCCACTGGGAGCATACATGCCGGCGTCTGCTGGAGCATATATGTAGTTATGGGCGGTGATTTGTTCTTCCAAGGTTGACTTCAAATTGCTCACTTCAACGTCAACAGCAATTACCTCTTCTTTAGTTTACGTATTTGAATAATAATGTTGGCATAGAGTCAGTCAATGCTCAGTCAACGTAAGGAGCAGACTGTGGTCTGCAGCTCGAGGCCACGTTGAGAACGACAAGGGAACAAACACCCCAAAGCCAGAGCGTTGTTGTCTCGGCGCCGCGACGCCAATTAGGCAAATGAGGCGTCGTACCTGTACCGGGGTCACGGCCGGGTCGACCCCTCTCCCCCCCCCCCATCACCAGTATTATATACGTCTAGGCACGGGGGAGGGGTTGCCGGCCACGCCATTGGTCGGCTGTTCGCCTCCCCCTCCCTTCCAGGTCACCGCCCTCCGCGGGAAGCTGCAGCTAGACTCGGAGGAGACAAAGGAAACAAAGACCGACTCTCCAGTCTGACCTGACTGTGTGACCTCCTCCAGGTATTGCTGCTTTGCTGGACTCCACTGAGTAAACAGATCTTAATAGGGACCTTTGGAGTGTCATTCGGATGACCTCTTTAAAAACACACCAGTCAGTCATATCAGTCTCTGAAATACTGGTTAGTTACTGAATGTCATTTACGATGTTTAGGGACACCCGAATTTCGCCAAAAGATTTTCACGCATGCTGGATGTCAATACCCTACAGGCATACCGACTGTTTTCGTTTGCTTATTGGTAGAGACAGATGTTTTTCGCGAAAAGATTTCAAGGCCAGTTGTACTCCAAAACACTTTTGTTCATATTCACTTTCGTGGGTAGATGATTTTAAATGTTACATGCCTTAAGTGTCTGTCCGCGAAACATGGACGTTCTGTATGGGCGTACTTGATTACGATTGGCCCAGTCAAGTAGAAACATGTCATCTCACGTAGACACGCATCCAGTAACCAAAGGAAATTATGGCTGTGGACGTAGGGTATTGAAATCTAGCATGGTCATTAACATTTTCGCGAAAAACACCTGTCCCTACTTATTGGTGGCATGTCTTTGTGAGAAGATCTTCTGCTACTTGACTGGCCAATCAAGATTAGGTAACATAAATACTGTGCGTCTTTGATTTGCGGGCAGACACCTAAAGACACGTAACACGGAAACCATTTAATCACGAAAGTGAATCTGAGCTAAAGTGTTATGAAATACAACTGGTCGTGAAATCTTTTCGCGAAATTCGGGTGTCCCTAACGATGTTCTTCAGAAACGCAGACACACTAAAGTAGAACCAGACATCAGTCGCTAAAGCATTAGTTAGTCACAGAAAGGCATTTAGGATGTCCTCCTTCAGAAATGTAGGCACTCTACAAAAGGAATTAGTCACATCAATCACTGAATTTAAATATTAAGTTGCTGTTCACTGGTGTATCAGTACAGACGGAATGGAGTAATAGACAGTGATTTCCAAACTGAGTGTCACGAAATGATTATGTTCGTATAATATATTTAAGAGTGCCAACATTTACGAGTCTGTAAAATTATAAATGAAGAAAATGGCTGATCTTACAGTAAACGAAGTGGAACTTATTGTCTGAGAGGTGCGTACTTTGTGAAATGTACGCTGACCTATAAGGTGGCGGTAGGTTATTTTCATTTCTGAAATGGGATGTCGTACAAAATTTTCATTATTTAAGGTGACGCAATTGAGATTTTTGGAAAGCACTGTTGTCCTGTGAGCATGACAGCGATTTGTGTGTTCCAGCGTTGAGAGTAGGCATACTTTTCCTCGTTTCCAGAACTGTCGAAACCACGAGATACGCTTTTTCTCTCCTCGTTTTGATACAACTATGATTAGTTCAAGTTACAACTGCTGGAAAAATCAAATGAAATAAAATAATCTTCACTGTTTTTACACGTGATTTTAAAAGTTTTACTGTCCATGCGTGAGACAATTCTGCGTCAATTTTAGTCCACGGGAGTTGCCTCAGAATATCACTGTAAAATAAAAGAAATCGCTGCTAAATAAATTAAATTCTTTCACTGAAGTAATTGATAGGATATCATTGAACCCAGTTGAATATTTATCACTTGTGTAGACAAATTTTTTTGTAGTGCAGAACGTGAGGAATTCTTACAGGCGACTGCAGGGCATTTTATTTAGACTTCCATCCGATGGAATGTTACGGATATCGTTGGAAGTCTTCCAACTCCCTTGTTTCCCGCTCTTTCTCCCTCCCTCTCTCTCTCTCTCTCTCTCTCTCTATCTCTCTCTCTCTTTTTTTGGTAACCCCAGAGTCTTTTTTAAAAGGTGGCATAGATTTCACATTCGGTAACATTTTTTTTTTTTTTTTTTTTTTTTTTTTTCGTTATGGCTATTGACAGCTGGTGTACCAGATATCAACTACTCTGCGAAGTGGTTTCAAACATCGCAACTAAATGGCATATATTTCATTAATATTTTGCTAAATTACAAATAGTAATATTGCTTACTCGGAACAGAAGACTCAAAATTTTAGTAAATAACTACAGACCAGTGAAAATCGTGTCATTTGAAACAGTAAAAGCCTATTATCTACTTTGTAATACCAACCATTATACAAATATACAAAAAGTATGTGCAGTCATTTTATCGTAAATTATACACCTCTACACCATTATTAATTTAAGTATATTACAGATTCGCATACGAGTTTAACAAAAATGAAATTCTAGTAACATAAGATCTCCGAGTGGTTAGTCTACTGAATGTTAAAACAGCTAGATGGAAGAATGGTTGTAAGCGTCTATCCGTTTGAATATTCCTACGTACACGAAACGGAATTTAAAACGCTAACCACCTTTTTTTTTTTGGTGCGTCAATTTGTTCTCCATTCCGATTTTCTTAAATCCTTTGCGATTGCTGGTGTAGGCGCTGAAGTGTTTTGGCCCGAATACCTCTTGTATATATTAACGGAATTTCTTAACAGTACTCTACTTAGTGTTTTCGTTACTTCAAGAAAGAATACAAATCTGTATCGCTAAGAAATCTCTGGAGGCTGGACTCGGCCAACTCAATTTCGCTTTTACTTTCTATAATATTAACAGCTGTACCTCAAGAGCCGACCTCAGTCAAGAAGAAATTATCGTAAAGTTCCTCATCAAATATTGCTACTGCACAAACGTAGGTTTAGTTCAATCAAAGTTTATTCGGCGCAACCAAATAATTGTTTTTATAGGGCCTAGGGGCCATGAAATATTTTGTTCTTGAAAACAAATTATTTTGTTATTTTTACTTAGTTGCCCCAAACCAAAAAGAAGTTGCAGCCACAGAAGATTTGTTTGGCTCTACGTACATTAAACAATTTCGGTAAGTATAAAAAAAACTGAAGCCCGACCGGGAATCGAACCGAGATCAGATGCTCTCGAGCACTACGCCTTAGAAACTCAGATAGTGGGACTACTGCACTCTAAATTAGAATCAGTGGAAAACCACTAATTAGAAGTGAAATTCAAATACTCGAATCAGTGAAAATTACTCAGCTTAGAATCAGTGAAAAACCACCGATTGTTTCAGTGAAAAATTTCACTGATTGAATTAGTGACGTGAAACAATTGCACTGATTGAATAAATGAGGGTCAACTGTTACTGCGAATTGTATATTAATTTTATTGAATTTAGCCAAATATTTACGAGAAATAAACACTTCTAGGCCATAATATAACCACCTGAGCTACCAAGGCAAGTTCAAACAAAGAGTAAAATATATTTCTTCATTGAAAGCGCATAGTTTTAGATTGCTTTTGTTGGTACCGTTAGGATCGTTACAAATAATAGTACATATGAGTGCACTCTCTTCACCACATTATATATGCAGCTTAAACCTTCAAATAGAGCGATGTGATGATTACATGACATCAACGAAATGAAGGACGTAAAAACGGAATGAACGACTGAATGCTCATGTTACCTCGTAAAATGGTGTTTTGAAATACGAAACACATATAAAGAAAGTATTTTGTATTGGTTTTATTAAATTATGCATTGTTATTTCATTTGATACACGTTGTTTGACGGTCATTTATAAACACAGTGTAATTGATACTTCAGTCTAAAACCAAATGACTGAAAAACAGTGATAAGAATGACTGACGAAGCAGTGGAAAATGCCACTAAATCAAAAAGTGAAGGAAAACTTGCAGTTTTTCACTGAGTCTTCAGTTAATTTCACTGAAGTAACTGTTGAATCAGTCAGATACTGTTAACTGATTGAAACAGTGAAATTATCACTGATTCAGTTTTAGAGTGTGGGCAAAACGGAATGTTTTTAAATAGATACATTTCAACTACCTACTGGACAACATGAGCAAATATATATTTCTGATTTTACAGTTTTACTTTTAGTTACCTATGGAACTTGTTTTATACCTTTATTAAGCCTGTTATTATCCTGTCACAAAAACACTAACTCTCTCTCGAGCTGTATTTTCGAATGACGGTAGTCAAAGGAGTGACAAACACACAGGCACTCACATATATAACTGCATTCGGCGTAGGAGCTAGGCGCTGGCCGCCGACATGTGACGTCATCCGATATCCATATTGAACCGATGTGGCCTTGGCCTTTGACCTAAACCCTGGTGACTTTTGACCTTGAAATCCAAAAAAAAAATTCGAACAATTTAAAAACTCCAAAAAAAAAAAAAAAAAAAAAAACTTAAAATTAAAAATTAAAAATATCAAAAAAAACTTAAAAATATCAAAGAAAACTTATAAATAAATAAAATTAAAAATATTCAAATATTCCGAAAAATTTCCAAAAAAATTATTATTAAAAAATTATGAAATTTTTTTTAAATTTAGAAATTTATTTTAAAAACTTACATTTCAGAGGTCATCCACCACCCCTCGAGTATACTCATTCCGCTATTTTTTTTTCGTCTGTCATTTGTTTACATTTTGCTACAGGCCGCCATCTTTGATTTTTTCGTCTGTTATTTGTTCATACATTTCTGGAATCCGCGTTCTTGGTTTTTTCGTCAGTAATTATGTTTCGCATTACTGGAGACAGCCATATTGGATTTGTTCGTCTGTCATTTTTTATATTTTCAATACCTTTGGCGACGCTAGTGTAATAATTCACCCACCAGGCGAACTATCGATTTAGTATCATGTGGCATTCATATTTGTTTATGTTTTCGAAGTATAGGTTGCGCTGTAGGCGCCCTCCATGATGGCGTTAATTTCTCGATTCAGTCGCCAGGTGAGCTGTCGACACTCACATTTTTTTAAATTCCAGCTCCGCTTCGAAAATCTCTCATTTTCATCCATTTAAAAAAGTTATTATTCCAATAATCGGTATACGTGCATGATGCGTTTTTGATAGCTTTTTTATTTTACGTCATATATGTATAAGTAGCATGATTGCGATAATTCTTCACATAAACCATCATTATATGAATGTATCATAATCACTGTTTACTCTCTGTATAATAAACTCACAATTAAAATGTAAATATTTTAAAACAAACGCTTTATAGAAACGAAAATAATGTAACGGAAATGGTTTAATCTCTAATGGATGGAAAGTTTAACACATTTATAAAAGTTTTGTTACGGGCAATTTGTAGGTTTTCGTGGGGTTAGGCAATTATTTCTATACATAATTTCCGTAAATAAAGCGTCCGCGAGTTTACGAAGAAATCCGGCAAATATTGCCAGTACATTTCACGGAAACATCTTATAACTGTCATGCCATGTAGGTCGCCCAGCGCGTATCAAAGTGAACTGCCTTGTCTGATACCAGCGTTGCTATTCGACCCGCATTACACTGGCCTCGACAATTTCCGTGTCTTTTTACCCCTACGTTATTTTTTATAAGTAGACTATTTTTACCCCTACGTTATTTTTTATTAGTAGACTATAGAGAACGAGTAACACCACAAAAATTTTTTTTTTCAACGTGTATTAATACCAAAAATGCGCAGTCCCTGTGGAAGGGCATTATTTGCTGCAAGCTCGATGGACCGCGGGAGAAATGAGAAGCATGGGGAGCGAAATGGGATTGTTGAGAAATGTGGTCGGGTGATGATGTAGAAGGGGCTGCGGAGGGTGGGGGGAGCGATACGAGATGGAGTCGAAAGATCAAGATAGAAGAAACTTGCTTCATATGAACGGAATGAGAAAAGGGGGTGATGGAGAGGAGGAGAGAAACTATAGCGAGGTTTTTCTCGCAGTCGACGGTGATAAATCTCTTGGCAGAAGACTTTAGGAATGAATATCCGTGGGAAGTGAAAAATGGCGCGCATTTGCCTCGACCGACTCATGAGTCTCTTCACGGGCGGTAGATTCGCGTTTAGTTTTCGGCATTTTTTCGGCTAGTTTTCGGGGAAAATAATGGCCCTTTTATTGCATTATTCTGGGTGACAAGAAAAACAGTCCCAACTAAAATAGCGTTGCCTCAGACAGACGATCAAAATTATTTATCATTTATATATATTTATACACTGTCTTGCAGTTCGAAAGTAAATTATTAAGGTGCCAAATAACGACTCAAAAAACATGTATTTTCACCGTTGTAAGAATCGTTTATAGTGGCTGGGAGATATTGCTCAGTATTATTTTAAGTTCATTTTCAGAGATCCAACTTAACCAAAAGAATGAGTGGCATATCTTAAACCACTTGAACAAGTTAGGCTTACTTACCTATAATATAGTTATGTTCATAATTTTCTGCAGATATTTCACAAAAATTAATTTCCTTTTGTTGAGTTAGAATTTTCGAAATCTATTGGGACGCTGCATTATTAAAGATTATTGCAATATTTCTCATATTGTGGGCCAATTTCCGCAGGAAAATGTGTTCAGACGATGTTTTCAGTAACTTTTCGTAAAATCTTGCACAAACAGTCCGCAAATATTTGCGGAAAATTAAATTGTAACAATATTGCTATCGCATCTGTTTTTTTGTGCAAAACCCTTGCGCATCTGACTTTTCCAGTCCGCTAGACCAGTTTTGAATTCCCATTTTATTTTTCGAACCTTTTCCGTGCGCAAATGAAGAATATCGAAGCCTGAGCGGTAACGTGTGAGCTGTTGATCGCTATTTAATGCAGAGCTGATGTAAATGTGAGAATATTTATGGGACGTTATCTCCCTTTTGGTTATCTGCAGTAGATATAGACGTATGGTACTAAATAATTATACACAACAGTAATCCTACTTTAGTAGATTTTGTTAGTGCAGGCGTATGTGTGTCAATTGTCACAAAATTATTTCAAATTAATTTGCCGGTTTGATCAAAATTTTAGTTCACAAACTGAATTCGAATATATGGACCTCCACTGCCTAAAGCGACTATGAAAAATTAACCCAAAAAACAGATAAATACAATGCATGGCCGAGGAACAAAAATGCTTTAAAATGTGATAAAATAATTAGTATATTTATGGCACAAGATAAAATGGTCCAGTTAGACAACGAGCGACACAGAAAAAACTAGGACATCTCCTTGTGTTATTCCGCGAGCTCTAAGTTGGCTTTCAGAGAAGTGGAGTAGAGAAGCTTCAGAGCCAGTGAAGGTGAAGCCAGATGAGTGTAGATCATAGCCAGAATGCAATAGCAGGCGAAACAGGATATCCCTGAGAACACACCCACCAACCAGCGACATCTTCCGGCACAACTGCAACGTGCTATAAAATCCGGGAGCTTCCCCGCCGGTAATCGAGTCCAGTTTGCCTTGGTGGTAGGCGACCACTCTAGCCGCTGATATACCGCGGCCCCAAGCTGACTTGCAGCTGATCCCGAGCGTCTACTACACACCTCGCGAGCAAACCACCAACTCCTTTCATGAAATCGGTATACCGTCTTACTGCCACGAATTTCATTCTAAGAAAAACTTGGTCCAATAGGACGGTAGGGCTTCCCCCTCCCTTCCAACTTACCGTGTCACCCTACAGACACCCACAGAAATTCAATTCTACATTTATTTAACTAACTAGATAAAACTTACACAACACCTATCATGTATCTTTTATTTCTCATATGACACCTTTCAAATAAGAATTAATGCATTAATATTGTGTGTTACAGGCTGTTCACGGTAAAATGAACACTTTCGAAAGCCCTGCTTAAGACCTACTTGTATGCACGTTGTGTATTCTTCCGTCCTATGTAAAATCAACATTGTCATGCGCCTCATCACTTCCTTCGTGCGTCGGTGTATTGAAACAGTGAAATTATTAGAAAAGTAAATATTTTACAAATCTGCTAATTTTTACTCTTCGATGCACAAAACAAAAACAGAAATCGAAGGAAATAATTATGTTATCACAAATGGTTACCTGACAATTTTTATTCGACGTTATGATATGGAACTACTTTCAATCCATCGTTACCAACTTTACTGGTCGCATGTCAGTCAGTGAATCCAATAAAATATATGCAAGTAGAAGCGGTGACTTTTTTCGAAGGTTGATTTTAAAAGTGCTCATTGCATCGTGAAAGCCTACAATACATTTTAATTAACTATTGGCCTGTTCGGAGGAGTAGCCGTATAATCCCTGGCTTCCTATTGGCTGGCCGGATCCCTTTGAGAGCGGGTAGTCCTTTCCATTGGTATTCATTTCAAACACAAAAAGAGCACTCACCGAACTGGCCACATGTCACAGTCCTAAGTCTCTTTTTAAAATCCGTTACCTGTGACGACATCGTGGGCTTAGCGAATCAGGGAGACAGCCAACTCATCAAAGCAGCCATCTGCAGACAATACATTTTCTGTCGGCTGGCATTCCACCACAAAACCTTCATATCCAAATTATTTACAATTCAACAAGCGTTAATTATACACCTGTTTCTAAATACAGGCACAGTTCTTTGAAATTTCTATTACATTTCGACAGTACGTTTGATGACCATTTCAACAATACCTCACACCACATATTTAAACTAACAATAAAAATTAGCACATGTAAATTAAATTTTACACATGTTCCAGTCGGTCGCATAACAAGGTCATAATCTTCACGCTTAATGTAAAGAAAACTGAAAAGCCAATTTCACCTGATAGCTTTATATGTCTAATTTTCTTATAAATGCTTTCTTTCCTCGTTAATAAAAACCCAATTAGTGATCGCATTTCTGAAAGAAAACTCAAAATATTACGCAATATATTTAATTAAAGTATACAAAAATTAAAGTAAACAAAATGCGTTACACTTAAATTAATGTCCGAAAACTTACAACATGTCCCAAAACTGTTCTTTCCGAATGGCGACCAAATAACTAGGCTGCACACTGTATGTACAATTGTTGGTCACAGACCTGAACTGGAAACAGCAGTGACTGCTACTGCAAAACAAAATTATATCGAAATACCTTCTTACAGATACTTTCTGGTAATAAATATGCCTACAGACATAGTTTTCTTAATCAGTGTAATAATTTTATTGGCATTTGCCCTTAAATAATTTGGCAAAATATTTTTCATTGACAATACTTATTTTAAGTGTAAACAGAACGCACCTATGCCTTAGCAACAGCCTCGGAAGCTTTCACTGATATTATTGCAGAGTACGTAAAACATTGCTCCTGCCTGAATAGATGAGACCTGCCGCTTCAGAGCAGCATGACGAGACGAAAGTATGAGAGACGATACAAGACATTACCTACTCCAGACCAGGTGTTAGCGAATCGTTAATTCTAACGGCGCTTTCTAAATACCATATTCCGCAAACAACCTTGAATGTTCGTCAGAGAAGTATATACGGAAACATTTTCTGTGAAATAGTTATTTGGGCGAATACGTGTATCTCGGTAAATAAATGTTCTGAAAACCCAATTTTTTGTCATAAAACGAAAAAAACAATTATTTATGCCCCTATATCTTTACTCTTATCATATTAAGTGTATTAACGCAGGGAAAAAATGGTAAAATTGTTAAATATCGTATTTTGAAAGCTTACCTATGCAGTTTCCTTAGTGGAAAACCACTGATTCTCAGTGAAATTCAACTACTCGAGTCAGTGAAAATGGCTCCACGTAGAATCAGTGGAAAACCACTGATTGAATTAGTGATGTGAAACAATTTAACTGATGAGTAAGTGACGACCGACGGAGTGGCGACTTAAATATTGTTTTTATTGAGTTTTGACAAATAATTATGTGAAATAAACATATTTACGACAGTTTAACATTTATATTGCGCAATTTATAGTAATTTAAAAAATATCCCGGTGGTGGCCGGGGGCGAAAACACACAGCCTTCCCACTTCGCGTTAAGATCGTTACTTTACCATCTGAGCTACGAGGTCAGGTTGGAACGTTTGAGGAAAATATACGTGTTATAATTCTTGTCGAAATCTTGAAAATTTAAATCCTATGCCTTTACTTTTCGTTTTTCGTTTAATTAGTAGCATTCGGTTTATTAAAACGAATAGTATATATGAGTGCACTCTCTTCACCACTTATATGCAGTTTAGACCTTCAAACAGAGCTCTGCGATGATTGCATAAAAACAAAACGAAAGACGTAAAAACGGAATGAAATATCACCTCGGAAAAAGTTGTGAAAGACGAAACACATTATATAAAGTATTTTGTATTGTATTTATTAGTTTATTAGTTGTTATTTCACTTGACACACGTTGTTTGACGGCCATTTATAAACGTTGTTCGACGGCCAATTTTACATGTAGTTAAACTGACCCATCATTCAAAAAACATTGAATCGATAAGTGAAGGAAATCTGGCATTTTTTCACTGTTTCATCTGTGAAATTCGCCGAAGTGACTGTTGAATCAGTCAGATACTGTTTGAAACAGCGAGTCTAATGAAGTACCACAGTTACTGATCTAATTTTCAAAGTACGGCATCACGATGGAAACACTTGCGCCTAGGAGCAGATGAGGCGCCAGGTGTGAGTGTTAGGCCGGGCGTACACTGAAACGCAGAGCAGAGCAGGGTAGCGCAGCCCAGCACAGGAACATGAGTGCGACACAGTGTGAGCGTATACTGAGACGCAGTTGCACGTAGGCTGTAGACGTGAACAATTGCAGAACGTTTAAGTCTCAGTTCAGAATCTGATTCCGACGAGAATATGGACACAGAAATGATAGTGTACGTTACATCAGAACGTAAGGAAAAAGTGTGGAAAAGTCCCTACCTGCAACCGTGAAAAACTCGTGGTGAATTCGTGTGACATCGGAATTTTTGGGACAGGCAACTCAGTGATTACTTCCGTGTACATAGAGACCAGTTCATTGAAGTCAGTCAGCTACTGACATATGTAATTCGCTCTGAGGGGTGTAATGCACAAAGGGCCATCGAAAGAGAAGAAAAACTGGCTGTATTCTTAACGCACGTTTATTATTATCCTAATTGCTACGTATTGGGACATATAAAAGAATACAAACAATATATGAATGCTACAGTAGTGCTACACTAAACACATTAACACAATACAGGAATCAGTTGTATATTAACGTACCATGACGGTCATGTGATAAGACATATACGATGCATTCGTTGGTGTGGCAATGTGTAGACGTCAACTTAAAACACGAAAATACTGGAACATTACTGTTACAATAATATGGATGGTTACAATAATGTATTTGTGCATGATTACTGCTGAAAGTTGTTGATGTAGTTCGTAATATGAGATACACGTGTGGATGTAGTTCGTAATATGAGATACACGTGTGGATGTAGTTCGTAATATGAGATACACGTGTGGATGTAGTTCGTAATATGAGATACACGTGTGGATGTAGTTCGTAATATGAGTTACACGTGTGGATGGAAAATAATTAAGATTATCAGTATGCGAGTTATACACAAGAGGTGCCTGGAATTCGGGTTGCTGTATTGTAGATTGCGCAATATTCCGTAGAGAAGCTTCTATTTGTGACACTACTTCAAATATCTTCGTACGGACGAAATGCTGTGATGCTGGGTGCATTTGTCGGGTGGTTTGGTACATAGAAATAAAAGAAATGAAACAAAGGGTAATTTGGCTGTCTCAAGTCCTCCAAACTTATACGTGATGCCCTTTCTTCGCGCTGATCTATAGATCAGAGTAAAAGAGTAGTAATATCATGTTTGTGTTGTAATATCATGTTTGTGTTGTAATATCATGTTTGTGTTGTAATATCATGTTTGTTGCTTTGCAGGTCTGGTGTGGCTTACACAACACAGTCAGATATCATATCCATGTTCGTTGTTATCTGTAGGATCCTCACCATTGTCTTCATTTACAGGTGCCATACTGTCACCTTCAAGATCTGCAGGTGTCACTGAGTCAGACGTTACCGACAGGTGTCTGTGACTCTTCATCACTGTCCTGCAAATTGTTAGCACGTTTACTGTTCGTCATGCGCGTCACCAAAAACGCCATTTGTTTTCTAAATTCCACAGCTTCATTGTCCCAGCAGCGGCTCCACTTGTAGGCATTTTCGTTGTCTACGTAGCGCATCACGATTGCAGCACCTTAATTTCGTCTGTATGGCTTTGGCTTCTTCGCCTAAAACATTGAAATATTCCTGATATGCTGTTATAATTTATTTATACGCTTGATCTGTTATTGCGATAATATATTTAGATACAGTGATATTACTTAGTACACATAGAGTACTATTAGCTAATACATGTTAATATAACACAATTATCACAGTTAGTATCCATGCCAACATGTTATTGTTACTGATATCGAGACAACACAGCAAAAATGACATTATTGTATTGTGTGCTGTTAACGAACAATACTTTGTAGATAGGTAGATTTACACTGTCGCATTGGACCTAGATAATATTTGTCTGTTTTGTTTCTAGGTATTCGGCTACAGGAAACACCTACAAAAGCATAACATACAGCTACAGAATGAATGATCGCACGGTTTCGAACATTGTTAACGAAATATCAACTGCAATATGGAAGGTTGTGCAACCATTACATCTATCCCAACCAACGACTGAGATGTGGGAAAACATTGCACGTGATTTCGAACAACGATGGCAATTCCTGAACTGCACAGGAGCGATTGGTCGCAAACATGTCACGATTAGGAAGCCAGCTGACAGTGGTTCTTCATATTTTAACTATAAACAGATATTTTCCACAGTGCTCATGGTAATTGTCGATGCCAACTACTAGTTTGTCACAATCGATGTGGGATCTATGGGACGGTTCAATGACTGCAGTATATTTGCATGCAAGCAGTATTTTGGCAATAAAATTAAATGAACAAACTTTACAAACTTCCACCACATAAATAACTGCCTGCATTTGAACACACACTTCCTTACGTCTCCGTTGGAGATGAGGCTTTCCCGCTATCGGAACATCTCACGTGGCATTATCCGAAGAAAAGTGTTACAGGAAATCAAGAAAATAAAGTCTTCAACTACAGACTTTCGCGTGCACGACAACCTGTTGAATGTGCGTTCGGTATTTTAGAATCACGATTCCGTGTGTTCAGAAATACTTTTGAAATAACGGTCGACAGCGTTGACAATGTTGTGAAGGCGGCATGTGTTTTGCACAACTATTTAAGGAAACAACCCAACATGCGACAGCAACATGGATAATGACATTGAAGTCATAGCCACGAATAAACTGCTTCCAGCAACAATACCAGAAGTACATCGAGTGCTTTTGCCGAATACTTCAACACTGTTGGAAGTATGCCGTGGCAAGCCGGAAGCGTATTAAGGGAGGAGTTTTAAACCTATTTCCTTCATTGATGCCTTTTTGAAACCGCATATATCACACATCTTGCACCACACGTACTGTTTTGCCGTGTGTGTGCACTGTTTACACCAAATACGTATACAATGTCGACAACGTTTGTGTACATATACGCTGGGGATGGGAAAAACTCGCGAGTTCAATGACATGTAGGCTAGACTCCCCAGTCCGGTGTATAATCAAGCCTCAGATGTTTGTTCATTGTCTTCTGCCTCACAGAGTAGACAGTGTTACCTCACACCTGGCAGTATGGGGTTCGCTACTTGTTTCCTTGCAAGTCTGCTATTGGTTCAGAGTCGTGCAGGGAGTGTATAATAAACTGTCATCCAATTGTAAAGTCAACTTCAGTGTACACGTGATTGACGTCTATCTTGTCCTGAAATTAACTCGCGAAATGTTCCTATCCCTAATATACGCCTGGTATATTCCCATTTCGGCAATATTCTAACAACAGTAGCTGGGTGAAATACGTTTTTGTAGTTGCAATAAAGAATTATGTCTACTTACCATTGCTTGCATTTACATCATTTCCGATTCTGTTCCAGATTTCTTCTTTAAGCTTCGTTTTCATGTAATCTGGATTATTTGTATCATAGAAAACCACATGGGGTCGCACCGCTTCAATAATTTGTTCCTCCATTCTGCAGATCCAGCAGCACTCTGCCTTGAACACGCAGCTACATACTCTTCAGGCTTGCTGGAACGATAGAAGTATAAAATATTGTATCCCTTATCGAAATGTATTAGGATTACAATATAGCTGTGTAGTAAGACCTACAAAAGAGTTCTTCAACTTTTTTCATGACTGCAGTAAATACCCGATTACAGACAGTTCATTTTATCATGGCACTGACTTGATTAGACGCCAAGGACCTCACAGGAGTCTGGACCAATAACGAACATCTAAAAATAGAACGAGCTCATCATGAGCAGCCTAAAACACAGGAACATAACGCTTCATTATGGCAGCACCTAACGAAATTTTGAAACCAGAGTACAAAAATTGCTAGTAATAATATTAGAACAAATAAAAAATTCCTACGCACAATATTTTTTGTCCATCAAAAATTTGTTTCAGTGAGATGTTATCCGGCTATGGCGCAGAGGGGCTTGAAATCGATTTTTAGCAACAAATGAGCTTATAATGACACGTATCCTAAGCGTACGAGTGAACATTAATCACTGCAATATAGGCCTTAAAGGTAGATGCCACCCCTGAAATTAAGATATTAATGGATAGGGGTTCATTTCCTAGCAGTGTCCCACTTCCATGGTGAAGAATGATGTGTAACTTATCCGTCGACTGCGTCTCCAAGTCTGGGAAATACTGTGTGTACATAACGTTGCGGAAATACATTATTTCCACAATGTCACGTTTCTCGACTTACTATGAAGTTTAATGTCACCAGTGTCAGCTACAAACACTTTTACTTTAAATTCGAAGTATGTACGTGTATGCCACGTAAGTTAAAAAATTATATCTGGATTAAAAGTAGGCTAATTTTTTTTTAAGTCAAGTGACCTTAGGCCACATAATTTTTGGCCAAGTGACTCTAAAACAAAATAACTTTAAGATTATTGCCTGCAGGCCAAACGATTGTTGTGAGACTGTATTAGGCCAAAATAATTTAGGCCAAGTGACACGAACGAATGGAAGCGTGTTGACCGGACAGCCTGTAAGCGCGTTTGAGATCCACAATAATGAAGAGATTTGAGCGGCTCGTAACAGCGAGGCCTTGAGAGTCGATGAGGGTGATTCAGGTGGGTATGATGCTGCGCCGGAATGAAGGGGCGGGGGAAACGGGAGATCTCCGAGAAAACCCGCTGACCAACGGCACCGTCCGGCACGTTTCTACTTGCGAAAATCCGGTGACCCGGCGGTAGATTGAACCAGGTTCGCCTTCGTGGGAGGCGAGCAGGCTAACCGCTCAGCCACCGTGGCTCCTTGGGCCCCACAAGAAAACAGTTGAATCCATATGTGAAAATTAATGCTTTTATTTAACTGTTATGTTTTTTTTTTAAATATGGTAATTTAGAGTCAAGAACTGATAACATTAAAAAGAGTATTAAGGATGAAAATTTAAAGACTTCTCCATTGATATTATATATATGTAGGTATGTGTGTGTATATACATACATACATACATACATACATACTTCAGACTACAAGCATAAAACCAGAATTCTTAAATTTTCCACACCATTTACGTAGTGTCTTTACTGCAGCATGCTCACTTTTCACATAATTAATATAATCTGCTTATACGCTGCTCTATGTTAGCAAGCGTCCAACCAGAACCCTTGGCCATATATTCTTTTTCTTCTCCATGACAAAGTTTCACGACAGCTGCTGCCAAACGAAGCTTCTCATCTGACCTCCCTACGGCTTATAATATACGAGTATGCAAGCCCTATGACATCATATTGACTTTGAACCAATCGTATTGCACCAGTCAGACACCGACCAGCCAATCACAGAGTTGCCACATGACTACAGCTGACTAATCGTGTGAAGGTACTGAGACATAACGTGAGGTGGTTATGGCGGTGGTGGTGGTGGAATCATTTTGGCATCATTTGGAGTCATTATGGAGTCATCATGGAGTCAGTTGGCAGTAGTCAGTCAACAAATTGAAATATTTCGGGCTCTTTGTGTCTGTCTATGTGTATCGCAAGTTAGAATTAATTCCCCCTATTGTAAAATGAAATTATATAGTCCTACCTTCGAAAGCTAAAAGATGAAAATTGTATTTAATAATCTCGCTTTAAAAAGTATATATCCAGGTCCCTCGGAATATTTCATCGCTTCCTGTGTAAACTGCATTTGCAGGTTGTAACAAAAGTGCTTAGAACTAAGGGAGGCTCCCACCACGCTTTTCCATTGGTCCGTGTACATAATTGGACTGAACAATGCAGGTCCACATCAGGCCAACACCCTGCTTCTCAATTTTTCGTCGCATGATAAAGGGCACTTCGTACAGATCACCCTCTCATGTCAACGGGCATTTTGAACATAGGTGAAAACCCGATCGTAGAATCGGCACTGGCGACAGCCAATTAGTGATGATACATGTCGTGACTCCATGGTCGTCGAGGTCAAAGGCGGCCCTATGTATTTTTCAATTCATCTTCACCGTATGGGAGCACTCTGAGAAAACCCAGATACTTGTTCATCCCAGAATAAAACGCAGATTATGCATATCGGCTGTTCATAATAAAGTGAGCACTTTTTAAGGCCCTCGCAACAGGCATTAACCGCTAGTAAATATATCTTATTGCAGCCTCAGGCATTAAATTTTGATGGTGGTGAAATGTATACACTGTGTTTATTGGTCACATTGCAATGTTCATATTAAAAAGCAGCAGGAAGATGGAAATTGGATGAAAGGAAAAATTCATAAGGGCCTTAAAAAGTGCTCAATTTACCATGAACGGCTTATAGGTAGGTCTATATACATAAAAAATTATTTTCAAATTTTATACATAATTATGTATATATAAATATGGGATTATAAAACAATTTTCAATTTATTTTATACACAATTATGTATAGGTATATAAATATATATTTATTTTCAATTTATTTTATACCAAATTATGTATGTAACAAGTAAATGTAAAATTATTTTTAATTAATTGTATACCTAATTATACATATAAATATAGGAATATAAAATTAATATATACATAAAATAGGAAAATACACAGTTATGTGTGTATGTATGTATATATATATATATATATATATATATATATATATATATATATATATATATATATATATATATATATATATATATATATATATATATATATATATATATATATATGTGTGTGTGTGTGTGTGTGTGTGTCTGTGTGTGTCTGTGTGTGTCTGTGTCTGTGTATTTATATCAGGTAGGAATATAGATAATTATGTATAGAATAAATTTTATACCTGCATGTTTTCTTCTGGGGCGAACGATTATTTGAGTTTTCTCAGAGTGTTCCCAATTATGAATGTTGGTAATTACGTGCAGGTATCCTAGGGCCTTGGTAATTACGTGCAGGTGTCCTAGGGCCTTGGTAATTACGTGCAGGCATCCTAGGGCCTTGGTAATTACGTGCAGGTGTCCTAGGGCCTTGGTAATTACGTGCAGGTGTCCTAGGGCCTTGGTAATTACGTGCAGGTGTCCTAGGGCCTTGGTAATTACGTGCAGGTGTCCTAGGGCCTAGGTAATTACGTGCAGGTGTCCTAGGGCTTTGGTAATTACGTGCAGGTGTCCTAGAGCCTTGGTAATTACGTGCAGGTGTCCTAGGGCCTTGGTAATTACGTGCAGGTGTCCTAGGGCCTTGGTAATTACGTGCAGGTGTCCTAGGGCCTTGGTAATTACGTGCAGGTGTCCTAGGGCCTTGGTAATTACGTGCAGGTGTCCTAGGGCCTTGGTAATTACGTGCAGGTGTCCTAGAGCCTTGGTAATTACGTGCAGGTGTCCTAGGGCCTTGGTAATTACGTGCAGGTGTCCTAGGGCCTTGGTAATTACGTGCAGGTGTCCTAGAGCCTTGGTAATTACGTGCAGGGTTCCTAGGGCCTTGGTAATTACGTGCAGGTGTCCTAGGGCCTTGGTAATTACGTGCAGGTGTCCTAGAGCCTTGGTAATTACGTGCAGGCATCCTAGGGCCTTGGTAATTACGTGCAGGTGTCCTAGGGCCTTGGTAATTACGTGCAGGTGTCCTAGGACCTTGGAAACACCGCGACGTAGACATGCTCATTAGCGACCATTTTCATCCTCCAAGCAGTCTCAATGCGGTTATTTACGTGAGACGAGAGCAGACGGAAGAAAGGAACGTTCCTTAATCAGTATGTCTCCGGACAGGTGGCATAAATAGGCGTGACAACTCAGTGGCTGCCTGGTAGCGTAGCTGATGTGCGTTCTAAATGTCTAGTTGACAACATTTTAATTTTTTTTTTTATTTAACTGCTACATAAAACTCTGTTATACGCCCCCAGAAGAAACTGATGTTAGGCTTTACAAATGCCAATACCGAAAATGGCATGGGACCAAGTAACTATATATAACGTGATTTTTTTAATCACTGAACGTTGAACACACAGAATCGCGTGTGATTGAAAATAACTGCAGTCTGTGCAACTAGCGCATGGATGAGGCTATCAGGGTAGCAAAATTTGAAAAAATAAATTACGTATGACGACACCTTATAGCAACTGTTCCAGTTCTAATAATTATAATAATAGTGATACTTTTATACGGTTAGTCGCTAGTCTCTGTATACCCGAAAGCAACTAAAAGCATTCACTCTGGTTTCTACAGTTTTTTTTGTCATTTCTCTTTAGGTAAACAAAAAATTAAATTGCTTGGAAAAATCGAGAGTTTTCAAGCGACTACAAAGCAGCGCTTAATTTGTAGTCACATGAAAATAGTTGCGTTTTCAGTACACAATAATTTTAGGTTTACTTTATAAAATTTTGAGCGGTGGAACTTCTACAATCCTCTCCCCACCCCCCACGGCCATCACCACCAACACGCATCGATGCCAAACAACCACCTAGCATTTATACCCAGTATGAGACTGCGTTTGAAGTTAAGTTAGGTACTCGTTAGTAGATTCCCGTACAGTGAAAAACTTGCTTTCTCTCCGAGACATTGTGATTAGCATTGCCAGTAGTTTTGGAACTAGCCGGTGGATCTTGGGGAGCGAACCTCTGGACGTCGTTCAGATGAGTGACTATCTAATAGGGCGAGACGTTGTGGCCATTAACCGCACTTGGAACTGAAAGCCACATAAAGTAATATTGGTCACACCACATGAAATTCCACACTTTTCACTTGTGATGTGGGAGTGAGACTTTTCCGTTATCACATTATCTTCAAAGAAAATATAGAAGTTTGGTCTCTGGGTTTCACTTGATGAGAAGTTCGTTCTATGACCGTTTATACTGGTTATAGCCGTGCAGGATAGGGCATTATGCTCATTTGATGTGATTCGGAGACAATACAATCTCGACTCCTGTGGAGACGCGACGTTTAGCCGAAAAGTCATTTGACAGAAGAGAGGTTTGACGGAATATACGTATCTTTAACTTTAGAGAAGCGTTTAGAAGACAAGGTGGATAGGTTTAAGTAGAGCAGGAGTGTGACTGAAAAAAAAAGTGTTTGAAAAAAAGGCGGTTGACCAAACACGGTTTTTGGCAGAATATTTTAACTTGAATGTAAATAAAAACCTTTAACTCTCGAACCTAATATTTTATAATACTGTTATAGTTGATTCACAGTATCTTCGGCCTTTTCTGAAGCCCTGCTAAAGTTCTGCTTCCATGATATTCCTCCGCCTCGTGCAAACTAAGTTCAACTAAGTCTGGAAGATTACACCAGGGACAACGCACCGGATCCGTGGGCACTGAGTTGTAACAGTATTTTGTATAAGAACTATTTATTACTAGGCACTGCTACCAACACACATGTTTTCTCACTGTTTTTATTCAAATTATTTATAAATGAAGTATTAGAATTTATACATAAAATATTAATAACATTTCAATTTAACAGAAAAAAAAGTAACTTTAATGAACAGAATTATAAAACGCTTGTGAAACATGGCATATTTAGGAAACAACCAAACATGTCATACATGGGTAAATTTTTCAAAGGTTTGATTCAAAAAGGCCAAATAAAGCGTGAATAGACTATACGTGTCGCAGTTCTGCGTTAACGTTGGCCCGTCCCGCCCGAACGAGCGGAAGAGGACAGAGAAGTTATACGATAATGGGCGGCCAGTCAATGGAATGTTTTTAATGGTATGCGAGCGATAAACCAAGAAATGCACGAATCTGTTACATAAAGCATCAAGCCGCGTGCTCCTAACCTTGGTTGAATTGAATTTCTGCGTTTATCTTAAGAATTCTCTGGATTACTGACCTCGTTTATCTCAGCGTGACTCGGGGTGCGTTGAACATTCCAGATGGTCAGGGCGACTGATATGAAGTCGCGTCGGGTCCCTCGAGCCGGTTGTTGATGAGTGGAGTGGAGAGTTCATGACAGTCGGAAGTATGGGCGATTTTGCGGCATGTAGCGAAAGACGACGAGAGAGTAGAGCAACGAGTGGCGCCGGAAGTGACCAACAGGAGGGAAATCTGCGACTGCGAGCATCAGAGAAGTGAAGAGTACGACTGGATGCGTGAGTGAAAGACATTACAAATTATGACAATTATGACAACAGGTATACTGAGCGTGTGTTAATGACGATTATGAGTTAACTGACTATAACCAAACAGCTACATTAAGAAGAGTTGAAATATACATTAAATATTGTGCTTACTGAGAAATAATAAGAGTAATAGTGGAGATAGATTGATGCTGTAAATAAAAGCTGTGTGAATAAATTAAAAAATCTAATTTAGTTCTTTTATTTTTACTAAGACCACACGTCAAAACAATTCGATCCAATCATTTTCGATTTACTTGAACCTTATATATCTCACAATCTTGCAGGAATAATTTATTATTTCATAACTTTAAACGATTATAAAAAATAAATAATGATCTTAAGTTGTGCAAAAATATGTATTAGTTGAGTTTTACGTGTTCTAGCTACAAGAAACATGGCGACCGCTAAACTTTATGCAATTACTGATAGAAAATAAGCAACTTCGTTTGAAGACGAAAGGTAGAGTGAATGAAGAGATTTGGACGGCCCTTGACGTGGAGGTCTTGAGAGTCGATGAGGGTGATTGAGGTGAGTATGGAGCAGCACCGGAATGAAAGGGCGGGGGAAATGGGAGATCTCCGAGAAAACCCGCCGACCAACGGCATCGTCCGGCACGATTTCCACATGCGAAAAATCGGAGTGACCCGGCCGGGGATGGAACCCGGATCGCCTTGGTGGGACTAACCGCTCAGCCACCGCGGCCCCACGAAAGGTAGAGGCTAGATGTACTTCATTAGGAACTCTGGCAAGGATATTGTATACTTTTTGACGAATTAAGCGTTGGTAAGTATGAGAATCTGTGTACTTAGTAGGCAGAATGCGGGCCCGGCTTAAGCACTACACTCTCGAGCAACGACGTTAAGAGTGGGATAGACCCCGCATTGTTTGTGAAATTATTGTTGCGTGAATACGCGTATAGATGCTCTGCAAAAACGACTTTCTTTCTTTTGTCATGTTAAGTGTATTGCTCCAGGAGAGGGGAACTGAGGCGATACATACATGGCACAATCCGGCCTACGTCAGAAAACGGGAAGGAGGAAGGTGCGATAAATAGCGCAGCTGGACGCGCGCTCACCCCCACTCTCAACTTGCTCTGTCTGTAATGAGCTCGCAGTCGACGAGACCTACCTTCCAAAGTGAGAAGCAGGGGGAACGACAAAGAACCTAGTGTGTTCCTAAAACCTCATATCCTGTAGAGACACTTGCGGCAGATGTGTCAGATAATCCTCGCGGCTCTGCGTTCACAACTGGGCCGCAAGCTACAAGACGCGCAGTAGATAAAACAAGGCAGCCTTGTGCGTCACACGAGCGATTTCAAAGACCTTCGCTGTGGGAAGCAATCCTGCTTTTTTTTTTTTTTTTTTTTCTCAACCTGTCCCCTTTCTCTCTCTTTCTCTCTCGTTCCTGCAATGCTGCTTTCTCAGTCTCCACGGACAGATGTCACATTTCAGACAAGATAAGGTCGTGGCTGTGAGCAGGAACTTGGGTTGGTGCATTAGCCAAGCTCTGCGGCGGGGAATGAAGAAGCTTCTACAGGAAATTTGCGAGACGGTAACTCGCAATGCTGGCTGTTCTGCGACGTTCCAGTTATGAAAAATGCTTAGCTTGAAAATTTTGAAACGTAGTGCGAGCAATATTAGAAGAAATATTCTCACAAAAATGTAACAAATAATTCAACAGGTGTGATGAATTTCTGTTGAGTAGATTTAGGCCTATAGTTGTTCTTATAACGGAGTGCAATATTCGAAAGAAACGTTTCTGAATAAAGGATGATTATAACCTGACTACATATAATATTGTTTACCTCACTGATTATCTGGGGCCGGAATTGTATTACATTTCTGTCGATTATCAGCGATGTACATCCAGGTGTAGCTGCAACAACAATGAACTCTTAGTAAAAATAATCTACTTTCTTATAATAACCGCAGTTTGAAGTATTATTTCAGTAAATAAATGTAAATAATTTATTAAAAATGACTGATTTTGATCAATAAAGGATTGCACTGTCACAGTCATTAAATCGCAGATCTTTTTCTCCTGATTAGCTATTCGATTGCAGGTTGCGTGACTTTACATTGAGTTAGCAGTTGTGTTTTGGTGTATCGGCACTCACTGAATACAGAGAAGTTTATATTAAATCATGCAACTAATGTTGAACCTCAAAAACAAACTAAATAATAGCCACAACTATGGCAAAGATGATTTACTTCACTTTGACATGTACGTTTTGTATAATGAGGGAAGTAAATCAATATTCCTACGCTGTAAAATATTCCTGGCAAAATTTCTAAATTGTACTGGAAGTGTTTACTTATATTTTGCGTTTTATTAACACCGCGTATCATGCTGCAAATTTAGAAATGCTTGCTTCGTTATGAAACAAAATTGTGAATTTCCCTGCGCATTTGACACGTTAGTGAACAAATCTAGGAACGCTTTTATTGATGTATGGGGCATATACTTATCATTCGCGCTTTTTCACTATACATATCCACTTATGGGGAAAATTTGCGAATAATTTAATTTCTGTTTAACATCTCTATCACTAATGTTCTTGTCTGGACCGCAAATATTTATGCTTGGTAGTTGCTTTCATACTGGCGTGTTGGATGACTGTTGGTCAGTAACGAATTGCAACCGGAACACAGAATCTGAGAACGTATGATAGTGGCTCGAATTAAGAAGTTGAGGTTCAGGCTAATAACAAAATAATTCTGGACATTTCCGGGTCTTTTAGCTAATTCCAGTGTTGAGCAAAAAGGCATTTAACTAATATTTCTTTCGTTGTTTAATTTTTAAAAAAAATTGTAAAATAGGGCTATATCAGCAGTTTCTTGATTTTCTGACACCAAGTCGATATCGTAAAATGGTGAACTGCTACATTGTAAAAATTAGATAAAGGTTATTCTGTATTCATTGTGTCGTTTAGTTTTGAAACATCGCTCTGTGTGCTCGGGGAGATGGAAATATCATGGATGGCAGCTTTCATGTAAAAATGCTAAAAGTTAAGTATTATCAGAATGAAAAACTCCCGAATTAGGCAGGACCAGCATGAATGCGCCTGATGGGAGACCGGCTTTCCTATATGAAGGTCACACTTGTAATTGTCGGTGAGATGAGGCAGAGGCTGTGCTGGAAAAGCAACCGTGAATTAGTGAGGAGAGGAAAGGGCACGAAGACATGTTGGCCCCGTCGTGCCTCCGGGGAAGCTCTAAAAGCAATAGACTGATAAATATTTTGACCTATTGATTGAGAGTAGTAGGATTTGGGGAATTCTGGGACAAGGGCGTAGGCACAGTACTAGGATTCGAAGAGCCACCATCTTGTGACGTCACCCGACCGCCATCTTGGATGTCATTGAGAGTAGTAGGGGCGTGATAGTTTCACCCCACTTTTGAGGATCGGAGATGGACCTAGTGCCAAAGATTAACCTGGGGAGGGCAGGGAGGGTTTACCCCACTTAGCAACTCGACCTGCTGCTCAATGGCTCCTCATTTGCTCCTCAATTGAGGAGCTAATCTTGTGCTGTGATTGGTACACACCTAACACCTCAGTTAGCTCCACAATATGCTCCACAATCTGCTCCTCAGTTAACTCCACAACCTGCTCTACATGCTCCAACCCCTTCACCAAGTCACACCCCCACCCCCTCCCTCATAGCTCTTCTCTCCTCAGATATGGTTAACATCCTCCTCCCCCTCTCCACTCCTTCCCAGCGAGATAGGCTGCCTTCAGTTCCAAACTTGACAGATATGCAGTACTGCTGAAGCCATAGGCCGCCATATTAGTTGTAGAGTTAACCACCAGGAGCGCTAATGTCACTTGATGCCATCATCGGCCGGTAGGCAGCACACAAGTTCTCGTAATACCTGCCAGAGAGTGGGCGAGTCACTCGCGCGCCAAGGCCCAATGTTGGTAATGTTGTTATGAACTCTGCTGGAAGCTTAAGACAATTCTCTCCATCATATATGTAATGCATTAGTACATATAAAAACCATTCTTTTGAATGGTTTTGAACTGGGGAAGCCTGGCTCCATTGAATGACGCCTTTGTTGTTTCGACTAAGGGTGCTTAGATACTAATAGAATTTTAAATGTTGTAGATATAAAAGAATCACACCTACAAAAAAAAACAGTCAAAACGAATATGTAGTATACATCATCATAGAACAAACAATAAGTTAAATCATAATTATATAAGAAAATGTTAGGAATTTAAATATTATTTTGTATATAGAACTTTAAAATTGTCAGAAAAACATGTATGAAGCAATATATTCACGAACTCGTATTTTAAAGGAGATTTAGTTTAGAGACTCACAACATCCAAATATTCAAAACGTTTTTTATAAAAAAGTTGTAAATTAAAAATGTATTTATTTGTTGTTTACAAAACAAACATAACCGAATGACGTGTCTAAAGATTAGTATTTATTAGACAGTTAAGAATATTTCGTCAGAAAAAAACTATTACGTAGCTATAACCATCGCCATTTAGAATTTTAGTAAGCATAGAAGCAATCTGTATTTTTATTTTTTAATTAATTATGTAGCCACTCCGAACATCAAATACAAAACATAATTTACCTTTCAACAGTTCATTTAAGTCCTAAACCAATTTCTGGCAAGGACAATTTTGAGTTAAGCCCTTTTATAAACATAGTCATAATTTCAGATCCATTGATGATATGGTCATCAAATACACATAGACATAATACCCGCCATAAAACATAATGGTAAGGTAATTTAGGCCCTAAACCCTTTCTAACAAAAGTTTAATTTGAGTTAAGCCCTTTTATAAGCCTAGGTACTCATAATTTCCTAAACATTGAAAATATTGTGATATAATTTACAACATATTCATCATACCCGACATCCATCAAGATTCTAGGCTCATGTAAGCCCTAAGAGCTTTCTGACAAGATCAATTATGCATTTAAGCCCTTTTATAAACATAGTTACTCATAATTTCCACAATATTAATGCTATGGACATCCAATACATAACATAGACACCTTATCTGGCATCCATTATGGTGGCAAGGTCATTTAAGGCCTAAGACCTTTCCGACAAGGTCAATTTTGAGTTAAGCACTTTTATAAGCATAGTTACTAATAATTTCCGAAACATTAATGCTATGGACATCAAATTCATAACATACCCACCACACCCAATATCCATTATGGTGGTAAGGCCATTTAAGCCGACAAGGTCAATTATGCATATAAGCCCCCTTTCATAAGCATATTTACTCACAATTTCCAAACCATTCATGCTAGAGTGATCGAATTCATAATATAGGCACCATACCTGACATCCATTATGGTGGTAAGGTCATTTAAGCCAAAAGACCTTTCTGAGAAGGTCAATTAAGTGTATAAACCCTTTTATAAGCATAGTAACTAATAATTTCGGAACTGGCAAAGATATAGTGATCAAATTCACAACATAGATAACATACCCAACATGCACCATGATGCTAAGCTCATTTGGGCCGTAAGGCCTTTCTGACAAGGGAAAACACACCTAAAGCCCTTTTATAAACATAGTTACTCGTAATTTCTAAACCTTTGGAGCTATAGTGATCAAATTCATAGCACGAATATCAACCCCAACAACAAACAAGACTACAAGGTCAACCACACCTAAAGCCCATTTATAAGTATAGTAACTCATAATTTCTCATCTACCAAAGCTACAAACATCAAATTCATAACATAGTCATCAACCCCAACAATAAAGAAGACTGCAAGGTCAAACACAACTTAAAACCTTTTATAAGCATACTTAAGCATAAACTTATCAAATGCCTACTCATCAAAGACATATTTACCAACATAATATTTATTTTATTTTCGATTTTAACCAATTTTATTTGTGAGTTGGATATGTTGTAAGGGTAACCAATGTAATGTTAATTTCGGATTTAAAGTTCGATCTTCGGTCAATGTAATATTATTTCATTAATTAGAATTTCTATCAAATTTTATTTATAACTTGGGTAGGTGCTAGACTTACTTAATTTAATGGTAATTTCGGATTATCGAGTTTGAGTCTTGGTCGGAACACCTAATATTATTTTATATCCGAATTAACAAATATTTAGTTTTGTTTTATATTCCTGCTTTTAGTAATTAATGAAATGTTATTTTTTAATTACCGAGATCGATTCCCAGGGTCTTATTTAATAGTTATAAAAATTCTGGGAAATGCATTTTTACGCATTCACTTACACTTGCTGTCTATCATATTACCTGATTAGTGTATACCGCTCAACTAACGTGTTATATGTTCGATGTCAACTGTCGAAGGTCGAGAATGGTGCAGGGGAAAGCAGTTTTATGATGGATTCGTGTAATTAACATAATCGAGATAATCCATACTTGCATAAACATCAATGGATATTTTCTAGGTGTACACATACACAAATGAATAATTAACAACTAAACATTCATCAAAGTAATATATCATCTCAGCAAAACAGCAAAACTTCAACCCTCATATACCTTTACATTTATTACAGAATTTGCAATTATTATTATTATTGAGGGTGGAAGGTATTGCACTTGCACTATGCTAGCATTCACTATGCAAAATTATCAAGCATGCACATTATTTTTAGAGAGACATATGTCCGCTCCCGAGAAACAACATCTAAAGAATAAAACCTTACTGTAAACATAGTGTCCATAGGTTATGTTCAGGCGAGAACACTTCATGCTTTACTCCTGCCAGGCCAACATAGCCTAACAGGAAAAAAATGTATATACGATTTCATCATATACCAACACCCACAGATCGAATATCTCCAATTAATCACTCTGATAACCATTTAATCATGTAATAGCAAAACACACGCACACATACAATCAGAATAACAATAACTCACTTACAAAAAAAGTCCAATTGGCAAACCTGCTCCACCCAAGAAGTGCTCCTAATGAAGCAAATTAACCCAGATCAACCCAAAATTCACCCACAACAATCTAAATCTACGTCAAAACACATACACACACACTCACACAGCTCATTTGCACATATCATACCAGGCAACTCCAAAACCCCATACCATGAAACTTTGCAAGCAAAACTAAATACTTGACAACTCTATCAACATATCGTTCAACTCAAATGAATAACATACAAAAAAAGACACGATCATATTATGAAACCACTTCAAACTATAATACCAACAACATAACCCCCTGTTGCAAAACCCTAACATCAAACTTTACAAGCAAAACTATATATCTGTAAACTATATCTCCATATCATACAACACAAATGAACAAATTTCCATTATATGTCTTCCAGTACACATTATCACACATATTTATATCTGCAGCATAGTGATATACAAGAAGAAAAAACCCTTACCATTATTCAATTCTTCTAATTTACTATATAAAATAAATTAAAACCAAATTAATATCCAAATAAAGCACTTGTCTCGCTCAAATCATATTATCCCATACTACACATACCAATCAAAACTAGTTTATTTCATAAAAACCCCTTACCGAAAAAATGTTTTTGTTAAGATCTGCTCTTTTAACACTTGATTCAGTCCTTCTGTGATACTTAGGTCTTATCCGCATAACAAGTATTTACACAATGAAAACTTTTTTCATCGCACAAGAAGTTTAAAGTTGTTTAAATGCAAATATATTTATCTAATTCGAAAAATGTCAAAATTCAAGCATACGTATTGATTTAGTCAAAACTTCAACCTAAACGCAGGCATGGACAGTTATACTAACATATTCTTTGTTTCAATACCCAATGAGGTAAATACGCATATATGAATTACAGTGCGCGATATGTGTTTATACTCACTCATCTTAAACATTAAATATTAAATAACCCCTTAAAATTATCGTTCTTTTTATCTGTCTCAACACATGCTAATTTACTACATAGTGTAATAACACAAATGTTAAGTACTTATTACACAACAAACATCAATTTTACATCATGCAAGTCGATGCATTACCTAACATACCCTATTATAACCAAAAACATTTTAATATTTTTAATTATTCTAGGAAGACTGTTTCTGAAAGGCTAACAAATTCTTGCAAACTTCCGAAGAACACCATGTTTAATTGTTATCTATACAGCTTAACATTTTGAGAAACTTTAAAAAAATAAAATCTCTCATGCTAGCTTAGAATTACATTGGGAGAGTTGATTACACACATTATCAATCATCACGATTGAAATATGTATATTCGCATAACAAAAATGCATATTTAGCGAGAACATTTAGATATAAGTAGTATATACATAGCGATTCAATAACCATACAGGGCAAGTAGATATTTTTTTAAATCGCGTATCAAGTAAATTAACCAAAGTATTGGCGTAATGAATATCCAACTGCAAGTAGCATGGATTTAAAGAGATGAAACCAGATACCCATCGACCAATGAAAAACCAAACAATTAAAAAATATATTTAAAAAAAACAAGAAAGTAATACAACTATAGGTTTGAGAACATACTCAGAATATCATTGAAAGTTAAACTAACTTTTTAGTACTAGTATTTTCATATTGAATAACTAACATGATTATTTTCACTCTAAGTATACATATTACTATAAATAAAACTAACATCTGACATATATGTTTGATATTATGCATAACTTATATACATCACAGCTTGCCACACACTATGCTACAAGCACCTAAACAATATGCCTTTCCAGTAACTATCTAATTCTATATGCAACTCCCATACAGCACTCATGATCTCTCTTCGCCATTCTATCACAGCTCATCGACAACAAAGAACCATATATACACACCCACACAGGTCTCCAACAGTCGAACGTCATTTCTGGTAGGAGAACAACGGTCTCACAGAAAAGATGCAAGTGACTGCTTTATCTAGGAAGGCTACACAATCACAAACCGCATAACATATATATGTAATTAAAGTATACTGCTATAAAAATATTTATTTTCAAAAACTCATACAAGCATGTATTAAATTACTACTCTACACGTCTTTCCCATTCCTCAATCCTCAGTCATCAAAACTCATTCCTTATTCCTCAAAAATGTTCCTTATACCTCAAAAATTGTTCCTTATTCTCCAAAGAACACATCTAACAAGCTAACCCAATACAACAAAACATACATAGATATATTCCAACACCCACACACACACGCTCACACTCTCACACACGATATTCCATTTAAAAGAGAACATTTTCTTTAATAAATACTTATGTTACACTCATCTCATCTCCTACACAGTATTCACTTATAAACTTTTAATTTAAGGTTCACATTACATTGTAATTATTTGATACACTCATTTCTTTTTCAGACTTATATTTATAATAATTTCTTTTATTTTACATCTTCACGGTATGGTCAATCACTATTGGGCATTGTCTTCCAAGATGGTGGATGGGTGATGCATACCAAGATGGTGGTCACCTTCCAAGATGGTGATCACCTAACAAGATGGCGGCCTTCAGTAATTTATAAACAAATGACATACGAAAAACATATAAACAAAGATGGCTGCTTCCAGTAGCATGTAAACAATTGACGAACGATAAAATCAAGATGGCGGAATGAGTATACGCGAGGGGAGTTTATGTGAGGGAGTCAGTCATCTGCTGGATTCGTACAGAGGTGAGTAATTGGTGGTGTGGGGTGAAACGTCAGGAAATGCAAGTTTTTAAATTAATTTTTATATAATTTTTTAATATTAAACTTTAATAATTTTTAAATAATTTTAATTATTATTATTTAATATTTTTTGCAATATATTGCGAATTTTTTTAAAAAATTTTTGTGAATTTTTTAGATTTTAAAATTTCCTCATTTTCAAGGTTAAAGATCAAGGTCACGGGTCAAAGGTCTTGCCGGGGTCGAAGATCACGTGCATACAATATGGATGCAAGATGGCTGATGCTTAGGTCTGAGTCCTATCCTCTATACCTTGTATCGATTTGGCATAGGGTATGCCTATAAACCAATATGGCCACCATTGCTCTGTAGGGCCGAAGGAAGCCCCCAAATTAATTAAATTGACGAAAATTGGATTTCGGGGGCTTGGTTTTGCACGAGGGGGGCTTCTACCATTTTGGGGGGGCAAATGGGTCATTTCTGAGGATCATTTTAATACTTTTTAAATAATTTTTACATTAATTTTTACTAATTTTTAATAATAAATTTTTTCGGAATATTTTTAGATTTTTTTTTTTTTTTGGAATTTCTGTGGGGTTTTTGGAATTTTCTTTTGTGTTTTCTGAGGTCAAAGGTCCACGGGGTCAAGGTCAAGGTCAAAGGTTGCGTGGGTCAGATCCAAGATGGCGGTCGGTTGACGTCACAATATGGGGCTCCCCGAATCCCAATCGTGTACCCACGCCCTACTACTATTGAGTGTTTGTTCGATGTCGACGGTGGTGGCGGGTATGATACTGAGTCGATAAACAATCTACGAAGTAGTGGGGTACTCGGGTTAATACCAAACTGTTGTTACAGACTCGGCGAATCGGCCTTCGCATCTCCCTGTGGTTCCTATCACACTGTCAAATTTCGTCGTCGATCTGCTTAAATGTAGCCGAAATAATGTCGATGGATTTGGCGACACTGAATCGTTTACTAGCGCAGACATTTGTAATAAAAAAAAAATAGACCTCTTGATTCAGTAGCCTATCTAACATTTATTCGATTTTCGACGGGTTCAAACAATCAAAATCATGATCGGGAAAACAGTCATAACCGGCGAACAGCGGAGCAAAGTGTGAAAGATGTGGTAATTATTCAGTGCCTTATATATAGTCATTGCCATAAATATAGCATTATATATAAAGAATTATTCACAAGATATGAACGTTGGCACACACCACGAGTGATATTGCAAGTGATATATGTCCGACTGTGACTGACAAACGCAGAACTGCCATCAGTGACCTGCTAATGTGAACGGTCGTAGAAAAAAGAAGCTATGTGCAGTTTGATCGGTGTTCGTGTGGAGAGAACTTCTGCTGTGAGCAGTAAGCATACATCAGCTACTATTCCGCATATGTATGCCAGAGTTTTAGAGCGGGCGAATCGTTCTCCGTGTCCAGATAAATCCTGAATTCATGTATACCAAGGTACAATTAGGCATGGACGATGAGTCATACTAACACGTGAACGAGGTTTCCAGAGTTGCAGAATCATAAGTGGCGGAAACTGTCGTAGCATCTAGCTCCATACATGTCTATAGGCTACAAGTCAAGATACCGGTCTAGTCGAGCAAAGGTATTAACAGCACGAAGGGATTCATGGAAAACTCGTTATGTATCCTTTTAGGCAAGGCTACACCAAAATCCCTTCCAGCCCGAAAAAAAAATTCCTGCATCAAATATTTAATACTTATAACTTACCGCAAAGTTACACAAATATGTTCAAACACGGTATTACTGGTATAAACTTCTATGAAGCACTGGAAAAAAAAAAAAAAAAAAAAAAAAAAAAAAAAAAAAAACTTTTCACGTAAACTGAATATTGCTGTCGAATTCTTTATGTTGACAAAATGATGAGTTGATGAGTTCATGCAGAGAAAATTAGTTTCGGGATATACACCAGATACAAATTTTTCGACAGATTAAGCTATCGAATAAAATTTCTAAAGACTTGTAAGATTTAGAGAATCAAATATGTAATTTTTGAAGCAGTCTTAGTTACACACATGATTCCAGGAGAGTTTACAATTTTGCACAAGTAATTTTCGACTTCTTCTTGCGACGCAGCTGCCCTTGCAGTACAAGAGTAAGGGAAACGATCAGCTAGAAATTGCCACGTTTGTGACCAGCTTAAAAAAAAAAAAAAAAAAAAAACCCATCTCAGTCCTCATATTATTCATGTGAACTTGTCAGTCACTCAAGATCATTGTTACAATAGTCATCTCTTCCAGCGGTTACGTGAGTATCTTATCTGCCTGTCTGATTCTGGATTCTGTGACTCCATCATAGCATGCCAACACACCTGAAAATTATTAAAATATGTAATCTAGTAACATTTACCGCTGACATCCTTTTTATTTTTAAATGATTTATTGCCATTTCCTGGTAATCTAGGAAAACGTTAATCAAGATTGTAAAGTTACGGGATTTTCTTGGTTATCTTTTATTTTAAGTCACGAAGATAAAGTTATTTAGCGATTGACTGAGCACTTTCAAAAGCCCAGATTATTTTATTATTTTCACCCATTGGGTATCTACCATTGCATGGGTCAAAAGTAATAAACAACATGGCCATTGACATAAGCAACGTATTAATGCCTCAACACTGTGACATTTAAAAGAAAATTATTATATATGTAAACACAGTATATTACAATTTTTCCAAGCCTTACGTCAAACGCATACAGATAAGTATACTCACTTCAACAACATATAGCCACAAACATTCCGCTATATTCAATTCACGGCTTTTTCACACTTTTTAAATCAAACCTTTGAATAATCAGCCCTTGTATTACGTGATTGGTTGTTTGCTAAATGTGATATGTTTCACAAGCGTTTTATACTTGTGTCAACATAAAAATTCCTTATTTTTGGTTAAACTGAACACTTACTTATAGTTTATCTTTAGATAATCAGGTTTCATTAATAATTAATATTGTTAAAAGCAGGGGGAACACTGGTGTGTTGGCAATGCCTAGTAAGAAATAGTTCTTATGCATAATAGTATTACACTGAGTGCGCACGAATGCGGTGTGCCGTCCCTTTGGTGAACTTTTCTAGACTTGGTCAAACTTAGTTTGCATGAGGCGGAGTAATATTCTGGAAGTACAGCATTAGCAGGCCGTCAAGAAAGTTGGAAGAAACTATACACGCCTTCCTCGTATTGGCACGTAAGGAACGGTAAACGACACTTGCTTCCTGCGCATCTGCGCAGCGCGAAGGAAGTCTGTTTTGCGCAGGTTATCCCCGTCAAAATACTACACACTCTGTACCACATTCGTCCCGCCACAACAGCGATGACCAGCAAATGACAGACCTCGATAGAGATACATCGTTATGGTAATATATTTGTTCGTAAAATTAAGAAAATCAGACTGTCATATGGGGTACCAGGACGGACATGGCGAAGTAACGTGTCCAGAGTGATCCATTCCGACGCTATAACTTAGTAGCTATAACTTAGTAGCTATAACTTAGTAGCTATAAGCTGTTCACGGCAAAATAAGCTCTTTTGGAAGCCCTCTTTAAGGTCTACTTGTATTCACATTGTGTATTCTTCCGCTATATGTAAACTTAACATTGCCAACGGCCTGATCACTTTATTGATGCTTCGGTCGAGTGAAATTGGGAAATTATTAGCAAAGTTTATATTTTACAAATTTGCTTATTATTTTACTTATATACATTAAAAATACAGAAAATAAAATAAATAATTTCAGAATTCATAAATGTTTACCTTACACTTTTAATTTAACGCTAAGACGTGGAACTACTTTCCATCAGTCGTTGCCAACTTTAGCCGGCATGTACCAGTCAGTCTGATCCTTAACATATCCGCAGGTAGGGGCAGTATCATTTTTCAAAAGTTGATTTCCAAAGTGCTCACTTAACCGTGAAAAGCCTTTAATAAAATTATTTAAATGAATGTCATCTCGTTCGATTGGGTACATGACTACAACGATAGGATGACCTTGGGTTGTGACCACGCATGCGCGAAGCGCTTCTGGGGGCCCGCGGCGACAGCAGGTAATTTTTGAAGTTGGTAAAAATTTGCGGGCAGAGCAACTCTCGACTCATTAAGCGCTAGCGCACTGACTCAGGTGTCAAACGATATATATCTCCTAGATATGTAGAATTAAGTCATAAAAGCAAAGTTTTTTTTTTTTTTCGTTACTTTCTTTAAGTTCCCATACCTCAAAGGAAATATTACTCGCTAACGCAAACGAATTCACTTAAAACCATCGGCCATGTTCTCGAAACCTCACACCCCCATTTTTTTTCTATATTGGTAAAATACAAATAAGGTTAATGATGTTATTTCATGCCTCACGCACTATCGAATCATACAACTACGTGTCCTTAATTTTCCGCCAACATTACAGTAAATATTACAGCCTGTTTTCTCATTAAAATGTTTGCTTTCACGGGCAAGTAAGTGTTCGAAATGATTGTTTCAAATCTCAGTTAACCTTGAAAGGCTGCTCGTTGATAATTTAACACTTTTGAAATCAATTTTGAAAAATGTCACTGCCACTATCTGCATATTACAATGTACACGATGGTTGGCATACTACCAGTAAAGTTGGTAAGATAGTTTCATGTCTTCGCGTATTATTGAAAGTTAGTTTGCATGCATATTCGTATAAAATTAACAGATTTGTACAGAATCTACTTTTCTAATGATTATACAGTTTCACTTACCTGTCACATAATAAAGTGACCAGGCTCACGGTAATGATAATTTTACACATGGTGGAAGGCTACACAGTTACATACAAGTAGATCTTCAGCAGGACTTGGAAAAGTGCTTAGTTTACAGTTAACAGCCTATAATTGTAATAGAAGCTTTGTTCCCGCACGGAGAGAGACGTACTGTGTACATCTCAAGACAGCAGGGCCCTTTACACTTTTCATGGACGAGAACAACGACAATGGCCTAGATTTCGTAATGTCTGAAAAATGATTTGCACAGTAGCGCGTAGGAAAATGGATACCGGAAAGTGGATACCGGTACTTAAAATTTTTTTTTGTATTGTTGGGAACCTGGGAACCTCATTTTACTAACCTGGTCAAGAGCCTTCGCCATTGAGGGTTTCGAACTCAAAATATTGCGCTACGGCACTGATTTAATTTCACGCTTCGAGGACAACGGCAGCTGACAAGGAAGGCCATTTCGTTATGCTGTCACATAGGTGGGTGCTACTCCAACCTTTGGTGCACCTTCGCGCGTGCAGTATTATTTAAAAAAAAGTCATTTTCTCAATTTTTATTGTTTTTTAAACTCTTCTTTAATGCCGCGGTAGTAAAAAAACGACAGCTTACGTAGCAAACTAAGGTGGCTTGACATTAATTAATGGCACAAAGATGGAATGGCGTACCCGGATTTCGTACGTTGATCTACGTTCTCGGCCGCAGACGTCGACTTTTGATATACTGCCAACTATCATTAATTGTCTTCGTTTACGACGCTGATTTTGTTATGTTGTATTATTTGTATACGGCATTGCTGAGCGTATGTCAGGAATGAGAGTTTTGTCAAAGCTACTGTTCCCACACTAACTTGTTTACCACTTAGTTAAGGCCACACAGAAGCCATTATTGCTAAAACTTTGCTCCCATAGTTGGTGGGACGTATTCGGGCAGGGATTACAGGATATTCCCTTTTTACGAACTTAAAATTGTTCTAGCTTTCAATCATTAACATTGATAATCGTACTTTCCATCATGTGATATCATGACACCAATTACATACAGTAGCCTGATTACGGATCGAACCATTACTTAGAAAATAAGTATTAATCTGGAGTTTATTTATGTCCGTGCAAAATCAGTTAAACATGGCTTACGGCATAATCACAGAGCAGACAAATATACAGAAACGAGATGGCTTGGCGGTTCGATGTAGTATACCCATTCGTTGATAGGATGCGCGAGGCTCTGGGAATGGGTCTTGTATCTGATTGACTACTACATGCTGCGAAATTTTCCTTAATAAAGGTTGTTCACGATAAAGTGAGCACTTTAGATATGCACCTTAGAAAACAGTTACTGCCTCTACTTTCAAATATTTAACGGGCGCACTGAGTGGTATCCGTCTAGTAAAGTTGTTAACGATGGCTAAACAGTAGTTCCATATTTTAACGTCGAATAAAAGTGTTAGGAAACCATATATGATAACTTAAAAATTATTTCTTTTGCTTTCTGTTGTTTTAATGCATCGAAGTGTAAAAATAAGCAGATTTCTAAAGTATTTACTTACTTAATAATTTCACAGTTTCCCTTGACCGATGCATGAATAAAGTGACGAGGCCCATGGCAATGTTAAGTTTACATAAGATGGAGGAACACACAGCGTGCATACAAGAACATCATAAGCAGGACTTTCAAAAGTGCTCATTTTACCGTGAATAGCTTATGGTTCACCTGCTGGCTGGTGAGTAGATTGACAGACGCTGAATAGTGAACGGCGTTCCGAACTTCGACTGGTCAGTGACGCCATTTTGTTGGCGTGTGCGGGTGGAGTTCGCACTACCAACGGCTGTTTCACCTTTGTATTCTTAAGCAGTCTGTGCTAGAATGATCAGTACTTTGGCAAAAAAAGAACGGAATTCTAAAGCTCTGCATGCCTCATTGTACCGTGGATAGGCGAACCTCTTTACAAGCTGCCATTAACAGATTTTTTTTTTCTCGGAAACGGATGCGAGTATGGTAGGGTTCGACATCGCAGAAGCAGAGAGGAAGAGATTGCGCTTCTTCCGGAAAGCATGGAAGTGCGTAGGATACCGGAAAGAATCGCCCACAAGTAAAGTCACGCAAGGTTCATTAATAAAGCCAAGTTCTGTTCAAATAAATTTGGAACCCAAGCAAGGCAATTTACGTAATTGAAAAAAATAGCAGTAAAAAACCAGACTTGCGAAAAGGAAAATACAAGATTGGGATTGGTATACGCTATGATTCCTTAGTGCTTCGGTTCAACAACATGAACCATAGGTAGTATCAATTCCATAAAATACATGTAATGTAAAATAATTTTATTATAAATGCACACGGCATTTTTACGCTTCCTGAATTAAATTTAATGGACAGTTTGTATGATTTTTCATTAAACTAATGATTATTTATCGTGTTTCAATTTTGATCATTTCTCACTTCGCTCGTACGAAAATGTGGAAATAAATGATAACGGTAGAAAACATAAGCCATGTAAATTCATGTCTTCCTTTATTTTTCTAATTTTCTCAAATTTTAAATGTTTTATTGTAATACCAAAAGATCAAGAAGAGTCTTATGTGCTATGTTCGAACTAATCTGAGGCATCTGAAATCAGCTTTAATGACATTAAAGCGCACATATAACACAGGCACATCAAAATTCCACATAATTAAATAATACTGAAATTGATATGCAACTGTTAAAATATCTTGCCAATAAGTCACGATAGTAGGTTATATAAAGTTGGATTCAAATAAATATGCAAATATTTTATATATTCTCTTGTATTTAGAGATACATTGTCACAACCTTAATTACAGACAATTTCATTTATTATATGAACCGAGAAAACATATTATGATTTAGATTTGTAAGTTTTATGAATTCAGTTTTGCATGTCTGCTCCAATAATTTTCACTTTAGTAGCAACCCTTAAAAAGTAATCATTTATCCCTGCTCGCAACTGTCGTGAACTCACTGTTACTTAAAAATTTCCTGAAGCCATGATGAAGTTCTATTTCCAGTATATTCCACCGCTTCTTGCAAAAACCGCTTTACCGAATGTAGAAAATTACACTAAAGGGGCCCCAGTAAACCGCATTCATACGCACTCAGTGTAACAATGTTTTGCATAAGAACTATTTCTTACCAGACACTATCACTACACTTATTTTCTCCCTGTCTTCATTAATATTAGTTATGAATTAAACATTATAATTTATAGTTGGAATTCAAGTAGAAGTTAAATGTAACCAAAACTAAGGTATTTTATACTAACACAAGTATAAAATAATTGTGATACATGACATATTTATGAAACAACCAAACACGTCATACATGGGTTTTTTTCTAAGATTTGATTTAAAAAGTATGAATAAACCGCGAATAGACAATACACAATGATTAAAACATCGAACCTTTAACACTTCGGCACAGAGTACTTAGGAATACAGAAGTGAAAGCTGCATATACCACGAGCTTCACCTGCGCACTCTAGCAAATAGCGCCAATTGCCAGCAACACACCGAAACACCATGCGCCATTCAACGCCTGGAAACCTATAAGCTATTCACGGTAAAGTGAGCACTTTTTAAGGCCCTGCATATTTTTTTCTTTTCAGCCAATTTCTGTATTTCCGCTACTTTTAAATATAAAAATTGCCATGTGACAAATAAACCCATTGTATATATTTCACCACTCTCAAAACTTAACGTCTAAGGCTGCAGTAAAATATTTTTATTAGTAGTTAGGTCCTGTTGGGAGGGCCTTGAAAAGTGCTCACTTTACCGTGAATAGCTTATAATTACCAGCCATTCAGGAGCTCAGCTGATAGCAGCATGCAGTAGTCAGTAAATGATGTTCGCGGTAAACTGAGCCTTCTTGAAAGCCCTGCTTAAAATCTGCTTGTATTCATATTGTGTATTCTTCCTCTGTATGTGAAATTAATATTTCCGTGGGGTCCGATCAATTCATTCGTGCATCGGTTGAGTGAAAGTGTGAAATATTAAGAAAGTAAGTATTTTACTAATATGATCATTTTTACACTTCGACGCATAAAAAAATAAATAATTTCAGTTATCAGAAATGGTCTCCTAAAACGTTTTATTCGACGTTAAGATACGGAACTACTTCCCATCCATCCTTACCAATTTTACTGGGCGCATGCCACTCAGGGTGCCCGTTAAAATATACGCAGGTAGGGGCAGTGACATTTTTCAAAGGTTGATTTCAAAAGTTCTCACTTTATCGTGAAGAGCCTTTAAACATTCGGAACACCAATGTCTTCATGTAGACATGTTGAGTCGTAAAGGAAAACTAATTTTGGCTGTGTTAGCAGCCAATGAAGAAACAGCCTCTGCTCGAATTTGAGTAGGCGAGTACGTAGGTGATGCGAAGTTTAGCATTTTCTCATTTAAAAACGAAAAATAGTAATGTCGAAAGTTTCGTTACACCGTCTGAAACAAAGCTCGTGGGGGAAAAAAAAAGCTATGAAATCAGACTGCTAGGGATTCTTCTCAGTTAATAATATATTGTATTTTATGTATACATTTCTATGCACTGTGTAAGAAATTCTTAATGAATCATTTAGGTTATCACATATTTGCAATGCTACTTGAGCACAAACAACAATTTTACTAATTTAATATTTAAAAATAAAGATTCTGGAGGTTTCTAAGTCGTCGTGTTTATGTAACGAAGAAGCCAGATTGGTAACGGTTCTAGTCCATCTTCCAGCATGACGTAGAATTTTTGAGAACCGAATCAGTGGTCGAGTAATTCGGGATCCCTTGTAATCAGTAGGTCCTAGAAATGTACAACGGTGCCATGTAAAACCCACTTTTTTTTTTTTTTTTTTTTTTATGGACCATTTTTTTTTATCACAGCTAGTATATTCTTGTGGCTTATAACCAACAGAATGAATGATAGGATATTTTAGCAACAGGCAACTTTAAGGAAAAATGTTATACAGTACATACTTTTGTCTCGTCAGGCATGTCTTTTGGTATTTCTACAAAGGGCAATACAGCTTGCTTCGCAATAAAATATACGAAATATTAGAGTAATAAATGGCTCTATAGAAATTCATCATACGAAAGAATTTTAACTCATATATGTACGATGATTTTTTTTACACTGGCCTTCAAAAAATCAACAAATTTAAATTGACATGTTGCGTGTTGGTTTCTATAACACAAGTTCGTTAAAGCATTCAAGAGAATAAAATTACGAGTATTTCTACATTTTTATCATATTACATATTTTTTCGTTGTGATATGATATACTAGTATGAGAAAAGTATGGGCATTGCAAAATATTTCTTTTCAAAAACAAACGGAAGGAACTATAAGTATTTTTAATGTATCGTTATTTTTTAGCCTACTTTTCGAATGTCTGTCTTGGTTCAACTCACCCCCCCCCCCCCTCGGCCCTCCTCTTAAGAATAACTTTTTAGAAACAAAGTGAATTTCACCATAAAACTCGGTCCACGTAGATATAGCATTTAGTAAGTATTTTCAACTTTTATAAGTTTTAATTCACACTGAGTACGTATATTAAAAATGGCGGCAATTTTAAACGCTAAGGCACTGTGCTATATTTCGAGAAACATTTAACCGGTTTAAACAAAATCTTGTACAATGATAGTGCACAATATAAATATTGAAGAATCTAAGCCATAATGTTATTGGTCCACCATTTTGGAAGACAGTGAAATATGAGAAACAAAGCTTTTGCATTATAACTCGGAAACTACTAAACATATTCCTGCCAAATTTAGCATATAAGTAATACTAGAATAAACACGCTAAATATGGGCCCCGGCCTAAAACGTGCCCCCGTCATATTCGGCGTGGTTTGTGCTGCTATCTGTTAGCTCACATCAGAACTTCAACGAGTAGCAAGCAGTGGCCTGCTACAGTGAGAGCGCACGACACCAACAGTTACGTCTTACACTGTGATATTAGTAATTTCGTTCATTCTGAATATTTTGCAGTGGGCAACGTTATGCGACGTAAATATCTGGAGGTAAGGTATATTTAAATATAACTTAATATTTCTTAAAGTATATACTTGTACTATAAAACCTATAAACTACGTAATATATTCAGACGCATGTTTCGTGTAGAAAAATGGGCATATTTCCACCATTCTTCCTGCAATTTATGGGCCCCTACGGGGCTCATAATAGGAAGGGACTTCAAGAGGGACCCATAATAGGAAGTAATTGATATTGCAATCACATACGATTGCAATTTTTGTGTAATTAAATTTTGAATTAGTTCTTATTGAAAACATGTTAATTGGAACATGCCGTACTACGTTAGACTGTGTCTTTCAGATGTCCCTGTCGAAGCCACAGCGTAATAAGTGAGATGAGGAATGCTATGTTAAGTGCAATTTCTGATGTGAGGAAAAAAGAAATGGTGCTAATAATGCAGCAACACATCAAGTCCCGAGATCGACACTACAAAGGTATGCAAATGACACCACTCTTGATCTCAAACAGGCAGGCATGTCATTGACATGGCAAGAGACAACCACGTTTCATTGAGCTGCCTTCCCCACATTCAACACACAAAACAGACACTCGATGTGGCTTTCATGAAGCCATTTAAGACCTATTACACTCAGGAAATAGACACATGGCTGAAAAATCATCCTGGGCGTATAGTTACACATTACCAGGTGGCTGACTTTATGGGGAAGGCTTATCAGCGGGCTGCTTCAGCCGAAACGGTTTCAAAAAGACTGGCTTGTGTCCTCTGAACAAAGACATCTTTAGAGACCATGATTTTTCCATTTTTAGTCTAGAAAGTGAAGTTGTGGAAGAAGTCCTTCAACAGTCGTCCTTCCGATTGACATTTCTCCACGTCCAACCTCCGAGAAGAAACAGGGAACAAAGGGGCGACCCTCATGATAAGTCACAGTAATCCTCATCAGTGGTTCTCCCTACACAGAGAAGTTCAAGGAAACGAAATGCAATACTTCTAAAGATTCAGCAAAACAACCGTACAAAGAGAAAATTATTTATGACTGAGAAAACTACTTCTACGAAACGAACTGCAACAAGAAGAGCATCAGCCCTTATTCAACTGACTCAGAATCAGATGTTGACGACCACAAACTCATCGACACAGACGATGATATGGATCCAGATTGTGATGGTGATGGTGATGCTGAGTGTGCATATTACGGTGGACTCTTTCCCGAAGACAGAAGAGGGGAGAAGTGGGAGACAGTGCACTCAGTGCAAAATGTGGTGTCATTCTGACTACAGATAGATCAGGACAAATCACTTATATTTGTGACAAATGCCTTAATGGCTAATTAGATATTAGAATAATGTTTTCCCTTGTTTTAAAATATATTTTGTAGGGGCCTACAACACGCCTAAACGTTCCCAATATGTGCTTCTGTATGTTAAAAAAAAAAGTATTATAATTTTGTAGTGGTTGTGAATGTGTTTTGAATTTTATTATTTCACCATGAGCAGAAAAGAATATAAAAGGCACTGACACTTTTTTTTAATATGGAAGAGGAAAGGAGTGGGCCCAGTGCGCACAGTGTAAAATATTTTGTGTAACCATCACTGCACAGAGAGGTCAGAACCAATTTACTTCATTTGTGCAAAATGCCTTGATAGCTAATAATACATTTAAATAAATTTTTCCTTCAATTAAATTTTTTTGTATTGTCTCACATTTATATATATATATATATATATATATATATATATATATATATATATATAGGGGCCCATAATAGGCTATATACCTTCAAAATATGGGCCACTGTATGTGTTAAAATAAAGTGTAATATTTGTTGTGGATATGAAAGTGTATAATGTATTGCAGTCATCTCATGGGTAAAAAAGGACAGTAAAATCATTTAGGCATTATTAATATAAAAAGAAATATATTAACTAGAAATACCTTAATTTGAAAAAAAAGGGGGCCCATATTTGGCAGGTTTACTCTATTTAATGTCACGTTACCATATTGAATTTAAATCAATAAGGCACTTATTTTCAAAATGGTGGCCATGAAAATATTTTATGTTCATTTGTTTTATCTACTATACCGTTTAACCAAATTCGACCAAACTTGTTATGCTTAAGTATCTATTACAAGCATCAAATGTGTCAATAATCATCTTCTTTTACCCACAATTTTGTAAGACAGCACTTCATAAAAAACAAATATTTTGACATTTCTTGGGAAACAATTAACAGATTCCTTCCAAATTTGGCAAAAAACTAGTTACATATTAGGCCATGTAATCAGGCGTATTTTAAGTGAACCAGACTCTTAATTTAAAAATTGTGAAGATATAAATATTTCAAGTAAGTTTATATCTAAGAAACCATGTAACCAAATTAAGCTTAACTTTATATGTTGGTAGTATCTTTTACACTTAATAAACGTGTCTACATAGAAACTCTTTTGTCTGCAATTTGTAAGATAATGGCACGTGAATTAATAAAGTTTGGTCATATCTCGGGAAACAATAAATCGAATCCATATATAATGATATCGCTGTTAACGAGATATCAGGATTCACCTACAATCTAACCTTCCCTACTTCATTAGCATTATTTGCATCTAGATAGAGGAAAGTAGGCTCATTAGTTATACAATTAACTTCTTATTTTACAACAAATCTCAATAACAGAACGTATTCATAAGTTATCATACAGCTCAGAATAATTTTCCGCGCCACAAGAATGTCTTTTAAATTATCTTATTGGATTTTAAATAAATTGTGTTATGTTACTCCTGTAACTTTAAGAAACACACTAGCGTAAAAGAAGACTTGTATAAAAATAACATTCTGAAATTGGTTAAGTTGGAATTTTCAAATATACGGTAAAAGAACGTGATTAATATTAATTTCAAATGGCTTGGCATTTCTATTAAGTTGCCATCAGTGACGAGTCACGAAAATTAAAAATATCCTCAGAGTATAGAAAAAAAAATTGGTTCTTTCACAGCTATAAGAGGGCATGGGACAAGAACCAACTTGAAATACGTCAAGTGAAGTTCAAAGATTTTTGAAAGTCAATGCATAAAAACTAAGAAAGTGTAATCCTACAGATAATGGTTTCTGCAACTTTGTGAAAATTATATTTTCATATACGTGCATTAATTTGTTCATAATATACACAGTGTCAATTAATAAGTGTTAAAAATTAATAGGGGTGGAAATGAGACTAAATGAAACGCATTTTATCAAGGTACCCATGTCTGGAAATGCCCCCTTATACCAAAACACGGTGACACCAGCGAGCAGGGTTAGTCGGCAACCCGGGGGCAACCGAGCAGTGTATCAGCATGAACCGGGCATTACATGTGTACGTTGAAGGTTGTTTTGCATTGGCTTATTTAACGCACAGTAGGAGGTCCCATTGTCTGGCCACCTCGCTACCCTGACCTAAGGCCTTTGGATCTATACCTTTGGGGCCACTGGTGTATGGCACTCCTGTGAATACCAGAGAAGAGAACTTGATGCCAGGTTTCGTGCAGCATTCGAAACCATCATGAATACGTTGGTCATCTTCAATGATGTGCTCTGCAACATGCTGCAGCATGCATAGAATGCTGAGGAAACAATTCTGAGCAGTTGTCGTACTCTCTCTCTGTGCGTAGTAAACCTATTTACAGTACTGATTCACATGCATATTTCGTAATACCTGACGCCACCCTTGCACGCTATAATCGCCATTTTGGGTATGAGACATTTCCGGACATGGGTACCTCAACAAAATATGTTCCATTTCATCTCATGTACCACCCCTATTAATTTGAAACACTTATTCATTGGCATTCTGTATATAAAATTTTACGGAATCAGAAATAGTTAAACAGAAACACATCACTGTGGCAAAATATTGGCTTACAAAGCTAGTGTGAAAACAATTTTGTTCGAGTGCCCTTTTATTAGTATTTGTTTATTCGCTTTCATAAATGTCATACATACGATTATCCTCTACGGCGTTCGTTACCCCCCACGCGCTATTACACTAAGAGAACAGCCAAATTTTTTTGTATAGGTCCGAAAGTATATTTAGTTGTCCCAATAAAAAAATGTTGTTGAATAGACAAGACTTGAAAAGCTACAAAAGTGATTTCGTTCATCTAAAAAATTACACGTTTGATTATACAAACTCCTGAAAAGTGACAAACGAAATTAAAACTGTAAAAAAATATGTCCACTCATTTGATTGCCTTCGTTGGAAAATATAGCTGGAGAGATTGTTTGCATTTTTTGTGACAGTAAGGATATAGTCTATTCGCGGTTTCTTCACTCTTTGTGAATCAAACCTTTGAAAAATCTGCCAATGTATGACATGTTTAGTTATTTCCAACATATGCCATGTATCACAAGAGTTTTATATTTATGTTCATAAAGTTACATTTTTTGTTGTTAAATTGAAATGATATTCATATTTTATTTATAAGTTATAGTTCTTCATTTGTAATTAATGAGTATGAAATAGTGAGAAACATGTGTGTTGGTAACGCCGAGTAAGAAATAGTTCTTATACAAAATACTGTAACACTGAGTGCACACGAGTGCACTCTGGTGTAATATTTCACACTTAGTTAAGCTTAGTTTGCACGAGGCGGAGGAATATCCTGGAAGTAGAACTTTAGCATGGCTTCAGAAAAGTTTGAAGTAACCGTGAATTGATTATAGGAAGTGTGTTCGTTAGTGCATTTATTGATCCTCAATAAATGTATAAACATCCTAATTAATTAAGTTCAACCGGGAACTAAAAAGTAAATATAAAACGTGAAATATTTATTTGCGCACGTTGTTCGGTATTTAAATTGTACATATTTAAAAACATTCCAATTACATCAGTAGTCACCTCGGCTGAGGTTGCTAAGGCAAAGCGCTCGGGCGAAGACGATCTAGGTTCGAATCTTTGTCGAGATTCCGAGCTTTTATTATTCTAACCGAAACTGTTCAATGTACGTAGAGCCAAACAAATCTTTAGTAGCACAAGCCAAATCTTAGTTTGGGGCAACCAAATAAGAACCACAAAATAATTTGGTTTAAAAAAAAACTATATTGTCCCTATACAAGCAATTAATTTGGTTGCACCAAACAAACTTTGTTCAATTCAACAAAACCTTTCTCAGTGTAATGTGGAGAGATCCTACCCATCTGAGATTTTTTTTTATTACAAATCTTCGTGATTAAACTTCATGAGAGGACATTAAAAATCAAAACTGGACACGGCCTAGAGGACAACTTAACTGGATTTTTTTTTTTTTAATTTGGCACGGTTTCACACATAATATTTTTCCATTTTGGACATAAATTGTTAGATAAACATGTGGTTACGTCTATAGACGTGAGACGAAAAATGGGAGAAAAAGAAGATGCATTTCAAGATAGCCGTTAAGATGCTTCCTATTCCTCGACAAGCCTGGTTTTTAAACATTGAAGCTGATGACCACGCACTCGGAATGTTCGTATCTACATCGTCTTCAATGTATCAATACCGTTTGTGGTCATCACCTTTAAGTGGTGTCGGCAGTTTTTCCGCCAATACTTTCTGTTTGATTTGTTTTAGATCATCGTAGACTTTATAGCTACTTAGATTAAAGTAGTTCAGTCGTGATGTATGTGCTGCTGTATGAGGTCAATTGCTTGTCATGTGTAGTGGAACGTTCGGAATTTTATTATTAAAAAATATAACCCCAGTAGCAAGCTTGAATCAAACCTGGCATGACAAGTTTGTGAGCTTGAATTAAACTGGTCTCGACAAGCTTGTAAGCTTGAATCAGACTTGAATCTAGCTAACTATGTCAATATTGTAGCAAAGCTTATTTAGTTACACTTGCCGCAAGCTTGTCTTGGCAAGTTACAAGCATATTTCAAGCCATCTGAGAGCTTGCCATCAACAAGCATGTGCCAGCCATGAGGAAATTGGCTTGGATCGAGCTTGAATCATACATGATTGACAAGCTTTCTCAACAAGGCAAATTCAAGTCAAGTGGCAAGCTTACATGCTATCTGGGAAACAAGCTAGAAAAATAACGACTACAATGTAGCAGGGAGAGGTTCCTCTTAAGTGTGAGATGGAGCTGGGCAATCCAAGATCTAAGGTCAAGAAGCGAGGTAGCGATACGGGTGACACTAACACGTACTTCTTGCACCTCATCGCTCCTACGCGCAAGACATGCAGTGTTTCCGTCGTAACGCTGTACTGTGCAAATTAGATCTGTAAAAATGGTACTTCGTTACACGTGATGAAAGACCACAGATACGCCAGCATATATGTACATTTCTCTTGCCGCTTACGGAAACTGCATATACAAGCTTTCAAAATGCGATGTTTGACCATTTTCACGAATTATTATCTCCAAGAATAGACATAATATGACAAAAGTAAAACAAAATTGGGGGCATATATAATTCTTTTTATTTTTTTTATCTTTTGTGACAAAAAGTTGTATTTGCAGAACATTTATTTACCGAGATATGCGTATACTGGCAAACAACTATTTCACAGAACATGTTTCATCAGTCCATCCCACTTTTAAAGCGCCTAGTGCAGCTGTGACGACTGGCGATGGCGAGCTACGGCCGGAACAGCTTCAGGGATGAAGCACGGACTCGGAGGCTTGCGCGCCCGAGATACGCCAGCGCAGCTCCGGTTACGACTTTGTTGATGTTTCGCCAACTGCGTGGAAGGGGTAACGCTCGTTTACATAATGCATTCCATTCATTTTCGCGACCTTCGCGAGTTAGCAGCTGCGCAGGGCTGTACAAGTCCGCTCAGCACACGGCTCAAGTACAGGCCTGTTGACTTGTTTGCAGGTTAAAACTATTCTTAATCTACACAAGCTGCTCTGGAAATACAGCTGAGAGTATTCATATTGCCACCTTTTTTGAGGAGAACACAGAATTATTTTAAGTGACAATTTTTTGTGTCATTACTGACACAAATGTTTTGTGAGATCGCTACAAAATAATTATGCGTCGGACGCCAGAAATCAAATTTGGTATGGCGAATTTCTACAAAATATATTGCAGCCCCAGCAATTTCTTTCCATTTTTAAATATGTAATGTCACTCAGTGGAATACTGTTCAAAGAAAATGTATTCAGTAAGCTGCTACACACTAGTTAACAGGGAAGATAAAATGAGCATCAGCGCTCGGGGCAGTGAACGTCAATGCAAGTAACTATAAAAGTCACTCTAAAAAAATTTAAGTTCAATCTTTGTGAAAATAAATAAGAATTCGATTATGCTATTGAAAACAAATTTGAATGGTTTGTCAATAAATGGAGATATTGGGGATATTTTAACTGTTTCTACGTGGGGGGGGGGGAGGATAGAATATTTTGTATTTTACGATATGCAGTATGACTTTAATGCACTTACCTTATTGGATTCCGACAGCGAAACTTTAAAAAATTACCTTGAAAACCACTAATTTGTTTTAATATATGTCTCACAAAATATGGTAGGGTATTTTAATTATAGCCTAAATAAAGTAGATATGACAACATTAATTGTTTTAATAGTTTTAATTGGTGCTTCACTTCAACTGAGCACTTGTGAAACACAGCCACACGCAAAGATTTAAAACGCATAAATCATATAACATTGAGGAATATTTGGGAAGTTATATACATATCCCTTTTTCCTGCGACACCACTTCGGTCTTTAATTTTCATCATATAGAAACCTTGGCCATCTATTTTTGAGCATTGCAGTTTTAGCAAGGCGTTTAAACACATGACTACTTTTAAAATTATTCGTTGCCGAAATTACTTTAACTATTCCAGTCAATATTTACACGTGGGCAAGGTAACGTGCTAGTGAGACGGAAGAGCGTCCATTAAAGTTAGGATGGTAAATGGGGAAAAAAACCAATCGAATGTGAAATCTCAACTGTGGAATGGCACGGATGTATTTGTAAATCAACGAACTCCGCGTTCTTGTAACTATTGAAACAACCTTCTGAAGTAGCTATTCCATATTTTACGAGGAGATAGTATGAATCAATACAAGAAATAAAAGTCTAATAAACATGGTTCCGAAAACCCATAGAGAAAGAGCTACGAGCGATTGTTCACCGTCGTTACAGGAGGTGCTCAATGTGACGTCCATTCTGTAATGCATCCTTGTACCCTACATCGAGGAAATTATGTACCCTTTGAGACACTCCTAGTCAGTCTGTGCTGGCAGGAAATAATGACGCGTTCCTGTAATGCTTGTACATCATTGAAGGTGCTGCATACACCAAAACCTTCAGGTGTCTCCACAACCAAAAATCCAAGGGATCAAGGTCAGGGGAACGTGAATGCCAACTTAGTGGACCTCCCAGAACAATACATCGCCCATTAAATGTCTGTGTTAGGTGTACTCGAATGTTTCGGGGAAAATGGGTCGGTGCTCCATCATGCATGAACCACATGTCTAGCCTTTGAAGGTATGGCACATCCTTCAGCAAGACAGGCAATTTGTTTGCTGTGAAATCATGATACCTTGCACCATTCTATCTGTTTAGTAGTAGGCAAGGTCCTATTAGTATATCGCCAATAATTCATGCCCATATATTGCTTGAAAATCGGTGCTGATGCCTTACTTCTTCAACTGCGTTAGGTTTTTCTTGAGCTCACACATGTTCAGAATGGAAATTAATAATCCCAGGTCACGTTACGGCGATATTGACGTTCCACATTAACGATGGTGAACAAGTGCTCATATCTGTCTAGGTATGGTTTTTAGGACCCATATTTATTATACTTTTTTTCTTGTTTTGGTGCATACTACCGCACTACAAAATGTATAATACTTTCTTTTTTTCTTTTAAACCGCGGTATATCAACTCTAGCAAGTGCGGTTTTTGAGCGTGAGTTTCTATTATCACATATTTATTTCATTCTGCTAGGGACGTTAAGGGCACTGCCTACCGGATGGCAGTTGCGAAATTTTTAATAGCAAATCCCATGTTAATAAAATTTCGCCTCAGTGCGTTAATGTTAAGGGTAGGCGTTTCAAACAAAATTTATTCTTCACGAATTTTTTAGGAGAAGATCGCCATGAGTATGTATTTTCAGTATAGAAGACCGTATGTACTTTTTTTTGTAAAATATAAATTTCAAAAATTCCTTGTAAACAGGCTATAGGCCAATATGTTATGGGAACACGCCCGCTATAGGGAACTTATCCTAAAACATTCGTGAAGAACACATTCTGTTTGAAACGCATATCTTTAAAACTAACGCACCGAGGCGAAATGTTCGTAACATGGGATTTCCTATCTTAAATTTCGCAGCTGCCAGCCGATGGGCAATACCCTTAATACCACAGACCATACAAACTTCCTGGACTACCTAAGCTCCTGAGTTCACAAGAGTGCATGTTTAAAAAAAGTATGTGTTATTTCCTCCACGTGCTTGCGTTTTATGAAGTTATGCTGCGAGTTATCACATTGCCACATCTGTACTTCGAAAGCCTTTTTATTGATTCTTCCTTTGGTCCAGTATCATGGCTTGTGTAGTTTTGAGTGCAAAATATGATGATTACAGTTCCGTAAAATATATGTCAATTTTTGAGCCTGGCCACATAATAGCTTACAGAAATGTAATGTTTCCTTCGCAGCTAGGGATAGTCAAACAGTTTTGCATATAAATCCTTGTACAGTTATGTATGGCAAAAAAGAAAGTTTGTATGGAAGAAGGGGATAAAGTATATGTATTTTACCGAACAAATAATTTGAAACCTTTAACTAAGAGAGCAGTTTGTCAAATGTTGTTTGTTGGCTAAAGCCCGAAATGTGTAATGGGTTCAAATATAAATTCTTATGTTTGTTCCAGGAATAAGACATACTCTTGGTCAGAGTTCACTGACTACGTTGATGGTTTTTTACCAAATTCCGTATAATACTAGGAAAATAATATTTAGTGGGGAAATTAATTATTTTGAAAGATTGATGGTAGTAACATATTTTATGGGAAATGAGTTAAGACCACAGTGGTCGCATTCTATGGTTCGATTAAATGACGCAATAAAACACGTCATTATCAAGTCAGCTGGGGCCGACGTACGCTGTAGCTGTGTGGTTAGCTTTACAGCTCTCCGCAGCTGTGATCTGTGTTCGATTGCCGGCGGAACGACTGCCGAATTTTTCCCTAGAGGAAACGTAGCGGACGCTGCCTCTTGTTGATAATCCCTCTCGGGGTTCTTCGCCTTTCCTCTCGCTCTTGCATTCCGCCTTTGCTACTGTTCGGATCTCAGTTCAGTTTAGTCTGGGAGTTATCACTCCGCTTGCTATCTGTTCGTCTTAGGCTAACAATCTACAAGTCATACGCTCATCGTTAGATCTGTGCTACCAACTAACTCAACCGAAAACGTGCCTCGTGAATAGATTATCCAAAAAATGTGCAACTGAATGGTGATCCTGTATACGTTAACACATCTTGTACGTAAACAGTTCACAACAAGTATGAAATTTTAGATCATTTACGCCCGTACTTCCTCTCCAGAAGACTTACCGATGTTTATCGTCATTATCATTTAGAAACTCGTGTACCATTACGTATAACTAATATCAAATCTTCCGAAAACTTGGCTTGAGAAAAGTAACGGTAAGCAAATTTTGAATAAAAACTTCGTTTCCTAATGAAATGAACATGGACGGACAATACAGATAGTACTATAAAATATTAAAGGCATTTTTTTTAAAGTAAGAGAAGCGGATTGGAATGGAGTCGCCCAGGCTCGAGTCTTGAGAACCTATATAAGAGAAGCAAATTACGCTTACAAGTAGGGAAAATTAACGTACAGATGAATGTTAAACTTACCCAATAAGTATTGGACTATTCCCGAACTATAAGAGAATACATACTTAACAAATTATGGGGAATTCCATTTCAATAAGAGAATATTCCTTACGTTGTAGTGGTAAAACACATAACAACAACAAATGGGGAAAATTAATAGCAGCTACACTCTAAATCTGAATCAGTTAGAACTTCACAGTTTCAATCAGTCAAAATTACCTGACTGGTTCAACAGTCACTTCAGTTAATTTAACTGATGAATCAGCGGAAAAAATGCCAGATTTCCTTCACTAATTGATTCAGTGACTTTTCCACTGATTCATCAGTCATTATTTTTTATTGTTAACTCAGTGGTTTATTTTCGACTGATGGATCAGTTAAACAGCGTGTAAAAATGGCCGTTGATCAAAGTGTATCAAGTGAAATAACAACGAATAAACTAATAAAACCATTACAAAATACTTTTAATGCGTGTCTCGTCTTTCAAAACGCCATTTCATGAGGTAATATGAACATTCAGCCTTTCATTCCGTTTTTACGTCTTTCATTTCGTTTTCATGTAATCGTCACAGCGCTATGTTTGAAGGTTTAAGCTGCACATATAATATGATGAAGAGAGTGCACTCACACACACACACACACACACACAGATATATATATATATATATATATATATATATATATATATATATATATATATATATATATATATATATATATATATATATATATATACACATACACACATACTATTCGTTTTAATAATTCCAACGGTACCAATTAAACCAACAACGAAAAGCAAATGCATACAATTGAAGTCTTCCCGATTTCGATGCGAAATTATAAGGTATATATTTTCCTCTCGTTACTTCAACTTGGCGTGGTAGCGCAGATGGAAGCCCTGCCCGGTGGCTCACGGGTAGAGTGGCCGACCTGTAGTCGAGGGATCGTGGGTTCACGCCCCGGTCCCTCCGCGACAGATCCTCAGGTCTCTTGTCGCACTGGGAATTTGGCAGCAAGCTGGTCTAACTTCAGCTCGTCAACTTCACTTCAACACATCTATAACTACAACGACAAAACAAGATGATAAGTAGAGATGATCGTTTATTGAGGGGAAAAGTTCACTGTTTACTATGATTCAACACACCGTACAACTGTCCGACAATTTTCTGCCCTTGCTGGCTGTCATTCATGTATGAAGCTACTACCCCAGTTCACTGGCCCAATGAGGATTCTGATAGTATAAGACTGAACGTTCGTGGTTAGTCTGCAAACAGTTAAAACATTGTTCGTCCTATCATGAAAGAATAAATTAGTTAGAGTGTTATAGAAGATGTTGGCTCAAATAATTTTTGCGATTTTCCATCATCTCTAATGATAAGGTAAGGCCTAAAATCGAAGTGGAAAGGTTGTGTGACTTCAATCCGGCCACATCCAACATTTTTTTACTGTTTTAAACTACAGTAAATTGCACAATTTAAATAGTTACTATAGGAAATATATTTATTTCGCGTAATTATTTGACTACATTCAATAAAAAACCATATATAATTCACCACTGCATTCTGCCGTCACTTATTTAATCAGTGAAATAATTTCACGTCTCTAATTCAATCAGTGAAATTGTTTTACAAAAACAATCAGTGGTTTCTACTGATTCTAAGTGGAGCCATTTTCACTGATTCGAGTAGTTGAATTTCACTGCGAATCAGTGATTTCCCACTGATTCGAATTTAGATTGTTCCACATACCAACACCGTATGTTTCTTACGGATTACAGAATTCGATACTACACTTCTGATTTGGCGCGAACTGCTGTACTTTGCAATCGTTAGCAAGTGTGTTATCCATTTCTCCTCAGCGATTTCCTAACAAAGTTCTGAGTTTCAATAAAATATTCTAAACACACTCTGCCATACCTGAGTTTTGTTAACCCTACAGAATCTATCTATATACTACTAATCAAGAACGAAAGTTTGAGGCGTCTAACACTTTACGCCCAAACCTTAAGGAGGGTAGGGGTGGCCTAAGGGGGATCGATAGTGCACCATGGGGAAGAGGTAGAATAATTATTATGGTTGCCGACCCCACCCTCCGTCAACTTCCGGGGGGGGGGGGGGTTATAAGAGGCGGACTAAGTTGTCGGGCTCAACCTGATCTATGTCTCTGTATGAGACTCAGGAATTATGCCCCGTGACTTGGAACGTTGGGCACCAAAATGAATTAACGAGTCAATGAAATTTTGACAGAAGATCTGACTTCGCATGAGATTAAAAGCGAACTATAATTTAATGTTTTGATTCTGTTGACAATCGTACGGTGCCTCATTTTCCTTACTTATTTTTTCAACCGATTTAAATTTAATGTTGAATTCAAGGGTTTGTTCCTGAAGTCATATGAGTAATTTTATTATTTATTCGAAAAAATAGTTGTAGTGAAGCGATTATTAATTACTTCCCCCTGATTAGATAGCGAATATAGGACGTCATCTAGTTTATAGTATAATTACAACTTGCGGATTTTATATAATTTGATAATATCTCCTCCGTGCAGTAGCAATCCAGTATTTTAAATCATAAATATGCATTTAAATTGCGGGGAAAATTAATAAATCAAACAGTTTCTTTGAGGGTGTCAAAGGAACAAACGCCTTAACACGGCTATGTAAAACACAGTACAACCAACAAACCAACCACAGTGCAGTTGAAAATCACCACTCAGATGAGAAATCGACGTCACGCGATACAGTTATCAATATAATTACGGTCCATTAAAGCTAGGTACTCTGTTCATATCGACCCACTTTCATGCATCTATAAACTCATATCCGCGTAGTCGTAGCGTGGGAAACGCGAAGTTGGTTGCCGCGTTATCCCGGGGAGCTGTAATTCTTTATTGTATTATAAGCGGAACTCTTTAACTGACTTTATATTCTCCAGGAGATTACTGCATTCTTCCCGTGCTCGCATCGGCTATTGTAAGGAAGATGATACCCAACAGATGTTTCAGTACTGCCGAATGAATGACTCGTAAAATTTCACTGGTCACAAGGAAGAGACCTCTACTTACATTTAGCCAGTTATCACACTTCAGTATCTTTTATTCATTGTAACTATCAGGTTGTGTTTTTTTCCCCCCGGTTTTATAGTACCACGGCTCTCTTTGAGAGGCATCTCGTTAAACATTTTGCCGAATACTCGTGTAGATGGGTATGTACGGACGCATTGACCCACTCTTACATGCATATGCTGGTGTACACGCACTTCAGAATCTTTCAGAAACCCGTGGCAAATATGGGATTTTGGGACTGAACCGAACATTTTATATTAGATAACAGGGAGTTGACACGCTACGAAATTCCCATTTCCCTGTGCACTGGTTTGGGAAGCGAGCCATTAAGTGCGTAGCATAGTTTTACATTCATCTAGCAAGGTGACCGAAACAAGAAGGTTTCACCTCTAACATGACTTAGTAGTTTACTAGCATCAAGTCGGTAAACAAGTATTTTGGAGCTCATTATATTTATAAGTGGTTCACTGTAAACTGAACACTTTTGAAAGCCCTGCATAAGATCTACTTGTATGCACATTGTGTATTCTTCCTTATTATGCAAAATTAACATTGCTACGGGCCTCATGCTTAAGTCAAGTGAAACTGTAAAATTATTAGGAAAGTAAATATCAACAAATCTGCTCATTTTTACACTTCAATGCAATAGAAAAAATACAGAAAGCGAAAGAAATAGTTTAAGGTATTAAAAACAGTTACCTTACACTTGTTATTCGACTTTGAGATAGGGAACTACTTTCCCTCCATCGTTACCAACATTATTCGACGCATGTCTCTCAGTGGCCCTTTAAAATATATGCATGAAGGAGCAGTGACATTTTTCTAAGGCTGTTTTCAGAAGTGCTCATTTTATCGTGAACAGTCTTTAATAACAGAGATCCCCTCATCTCTATCATTAGCTGAATTTTAAACACGTGTTCCACTGGGAACGAGTGCTGCTATACTTATCATCACAGCGACCACATTTGAACTCCGATAATTCGAAGTATTGATTGGTTCGTAGGTCGTATGATGATTCGCTGTCATTAGTAGCTCACTGAATGATTCTTATCGACCATAATTTCACCGATCGACGTTACGTACTCGATTTTAGAGTTTCGGGAACCGTGCAACGTACAATTCAAACGTTAAAACGCACAGCAAGGTAGGTTGCTGTTTATTTTCTTTACATCAGCATTTATATTATTCAACACTTGTTAGCGCGAAAGAAAGAGGAGGAAAGGTGATACGCTATTAATAATGCACAATTGAAACAAACTTTTGAAGAAAAATATCCCGTACCAAAGTGTATATTATTTTAACGGAAATACACTAACATGCTCCCAGTGTAGTTGGCAGGGATATAGACAAAGTAGTTCCCCGTCTTCACGTTGTAATAAAAATTGAGATTTTAAATTTTCAAGATCTGTATTTTTCATTTGGTTTCTGTTTCGTGCACATCAGAGAAATAAATATAAATATATTATCACATTAGAGTTAAATTCCACAAGTTTACTTCACCGGCGTGAGAATAAAGCGAGAGGGTCCATGGCACTGTTAATTTTATACATGGCGGAATGATACAGTCTGGGTATAAAAGCAATAGCAGCGTGTTCAGGAGTGCTGATTTAAATTGTACCGATGCGTGCTGGGGTTACGTGACTTCCCGCGGGAAATTTTACGTTGCGTCCTGCCTGGGTTTCGTGGCGTTACCTCAAACCGCGCGATGGGAGAATAATCGATCTATCGACTCTACGAAGGGCAAGGCGAACTCCGCACGTATGCATTATGTAATGATAGTAGGAAAACTCAATAACGCAAGCGGCGTCCGAGTGCGCCGCGATGGCTAGGCTGCAGAATATGTGTCATTACAGAAGCAAAACATCCGCGTGTATTTCGATGTCTAGCCGTGCGAGCGACGAAAATGGCTTCATACGCCAGCAAGACATTCGTAGTAAGTGCTTGGAGACGAACTCGCCATCCGCCTGCCGAACAACAAAGGTACATTCAAACACACAATCTTTGCCAACCGAACGTGAAACTCGCATCGACAGCCTCACAAAGCCACTCAACAAGTAGATCTAGCTACAGTGAAAGGACTACTAGGCCATTTCGATTCTGTGTACCATCTTATCCTTGGACGAAGTGGTTGGTTTTATAAAATCTTAGACATTTCCTGGTACTATTACAGCAAAGTTGTAAAAGAAGCCTAAAGGCTGTTCACGGTAAAGTGAGCACTTTTTAAGGCCCTTCTAAATTTTTTCCTTTCATCCTATTTCCATCTTCCTATTGCTTTTTAATATAATCATTGCAATGTGAAGAATAAACACAGTGTATAAATTTCACTACCCTCAAAATTTAATGCATAATGCTGCAATAAGATATATTTATTAGTGATTAAATCCTGTTGGGAGGGCCTGAAAAAGTAATCACTTTACCGTGAACAGCCTATAGCTGATGATACTGCTGGAACATTCTGTCTCGCGATTCAAAATATTTAATCAAGAGGGAGGTAAATTTGTTTTCTATCAATTCACATCACAGCGTTTTTCAAGGACTTGTTAGTAATTAAATAACACAATATTAGGGGAGAGTGGAAGAATGGTGTCACCTTAAGAAAACGTTGATAGTGCCATCTACAGAATGATAACTGGCTGGAAGTAAACAGTTAAACGTGATAGTTGGGGGTCTTAATTTACATTAGCACCTATAATACATTTGGGGATCGGAGTAATTACAATGTATTTAAGTTCTTGCATATAGCAGAGTTACCCTGCTGCTTGGTGCAATTCCGCGCCCACTTCACGTATTCATATTGTGTGTAAATAAGACATCATGTTTATTAGAAAATTTACCTCTCGTTACTATTACATACGTTCATACACTCTAAGAAATTATTCGGATATTTGCTATACCAGTGTATAAGCTCAGTAATTAAACGGTAATGGTAATTTCTTCCCCTATACATTCATTGTAGCGATCCTACAATTTCTCAGGAAGCAGTCGAATGGGTAGGGAAGTTTCCAACTTTGTAAAGCAGCGACGCTAAACATTCCTATATCTGCAGTTTTATGTGTGGTATTATTCCCATACAGTGTATAGGTTAAAAACTTGTATTACCAATTAGGAACTTTACCAGAAAATATACATTCATTAGATAAGGCTACGCTAGGGAAATCAACAAAAGTTACATACATATGCTTTGGCTGATACATAGCCCAGTTCAGGTATTCATATTGTGTGGTAATAATACATAACCTAATATTTATTAGAACATAGGAACCTGTGCTATGATGTACGTATACATATATTATGCTACACTAAGGAAATTAACAAAAGTCACATGCATAGGCATTAGCTGATTCATAGCAACTACATTCTAAGTGAGCCCATTTGGAACAAAGAGGTAGATCATTAGAGATGGCGTAAGCTGCAACAGGGAGGAGGGATTGGGGAAGGAATGGGAATGAATCGGCCATGGCCTTTGTAAGGGACCCATCCCAGCATTCGCCTTGAGTGAGTGATTTCGGAAAACCCGGGTCCTCCCGAATGCGAGTCCAGTGATTTACCATTGCTCCACAACGCTCGGTTTGAACAAGCAGTGCATGGAAATCATAATCGGTTATTTTTTCCGAATTCGTTCCATATAAAAAAATTCTTTGACATCATCACCAAAATGCACTGAGTCAATGTCATTATCCTCATTATTGCCACACAAATTATTTTATCAGTATATCGTTTGAAGACGACGATTTTTCCAACGTAGGACCTCTTCTGCATGTATTCATGGCCTTTTTTTAAAATGTGGTGGTCAATTTTCTTTTTTTCTTGTTTTCTGTGGCAGTAGGCCTAGTTTTTTTACTACTTTATTCTTAATTGTTTCTAAAAAGTAGGCCTTCATTGAGCTCGAAGTGATGATTTCGAATTCTGCTATCTTGTGACCCTTGTGCCCTCCAATTTGGATTAACATGGCTTGTGGATTGGAGAGAATTGTTCAACACTTCGGGCCTACAGTTTAGTGCTAACAAGAAGGCTGACTCACTTAATCATTACCTCCAGATGTTGAAGGTAGAGGCTTCGTTTACAAATCTGCATTATTTGGCATGTTGATTCTCGTATTGGAGGTCGAAGTGTTATAGGCCTGGGGCTAGACGAGTGTTGCTGTTATTCGTTATCTTGAATGTGAACTGAGGAATCAATTTTATATGCAGCAACGAAATCGTCTTCTCTAAATTTGTTGGGGTTCAAAGGATAACTTCCTGCTGTCAAAAACCAATAAGCCGTTTCTCCAGTGTAGTCACACGGATGTAGGCTTGGTTAAAATTTTTCGCCAGTTCGTAAGGCGTGATTTTCGCATTCTCGCTGCTGTGAATTTTCATGTAGAGTTGACATATCCTCGATAAAAGCATGCTTAAAAGGTCCTTTAAAGCAGATGCCCAAGGGTTGAAGTCGATGATACAAATGGGATGGAAGTGACACAATGTGAATGTAATCATTTCTGCAAAAATTACAGACCCCATAACACTTGTGGCCGGAGTTGTTAGGAATAAGCAGAACAGGGTCATAGACGGTTGTTAGAGCGTGCTTCTGGAAATGCTGGCGCCAATCCATAATAAGATCCATTCTTGGGACATACGTAAATTGCATCGCGTGTTCCTCCCTTCTATAACTGCTGTGACATTCGCCGACGTGGATAGATGAACATAGGTGGAGTGTAATTCCTGGTAGCAATCACAGTACAAAATACAATCCCGTTCTTTGTTCTCTCCCAACCTCTCGCTGTTCCCACTGGCTTCTGACCTGTAGGTCCCAGCATCTTTCCTGGTTTATGCACAGTCGAGTTTCCAGCCTCATCCACGTGATAAGTTCTGAATGCTGAGACTTAAAATTTTTCTTGTATTGTTTCCAGATTTTTGAAGAAAAGGTCTGCCGCATCCTTTTTAAACGCTGAAATCCTGTTGAGGCTTTTAGCTTCTTGTTTTTGCAGACTGATTACAGGATTTCGCTTCAATAAATCGTACACACGATATGGGAAAGATAATTTAGTTGCCTTATTGAAGTTGTGCGTCATGTCACATTCTTCAGCTAGTTTAAATGAAATTTAATAACATAAATACCAAAAATATAAATTTGGCAGCAATAAAACATAATCGGCAATTTCATTCTCTTGTACCGTTGTAAATAATGGTTTTTGACGTGAATAGGTTTTTTTTATTTGCTACCATTGGAGGAGGCAGCCCAGAAAATCCTATGATAAAATCGGGGATGGCGTTTGGCATTGCAGCTCCGAATCTATCGTATACATTTAAAATTCAATTACACCACTCGATTACCAAAGGATCAAAGAATATGTTACGTTGAGTGAGGACTGCAAAGCATCGCGCCCTAGGGGGTTGGGGAAGGGGCGCCGCAATTTTGAGTTCGTTTCGCCGCGTCTCATAACTTCCGCGTAGTATAACTTTCGACTATGAGAAGCTACTGCGCTCGTTTAAGTTTCAATCGACAGCACTCATCAAGATCAATCGATTGCGTGTATAAAAATATTTGTGTGGCGTGATTATAATGAAATTGTATGAGTATAATGTAAAAAAATTAAGAAAACTTAACACAATTTCGGCCTATACTCGTCAAAAATCCAAGTCAAAATACATAAATCGTATACTGCAAGGCAGTGATACCCATAAAACCCCATATGATCGAGTGAAGCGGTGTCGGGAACATAAAAAAAAAATCAAGGCGTCCGTATTCACGCAAAACATACGGCCTTGTCCCCAACACAAACCACACCCCATTTTTTTTTTTTTACCATGGTTGGTTTTCTTGCTGAATTTTCTTTAAATCGGTCTCTTAACCTTGATCTGGGAATGTTATATTGGTTTGCTGTACTTTTCACTGATTTACCCTTCAGCACAGCATCGATAGCATCCCTCGAATTTTACTGTTTCTATTTTGCTTTTTCAGTTCACCTTTTCTTAGTCTGTGGCATCTGAAACCAAATTATTTCTTGGTTGTATGGGTCATTTAATATTTCAGCTCTCTTTCGTTGCTTCACATTGATTCCAAAAATACGATTAAACCGGATGCCAATCCATGTTTTGACACTGAAGATACCGGGCTGCCAGGACCGCATCGTAAAATAACGCACCTTTTCCTACCTCCTTCCGCTAGAATTCGCAACTATCCGCTCAACTCCAGCAAATGCATCTCGTTGTATTCTAATGGTGGCGGAAAATTGCCCCACACTCACCTGCTAGTAAACAAAGGGAGAGGGCTATAGTACACGACGGCGCCTAGTTTGCTTCGCAAAGTTAATTTCTAAAAAAAAAAAAAAAATAATAACATTAATAAAACTTTTAACGACGTGGAAATACACATTTCATAGTATATTAAACATTTTTTTAAAGAGAAAGTTATTTATTTTTGATTGGAGGGTGGAAAATGCACGAAAAAGCGAAGATTGGGTTATTTGACTCATGTCTATCACAAGTGTGATCGTACAATCACATATTATGAAGTAACAGGTGGATATGTGTTTCCTTAGCATAATTATTTTGTGATAGAAAATCACCCCTAGCTATTTTCCATTTGTCATCAGAAGGTGAAGGAGAACAAGAAGGAAAACCTTTCTTAGAAGTAATTAACTAACTAATAATTTTAGCTACGAACTACTAAAAGCATTACAATTACTGGACACGAAGCAAGTTTGACCATCAACACCATAATACCGATAATTATGTTCAACAAACCAAATAAGTATTTACATTTACCCCTCGAAAAACTAAACATCAACCATCGTAATCTGGAGGGCATTCGATCGACTTCCATATAAATATGTGCAGTGGTAGGGAGAGGTAAACCTTAGGGATGCAGTAGCACACACTTAATACGTGGCAGTTGACGTACAATAAATAAAATATCAATAATAATGAACAATTTCAGAACTTCTTCGCCTTGGCCATCCAGGTGTGCCTTTCTCATTTGCTACCAGCGAGATACAGTATGCCTCTGGTACAAGACCAAACACATCCACCATCACTTCAAATTTTCAACCATTATCAGCATCAAACCTTCTTCATTCTGGGCAAGTGGCAATACACTATTCCTCAGAAGCGCCCACTCACACTAATTATTTTAAGAGGGAACCTTAAGCACAGTCATAGGTCAGCTCATGCTCCTCCTTTGTTACACCGATATCTATGGCATTTTGTGACACATAAACCGACCATGGTGATCGTCTCGACCTTAACCAGACAATATCAACATCTTCACAATGAAATTGCTGTTTGGGCCCCAAATATCTGTCTATCAAGGACGTTCAAGAGGCCAAAAATAAATTTATTTTCATCATATTACATGATTTTTCGTTGTGATATGAAATATTAGTCTGAAGAAAGTATGTCAAAGGAGGCAAAAAAATTAACAACAATTAATAAATTAACTAAATGAGTTATAGGAATTTTCAGTTTATATCATTTTTATACAAATATCCAAATAAAGGAAAATATAATACGTTATGCTATTGTTCAAAATAATCGGTCAAGTCATAAAAATGTCTAGCGATATATTTCTGTGAAATATGTCGTGTGTGTTCCTCCATAATTCTATTTTAAATTTCAAGGTAAAATTTGAAATCAAATTAGCCAGAAGTTAAATCTTTACTTTAAGTGAACCAAACGTCACATTTAAAACAATCACGCCACTTCTGTGACTTCAAAGAACTCTCTAACTGATACCAAACTTTTTAAAATTTGTACTTGCCGAGAGAGAGAGAGAGAGAGAGAGAGGTCAAAATGTGATGTGATTGTGTTTTGTTCGTCGCGGGGAAACGGTACGTATCCGTACATAAGTTTCTATGCGAAACGTAACCATCATGGTAGCAACTACATGCCCTTACAGAGTGTAACGGGAATTTAGACACATGCTGTACATGCAGGTAGGAGCAGTGACGTGTTCTAAGGTTGATTTCAAAAGTGCTCACGTTATCGTGAACAGAGTTTAGTCGGGTTGTGAGGCCGACATGTTGAGTGGAGTGGAGAGGCGGGGTCTGTTCAGCCGATGAGGATGAAGCGACGTGAGCATAGAACAGCACCGGGGATGCAAGAGCGGGGTAAACGGGATATCCCCGAGAAAAACACTCGTCTACGAGTGCCATCGTCCGACTCGATTCCCACGTGCGGAAATCCAGGAGTGACCCCGCCGTGAATCAAAACCTTGATGGGATGCGGGCACTCTAGCTGGGCACGTTTAACTACACGACCATCGAATTTCCCTTCACTTGAGTTTATGATAATCAAAAGCGGCGGAGAACGCTGCATAAGAGAACGAAAGGTTTCCCGCTATTCGTTTTGGTCTCGGAGAAACCAAGTTGGGCTGAAACATAGCACTTAAATTGGCTAGAGGCTAAACCTTCCAGTAACTGTGGTCACGCTTTCTTAAACCCGACCAGCATTTGGGTGATTTAGCTTGCTCTTACGTTGTTTCAGTCAAAATAATTCAGCTTTTTTTTGGTTAGTTTTATTCAGTATAACGTAAGTAGGCCTATATGAAATATTTTAATAGTTTTTTTCTAATTTTTTCTCATAAAACGAAACAGTTTTAATAAAAGTTTAAGAAAGATAGGTTAAACAGTTTCTTACGACCAAAAATGTTCTTTCTTTGAGATATTTCGGGTGTATGAGAAAACAATGCGCATGTGGACCCTATAAATAAGGACTAAACTGGCACGCAGTCATGCATTTCAGCAGTGTGAAACTGAAGTGGCACCCCACTCATTTTACCGTCAATTTTCTGCTTAAAATCATTCTGAAAATACTCCCTTTATGAGCTAATATTAGGAAAAAATTTCCGTATTTGTGATAAAACGAGAAATGGCTATTCTCAACGAACGTGTATCGGATAATTAACCGGTTATGTCAGATGCAGAAATAAACCATTGTTGAACTGTCACCTACCAAATCCTTTATAATTAAACTTAACAAAAGCCTTTTAAGATACACTGGAAAAACATTGCAAATTTACATAATGCTGTTAAAACATGTTTGACAATAAGTTCTTTGATATGTTTTCATCTTTTAATTGATGTGCGGTTTTCAATATTTGCATTGAAAAACGGTTTGTCACTATTTTCACGCGACTACGGTGAAGCAAAGGAAGGGTTATGATTTTAACACGATGTATTTATGTATGTATGTATGTTAAATTTCGGATTTTTTTCTATAGCATCTCACCTATGGCACCGATTTTGATAAATGAGATGTCTATCTATACCCTTTGATACCCCAAGTGTCATAGGCTATGGCACAATTACGAAAATGCAATATGGTGGCCATGACAAACTAGACGACGGCACAGGTAAAGTTAGCTCGCGCAAACATTTCATTCGCAGCTTATGGTAGAGTGCGTACGTACGAATTAATTTCCCTTCAACTAAACTAGATGGCGCCACAGGAAGACTTCAAGAACTGAAATCAAGCATTGAAATTTGGGGGGGGGGGGGGGGCACATGCTGTTGTTCTGTGATCACGTGCAGCTACATATCTCGAATCGCAATAGTAGTCTGCGGCTCGTATTGCTTTAAACAGCCCGATACACTTGCTGCAGAACCACACTTATATAGAATATTTAGCTTTTGCAAGTTGAGCCAAAGCATGCGGCAAGAAAACGATTCCACATTTGTGGGTATTAAACATTTAGACCTATTAGACTTGGAAATTTAGAAGGTAGCACAATTAAAATTGAACCAACATGTACAGAGTTTGATGGATTGAGGTGAAGACGAAAGGTTCTAAGAAAAATGTTACCTCTCATTCTGTGTTGGGTTGTTACCGTGCATAAATTACACGGCTCGCCTTTGGAACGCGCAGTGGAAGATTTAGGCAATTTGTATTTGCCAAAGGTCAGGTATATGTTGCCCTAAAATTTAATGGATTATTCATAAGTGATCTTGACTCCAGAAAAATTCAGAATAATACACATGACCCTAATTCTCTAGCAGAATTTGAAAGGCTCCGTAGCCATTGAAATGTCGCTACTACTTCTTTCGACGAAAAATTGGTAAATAAAAAATAAAATTATAAAAACTAAAATACCACTACCCAAAAGTCAAAAACAAGGCTGCAGTTAAGTGTACGAGTATAGTCATAAAGCCGTAGTCACACATCGTGCCGTTTAAGACACTTTACACTCTAAATCGGAATCAGTAATTTTTTACTGATTGCCAGTTGAAACTGCTCCATCCGGAATCTGTAGAAAAAATTTCACTAATTCATCAGTTAAAAGAAATCTACTAATTCAAGTAGTAGAAAACTACTTATTTATAGTTGTTATTAATAAATAAGCACAGAGTATTCCTATGTGATGTAAGTTAGGTACGATTTATTTTGTCGCAGAACACAAATATTGTCTACACAAAAACGTTTTTGGACAAGGTTGGGCTCGAACCTCCGCCTATAAAGCAAAGCATGCTGAATCTTTCATGATCAGCCATATCCACTGCCTTACTTCACCACTGCCAAATGTGTGCTTGTATTATGGGTACTGAACCACAAAAATGTAATGTCAAATATTGCTCTAAGTTTCGTGATGTGAAAGTATTTCTTCTTGTCGAAATATGCAGATTTTCTGCGCAAGTACATGTCTTTGTGAAGTTCGAAAGTCAATCTATCTTTAGTTTAGTTCGGATTCTGTGCTTTAAAAGATAAATATAGTGGTTTCAATGTACGAGGTTATCGATGTCCTCTAGTATACGCCATTTTACAATGCAACGAGACACCACGGATTTAAACAGTTATTTTTAGTGACAGATAGATCTGTGATAATTTTACTGACTCGATAGTGCGGTGACTCATTAAGAAATGTGGATTTACACCAACAAAAGTTTTGTGGTCTCTGCAAGTTAACAGATCAAATAATGAGGCCAATTTTATAAAATATTGCATTGTTTCTAACGTTCCGCTGTCTAATTAGCACAGTTATTACTAGTCAATCTGTCTCTTCAAAATAACTGTTTCATTCTGTAAAATCTTGTTGCAGTGTAGAATGGCAGATACATAGAAAACACCGACAACACCGTTAAAACTACTATATTTATCTTGTAAAGCACACAATCTGAACTAAACTTAACTTAGAATGACTTTCGAGCCTTACAAAGACATGTACCTACGTAGACATAATAAGTGTATATTTCGACAGCATGAAGTACGTTCACATTACGAAACTGACAGCCGTTCGCTATTGTAAGTTTATGTTACTACACAAATGCGAGACCGTTTATCTCAGTGGCAAAATAGCGGAGTTGGTAGAACCTCAGCCAAAAGAAACAAGAGAACGTGTTGCGTTTTGGGATGGCGGTTCGATACCAACCACTTCCAAAATTTCCTTGTGCATGTATTAATTTGGTTTTACCACTAAATAAAGTACTTACTTTATTTCAAACCGCAATGCACGGTTTACAAGCCTCGTGCTTTTTATTAATCGACTATAAATAACTGATTTTATACTGTCTGTATTAGTGGATTTCATTTAACTGAAGAGATTAATAGTTTTATTTTTCTACTGATTGCGGATGGAGCAGTTCCAAATGACAATCAGTAAAAAATAACTTATTCCGATTTAGAGTGTACCTATAAGGGTGGAGGGGGGCTACAGGGGAAAAATATTAATTTTTGCAATTTTATGTCACTTATAAATTCTAGCGAATTCTCGCTCAAGACCGTGTCGAATGGAAGGCAGAGGTGGATGCCTCTGCTCAGCGATGGGAAACAACAGACTAATAATAAATTAATATGTCTGCATAACGCATAATTGATTGAGCACATCATTCCATTCAGCCACAAACATCAAGAAACCTTTATAAGATGTTTGTTTGTTCATCCTTCGGTGTCACAGCGATGTAGTTTCTACAGCACTGAACTGAAATGCATGAAATTCAGTACATAGATACCTATTTTAGTTATATGTTTTCCCCTGTATTTCACCTGTAAGTAATGTGTCTTAAATGGCACGGCGTGGGACTACGGTTTTTTGATTATACTAGTTAACTTAACTAAAGACTTGTTTTTGACTTTTGAGCAGTCGGGTTTTAGTTTTTATAAGTTTATTTTGTATTCCTTTCTTTCGAGGTAATTTGCTGGCGTCACTTTTAACTTGGTGACTGTGAGGTTGAGTGCGCATGCCAGCTGTACTGTAAACGTACTTTATTATTATTATTTTTTAATTTAGAAACAATTATCTGGAAACTACAGCAGTAGTCACGGGAATTTTTTTAGTCCTGCAAGTAATCAAAGCAAAATGTACAACTCTACACTGCAGAATGTGTAAACCTGGTGTTAAATTCTAACAAGAAATTACTTTAGAATTCCAACTTCACAAACACTGAGATATAGTGCTTATGTATGTACGGAATGTAAAATATTTACCGTAACAATACAATGTTTCACTTGCAGTGTTACAAGAACATTTTTCGCGATTAGTTTGGAACCATAGCAAAAATATAACGTTGCAATTTTTTTGCGATTTGACATCACCGTTATTATTTTCTCTTTATAGAGTTGGCAAAACCACGTGGTTATCACTGAGGTTAACATACTGTTTACTTTATTAAGTTATTCGCTAGTATAGGCCATTCATGGTTATTACCTACTCTCCTGAAGCCCTGTTAAAGTTGTACTTCCAGAATATTCCTCCGCCTCATACAAACAAAGTTTAACCGAGTATAGAAAAATACACCTACACGACAACGCATTGCTTTCGTGCGCACTCAAATTAATTATATTTTGCTTGAGAACTATTACATAGGTACTAGGCATTACCAACACACCTGTTTTCTCTGCATTTTTATTAGTATTATGTAATATTGTGATTTAGATATAAAATATATCTAAACGTTCGGTTTAAAATAAAAGAAGATACTTTATGTGAACTTAAGAATGAAACGCTTGTGATATATTACATGTTTAGAAATCAACCGAACACGTCAGTGGACTTGATTCAAAGAGTGTGTAGCTACTGCGAATAAACTATTTGCTACTTTCGAGAAGTTGAAACGCAGTCACTATATAATCAAGGTAGTGCGTGCAATGTTATTTTGCAAATTTTGCGAGTTAGTTGTAGGAGCAAATATAACCAAACGTAACAGCTTTGCTTGATAACTTGCTTTCGGCAGTTCTGGCGGTAGTTCATGAGTAATTGTTTGTTAAAAACTATTCACGATAAAGTGAGCACGTTGAAATGAACCTTAGATAAAAGACACTGTCTTTACCTGCATATATTTAAACGGGCGCACTTAGTGACATGCGTCCAGTAAAGTTGGTAACGATGGATGGAAAGTAGTTCCATATCTTAACGTCGAATAAAAAGTGTTAGGTAACTATTTGTGATAACTTAAATTATTTCTTTCGCTTTCTGTTTATTTAATGCATCGAAGTGTTAAAATGAGCAGATTTATAAAATATTTACTTTGCTAATAATTCCACAGTTTCACTTGACCGACAAACGAATAAAGTGATGAGGCCCATGGCAATGTTAATTTTAAATAAGGCGCAAGAATACCCAACGTGTTTACAAGTAGATCTTAAGCAGGGCTTTCAAAAGTGCTTATTTTACAGCGTGAGCAGCCTATAGTAGGAAAGTACGAACCGTGAAGTTTTTCCCCGGTACAGCCATGGTATCGCCACTACAAAAATTTGCTCACTAAAGAGTCAAATATGTCTGGAAGTTGCCAACTTTGTACAGTATCGATGGTAAATATTTCTATATTTGCAGTTTGGTATGTGGTATTATTTCCGTAGTATATAAAAGTAAAATATTTAATAACAGTTTAGGAAGTTTACTAGAAAAAATGTTACAGTGTGATATTTGAAGTCGCTACATGAGCCCTTTTCATATTCGGCGATTGGTCAAGGGCTTATTTCAACAACGTAAAATGGACCACCGTGAAAGGTTCATTGACAATCGATGAGAGGAGTAAATGTTAAGGTCTTATTATAATTAAGTGCCTTCATCTTTGGACTTTTAAGTAACTGATTTCAATAGTAACTTTTGGTCGAAGTCCAAAGTGAAAGGTCTCGCAATCAAATTTCAGATAACTGACTGTCGAAGGTCGCTGACCGAGATAACTTACGAACAGTTAAACGCTCTCTGAGTATCCTGTTTATTAATTACACAAATTAGGAGTCCTCTCTTGACCCGAAAGCAATTCGATTTAATCAGATCAAATACTCCTTGTGGTCTCATCAGAGTTAAAATTTGATTTTGAGCCACACATGCACGGCTACCATATACTGGATGTGAGCTCAGTTTGATTGAAAGTTATTCACGGTTAAGTGAACATGTTTGAAATCAACCATGGATAAAATCATTCCTCTTACATACAATTATTCACAAAAAAAATTGATCACCATGACCGAATAACGCGGGTACAACAAAGGCAGCCACGCAGTATCGCCATAGCTTGATATGTGACCATTTGCGAATAGTGCGGTTTGCTTGCGCGGATGTGCTACCAGTTTATATACAGGTATCATTCACAGCTGTAACAAATCGAATAAGGTCTTAGAAGCAGTCTGAGCAACAGAGCCAAGTTCAGTGAACACGCAGCATGCCCCGGCGGCACATTCGTCAAGCTGGACGAGTTTGAGAGAGGCCGCGCTTCGTCGATGTCCGAGAGACAGGTTGGACTTTTCGGCTCATTGCTCGCCATTTGAACCGTTCTGCCTACACTAATGCCCAGTTGCACCAACATCTACCCCGATCCGAGATCGAATGATCTTAGTTCCAAACCTGGATTCAGTTTGGTCTTGGTTTCCTTGTAAAAGTGTTGCACCAACGAAATTGCACGATTCTACTTCTCCGATTCGTTGATCTTGGTTCCGAAGTGAGAGATAGTAATTAAGTATGAGACAAATTTTGCTATAAGTTCGTAATATATGACGTCATGATGAATGTAGGCATAGCATGCACACACTTTTTTCGTTATTTTTTATGCCAATGTTATTGAAGAAGGTAGAGTACATAGAACTATGTGTGCGATGTTTTATCAGTTTTAAGTGAATTATTGTTGTACACATTTTACTGAATAATATTCACGCTGCGTATACTTGTTATTTTAATTTACCAAGAAAATAATTGTAATTAGTCATATCTGTTGGCGTATTTCAAACTGCATTTGTGGCTGTTCTTTCGTGATCCTAATTTCGATGCGATAGTTTTAGCTTGTGCGGAAAATTAGTATACTTTATGATATTCTGAATGGCTTTTCAGTTTTACGTTATGTTAGTTCAGAGGGAAAAGCATGAATTTCGTTCTCTCTTTACAAAACATTAAAACGTCTTCAATTAAATAAATGCATTTGAACTTAAACCTTTTTAAAGTGTGTCAATTAATATTGTACACCAGTAAACAACAATCGAATCCACTTTCAAACGATTTAAATATTAGTAAGTTTATTTATAGTAAATAAATACATTTAATAACGCTTTTAAATCTAAGTAACCAATATTCAAGAGACTTGTATTCTTCTCTGATCTCGGATCGAGATTTCGAACCGCCAAATTCGACGGATCGAAATAAAGTCCATATCGATCTTCAGGCAAACTCTGAATTCGAATGGTGCAACAGTTTTCTCTTTCGATCTTATATCCGATCTTGTATCGAGTTTCGAACCACGACGGTGCAACTGGCCATAAGAGTCGGTGTTGGACGCAGTAGGAGTAGAGGGTACACACCCCCGTAGAGAAGGCTTGGGTTTATCCCGGCGGACTATCAGTAAGAAGGATTGTTTCATTGTGAGAGAGGCTGTAAGAACCATCCAGGGACATGTCACGGCAGCTGGGGATAAGTCGGTGTTGGTCGCAGTGAGAGCAGGAGGGTACACACCCCCGTAGAGAAGGCTTGGGTTTATCCCTGGGGACTATCAGTAAGAAGGATTGTTTCATTGTGAGAGAGGCTGTAAGAACCATTCAGGGACATGTCACGGCAGCTGGGGATAAGTCGGTGTTGGTCGCAGTGAGAGCAGGAGGGTACACACCCCCGTAGAGAAGGCTTGGGTTTATCCCGGCGGACTATCAGTAAGAAGAATTGTTTCATTGTGAGAGAGGCTGTAAGAACCACACGGGAGTCGCTGCGAACCATCCAGGGACATGTCACGGCAGCTGGGGATAAGTCGGTGTCCACCAATACCATATCCAGGTAGCTAGCAGAGCGGACCTGTCCATTACGATGTCTGCCATTACGAATTGAGAATAGCCGAGCACGCCTGACATGGCTGGAACGGACAGCATTGCGGCTTGCTTATTGGCAATGAGTGGTGTTCAGCGAAGAATCTCGTTTCTATCTGGATACAGACAACCATAGAATTTGAGTCTGGAGACGTCCTGGCCAAAGCCTTCGCCCACCCTTCATTGCAGACCAGCAGGCCGCCCAACTAGCGGTGTCATTGGTGTGTTTGCGAAAAGCGAATTTCATACTAGTTGATCTTCTATTTCTCCATATTTGACTCATTTTGTGCCAATCTGAAATGACATAATACAATCGTATTATGTTAGGTTAAGTTATGTTACACACTTATATAGGCTACACTAAACCAATAAAGTGGAGGTGGGTGTTTTTCTATTCAGACCTCACTCATAAGGGTGAAATTAAATTAAATAAATAAATTTTCAACACAGTACATTGTTTCTAAATGAAATTAATATTTAATAAATAACATAATACATTGCATCACAAACAATTTCACAACTCGTACGCTATTTGTTTCTAACATATTTCAACAAGAAATATCAATTCAGCTTTCTTTAAACACAATTGTAAAATTAACCTAATCATTACAAATACTATCTAAAATCTCTCTTATAGTCACCTCAACATTGGCCATTATAGCTTCTTTCATAAAAGACTTGAAGACTTGCACCTGAGAGTTTACTGGACGGCCAATCCTCAAAATCTGAATCACTACTCCAGTATAAATTTCGTTCCAACACACTTCCCACCCACTGGTTGTTATTGAAGAACCCTGACAGCACCGCGATCCGTCCATGAAATGCTGCCACCATCTGCGCGCCCTTTCCTGGTCCAGCTGACACTTCCCAGCAGAATAATGCCCGGTCTCACATAGCATTGATCCCTCTTACCTGCCTTCGTGACGTCAAAATGCTTCCTACGCCAGCGAGGTTCCCAGACCTCTAGGCCATCGAGGATGTTCAGGACTAGAGTTGACGGAAAGTTCGGTCAGCGACAACTTCAGCTGATTTTGAAGGTCAGTTGCAACAGCTGTGCCAGAATCTTTCTCAGGAGAACACCCGAGGTCTGTATGCGTTTATAGCCGCCTGTCTCCCTACTATGAGTGGCCAAACGCCATACTAACTGCATCCTGTAAGTGTTGCTTCCCTGCTATACTTGCTTGGTGTGGTACAATATTTTGAAATTTTCAATATATACATACTACCATGTCCTATGCCTGTACCCACTTATGTCCCCCTGCGATGGCACCTTCAGGTAAATTTTTGCGAGTTAATGTACGTACATAATGCAATACACACGGGCATGCAGACTTCAAATTAAGTTGGCAGTGCATTACTTAATTTTTTTAGACTCGACATTTTATTGTAGGTTTAACACAGTATTTCAAATGAATGGTGACTCATATTAGTGTTTTTAGCCTAGTTCCCGAAGGAAAGAAAGCCATTTGAAAATACTTTCCTGTCTGTGACTGTGTGTATGTGCCTATATGGATGAGTGGCTGCGTTTGCAGTGCCCCTCCCCCCCCCCCCCCAAAAAAAAACTGAACGCGTTTACCAACTTTCACCAAACTTTGTACACATATAGTACTTAGTAAGGTCATCCGACTTCTATAGTTTTTGACTCCACCAAAGGCTTACTTTCAAAATGGAGGCTATTTTAAATCTACATTGTTAGGACATATCTCTAACCATTCAACAGATTTAAACCAGATTTTTTATTTTGACTGTGCATCATGTGCATCATTTAATCATTGAATTTAGGAATAAATATTGTTTTTCGTCTGCCATTTTAGAAGCTAGCATCACATGAAATATATAGCTTTAACATTTATCTCAGAAACTAATTATCATTTCTTGCCATATTTCACATGTAAATAATATTATAGTAGGCGATGTAAAAATTCAATACTTAAATTTATATTCATTTTCAAAATGGTGGCCATACAAATATCTTAAGTTCATGCAGTATAACTACCATGCCGTTCAAACAAATTCTACCAAATTGTGTTTGCTGAAAGTATATATTATAAGCACCATTCATGCCAAGAAATAGCACTTTTGCCAGTCATGTTATAATATATTACTACATGAAGAAATAAAGATTGTATGTCCTACCTCGGGAAACAATTGATCGAGTCTTACCAAATTGTGTTTGCTGAAAGTATATATTATAAGCACCATTCATGTCAAGAAATAGCACTTTTGCCAGTCAACTTATAATATATTACTACATGAAGAAATAAAGATTGTATGTCCTACCTCGGGAAACAATTGATCGAGTCTTACCAAATTGTGTTTGCTGAAAGTATATATTATAATCACCATTCATGTCAAGAAATAGCACTTTTGCCAGTCAACTTATAATATATTACTACATGAAGAAATAAAGATTGTATGTCCTACCTCGGGAAACAATTGATCGAGTCTTACCAAATTTGGCAAACAAGTAGTAATGTGTCGGGTGATGTAAACTAGTGAATGAGGTACTCATTTTCAAAATGGTGACTATAGAGTTATTTTAGATTAATATACTAGATCTTGGAAACCACGTATTCAATTCCAACCGTATTTTAAATGCTGGCGGTATATTACAGTATCTTTTATCAGAAATTTTGTAAGATAGCAAAATATTAAAAAAATTGTTGTGTCATATCTGTGGAAAAGTATTACTACGGCAGGTAATATAAACTGACACGTTTTAAATGAGTCAAATGCTTATTTTCATAATGGTGGCCATATAAACATTTTTTTAGTATGTTATATCTACGAAGTTACGAAAACATTTCAACATGTTTTTGTTTGCATTCAGTACCTATTATAACCATCAATTGTGTTTATACAGAGCCTTAATTATCCGCTATTTTTTTGCTGTCTGCACATGAAAATAGCGTTTTAAAATAGCGATTATATATATGTATGTATACATATACTTACATAGTTTAGGTGCAGCAGGCATTTTTTAAAAATAGTTTTAATATGAATAATTTAAATTAGTATACTATGTTTAATAAATAATTCTAAAAAATTCAACCTAATTTTTTATGAGTACAGTATTTATTAGAAGCATCAATTATGCGTACAGAGTTCATCTTTTACCTCCTCTTAGTAAATTGGCCACAGGTGAGAAAATTGAACATTTTGTAATATTTACGGAACCATTTACCCAAATTCCACCAAATTTCTCACACAAGTAGTGCTACAGATTACCAAGTAAACATACATGATTTTAGTGAGGACAGAGACACATTTTCAAAATGCCTGCTCCTATATGATTTAGATAAGTTTGTCATATATATTAAACGACTAAACCAAATTCATCCAACCTTTGAATGTTGACAGTATCTATTAGAAGCATCGCATACAGAACCTCTTTTTTTTTTTTTTTTTTTTACAATTTTATTTTATGAGATAGCACAAATATCACCAAATAAGAAAATAAATTTTCTATGCCATTTCTCGGAACCGATCAACCGGTTTCCACAAAATGATTCACAGAAGTAGCAGTTTGGTGACCATGTAAAATTAGGTATTTCAAGTGGCTCAGACAATTATTTTCAAAATGACGGCATTGTGAACATTTCAGGTTAGTAGATCCTATCAGTCAACACATTAGATTACATCCTAAATGGATGCTCCGAATCCGACATCCGTAATGCAGTTGATCGCACGCTAGCATATGTTACGAGGTTTTTTGGGTCCGTGTCCCAGGTAATACATGTGTATATTTTTAATTCTCTCACTACTGTTGCATATGTTTCTGGTTTCATATTTAATGAGATTGCGCTCAACGAGACATTAAGAACTACCTACCACCTAAGCTTTTAAGAACTTTATTAAATATATTTGTATTCATGTAGAAGTAGTTTCATAAGTTATATCGGTAACTTATTGTCTGATCTAATCACCACAAACATTTAGACTTTGCAGCACATGAAAAATTCAAATATTAATAAACGTGTAGGCTGGGCATCACGTTTTCTCCGTCCACATCACAAGATTAAAGGCCCTTGCACAGTTGAAAACTTTAACATTTAACTTTTAACATTTGACTTTAAGTTTACTTTCCGAAACGTTGTTTCTTATGGAGCTTGACACAATGGAACTGTCAAAGGTAAAGTCAAGCACTCTTGACTTTATGATTTCGAAAAGTTTAAATTTAAGGTCAAAGTCAATCAGCCATTTTGCCGAGAATCTAACAAAGGTTATGTGGAATGTGCGTTATTTTATTGTAGCGCGATTTTAATCTCGGTATACTAAACGAAGTTTGTCTTAAATTAAATAAATGGCAAACAAATACAATGTGAAGAGGAAATAAATGAACTGGAATATTTTAATAAAGTAAACAAAATCGTTTTTTGTTTTAAAATAAGCTTTTAATATAAATGTTAAGCCTATTTAAAGAAAGGCACGTAAAATGTATTCATCGATATTATCAATATTTCTACGAAGCTCGCAGAACCGATGTTCATTCGTACTGTGTAAGGTGGTTTCGTCAGAGGAAGGGACACGTAAAGTCAAATGCTAAAGTTTTCTATTGTGTAAGAAGCTTAAAGTAGGGCTGTATTATTACTCACCAACGCCTCTGAATACGGTTTCCTTTTATTCGTATTGCAGTTTCATAGACCAACACATAAATCGATATTTTCTATATGACACGTTTAGGTCTTTCATGTTTCATCTGTTGGTACTCGTGCCTTTCGCGGGAGACATTTCTACGCCCGTTCATTATTGCACCTGGGGGATGACACAGTTCGTAATATAATAAATTGAATCAAAGAAGTATTGTTCTTTACTGGAAGTTTTTTATCGTTCAAATAAGAAGTAATAGATCTTGGACACGAAATGCATTTCTCAAGTTAGAGTAGACAGTAAGGAGAATTTCATATTTAGGTCATTAATGAAATTTGTCTTCGACTCGGTCGTTTCGCAGAAATACTCCTGCACTCAGATCTCTGGTCTGATGGAAAAAGGCGTTCGCTATAAATACTGCGAATTCACCAAATAAAGCGGCAACACAAAAAAAAACGCATTGAATGAATAAAAATTACAAATGGCTTTATTACTGACAGCAAAACTTATGTGACGAATGAAAGCTCACTTATAATTGGGCTACTAAATAATTCTTCACTGAACGAAAACTGTTCATAAATGCGAACGCGTAAAAACTTGGCATCAGGTCTTGAACACGTTAGGGCACCCATTAATTTCTGACTTCAACTGTTGCAATCACATAATTTTTTGCCATGCATTGTAATTGTGTTCAGCGATTGCCTCACACTCAGTAACAATATGTTACGTGTCATATTATATTGGAATTAACCGTTCATATCGAAGAGATGTAGAAAATTCCACAAGTCAGATTACTAAGTAGAGACCAGAGAAATTCGCGAGTTCAGTGACCTGTAAGCTAGACCTCACAGTCTTATATACTCTCATACAAATATAAACTGTTTATATTCTATAGGATGTTCACGGTAAAGTGAGCACTTCTGAGATCCTAGTTATTTTTTTTATTTCAGCTAATTTTTATATTTTAACTACATTTTAAATAAATGTTGCCATATAAGTAATAAACACAATGTGTAGATTTCACTGCACTCTGAATTTAACATCTAAGGCTAAAATAAAATATATTTATCGACTGTTATTCCAAACGAGAGTGTTTTAAAAAGTGCTCACTTTACCATGAACATTATTGAGGTAGTAAAAGGCGGTGGTTGGGCGCACAAATTATTGCATGTTTGTCATTAGCTCATTTATCTCCAGGAGGTGTGAAATAACACGTCGACCAATTACAAGAGTAACATGAACCTACATGTGTGTGAATTTCAACTTGTCTAGAAATGAACCCGCGAAATTCTCGGGTCTCTACTCATAAGTAGGGATAGGAAAATATCGCGAGTTCAATGACCTGTAGGCTAGACTCCACAGTCCTGTGTATAATCAAGCCTTAGAGGTTTGTTCATTGGCTGCTGCCCCATAGAGTAGACAGTGTTACCTCACACCTGGCAGTCCAGTCGTCCAGGGCGTGTCTAATAAACTGTAGGCTATACTCCACAGTCCTGTGTATAATCAAGCCTTAGAGGTTTGTTCATTGGCTGCTGCCCCATAGAGTAGACAGTGTTACCTCACACCTGGCAGTATGGGGTTCGCTATACTTGTTTCCTTGCAAGTCTGCTATTGGTTCAGAGTCGTCCAGGGCGTGTCTAATAAACTGTTATCCAATTGCAAAGGTGACTTCAGTGTACACATGTTTGACGTATATCTTATCCTAAAATAAATGCGCGAAATTTTCCTATCCCTACTCATAAGTATAACTAATAAGCCTATTTTTCGCGAAAAGATTTCAGGACAACTTGTGTTTAAATGCTCTTTTGTTCAAAACTACTTTCGTGATCGGATCATTTGAATTGTTACGCGTCTTCTCTGCCTACCCACACGAATCACACATGGTCAGAATCGAAGAAACTTAATTCTGATTGCCTCACTCATGTAACAGGATGTCTTCACAAAAAGGCAAGCGGCCAGTAGTAAAATGAAGACTGTAAGGGTGCACAGTACATTGAAGTCTAGCCTCCCCGTAAATATTTTCGCGAAAAACAGGCGGACGTACTCATAAAAATTTCCTGTGAACGAAAATTCCATGGTCAAAATTAAACTTCAACACACAGAGCCAAGAGAACGAGAAATGCTATAAGAAAGAGTTTAATAATGGGGCAGCTGGGGGATATAGAAAAGAAACAAAAAAATTAAACCGGGGAATGTCTCACGAGACATGCTCCTTATGTGAGTGAAGAGAATTTGGAGGTATTGAGAGCCGATGAGGGTGCGGCGCCGGAATGAAAGGGTGGGGAAAATGGGAGATGCCCGAGAAAACCCGCCAACCAGTGGCATCGTCCATCACGATTTTCACATGCAAAAGTCCAGTGAGCCAGCCGGGGATCGAACCCGGTACGCCTTGGTGGAAGGCTGCCGGGTTAACGCTCAGCCACCGTGGCCCCATGCCCATGAAGAAGCAACATATAAAAAAAAAAATTATATTGCGTAAATAAGAGATAAGACTTCTCGCACTTTGAGATAAATAACACAATGTTATCGATGATAGTTTATTCTTATTCATGGAGTTTTTTTTTTGTTGTGTAATGTCTGGTTCGTGTTTTGTGTCACTAAACACCAAAATTAATATAATTATTTTTTACATGTTGACAAATTATCCTTTAATTTTCGTTCTCTTCTTCTTGTTTTTGAGGTTTTCATTTTTAGTTTTATTACAATATTATAATAATTTTTACGAATATGTCTCAAGTATTCAGGTATTTATTCTTTGATATCTATAAATTTATACGGGGCGCCTCTTTAATTAAAAACAGGCCCGACTCTATCTCAGTAATGAAATGGGTTCTTAAAACAAAACATCTTGAAACGAGTGAATAAAAATTATAAATACTGCTCTTCATGATGAATGAGAAATCAAACCGAAATAAATAATTTCTTCAGTAACTCAAAATTTCAACTAGGCTTTTTTACTTTTAATAGTCAAACACACGTACGTAAAAAACACCTGAAAAACAACCAGATGTAACATATATAACACATTCCATTCCCCACTCTGCCGAAACTGGTCACTGTTACTGCCACAGTTACTGCATTTTTGACGCCATGGCGCTCGGCTTTTTTTTTTCACTGTTTTATATCACGTAACTGTACTCTATCATGTGTAAAGTTTTGGAGCTGTTGAGCCGAGGCACTCCTTGGAGTACGTTCCCAGCAAATTTCAGAAAACTTTATGAGTTGTTGAAAGCTAAATTAATAGTAAACAGTGTAGTTATAAACGAGGTCAAAAGTTTTTATACTTGATAAACAGAACATGTATCCACTTTTGACCAAAATGGTATGTCTACATGTTCGCCTCTCCTGCGTGTTGTTTCATGCCCCAGAGCATGGAAGAAAACAAAGGTGAAACCGCCGCAAACTTCAGCCGCGCGCGCCATCAAAATATTGAGACGCCGTTGGCCAAACAGCGCCTGGTATACTACTTGCCCGCCGGGGAACATTCAGTAGCCAATCAGACACAGGGGCCTTTCGCAGAGCCTCATGCAGCCAATCAGAGAGACCGGGTACACCCACATCAAAGAACCGCCACACCATTTCGTCTCTGTGTACTTTAACCCTATCAGTCCCCGGGTCCACGATTGTGGACATGTTGCAGATGGAGGATATTTATTGTCAATACTGTACACTGCTGAGGGTCACTACGCAATGATTTGATAGTCGTCCCTACAAACTATTTATCTGATTTGTAGGGACCCGGAAATTTCGCGGCTTCACTTGAGGACAAGTTAAACTTCAACCCAGTGTACATGAGAGTACCTGCTTCCATTGGACCACGGTTTGTTAGACATGCCCCGAACCACCTTTAACCAATAACGAACCTGCTAAGGAAACGAGGACAGAATCACGTGCTACCTGGTCTGTAGTTAAACTAGAGGAACAGCTAATGAACAACTTAAAGAAACTCGAATACACATAGGATTGTGGAGTCTAGATTGACGCAGAATGAATCCGCGAAATTTCCGTGTCTACTGATTTGTGAAAGTCTCGTTTATGAATTGCTGATGTTACCTTCTTTGAGCTCGCAGCATGTTAATCATTGAAAAAGTACACTAGACACAAGTACAGTTCACATTAAAATACTACACGGTTGCAACACTTCGACACACAAATTAATTCGTGACAGAACGGTTTAAGTACTCTGTGTCCATACCATGTGTAAGTAATTAATATGGTAAATGGTAAACGATATTATTAGCCAAGAATATATTAGAAACCACTATGACGACACTATCATCTGTCTGTTCTCAAATTCAGGACCGCAGTTTCATGTTTGTTCTATCGTTACTGACATGCAGAGTCCAGCTGTTTAACATTCTTCTTTGGATTTCTTGTCTAGTTTATATTCAAGCCGACCACTTAAAACTACGCCAATGCAAATTATTTGCCTGATCTTGCCTTGCAACCCGTTTAAAATTCGCGTTTTTGTACGTAATTCTGAACGTTTTTGCATCACATTTACCTAGAACAATATGCTTAAACTTCAGATGACTTATGAATGAGTCATTCAAGACATGACATGTTAGAATGTCAAAAACACTGGGCCCTACGACACAGCTAAAAGGGAACAATTTTTTAGTCTTCTTCATCTGAACACGTACTAAACGGATACATACGAACCTAGAATAGGCGAGTGATATATATTTTCTCACATCATTTTTTCTAATAAAACGACAATATCTCTTTTTGAAGTTCCACATACGTATGCTTAACGACGAAAATAGCCACAACGAAAATTTGTGTTCTTCCAACAACAAACACTTAGCAAATAGGTTAGCAAATATTATTTATATCGAGCACCACAATAATATTTTGCAAACTATGCAATCGAAAGTAATCAATCTCGCTGTCCAGTCACTGTGAATATGTTACCAACACCTACCAACATTGTCGAAAACTGAAATTGAGAACCAAATGAGATACACTTTGAGTCAAGTACTACTAGAAAGTTTTTTTCGACTCTCGGAATGGGTGGAATTCGTGTGAATTGAGGGTGAGATGTTGGCTTTTGGGAAATATTTCTAACAGGACATACGTTTCACTGTTGTCCACTTAGAGATATACCTAGTCTTGTGTATGAAGGTGTAGGCTACTGCAGATTTGACAAAATGCTATTTTATGAATCTACAAAAACAGGGACATAGAGAAAAGGGGGGGGGGGGATAGTGTTTCGGGTTCGATACCCCTCTCCCTAACCCAAAGGACGATTTTTAAAAAGTCTTGAAAGTAAATGAAGGGTACAGGGGAAAAAAAGATGAGTGTTCACATTTGCTAGTTTCGATGAAACTGCAATCAAAACTAAAAACTCCTCCCCTGGAAGTGTTACTGCCGAGGCCTGTAATTTTGTACCCCATCTCCTTTAACTGCTACAGTACTGACATTTCTCTATCAAAGGACACCATAATCTCATTTTCTGTACAAATGGACAGTCATCCTTTTTCCCCTGTAACCTTCAAAGGTTTTTGAACGTTTTTGAGCATATGATACAATCACAATATCTTGATTAAACTCGGCAGTATTAAACCTATTTTAAGCTCTTTTATAACAAATTTAGCTACAAATCAAATTTTAATTTACCCTTCTTAAAAGTCCTGTTAATTCAATATTGTTGTACTATGCCCCTGTACAAAAGTATCTAAAAGTACAGTTCAAGGTTTTTTGGTTTGCTTGCGCGCACACCTATAAGAGTCTTGCTAGTGGAGGGGATTCCATATTACACCTGATGTAACGACCAGTTTGGCCTTTTGTATATCACTTATCTTGAGATATACTTAAACTCAGAAACCTCCCCTTATGCCGAGCCCTAAGAGTTTCTCTCTCGAAAGATGCTTGATGTTAGTCTGAACCATCCTTGCTGCTGTTTCGCAGGATTTTTTGATCCTCTGACGTGTTCACATGATAAGAATTGTCCCTTGAATATTTTCACCAGTCGGTATATAATTTCCGATGCTTCTGTCCATTGTAGTGTAGTAAAAAATGGTTAAGGAACTTCACTTTAGACAATAGAAAAAACTCAACCGTTGAGTAACCGATTTCCAGCGATCTCACAAATTGTGCTCAGGCAGGTACAGACAGACAAGTGACATCTGGTAATAGTGCTCAGGCAGGTACAGACAGACAAGTGACATCTGGTATTAGTGCGAATTTTGCAGGTATCAAATTGTTTTTTGACAGAAAACCTTTGACTTGGGTACTTGAGTGATCTTTACTCGTTATCTATAAAACAATGAAGATTTGTGGATTTTGTAGTAATTAAATGAGAAAAAAATCGCACAATTCAGTGATAACGATGATTTTGAACATCTTTCAATTTGGATGTCGTCACAGATATCCCAGATCCTTATACTGTTTTCGAGATAAAAACAATCTTATGACGGAACATGTCTTAAAATGGAAAAGAAGTCAGTGAAGATGTTTTTCCTGGGAGTGTTTACAACCCGGCAGAATCATTTCCTTTCAGCTGAATTCCATCTGCATCACTTACGAGGAAGGGTTCAATGTCACACCAGCTGTTCAAACAAACAACACGCTGTGACGTTTGTCTCGCCATTGACCCGTGCGCGGTTCCATTTCGATGGCACACTGGACACGTAATGTCTGGATTTATCTCCCCCTTCGCCGATATAAAGAAACACGTGCGTCCATCTTCTTCGCGCAAGGCACGGTCATCATCGCTATCTGATCGGTGCTGCCCCCCTGCCTCGCGGTGTTGCGCTCGAGAGTTGGGATATCGATTATCGGTTATCGATTGGATAAGGGTAATTGTGGGGTAGGGGGTAGGGGGTATTGGCTCTCGGCTGCAGAGCCGCCCGCCATCGCGTCCCCCAGGCGCATTCCGTCTTCGTTGACACATTAGGGACCCAGGTGCTCCGTCCAGAGAGGGTGTGGGGTTCCTGCCGTAACCCAGCTTCGCCCCAGAGGCACGCCCGTCCCCGAGTTTACATGCATGAGAGGATTTGGGGGGGGGGGGGGGCGCATTCGTCGGCGTCCAGGGGTGACCACGCCCACGCTCACTGTCCTCCCTGGACATTAAAGGCTGATTACCGTAACGTCAGGACTTTTGAAATCAAACTTTGGACAAATTTTTCCACTGCCTCTACCTGCATATAAACACCGCACAGAAAGTTTAGAATATACATACAGCATGCAAAAGAGTATTGATTATACATTTTAAAAAAACGTAGCAATTAGGACTTAACAAGAAATACCAACATAAAGCGTGAAATTCTAAGTATTTCTAAAAAAAAAAAGTTCCAAAATCATAAACAAACAAATAAACACGAAAGATCAACAAAAGTAACATAATGGTGTGTCTCAGACTAGGGAGGGTTTCTTTCTTGCCACTGCAGCTTAGTACCGTGTATGGCCTCCATGTGAGTTGTACATGTCCCTAACACGCCGTGGCATGCTTGTGATCAATGCGTTGATGGCATCTTCTGTACGAAAGTTCCGTTCCATCTGGGCAGCTCTTATGAGAACTGTAAGTGTTTCTCTAGGTTGTGGACGATCATTAACTGCTGTTTTCAGCTCGTCCCAGTCATGTTCAATATGCGTTGGTGCGCTCTCCGTTGATCACAAAAGAACTACGTAACCTCTACGACCAAAACTGCCTTAAGTGTATATTTTAACGTGCCACCGAATGCCATACGTCTTGTTACGTTGGTAACAATGTGGTTCCATTACTTGAAGTTGAATTAAAACTGTTAGGTAAACATTTGTGAATACTGAAACGGTTTCTTTTGCTTATTATTTTTTATGCATAAAAATGTCAGAATTAGTACATTCGCAAAATATGTACTTATCTAATAATTTCGCAGTTTCACTTGACCGACGCATGGATAGTGGTCAGGCCCACGGCAATGCTAATTTTACATGTGAGGGAAGAATACACAATGTACATACAAGTAGATCTTTAGCAGGGCTTTCAAAATTGCTCAGTTTACCGTGAACAGCTTATACCACGAAAAACCTGACGCCATTATTGACAACTCTATAAGTAACACATCAATATATTATTTTTGGCGTTACAAAAGAAAATGCATGAAACTGTACAGATATGAGTGCAACGCACTTTCATATGTCGGAGCCAAGATAACGGTATGTGTACGACGTTTATGAGACTCAGCAACAGAGCCTATATACAGAACGATGTCTCGAACACTCGAGTGACTCCTTATTGTACGATGTTATCTGCTATGCACAGCGTACATCATCATTAAACCAACTTCGTATGCAACGTCCAATACCAATTTGACTGAAGGGGTTAACTCAGAGAATAATTGACACTCCGGGAGTAGACTACATCAGGTGGCAGTATTTGTTCTGTAGATATAGGTTTGCATGGCTGGACATAAAGTAGCTGGAACAAAATCGAGAACAAACATGTGTCAGTTGTTTATGCTTAATACATTTTCTCATTTACGAAACACTTCGAAACGTTGCTGAATCCAAATTAACGAATGGCTCCATTGTTTTATAAATATCAGAACACGATTGTGCTGTCACCTGAGTTTATTAGAGTGCGTTATTTTAAAATGTGTGTTATCTTTGGCGTGCTCGTAGTAAGTTTATGGTATGACACTAGTATATTCGGAGTACTGGTGTTTTTTATTATTGCGGAATGGTAGACAATAGCAGAATGAAAGAATATATCTATAAAATGTTTGTATATAGGCTCTACATATGTATAAACAAATTTTAACTGCTCAGTTTCAGTCGAATGTCACGTTGAATATCGTCGGAAACAAATACGAACGTCGTCGAACCCGGATGTCATTGCGTGCAAAGTGTTCTGGGTGTTCTGGTCTACATAAGTGTCTGTCTGCTAGTTGTTGTTTAAAATACACACGCACCAGAAGCTACATGCCACACCCATTGGACGCCGCACTGTAAGAAATGCAGCTGAAAACTTGAGGTGCTTGATTATGCCGTGAACGAACTAAGTCGTCAGAATAGGACTGAGCTGAGCGCCGCGTGGAGATATGTAGGCCTACTGGTGCCACAGATCCAACCTTTAAAGTCGTGAAGTTGGGCGTGAACGCTAAACTCTAAGGAAAAGAAGAAAATCACGAGTAAATTTCATAGGTTACTTTTTTTTTTATGTATACGATTTAGTCGCAAAAGCATTACAATTTGCCAAATCAGTCCTGGGCGTATTTGGACCAATAAGAAGCCTGTGAAAAAACTAGGCCCGAATCCCATGCCATGCCACCTAGTCAAAAGTAAAGTTGGCCATTCACGACAGAAGCAGCCAATGAACTAAAATCTAAGTTCGAGTATGCAGATGACTCTGGTTTCTAGCCAAGTCGCTTAAAGGGATCTTCCTAGTTGTGAAAAGGGTCTCGTTGTAAGCCAATGTGCCCTTTGTAATTAAAAAAATTGGGTTTGGCTGTGTTGGAGATACGGACGTTTGTTTTGCGTGAATGCGTCTACGTTGACGCGCTTGGACGCCTTTTTTTTTTTTTTTTTTTTTTTTTTTTTTTTTTTTTTTTTTTTTTTTTTTTTTTTTTACGTTCCCAGCACCGCTTTACTCGATCATATGGGATTTTATAGGTATCACTGGACTGCTTTAGAGATGCTCTTTCTAACCGCATACGATTTCTGTATTTCTACTTGGCTTTTTGACGAGTGTAGGCCGAAATTGTGTTAGGTTTTCTTAATTTTTTACATTAAACTCATACAACTTCACCATAACCACTCCACACAAATGATTTTGTACACGCAATCGACTGATCTTGACGAGTGCTGTCGATTGAAACTTAAATGAGCGCCGTAACTTCTCATAGTCGAAAGTTATACTACGCGGAAGTTATGAGACGCGGCGAAACGAACTTAGAATGCCCCCCCCCCCCCTTTTCCACCACGTGATGCTTCGCAGTCCTCACTCAACGTAACATATTCTTTGATCCTTTGGAAATCGAGTGGTGTAACTGAATTTTGAATGAAGACAATATATTCGGAGCTGCAATGCCAAACTGCATCCCCGATTTTGTTATCATCGGATTTTCTGGATTGCCTCCCACTATGTTCGCAAATATAAACACGTATTCACGTCAAAAATAGTGCAAACATGGCTGCAAGTAGCCAGCCAATGCTTACGATATTTATTCTTCTGTATAACAGTGTCTGAAATTATAGTTACAATGCTGTACCTCTTCTGAACAGATTACTGTATTAAAACCTTGTGTTTGCTGAATAAATTCCAAGGAAACAAAACATAGGCGGAGCTAGTTGATGCTGCTTTCCATCGCTGTCGCAATGCTTCCTCATGGCTGTGAATGACCTCGAGTGAGTGAAGAGATTTGGGCGGCTCTTAAGATTGAGGTCTTGAGAGCTACGAGGGGAAGCGAGGGAGGTGAAGCAGGCGGAAGAAGGCGGATGAAAGGAGAGATCACCGAGATAAAACGCCAAACCAGTGGCATCGTCCGGCATGGTTTCCCACTTGCGAAAATCCCGAGTGAAAATGATCTCGAGGTGTTTAATATCGGTAACTAGGGATTTCCTTCAACACCTCCAATCATAGTGACTCTTTCAGTCATAATCGTCTATATATTGGTTGAACGTGGAGTGTATTTAATGATGTACACTGTACACAGCAGAAAATGGCGTCCAATAAGGAAATACCTTAGCTTGGGGCGAGGCATCATTCGTTGTTGAGAATATATTCCTCAGTGTTATAAAGAGCTGCTGTCAAATATAGGCTGTTCACGGTAAAGTGAGCACTTTTAAAGGCCCTTATAAATTTTTCCTTTCATCCAATTTCCATCTTCCTGCTACTTTTTAATATAAACATTGCAATGTGAGCGATTAACACAGTGTACACATTTCACCACCCTCAAAATTTAATGCCTGAGGCTGCAATAAGATATATTTATTAGCGGTTAATGCCTGTTGCAAGGGCCTTAAAAAGTGCTTACTTTATCGTGAACAGCCTATACACAAAACACTGACTCTTTTCTATAGGTTCTGTCATATGGCAGTGCGTCGCATTAATATTAGTACAGTTCCTGACAAAAATGTTAGTTGCAACGCCTAAAATTAATAATGTATATGTGACAGACAGCTTAACAAGCGAGGTTTTCTACTCTATACTTACACAGCTTCATCCTGCCCATAGCGAAGCAAACCACTCCATATTCAAAGGCCCCTTGCTGGATTGAATGTCTAACTGCGCGAATTTTCTGGACATCACTCCACCCCCCCCCCCCCCCCTCTTCCGCGAGACGCGAAGTGCGAAGAACCTTCTGGACCAGGTCAGCTCAGCTATATAAGTCGCGCCGTGCTTCTGTGTCAGCAGTCTGGACTCGTGTACTGCCATTAACGTCAGAAATTCTACACCTACTGTGGCCCAATGAAACGGGATAGTAGCTTCATACATGCACGAGAGCCAATAACAGAAGAGAACTCTCGGACACATGTACAGTTCGTTGAATCTTAGTAAATGGTCAACATTACCCGCGATAAAACATCTCCCCCAATAATACGAAACAATTGATCTAATGCTAATCGTATCATAATATTCGGATTCATTGTTGCACCCTGGAAAAGAATTGTACTGTTTGGATACTATCGCCAGAGATTTCCTCGTCTTGGAGTGGGATAAATATGTTATCTGTCAGAAAATCACTGCTGAAGATTTGAGATGCCTCTCCAGATCTCAGAGGGTTGATGAAAGAGAAGTTTACAGGAGAGTCTCTGAAGCAGTATGCAAATTCCATGAAGTAGGATGCATGCATGTAAATTTAATTTTACCAGTAGCTACTTTGCACAATGTTGACCAATTAACCATACTTTTTTTTTGTAACAACCGGCTATGTAGCATAAGAATTGTCACTATAATTTGTACAATCCTAACTGAACAAAGCAATGGGAAAGAGGAAAAGAGAGAATACTGAATATAGTAATAATTGATCACCGATCATGACTCTCAAATGTCACAGTGCCTTTTATAAGCAAGGATGTTGTATGTTTTGTGGCTTGGCTGGAAACAAAGAGCTTGCAGTAAAACTTGGTGACCGAGAAATAATGTCGTAATTGGATGTGCATAAACTACCTGCAATGGAAGCTGAATATCATCCGCAATGCCTTGCTAAATTTTACAAGGAAAGAGCACTAAAAACAGGAAGAAATGAAAACATTTCTGTTCAACAATTGGATGGTACTGCTATGGTCTTTACTGGTTTCTCTCTCATAATAATGGGGGTGATTTGGTTTCTCAGCGATTTTCTCAGCCAATTTCTATATTTCCGCCCTTTGTTAATACCAATATTGCCACTGGCTAATACCACACTGCTCTTAAAGGTTGATGTCCAACCGCAATAGTATATATGAATTAGCTTTATTTAGCATTATTTGTGCATATGTTGCAATTGCCAATTTTACAATAAGATATATTTGCAAACGTAATTCATGTATCGTTTTTAACAGTGCATTTTTTTTAAATGTATATAAAACTGAAATGGGGTTGGAGGCAGATTTCTTTTATGTCACAGGTCGTAATTACATTTTATGACTTAAATTTAATTTTATGAGCATTTTTTTAAAATTAGCATAACAATATCTTATTCTCAAAGCAGTTAAAATCGGGTTACCCTAGCATCCTTAAAATAGATTTATATATGGCCCCGTGCATCGGAAACAGTAAGTCCTACATAAAAAAATGATAAGGATCAATTTAATAGAAAATTTTATTGTTTTTAATTAATTATATATATATATATATATATATATATATATATATATATATATATATATATATAGCAATCGTTTCGTTGAAAAACATCAAAAACAGTTTTTTATGTCCTAAGGGGGGTACGATCCCTCCCCCCCCCCACAGAAGGGGTATTGTGGTGCACCGCTTCTAAAATTATCCAGAGGGGTACAACCAACAACTGCGCACAATGGCTTACTTTTATCACATGTGCAAGCTTCGCCCCCTGAACACCCGCACTACAGAGGCTATAGTCCCAGACATTCGAAACGATGTCAATGTATGGCATTGGATGGACATTATTATCATATATGAGGATTATGTGACTGTAGCTAGCATAAAGACATCCAACAATGTGGACTTTAAATTATAGCAGAAATTGGCTTAAATATCGAGCTCTCTGATAGGAGTAATAAATGTTAATGTCAGAGAGAGGTAATATCTTGTTGTAAATAATAACTGTGTTTATTTTATAACATCGTAAACAGTTATAAAACATGGATTTAGTTATTTTATTTTTGTTAAACCGTCACTCCCTCTTGTACTCGGTCGGATACGGCCTTGGCGCTTTGTAACAAGTCTGCCTTTGTTGACGTCACTCACACACATGTAGACGATGCGTTTATGCCGACGGAAGGGCCGTAAGGAACTCTAGGCGACTAGCTTGAGAAGCTCTAGAATTCGCATTGCTCACTCACGTGACCTTAAATAGCATGATTATCCGAAATGTAAAGCTTGAGCCATTTGCGCACTCTCTCAGCTGGGAACCGCTCCGTGTAAATACTGTCCACGATAAAGTGAGTACTTTCGTAATCAGTGCCCCTACCTGCATATATTTTAACGGGCGCAATGAGGGACATGCGCCCAGTAAAGTTGGTAACGATGGAGGAGAAAGTAGTTCTCCATATTACCGTCGAACCAAAAGTGTTGGGTAAGTATTTTTGATATCTTAAATTATTTCTCTCTCTTTCTGTATTTTTAATGCCTCGAAGTGTAAAAATGAGTAGATTTGTAAAATATTTACTTTTCTAATCATTTCAAATTTTCACTTGACTGACGTATGAATAAAGTGACGAGGCCCATGGTAATGTTAATATTACATAACGCGGAAGAGCACACAACGTGAATACAAGCAAATCTTAAGCAGGGCTTTTTAAAGTGCTCATTTTACAGTGAACAGCCTATGAGTGACGTGTGAAGAATACCTACAGTTTATATGGTCATATGCACTAATGGTCCTACTATTATTTATTGAAATAAATCAGGGAATATGAGTTTCAAATTTTTACTTCTTATAATGGCCTTTCTAAATTATTATCCTAAGGTAGCCTAATTCTCTATGCGTTTTATCAAAGTTAGAATTGTTCCATTTTTTGCATTTTTGTTGATTTGTGGCACTATTTGCGCAGTATTTACAGGTCAAGTTTCCATTCATACAAGTTTGGCGATTTTCCCTGGAAGTAAAAACGTGTATATGGATAGCGAAATTCTTAACAGGAATGTACTGTATTTGTGTACAGTAATAATTGAGGAACAACGCATTATTTCCCAAATATGAGGCCATTTCATATCCGTCATCGTCTTGTTGGTTTTCACACGTAGACAGTTAAAACAAGAGTTTTGTTGAATATTTTTTTGTTTTTTTCTCCATAATTAAATAATGTACACGTACGTACATACACATATCGTTTAGGAACTTGCGTTTATTGCGCATATAATGCGTGAAATAGTTAAGATACTTTTTTTTTTTGCGAATTTCGTTCATTGGTGTTTACTGGTGAAGAATTCAATTAACAGCTAGACTCTAAGCGTACATGAGTATCAATCACGTGTCCTAAAAATATTTGGCCTAAAATTAGGCTGAATATTTTTAGGCCAAGTGACTGTTTTGAAGCTATTTCAGGTCAAATGTTTTACGCAAAGTGACGCGTACTCGCATAGGTCAAGCTGCGTTTTCAAGAATCTTGTAACTACTGCGCCACTTGCTTAGTAAATAAATTGTACGAAGACTTAGAAACAAGTACCTTATTTTCCTTTTCCTCTGCCAGCAATATTGTGAATATGACAGTCAATGCTTGCAGTAGGGAATTTTTTTTTTCAAAAGGTTTATTTCAAAGTGCTTAAGTAACTGTAAGCGAGCTACGGCAACGCAGCCTTATACGGTGCAACGAGAACTGTGCGGCGAAGCGAAGAAAACATAATCGGTAATCCAAAAGGAGATGTTGTCCTGTTTCTTTCCTTTTTTTGTTGTTGTAGTTTTTGTTGTTAATACGATAGTTTAAACTCGCAAAGGCGGTGGTCGTCGCTTCGCGCGGCCGAATATTTGCGTTGTTTATCCGCGATACGTATTATTTGAAGCGCGCCCTGCCGCTTTCCTTTCCAGCCAGGGTTGGTAGCCCTGGCGCCGCAGTTCTGCTTCTCTTCTTCCTCAGCAGATAACGTCCGCAAAGAGGGAAGCAATGTATAACAATGCTGCCTTTGCCGCGGCCCGCGGAAAGATATCCCCGCCGCCTCCCGGGACAATGGCGGGCCTTTCTTTACCCGCTAACTGTTTTTACGTTATTTTCCATATGAATGTTCTCGCGCCTGGAGGGAAGATAGGGGGTGATCGACTGGGCGCATCCCCACAGTGTGTTGTTACTAGCCATATATAAATCATCCAGGTCAGTAACAAATAAACCAACATAACAAAAAAGAAGCCATGATGACGCACAAACCATACAAGAATGTCTTTCGATTCTTCGCAATTCTCAGGCCTTGCCAAAAAAATTTGCATTTTATTCCTCTCTGAGAAAAATAAATATTGCTATAAGAACCAAATTTGTGTATCCTTGCCCCATTTAGATGGTTTTTATCGGGACATCAATCAGGTTGGTTGTTAGTACACTTTGTTTCGTGATCTTGTCTGCGATTGTGTTTGCAGCTATAAATAAGTTTTTACAGTAGAGCATTTTGTTCCTCCTACAGAGAAGATAGTTTTTGCAACAGAACGGCTTCAGCAATAGGCCTATTTGGATTGTTCCTCAAACAGCGAGGTACTAAGAGCCGATGAGGGCGGGGCGAAGTGGGTATGGAGCAGCGTCGGATTGAAGAGAGCGGGAGGAACGGGAAATCCCCGAGAAGGCCCGCCGACCAGCCGGGGATTGAACCCTGATCACCTTTGTGGGAGGCGAGTAGTCTAACAGCTGAGCCACCGCGGCCCCTGCAGAGCATTCTGTTGCTAGTGATACAAGTTTGGTTGCCTATCACGAAATCAGATTACTGAAGTGTTCTCTTGTCAGTTCTTTGCTGATTCTGTTAGCTTATAAGTCGAACACAACCGAAATGATGTGAGAAAGTTCCGACTTTTCCGTTAATATTATTGGGATCATTGCTTGTTCGAGTCCCCGCTTTAAGAATTTGTGCAAATCCGAGGCGGAAGGGTTTCTTACATACTAAACTAACATAAACTTTAATGTTAAAACGGCGCACGCATTTTGGTTTACCTGGAATTCGAACTCGCGATCTCGTTGTTCAAAGGTAACGCTTTGGCAACGGCAGCAAATGTGGTTCCCTGCGTGTTCCGATGTGCATCACTGGCGCCGAGCAAGGTAGAGCAGTGGTAACACACTGGACTTGCGTTCGTGAGGACCCGAGTTCGATTCCCGAAATCACTCTAGGTAGGCGCTGGGAATATGGGAATACAGCAGGCCGTTCAGTTCCTGCTTTTCCGTCGCCGTGTCGCCGTTCCTGCGACCTCGCTCTCGAAGAGACGTTAAGCCATACTTACCTTCACTTGTTTATTACGCAATCATTACCTCTCAAACGATTTTTCTGTGTCAAGCACTGAAGGATGCTCCGTGGAAGCAAAGATAAGCTAAAATGTACTTACATAATCAGCAGGGCGAGGCAGTCCACACGGACTAAGATCCCGAACACTGGATCTGATGTTTGTCATTTACGGAAACTCATCCAGTATGAAGCATAACATATATGATTTATTAAGCAGTAGATAAAATGAATTTGCTGCGAATTATTCACTCGAAGCATGATTCAGCAGTCCCGGTCGGTGATTAAGTGTGACTGACTGTCCAGTTTTTTTTTTTTTTTAAACCTTTCCGACTAAAGGATAGCTGGAGCGGTGGCTTTGGGGCAACCGGGTTTAACGTTGGCCCAGCAAGAAATGACAAATGCGCAAGAAAGATTTAAAGAAGAACACAAGCTGGCTTTAGATTTTTTCGCTTGTAGTTTTTCACAGATTTTTTTCTGGAAGCTTTCCATTGACACCTCTACAAAGAGTAGCTCGTAATTTGATTGGTAACTTGGCAGCAGTGGTCGCTACTGCACCACGCTAATTATGAGACAAAACCCCAGAACAACCAATAACCAGAGACCCTACCATGCCTTGTTATACTCCAACAGCAGGCTATATTTATACTACTGTTCATAATCGAAAACGTAATTCATCCAATTGCAAGCCCTTCTGTCGGGAGCCATTTCCTTGCTAAAACTCGGCCACACAGAGTTTGGCCATTTAAGAAATTCGTATGCAGTAATTCAACTAAATTGAATTTTAAATACTCGAATCAGTGAATTGACTCCACTTAGAACCGGCGGAAAACCACTGGTTGTTCCACTGAAACAATTTCACTGATTGAATAAGTGACGGCCAACTACGTGCGGCGAATCAAATTTGTTTTTTTTTTTTTAATTTAGCCCAGTAATTATGAGATATGAACATATTTCCAATAACCAGGGCTTATATTAAGCAATTTAACGTAATTTAAGAAAAGTAAAAAAAAATTGCGATGTTTAGGAATCGCACCCACAACAACACCGCTTTTATATCGTTACCGTACTAGCGAAGAGGACAGACATTTTGTGATAGCAGCAGGCGAACGGACCTCGTATAATTACAGAAAACAGATGGTCAAAGCTACACTTTATAAGTCTGTTTCCGAATTGTCAGTATATACGTGTAAGTACGTACATTTGCATACTAGCACTAATGTGAACTTGTGGTGTACTTGTTGAGACTATTCGGACAGGTCATCGCTTCTTCATATTAGACTGGTCGCACATTCTGGCGGAAATATCAGAAACTATATGACAACATAAAAATGTGGTGCATGGCGTTATATACACGTTACACTTCTATGGTTATGCATAAGGATACATTTTAACCATAAAAATATGTTTTATTTATTTTTGTGTTTTAACGCTGAAACATGGCTGTAGTCAGAAATGGGGAATTAATAGGAGCATTAGCGGTCGTGTAAGCTATTATTTACAGGAGGGAAATGAAAGGCGGTGCAGAAACATTTTCGTTGCCTACACGTGTTGCTTAGCCGAGGAGCAAGACAAGAGGGGTGTGTTCTTTCTAACCAAAACTAATACACAAAACTATGCACAACTAAAACATAATCTGCGTGTGCTTGTAAATACAGTTTGAGCACAGAAATATTATTATTATTGAGAACAATAACAGCATTAACTATAATTTACTTACAAGCACACACAAATTATATTGTTCAAAGGAGTAGCAACCCCTAAATCACATAGAAGCGGACATGTGTTTACAATACTCGCGTTTGTATCAGGTATACCTTTATTCAATTACCTAGTGTAGGTAAATTTGAAATGACATATCAGTCGTGTACAATTTATTTGACGGAACATAATATTTAATTCTTACTTTCGATGGCGTTTTCCATCTTTCGGAGTGATTTCCGGACATAGGTTGTTAAGACATTTTTCGAATAATTTTTCATGGGGAGTAATATTGTGGAGTTTCTGTACTCAGTTCAGGAACATTATGTAGGTACATTATGTATATTCAGGAACATCCAGTGTATATATATTCCGCAACATCCTATATATATGTATATGTATATACACACATACATATATATATATATATACCGCAACATCCTATATATATATATATATACACACACACATACATATATATACCGCAAAATCCTGTATATATACATATATATTCAGGAACATTCTGTGTATATATATATAATTATAGGATCTTCCTGAATATATAATATATACAGGATATTCCTGACTATATACGTGAATATATTTATATATAAACACTGGATGTTCCTGAATATACATAATATACCTACATAATGTTCCTGAATATACATAATATACCTAGATAATGTTCCTGAACTGAATACAGAGTACTGAATACTGAGTATAGGCTGTTCACGACAAATTGAGCACTTTCGAAATCAACCTTAGTAAAAAGTCACTGCTGTACCTGCATATATTTTAACGGGCGCCCTGAGTGACATGCACCTAGCTAAGTTGGTAACGATGGATGGGCAAGTAGTTCTGTATCTTAACGTTGAATAAAAAGTTCTAGGTAATCATTTATGTTAAATTAAATTATTTTTTTCGCTTTCTGTTTTTTTTTAATGCATCGAAGTGTAAAAATGAGCAGATTTGTAAAATATTTACATTTCTAATAATTGTACCATTTCACTTGACCGTCGCATCGATAAAGTGATGAAACACATGACAAGGTTAATCTTACATAAGGCGGAAGAATACACAACGTGCATACAATTAGATCCTAAGCAGGACTTTCAAAAGTGCCTGTTTTATCGTGAATAGCCTATCATCAGAAATAACATTTGATTTACAGCATGTGTGATCCTCAGAGGTATCAAGCTTGAACGGTTCACTTAGTGTAATTCACATTGCCGGATCGACCATTCGCAGCGGCCTGGAAGAACACAGCAGAAAGGAATCTGAGATTCTCGCGACCGCCGTCTTAGAAGGACATGTACTGACGCTAGCTTATTTTCCCACTATGGGAAACCGACCACCTTCTTAACTTGTTCAGCTCGCAGAACAGCCACGTGCTTCGTATCTGTCGGAACGGTTTATCGTAACGGTGCTTTCACTCACGCCCATGTTGAAGGCCTTTGTCGACCCCTCTTTGTTTATAGACATTCACATTATTATTTCGTCCACGATAGGGAACGTGTTTGTAAGCCGACCATGGCTAGGCTTCACTCTTCACTGGGTTAGAGCATACACATTATATTTACTAATGTATTTGACTAAAATTATTGACACTATAGGCTATTCACGGTAAAGTGAGCACTTTTGAGGCCCAAGTTTCTTTTTCCTTTCAGCTATTTTTTTTTTTTTTCAGTTACTTACATTTTAAAAATAAATATTGCCATACAAGTAATAAACACAAAGTGTTTAATCCACTGCACTCAGAAGTTAACGTCTAAGGCTAAAATAAAATATATTTAATGACTATTATTCCAAACGAAAGGGCTTTCAAAAGTGTTCACTTTACCATGAATAGCATATGACGGCTTTGGTTCTTAGGAGAGCTCTGCTCAAGGGGAGTAAAATGGCGAAAAAAATACTGTATTTACATAGTTTTTTGCTGTGAAGTTTTCCGAGTCGTTTCTTTTAAAAATGTTGTACGTAAAGCAGACCGTGTATTTATTTAGGCTCTCGGTCATTTATTGTTTTGCAGCAAGAGAACAGATAATTAAAAATTACATACGTGGATGGCAATTTATTTACTTGCAGTGTCTGTCACGGCTATTATGAAGGAAGTGATGTATTACCTGCTAACTTACAATACAGTATTAAAGTATGGAACTATTTGGATTTTTACCGGCCATTATAGCTGTTCGCGGAATTTCGACTCAGTTAGTCGAGAGTGGATTAATTTCGTCTTAACCAGCCGTGGTGAAACCAAGTTAGATTAAAAATAATAACACACTTTAGATTTATTGCTTCTTCGTGACTTCAGCGAATGTACTAAATGCTTGCATTATCAGGAGATATTTCTTGGAAAGTTCACGATCATAAATTGTGTTGATTTGCTATTTCTACGGCAGTAAATTAACCGTACACCTTTTAAATGAACAGCAAATGCACGTTTAAATATACATTTATAAACTCTAGCAGAATATTCAACTTTACATTTACTTATTCAAGTCATATCGCTGTCTACATGCATCCATAAATTCCCCTAGACAGAAAATGTGGTACTGCCCCTATAGGCTGTTCACGGTAAAATGAGCACTTTTGAAAACCCTGGTTAAGATCTAAATGTATATCTACAAGTTGTGGATTCTTCCGCCTTATGTAAAATTAACATTGCCATGGGTCTCATCGCATTAAATAAAAATTAAATTATTAAATAAGTAAATACTTTACCAATCTGCTCATCTTTACACTTCGACGCATTAAAAAAAAAACAGAATGTGCAAGAAATAATTTTAAGTTGTTACAAATGGTTACCTAACACTTTTTATTAGACGTTAAGATATGGAACCACTCTATATTCATCGTTACTGACTTTACTGGTTGAATGCCACTCAGTACGCCCATTAAAATATATGCATGCAGGGGTAGTGACATATTTCAAAGGTTCATTTCAAAAGTGCTTACTCTACCGTGAACAGCCTCTACAAGAGATTAACTTTTAATTTGAAAAAAATATATAAATCTCTACGTCTCAGATGACACAAATTGCGTATTTCAGTTGACAGTTTGTTGTAAATAGTTTACGTTTGCCTGAGATCGTGTTGTCTACCACGGTAATTCCAGAACACGACGTCCCTCGACAAAGATCGGCAGCATGCGTGCCAACCTGCTCCGCCATTCGAGGGAAGAAAAAACACGTTGAACGTATTCCAGGCACGGTGGAGCGCCTTTTACCAGAGACGACGTGTGATGAAGGTTGGCTCCCGCTTGCGGCAGCGTCCACGCACTTAAGTTTAATAGCGAGTGTAGTACGTGAAGCAGATGAAACCAGGCCGGCATTTTACCCTTCGCCGAATGTTAGATATTTCGTGAATTCCGAGCATGTCTTACACGAGAAGAATATATGTATTACATTAATTATTTGCGAAAGAAAACCAAATATTTATTCTTTTTTTTTAAATTGTGTGCCTTCTGACCGTATGTATGTTTGAGCATCACTCAAAATGGATGGGCAAACGATTCCTTACCAATTCGACGAACAAAAAAATACTATGTTATTGCATGTAATGTTTTAAGTGGTCAAACTCTTATTTTCAAAATGGTGGCTAGATAAACGTTTGTTATTACTATTATATATCTACGTAACCACTAAACTTTATAGGGCAATAGTAAGTAATCTATATTACAACCATCTTCACAGAGCTTCTTTTGTCCATACTTTTGTAAGATAACGCTACTCTCCTAACATATTACGATAAACAATCAACCGATTCCCACCAAATTCGGCAATCAAGTATTACTACTGTAGACCGTGTAAACTGATACCTTTTAAGTGAATAACACATTTATATTCAAAGTATTGGCAATAGTAATATTTTAGTTTAATACACTTCTATCTCGGTAATAGAGAACAGGCATACTTCACCAAGATTACTTGCATGCAAATGTAGAGGAAAGCGGGCTAATCAGTTAAAATCGGTAACCTCTTGTTTTTATACTACAACTTTCAAACTTAGCTTTCCCTAAGATAAGCACACTGTTTACTTAAATAAATGCTTTCATATGTTACTTGACTAGTTTTGGCTAAGTTGTAACGCAAATACTGTACAATAAAGTTGGGAAAAATGTTTTTCTATGAGTTTGGGCTTGTCATAAAGTGAAGTGTTAACAAAAGACACGTCATGCGATAAAATGTTCCGTACAAGCCAGCATTATGCGTTTGTGCACAGAGCCTAATCGTTTTGTTGTTATAACAGGAACTTTTATGTTAAATAAACACGAACATTTACCATAATTTTCACACGGAGCTATTTAGAAGCAGTAACAATTCTCGTAGATGTTTTATTTACTGTGTTTAAAAATCTTATGCTCTTTCCCAGAACAAAATAAACACAACTACTTTACACCCTCTCTTTGACTGGCTAAAATTTCAACCTCGTAGGAAACCTTCCAACGAAAATTACACGACCAATTAAAAACAGTCAATGAAAACGGCCAGCAGATGGCCAAATATTTCATAGGACCATCCACACAAGCGGCCATATAAGCTTGCATGGGGTCGTCACAGGAATCTCCCATCGTGGCATACATGGCTCTGGGCAAGCCATGAGCAAGTTCCCCCTTCCCTACTACAGAGTTCATATCTACCTAGGGATGCCGATTAACTATAGAGTTTGTGAAAATCGATTAAATCGGTTTAAAAAGTATATTTTTAAATCGATATTGAAGACGCTGATTTATTTCGGAATCGATATATTTCTTGAAGAGTGTTATGAATTTTCTCGTATTTTGGGCTAGTGGAATTCGATACAAAAACTTAAACAAATATGCAGTATGGTAAAATTGACCGGTTTTGCCAGTTTTCTCTGTCTTTTCCGCCAACCACTAAATTTTCGCTTAAAACGGGAAATTTCCCGCCATCTGGCAACACTGCATAGAAATGAAGTTTGTACGTACAATCGACCCGAAAGATTGAAAATCGATTTCCAGTAAATCGATCTTTTCAGTCCGACTTTTAATGAGCATCGATATTGTGTGCCACGATCTATAACAATCGAGCAAATCGATTCATTAGGGTAAAGATCGGCATGTCTAGCTCTACCAGCCTTCGCTCTCACTGCTATCATGAATATTACGTGCAAGTATAAATCAGGGGCGTATCTCGCAGATTTACTTTATTACAATATTTATTCAGGATTCTATATTAAACTTCTCAAATTTTTTTTGTAATTTTTCCTCGATCAGACGTTGCGCCTCGAACCTCTTGCGCCTTTGGGCACGTGCGCAGTCTGCCTGTTAATAAAGTCGGACCTGGAAGCAATTAACAAACATTCGCAAAGTGAGAAAAAGTACAATACGTGTCACTTTTCTCTCTCTCTCTCTCTCTCTCTCTCTCTATCTCTCTCTCTCTCTCTCTCTTCAGAAAATGTAAGGACGTTAGAGTTTTTCGCTAGGAGGACAAGGGTATGTCCCAGCTGTGCCCTTTCGAGACAGTAGTTTAGTGGTGGCGAATCCTAGTCTAAACATTTTTCTATACATTTTTCGCACGACACTGCATAGATTCTTAAACATTATCATGTCATAACTTCAATGTTTTTATTAATTTTTAGCAGAAACTGGCGGGGAAAAGAAGTGATTCAGGTGGGCAGTTACAGAAGAAACGCTGACATGTAGCCATGCAATGCAAAATTCAAATTCCTGTCAATCCATGAAACTTCTATCGCAGGTTGTGGTAAAAATTTCATGAAGACCATTTGGCGGGGGCTAAACCCCCTTGAAATTACAGGACCAGTAGGTATAGGCTATTCACGGTAAAATGATCACTTCTGAAAGCCCTGCTTAAGATCTACTTGTATTCACGTTGTGTAATATTCTGCCTTATGTGAGATTAACATTGTCATGGTCCTCGTCACTTTATTCATGCGTCGGTTAAGTGAAACTGTGAAATTATTAGAAAATTATATATGTAACAAATCTGCTCATTTGTACACTTCGATGCATTAGAAAATAAACATAAAGCGAAGTAAACAATTTAAGTTATGACACATGGTTACCTAACACTTTTTATTCGACGTTAGAATACGGAACTACTTCCCATCCATCGTAACCAATATCACTCAGGACTCCCGTTAAAATATATGCAGGTAGTGGAAGTGATATTTCTTCTAATGTTGATTTCAAAAGTGCTCACTTTATCGCGAACAGCCTTTACTTCGCTTACTTCTTGTGAAGAAACCCGAGGTTAGTGTTCCCGCCTGTCTCGTGCTTGAACTGCGTTACAGAGTGTTTGTTAGCAATTCACGTTTTTCTGCGAAACTGTTAAACGTGCGCCCAATGTGCTGTTCTACGAAAAGAACACACATTTCAGACGAGGGCTGTTGAGTACTTTCAAGACATTACGCACATTAGAAACACCGTTTTTCAATACTCCAAAAAACGGCTTTTACAAAGCGTTGTATCACAAAATATACGCGCCATACAACGCTGCATTGAACCGTCCTACAGGCGCTACACCAATAAAATAATAGTGTCACCGCTGAGAGTCCCGTAGATATACACGCAGTGTGACGAGAACACTGCACGTCAGTTCAGAGACTTGCGCATAGTGGCGATGACGCACTGGATGCACGAGGCAGTGTCGTCCTTATTGCTCCTGCGATTCTCGGCCTCGGTTTAGGGGACAGAAGCGTCGCGGAACCTCCCAGCGTTTTGAAATAAGTAAACAGTTCTAGTCGTTTTAAAAAGTTTTTCATAAGTGAATTAAAAAAATATATTACGCACGGAATTGACCAAAAACTGTAAATCTGATTTTCTTTACTTAAAAGAATTCTTGACAGGAATAGCCATTTCCGAAGTAGTGCGGAATCCGTTACCCCCTCCACCAACGTCCTATTTTTTTCTCTTTACAGTCATTATCCTTTGCCAAAAAGTATGCGCAAAACTCATTTTCCTTTTCCAGGGATAACAAAAAACAAATGTTCTGTGTTGTTAATTCAGATCTGTCTCTGTTCCTTCTTTAATGCCCAAAGCAATGGACGTATTTAAATTGTTTCCTTATTGCTCCTTCACGGTTATTGATTTACGACTATTGAAAACGCTTTAATGGGTTGAATAGTGTAAACTAATGGATAAAAATGTTTTCAAGATGTTGTCAGCCAGAAAAATAGGACCTTTAGTAACTGAAATGAGTTTCATGAAATTACGATTGTATTGTATTGTATTGGAAAGGGCTTGTTAACGTTTTCTATTGTTATGGCTTGAGGCTTATCAAGGGAGCGTTTACAAACTAACTTATTACCCAACATAAACTAACACCCATGCCTTACCGAGGATTCGAACCCAGAACCTCCCGCACCGCAGACCAGCGGCTCACCAACCGAGAAATATCGTGTACCCCCTTCTTCAATATGTTCTTAATTCGCCACTGCTTTAAGCCTCGTTCTTTCTCACGCAACTATTGTTGTACACACCAAAAGTCTGTGTGAAGATTCATGGGGTAGTGGCCGGTGCAATTACAAATGTAGATTTTACGAGTCGGGAAACATTCATTCATGCCACACATGAAGTATTTCACGAGTCGGGAAACATTCATTCATGCCACACATGAAGTATTTCACTAGTCGGGAAACATTCATTCATGCCACACATGAAGTATTTCACGAGTCGGGAAACATTCATTCATGCCACACATGAAGTATTTTACGAGCCGGGAAACATTCATTCATGCCACACATGAAGTATTTCACGAGTCGGGAAACATTCATTCATGCCACACATGAAGTATTTTACGAGCCGGGAAACATTCATTCATGCCACACATGAAGTATTTCACGAGTCGGGAAACATTCATTCATGCCACACATGAAGTATTTTACGAGCCGGGAAACATTCATTCATGCCACACATGAAGTATTTTACGAGTCGGGAAACATTCATTCATGCCACACATGAAGTATTTCACGAGCCGGGAAACATTCATTCATGCCACACATGAAGTATTTCACGAGTCGGGAAACATTCATTCATGCCACACATGAAGTATTTCACGAGCCGGGAAACATTCATTCATGCCACACATGAAGTATTTTACGAGTCGGGAAACATTCATTCATGCCACACATGAAGTATTTCACGAGTCGGGAAACATTCATTCATGCCACACATGAAGTATTTTTTTCATAAATGTGCCATCAAAATGTATGGTTGAATTCCCTGCCCTATGACGGTTACAACAGACCTTTATGAACAAGAGTCCGCACTGGGAATGCCAAAAGTTTTGAAACAAACGTTTTGAAATTTGGTTAATTCCTGGAGATGTGAGTCTTGAACTTTGTTAACTATACATCCACTACACGATCCATCACTAATATCTGTATATGCAAAGATTGATCACTTCAAGCGCCGAGAATTTCCACCAAATTCACCAGCGTCTCTGACTACAAAACGAGTGATTTCCTTAAAAGCAAATTGTTCAAATTTGTATCGCCCGAAAGCGGTTTTTTGTCTAACTGCATTTTGCTTAACTTATTTTTGTCTAACTGCGTTTTACTTATCTAATTTTTGCCTAACTGCGTTTTACTTGACTTATTTTTGCCTAACATCTTTCTGCCTAGTGAGATTAAGAATGTTAAAGAGCTAAAATTATTTTAATATATTTCGAAGATATTTTATGGTTTCATGAGATTGCATTATGCTTGCATTTTAAAATACCTAATAATTTGTAAAATATAAATATACATATATTTTTTAGGGTAAGTATGAGAACTTTATCTCAAAATCTTGATTAGTACAACGTAAAAAACATATTTTTTTTTTAACAATTCTCGTTTTGGGTAAAGTGTTCATGAAGTAACAAGGGTGACATGTGACAGTTTCTTTGAAATACGACACTTGGTTTATCTGCGGGCTGCGGCAAAAGTTAAATTTCTGGATATTTTAGCTTTCAAGCGGAGTGGAGTGATTTGTGCTGCTCTTGACATCGACGACTTGAGATCCGATGAGGGTGAAGTGAGGTGAGTGTGGAGCAGCGCCGGAATTGAAGGGCGTGGGAAACGGGAGATCTCCGAGAAAACCCGCCGGCCAGCAGCATTGTCCGGCACTATTTCCACATGCGAAAATCCAGGAGCGAATCCACCGGGTATCGAACCCGGTACTATTAGGTGGAAAACTTAGTAGTTTGACTTCTACACCACCGCAACCCCGTTTTGGCTTTAAATTTCATCTTTAAGGCAAAAATTGAAATAGGGCAAACTTCATAACAAATTTCCGAGAAATGTCCTTTATTTAATCATAATGACTCAAACATATTTATTTAGCGGTGTAGTCTTATGAATTAATTTCGTTACATTTTTATATCTGTACGAATTTTTTTTATGTGCCACTTGAACGCCTTTAATCAAACCGTAATAAAACCGACAAAGTAAAACATATACTGTTATGACGTGTTCAAGTTAATTATATTCCGTGTGGTTACGAACTATCCTGTTAAATTGTCGGCGTAGTTTAGAAACAAGCTGCATACAGAATATTTGCACTTCAAATGGGCACTGTTACCGAGTACTAGGTTGAGATTTTGCAAGGACAAAACCAAACTTGCAGTTCGGCGCTAGCTAATCGCGCTATACGGTGCATAAATATTTACCTAGCCATGGTCGTGGCTAGTTACATAGCACGGAGTGATGAACAAAAAAAAAGGAGGGGGGGGGGGGGGTAGAAAAAACCGTTGGTGTTTTAGACTGGAGGCGGCGAAGATCCGAGCGAAGAGAGAGAGAGAGATAAATAGATAGTTAGAGAGAGAGAGAGAGAGAGAGAGAAGATTTGCGCATCCTTTTCATTTCGTGATTTTATCAAGTGGCGACCTTGTGAGAGAAGTGCCGATAAATAACTCGTCACGAGGCACGGTAGGGGTGGCCAATGCCGGTCCACGGAGCTACACAAGGAGATAGCTACACAAGGAGATAGCTACACAAGGAGATAGCTACACAAGGAGATAGCTACACAAGGAGATAGCTTAGGATTTTGGAGAACGAACGTAAGACAAATTGTTAAAGGCTGTACATGATAAAGTGACCTCTTTTGAAATGAACCTTAGACTAAAGTCACTGACCCTGCCTGCATATATTGTAACGGACGAACTGAGTGACATGAGCATAGTAAAATTGGTAAGGATGAATGGAAAATAGTTCCATATCATAACGTCGAATAAAAAGTGTCAGGTAACTATTCGCAATAACTTGAATTATTTCTTTCACTTTCTGTTTTTTTAATTCATTGAAGTGTAAAAATGAGCATTTTTTCAAGACATTTTCTTTTGTAATAATTTCGCAGTTGAACATGACGGATGCATGAATTAATTGACGAGGCACATGGCAATGTTAATTTTGCATAAGGCGGAACAATACGCAATATGCATACAAGTGGATCTTTCGGGGCTTTCAAAAGTGCTCATTTTACAGTGAACGTCCTATACTTTTCAAGATCTGCCACTTGCGATGGCGTCCTTTATTTTTTAGATTTAACGGGCCTGCCCACCAAGCCGGCAGCCGCGAACTTCAAATGGGGAATCAATGCTAAACGAAATTCCCTCTCATTATGTCAATTTTAGAGATGACTATTAAAAAAAACACGAAGCAATTTTCTCAGAAAATATTGCTACATAAAATTGTTTTTGAAAAAAATAAATATTTGTCTATCTCTTTTTTTTTTTTTTTGTTATATGTAAATTTCGATATTTACATTTTATAAAAACATGTTTAACAAAAATATTGGCAAAATAATTTAACGTAGCATCATTCTTTATGAAATTTCACGTAGAATACTTTTTGTGTATCAGTTTTGTGAAATTCGGTTCAAGGACACACACACGCACACAGACACACAGAAACACATACATACACACACACACACACACACACAGATGAACAGACAGGAAAGTGATCTCATAAACCTTTTTTTTAATTACAGATTTCACAATAATTATATTATCTAATTTTTAGGTCTTCTTTTTAGCTTTCTCAGGGCAGAACAATTTATTTAGATTTTCGTCCAAATGTGTAATTAAATCATTAATATCAACCTAACACAATGTTTTGCTATCGCCATATTGCAGAAATCTCAGCTAGTTCGACGTATGAAGTTATCCAATCAGCGTCCACCATTAAAAAAAGCACAGTCTCAAGTCACCTCTACAGTTGACTTGACGAAGACGAGCTCATTTGCCGTCTCAAGCAAGGTCGCGATGACTATAAAATGTGGTTCGAAATTGCGATCTTAAGCAGCGACTATGGAACAGAAATATTCAGTCTTAAGGAGCACAATAATAAGACAGTCTTCATGAAGATCGTCTTGTTTGTCTGCGCTTCAGACAAGCTTAAGCGATGTTCATGAAATGTAAATAAGCACTTGAAACACCAAATAACATTGTCTTGACGAAGCTAGATCTCAAGATATGTTTATGAATACCGCCCTATGTAAGGATACCTGACTTTTATAGTTTTCGACCATGCCGGGCACACGTATTTTCAAAATGGTGGCCATACTAAAATTTTAGTCTAGACTTTTTATTTACGAAACTACAAAACCAATTTCAAATTATATTTGTAAGCTGACAATATCAATTATATCCATAAAAATTGTCTATGCAAAGCCTCATTTCCCTACCATTTTGTAAAATAGCCCACAATACATAATAATAATACAATTTTTATGTCGTATCTCAATAAGAAATCAATCGATTTCTTTCGAAAAATGGCGAAAAGGTGGTACTGTAGTAGGCCATATTAATTTATGTGTTTTAAGTCTCTTATTTCCGAATGGCGCTTAAACAAACCTTTTAGTTTAGACTGCTATATCTTCGAAACTATGCAAAAGATTTAAATTTAACTTTGTTTATTTAATCTATGACAATCGTCGAAAGTGCTAAAAGTTTTGTCCTCCATTTATGAAGATCGTTACATGAACAATGGAGGTTTTATGCCATATATCGAGGACCAGTATACAGATTCATACAAACATTTCACGAAATATTGCTACAGTAGGGTATGTAAATTAACATTTGATATGTGAGGCCCGCATGTTTTAATGGGGTTTATATAAATAATTACGAGTAATTTTGTTACATCTACGAAATGTTTCAACAAAAATTACCTAAATTTTGTATGCTAACAGCATTAATTACAATCAATATTTGTGCATACAGAATCCTTTTTCACCGAATTTTTTCAAAATAGTGCCAGTTGAGTAAACTGAACATTTTTCTGTATTTCTGGGATGATTCTACAAATTTCCTCCCAATTTTGCACACCTACAAAAGGCCATGCAAAGTTGTATGATTTAAAAAAGGCCAGATATTGATTTTGGAAATATCGGCCCTATAAATGTTTAGTTATGTTTGACATACCTATTTATCAATTTAACAAAGTTCAATCATACCTTTTATGCTGATAGTATCTATTAGAATATCCTATACAGACTCTTTTTACGCAGTTTTTTTATAAGATATCCCTGTTTTAAGAAATGATAAAGTCTTATACCATATCTCGGAGACCAATGAACCGATTTCCGCCAAATTTTTCACATGAGTGGCATTGCTGTAGGCCATATAGACGCAGATCTATGAGTTTTTAGTGGCTCAGACATTTATTTTCAAAATGATGGCAATATAAATATCTCAGGTTATTGAACCCAATCATTCAAAACATTAGACTGATTACATCGAAAGTTAATGCTGCGAATACTTATCTAAATGATGCAGTTGATTGCACGCTGGCTTAATTTTACGAGTTCTTCTGCACTCGAATCCCAGGTAGTTATTTGAATTGTCTTGGTACTGTTTCACACGTTTCTGGTTTCATCTATAATGCTATTGCAGTCAATGGTACGTCAACACCTACCTGCCATATAAGCTTTCAAGAACGTCACTGAAACTTATTTGCACCCGTGTAGAGGAAAGTAGGTTCATTAGTTATCAGTAACTTCGTTTTATGACTATAATCATATATTCACTTGTTACAATTTTTACTTCTGTAATGTGTGTGTATTTCAATATCTTGCAAAACCTCTTAATTATTTTACTTTTATTTAATTGTTTAGCCTACTTTCCAAGTGAAATATCACTTTCATGTTTGGGTGTCAGTGTCTGAATGTGTGTGCCTGTCTCTATGTACTGTGTGTCTCCTCCCCTGATCATTTTTGTACGTTTGTACGTGAATTTCACCAAACTTGGTACACATGTCAAACTTAGTAGGGACGCTTGACTCGTATAGTTATCGGTCACTTCGGGCAGTTACTTTCAAAATGGCGGCCATTATAAATTTAGGGTGATATGACATATTTCGGAAACTATTCAACCGATTTAAACCAAATTTTGTGTACTGGCAGATCATCAATTAGGCATTAAATTTCGAGATGAATATTGTTGTTGGTCGACCATCTTGGGAATAGCAACTAATGAAGAAATAAACATTTTACATTATTTCTAGAAAACTATTCAAACAATTCTCACCGAATTGGCTGGTTAGATAATACTATGATAGGCGAAGTAAACGAAAGTCATTGAACTTGAGTGGGTACTTATTTTCAAAATGATGGGCATACAAATATTTTAGATTTATTTAGTATATCTACCATACTATTTAAATGATTTCGACCAAAATTTGTATACTGAGAGTATTTGCTACAAGCGCCATATATACCAACACATAACACTTTTGTGGGGAATTTTTGAAGATAGCGCCATACGAATAAATATAGTAATTATGTCATATGTCGATAAAAATGGACCGATTCCTACCGAATTCTGCAAACAATTATTACTGAGGCCGATGACCTTAAGTGTTATATTTTAAGCATTATAGACACTTATTTTCAAAATGGTGGCCATATAGCCGTTTTAGTTTACAATGCTATATCGTCGAAATTATGTAATCAATTCCAACATAACTTTGTATGCTGGCAGTATATATTACACATATCAACTGTATCTAAATGGAGCATATTATGTCCGCCATTCTGTAAGGTAGCGCTATGCGATTAAATATTTTTTTATGTCATATCTTGTGAAACAATTGACCAATTCCTCTTAAATTTGGCAAAAAAGTAGTACTGCAGCAGACGATATAAAATTGCATATTATAAGTATGACAGACACTATGTTTAAAATGGCAGACATTTAGTTATTTATATTTAAATAATAAGTTATATCGTCGAAACCATTGAATCATTTCCAACTTATCGTTATATGCTGACAGTAAATATTACAGTTATAATATAAAGGAAATTAATACAAAAAAAACGCCGCAGTAAATTTCGTACTTACAAAACATTTATTTACAAAATAAAATATTAATTACACATAATCACTGCTTGAAAAACAATTCCACGTGACCAAGAATATGCATGTCACCAGTAGTACCAACTAATTTCCGATACAACCAAATCTGATTACCAAGTGCAAACATGTTGGCCAACATAAACATTTGTTCCACCAACTTAACAATCATAATTACTCCTTTCGGGCATGTTAAAGGGATCACATCGAGAGGAAAAGAGGGGGGAATGAATTTAACTCTTCTTGCATGTCTTTTGTCAATCTACTGTTATTTATATATATATTTATGTATACCAAGTTGGACGTTTCCCTAAGGAAGCTCCATAAATTTAGCTATTAATTTTAATAATGAGATTTTTGAAGGGTGCACTTTTTTAGTATCTAGTGTGATGTCATTGATGTGTTTTTATATCACTCCGTATATGTAATAGCATAAAGTAAATCTTCAGTTGTATTTCTTGTTCGCCAATTTGTAACATAGCGCCATTCGTATAAAAAATTTTTATGTAATATCTCAGGAAACATTTGACCGATTCCTACAAAATTTGGCACACATGTAGTTCCGAAGCAGAGGATGTTGGATGGTATGTTTTAAGTATGTAAGGCACTTATTTTAAAAATTGCGGCTGTATATTAATTTTATCTTAGAATGCTGTATAGTCGAAACTATGTAATCAATTGCAAATTAACTTGGTATGCTGGTAGTAGATATTACAACTATGAACTTTATCCACACGGAGCTTTTTTATTCCGTTTTGTAAGATATTGCCATGCAATAAGTGAAGTTATTATGTCATAACTCGGGAAAAAATTGACAGATTCCTACCAAATTTGGCAAAAAAAAATAGCACTGCAGCAGGTGGTGTAAACTGGTATGTTTTATGTGGATCAGATATTTATTTTCGAAATGGTGGCTATATAAATATTTTAGTACAGTATATTCTATCAAGGAAACAAATTCTAACTTAACTTTGTATACTGGGAGTACCTATTACAACCATCAAATTTGTCTATGGAGAGCCCCATTTCTACGCCATTTTTTAAGATAGCCCTACTAATAAAAATCATTTTATCTCGTATCTCAAGAAACAATCAACCCATCCTTACAAAATTGGGTGAAGATGTACTGTGGTAGTCGACAATAATGAAATTATTATTATTATTTTAACTTGTAACCACTAACTTTACAATTGAGGCTATAAAATTGGGTGAAGATGTACTGTGGTAGTCTACAATAATGAAATTATTATTATTATTTTAACTTGTGCCCACTAACTTTACAATTGAGGCTATAAAATCATTTTAGTTTTGTGGCCGACATGTACGAAACTAGGTATTCTATCTTAACTTAACTTTGTATATTGACAGTATACAATCATCGAAATTGCTACTACAACACTGTTTGGTCCTCCATTTATGAAGATCGCCAAATGAAAATTATGGGTTTATTTATGCCATGTTTCAAAGTCCAATCAACTGATTCCCACCAAACATTACACTGAAAATTTTTAAATAAATTCGTATCATATGGTGCACACCATAAATGCTGCAGAAGGCCAAGTTAACTTTCATGATTTAAATGGGTCAGACAATGATTTCAAAATGACAACTACATAAATTATTTAGGTAAGTTTGACATATATATTAAAAAATTCAAACAAATTCAGCCAAATTTTGCATGTAGACTGTATACATTAGAAGCATCGTATCCAGATCCTATTTTTTCTGCCAATGATGTACGATAGCATAAAATAAGAAAATAAAATTTTTCGCGTCATATCTCAGGGACCAAACAACAGATATATATATATATCAAATTATTCACACAAGCAGCGCTACGGTAGGCCATGTAAACTTACATGTTTTATGTTGCTCAGTCACTTGTTTTTAAAATGATGGCCTTCTAAGTATTTTAGGTTTGTAAACCGTACCATTCGAAACATTAGACTGATTAAATACGAAGTTGATTCTCCGAATCCGAACTCCATGATGCAGTGTATTGCACGCCAGTTTATTTTGCCAGATTTACTGGGTTCAAGATCTGGGTAAGGCACGTGTGTATTTGTAATTGTCTCAATACTGTTGCATACGTTTCAGTTCCATTTCTAATCTTACCGCTTTCAAAGAGAAGTCAGGTCTTCCTACCAACTCAGTTTTTAAGAACTTATTTAAAATATTTAAAAATGATTTGCACCCATGTTGAGAATAGTTCGCTAATTTGTTATATAAGTAACTTCTTGTTTATTTCCATGCACTACTTTAGCTTTCAATTTATATAGTAATGATTTCCATAACGATTTTATTGGGTTTATTATTACGAGAAATACATAACTTATGCGTTTCTTCTTTTTAAAGTGTAACAGTTTTATTGTAATATTATCTTTACTTTCATTTTAAAATGTCTATTCGCAGTGCCTTAAACTGTGGGTCGTCATGGGCGGTGATTTATTTTATTTTTCTTAAATTTTGTTTTCAGAAGTACACAACAGGCGATGAAGGGTCAGCAGCCGTAATGTGCGCAACTCGTTGAGCAGTGAACCTGGAACTGGCGAGTGATGAGGAGAAGATGAAGCACAACTGAGATAATATCTGCTGGGCACGACCGCCTGCAGCCTGCGGCCCGGCGAGTTGCAATAAAAACCTTGCGCGAACAGTTGCACTAGCTAAGGTCATTAACTTGTAAAAGGCTCGTGTAACATTAGCAAGGGATAACATTCTCTTGCAGTTCACAACACTTATGATATCCTCATTACCATCCAGTTCTGAGAAAGTAAATGTCAACCTGTTATAGCCTCACGATAATTTTTATCTCCCGTAACCAGAGTGTCAAGATAAACGTTGATTAGTTTGTTTTTTTGTGTTAAATGGTTTTGAAGTCGCACGTTTTCTTTCGCCGTTGCATTTTCTTCCTCCCACCCCGCCTCCCACCAGGGCGAACCGGGTTCAATCCCCGGCCGGGTCACCGGAATTTCTCCAGTGGTAATTCGTGCCGGACAATGCCGTTGGTCGGCGGGTTTTCTCGGGCAACTCCCGTTTCCCCCGCCCCCCCCCCCTTTACGGCGCTGCTCCATACTTACTTCAATCACTCTCATCGGCTCTCAGGACCTTGCTTTAAACATAATTTTGCGATTTTCCGTGCCTAGTGTTTACTTCGTAATTTTCGGAGACTATCTAGTGGGGTCGTTTGCTGCTGTTGCCGTGAGTCTGCAGAGACTGTCAGGGGAAAGAAGAGAGTTTTGTGCTGAAGGCAGCAGAGATAGGATGGGCAGCTGACGGGCAAAGGGAAGTGAGGCAGTATTGCGCGCATGCCTACGGGATGATGCTAAGGGGGTGTCCTGTGAGCTGATTGGTCGGAGTTGTGCAGTGTGGAGAGTCACATGATGCGTGATGAGGAGTTGCAGGGTAGGTTGTGACCTGGCAGGCTGCACGAACAGATGGCGAAGCTGTCCGGAGGAGACCGCCCAAGTTCTACAATATGGGATAAGTATTGATTAATTTTTTGTTTTGATAGATCGGACCATTTTCCCCTGATCTCAATAAAAATTACCCCGGTCGTTTTAAATAGTAGTTCATGATGTAGCTGTGGGAGTAGTTCGGGAAGAGAAGCCGAGAGAGTAACTTGAAACATGGCTGCCTAGGGCGCTAGAACTTAGTCTCAAATATTTATAGTTGTAAGTTGTTGCTTTAGTATGGTTGATTTTCAGTCGCGAATAAGACGTGACGTTTCAAAACGTTATTACTGTCGTATTTAGCTGATAAATGTATACAATAATACAATTTTAGTTATTAATTTTGTTTTTGGTTTTGGTTTTAAATGTTGGCACTACACACAGTTTAAATTTATTGTTGCAGCACACTACTTGTGAATTGCGTTTGTGTTTTATTAATGTTCTGAACCACATATTTTTACGTTGTTTCATTTTCTTCACTTTTTCTTTACAATAATTCAGGCCAATACTATTTTTAATTAATCGAGCAATATTCGAGATAATCTAACTCCTGTTGACATTCAACGAGAAATCTTGATGTTGATATTTTATCAGTCGATTGAAATGGCCTAATCTCTGACGCAAAGATCATGTTTAAATAATCTGAGTCTTGTAGTTATCTCCAGTTATTATTATTATTTTTTAATCCAAGAATCAATCAACTGCCTTGAAGAGACTGACGAGTCTGTAATTAATTGTGCAATCTGGTTTAGTTGGTTTTTGTGGAATACCTTCTGTAGAGGAGTGATAATACCCGCTACGAAATTTTTAAGAACTTAATTATCTCTTCCTCTAATTCAGTATCTTGAGAACAGTACTTGAAATAAAAAAATTTCGAAAAGTGATAAACAAAACAAAACTTTTATTCAACCAAAATAAATTAATTTTTTTATTATTTTTGTTGTTATTTGTTATTCGAGTTGATCTATATTTATGTAAAGATGTTGATTGTTCCTTTTTTTAAGATTATACTGTTTCTTTTATCATTTAATAAATACTTATTGCTGGTAAGTGTTGTGTTCTCCTTTCTCTCTCTTTTCTTTTTCATATTTAAAAGATTTCACTCTCTCGTTCTCTAACCCTTTAAGGTTGTTTTAGTTAGATGATAAGCATAGAAGTATTGAGACTTTCATCACACTTTGTTGTCCCTCTGTAGTAATACGACTGCGAAGCGATCCCTAAAACTTTCGCTAGAAGCAAGTACTTACCCCCTTTTTTTGTTGTTTTAACTAGTTTTTTTGTCGTTAATTGTTGTACTGGTGTTTATTTTGAAAGGTGTGTGTGTGTGTGTGTGTGTGTGTGTGTGTGTGTGTGTGTGTGTGTCAAGTTATAGTGGAGCTTTGTGCTGTTCCTCTGTTTTCTTTTATCAATTAAACACGTGGTGGAGGCTTCATTTTCATTTTAATCGTTTTGTGTTTTTAGAGACTAGTCGTCATATATATATATATATATATATATATATATATATATATAATTCTGTTAGGAGTGTTCTCCTCCTGACACTTCATGTTTCATCACCTTTACATTTCCTGAAGACTGAAATTCCCGCTTTGTTACAGAATTATCAGCTCTCTCCCCTTAACAAAAAGCCACGTGGCAATGTAAACAAAAAAAAAAAAAAGAAATTTTTTTTTATGAAGGTGTACTGTAGCTGCCTCGCCTTAACATAATGACAGAAAGTAATCTGGATGTTCTAGTAAAAAATGAGCAAGATACGTTAAGGAAAACTTCAAAAAGAAAATCGAAAACTGAAGGAAGTAATCAAAATATAAAAATGCCATACAGATATATCGTGAGAAGCTCTAAAAAATTTAAATTAATATATTATCGAACGGACCTCTTTCATTGAAAAAGGTTGAGCAAATTTTAGGTAACGAAAGAAAGAGATACGGCTGAATATAATATTTGAAGTCTAACGAAAGAAGTTCAAGTTAAATATAAAGTTTCTTTCCCAAAGAAAATATTAGCAACAGCAAAAGTTGTACATGAAAAATATTTAAAAAATACAAAGTGTTTAAAATATTTAATATAACTACATCGTCATATATATCATATATATACCATGTGTGTGTGTATATATATACCAGAATGTCTTGGGGTGTATATATATACCCCAAGACATATATATATATATATATATATATATATATATATATATATATATATATATATATATATATATATATATATATATATATACACCCCAAGACATATATATATATATATATATATATATATATATATATATATATATGTCCAAGATATGTCCAAGATATATATATATCCCAAGACAGTCTGGTCTACTGCAAAGAAAGAAAGAAAAAAAAAAGAAACTTTAGACGAAAATGGAAACAGAAGAAAAATGAACACAAATTTTTTGATGATGAGATAATCACACAAGAACTAGGAAAAATGACTTTTAAGATGCACATATACTTGGTGTATTGCATTTCTGTATTCATGACATCTTCTCAAAACTGTTTACCGTGACACATGTATACTCAGGTCACAACTATCTCTCATAGCCTTATAGATCTGATTATAAATCGTTAAATGATAACAAAACTAATGAACTCTAGATGATTACAGAGTACCACAGAATGTTATTATTTCATACAAACGTAGTACAAATGCACTTTTAGAACTGGAGCAGTTTGTCTTAAACCAAATATTACTGGCATGTTAGTAACACGCACTTGCCTTATTTTTTGACGAAAGTGGTGTATAAATCTTAAGCCGTAACAATATTGGAACCAGTTTTATAAAGACGAAGCCTTACTTATGACATGTTGACGGAGCTGGTTTGCTAACGTCGGTGACAGGTTGGTTACCAGTGTATTACCGTCACGTGAGCAACACTGCTTAGACTGTTGGAGAGAGTGGGTCTTGTCTAGAGCCGGCTAATACTTTAGCCATCTATTTAACATCGGGCTGCCTTAGAACTGTTACGTTTTGATAAAATTACCGTTTTTTGGCATGTTTAGTAACAACGCATGGTTAGAGCTGTATAGCGACCGTGTTTTGTCTTACGCCATGTAAATATAATTACAGTGCTAGTAACAACCTTTAGAGCTTTCGGAGTTTTGTTAAACCGTAATACTATTAGTTATTTAGATACAACGGGTCCCTGCCTTAGTCACTGATGGAAGTTCGTTTTATTAAATCCGTAACTATTTGCTGTTTAGTAAAAACGCCCATGACCAAGTGTGAGTGTTGGCTAACCGAATAGGACCATTTTATACGCCCTCTAGTGTTCCTATTTGTCTAATAATTTTGCCAGTGTTTAGTAACAAACGGCCTGCTTTAGAGCTGTTGGAGGGTGGTTTGTCTTAAGCGTAATATTGCCAGTGTTTAGTAACAACGGCCCTGCCTTAGAGCGTTGGAGGGTGTTTGTCTTAAGCCGTAATATTTGGCCAGTGTTTAGTAACAACGGGCCATGCCTTAGACTGTTGAGGGTTTTGCTAAGCCGTAATATTTGGCAGTGTTTAGTAACAACGTGCCCTGCCTAGAGCTGTTGAGGGTGGTTTGTCTTAAGCCGTAATATGCCATGTTAGTAACAACGGCCCTGCCTTAACTGTTGAGGTGGTTGTCTAAGCCGTAATATTTGGCCAGTGTTTAGTAACAACGGGCCCTGCCTTAGAGCTGTTGGAGGGTGGTTTGTCTTAAGCCGTAATATTTGGCCAGTGTTTAGTAACAACGGGCCCTGCCTTAGAGCTGTTGGAGGGTGGTTTGTCTTAAGCCGTAATATTTGGCCAGTGTTTAGTAACAACGGGCCCTGCCTTAGAACTGTTGGAGGGTGGTTTGTCTTAAGCCGTAATATTTGGCCAGTGTTTAGTAACAACGGGCCTGCCTTAGAGCTGTTGGAGGGTGGTTTGTCTTAAGCCGTAATATTTGGCCAGTGTTTAGTAACAACGGGCCCTGCCTTAGAGCTGTTGGAGGGTGGTTTGTCTTAAGCCGTAATTATTTGGCCAGTGTTTAGTAACAACGGGCCCTGCCTTAGAGCTGTTGGAGGGTGGTTTGTCTTAAGCCGTAATATTTGGCCAGTGTTTAGTAACAACAGGCCCTGCCTTAGAGCTGTTGGAGGGTGGTTTGTCTTAAGCCGTAATATTTGGCCAGTGTTTAGTAACAACGGCCCTGCCTTAGAGCTGTTGGAGGGTGTTTGTCTTAAGCCGTAATATTTGCCAGTGTTTAGTAAAACGGCCCTGCCTTAGAACTGTTGAGGGTGGTTTGTCTTAAGCCGTAATATTTCGCCAGTGTTTAGTAACAACGCCCTGCCTTAGAGCTGTTGGAGGGTGGTTTGTCTTAAGCCGTAATATTTGGCCAGTGTTTAGTAACAACGGCCCTGCCTTAGAGCTGTTTGGAGGGTGGTTTTGTCTTAAGCCGTAATATTTGGCCAGTGTTTAGTAACAACGGGCCCTGCCTTAGAGCTGTTGGAGGGTGGTTTGTCTTAAGCCGTAATATTTGGCCAGTGTTTAGTAACAACGGGCCCTGCCTTAGAACTGTTGGAGGGTGGTTTGTCTTAAGCCGTAATATTTGGCCAGTGTTTAGTAACAACGGGCCCTGCCTTAGAGCTGTTGGAGGGTGGTTTGTCTTAAGCCGTAATATTTGGCCAGTGTTTAGTAACAACTGGCCCTGCCTTAGAGCTGTTGGAGGGTGGTTTGTCTTAAGCCGTAATATTTTACCAGTGTTTAGTAACAACGGGCCCTGCCTTAGAGCTGTTGGAGGGTGGTTTGTCTTAAGCCGTAATATTTGGCCAGTGTTTAGTAACAACGGGCCCTGCCTTAGAACTGTTGGAGGGTGGTTTGTCTTAAGCCGTAATATTTGGCCAGTGTTTAGTAACAACGGGACCTGCCTTAGAGCTGTTGGAGGGTGGTTTGTCTTAAGCCGTAATATTTGGCCAGTGTTTAGTAACAACGGGCCCTGCCTTAGAGCTGTTGGAGGGTGGTTTGTCTTAAGCCGTAATATTTGGCCAGTGTTTAGTAACAACGGGCCCTGCCTTAGAGCTGTTGGAGGGTGGTTTGTCTTAAGCCGTAATATTTGGCCAGTGTTTAGTAACAAATGGCCCTGCCTTAGAGCTGTTGGAGGGTGGTTTGTCTTAAGCCGTAATATTTGGCCAGTGTTTAGTAACAACGGGCCCTGCCTTAGAGCTGTTGGAGGGTGGTTTGTCTTAAGCCGTAATATTTGGCCAGTGTTTAGTAACAACGGGCCCTGCCTTAGAACTGTTGGAGGGTGGTTTGTCTTAAGCCGTAATATTTCGCCAGTGTTTAGTAACAACGGGCCCTGCCTTAGAGCTGTTGGAGGGTGGTTTGTCTTAAGCCGTAATATTTGGCCAGTGTTTAGTAACAACGGGCCCTGCCTTAGAGCTGTTGGAGGGTGGTTTGTCTTAAGCCGTAATATTTGGCCAGTGTTTAGTAACAACGGGCCCTGCCTTAGAACTGTTGGAGGGTGGTTTGTCTTAAGCCGTAATATTTGGCCAGTGTTTAGTAACAACGGGCCCTGCCTTAGAGCTGTTGGAGGGTGGTTTGTCTTAAGCCGTAATATTTGGCCAGTGTTTAGTAACAACGGGCCCTGCCTTAGAGCTGTTGGAGGGTGGTTTGTCTTAAGCCGTAATATTTGGCCAGTGTTTAGTAACAACGGGCCCTGCCTTAGAGCTGTTGGAGGGTGGTTTGTTTTAAGCCACTTCCTCGTGCTATGTTCGTGCTCTCGCAATCAGGCTAGCACGCCTGTTGCTGCACATTACATTGTGCATGGCACGTATAATATTTGTGTTATTTTCAAATAATGCAAAAGATAAGCATAAATGCTAAGAAATAATAAAAAATGGCCGTCCATAAACTGCGAAGTAATGGCACTTGGATGTTTTACACGCACCAACAAGAAACGGTGAATCATTGCAGAAATTTTTCGAGCTGAGTTATTTAAAAAAGAAGGTTGTTTCTACACGCTTTTTCTTTGAAGACCTTCGAGTGTTAAAAGAGTAGCTGAATTAACACTGTCCAGCGAAATATGGAAATATGTTTTAACACCGACAAAAGAGATACTGCAGATGTACATGTAACATAGTGAAATACAAGTAGCGCTCCATTTTCTTCTCGATGACTCGCCGTCCACAAATATATACATGATATGAAAAGTGACTGTTAAAAATACTGGACGCTCACGGGGACTTAAGAAAAGCATGTACCGGTTCTTTAGAAAAGCAACTTTTCAGCTCCACCGTTAATTCTGTTTGGCTTGAAGTTAACAAATGCGGTTACACACGAAAAGGTAATCAAAATTCCAACTAGTTTCATGGAGACATTTGCGCAAAACCTTTCGTAAGGACTAGGTTAAGAAATAATAATTTCTATATAAGCGCACCTGATATAGTGAAAATTAGTCTGGTACTATATATTATTAACAGTGCTGATAGTACTGTGCATGAAGTAATGATCAACTGAGAACTACCCTGGAATATACAAAGACATAGGAAGATAGAGAAGAATGTGAAGAAGTTAGTACAAATTAATTTTTACCTATACCATCGCCCCTTTGATAATTTAATTTAATTTTTTGTAACATAAACGTTACCTCGGGATAATAGTTTTACTGTTAACACAGCATACAGACATGTACATACATATTATTTAGTCATAATCAGTCAATATAGCAAGTCATACTGGATTATCTACCCGTATTCAGGATTTAAAGACTTCAAAGCGTGCAATTACACTGCACTTTTCCCACCAAGTTGACAGTTTAGAAGCAGGTCTGGGATTTTATTTGAAATAATTCCTTAGGTTTCGGTGAACTTCATTTAATCTGTGGTCCACTCATATGTATCGTTTAAAATCAACGCATTAGCAGTCGCTCACTTTTGCTTATTAATTTTACGTGGATTGCCGCTGAGTGTCAGCTCCCTGAGATACTGCAGGCCTACTGGAAACCATAAAATAGGCTCAAACCTGAGTCTCGTTCTTTCATTGATGCATTAGAAGGAAAGAAATCTGGTATCAGGTATTGGCTTTACATGATTATTTTTCTGAAAGCAGCAACAGTCAGCTTTCAATTGGTATTGCATTTTTGACAACCCCACAACATATGTTGCATTATCACATCTAATGAAGGAGGGCATAGTTCGACACATTAACTCGAGTAAGTATTCGTGCTTGTGAGGTCAGTTGGGGGGGGGGGGGGGGAGGGGAGGTAATACAAAATTTCTAAATTAAAAATTTATTGTCAGATAAACTTTTTGTAAGTTTTTTTAAATTACCTTTAACCCTTTCCCTGTAATTTATGACCGTTTTATTTCAACACTAAAAATATCGATCGACTGTGATAAGATCTAAGAAAAAAATACCTGCCGTCATCTTACAGCTGAGCCTCCGAGCTTTAAAAGTTTTACTCTGTCGTGATTCTGAGTAAGAGACTGTTACCACGTTCTTACGTACAGTTTGAGTGGATTTTTATGCTCGCCATCAAATTTTCTATATAATTTCAACCTTATTTGTGATCACATTAATTAATAACATTTATATACTCCATAATTGCTTCTAGTGTATACACATTAATTACGTTGCACTCATTTATAAAATAAGAGTCTTAACTCTCTGTGTTCTTATCGCTGTTAAATGAGTGGTTATCCACTTTCTTTCCACCTTCGAGGCCTGCGGTTTGTTCCTCGTATAAGGATTGAGCCGGACAATGTCGATATGTGGGCTTCTGTCGAGGTACTCCTGTTTTCTTCCGCGTCTTCATTCCGCTGCTGCTCGACTCCCGCGTCACACACTGGAATGACGGGCTTATGGCCCACTCCAATCAGGGTCACACTCTTCTCATGGATGTTGCTACCCCCCAATGTGGCGGCGGGAACGACACGGAAATTCACACTTTCTCTCTGTTTGCAATCTACAAACGCACGATCTTCGTGAGGAAATGACTGAAAAGGAACGAGAGGAATTATGCACTTTAGTTCTGTGTTATGTTCCACAAAATGCAGGGTTCATAACGTCACGCACTAGTAACACTGACGTGGGATAGTAACAAAAATGCCCGCTGCCTTACAATTTTAATACTTCTAATATTCCAACGGTAAACATTAAATCTGGCGAATAGTCACACAGGTGGGTTATATACACATGACAAAAATGTCACGCGATGTGGTAATTACGCATACGTAGTACTGTGCTGTTGTCGTTCTTCGTGTGATGTATATATACTGTCCTCATAATCACGCAGGTAACATGACCAGTGCAATAGTCTCTACGCGTTATAAATGAACGATGGATATGTAGAACCAAGATTATACGGTGAATAGCTATAAAACGGAAATAACACCTAAATGCAACTTATACACCGCCTAACACCGAAATTTCAGTTAAAACACAAAGTAAATGAAATTTAGCCCAATAATAATATTTTATGTGCGAAACCATCACGAACAATCTGTAACCAAAAATGTATTAACTGAGTGATGATAAGAATAATTTAAATGTTCTGATGAAAAACTTAATTTTAAGCTGTTGTCATTCAACCTGAGTGAATAACATCAGTTAATAATGAATACAATGAGAATAGCAAAATTCTGAAAGTAAATATAAAAATAATTTTATTTCCAGTATTGACTGTTTTTTTCTCTATAAAAATATCCAAGCAATTCGTGTAAGGCTGTAACAAAAAATCCACACTGTTTATAATCCTCGACATACAATTTGCGAAGAAACAAAGCCTTTAAAAAGTGATTTTTCTAACCTATGGTAATTCTCTGCGTTATATTTGTTCAAATAAATGGTTTTCTCTTGTTTAAACAAGTGCATAAACATTACAAAATTTTAATGTAGATATGCACATAATAATAAATGATCAACAGCTTTTAATAATAAAATTTGCATTAAAATAAGACAGTTGGCTCTAATAATGCACAATTTTAGTTATGATGTTTCAATTTGTAAGGCTTTCATAATAAAACCGATAACAACGAAATCAGGTATTTTTAAAAAACGATATTTGCCTCAAAATAACACCACAAAATCTTGCCATTATGGATATGCCAAGAAGATATACGAGACGGCTCAGCGAATCAGGATACTAAGACTGTGAGGGGCAGAGTTGACGGCGCACCGAATTATTCTTCACCTGGGAAGTTAGAATTAAACAGTCACATTGTGATGAAAATATATGGGCCCATGTAGTAGACAATGGATTCTGGATGATCCTGATTTACAATATCATGAGGGAGTATCATCTGTTATCTGAGGTATTCAGATTTAACAGCCACACTATCATGGCAACTATGCGCACGTGAAAATAATTATAAACAGTGGACAAGGGGTTCTGGTCGATCGTGATATACCACCGTGTGATTGTCAGACAGGCACAGAAAGAACCAACGCCTGCCTGGGCCGCCAACCAGCGAAACGTGGCAACTTCACTAGAGCACTAATTTTAGTCCTGCCATGGTCGATTTCATTTATGGTTTGAGGTGTTGCAAATAAGACGTTTTTTGAACCGTGCTGCATTTTAACTCGACTCAGCGCTTATTTCGTTATCACAACCAACGAGCTGCAGGTTTTGTGTTTGACTATAGAAATGAGAACCATACATATCCTACGTATTAACAGTAGCACGGTTTACGAATTAGTTACACACAGCGTACAGTGCCGTTCAGCAATAACCTTCGTTTGCAAATATGGGCGCTGGGTCTGAACAGATTACTCCATCAGAAGTTTTCCCAGGCATCTAGCACAGGAAAATATGTCGTACAGATGGCCTGTACATGTCCTGTCGCCAACACCTTGAACTCGTCGCATTTTCTGCAGTGCAGTCCGCAGAGAGCGACGTGGAATGCTACGGATTGGCGAAGTATTATCTAGTGATGAATCACGCTTTCTTTGATGAGTGACCCTCGTGCCAGAGTCTGTAGGACCGCAGGTGAGTGTTACAAGCCCTTCCTCAATGTACACCAGCACACACACCCTAGTAGGTACCGGCTTGATGGTCTGGGGAGGCCATCACATATGTCCACCGTTTATCATTGGATTTGATGTGACAGGAATTAAATATACATCGGTACATCGAAGATATCGTGCGCACCCCCGTATGTTAGGTCCATCCAGTGGCTTGTGCAGGCCCAATTTTCGGAGGGGCGACTGAAAGATCAGGGGGTTTCTTTCGTGTGGGGAGGGGACTGCTATAAATATAAGGCTTACTGATGGACATCAATAAAGTAAGGATCTAGCTGTTTCGCCTAGGGAAATTTTTTTAACTTCGAGATTAAAATTAATTTGCAATTAAAAACATTTAATAAAAAATTAATGCATGTTCTTCTGACACTAATACGATTTTTAGCTGAAATATGGAAATACATATTTACAGATACGTTCGACAAACTTCAATATCTTATTTATACATGTCACAAAATTAAAATCATCAAAATTAAACTTTCATCTCTCCTCATGCAAGGCCAGCGAGGCACGGAAGTTATTTTTCAACTGACAATATTATACTGCGTTATCCATCGAAAATGTGGGTTCTCGGGGGAGGCGATCGCCCGGAAAGCACCGCTTGTGTACGCCCCTGGGTGTAACTTTCCTGGCTGATTGCCCGGTAGCCAGCTCCAAGCAATTTGAAGCTCGCCCGCAGAAAGGTCTGGTTTCCCAGGATCGTTTACGTCACGTCTGAATATTTACGCGGCCTTCCCGATCACCTGATTTATCGCCATCGAAAGTTCGTGGGATTGTTTGAGATTGCAGCTTCCTCCACATCGATGTGATTTAATGGTTTTATTTTTAGCTCAATTTAGTTTTAAAAACGTCGTATTTGAGTGTTATTGTTTTTATTGCTCTGGATGCTCTATAAAGTTAACAAATATGCATATTTGAACACATATTCAAATATCATTAATAATGCCTACCATTGTATTAAAAATAAAATTTCAAAGACATTAAATCATATTTCCAGATATTAAAATATTTTCGGGTACATACATTTGAGTTTCTAGACTATGTGTATTCTTTTTGGGCTGCATCTTCCAGACATATTTAGAATATAATTTTTTTAGAAAAATTAATTGAAGTTTTTCTGAAAAAAAAAAAAATATATATATATTTGCTAATTATATTTAATTTCGTTTCAAATTTAATTCGTGGTATGCGATGTATTGACATACATTTCAGAGTTATTTTCGTTTTAACTACTATTCACTATATAATCTTGTCTCTTCCGTAATGTTATATGGCCGTAGTCGCAAGGGCCTAGTCCTCACTTAATGACAAACTGGGCTAGCGGTGGCTCCACACCCATTCTACGTCATGACTCGTCATTCCAGCACCGACACAAAAACTCGGCTCTCTCAAATGAAGACGAATTTGTATGTGGGCAGTCATTTAAGAAGCGTATATTTAACCTAAATAGTTAAATTCAAAAACGAGATTATTTACACGCAGTGAAAGAACACTGTAAACACAAAAAACACACACCTTTGAGATTTTATGTGTGTGTGTGTTTATATATATATATATGTGTGTGTGTGTGAGAGTGTGTTACATCTTAGAATGGACAGTGCATAGATCGTTTAGTGGCTGTAGCCGCCATAACGCCCATATTAGAAACGATACGTGTTAATTAATAATGCACCAACAAAGTGCGTGCTTCACGTCTTGCAGTTAATGCCCAGAAAAACTGGCGGGAACTCCACTTGCGTGCTGACTAGGTGCTTGTGAAATGAGTCATGGTGTAGGGCGAGAATCGTCACCACTTCGGCCTACTCGACACACGAACGTGACCTAAGTGTGTACGGCCACCGCGAAACTGGAGCTATTTTCGCGTTTGACGCCCAGAAACGTGGGCGCGATTACTACCTCATGAGTACCATCGCTGCTATAGGCTATTTACGGTAACGTGAGCCCTTTCGAAAGCTTTCTCATGTGGAATAAAAGGCAGTCAATATATTTTACTTTAGCTTGTACGTTAACTTCCAAGTTTGGTAGAATCTACGCACTTTTTATTACTTACATAGAAATATTTATTTGAAAAGGTGGTTAAATGATAATAATTGGCTGACAGGAAAAAAGTAACTAGGGCCTCTATAGTGCGTGCTCACTTTACCGTGAACAGCCTTTACGCGCAAGGCTCGGACGGTTTACAAATAATATATATTACACGCAAGTAGTATCAAAATGCCGATTCGAGCGCAGCCCCCAGTTATCAGAAAACCAACGGTAATTGAAATGCTCGAGCCATCAGAAAACCATCAGAAAAATCCCTCTTAATTTTCTGATCCAAAACATCAACTGCCGAATCGATCGCAGCCGCAAAAAGTGACTACAAAAGTTGCGTTTGGGAGCAGCCGAAAAAAAGCGACTTCAAAAAGTTGCGTTTGGGAGCAGCAGCAAAAAAAAAAAAAAAAAAAAAAAAAAAAAAAAAGAATGGCTCAAGAAATTTGAATGCATAAAAAATAAAATGTTGTATATAATAAAGATGGATATCAGTTGCTAAATGTATTAAACGGAACCAAACAATTTAAGAAACATTCCGAACTTACAATTGGACAGTCCTATCCCATAAACCATGCTGAAATAAATTATACACAGTATGGATACAAAGTGGTAATTACTTCTGGAAATTTTAAAGTAACCTTACCAGACAGATATGTTCAGATTTTTAGTGAAAAAGTTTTAGATGATGTTAATCGTGGAGGTATAAGTTTTGCGTATGATGGAATGGCAGACTGTGTTGTTAAACAAATGCATTCTATACGGTTTTTTAAAGAGTAAATGATCGTCTTCGTATAATTAGACATCAGTTGATTTTTATTTGTGCTCATATATCTATAAAGTTTTAATGGTTAACCAATTATTAAAACACAATTATCGCTCTGACTTCGGCAATGTGCTACAACATAGTCTAATTAAAAATTTAGATATGCATCTCCAAATTCGACATATCAAAGTAGCCGAAACATTGAATTCTTATATAAAATCTTTCATTGCACTTTTTATAGAAATAATATTCATCTTTATCACATGAAACGTTAATATATTTTAAACTATTTACGTTATTATATATAGAATATGACTACTTCCAGCCCAAAAAAAATATCTACGGTCTAATCTCTAATACCACTGTTCTTTCAGACAAATCAAAGTTAATTAACTTACCTTTTTCATCCTTAATTTCAACTACTATTTCATTAACTTGATTTGATTGCACTGGGAAAAATAATGGATAAGCTGGTTCGTAATAGATCATGTCGCCAAATCCAAATGTTGTTCTTGGTTTAAAAGTGACAATTATGCTAGTTCCCTATGGTTATTTTCATCATGTTTTAATATCATACCATTTACTATATTACAGTGTATATTTATTGTTTCAAATGGAGCCAATTATGGAATTGTATCACCATAATGATCCACATTTGATTTCAGAGATATATTTTCTACGAAACCCAAAAGTTTTCCTATTGAACCCAGTTTTCCAAACTGTAATTTAAGCGTACATTTTACTTTCACTCTGTTTGTTATTTTATTCAATTCGAAAGATATATAATTTTCTTTCCCACCCACTGAATCTACACTAAATGAAAAATATGCTTTTATAGTTTTTTCAAGATCTTTTAAGCTATATTGACCTACTGGAATATCAATTGCTGATTCCATATCATTCTGGCCCACAAAATATAGCTTATTTCTCCAAGAGATAATGTTATGTGTTAGATAAGTTGTATAGAACTGAACTAAAGCCAATGAGTGTCCCTCTATCTCTAAAGGGTAATGTAGTATTTTATTCAACACGGATTTGTTATCTGTTAGTTTGAATATTTTACTCATTTATTATATTATTTAAAAATCTATTAATAAATGAACAAGAAACATGTAGACTGGGACATTAAAATAAGAATACCAGACAAGACTGTATCGACAAAACGTCATGGTGAATTATTACCTAATAATATTAGATGCTTGATAGTAGGTCCTAGTAACTGTGGAAAAATTACACTTATGATAGATAATTTTATATATGCTCAGGGATGGTGGGACTTTGGTACTCTCTATGTATGTTCAAAAAGTCCGGACCAACCAAAATATATCAATTTAAAGAAAGATGTAGATGTATCATCAAAATTATTAAATGATCCGATAGCATACTTCTTTCCATCAAATGAAGAAATTGTTGATGTAAATGAATGTCATAAAGAGTCTGTAGTTGTTTTCGATGACATCATACTTGAAAATCAATATTTTCCCCATACTTTGGTTTCATTATGTTATAGTGAAAATCATACGTTAAGACTTTCGATAGATCAAGTATACTCATTCAAACATAAATGGGTTTGTTAATGCACAGTTTTGTTTTAATCATATGAACTGCAACAAAAGAGTTAGTAAATATAGTTCTAACTTTAAAGTTTGGTTTAGCCACTAGTTTATCCATTTACTTACTTGTGCGCAACCATATATCCACTCTGTTTCTATAACTCTCCATTGTTTTTCCAAAAATGGAATTGTTCATTTGCTTGTAGAAATCTTTTTCAAAGTCATTTGTAAACATTTTTCGCATATTTGTGTTTAGATCAATATAGGACTTGATCAAACTGATTGATCAAACTCCAGAACTCTATGGATCTTTTTCAACTTCATTCCGAGATATAGACATTGCTTAAGATTTACATAGTGTAATACATATTTCTCTTTGCCATTCAGACTAGTCAAGAGTTTGGGGTTTTTTGAACCTTCTGGTATTTTATTCTCTGGTGCCAATGGCAGATCTTTGTGGAGATCGTGTAGTTCATGTGGGTATTCCAAATCAACTTCCAATATATAACCTTTGCTAGAATCATCCTCTATTTTTGTTACATCTATAATTGTAATCTTCCACTTAAACCCAACATATGGTAAATACTGGCTCATAGCCCGTCCATATAAGCTATTGGCGTCCAGATATGTAAGATAAAAGATTTCCTTTATACTATCATAATCATTTATATATTTATTATTTGCTATAGCCTATCGCTTACAACATTGTGAAATTCCACCACGAACACCATTTTCTATCATCAAAATAATATCGTAATCTGTTAATAATTCTAGATCTATTTTTTATGTTTGAGCATAGCATCCCACACTAACCCTGGGGCTGTGAAATACCATGCTGGATCTAGCTTATATGTTTTGAGACACACATCTCTAAAATTTTCCATTATATCGGACAATATCAATACATAAGATTTGTTATAGAGTTATGTGTACTCTCTTAGAGATCTTATGTTGAATTTTTCCCACACCTTTCTTGCAAATTTGTAATCTTCATCTGTAATGCCACATTTATTGAGTTTGTTGTAAAATGTATCTTTAGATGGAAGTGATGTCTCACAAAATATTTCAGCACTATCCATGTAGTCATATGGGTAAACAGCTTTTCTTGTAATGAAGTCAAGAAGTTCATTGGAAAAAATGCTTACATGTTTCTCAGAATTGGCTTCTGGAAAGGTTTCTAGAGAGTTTATCGATACTACTAGCCATAAATTTAAATGAGTCAATAAATCTAATATTTACACTTTCACATACATGTTTCGTAAAAGAAATATATTCTTCTTCATTGTTGGGAATTAGATCAATTTTATTTTCATTGATGCCAAGATCTCTTATGAATAAATGTGTGTCATAACCAGATTGAGTGTGTATAAACACTGGGACAAAACATGGATTTCTATACGATAAGTTACAATCTCTGTGTGTAGCTCCCCTAAATTTCCCCGTATGATGATCATGAAATCTCACAGAATCACCATTCAAAGACTTTTCACATATATGACAATAGGTAGCTGTATCACAAATAATCTCTTCTTTCTTAGTTAGTGGAAGCATTGGTTTTTCATTTGTGTATATATCACCAATAGATTTTGCTTCTTCCATTAGCATTTTAACGAATACAGTAGATGCTGGTAGTTTATAGTATCCATGTTCATATTTTACATAGTAACAGAAGCTAATAGGCTCGTGTTTTTGGTATGGTTTCGTGTATCAATCGTCGGGGTTTGGTTAGCAAGTGTCAATTTTAGTTAACAAACATTAAAAATCAGCATATATCACAAACGGAACTCTCAAAGAATAATTTTGGTTTTTAAAACTTAATATGTCATTTTTTCCTTTAGATGGTAGTTCAACTCTAACACCATTGTGATCTTGACAGTCTTGTTCGTGATCTTTTAGGTTACTTACAGAGTAGAAATGTTGCAAACATCTATCGCATATAAATATTTTGTGACCATTATTTGTTACTTGTGATGTGACAAGTCTCGAAAGACTTTTTATCCAGCAGTAGTGGTCGTTCTATTCGGCTTTGATATAGAGTAGGTTTATGTGCTTATCTGTCTTATTTTTTGTTGTTTTTAATGGACAGATTGTATATTTCTTTGTACCATCTTCTTCTTTGTATGCATATACATTAATAGAAATTCCACTTCTCTTCTCAAAGGTTGGTATGCTATCCAATTTCATTGGAAATTCCAAACCCTTAAGTGCATCATCAAACTCATGTTCGTAAGCTATGTATTTATTCACTCTTTGAGGGTCTTTTTGTACTTGATGCAATGCAGATAGAACTGACCACAAAAAACATTTTTGATCATTGTTCTTGACGTTAATTACCTCCTGCTTTGCTTTAATTTTTTTTCTGGGAGATCAACATAAGAACTGTCCTTGAATGGTACATATTCATTTATTCGTACTTCTAGTTTAAATATTCTATTGAGTACCCACTGAGATCCCTTTGCTTCGAAAGCCCCATCTCAGCTGTGATTTTCGATATGCTGTCGGAATAATATTCTTCCAGATCAGTCGATTTCAGTATAATGTCGTTATTTGTTTTAAAGGAGCTTTTTACATATTCAATATTCTCACCAATTCCCCTTTTGTACTCAACGAAGAGTTTTATGTTCACTTTGAGTGATTTTAAATGTTTACTAATTAGTCCCATAACAGTTTCTTTTACATCGTTTAGGAAATGATTTGGGTCTTTGTATGCATTCACATTCTTTACAGCATAAGTCTTGATCCTACTTTGAAATGCTGTTTCGATTTCTTCTACACTGAATCTGGGTGTGTACTTATGAATTTTACTTGTCAAGTTACTTCTTATGAGAGACGGTTTGTAATAGTGTATACAAGTTTCACGATTGACATACTTCTCTTGAGATTTCATCTTCTTTCTTTCTGCAAAAAAATCTTTCTTAAACTTATATTCTTTCCAAACATTACCAGTTGCGTTAGCCTTTTTCATTGCCATGGTCGACATCATTTGATTTTTATTTGCGCCCATCTTTATAATATACAACATTTTATTTTTTACGCATTCAAATTTCTTGAGCCACTCTTTTTTTTTGCTGCTGCTCCCAAACGCAACTTTTTGTAGTCACTTTTTTGCGGCTGCTCCCAAACTTAACTTTTGTAGTCACTTTTTACGGCTGTTCCCAAACGCAACTTTTTAGTCACTTTTTGCGGCTGCGCTCGATTCGGCATTTGATGTTTTGGATCAGAAAATTAAGAGGGATTTTTTCTAATGGTTTTCTGGTGGCTCGAGCATTTCATTTACCGTTGGTTTTCTGATAACTGGGGGCTGCTCTCGAATCGGCAACTTCATACTACTCACGCATAATATCTCTTGAAGTTACAATTTTGTCCTCGTGTAGAGTACGTTTCATTGTGTAGTTAAACACCCTGGGGATAATTTTAATAGTTTAGTCAAAAAAGCGTTAAAGACTGTTCACGACAAAGTGAACACTTTTAAAATGAACCTTAGAAAATAGTAACTGCCTCTACCTGCATATATTTTAACGGGTGCTCTAAGTGACACGTGCCCAGTAAAGTTGGTAACTATGGATGGGAAGTATTTCCATATATTTACGTCAAATAAAAAGTGTTACGTAACCATGTCTAATCGATTAAGTTCATTTCTTTCGCTCGATGTTTTTTTTATGCAAAGAAGTGTATAACAGGGAGGCAACCAGCTTAAGTTCGCGTGCGCATTTTCAAGTCCGCTAATGAGACGGCCGTGAAGTAGGTCGATAATCTCCTCTCAGTAACAACACTGGCTGCGCAACGAATTGGGACCGTAAGATATTAAGATAACCTTTGGTATACGCTGTTCACGGTAAAATGAATACTTTTGAAAGCCCTGCTAAATATCTACTTGATTGCACGTTGTCTAGTCTTACGATCTATGTAAAATTAGCAATGTGATGGGCCTCATCACTTTATTCATGCATCGGTCCAGTGAAATTATGAAATTATTAGAAAAGTAAATATTTCTAATTTTTACACTTAGATACATTTAAAAGTCCAGAAAGCGAAATGAATAATTTTAGTCGTCACAAATGGTTACCTAACACTTTTTATTCCACTTAGATATATGGAACTATTTTTCCTCCAGCGTGACCAACATTACTGGGCGCATGTCACTCATTGCGCCCGTTATAATATATATGCTGGTAGGATCAGTGACTTTTTTATAAAGTTGATTTCAAAATTGCTCACTTTACCGCGAGCAGCCTTTAACAAGTTACACTGAAAACTAATTTTAGGCCCACAAATTACTTCTACGTGTAAAATTATATCAAAGACGAAGTGTATTAAAGACGTCTGTGCATGACGTCACATATACTTACGTTTCCTTTCGCTTGCGTCCCAGCAGGAGTTAATTAGACACGCCCTGGAAAAGAATTAGTGATAGGGGCCAATGAACAAACGTGATTCACTGACGGAGTGTACAGGTAACACTTACGTGTTCATAAACAGTTGTTTGTCTTATTATCGCCACAGGAACTATAGGCCAATTCTCAACATTCAGTCTTTTCGATGGCTCAGTCCTTGTGGCCCATTAAATAGGTATATAGCTTCAATCAGACGTTTACAACTAGTGAAGGAATAACCTGTTTCTTTTTCTAGTATATTCAAGAATGAGTATAACACTGGTAAAATGATACAAGGAATAGTAGCAAAGAGTGTTTGTGGAATGACGGTAGCTGCCGTGTCTGCTATAGCTGACTCAGTGTCAATCGACCACTTGTGAACCAACGTTTGAAAGAAAAGAATCGTATTCCTTACTGCATGCTTAGTAGCGGAAACACTTAGCGACATGCTCCGAGTGAAGTTGCAGCAATGTACGGAAAGTATCTCCATGTATAAGCACCATATTCACATATAATCTAAAACAAATTTGTTGACATAAGATTTTTTTTTGGCTTCTCTTCGTATTGTGCAGATAAAGAAAAAAAGTTGCATAGTAGTGACGCATACTTTTATCCTTGACTTTACCATGGTATCAGTTGATCGATGCGCGATTATTGTTGTCAGGTTGCGCGTGGCGTATGGTTGCGAAACGAGCGGAAAGTAGATCCTAAACCGGTCTTCAAAAGTTCTCAGTGAACTGCGAATAGCCACTAATTCCTATGAGTCCTCCAATGAAGGGTATTGAGGGGCAGAAATCACCCGTCAACAACTCAGGTGCAAGTCTCTAAGTGTCTCTCTAAGTTGCCACTATACTCTAATAAACTGTTCACAAATTTACGAACTCGCTGTATACGCGTATTAACAAAATACGTACAGTAGAGGTTTTCTTTGTATACTCCTATGGTAGCATTTTCGTATGTGGGAATCGGGCCGGACTATCCCACTGGTCGGCGGGTTTTCTCGGGGATCTCCCATTTTCCCCGCCCTTTAATTCCGGCGCTGCTCCATACTTAGCTCAATCAACCTCGTCGGCTCTCAAGACCTTGCTGTTAGAGTCGTCCGAATCTCTTCACTCATTCTTCATTCTATGGTAGCTTCCCTGTATTTTTCAGCAATCAGTCAAATGTGTAGTGGAATTTCCATTATTGTACCGTATATCAGTATTTCTGTATTTGCAGCATGATGTCTGGTAAATTTTCCATACTACAGGACTTTCACAGTAGACTGAGCACTTTTGAAACCCCTGCTTGGCATCTATTTCCGCTCTCAATTTGTATCCTTTCGCTACATGAAAAGTAAACATATCCATGCACCGTATCACTTTATTCATACGTCATTCAAGTGGAAACCAAGAAATTTTTAAGAAAGTAAATGCGTTAATCACGTGCATATTTGTTCTCTAATGCGTATCTGTACATAGTATAAAACTAATTCTCCCGGCCGTGTGTGTCTGTGTATTCGGATAAGGCTTATAAATTACTGTATGGATTTTAATGCGGTTTTAACCATAATTTAGATAATTTCTCGAGGAAGGTGTAGGTATATAATAAATTAATATTTAATGTAAGTATAATAGAGGAATGTTAACATTTTATAATCAAGTCGGAAAAAGCCGCTTTTCGGGCACTTACATAGCTTACCCTGACTAAACCATAAGAGATACACCAAATTAATGTACTACAGAATTGTAGATCTCAAAAAGGTATACATAAAACCGTGACAGCATATGTTTATCTTTTAAGGATGACCCACAGTAACTATTTTTGTCTTTTTAAAAATAGGAGATAACTTACGAAGACTTTTTGAACAACATAGTATTAATCCTATGTTAGTTACGTTAAGCAACTAACCTATATAATTGCTGTAAACCTAAACAACGCCATATTTGTAAATCGCACACGAACGAGGCTGGGCTGGGTCGCTGGCAAAACATAAATACTTTTACTTCAGTAGCCATATATTTTCATTGTACACACAGGTTTGGAACTATTTTTGTTGAATTGCTGTCAACTTAACTGTAGTATATGTGCAGTCATCTGCAGTGAATTTTTTCGATGGTTGATTAAAAATGTACTCACTTTACCGTGAACAGCCTTGAATTATAGGTTACTGATCGATATTGCTATTATCACCCCGCAGTCGTAAGCATAACAAATTTAATTTATCTCTTCATGATATTCATTATGTCGAAAATAATTATGTCAAGTGAAGCTCTTCTAATAGAACGTTTGGGAAGCTCTGTCGACGGAAAATTTTGTTAAACCTCCTGAAAGGGAAACTTAATAGTTTTGATTTCAGGTGTGAAAATGCAGCAAGCAGTTAGAAAATTTACGTAATACCAGAAGCAGCCAAAAAGTATTAGCCAAGGAAAGGCGCCAAATGGAAAGAATATGTTTTTTAACCGCCCAAAATACCAACCGTTATGCAAAATTAAAACAAAATTTGTATCAACGGGTGGTTACAAGAAACCTGAAATAACATTACTAATCACATATTTAAAATACATAAATTAAATTTCGGAAGACTTTTACGTCACTGTGCCGTGATATTCACTCTAATCATTGTTATAAGATACATCAAACAATATACCTCGTTGAACTATAAACAAAATACGTCCTTCCCATGTCGAAATGATGGAAAATGAGTCTGTACTAGCTTTACGCTACGACAATTCGACGTATATGTGAACATTGCAATACTTTCATATTATATATTTATATTTTACAAGTAGATTAGTCAATGTTTTTTCAACACTGTCACAGTAAGTTTTATTATTTTTTAAACTATGGGTACGCCCGTGACCGTTTTTTGTTAGTGGTCACGTGCCTAGAATAGTTAAGATGTTACAAATGTTTGTTATCATACAAAAACTGAAAAAAAATATGATGTGAAATTAACTCAACGTTGGATATAGTTATATCCACTAAGCCACTGTGGCTCCACTTGGTATCGCTCTATCCACTGAGCCACTAAGGCCCCATTTGATATATCTCTATCCACTGGACCACTGCGATTCCACTTGATATTGTCCTATCCACTGTGCCACTACGGTCCTACTTGGAATCGCTCTATCCACTGAGCCACTAAGGCCCCATTTGATATATCTCTATCCACTGGACAACTGCGACTCAACTTGATATTGTCCTATCCACTGTGCCACTGCGGTCCTACTTGGAATCGCTCTAGCCACTGAGCCACTAAGGCCTCACTTGATGAAAAAGGAACTCAACATTAAAGTGAAACAATTAAAGTAAACAAAAATTATATTCCATTACCTTCATATCTCTATGCAACAATCTCTATGCATTAATATGAAACTTTCATAGGAAAAGTAATTAAAAAATGAGTTTTTAGGGTCAAAAGTCATGATTTCCTAATCTGATCTTGCTGACCTGTATTAGACCCTGAGGACTCGCTCTGCAAAATTTGAAGAACTTTTGTCGAGTTTCAAGGGACTTAGAAATATTAAAGACGGACAGAGATCGTCTCCTTATATAGTAGGAGGATGTGTTTCGACACGAGAAACGATACATATATATGTGCGTGTGTGTGTGTATGCGTGTGTGTATTTATATATAAAACACAAGAAACAGTTGAGCGTAGCAGCAAACAAGCGCACATCGACAGAAAAAAAAAAACATCAATTTCTGCTTGCTAGACCTTTTTGCGAGGCTATATAAAAATATATCTCACAACCTAAACTGCTCCGAGGCAATTGTACGATCGATTTTAACAACGTTTTAACTAAGTCAAACAAAAGTTGTATTAAGTTTTCCATACTAGTTTGAAGAAACATGCAGACAAAATCTCCTTCGTTACGTCAAGAATGTATTGTCAGCTGTTGTGAAGATTCGTAACGATATGAAACTGTTGTGAACAAAACGCCACGTAACTCTGAGCCGATGTCAGTTGCTTTTCCATTGTTCTGGTACTCTAATCGAATAAATGGGAAAATTAACTTTATAAAATGTTTTATTTCTTCAAAACTCTAGAAGGAAAATATTTGTATCATGAACGCTCTTAAGAGGCACCAGTCACTGCCACCTTGATTTTATATAATTTAAACCACAGTCTACTTAAAAGACAAGGTAGCTGTAATAATTGTATAAAATTTGAGAATATTTCAATAAGTTACACTTTGTCATGCAAAACATTTCGTTCACTCTTTTTAAATGCAATTTCGTACGGACGATGGATAAATTCAAAATGGCGGAGGCTGATTCCCCTAACTAAGTTTATTTCGACTACAGGTTCGGAACAAAACGTGATTTCTTATGCGAGAGTTTGGCGTAAAGAAAATGTACTCCCCGCTAGGTGAACAGTGTTCCAAAGCGCAATTTTTAACTAAAATGTGAAGGTACGTGAATAATAAAAGAGAAAAATGTTTACTTAGTTACGAAATTATTTTACATATATTTGATTTATAATTATTGCAATTACCATTTTTTTAACATAGAAAAAAGCGAAAATCTGGTTCCTTGCCGACACCAGCGCTTACCCGGTGGAGAAATTCCCTTTTAACATTGATCTTCCCAACCTGTATAGGCTGTTCACGGTAAAGTGAGCACTTTAGAACGACCTCTCATTTGGAAAAATAGTGAACACACATTTTTAATTTTACCCTTAGACGTTAATTTCCGAGTGCGGTGGAACATACACACTGTGTTAATTACTTACATTACAATACTTATTTAAAAAGGTGGTTAAAGGAAGAAATATGGCTGAAAGGAAAAAGTAACTAGGGCCTCAAAAGTGCTCACATTGCGGTGAACAGCCTATAGTAGAAGTGGCCTAACCAACCGAAGGCGGTAAGAGAGTGCGCAGAGTGTAGGGTGCAGAGAGGCGCGACCTTGCGAAGGCCGAGGTGCGGAGGTGATGAATCACTTGCGTGGGGTGTCGTTGACGGGTGGCTGCCTGAATTAGCTGTGGACGGGGTCTTGTGGCGGGGCGCCGCTACGAATAGTAGTCGTGACTCTGCGCCAGGGCGGCATGATGCACCCGTGACGTGGCGCCAGCCTGCATTTCTTCCCCTCAAAAAACCACCTGCAACCCCCTACACAATTCTGCATTGTTATTCAGCTGAGAAAACTGGACAATTTTATGCTAACTATGAAAAGTTTAAACTTTTCTACCTCCACGGAAGTATTGGGATTGATCGAAGGATTGGGATGGATTGCTGTGGATTGTCGAGTAGGATTGCGGACGATGATTGCGGAGCGGATTGAGGGGCGGATTGCAAAGAACATTGATGGAAAGATTGGGAGATTGATCGAAATATTGCGAAGGATTGATGGAAATATTGAAAGTTTGTGGAACATGTGAAGCTTGTAGAGCGATTGTGGAGCATGTGGAGTGATTGTGGAGGGGATTGCGTAGCAGATTGTGGAGCCGATTTTGAAGTGGATTGCGGAACGGATTGTGGAGCGAATTGATGGAAAGATTGTGAGATTGATATAAAGCTTGCGAAAGATTAAAGGGAAGATTGAAGGATTAATAGAAAGATTGACAAATATTGACGGTAAGATTGCTGAGAATTGGTGAGGATTGATTGCGGATTTGCGAAGAGTGTGGATTATTGATGGTAATATTGGAAGACTAATGGATTGATCCAAATAGTGATGCAAAGATTAGGCGATTGACAAATTGATGGTCAAGAAGAGCATGAAAGTTAAGACTGTTTATCACGCTCGTACATTCCAAGTCGTCACCGCCTGGCAGTACTGGCGTTTAAATTAACGACAATTAAGCCTATAAGAGTGTTGGTAGATGCTGATCCATAACATGAGTAGTTGGAAAAGGAGCGTTCTGCCGCAAGTGGCTCCTGGTTGGGGACAAGGGGACGAGGCAGCCATCTTGGATGTGTATACCTCCTGCTCTGCCAATCTTGTCCACCATCTTGGAGGTCGTGCTGTCTACCAAAATGTTGGCACTTTCTATCAAATGGTGACACTATCTAGCAAAATGGCGGCACTGCCTAGCCAAATGGTGGCCAAAGCAAAACTTCTGGAAGTGGTACTGTCTAGCAAAATAGCGGTGCTTTCTAGCTAAATGGCAGCACTGCCTAGCAACATGGTGGCCAATGCAGAACTTCCAGCTCTGTAAATCTGGCCCGCCATCTTGGAAGTGGCACTTTCTAACGAAATGGTGGCCAATGTACTGTCTTGCAAAATTGTGTCCAGAGTACTGTCTAGCAAAATGACCGCCAATATACTGTCTAGCAAAATGACAGCAGTGCATAACAAAATGGCAGCCAATGCAATGCCTAGCAAAATTGCATCCAATGATAGCACCCAATACACTGTCTAGCTAAATTGTGGTGTGTGCGGTGCTATCTGCGGTGCTATGCTTACTGCCTAGCAAAATGATATCCAATGATACCATCCAATGCACTGTCTAGATAAACTGCGATGCGTGCGGTACTAACTGTGGTGCTATGCTAACTGCCTAGCGAAATTGCGACCAATTGTGATCAGCAAAATGACAGTTAATGCACTACATAGAAAAATGGCTGCCAATACACTGCCTAGCAAAATGGCAGGAAATTCACTGTTTAGCAAAATGGCTGCCAAAGCACTGCTTAGCAAAATGATAGAGTGTTCGAAGAGACTTGAGGAGGGGGCAGTGTTACTGTCATGTCCCCAGACCGAAGTCACCCAGCACTGACCAATGAAGGCCGTGTCTCCAGACCGAAGCCACCCAGCCAATCACCTCGTCGGGGTCCCCACAGCGAAGCCACCTTGGAAGTCTCACTGACTATCAAGATATCGTCAGGGTCCCCAAAGCGAAGCCATCTTAGCACTGACTAGCAAAATGGCGCCAGAGTATGTTCACCACCAGGTGCTTGGGACTGAGGACCCAAGGACACCCGGTCACCATCCTGGAAGACGTCACGAGGGAAAAAATTCATGTTTGCATGATTTTTCCTCATGCTTGTGGCACCCATCTTGGATGTGCACCTCCTGCTCTGTCATTCCGGTCGGTGTACTCTGGGTAATCCCAACCGTGTTTTCTGTTCCACTAAAAGTATGCACTTCCCGCTCACGCATTCTGTGTGAAGGAGACCCCATTCCAAGGCACCTGCCAACCTCGGGTCAAGTATGACCTCTGCTTACATATAAGGATAGTTGGCTGTAATTTCCGAACCGTGTGAGATACAATTATCTCTCTTGCACGACCGTCCTGGGTCAGAACGTCATCTGTGTCACCCAAGTATAACCAGCCAACAGCAAAAACATGTCCGACCCCGTCGCCGCACGAGTAGCTTGTAATGCTGCGGTCGACCGACAGCATGCAATTCGAAGGATGGTACTAGCTGCGAGAGAGAGGGTGAGAGATGCCAGGGTGGTAGGCCATTCGAGTGCATGTTCCGAAATAAATAATGTACCCTGATGACAGCGGAGACAGTGCACCATTCTTGAAAATAAGATATCGCAGGTTCAATTCTCCGTAGAGAATGAGAGAGTCTAATCATTTTACAGGTAATGCACGGCGACATGAAAGTAGTAATTACATGTTCATCCGCAGTAAACAGACAATCATTCGTCGGGGGAAGTAAGACCACACTGCCAAACGTCACGAAGCCATCGACTACAAGACCTACCCATATGGTGCGAGCCAAATAAGTATATGTCTGTCATGCAAATAGAAGGAAGTGTTGTTTTGGTATTTACTTACGGTTCTGGCACTAGGTATATAGTGTATGTACATGTTGTCAAGGGTCGTGGTGTAATTGCTGTGTTGCTTTCTTGGTCGGTAATGTATACCGTGCACGGAAAGGCAGGACGGTCATTGTGCTCTGTGCTTTCAGTGAGTTCACGTCGACAGGATGCGCTCGCAGCCTACGGGTCTTCACTGCTACACCAGTTAAGGTAAACCTCTATTCTACATCTTATAAAAGCAGAGTACACAGTGAGTTGAAATGTTCGTCGTTCAACAGGAAGCGAGTGAAGTATTGTGGCAAGACATTCGCTAAGCGCACCGGTATCAGATATCATGAAGAGAGTCATTGTCAATTTGCCACCATCTACAAGACCTACCCATGTGTTAACTGCTGTGCGGTATATGTGATTAAGAGTGCCTGGAATTCTCACAGTAGGAAATTTTCTGCAAAAAAAACAGTCACCATTAATGTTTACTCTAATGAAGAATAAGTTGAGCATGTATCACGTATTAGTATGCGGTCTTTTGTCATGTCTGTAAAATAAAGGTAATGTGTTTATAGAAAAAAAATTACCAGATTTTGTCTAATTCTGAAAGAGAATTAATATTGTTTGTATAGTGACAAGTTTCGAAGTCAGCTCCCTACCGATGGCTGTTTGAACAATACACGAACAGATGCTCTCGCTATCTTTGTTACTCCAGTCGATCGCTAGAGTGCACGACCATCGTCTGCTAGGGTAGCGGAGGTCTTCAACCATCTTTGTTACCCCCCTGTCAGAGGGGGGTAACAAAGATGGTTGAAGATTACCGATGCCAATCGCTACGAGCACTCGCGTCGACACGCATGACCGAATTCCTACGTACAGCATGCAGAACACTCACCCATGGTTACCGTACACTATTTACCAGCGGTTATAATTTGAAGACACGCATTACATGACTTCTAAAGGCATATATTTAAACCAGTGGCCATGCAAGATACGGCAGCACTGCTACCTACTGATGATGTGAAATATAAATAGTTATAATCACCTACCAACCATCACGTATTGCACAAGCGACGAGCACTGTACATCACACCAGTCGATGCTAGACAAGACCATGCGTCTGAAAACTGACGAGGTAGCCTTGGTTAGTACAGCAGAATAGCAAACGATTTTACCCACATATACCCTCCGACCGAACTACGGAGGCGCACAAATTCCACAACCAACCACCACATAATGTACGAGCATCGAGAAACGTCCGTCACATTAGACTAAAATAAAAAATACTGTGAGTCAAGAAGCAGGTGTGGCGACGAGGTCGTTACTGCTACATACCGTTGCAAACAGATATAAAACAAAAATATATAATGAAATAAGATGTAAAGGAAACTAGTTATAAGCACTTACCAACCAACGCATACTGCATATGCAACGAGCGTTGTATGCCGAGTTATATGATGATGCTAATCAAGACCAGGCAGCTCTTGTTTAGTACGGTAGAGTAGCAAACGACTTCCTTACGAACTGAGTGAAACGAAACCGTCAAATTCAGAATACAGCCAACACTCTCAACACTAGCAGCACAACATGTCCGACCCGACCGACGACATTGAAGCTATTAGAAAATGTCTTCTTGCAGAAACAGCACTAATGACTTTCTGAAGTATTTTCCATCTTCGCTCGAGATTATGTTTGCTCTTCGAAATTCTAATAATTTTAACAAAGACAATTCCGTCAATTTCACATGATGTACATATTTTCATATTTTGTTGGTGGGAGTTCAACTTTTTGTATGCATTCTGTAAACATACATTGTAGGAACCATGACATTCAGCCATGGCATTGACCTTGGATGATGTCATGAGACCTTTACCTTGACCTGACCTTGGATCATGACATGTGACCTTTGCTAGGGATGAAGGAGGAAAAACCAATATTTTGCTTATAACACAATCGCGGGAACACTCTGAGGAAATCCATCCACCTTGACCTTGGATGATGTCAAATTGACTACTCTCATGTTGTATGTCCCACACAAGATGTTCTAGATGTGTCCAATCTGACAGTAAGCAGACACTGCTAGTGTGGCTGGCGTGGCCAGTCTTTGTTGGTATGTCGAGACGAGTGGCTGTGCAACAATGCCAGGAATGTTTACACGTATAGAGTTCGCAGACATTGCGATTGTTTACGGATACTGTGGCGGAAGCGGGCGTGGTGCAGAAGCTGATTATCCGCGCAGGTGGATTGGAAGAGGTGGGCCCGTCCCATGGCCGACGCGCTCTCCAGACCTCTCCCCGTTGAACTTTTTATTCTGGAGCTGCCTGAAGAGTGGGGTTTACAGAGGACAGCGATCAGACACACTAGAACAGTTGCTACAGGCGATAACTGACGCCACTAATAAACTCAGAACTGAACTTGCAGGCATGTAGTGGCAACACGCCATGGTAGGCTACAACGTATTGCAGCCTGTTTACGGTCAGATGGTGTATAGTTTGAACAGCTTGTGTGAGACATTCAATATAAATGTAGTCAGTTACATTAAAGACATTCAGTAATTCCAATTTGTGTTTTGTTGCATTTACGCCCCCGTAACGCTGAAATAGGTCTACATAGCATATGACAGTTTTTATTGATAATATGTCGGGTGAGTCGCGGAACATCCTGCATTTAGAAATATTTTTTAAAATCGGATAGTAAATACAGATTTACAATTTGACGTTCCCTATGCCTATAAAACTTATATGGCTACCAGAAACAAACATATGCTTGAAGAATTAGATGACGTAACTGCCGAGAACCTTCGGGTACGTTCGTCAATCCTGAGTCGACGGACAGAGCGAGGTGCCACAGTGGTGACTCCCTGGACTCGCATTCGGGAGGACCCGGGTTCGATTCCCGGTCCGGCCATCCTGATTTCGGTTTTCCATGCTTTTCCGAAATCACTCCAGGCGAATGCTTGGATGGGTCCCTAACAAAGGCCATGGCCTATTCCTTCCCCAGTCCCTCTTCACCGTGCAACTTGCACTGTCTCTAATGACCTCGCTGTCGACGAGATGTTAAGCACAACTACCTACCTGAGTCGACGGCGTCCGATCATCCCCTGAGTGGAGCCGAAGATTGCCGAGCTCGTTCGAGTCGAGCTGAAGACCGTCATCCACAGCTCCCAATAAAAAATGCATTGTCCGTGAATGTTCATAATCATACCACTTGGGCATTGTGTATCCTTCAGCCTCATGTCTTCATGAGTAGTTCTGAAGAGACAGTCGGTAGTAATATAAACACGTTATTGTCACACCTACTCTTACTGCAGTGTGTATACGAAATTACTCATTTCAACTGTAGCAGATTAAAAATATTTCGCACTTAATAAGACATTTAGAGGTGAATTGATATGTAAAATTCCTGGCAACATTTTTGAAGTTTTGTCAATCACTGTTGACAACATGTTTGCTATTACGGACGGGTATAATTCTGAAGAAGTGTTTTAAAGTATTCAATAAACTAATAACTAACATTTTCAGACGTTTCAAAGTTCAATACTTAGAAATTATTTTAGGTTTTCACCATTAGCAACGCTAAGATAAAAAATGACACCTAATTGTCGAAAATTTTCTCACATAATTCAATTTTACTGGTAATCAGTTACAACTTTTACTGTGAAATAATATAGAAGCTGCTGTATTACTCCCATTTACCAGCAACGTAATATCTGGTACGGAAAAAAAAACTATGAAAGTTCAATCCATCAACATTTATTTTGTGGCCGACCTCCCATTGCGCAGTTGGTGCGCTACCTGTGTGGGGTGAGGGATGATCTGGGTTCGAATTCTAGGTAAGGCATGAATGTTAGCTTTTAGGCCATAAGTTAGTTTATAGGCTGTCAAGCTTTCAGGCATAACACCGGGGGATATTAAAAATTCCTTTCCTATCCAATTTTCTTTTGTGTTGGTGAGTGAAGACGTGAATCTCTATGCTATTAATCAAGAACGAAAGTTCGCGCGTCTAACACTTTACGCCCAAATGAAGAGGGGGCGGGAGAACGAGCCTACAGGTTATCTATAGTGCCCCATGTGGAAGGGGGCTAGATATGGTTGCCAACACTTCACACCCACCATATCCGGGGAGGGGGTTAAGTCCCAGGCTTAAGGTTAGTGTATGCCATAAGAGTTGGGTTCGGGTGTACCATAATTACCGTACACAAGTTCATATACCCATTTGTCGCGTACCCTCAGGTCTTAAGTCTTTAATCTTACGTCTTACTTCTTACATCTCAAGTCTTAATTTTTAAGTCTTATATTCCCATTGCAACTGCAGGTCGGGATATGCGAGCGTACGCTGATAGGCTCTCGCGGATTCCGCGGGCCCGTCCCCTGGTGTTTATCTTTCAATCAGTAACGAACAGCTCTGTGCCCAATACAAAATCATAATGTACTGAACATAAAAATAATGACATGGTTGTTTTCAAAAACTTTAACAGTGCCGGCATTGACAGATCATTAGAATTTTTCGCTGCATTCGCGCTTGCAAAGGTGTTTCTTTCACACCAAGACAGGTCCTAGGTTCAAACCCTTGGTGAGGTATGGCTGCTTGATTGTATCACTTTTGCATATACATTTGGGAGGTTAATTTATAGTTCCAAAGCAGTTTCCAGTAAACGCCCTCTCCCCCTAATCCAAGTACAAAGCGGCAACGTTAATAAGCCAAATAAATTCTTATAAGGCATTGATCCCCATTGCACTTCTCTGATTTTACAGCTGACAACTGCAAAACAACTGAATTTCAAAGTTGGCGATGACCACATCGGTGAGAAGTCACGAGCGTGAAAGAAGTTAGCACCGAATGAATCCAAACTGAGAACCACCAACATTCTCTAACTATAAGATCGCGATGCTGACACCCCAAAAACGGCATCAATTAAAACTTTTTTCTTTTTTTTTTTCATCCCAAGGACGCGAAACTTTCTTGCTGATTTCTTGGTCACGTGTGAATATAAATCCGCTCGGAAGAAGTGTTGGGGCCTAAAGAGTAAGGCCGTGGTTGTACCGGCTGGAGAACTATTTCACTAAAACAAGTTCAGCTATTGAAGAGGTTACATTCCCTTAGAACGAGTTTCGATCGCAGTTGTTTCTCTTTCAAAGTGAGCAGTTTTCATAAGTAGTTCAAAAGTCTTCGCTTCTCCGCTTCTCTGCTGCGTTCCCATTGGCTACTTCGAAGTAAACAAGCCGTGTAATAAATATTGTTTAACGTTGAATGTACTAATACCTACCCATTATGACATTACAGTAAAAGTGTAGGTTTCATAACAATTAAAAAGATCAATAGTGATAAATGTCGGAGGCTATTATAGTTAAATATGATACATTTTAAGTTCCTTGTTTGTTGAGGTTAGAAATTCCATTGATTTCATTCTGCTTTGGGCGTGTGACCGCGAAAACACGTTCTGTTTTTTAAACTTGTTCAGGCATGGCTACCGAATGTACGTATTTAGCTGAATGTGTTCAACAGAACTCGTATAGTCACTGTCTAACTGTCGAAAAAAAGTATCTTATCGCGGATGCTGGGCGGGGAAATGGAAGGTAGGTTTAGACTGGCTCACGTGGTCGAACTTTGACCGCGCCATTGTTCGGAAGTTTTGATAGCGCTCCCGTGTGTTACTTGGCGCCTGCCGCCGGGCAGTCGGAAGGTTAAATAAAGGTGACGGGACTTGCTTGTTGCATCAGGCTGGGGACCACGTGGAGCTACTGACTAATGCGACAGGGTGTGGAAACACCACCTCATCAAGTTGACGCCTCAGCGAGCACTTGCCAGCTAAAAGTTCCAAGAAAAATAATCCCCGTTCAGAACTATTTCAGTGAATGTGTCTCACTTGTTTAACCGTAGAGGGGAAATGAGGTAGAGTGTGCGTGTGAGCTGCGCGTGAGCAACTCTACTGGTTCCAATATTATAGGCTGTTCACGGTAATATGAGCACTTTTGAGGCCCTAGTACCTTTTTCTTTCACCCACCCATTTTTCATCCTTTAACCACCTTTTAAAATAAGGACTGCCATTAAAGTAGTAAACACAGTTTGTATATTCCACCGCAGTAGAAAGATAACTTCTAAAGATAAAATAAAATATATTTACTGACTAATATTTCAAATGAGAGGACTTTCAAAAGTGCTGACTTTACCGTGAATAGCATATAGGCTACTTTTACGCCAAGAACATTATGGAAAATACCGTTGATAGGGTTCCTGGTTAGAACACCGTTCACGTAAGTGGTATCCAATTTATACACACTTCCGCTAACCCGTTTCAATGCAGTTGGAATATAGCCAAGTTTTGTTATTATAAAATGGGTGTGCTGTTGAAAATTTGCTAGTAAACTAACATGTCCATTACGGTCGACCGTGTGACTTTGACATTTGTATTTGTCATAGACGAGTTAATGTTGGGGCGCAAAGACGACAGTCGGTCTATGCCTCATCTATACTCTATGAATTTAACTCTGGCTCCTGCAGATCACAGCGTACTCCAGGCACGAGTTTCCAGAGTATGCAGTTGACTTCGCCAGACAAGTAGCAGCTGAACTATCAGCGAGTAGCATATTCACTGACTGATACATAACTGTATATAAATTATAATGAAATGCTTTAATTTTTTTACTGTCGGTAAAAAAAAATGGTTTGGCATAAAACAGGATAGAACTCATTAATCATTCATACGCACACTATCGGAGACTCACATTTGAAAACATAAAAGAAGTAGCTTTGAATGGCATAGAAGTTTCTAAAAGAAGTCAAACCGTTGTATTAAGGAACCTTGTGTTTAACATGTAACATTAATAGACATATTATATTTAACCAAAATGTTTCATAACTGCAGTGTTCGTATTCTCGCTCTTAAAAACTGATTTGTTCATCTGGATTTGTTTTGTAACTCATTGTGAAGTAAGGTGAAGAAATGTGGGCTGCTTGTTACATCGTAACATCGAGGTCTTAAGTAGCTGATGAGGGTGAAGTGAGGTGAGCGTGAAGCAGCGCCGGAACGAAAGGGCGAGGGAAACCGCCGAGAAAACACGCCGATCAGCGACATCGTCCGGGACGATTCCAACATGCGAAAATCGTAGGGCGACACCAACGGGAATCGAACCCGGTTCGCCTTGGTGGGAGGAGAGTAGTCTAACCACTACATCACTGCGGCCCCTGTAACTCTTTGTGATGGTTTTCTTATTGTGTCTTTGGTTAAGAATCTACAGGCCTCGCCTTATTTTCGTTCAGCGCGTATGTGATTTGTTCATATGTGTAGGTCGGATTCACAGTTAAAAGTGTTTATTATTATTTACTGTTAATGCTTTTACTATAGAAAAATTAATAAGAAATTTCATTTAGTGACATGCTAATTGCTAAAGTGCACTATAATCTGCTGGCAGCTGAGGGATTTACAGTGAAAACTTGTGGCCGGCAGTGAAGGCCACTAGAAACTAACAGAAATCGCCATACCAACCAGTTAAATAAAAAAAAACATAAAATTCATGTGGATCTAGTCGAATGATTTTTCATTGGTTTGCATTTGAACTTCACCAGTTTCCAGAAAATTTCAGATGTTTCAAACTGGCAGTCTGAGAGCGTACCTTTTCAGCGCCATATCAACTGTATTCCGTGCGAAATGTAACAAGCTCTAGGGGCTCAGACGTTCTCATATAAACGTTTCACCGATTGTGAATCTTGAATTTAAGTGGTAGATTGTGAATCTTGAATTTAAGTGGTAGACTGTCTGCCTCGCATTAGTGAAGTCATGAGCGGAAATACAGACGGCACAAATCCTAGAAGCGGGGGTGGGGGTGGGGGGATATTTCCTCCAACTACTTTTTCGTCCAATTCCACGAGATTGCCCGTGGAATTTCTTAATATGAACCTTTGCGGTCCACGTGTTATTGAGACTTATAAACTAATAAGCATTTAATAAAATGAAACAATTAGTACGATTGTTAAAATGTTCCACCGTTCCTTTTGTTATCTATAGGCAACAGCAAAGTGGAAGTCATAAACATAACGTGATTTTCTTAATTGAATTTTAATGCAGTTAACGTAGATTTGACTAGTGATTATGCATTATACCTTTGTCTGAGCTGAATTTCCGGAATAATATTGGAAAAGAATGATTATCGCTGTGGTATTTTTTAATTTCCCCGGTATAATGGCTTGGTCTAGACGCCAATGTCGACAGCAAATTGTGAGACAAATTCGAGCATATACGTGAAGGATAACATACGTCTACATCATTCACGAACAGCTGCCACAAACGGAACTGCAATTTCCTGAACTTCTAACTATGAAGTTAAGGAAGAAAGTTGGGTGCCATCTCGGATTTGTTTTTTTATTTTTTTTATTTTGTCATTACTTATATTTGAGATTAATTTATGAAAATGTGACTTTGTTACGATATAGAATGTTAAGGAATAACTGACTGACTAACTGACATATCAACAAGCAGCCTCAACCATCGATCCTAGAAATATGAAATTTGGAGAAAACATTCGTTGTGTGATGTAGACAGCCACTAAGGGGATTTTTTTTTTTTTTTTTTTTTTTTTTTTTTTTTTTTTTTTTTTTTTTTGGGATGAAATGGGGGTTCGAAGTTTGCATGGAGAAAAAATATTAGTGTGTCTTATTTACTATAAACTTCGTGAAAGTACTATAAAACTAAATAGTTAAACACATGGTTAACAGTTTCTCAGAAGTAAGCCAATAGTAAAACGATTCTACTAACTGAAATTGCAAAGAACGTTGTTTACAAAGAAGTGCTGTAAAAAGGTTAACTTACGTGTTACCGCGGCCGATTACAAATAACTACTCGCAACGTAACCGCCACAACTATCTTATTTTTGGACTTGCATTTCATTCCACTTTCTATTTTATAATATTTATTCTATTTTAAAGACATACTTGTTATTTAAACATATTGTAACGAAATCACGAATTCCACGCGGGGGAAATCACGGGAAAAAGATAGTTTATTATATTTTAGATACAATTATCGATTGATTTCTTGAACTGCTATCGCTTCCTTAGTCATTCTCGGAAGTTAATACATAAATCAATTCTCATGTATTACTCATTGTTACACAATGTAATTACCCCACTGATATTACAGTTAAACAATAATTAGAGATACTTTTATACTACGGCATGTCAAAGAAGAAATTTCAGTAATAACTGGTGAAAACATTTTACGACTCAAAATCTGTTAACATAACTATATGATTTCTTTCTCTCCGTTTCAGAAGCCATGATGATGTAGTTGCTTACACCACTCGCCTCCCCTCAAGGCGAACCGGGTTCGATTCCCGGCGGGGTGGCCCCCGGAATGCAAGAGCGAGGGAAGCGGTCCCCCCGCTTCCCTCGCTCTTGCATTCCGGCGCTACCCTACACTCACTTCCCTTCAGCCTCATCGGATCTCAAGATCACGTTATTAAGAGTGGGATGGACCTTCGTGGGAACCCCGCGTCCAAGGTCAACAAGCGAGGGAGCGATACGGGCGACACTAACACGCACGCCTAGTGCCTCATCGCTCCAACGTGCAAGGCGTGCAGTGTTTCCGTCGTGACGCTGTACTGTGCAAATTACATCTGTAACAGTGGGGTTTTATTACACGCGATGAAAGGCCACAGATTAAACTACGCCCGTATCTTTGTACTTTTCTCTTGCCGATTAACGAAACTGTATAGGCAAGCTTTAAAAATGTGATATTTGATCATTTCACGATTTTTTTTTCTTCCAAGAATACACTCAATATGACAAAAGTAAAAAAATAGAGGCATAGATAATAGTTTTTTTTTTTTTTTTTTTTTTTTCTGACAAAACGTCGTACTTGCAGAGCATTTATTTACCGAGACACGCGTATTCGCGTAAACAACTATTTCACAAAAAAAAGCGGGTGTCCATCTCACTCTTAAGAGCCACCGAAAACTCTCCACGTTCACTATCCTTTTTCACGTAAGTGTACGGACATTGTTCTTGGTTCAGGAGAAGAAAGGATGCCATACCAATCCGAACGCCCCTAGCGGTGTCATCACCTCATCCTCTTGTTCATAAGCGACCCGTCGATGGAACGGAGCTACGACATTGGTGGTGACCTCCTTGCGGCAGGACGAGAGAGATGCATTGTCGCGCGACGTCGCCGCACTCTATGGTAATGATGGGCGTTGGCTTCTTCGTCAGCGACCCCCCGATGAGCAGGGGATAATGCCGAGCTATGACACGGCCGTTTTAGCGTACACTTTTTTCTGTCTTCTCATCATCACGACCGACCCAGGGAGTCAACATTCCGTCATTCTCATGTCACACCTCGACGCCTTGTCGAAGGGTCATACGGGAATCATGACTACGTATAATGAATTCGCTGGGAGGAACCGACAGCAGCAGGCCATCTTCCGCATTCCAAATCGGTTTTCTATCAGCGAGACACTGCTCTCTGGAGTTGCAAATGAGCTCCCGAAAAAAAAAAAAATGGGACTGATGTATTACGATAGGGTAATAGATAATTTTGGTTCATAAAGTCTCACATTTAATATCGTCGCATTATGTACAGGCTGTTCACAGTAAAACGAGCTCTTTTGAAAGCCCTGCATGCAAATTGTGTATTCCTCTTCCTTATGTAAAATTACCATTGCCATGGGCCTCATCACTTTATTCGTGTGTCGGTCAATTGAAACAGTTAAATTATTGTAGAAGTAAATATTTTACAAATCTGCTCGTTTTTATACGTCGATGCATAAAAAAAAACAGAAAACGAAAGAAGAAATAATTTAAGTTATCACAAATGGTTACCGAACACATTTTATTTGACGCTAAGATGTGGAACTACTTCCCATCCATCGTTTATCAACTTTACTGAGCGTAGGTCACTCAGTGTGCCGTATGCAGGCTGGAGCAGTAACATTTTTCCAAGGTTGATTTCAAAAGTGCTCACTTTATCGTGAACAGCCTTTAACATTATTTTCCACCCAAAGAAGTAACACTTGGGGCGAAAAATTATGAACATTCGGTTCGGTACAAATATTCAACATTCAGTTGACATTAGGTCAATGAGTATTTCTGGGACTTACCCATTCCAAGTTCAGCTGCGAGCTCGCTGGCTGCACTCTCAAGAAATCGCCTGAAATTTACAACGCGTATTGATCAAGCACGAGTGCAGAGGAGTGGAGAGATTTTGGCTGCTCTTAACAGGTGAAATGAGGTGAGAATGCAAGGGCGGAGGAAACAGTAGATCGCGGAGGAAACCCGCCGACCAGCGTCAACGATTCCCACTTGCGAAAATTCGGAGTGACCCGGCCGGTGACTGAGCCCGGTTCACCTTGGTGGGAGGCGAGCAGGCTAACCGCTCAACTACTGCTGCCCCCGATATAGTAGTTACTATAATACGAATACAACTCATTGCATGTATATCGAAACACTCGCTTTAACGCGAAATATAATAAAACGTAAATAATTATAATCTTTACGACAGTGATAACGTAAGTTATTCATTATTTAGATAGAGAACTCGTGTAATAAATCATTATCGACTTTAATGGCACCAAATTTTCAATCATAAACGAATCTCTGTAAGGTGCAATATTCATTTTATCTTTACCAGCATGATTAACTACAATGTCTCACGAGTCAAGTGCACACTTCTACTTACGAATAAAACATTCAATTTAAATTTAAACACGAGTTAAATATTACATATTTTGTACGGATGGTCCTAATCACGCAAGACATGTACAATTACTTCATTTTTACTCTTAATATTTGTTAACCAACAAACCTTAAAATAAGGCGCTTAGTTAATGTAATACAGTTGATGTTTACTATGTATACTTAATTGCGCTTTGGAAATATTACGTTCCTTACAGAGGTTAAACTTGAGAACACGTGCCTCGGAGCTTGCTGTAATCTTAATGTTCCCGTTGTCGTTAGCATTTCAGTGCATTGCTGTACAAAGTAAACTCCACCTTTTCTCTGTTTACGCTAGTTAATTATGTTATGGTGTTTTCGCCTCGATAGTAGGGAATGTTTGACTTGATTCTGACTCACTAAGGCGCCAGTCCACACGTGTCAAATGACGCACTGACCTCTACTAAGGCACTGACCTCTACTAAGGCACTGACCTCTACTAAGGCAATGACCTCTACTAAGGCACTAACCTCTACTGTACTGAATGAATAAATACGTATAACTCTGCAAAGTTTCTACTAAAAAGACCACGCCTGTCAAATGATTATTGTTTCTATACTGCTAAACGCTGTTTCTTCTGTAAGCAGGTGTTTTAATCGACCACTTTGATTTCCGTACTTATAACAATACACTTTCGGTCCAGCAATGCGCTTTAAGGATCACATTTATTTTATTTGGTTATCTGAAAGAGATTTCGAAAAGTGTCCCCTTAATGCAGTTTTAGTTGTTAAATCATTATAGTTTTCAAAATATAACACTTAAAATTCTTCATTTCTCGAATTTTGCAGCATACTAGGCTTTGCTCCTTGATATGTTTTTCCAGTCAAGATGCATTTAATGCAATCTGTATGGTGTGCAGAACATACTGATTCAGTATGAGTGCGATTTATAAACAGGTGAACGAGTATTGTCACTCTGAATTTTGTTGAAAATAGGGGTCGGGCGTGTCGTAAATATTTTTTTGTTAATTCAAACGAAACTGTTGACATTAATTTAATAAATAGTTTAAACCATAACCTGTAGAGTGAAAGTTGTTTTTGTTCCTTTCTTAGCTTGTAACACAAATGCAGTATGCGGTGCCTAGACTTTAATATAACACTTTGAACCTGCATATAACACTCTTGTATCGGCATTTGAGTGCTACATTTTGAAAACTATAGTGATTTGACAACTAACAACTGCATTAAGGGGGCACTTTTCGAAACCTCTCTCAGATAATCAAATTTAAAAAAAAAAATTAGAAACATCACCTTAAAATATTGCAGTGGGGTTAAGAGGCCTTCAACTTCACCCACTCTCGACGCCTAGCTATAGTGTTATTCTCTCATAATAATCTTTTAATTTCTATTAAAATGGCGTGCATGTACACAAACAAAATTTTTGTGACAACATTGGTACTACATGTCAACCCTTCCCTATTTCTTTGTTTAGCTTGTGAGTGAATAATTCTGGCTAGAACACTTGCTTTGATACTACGCCTGTGGAGAATTGTTCACACTATAGATTCTTTCATTACGTTATACACTGTAACTAAGACGGGCTTCATACCTAATAACGCCAGTATAAGTTACATCCCCCCCCCCCTTAAATGGTAAGTACTTTTTGAGTCTAGTATAAAAGTGTGCTTTACGTGTAATCATAACGTTATCATAAACACGAGTTACTGTATTAACAAAAAATAATTTGTTTCATCCTCTTTCCTTATTCCACTACTTAGCGTAGCTATTGCTTATCTCACAATTCAGCTGCCAGTTCCGCTATAAACACGGCAATCAAACTTCGGAGCAAATCATAATGAAATAACCTGACATTCCTCGGCTAATTAGAATTATAATATGCACACTGCACGCTGCTTGCGACAACAAAATTAACTAACTAGTGGCATTTCTCGCAAAGTTGCAATGCTTAAAGACGTCAATTCTTAGTATCTTCACGCCTCTTCGTTGCTTAATTGGTGGTAACCTGTAGTTCGCTGCCATTACAGCCACGCAATAACATTTATTTAGACGACGCCATAAACAGCTCCTGTAGTCTATTTGCAGTTTCTTCACTCTTTTTGAATCAAAACCTTCGAAAAACCACGCCATGTATGACGTGTTTAGTTATTTCCCTAATATGACATTTATCTCAAGCGTTTTTAACCTCTGTTAACGTTAAATTACCTTATTTCTCGTTAAATTGAAGTTTCGATCAATATTTTATTCATAAATTATAAAGTTTAATTTGTAATAAGTATGTATGTATTTGGCGTATTTTCCTAGAGTTATTTACGCTTAGTTTGTACGAGGCGGAGGAATAATCTGGAAGTAGAACTTTAGCAGGGCCTCAGAAAAGTGCGAAGTGACCGTGGATGGATTATACCACTTATCCGTGTTTACAAAGACGCCAAACTAGCAGCACCCCACTGTTATTGCAATGGTTTGATAAGTTCAGGGGCGCATATTTATACGTTACAATTCGGCATTGAGTTAAGGCTGCTTCAGCACCCGGTCTCCTGACACCACGGCCTATGAGGACCCGACATCAATCCAATGCGTTTACTTTGATATTTCAAACAACGGCTAATTTGACAGAGGAATTCGTGAAAGAGCCATGCGTCGCAATGCCTGAGGTAGTAAATATTAACACTTTGTATACTTCTTATCGTTAAGAAAAAATTTATTACAAGAAAAAACATGAATATTTCTTCATTCAAATTCCGCGTATGCTCATGCCTGGAAATGCCCTTTATTTATAATTTCACATATGAGTTATAGTTAAAAAAATAAGTCTCAGATTTTATCCACTCTATTTACATCGCGAAAGGTTTCCCATTTCTATATCATGCAAATACCATTACAGTTACGTAATACTATTTTATAAACTACAGTATGTTAATCTAATGACTAGCCCAGATGCCCATGAATTACGTAACTCACAGAATTAGTAAAAGCTATAATATTTCCGTGAAGAACTCAGGAGTGCTTAGTTATATACAAATTGAACTTTTGAAGATAACATACATAAACTCACGAAGAGAGTTCGAACCTTAACCTTAATAAACGGTGTAGTTGTCAGATTACTTGCCTAGGCGAGTTGGGTTCGAGTGGGATCACTCCCGGATTTTCGCATGTGGGAAAAGTCCCGAACGATGCCGCTGGTCGGTGGGTTTTCTCGGAGATCTCCCGTTTCCCCTGCCCTTGCATTCCGGGATTGCTCCATACTCATCCCACTTCAACCTCATTGGCTCTCAAGATCTCGATGTTAAGAGCGCCCAAATATCTCCAGTACACTTAATAAAAGGGTTCCAGAAGCGCAGCAGTATCGAGTCTACTGTTAACGCCACAAGTGTTGGTGGGTGAATTTACGAGCAGCGGGTTGCGTCCTGCTGGGGGGGGGGGGGAGGGGCGTACATGCGCGCGCAGCCTGATGACTTGCGAAACATTAGTCTCCGTATAATCAGCTGCGTGTTTGCCGATGCGCGCCGTATATTTTTGTAACAATTCGTACACGGCCGGGCCGTTACTAACATCAGCTGTCGCCGGCCGGGCCGTGCCGACGGATCATCTGCAGGTATCTAGGGAGGCGAGCCGCCAGCACTCCTGTAAAAGCAGAGTAGTATCCGTCGTCATGCACGGTTCGTATTTTTGACCTTCGGCGTCGGGAGCTCGACGTCTCTTTGTGTTTGTGGCGTTTGATCGTTTGGCGAATCAAATGGTCTTTCGATTTTGGACATTTCGTTTTATGACGTTTATTGACCTTTTGAGTTTTATTCGAATTTTGTGATGGCCAGGCGTTTTTACGCCGCGTTAAATGAAGAAGAAAGAAGAAGAAGAAGACAGCACTTGTGGTGCTTACAGCAAATTTAAGTGCAACAACCAGTAACGTTTAAAACTTATTTTTTATAAAACTACCTATGAGAGGAGACATTTTGAATGAACTCTTTCATTGTCAATGATTACCTCCTTGGAAGAGTCACGACATCGAACAAAAGAATTGAATGAGAAATGATGGTAGTGTATTACGTTGTTGATGTTGCTTGTAAAAGTGCCAATAACTGTCACACGATATGAAACAGTCATGGAGTTGTATTTTTTTTTTTTTTTTTTTCGCTTTGAAAATTATCCAATGTTAGCTTATATTGGCTTACAGCCGATATGAGTAAAATGACGCACCAGCAAGCAATATTTCGTAGTTACAATCGAGATTGTAGCATTGCGTACCCTTTTGGTCAAGTACAGCCATTCTGCCAAATTATAGTTAACATGTTCATAGTTTCGTGTTGAAAATGGCTGTCTTCGACTCGACACGGACAAGCCCGGCAATCTTCGGCTCGACTCAGAGGGTGCTCGGGTTTGTCGAATGTACCCGAAGGTGATCGGCAATTACTCCCACTAATTCTTCAAGAATATATTGGTTTCTGGTAGTCATATTGATTTTGTAGGCATAGGGTATGTTAACTAGTACATCTGTATTTATTATCCGACTTAAGAAAATATTTTTACTATAAATTATTTATTTCCTATACTGTGACGAAATTATACATATAGTATTGCGTAGAATGAAAATGTATCTTATTCAGTTACTAAATTTATAGTGTACACTTTCTTAAAGACTTATTAATACACGATTCCAGAATCTGCAAATGATTCATTGCCTCGACTGTTTTGTAGGAGTAAAAATATGCTACTCCGAACTTATTTTTAAATGCAACCAAACCAAGCTCATAATATGAGTAGTGACCACATGTACGAGTATGTTGTAATCATGGTATGGATCAGCATCTACCAACACTTTAATAAGCTTAAATGGTATTAATTTAAATGCCAATACTATCATGCTCTGGAGACTTGGAAAATACGAGGGCGATAAACAGTCTTATCTTTCGTGATCTTCTCAGACATCCATACTTCGATCAATACTCTTACTTAGATATTCTCAACAATCCTCCTCGCCAATCCTCAGCACTCCTCACCAATCATCACCGATCCTCCAAAATCCTCCTTACCAATCCTCCTCCTCACCAATCCTCCTCCTCACCAATCCTCAGCAATCCTCCTCAATCTTCCTCAGGACTCCTGCCAACTGACTCCTTCCGGCTGACTCCTGCCGACTGACTCCTGCCGAGAGTGACTTGTGTCGACTGATTCTTGCAGACTGACTCCAGCAAAGTGACTTCTCAGCAATCCTCCTCAGGACTCCTGCCGACTGGCTCCTGCAGACTGACTACTGCCAAGATGTTACTGATTTGCTGGTTTAAAAAGAACTAAGGTATGGTACATGAATATATTTATTTATAGATGCAGATAATTCATTGCATTCATTAAGTGTCGGGTATCAGACATTTTTAATATGAGGCAAGACTGATGCTGTTTTAAAAACTATTGGCCGACAAACAGCTAAACGAACAGTCGCTCTATAATTCACCATCGATGTCGCTCACTCGCGAGCATGACCATGATAGTCAGTGTAACACCATCCGGTCGGTAATTGAACCGGTGACACACATACGCCTACATATTCGATGCCCAGAAGAAAAGTTTCCCCTTTGTGATGCATTTCGCAAAACTCTTTCACGAACCATTCATCCCTTGTACGAACTTACCCTCTCCAACCACTTCATGAAACACATTATGAATTATACATCTGAGTGGAATAACGTTTCAGGAAATACTGAGTCCGTTTCATTCTCCCACAAGGCCATCTGCCATTAATCTCAAATAAAAAATCGGAGCACTTTGAGAAAACCCAAATACCATGTTCACACACTAAGAAAACCATCGTGTTCTTTCCGTATGAGCAGATGTGTTCAGAAAATACACAGTTATCAACACTTCTGTGATTTAACTATATTTTATATAGCATGTGCGTATGTGCAGGTTCACATTTTGAAAGATGCGAGGATATATATCTACAAAAAACTCTAGTCGTTATTCAAATTGCGAACTTCTCTGGAATTTAATTATGATACCAACGTTGTCAGACAGGGAGCGCAGATAGACCGGACAATATCGTCTACTCTGCATGGTATAATTCATACCCAGTATGGAAGTTATTATTTATATTATAATAAATACTTATTTTTTTAGCAAACAGACTTCCAAAGTTCCACATTTGGCCTCAGGCTATATATATATATATATATTTAGTTATTTATTTATTTCTTACATCAGGTCTGTTACAATTATCATGCTAAATAAACTATCGGTTCGCATTTTCGTTTACTATTTTATCGTGTATTTTATGTGTTTTTATTCTTAAGCAAATAAAAAAAACTATCCCATCGCTCCTAAAGCCGCCAGATTTTTTCTAAGACCAAGAGAAAATTAATATTCTTTATCGTTTTGGGCTTTGAACTCAGGGCTCTAAGCCATGCGTTACCTTCGTAAATTGCTAAAGTATTTGTTTCAGGTGCACATGATAACTAAACAGTAAGAAATTTATGTAGGGACATAGCGAAAAAGGCTTCCAGAGCTCGGTTCATCAATCGATTTTCAATCCTACTATCTCACTCTTATTCCTATATCTAATGGATAAAACTTCCGTTTCACATTTCATATAAATTCCTATGATGTTCACCAAACACTCGGAAAATTTACCACATTTTTTTCTAAGTCCGATAGAAAATTAATATTTTTTTATATTGTCGGGTCTCGAACTCAGGTCCCTACACCATACATCAACTTTTGTGATTGCACAGTTACGCATAAGCATGCAAAGAGACAGAAAATCTGTACAAAGTTCGTTAAAAATTATCCAAAAGTCTGGTCGGTGTTCGAACTGTGAACCCTATATCTCACTATAAGATCTCTATACGTCGTCCAAAATGTGTCAAACAGCATGCATTATAAGTTTCATATACGATATTTTTATATAGGATTTATCCAGCATTTTTTACAGAAGTGTCACTTAGGTACGCCATTTTGTATGCATGTGACCATGATCTTGACTTTTTACCTTGACCTTTGACCCAAAATCAAACAAATAATCCAAAAATAAATAAAAAATAAAACTTAAAACATTATTTAAAATTATTAAACAATTTATTAAAAAACTGAAACTTCCCTATTCCCCCCACCCCTCTACTACACTCATTCCGCCATCTTGTTATCATTCTTATTCACCTCCGAAGTATGTTCATCATGGATGACATGGTTGTGGAGTTGAGGGCGAGTTTTATACATGTGACAGAGTGACCCTCTGTTGCAACTGCAATAACATCGTGGCGTGGTACAGACTTTTCTAACTGTGTACTGCTACAAGGCTAATTTGAGTGAACGTAGTATTAACTACTAGTTTCCCACAGGACAAAAGAAATATCTACTTCGTTTTTCGACAGCAAATATAAACTTGTTTTACGTACCTAAATTATTCGCATTTCTTAAACTTACGTGAAATTAAAATGTAATCACTTGAAATTTGTCACTTTTTATGGCTCTTCCAGACAGCAATTAACTCCGGGTCTTTAAGATAAAATTGTCTGGTCTGTTTTCAGGCTGACTGGAGCTGGAACGAATAAAAAAACTATATTTCATGTAAACTAAAATTGACTATTGCTTTGAGTCTCGCACAAAATAGGTTACGTAATACTTTTTAACAATTACTTATTCTTTATTAATAAAAACTATAATTTTAAATATTTCGCTTACATTTACTGATTTATTTCTTCGCTTACATTAACTCATTTATTTCTTAATATCGTCAATTATGCTACTCAAACGGCATATAACACTTGTGCGATCAAGCCATCATTTCGAAGACGAGTTGTTTGAGCCAATAAATGCACAATGCTCTGACCTGGCCACGAAGGTGTGACCATAACGAGACTCCTGTGGGAGAAACAAGGTGTTCAGCGCAGTTCAAACGCAGCGTGGTTCGACACGTTTTGGCGTTGCGTAGGAGCCAAGGTCACACAGCTTGTCTAGAGCCGAAGATTCCGGAAGTTGACTGAACATTATTCAATCGCTCATTTATTCTGTTCATGATTGTACACTTATTTTACATGAATATTTACATAAAATTTTTATTAACACAAAAAACGTTCAAATCCAGGAATATTATAACTGCATTTTACATAGTGAAATTATCCAAAGAAAACCACTGTAAATTGCTGTTCCCCGTTATACACAGAAACTGTTATCTAGCTGCTTAAGATTTTCCTGTTTATCTACAGTTCAGTTATTATAATATTTACAACACATTATTTTAGAAAGCATACAAAATTGTTTATGTAACTCAATGTTTATAATAACTTGAAGTATACTTGCCTGTTGAAATTAAACATTAGTTTTACACACTAGAAATTAGGGTTTTTTTTTTTTTTTTTTTTTTTTACTATGGTTTATTTGTAGTCTTACAAAATATGTTAGGCTACTGGTTTTCAAAATATTCCTTGTACAAATACAAAAACATTGTTACAGTGTATATCGGTAAGTATGAACATTCTGCTGAAGCCTGTTCACGATAAAGTGAGCAATTTTGAAACCAACCTTAGAAAAAAGTCACTGGTCCTGCCTGCATATATTTTAACGGGCGCACTGAGTGACATGCGCCCAGTAATGTTGGTAACGAAGGCTGAAAAGTAGTTCCATATCTAAACGTCGAATAAAAAGTGTAAGGTAGCCATTTGTGATAACTTAAATCATTTAATTCCCTTTTTGCTTTTTTAATGCATTGAAGTGTAAATATAAGTAGATTTTTAAAATATTTACTTTCCTAATATTTTCATAGTTTCACTTGACCGACTCATGAATAAAGTGCTGAGGCTCGTGGCAATGTTAATTTTACACAAGGCGGGATAACACACAACGTGCATACAAGTAGATCTTAAGGAGGGATTTCAAAAGTGCTCATTTTACCGTGAACAGACTATACCGTTGATACTTCAGTCTCTCTTCGATACGCAGAACGGATTTCCGAAAGTATTTTATGCAGGTTATCATCAATCATACCTATTTCTTGCCGTGGATTAACAGCTGGTTCGAAAGTCCATTCATCACAGACTGAACAAGTGGCTGCTATGATCAGGATAGCGCAAGGAATAGGCCATGAGCTGTAATTAAGGACCCACCCCACCATTCACCTGCAACGAGTTTGAAAAACTACTGGTAACCAAAATGAGGTTGTCGAAACCAAGGATCCAGCCCGGGTCCTCCCGTCTGCAAGTTACGAGAAGGACAAGAAGTGTAATACCTGAGTCTACAATCCTCACGGTCCGCGGACGGTCTACAGACAAGTCCGCGGACAATGCCAGAACTTGAAATGTAACATTACACAACTGTGATGTCCGAAACAGAGCTTTAAAAAAACTATCACCATATTGCACTAAATTCTAGACGCCAAGTTTTTTGGGTTTTTGCATTCAGGCTTACGGAGTGGTTCGTTATTCTTTGGCAAGATAAATTATGTAATTTCCATAACCTGTACGATACAATGTTTAGAATTGTAATGTGAGTTATTGTTTTCTTCTGCCGATAACTTAATTTACGTAGGTTTCTTCTGTTTTTTATTCTGATCATTACTTCATTTTCGTTGTGTAAATATTATACATTTATTAAAAAATATTTCGTTTCTCTTTTAGACGTTTGCACGCAAAAATAATCGTACAGACTGACTTTCGGACATGGCACGGAGAAAAAGTTCAAGCTGGGGAACAATCTTATCATATCGGACCTTCGGACATTTGGAACAGAATCTGTGACGTCAGAGGGTCACGTGAAACCATGGGAATTAGGTTTCCAGGGACATGTCCCATGTCCCCGGACCAAGTCCACTGAATACAATACAAAGCGTAGTGTGAACTCCGAACTACAAGATAAGGCACAAATGGCGACAGTACTCGACGACGGTTGGCCATCAGCCCCCAGCACAACGGGGGTAAGTGGCTACCATGCCAGGGTGTGGTAGAGATTCCATCCCAGTTTCCCTATCTACCCACTCTTTCAATTTCTACAAGTTGTATAACGCATAACAAACCAGGTTTAGCATTTGACAAACATAACAATGTTTGCTTGATCCCTTGTATTCCATCGTTGTTCATCTCTACAAACTTTAAGGTGTACCTAAATGTTGTCATTGGCTGCTATAGTACTAGCTGTCGCTCAAGTCCTTTGGTTATATTGCTTGACTGGACAATATAATACAGCCCAGTGTGTTATCACTTTGCGCATCTCTCTAGTTTTAATAAAAGTTACCTGCGGCAGTAAATTCATTGACACCTACCGGATGAAAACCGTACAGGCAGCGGAATTAAGTTTGGCACGATTGTGCGGCAAATTAACTCTCTTTAACGACATTAACAGCTTTCTGAAATAAAGAATTAATTATACTTCTGTAACTTTTTAGTAATTGAGTAGCTTTGTCAGAGCATTTGGTGGCCATTAACGATGATGTGACCCCAATCATGTGGCGAGGATGGTGTGATTCTTTAAGGCCATTTCCGTGGTGTAACTCAATTTATGAGCATCGAGAAATCACGTGGTTATATGTTAATTGTAATCGGGAAGCCACATCAGTAGAATGATTCGGGCGGATCGGGGTCAAGGGAGTAGGGCGGTGGAGCAGTAGAGCAGTTCATGTTCTGTCATTCTGGCCCCCAGGCGGTCATCTGTTCCATCAAAATTCCCTTTTTCCCTCAGAATTTCCCGTTTTTCTTTCAAAAAAGCACCGATCCCCTCAGTTGAAAAAACTATCCCCCGAAAGGCACTTTTCGATCCATCGGAAGGATTTGGGGGGATCGTTTTCGAGGGTAGAGCAGTGGCAGCCGTTATTGGTTTTATAGGCATAGGGTATGCCAAATCGATACACGGGGTCCAGGATCGGAGCCGGAATAGACCATCATCGATCTTGGTTCTACCAGCCATCTTAACCGCCATATTGAATCCAGGTGACCTTGAATGATCCCGTTACCTTGAATCCAAAACATTCCGAAAAATTTCCAAAAAGTTATTTTAAAAATGTATAAAATTTTAAAAATTTATAATAAACTTATTTAAAATCATTATTTAAAATTTATTTAGAAAACTTACATTTCCGGAGGTTCCCCCAGCACCATGACCAGCAGACGACTAACCCTCCTCCAATCAAACACATTGTCGTAACATTTCCCTCCCCTACCAACGTTTCTCATTGGTTAATTAGTAGGCAGGCCTCCGCCCCCTCAACCATACTCATTCTGTCGAATGCACTCCACCAGCCGCATTGTTTTTTTTTATCGTTTGTCATTTGTTTGTTTTTTCATCACAAGGTGGCGCCTCATTTGTATTTAATTATTTAAAATATAGGTCGTGCTGTCTGCGCCTGACATATTGGATACTATTTCCATCACCTAAGTGGTGCTAATTTCTCGATTTAGCCCCCAGGGGGCTTATTCTATGTTTCGTCGGTAACTGCCCACACCGTCATGAACCTAATGTCTCGCAGCAGACAAAATTATCGTCGGAATGAAGACGGTATTCGGAGTTATCAGTCGTTTAGCAGGGGAGAGCAATCTGGCATCTTCGGCTTACCGAGATTCCCCCACTCCAAGCTAGACGAGCGTTCGTCTCTCTGCGCACGGTCGGCAACGTACCAACAAAATATTACTAGAATTGCTTGTTTTAAAATTTCGCAAATCTGTTGTAAAAACATTTCTTAAAGACACGAATAGTAAGCTTTATACTTTTTAGCTCATAAACAATAGTATATTATTACAAATATATGCTTTATAACAAAATAATAGTGTACAGTTTTCGTTGATTTTGTGAGGAGTTTGAGAAACTGTGGTTGGTGGCCATGTTGACCAGTATTTTTTCCCCTTCATGAGATATAGATGTTTACGTGTTACGGACCAGGCTCGTGTGTTTAGCAATCTATTTGTGTATGTGGAAAAGAAAATATTTGGCCAAGGCTAAGTGGAAGATTGTCAGCAGATGTTAATTATAGATTTCACGTATATCTGTCCTGAATAACAAAGGAATGCACACGTCTTAAATCGATTATATTAATATTCCTAACCTTGGTGTCCGCCGAAGTGTAGCCTATTGCAGAGCCATGGAAAACCTCGTGTTCAAGTGATTGCGAATTTTCCAAACAGTAGGTTTGCGTGTTTTGTAAATGTATTTGTAAACTGTTAATATAATTACTGAAATGCACGTGGCCTGATAAAGCTGAACTTTCCATATTTTAGCAGTGAGTGAATAATATTTGTTTATTTGTCCATATCGCAAATTCAACGAGTGTAAGGTTAACGTAGGTCAAGTTTGTGTGTGTATTGCTGCATCTATATGAATACGAACATCGATGTATATGAATCGCGTTTTGTTTTTCATTAAAAGTTAAAATTTCGGAAGTTAAATAATTTTAATGTTATTTCCATACGAGCAAAATTTTCCACTGCTCCATCAAAATAAATAATATGCAAAACAAAATGCCTCACACTCGTAAGAACATCCAAATAATGTTGTCTCACGAAAGACGTGGATCTAAAGGCCTCCCCAAAGTATCATTGTTTCCTTTTTCCCTCGAACCAAAATAAACAGAACCCCATAATATATAACATGGTAATTACAAAAATTAATTAATTTGGAATTCCAACCTAGCTATAATATCGTACATTAATTACTGGACGGAAGTTAGATATAGTTAGTCTTTCAGTGCCCGTCGCGACAGGAAACACAGGAAAGAGGTAAATTCAAGTGTGCATTGGACTCAAACATTTCTTTACAAACGTCTTTTTATTCACTGACAAAACAGCTGTGGTGGAAGGATAAATTGTGGCCGTGCTACTTTTCTAGACCTATCAAAATTTACCCCACTTACATGAGATAGACTTTAACATAACCAGCCCCAAAACATTACAAACTGTAAGCAAATAGGGGCTAAAATACAAATGTACACAGCATCTAAGCTTTCTTTTTTAAAAATTGTTGTAACCGCATAACATCACATAACTTTATTTACCATGTTAAAAAAAAGTAAAAATTACATAGGAGGGGAGTTTCGATCACATACCACTAACACACTTATTTCACGAAGCACGCAACTTAACTGCTAGACCACACAAAACACGCTTGGTCTGTGAGGAGTGAATAAATCTTTAGCTACGATAAGGTAATAGTAATTTATTGAATAAATATTTACAATTGAGTATTTGTACATTTACGCGCTTGTAATAACACCCCACACGTAAAATAGTCTGTATCATGTTGTGCACAATGTTTAATAAGGACAGACGCGTGTGATGCACGTTTGTAATAGTTATAACCAATCTTTTCATGCTTATTCGTATCGTAAATGTACGCGTAGGAACAACAAAAACATGTGCTGCACTGACTTCATACTACACAATATTTATTTCCTTATCATTGAAATACATGGCCACATTTCATACCGACGCCCGCCATATTGGTTCACCTACGAAATTCTAGCCTGCCAACTGCTCGTGAGCAGTTGAGAAGTTCCAACTCCACTCGTGACGTCACTTGACCTTCGTTTCAAGCTTAGAATACTGAATGGTGGTCTAAGCCGATAGTTGTAAAGAACCTGTAGTTTTTCGTCGGAATGAGAGACTTAGAATAACCCCCCAGGTGAGCTGACGAAACGTTCTCTAATGCTCTGTCACGCCATGTTTACTATCTCTGATTTCGTTGTGGTTCATGCTGTGCTGATTGCGGTGCGTACAGTGCTGATTGCAGTACGTGCGGTGCTAATTGCAGTATATGCTGTGCTGATTGCGGTGCGTGCAGTGCTGATTGCGGTGCGTACAGTGCTGATTGCAGTACGTGCGGTGCTGATTGCAGTATATGCTGTGCTGATTGCGGTGCGTACAGTGCTGATTGCAGTACGTGCGGTGCTGATTGCAGTATATGCTGTGCTGATTGCAGTACGTGCGGTGCTGTTTGCAGTATGTGCAGTGCTGATTGAAGTATATGCTGTGCTTATTGCAGTACGTGTGGTGCTGATTGCAGTATATGCTGTGCTGATTGCGGTGCGTGCTGATTGCAGTACGTGCGGTGCTGATTGCAGTATGTGCAGTGCTGATTGCAGTACGTGCGGTGCCGATTGCAGTATGTGCAGTGCTGATTGCAGTATATGCTGTGCTTATTGCAGTACGTGTGGTGCTGATTGCAGTATATGATGTGCTGATTGCAGTACGTGCGGTGCTGATTGCAGTATGTGCAGTGCTGATTGCGGTGCGTGCAGTGCTGATTGGTGAAGACTGCAAAGGATTGATGGAAAGTTCGACGCATGCCGACTGACTTCTTCCGCTGGAGTCAGAGACCGACTCCTGCAGACTGACTGACTGCATGTAATGTCTCAGTGCCTGCACGTGATCGGCTAGCTGCAATCACGTGGCAACTCGGCGATTGGCTTGTCGATGTCCGCACAATATCTTATTGGTGTAATATAATTGGTTTAAGGGGAATCACTCCCCGCCATCTTGGATTTTCGGAATTTTCGTCGTAAATTGCATCACAGATTTTGCATTTGGAGGTCAGTTGTGAAGTTTAGTTAGACAGCAGCTGACGTGAAAGATACATCGTCTCAGCTTATGAAAACAATTATAAAAATTTTTTGGTGACAAAGGTTGTCATCGACTTCTTCAGACATGACGCTAACAGCACCATCGACTTCCTCGAATGTGTCACCTACAGCAGTCACCATCGACTTATTCAGTTGTGATTCCGACAGCACCATCGTCTTCTTCCGAAGAGTCTCCTACAGCAGTCACCATCGACTTATTCAGTTGTGATTCCGACAGACCATCGTCTTCTTCCGAAGTCACCTACAGCAGTCACCATCGACTTATTCAGTTGTGATTCCGACAGCACCATCGTCTTATTCCGAAGAGTCACCTACAGCAGTCACCATCGACTTATTCAGTTGTGATTCCGACAGCACCATCGTCTTCTTCCTAAGAGTCACCTACAGCAGTCACCATCGACTTATTCAGTTGTGATTCCGACAGCACCATCGACTTCCTCGAATGTGTCACCTACAGCAGTCACCATCGACTTATTCAGTTGTGATTCCGACAGCACCATCGACTTCTTCCGAAGAGTCACCTACAGCACCGACTCCTTCGGGAATGTGGCCAAGGGTTCTGGTTGGACGCTAGCTAGCATAGATTGTCTTGAGCATTGTAGAAGCTGCAAAGGCACTACGTGAATGGCGTGGGGAATGTGAAGCTCCTGTTCTTATGTTTATAGTCTGAAGTGTGTGTGTATGTATCTATATAATTTTAATTTTAAAATGTTTTATTTCTCGCTGGTGTTGATGTACCTTACCCTAGCATGCCTACTTCCCTTATATAGAGCACATAACAGCCTTGGTTTTTATATCTGTTACTACATGATAGTACTCTGGTTATAACATAAAAAAGATGAAATCATGCGTCAAAATATAATTATTTGGAAGGCATTACATAAATATTTCTTGTGTAGGCCCATCACTAAGTGTGCGCAATTAACTATTAGGTAATAAAGGTATAATGTTGAAGTTCACTATACATAAACTAAGAATGTATTGCCATCATAACACATTTTAAGCAGGTTAGATGCAACAGAAATGAAAACATGCTGTTGAAGTGGTAGAATTTTAACCATGAGACCGGTGGAAGGGGAGGGCGAAGATCTAGTTGGGCCTGGCCAGACCTGCTTCGTTGCAGTATACGGCAAAGAGAGGTTCTACATAAATGTATACATCACTGGTGTTGCTCTAATACACAACCGTTATTTTTTTTAGTGAACACAGATAAGGAACTAAATAGATTTCGATGGTTAAACGTCAAGACCATATGGCATAATTTAAGGTTGTGGAAGTGATGTAACTCCAGATGTTGGTTCGAGGTGGCCGATTAATCAGCAGACTACTAAATCTAGGTGGAATGGCAGAGCATGAATACAAAATTAAGAAGGAATGACAGAGAATGAAAGGAAGGGAACTTCGAAAAAACGAAATCGAAGATGGTGAACATGGCATGGCAGAGCATGAGAGAATGTTTGTTTTGTCAGCTCGCCTGGTAGCTAAATCAAAAAATTAGCACCGCTTAGGAGATGTAAATAGAATCCAATGTGTTAGGCCCAGACAGCACAACCTCTATTTTAAATGGATAAATACAAATACAGCTGCCATCTGGTGCCTAAATCGATAGTTCGCCTGGTGGGTGAATTAATACAGTAGTGATACCTAGATGATAAAAAATAAACAAATGACAAACGAAAAAAAAAACAATATGGCTTGTGGAGTGCTTTCGACAGAATGAGTGTGGGTGAGGGGGTGGATGCCTATCGACTAATTAACCAATGGGAAACATTGGAAGGGGATGGAAAGATTATGACAATGTGTTTGGTTGGAGGAGGGTTAGTCGTCTGCTGGATATGGTGCTGGGGGATCCTCCGTAAATGTAGGTTATTTAAATAAATATTTTATTATTATTTTAAGTATTATTTAAAATAAGTTTTTATAATTTTTTAATAAATACTTGGAAAATGTGGAATGTTTTAGTTTGAAGTCATCAAGTCACGGGGATATTCCAGGTCACGTGTCAGGGTCAAGGTCACAGGTATCAAATATGGCGGCTAAGGATGTTGACACAACGATGAGTCTGACGGTCGCTCTGGCTCCGATCCTGATCCATATACATTTTGGCATACTCTAATGCATATAAAACCAATATGGCTGCCACTGCTCTGCCTCGAAAACGATCCCCCAAATCCTTCGATGATCGAAAAGTGTCTTTCTGGTGTTTGTTCTTGCAAAACTGGGATCGGTGCTCTTTTGTGAAAAATCCGGAAATCCTAAGGGAGAAAAGGGATTTTGTTAGCGGGTTGAAAAGAAAAGAATAAAAAAAAAGATGGCCGCCTGGGGTCCAGAATGACAGAACATGAACAGCTCCACCGCTCCACCGCCCTACTCCCTTGGCCACGATGCGCCATAATCATTCTACTCACGTCGCGTTTGGCTTTTATGTACGTAATTGTTCAGCTCTTATTTACTTGTTCAAGATGCAGCCAGTAATAAGTATTTTAGAAAACTTTAGAATAAACTGAGGAATGGGGTTTATTTTAATCTATAAATGATTATCAAAATTGAATATTTTAGATTCAAGTAACCCTAACCTGATCATCTTCATGTATCTGTTTGTACGTGATTTTGAATGTTTTAGTTAACTATAGTTTTCTTAAAATTTACGTGTTAATGTATAAAATCGCGCATTATAATTGAAATTAATTTCTCAAGGAAGTCATACGCACTAAGAAGGAAAATAACTGAGTTTCGAGCATAGTGTTTATACGTATATTAGAGCATAGTGTTTATACGTATATTAGAGCACGTCCAGAACTACCCACTTTAAAAAATGTTTGCACCACGCGTAATTTAATCTCTGATAAATTATTTCTCTTAGACAGTAGGCTCGTTACAGAAAGATATCGGAATAAGTGACATGGCATCTGTAGTGTGTATTTTCATCGCACAATTTCGCTTGTGTCTGCAGCAAAACTTAATGAGGTTTGTAATTCCTATTACAAAGTTTCTGATAGCAAAGAAATAATAAACTTATAAAAGTGAGAAAAAAAAGTGCGGAAATTTTAAACCTGAAGAGCAAAATCGATTACTTTTGTACACTGGGTAGTATACTTAATGAATTCGGTTCAGGGAAGATTATGCAATGTTCTGGCGTGTGATTACTAAAATAATTTATAGTATTTCTCACGGCATTTCCTTGTATCTTTATTTATTCTTCCCTGAAACTGGCTCGTCGTTTTACCCACCACTCACTGTAATTAAAATTGGGTGAACCGCAATTTTCATAGATTTAATTATATCGTCTTTCCACAAACGTGCTCTCGAATTAGGATGCGATAATTTCTCATTTATTAAAGAAATGAAAGTAATTCGTATCTGTTCGTAGTGGCTGGCAATAAACTTACAGGCGATAACGATTTTTCGGGAAAGACATTTTTATGAAAAACCTTCCAGGTGCTCGGGAAATAAGGTAGTTACGCGCCATCAAAACGCGTGCCTCGTTAAAGAGGAACTTATAGTGGATGGGCGCCATTAGAGAATTTAAGACGTTGGCAGATGCTGGCGTAAACGTGACATAAGTTGTACTGAATCCCTCCCAAGACTCAATAAAGAGCGGAGGCGAAGGAAGAGAGTAGTTAGATATGAGTATTACATCTTGCACGTAGGGAGGTGAAGGATGAATAAAACATATATTATCAGTCCCTTTAGTGTAGGAACTGGAAATGACGCAGTTACACACATTCGCAGTCCTGAGTGCATTCGAGTCTTCGCTGGTTGTCTATTGCTGCTAGTTACAGGTTTTGGATAGTTCTCTAGGTCGTGTCTAATAGGTAGATATACCTGACAATTTGGCGCATTCATTTCGGGACAAGATGGAATTCAAAACTTGTACTTTCAGTTTTATCTTTGCTATTTGTCTAACCGTTATGTAAGGAAATGGGTGAACCCTGCTATGGTTTTCTAGTCAAATGTAATGTATGAAGGCAAATCTGCATAACTAAAGTGCAACGACCTGGGAGAAATCCATAGCAATAAAATTAACAACAAACATTAGCCAACTCGCAGTATATTGCATACCGCAAACCATCGTCGAAGTTGCTGGTATTCCACACCAACAGAATTTCAATTACCTTTATAGCCCTGCTGACAATCAGGTTCCATGCAGCCCCCTGCTTAGCTATACTACACTACAAAAACACACCGGAAGACATATGAACTAACTATGTATTTATTTAAAGCAATGAAAGGCTTCCAATTTTTAAGCAATAGTTTAATGTGGAAGAATATAATAGAAGTAAATTTCCTGAAAGTTTAATTCCTTGGTAGTGGTAAAAATGCAAGGGATATGCACGCAGCAGCTGGACTAGGTCTATAAAGATATCTCTCATTATACCTGCTGCAAATGCCAGTTAAGTGATAGAGTATTTGAAAGTAAAAAAAAATATTATCTAGACATCTTGAATGTTGCACACACTTAAAGTTTTGAAGAGTAGATTTAATTCAGTTCAAAATAAAAGTCTCCAGTGTTCTCACACTTGGCCGTTACAATAAATTACGTGCCTCTATAATTACACATGTAAAATGCTCCTGGCTAGCACAGTTTATGTTTGTAGAGCAATCAGATACTTATTTAAATCTCAGGCACTTTGCGACACTGAAAGGTATCGGGAAATAATGCTGCTTACTTTAAAAGTTTATTAAACACTCTCAAGTACGTGTAACGGTCACTGTACATTAAGGTGGGATCATACCTTATATAATTGAAGAGTTTCTCACACTTATTTTATACGTAAACCTGTTCTGACGGTAGTATCGTGTACCGTTGGCTTATCACTCAAATTGTCATTAGCTTTTTTGGGTCTAATTAACCTTAAAACATTTAATAAATTTTTTTACGTAGAATTAAGGCCTCACTGGCCTGCTGCTGTTGTAACCGACTTAGTTCAAAATGGAGTATGGCACATTCAGTCACCATCCATTATCGGCAGCGGTTAAATATTCAAATTGATACAGAGTACATAGGGCTTAGCCCAGGGTGCTTTCCAATACCGTGACGATTCAAAAAGTGCGCCTAAATGTTGCCAACTTGCACACAATTAACAAGTCACTTGAAACCTGATAAAACAAAATAAAGTTACAACAATTCACATATGGGAAATTAACATTTCAGCTGCTGCGTATACATTAATATTAATGCGTAAAATTAAGAAAATAGAATTATGATATAACAATATTACATGTGAAACATATGGCATTCGTAATATTTGTTTACAAAATAAACGTGCGTGTGCTATTATGATAGATTTGCATGCTAACTTAAAGTGCGTTGAAATGAAAATCGCACGTATAAAATAATCTAACGTTACAGTTATTTGACCCCTTATGAAGAACGTCGCGTCAATAATTATCACGCAACAAAATGAAGTTCCAGTCATAGATTCCTACTGTTGGCGCAACTAAATGTCTGTTTGTTTCTTAGTAGATTACACAGTTTTGATTAATGTAAAAACAGAAATTAATAAATGGAAGCTCAGATTAATGAAAAAAAATAATTAAAAGCTCGATCAAGATTCGGACGTATATTCTTGACGCCTGATCACTGCGCGCTATCAAACTCAACTAACGTGACTAGTGACGAAATTAGAATATTTTTGAATCAAAATCAATACATTTCAAATAATGAATAACGTCCGTAAAAAAATATTTCAAGTTTTGCAGCCTTACTTTAATAATAGTTTTCTGTTGAATTTGTTGTACTAGGATATTTATACTACTATTAAGCAACGATGAATGCACTAATAAACACTGTTACTCTCCTGTCACACAGTATACAAACAAACTCTCGCGCTGTGTTTTTGAACGAAGGAAATCAAACGTAATATATACAGTTCATTCAGCTTAAATTCTTGTTAACAGTCTAATTTCTTTTGACCCAACACATGAGTTATGCTTTTTAAGTGTGTATTTAGTTAGGAAAAGAAAATTATTTTTTATTTTGAATTTTTGTTTACCCAACAAAATATTTTGTTGGGTAAACAAAAATTAATGTATGGTCATATACAAACAAGTATTTTATTGGCTAAAACAAACCTTCCTCTTTTGCAGTTCATATCTGCATTACTGTACATAATACTGTGAAGTCTAGGCTATAGGTAGAGACAGCCAAAATTCGCTTTATTATTTGCAATCAGGCTGAACTTACGGTACTGTATAGACAAAAGCCTGCGTCTTTTTTTCCGTCGGCTGCTGCATATATGTCAAGCCATGCCATTTCTAACTGAAATGCACGTGATTGGGCACATAATTGTGAAATGTTCATTTATCAGTTACCCAGGGCGAGTCAGATAAAGTGTGGTCCAATGACAAACGCATTGCAGAGGTGCACGTGTTTAAAGTTTAAAACGTCTCCCCGAATAATAACGCGAATTTTTCAGATCTCTAGCTACATGTCACTGAACTCGCGAATTAAGGTTGCCGCCTAGTGAGGGTTGTGTATACCTCCGAGACAAACATCGATGATGCGCTACGGATGAACGCCGGCCAGCACATGTAATGCGATCTCGCTCGTACGCGCAGAAATCGCGCGCAGTGTTCTCGTCGTGCCGCTTGTGCTATGGGACTTAAGCGTTGACGCTATCATTTTATTGGACGCGACACTGAGCAAAGTCCAATGCACTCCTTTATAATGGTTTCGCATGAATCCGGTTAGTACATTTCGAGAAACAGCTGTCTGAAGAAGCCGTTTTCAGTCATGTTGGAGGGCATTAAAAAAAGTTTCCAACGTGAGTGATGTCTTGGAAGAAATATTGGCTGTTCACGATAAAATGAGCACTTTTGAAAGCCCTGCTTAAGATCTACTTGTAAACCCGTTGTGTATTCCTCCACCCTACACCAACATTTTCATGGGCCTCGTCACTTTATTCATGCGTCGGTCAAATGAAACAGTGGAATTATAAAGAAAGTAAATACTTTACAAATCTGCTAATTTTTATACTTCAATTCATTAAAAAAACTTAAAAGGAAAGATATAATTTTAAGTTATAACAAATGTTTACCTAACACTTTTTATTCGACGTTAAGATATGTAACTACTTTTTATCCATCGTTACCAACTTTACTGAACGAATGTCACTCAGTGCGCCCATTAAAATACATGGATGCAGGGTCAGTGACTTTTTCTGAGGTTTGTTTCTAAAGTGCTTACTTCATCGTGAACAGCCTTTAGTCTGAAGTGTATGTTCTTTTCATAGATAAGCCTTTTGGGCACGCAATGGATTTCAAACACAGTGCAATGCAGTTCAGGTGCCAGACAGGCTTTCGCCTTCAATGAAAAACGCGCGTGTCTGAAGTATGTGGATTATTTGAACTGTTCCGAGCATTACATGCCTGCTCGAGAATCACAGACGTTCATATTGGAGTAATCTTATACTGATTGACACAGTAGATATATCAAATATCTCCTTACAATGACGTGTGGACAGTGACAAAAGGAATGTTGCAGATGTTCACCTTCTCGCGATAGACTATTGTTATGTGTCGCGGGTCTGCGCGGCTGTCCTTGGTGCGCCCGGGAGGTGCGAGTGAGGATGAAGGAGAGTCGTTATTAGATAACAGCTGCAGGCGACCGAGCGGCGGTGGCGTATCAGTTTCAAAGCCAGGCCGACAAGATAATCTTTAACAGCAAGACGCTATGTGACACTGGTTGTAGTGATTTCCTCGTTTATCGAAGAATGTTCTGGAATACTGACCTAGGCTCTAAGCGCAACTAGGGGTATCTTGAACATTCTAGATGGCCAGGGCTAGACTACAAATCTCACAGCATGCCTCTGAACCAGCAGTTTTGAGTTGGAGTGGCTGAATGGATGATTGGCGGGATTCCGGGCGAACGGCGTGGTCACCTGGGGAAAAGGAAGATGGCGACTGCGAGTGACAACGTTTTGAAGGACGTGGCTGGAGCCTGGACTACTGGATCAAGTGCATGAGTGGAAGACATAACTGGTGGAGACCGATAGACTGAACACATACTAATATGGGTATGAGGTAATTGACTGTAATCAAGAGAGACATTAAGAAGGGCATTAATTGAAGTTGAAATATACTTTAAATAGTACGCTTACTGTTAAATTGAAAAAGTAAAAGGAGAGACAGCTAACTGATGTTGTAGATAGTAGCAGAGTGATTAAATTAGATATTAAATTTAGTTAATTTTATTTTTTTATTAATAACACCTCCATCCCTTACGAACTCAGATACGCCCCGCAGGCGTCTTCAGCTCGTATCACTATAAACGACATTGACCGTCTCTTAGGAATGGAATCTAGTTCTGAAAATGAGTACTTTTAATAATCCTGCATTCGGAAACACGTGTTTTCGGTCATTTTAGACAGTGACTTTGGGATCATACAATTGAAAGAAGTAAGACACGACATTTAAAGCCGAACAGCCAATCAAATTCAAGGTACTACTTACGACGAAAACTGTCTTGCGACCAGGAGTTATGGATCTTGTAAAATGAAATAGTTCGACTCTTTTTCATACATTGTAAAATTTCCCTCTTAATATTGAACATTTATTTGCCAATTTTTGGATGAAACTCGTGAAAACATCCCTGCAGTGCTTTAGAATCATATCTGCACGCTTTGTTGTGATCAGGTGATCTAAATTTCCCTCTTCTTCACTACATTCGATGATACCAGCTCAGCGCCTTGTAAATGATACAAAAATCACGTCCTGTAAATTATAGTTACACTGAAAATGTTTTCGTCGAGTCACTGTTACACCCACCGTGCCTAGTCTTTCTCGTTGGAGGTAGGCCAATGTGATTCTAGCCTAACAATTCATTCACGATTCATGACCTTGTAACCGGAAATGCCTCCTTTGTTCTATACACTTGTTACATTCCAAGGTAACTTTTTTATCGCACGTTCAAACAAGGCACTCATGGGGAAATTCTAGGAACGAATTTCTTGTGGCAGCCTATATACGATTGCCAGCAACAAATAACAAAGTTCTCTTTGTACTTTTCTTATGTATTTTTTTCTCATGTTATTCCTAGTCTCTATAAACGATATTCCCACAGTATTCACAAACAGCGGGAATATCGTTTCCAAAGTAGTGGAAAAGGGCGATAAAGGTCTTCTTTTGTGTGAGACCCAATTCAACAAATTCGATAAATTATTACAAAGACATGCATTCGAAAAAAGAGCGCGAGCGAATCAGCCACCCGAAATGTTTATAAGCAAAATATCTCGATAGCTTGATTTTACAGATTTCAGCTATAAAATTTAGTCATTGGTTCTCTAATGAATAAAACAAAATCCTTTATTTTGCTATTTGCCTTCGGAGTACGCAATGTACCCCTATTATACAAAAAATTTAACGCAGAAGTTAAATCAAGAGCGTTAAAATATAAGGCTAGCAGTTATCCCACATTTTAGTGTTAGAATAATGCTTTCATAAAGAGTTGTTACAAGTATTTGTTTTTTGCAAAATGGTTACGCTATCTGTATCCATTTCAGAATATAGAATTAAAATTATATTGTGTTTTCTTATTTTTAATCTAAGCTGATATTTAGATTTCTTCTGCCGCTGTATCAGGCGATTAGAAGTATCGAATTTTAAAACTCCTTCAACCTTAATGACAATTGCTGACTAAAATGCCGCAAATACTGTTTTACAATTAATAAATACAGCACTTTCCTGTAATAAAGTAAAGTGTCTATACCCTACAGCAGAATTAATTAAAACGTCGTTTGAACAGTTAGTTTAAGAGCTAGAAAAGGACTCCTGTGCTTGAATAACGGTTACAAAGGTAAGCATTTTTAAACTACTAGAAATAGAAGACGTGATAACATTCCTGGGATGGTGGCACCCACTGACTGTGGCACCGAAATCGCAATGAGAAATAGCTATAACTACAGCGAAACTGATTTTTTAATGGCGTAGCATTGCCACGTCAGTCAGAAGGTCCTAATAAAGGAACTTCATCATGCATAGACATGTTCTAATTGTGGGATTACATAATAAGTACTATTCCCTAACCGTATTTTCTAGAACAACGTACGATGTACACGTAATTATGACGTCATTAAAAGCGATAAACTCAGATAGGTCACGCACATTTGCAGAATAATAGCATGGAACCCCCTATTTTCTCAATTAATGGGGACGCATTACCCAACCATCGTTCGCAGGTTACAGATTTCGTTTCTAGACAGCAGTATTTACGAAATTGTTCTTCTTTCTCAAGCAGTTTCAATTATTTTGAATTAAAACTATTTGAAATAGAGATTTTCAAGGTCACCTGCCTCCCTTATGAACTACCGCAGGTCATAGGTCGTGTAACGTTTTCTATCTTCGTTTGCATGGGGAATCGCTTCACAGTGTTTATAATTCAGAACAAGCCTGTGTAAGTGAGGGAAGAGAAGGTAAGGAATTATAACACGATTTTGTGATAGTTCTCGTCTTTCTATATCTAGGGATAGGGAAATTTCACGAGTTCTATGACCTGTAGACTAGACTCCACAGTCCTGTGTTTAATCAAGCCTCAGCTGTTTGTTCGTTGGCTGCTGCCCCACAGAGTAGCTAGTGTTACCTCACACCTGGTAGTATGGGGTTTACTAATAGTTTCCTTGCAAGTCTGCTATTGGTTCAGAGTCGTCCAGGGCGTGTCCAATATACTGTGATCCAACTGCAAAGGTGAATTCGCTGTGCACGTGTTTGACGCCGATCTTATTATGAATTGAATTCGCGAAATTTTCCTGATCCTATGTTATATGTGTTATTTTCTCAATAATATTCCTGAATCAGCTATACTTTAAACCAATTAATAAATAAAGCCACAGTTGGAAATGGGTTTACAAGGCATTTCATTACACTCGCTGTACAGTTGATGCATTGTTTGAAAAAAGTTAATTAATTTTCAGGCACTAATAAAGTACCGAATTACATATACAATCTTTCTGCAGTATTTTGCATGAAGCGGAGGAATACCCCGGAAATAGAACTTCAGCAGGGCTTCAGAAGAGTTGGAAGTAACCGCGAATGGACTATACACAGTAAAACATTTCTGTACTTATTTCAAGAAATTCTTTGTAAACAAGTTGCCAAAGAATTGCTTGTCCAAATACAGGCATTTTTTTTTACAGCGTAGTCACATTATTTGTTTCTGGGATATTACCTTGCGGGATAATGGTCATTCCTTAATATTTTTTTACTTCCTTTTTACCATTTTTAACTATATATGTATAGTTTTGATACAAACAGATGATATGGCTCTTCAGCTATGACACCGCAAAACATTTGGGGTACACTTTTCAAAATGTGCGTCTAAAGTACACGCTTACTAAAGTACGTGTTGATATCGTACGCAGTTTTCATGTATTTAAGAAACTAAAACTATATGCATCTCATCGAAACTTGATTTGCCAGCAGGGGCCGCGGTGTCTGAATGGTTAACCTACTCGCCTCCCACCAAGGCGAACCAGGCTCAATCCCCGGCTGGTTCACTCCGGATTTTCGCATGTGAGTATCGTGTCACTGGTCTCCCGTTTCCCACGCCTCTTCATTCCGGCGCTGCTCCATACTCACCTCACTTCGCCCTCATCGGCTCTCAAGACCACGATGTTAAGAGGAAGAAGGGGTTTAAGATAGAGAAATTTAACACTGCTTGCGTGCATTCATTAATAACGTGTTATCGCGCAAAACGAATTTTCTGTAACTAAAATATAAAATATTTTTTAACATCTGAAAATATTAGTAGCAGTCTTTCTGCCTCGGCACAATTACGTACGTAATGTTGAATTGGTTTTGCTTTCAAGATTTTTTTAGTGTGCTTAAAAAATATGTATTCTGGAAAGTTACCATTCAATGTCAATACTTTTTAAAAATAACCAGCATAATAAGTTATTTTTGCCTCTTCTAGCAAACCTAACATCACTTTCAACACTAAAATGTTCAAACAGATTAATTTTTATGTTGTTTATGTCTCCTATTTACTAATTCTATGATATTATACTACCTATGAGAATCATAGCCATTTCCAAATTTAAAAAAAAATGTTGCAAGTTCCTAACTTTTCTTCTAACTGCCGCATAAGAATAACTTCAGTTAAGTGAAAAATGAAATATTATTTTAACCATAAATATCATATACAAATTCGTTCCATATTGCCATTTTTACAGACCATGATATATTAGTAGTCATTGTATCTTGCAATTGAAAACTGTGATATATGCACATTGCGGCATGATTTAGGTAACTAAATCGTAGATATTTCGATTTTTTACTCTTATATCCACGGTTAGTCAATGTTCTTGCGCCGAATTCTGTTAATATACTTCTAGACTTTCCCTTAATACAAATTTTGCAGTCTTCCGAATAAGTATTTTAAAAACGGATTTATTTATTGACGCAGCTTTGTTTCCAAAAAAAAAAAAAATTGGCAGTGATGTGTTAGCTTGTCTGTTTTTGCAAGTTGTGACCAAGGTTGATTACATTTCCTAATGATCTGGTTGAAAATTGGCAGTGATGTGTTGGCTTGTCTGTTCTTGCAAGTTGTGACCAAGGTTGATTACATTTCCTAATGCTCTGGTTGAAAATTGTCAGTGACGTGTTAGCTTGTCTGTTCTTGCAAGTTGTGACCAAGGTTGATTACATTTCCTAATGCTCTGGTTGAAAATTGGCAGTGATGTGTTGGCTTGTCTGTTCTTGCAAGTTGTGACCAAGGTTGATTACATTTCCTAATGCTCTGGTTGAAAATTGTCAGTGATGTGTTAGCTTGTCTGTTCTTGCAAGTTGTGACCAAGGTTGATTACATTTCCTAATGATCTGGTTGAAAATTGGCAGTGATGTGTTGGCTTGTCTGTTCTTGCAAGTTGTGACCAAGGTTGATTACATTTCCTAATGATCTGGTTGAAAATTGTCAGTGACGTGTTGGCTTGTCTGTTCTTGCAAGTTGTGACCAAGGTTGATTACATTTCCTAATGATCTGGTTGAAAATTGTCAGTGACGTGTTAGCTTGTCTGTTCTTGCAAGTTGTGACCAAGGTTGATTACATTTCCTAATGATCTGGTTGAAAATTGTCAGTGATGTGTTAGCTTGTCTGTTCTTGCAAGTTGTGACCAAGGTTGATTACATTTCCTAATGCTCTGGTTGAAAATTGGCAGTGATGTGTTGGCTTGTCTGTTCTTGCAAGTTGTGACCAAGGTTGATTACATTTCCTAATGCTCTGGTTGAAAATTGTCAGTGATGTGTTAGCTTGTCTGTTCTTGCAAGTTGTGACCAAGGTTGATTACATTTCCTAATGCTCTGGTTGAAAATTGGCAGTGATGTGTTGGCTTGTCTGTTCTTGCAAGTTGTGACCAAGGTTGATTACATTTCCTAATGCTCTGGTTGAAAATTGGCAGTGATGTGTTGGCTTGTCTGTTCTTGCAAGTTGTGACCAAGGTTGATTACATTTCCTAATGCTCTGGTTGAAAATTCACCACAATCGTGATAGTGTCACTGCATTAGCTATCAATAGGTATGTTTACTAAAATTACTTCGCATACGTTATGGACAGTTTGAGGAGTCCAAAAGTAAAGAACGATCAAATAAAAAACAAAAAATTCCGAATTAATTGGAATTATTTTATAGCTAAATAACTAAAGTATTTCTCCTCGTATTTAATGCAGTATAAAGAGAACATTTTAAATATAGTACTACCCATCCCCTTTTCCATAAAAACAGCTGCTTTTTTAATTGTTTGCCAGCTAGTAACATGTATTTTTAAATTAATTTTGCGTCACTTGTCTGGGTTGAAGTTCAATTTCGCCAACACTTGCCTCGAATCGTTTGCCAACTCAAGGTTGCCAGGCAGTCTCCAACCCTTGGCAGTAAAATAAGTGCTTTTGCGTGTCGTATTGTTCTATTCCAGATAAAAATGCCACAACAATACTGCTCACAATGTAAAACAGTGCGATTTACAAGCCCAGTACATAAAGAATTCTGCTAATGCTGGTATCTTCTGGCACCTAACATATGCTATTTATTTTCATAGACTCAATGTTTGCAAACTAAATCAAATGCCCTTGATCTCCAAGTTCAGTGTGTATAGAAGAGGTGCACGATTATTCTGTTCAGGCAAGGAATTATATAAATTCGCGCATAAACAGAACAATTCTGATTTATATATATATAACGTTAACTTTATAATATGCGACCTCCTTAATAAAACAATCTATAATACAACTTTCGATGTAAATCCGATACATCATACATTATTTGACAACTGGGAGGCGGTATTTGAAAATGTGAATAGAGAAGAAGAATAAATCTTAATTAGAAATATAATTATGTGTGGTCTCTATATCTTGTGGAAGCCGTGGAAGTTTTGGTGTTCTACCAATCGCTTCACACCACGGCGAACAGGGTTCGATTCCCGGTGGGATCACCCGGACTTTTGCAGTGGGTAATGTGTGGTAAACGTCGCCCCCTAGACTGTGAGCTTTCTCGCGTTTCTGCCACCATTGTAATCCGTAGCTGCCCCATATCCATTCCACTTCATCTCCATTGATGCTGAAGACAGCTGTTGAAGCGCCGCCGAAATTAGTCGTATATAATTACAATGAAAAAACAAAATTGTTTTTTAATCACTTCAGAACCATGTGCGGGTGTAACAAATTCTCAGATCTGTTCTTCACCACTTGCAGAAATAGACTAGGGGCACAGGAAACTGAATATGGGATTTGGTTCTTGTTTTCTTGCAGACCAATCCTTCTGGGTGTGTGTTATGAACTGTAAGTTGAATGGAAATGTAAATGAATTGCCCTTGTATATGGATTATTATAAACTTCCCTAAAATTAACTCATGACATTTTACTATCCCAAGGTACAAATCTGTTCCGGATATTCACTCGAGGGAACGTCTCCAGATTTCTAATTTTATAAGTGTAATGGATATAACCCCATCCTTCCCCTAAGTAGATTACATTTTTCGTTAGTCCCGGGGGCCGTGGTGGCTGAACGATTAGCACGCTCGCCTCCCACCAAGGCGATCAGGGTTCAATCCCCGGCCGGGTCACCGGATCTTCGCAAGTGGAAATGGTGCCGGACGACGGTCGATTGGTCGACGAATTTTCTCGGGGATCTCTCGCTGCCCACATGTCCGCAACTCTCCTCTCACAGGACAGCATATTTACTCACAACTAGTGTAACTGTAAGGAACCTGCTAATTCAGTATGTGTTTTGCATCACCGGCCCGCGGTATACACGAAGTATGACGACGTCGAAACGGTATGGCTGCCAGATATTCCAGAAAGAAAAACAGAACGTGTGTTGGAGATATTGGATTTTCGATCCTTCGATCTACCCTAAGTTTATTTATGTTCGTAAACACGCGTAACAGCAGCGGCCTTTACCATGGTGAGGGGGGGGGGGAGATCGGGAGGTAATAAGGGGAAAATTAACACCCCCCCCCCCAAAAAAAAATTGCCCATTTTCCCAAGTGCTTAAACTTGCGCCAGAAATTGTATGCAATTTACTAGTATAAATCATAAAAATGTGATCCTAAAAAGACACTTTACTCCTTCAAGGTATTTTTACGTACTTTCTCAAAACGACGTATGGCAACAAAGGCAATGCGATAGCATAATTATATATATTATTATTGCGCTTGTACTTGTTTATATGATGAAACGTACATTTAGCAGTTCCAATAAAATATTTTGTTGAGTACACAAAGCGTGAAAAGCAATAAAATTTATTTCTTTTTTTAGCTACATTAATTGCTCTAGATGCACTTGGTGTGTTCGCAAGGACAAAGAAGAACTAGAGTCATTTTTTGGTTAAGCAATTATTGCTAGAAATATAAAAAACTAATAAATTACACCAAAGTGTCAACGCATCGTAATTGTATACACTCAGTTTAAGGGTATTTTCTATGATAACTATTTATTACTAGGCATTACTGAAACGGCTATTTTTTCATGTTTTATTCACGGTAATTATAAATGAAATATTATAATTCATCGATAAAATGTAAGTGAAAGACCGATTAAACCAAAAATACAATACTGTTGTTTTAAAAGAAGTATAAAACGCTTGTGATACATGACAAATTTAGGAAACACCCGAAGACGTAGTACATGAGGCGGTTTTCGAAGGTTTGATACAAAAAGTGCGAAGAAGCCGTGAATGGACTATACTACAAAAACTTCTTTAGAATGTGTGAATGAGATGTCAGTTGTTTGCGTGGAAGCTGGAGTTATCTGTAGTTACAGCACAATATCATACTTCCTGCCAATGCGTGTCGAATAAACGAATCTAGCTCCCGACTCACCACTCACGTACGAGCCAATAGCGAGCCGAATCGATCCCAGCCACACCGAAGGCTGGAAGGCTCGGCTCGTCGTACCCTGAGCCCAGCTTGTCATATCCCACACACGTACGAGTTTCAGCAATCGTAACTCGAAACGAGTCGGACTTGCGAACCAAACTCCCCCAGTAGCAACTTTTTGTTGGTCCAACGTTGGCCCAACGTCTGGCTCTGGCGTTGGACCAACTTTGGAAAACGTAATTTGACCCAAAGTCAAAATGTCACTCGGGGCAACGTTGGCCCAACGTGTATTTTTGTTTTGGCTGCCAACTAAAATATGATGCTCAACCTACATTATTACGCCAACGAAAATGTATGGTTTTCTGCACACTTTCCTAAATTATCTTTCTTTCAAACGTATGTCATATCAATCAATAAACAAAAAATGCTGTTTGTCGGCTTTACGTTGGTTTATCATGCGTATATTACAGATCACCAATCTAATATGACAGAAACCCTACCACTGGCTAACGTTGGTATTACGTTGGTTATTCATAGAATTTTGATCATTTGGTAAATAGTATATTGCCAACCTTTATAACCAAATGCCAACCGTTGGGCCAACGTATCTTGCTGCTTGGATCGTTCGTGTATGACGTTTAGGCTACACTCGTACAAGTGCGCGAGGTTAACAACGCATTTACCATGCGCTGTCTTCTACGAGGCGAGTAGCTGATGTTCGAAACAATGTGGAACAAAACCGTAGGCCTACTTGAAGATTGCCGGATCTGATCTCAGCTGACCAGTTTAAGTCAAAATAACAGCAAAAAATATACCTACATATAATTACGAATACATTCACGTGGAAACTAGCAGTTGAAGTTGATTGGACCGGAATAAAAAAATAGGTGTAAAGAGAACGGTAGGCGAAGGAACTGGTATGAATGACAAAGAAGAGGACAAAAAAATTAAAAAGAATAAACAGGAAAGTTACACGTCATTACTGTTTTCCCAAGTTCTACAATTAATCCTGGGAGGTTAGTCGTTGAGCTGCTCGTAGACTATACTAAAACATACTTATATCTAAAAAGACAGACATCCACGGCTTAACAGAAATTCTAGCCTGAAATATCGTGATCAGAAACTGCATCACCCGCCACAATTTTTAAATACTGAAAGATACTAGGGAAGAAATAAGCGATAGACAAACGAAAGGAAACTATCGGCTCGGAGAAAAATGGGAGATGACCAGTTGACATTTCCTGCAGGACAGGTTTTCGCAGGACTATGTTTGAACGAAACATCCGGTCGACGTGCGGTTCGTGTGCTGATAATTTTCGCCACGAAACTGGCACGACGTTAACGGAGGGTTGTGCCGCCAGTCCGCTGGTATAGTGAACCCACTTCAAGCGAGGTGCCTTGGCGATAAGACAATGGGCTCGTCCGCATTCGGTAGAATAAGTGTTCGATACCTGGCGCCGCCATCCAGATTTTTGGTTTCCAACGGTTAAAGCCATTTCACTTCAGTGTACTTGCTTATGTAAACACAAGTACAGAAGTTTGTAATAGTACACTGGATATTAGCGGAAAATGTTCCCAAAACCTCTTAGAATTCCCCCCCCCCCTCCCCCAACCCGTTTTAATAGGATAATCAGACACAGTGGGAAAACACGAAAAATTTTTGAGCCAGCATGTATTCCAAAATACTATATCTTTTTGGTGTTTTTATGATTGGATAGTTCATTTTTTTTATCAGCTTGTCACGTTCCAGACCAATCATAAACTTTCGGTTACAAGGTGTATTCTCGTTACCCCAGAGAAATGGGGAGTAGCTTGGCTTGATAGGCACACGATAATCAATAGGTAATATAAATGTGTGTGTGTATATATATATATATATATATATATATATATATATATATATATATATATATATATATAGTATGCACAGTACAGTGAAATCTAAGAAACAAGTATCACAAACGCTTCCTACAGTATGACAATTCTCACTAGCCCAGTGAAACGTTTCAGTAGCACAAAGTAGGTCTTCACATGGAGATAAAATGGTCTAGCGGTTCCTTTGATGTGGGCATACTCGTTCGATGTCTGGCTGTGCGAGGCTCATTGGCTATAGGGCATTCACGGTGCTACCGCGCATATTTCCTGAAGCCCTGCTAAAGTGCTGCTTCCAGGATGTTCCTCAGCCTCATACAAACAGAGCTTAACCGAGTATAGAAAATGACACCAAAGGGACAGCGCACCGCATTCGTGAACAATCAATGTAATGAAACTTTGCATAAGAACTATTTCTTAGAGGCTGTTCACGGTAAAATGAGCACTTTTAAAAGTCATACTTATGATCTACTTGTATACACGTTGTGTGTTATTCCACCTTATATAACATTAACATCGCCATGAGCCTCATAGTTTTATTCATGCGTTGGTCAAGTGAAACTGTGAAATTATTAGAAAAGTAAATATTGTACAAATATGCTCATTTTTACACTTCGGTGCATAAAAAAAACAGAAAGCGAGATACATAATTTAAGTTTTCACAAATGGTTACCTAACACTTTTTGTTCGACGTTAATATATGCAGCTACTTTCACCTCTATCGTTACCTACTTTATTGGATACATGTCACTCACTGTGTCCGTTAAAATATATGCAGGTAGGGACAGCAACGTTTTCCTAATGTTGATTTAATAACAGCTCACTTTATCGTAAACAGCCTTTACTAAGCATTACCTCCACATCCATTTTCTCCCTGTTTTTATACTTATTAATAGGGATAGGAAAATTTCGCGAATTCATTTCAGGACAAGATAGAGGTTTATCGCGTGTACACCGAAGCCACTTCTGCAATTGGTTAAAAGTACATTAGATACGCCGTGTATTGCTCTGAGCCAATAGCATACTTGCAAGGAAACAAGTAACGTGTGCCATATTACCAGGTGTGGAGTAACACTGGCTACTCTCTAGGACAGCAGCCAATGAACAAACATCTAAGGCTCGAGCATACATAGGTCTGTGGAGACTAGTCTACAGGTCATTGAACTCGTGAAATTCTCATATCCCTGTGTAATAATTATAACTGAAATATTATAGTTGATAGATAAAATGTAAATAAAATTCCAGTTTAATAAAAAATAAGGCAATTTTAAGTTTCCGGTAACACAAGTATAAAACGTATGTGTTCAACAACATGTACAGGAAAATATCAAACACATCATACTCGGGGTGACTGTAAAGTAGGTACCTTATTTTTCGTTAAATTGAACTTTTAGTTATACTTTTTCCATAAATTGTTACATTTCTTTTATAATCTATATAAAGAAAACCAGAGAGAAAATAAAAGTGTTGGTAATGCCTAGTAAGAAATAGATCTTATGCAAAACATATTTATACTAAGTGCGCACAAATGAGGTGCGTTGTCCCTTTCGTGTAATTTTCTAGACTCGTTAAGGTTTGTTTGCATGAGGCGGAGTGATATCCTGGGCCTAGAACTTTACCAGGGCTTCAGAAAAGTTGGAAGTAACCATAAATGGAATTAATACTGTACTGCATGCTAAAGGCCGTTTACGATAAAGTGAGCACTTTTAAACTCAACCTTAGAAAAAAGTTACTTCCTCTACCTGCATGGGCGAACTGAGTGACATTCGCTCAGTAAAGTTGGTAACGATGAATGGAAAGTAGTTCCATATCATACTAACGTCGAATAAGAAGTGTCAGGTAACCATTTGTGATAACTTAGATTATTTCCTTGGCTTTCTGTTTTTTTTTAATGTACCGAAGTTTAAAAATGACCAGATTTGTAACAAATTTACTTTCCCAATAAATCCACTGTTTCACTCGACCGACGCGAGAATAAAGTGATCCGGCCCATGGCAATGCTAATTTTACATAAGGCGGAATAATACACAACTTGTATACAAGTAGATCTTAAGCAGGGCTTTCAAAAGTGCTCATTTTACCGTGAAAATCCTACACGAAACATTCCCTATTGGCTGGGATGCCGCTTGCGAGTAGGCTGATTGGCGAACGGGGTTACAACATGTTTGCTGGTCACTGGCGCCATTTTGCTGGTGTGTTTATGATAGGGCGTCTGTTTCGCCTCTGCATTCTTAAGCTACTACTTGGCGGAACACGGCTCTTGCGCGCTGCCAGAAAACGAAGCTAATTCCGCGCTACTGCAGCCATAACTGAAACAGAGGGGGTTCGCACCTGGCCCCGCTGGCAGGACGCGCTATCTATTATTAATGTACGGGAAAGCGGGCCAAGGTGGCTTGGCGCCCTGTGGCGTCGCCTCGCGGGCCAACTCGTCCTCTTTAAGGTCGCCGCTTCAATAATTGAGGCGCCATCGATCAGCCCATATTTGCTGAAGGCATGGCTGCGCTAACCTTGGTAATACTACGGGAGCGAATGCGGCTCCCGCATAGGGCGGGCCAGGCCAACGTCATGCTGTATTTAAGGCCACGATCCTTCATTTCTACAGCGTTTGCGACAGTTAATATTTTGTACCCAATCGGGATCCGATATTGTAAAATCCTCTTACAATTTTGTTACAAATTGTTTTTATTATGTAGTCTAATTTTTTTCAACACAAAATACTGTATAATTTTAACTAATAATTAAACGAAATTTTCGTTAATTAATTAATTCGATAAAAGTATACACTTTTTTGTGTTGGAAAATTCAGATTACATAATAAAAACAATTTGTAACAAAATTGTGAGAGGATTTTACATCGGCCCCCGTTTGGGTACAAAATATTAACTCTCGCAAACGCTGTAGAAATGAAGGATCGTGGCTTTAACAAAGGATCTTCTCTCAGCCCCTCCCCCAACTACTTAATGGAATAGATGTGCACTTAAAAAAGTGCCGCGGTGGTGCAGTAGTTAGACTACTTGTAACCCCCCCCCCCCACAAGGCGAACCGGATTCGATTCCCGGCGGGTTTTCGCATGTGGGAATCGTGCCGGTCGATGCCGCTTGCCGGCGGGTTTTCTCGGGGATCTCCCGTTTCTCCCGCCCTTTGCATTCCGGCGCTGCTCTGTACTCACATCGCTTCACCCTTATAGGCTCTCAAGACCTCGATGCTAAGAGCTGCCCAAATCTCTTCACGCACACACTCCACTTAAAAATAAGCCACATTATTCAAAATTAATGTCACATAGCCGCGCACTAGTAATTATCTCACTGTATTATCCATCCTAGATATTTTAGCATAGACTACGGAGAATGCATCTGCTAATTATAGACAGAAAAGCCCTTCCAGATAGAAAAAAATAGGAAAGCGAATTTTCCAGCAAGGCATTTTATGTCATGCAACCCCACAACGTCTTAGCCGTAGTAATGTTGAAACTACAATTTTTGAGGGACGTTATTCCTTCCATGTCAAACATATTTCATATTAATATTTTATTAAAAATGTACATACATAACTATCATTGCACCCCCCCCCCCCCCGACATTGATTATTTTTCTCATTTTACTGAGAATGAATGAATTTACGCAATCCTGCATTCGAAACATACCTTGCTTATTAAGCTAAAATTATAGTAATTCAGACTGCATCCGTCCTACACATATTTTACTTTGGGCTTACAATTTCTAAATGATAGTTAATTGTTTTTAAAAATGTCCCGAAACCATATTGAAAAATAAAAACTCCACTCGAGTAGAGGAGCAAAAAAAAAGTGCACTAATGGCACAATAATATTTAAGTGGTAGTTTACCTAAGTGCTAGTGGTGATATTATGTGTACGTTGGTGCGGTATCTTGATTCGGCGTGTTATCATGAGAACGTAACAGAACTTAACTCACAGCCGAAGGTGGATTATAACTGCCGTAGTAACCTAGATTGAGCCGTTACACAGCTGAGGTATCTGCTAAGAATCTTTTTATCTTTAGAAACGTTAGGGGCGACCTGAATCCTCCAACAAGGCAGAGTGGTGATGACATTTTTGCAATTATAAAAAGTCGGCCATATTGGTCAAGGACGCGGCGGAGACAGCCTTCGACCCTCATACAGTCACAAACCAAAACATCGGCAACAGCCGTCACGAACATACGCAAACGAGACACGAATGCTAAAACATTTTACTTTGACTTTCATTTATTCACAAAGAACATTAACGCGCTTTGGTTGTATGCCTTATTGTAAGGGTAAAATAACACAAATAAAGTAAACTCCATTCAGAAAGGCGTAAACCAAAATACTTAAATTCAATCACATTTGGTAAGCTTGTTATATAGGGGCCTCTCTATACACATACACACACGCCTACTTATGGTTTGTCTTTGCCTTGAAGAAAATCGATTAGTCCCACTGAAGTAAGACACTTCAGCTATTTTCTTGCCTCGCGCATTCACAAAGGGGAGAAACCTTTCTTAAGTTATTTTTATTTGAAAATACCGTGTTACTAAAAAAAAAAAAATGTTTAATGGTATGCAGCCAAATACAAGCAAACGGAAGTTTATAAAACCATTCTTTTGAAACAGAAAAGCTGGTTTTCTAAGAACGACACAGCATCTCAGACAGCAATAAAAGTTTAAAAATAATATGAGAATGCTCAAAATATTTACAATCAAGGAATCGGGAAAATATATTACTTTTTCGATTGAGGAAAGTGCAGACTTCAAAGAAAAGCTTGTTTGGGTTCTATTTTCAATTGGACCAATGTTTGCTAGACGAACCGTATAGGTCTGAATCATCTACAAATTCGCATGGGAACGAGGACCAAGTCCCACGCTGCTTAGTCAAGGGTAAAACTGGATACTCACTGTAGCAGCATTCAACGAACAAACAGACGAGTGTCGAGAAGTCTTGGCCTGCAGGTCACTGACATCATACAATTTCCGAGTCCCTTACTTGTAAACAAAATAATAACATTAAAATAACGTAGTCCACGGGAAAGTAAATGGATAAAATAAAGGAACGATGAGGAGCAATAAAAATAAAGAACAACTTATACTCCCGCATTGCTCAGAAAGGGTAGGAGTGAAATTCATTGGTGGTATAGCCTATGACTGGCCGTGTAAAAAAAATTCCTCACTTATGACATTTACGCATAACTAATATCTGTAAAATGACTGATGATCACTTTATCCATTCGTAAGAAAGATTTGTAGCAGTAATTTTGAATAAAATATGTAACTGTAATAAGGATGACTTTTTCTGTTGATAAGAAAGATTGGAAGGCGCACGGCATAGAATTATAGAATTTATTATCATATGTCATTGTATAGCTCCGTATTTTGGTCGTGGAAATAGATTACAATATTATCTCAAGGTACTAATTGCCTACCCGTACACGTGGTAGATGATGTGGATCTTTACATGAGGAGTAGATAACTAAGTAGGTAATTAGCATGGATCAACAAGAGGAAAATACTGCTCTGAAAGAAAAACTTATTTAGCAAGAACCTTTCAAGAGTTTAAAAACTGGAACAGAAATCGGATGATTAAGTTGTACAACACATTGTTACTCGTATATAGTAAATCCTACAAAACTGTTTTCCGTTATCGTTATGGGTATATAGTTGTAACTGTTGATTCTACACTGGAGATAAATATTATAAGCTTGGCATTATTTAACATTTTCCGGCAAAATGTAGAATGACAAATTGCAGAACACTCTAATTCTTGCATTGAAGTTAGATAAATACTTTCACCGAAACTGATTATGAATTCGCCTGCAAATTTTCTTCTGAAGTTTTTTTTTTATTCAATTACCTCCACCAGTATTAGAACTGAGCACGGATGGCTTTAGACTGTTCACGTTAAACTGAGCACTTATGAAAGCCCTGCCAAAGATCTATTTTCCTCCTCATTTTGTGTCCTTTGCCCTATATAGAAAGTACATTAGCATGTGCCTAATAACTTTACTCATGCGACTGTAGAATGACAACATGGAACTTTTAGGAACCTTAATGTAATGCTAATATGCCAATTCATAAAAGGAATAAAACACAAACGTAATTTTCCGTAAATTTAAACATTATACACTTGCAATACAAAGTCAATACTTAGAATTATTTTAACTGATTCGGTGCCAACTTACCTGTAAGACTGCATGCCAGTGTGTAAGTTAGCACATATGCATTTAACGGGCAGTGATTTTTTTTTCGAAGGTTGATTTCAAAATTGCTTACTTCACCGTAAACAGCATATAGAAGCACGAAACCAGACGAGATGATTCGTGTATTGGTTTCATCACAGACCGAACTCATTCTCCTGTTTGACCTGGCCACACGGAATGGAGACACTGGAATGTTGAATGTTTGCTATTTGTTCTGAGTCCTGCAGGGCGTGTCGGCTGTGAGCTGACGTAAAACGCCACGCGTGAAACTAACATGTACTTAAATTATAACAGCGGCCCACCCCAGCATCGTTCTCGTGCGATTTACAAATATGGCGTTGTTTAGGTTTACAGCAAGTATATGCACTAAATTCTTATGGTAACTAACATAGTATTAATACTATGTTATTCAAAAAGTCTTCGTAAGTGAAATACAAAAATGGTTACTGTGGGTCATCCTTAAAAGATAAACATATGCTGCCGCAGATTTTTTGTAGACCTTTTTGAGCTTTACAACTCTGTGGTTCATTAATTGGGTGTATCTCTTATGGTTTAATCAGCATAAGCCATGTAAGCCCCGAAAAGAGGTTTTTACCGAATTGATTATAAAACATCGACATTTCTCTACTATTCTTAAATTAAATATTAATGTATTATACACTCGAACCTTCCTCAAGATATTCTCTAAATGATGGTGAAAACCGCATCATAATATATGAATTAGTTTAGAATCCTTAGCCGAATACAGACACACTCGGCCGGGCGACTTTGTTTTATACTGTGTATATATGCCGTCTATTTAGGTAATGAATTATAAAACGAAATGATAGAGGATCTGTGGATGTCACATCAGGCAAGTAGAATTTCACTTTCACTAACATACTATGTCGGGATTAACATCCTCCTCCTCCCCCCTCCAAAAGTTATTCAAACGAAAGCTTGAAAACAAGTTGCCAAAACATTCCCATGAAGTTAAGCGTGTATAAATTATTATTAGAGCCCCAAAAATTTTGCGGATTCTTTGAGCAACAAGATTGACTCAACAATGCTTTGTTCTTTGTTCACTTGTGCATCAGAATCAGTTAGTAGTTGACTGGCTGTTGCTCCAGTTTAACAACAGTACAGGTATCACGGGGATTCGTCAATATTTTCCTTGCAAGTTCGTTTTTGTCTTGACCTACGGCTTCAAATACTTCATAAATAGGCACAAATCTAATCTCTTCCTGTCAGTGAAATGCCACTCCTTCAAAAGTACCCAGGAACGACCGAACAAATGGCTAGTAAAAAAAAAAAAAACATCAGTGTCTGTTTTGCACACCGCTATCTTCAAAAAGAATACATCCTCGATTGTAACAGAAATGTAGTGTTAGAATGTACTGGAGTTATAATTAAGTGGTCACGAAAGCATAACTACCTCACTCACAGCAAAGTTTTAAGCCCCGTCGACGCAATTTTGCTTCTAACTCATTTATGCGTTGCGCGATACTTAACATTCTGTACTTCTGACTGTGACCATACATTTATTTCGCCAGATCTACTATATTTTACTTCAGCGGAAAACTATGCGTCAAAGTAAACTGTGCGCAACAGTTGGCAATCCTGCAAACAAATATGTATATTACGACAAAGAGAAGACAAGCCGGTTTTTGAACATTCCTTACACCTTTTGTGCGGTATTATTTTGACAAAAACCAATACAAAAGAAGTAATTGTTAGCACACTAAAATGCATGTTAAAACTATACTAGTTGATCATCAAATAAGAAGTTTTAAATTTTAAAATAAATATATTTCGTGAATAATACTGTGAAACGCGTAGTCCTGTGAACGGGTAGCAAACGAAGAGATCTTTTCTGACAGTGCAATCGATGCACTTATTTTTTATATAAAAATAATTTTTTTATTTTAAAATAACTGAAAGCGTACATGCCGTTCCAGTATATAGAACGAACTAGATGAGTCTGGCTGTAAGTGTTGTTGCAGACCAAGTAAAATATTCGCCAATTTAGACTACCTTTTTTTTTTAGTTTTTGCGTAGTACCTGAACACCGTGCTGAGCATACAGCTGTTTTTATCGTCGACGCATACTCTGTATCTGCACCCTAAACGGCTGGAATAAGAACGCGAAGAACTGAAATCTGGAATAATGATCTGTTTGCGACCGCCAATTCGCTTAACTTTTCCATGCGTTTCGGCCAGATAAGGCGCTATCCCACTGTGTGCACACGAGCGTTTGAACTTTAATCCCAAGAAAAGTGTTTGAAGGACTTGGAAAAAGGTAGACACAATTGTGTGAACATGCTTCAGCTCGTATACAGTGAAGCTATACCATACACAGTAGAAATCAGCATCCGACAAGGTAAGAGAGTACCCCACTGTGTGCACATGAGCGTTTGAACTTTAATCCCCAAGAAAAGTGTTTGGAGGACTTGGAAAAAGGTAGACACAATTGTATGAACATGCTTCAGCTCGTATACAGTGAAGCTATACCATACACAGTAGAAATCAGCATCCGACAAGGTAAGAGAGTACCCCACTGTGTGCACATGAGCGTTTGAACTTTAATCCCCAAGAAAAGTGTTTGGAGGACTTGGAAAAAGGTAGACACAATTGTATGAACATGCTTCAGCTCGTATACAGTGAAGCTATACCATACACAGTAGAAATCAGCATCCGACAAGGTAAGAGAGTACCCCACTGTGTGCACATGAGCGTTTGAACTTTAATCCCCAAGAAAAGTGTTTGGAGGACTTGGAAAAAGGTAGACACAATTGTATGAACATGCTTCAGCTCGTATACAGTGAAGCTATACCATACACAGTAGAAATCAGCATCCGACAAGGTAAGTAAGTACCCCACGTGTGGCATACATCATTCGTTGCCGAGCCTTTAGTACAATCACGGTTAACATCAAACTTTCCTGAAGCCCTGTTAAAGTTCCACTTCCAGGATATTCCTCCGCCTCATGCAAACAAAGCTTAACAGAGTCTAGAAGATCACTCCAGTGTGACAACGCATCGCGTTCGTGCGCACAGTAATAGTATTTTGCATTATAACTATTCCTTACTAAACGATACCAACACACCTATTTTCTCTCTGTTTATATTCATAATAATTGTAAATTATATAATAATTTATAGATATAGTATGAATAAAAGTTCAATTTAGCCCAAATTAAGGTACGTTTATGTAAACGCAAGTATAAAACCCCTGTGATACATGACATGTTAAGGAAACAACCAAACAATTCATACATGGGGTGATTTTTTAAATGTTTGATTCAAAATGTGTGAAGAAACCGTGAATATACTATACATTTGAGTTCTTCAATCTTATAAGCAGTTGTCAATAACATTACACAGAAACACGCCTTCTTATTGGTTCTGACATAAACCTACGCCAGTGAGTTGTTCTGAGATTTGTACAGCTACAATCAAAAAATGTGTTCCTTGCAACGCGAAAAAATTTATATCGATTTGTAATGGGAAGAGGTGAAGATGAGTAAAAAAAAAAAAAAAATCAATCAAGAAGAATGAAAATTATATCACTCATCAAACCACAATTTTAGACATATTAGATTAATTAATTTGTACGATTTGCTAGCTAGATTGCAAATACGTTTCACATGAAGCTGAACAGTTACCGAAACTGGTGGAATTTTTTTTTACTAATTTTGGTATATTAACATTGCAAACTATAAATTATATTTAAAACGTGTTGTGCTGTGTATTAAATACCTACCTTAAAAGTTAATGGTGTTTTAAACAAAAAATATCCAACCGAGAAAGACATTTAGCTTTATTTACTGCATTCTGGTAACAGTTCCCCGCAGCTCAGTTTGAGACATTACAACAGTAGGCCAGAACATCAGCGTGCGTCAATGTTATGTCAATGACTTTGTGATTGATGTACGGTTACGTTCAAGGACACTGATAATCTTATACACGGCTTAATACAACAGCAAAAGTAGAATGAGTTTACAAATTAATTACAATTTTGGAACACTTCACAAATTATTGGGGCACTGGAATAATAAGATTAAGCCCCAGAGTTATCCAAGCCCCGATAGAACCTTGAACTTAACCTCAAGCACCAGAAACGTAATTAATTAACACTCAGCAATTCAAGACGGCTCAACTTTTAACTTACGAACAATCGGCTGCAATCGCCGATAGCTATAGTTCCGGTTGCAAATGGCGAACGTGTCCAACTATAACCGGAATGATATTAACCTTTCTTGTTAACAAGCCATTGTGTACTGCCAAGGGTACGGACGGTTGAGATTGAAGGGTTGTGCCGGGGGGGGGGGGGAGATTGGAGAAAGGGGAATGAAAGGAGAGGTCATCACGTAATTATTTATGCCGTTCAAAGAGTAACTAGCTATTCATGCGAGGATGACCTCTGTTAACCTTTATGTTCCGGGGACTTAAAGGCTTTCCGTCTTCGGCCAGTTCGCTCATGGCAATGCCCGCCTCAAGGCCAGCACGTAAATACTGACGGTCAACATAAAACTACTTTTATTTTCTCCAGTAGCATTCTGGTGTTCTATTCTTTGCCGAAGTGGATGTTAGTATCTTAAGAACGTTCAAATGGGCGAGAATTGCTTTTTATGTTTGGAGGATATTTCGTATCTCCATAATGTATAGAATAGCAACCCTATCGAAACAAAAATACTTCTTAAACAGTTTTTTTAAACAATATTTTGTAACTCCGAAGTCACCCCCAGGAGGCAAATGCTGGAGTTCACACCAAACATGCAGACAACAAATTCATAACAAATCCAGAACCCTTTATGAACGGTAACCGCGTAAAACCACAATAATATGTTTTCATAACATTTGCATACCAAATCACAACAGTAATTGTATACATAATACTCTCGTTCGCGGCCGCTTGACGGAGAAAAGTATGATTCCTTAGACACATTACTAATGACGGCTACAAACATAATATCAGTCTGCCATTCCGCACATACGCAATGCTTGTCAAAACTTAAGTAGCCGTCAAGTAAAATGTAACTTGCAACACAAACTCGTAATGACGACGCCGCACAAGACAAGAAATTCATTTGAAGACGGACAGCAACTTACAGCAGTATACAGTACCTATTTAACTCTCTCCCCAGGCTGCGGTGAATGTCCTCGCGACGGCGCGGCAGTGCGAAAAACAGCAACCTCGCTCTGTTTCTTCGGAAATCGAAGTATTTGGAAGAGCACACTCGACCCCAAGTGCGCCACTCAACAACGATCCTCATAAGCTGCCTTAAAGCTGACCAAGTCGTCCAGCCCAGGACACGTCGCACTCTTCGGTTAAGGAGGATCAGTCCCCACCATCTTGGATTTTCATTATTTTCGCCTTAAGTTCCATTTAAGAATATTTAATGAAATTTCTCGCACGACATGGCATAAATAATAATAAACGTATTACATTTCTATATAATTTATTATTTTTTCACTAGTGATTAAAGGCAAGAAATGAATGATATTTTCTTGTTTTCGGTTACAGAAATGGACCTGGTAACAATACATCTAATAGAACATGTGCAATATAATGCCCTACGTTTTGTCGAAGCCCAAAATAAAATGCAAATTCTGTGATGCAGTTTACGACGAAAATTCCAAAAATCCAAGATGGCGGGGACTGATTCACCTTAAGTCGCATCACGACTTACAAAAAGGCAAGCTCTGGACGGGAAACCACCTTAGTGGGAAGACGTAAGCAAGAGCCTGGCTGCAAGTCCGCTCATCAATGCCGAGGACACACTACCCACTCGACTGGCGATCCGCCGGCCAAGTCCACCTCCGAGTATGGTTGAACAGGAACTCCATTTTCAGTCCAAAGTCAGATAGCCACTCTCTACAAAAACGACACGGCATGACGTACTGAGCGAACTCAGCGCCGTCAAGCGGTAATTGAGTAAAACAATTTAAAAAATACGAAAGGAATTAATAGATACCAATGATTTAGAGCAGTAAAACATGCGTATGTATGCAAACAAATATTACACAATAAAACACTTAGTAAAAGTTTTAAAGCTTAAACTAGGTAGCATAATAATTTTTGGAACCTTGAGTTTTTTTTATTTAAATATATTTTTATGCACACAATACACACATCAAATAAATTTTCGCACCGCTACGAGTTGGCCACGTAGAATGTTTTATGGAATAGTGTGTGCATTACAGACAGGCATAGGAATGACAGGTGTTATACTCTGTAAACTCTAAATCTGAATCGGCGACAATTACACTGTTTCAATCAGTCCAAAGTGATTTAACAGTCACTTCAGTGAATTTAACTGATGGATCAGTGAAAAAATACCAGATTTCCTTAACTTATTGCTTCAGTGACATTTTCCACTGATTCATCAGCCATTTTTTTCACTGCTAACTCAGTGGTTTATTTTTGACTGATGGACCATTTAAACGGTGCGTCAAAATGGCCGTCAAACAACGTTTAAAAATGGAGTTAAACAAAGTGTATCAAGTGAAATATCAACAAATAAACTAATAAAACCAATACAAAATACTTTCTAAAATGTGTTTTGCCTTTCAAAACTCCATTTTACGAGTTAATATGTACTCAGCATTTCATACCGTTTTTACGTCCTTCATTTCGTTTTCATGTAATCGCCACAGCGCTCTGTTTGAAGGTTTAAACTGTATATGATGAGATTAAGAGAGAGCACTCATATATACACTATTCGTTTTAACGATCCTAACAGTACTAATTAAACCAAAAACCAAAATTAAGGGGATACAATTTAAATCTTCACGATTTCGCTGCAACATTATAAGACGTATATTTCCCTCTCTATGTTTCTGTTTGTCTTCGTAGAGCAGATGGTAAGGTAACTGAGCAAAAGCGACCTGGAAAGGATGTGTGAGTTCACTCCCAGATATCTGCACAAATTATTTTTCCTTTTTTTATATTACTGTAAATTTCGCAATATAAATAGTAAACTATTGTAAATATATTTATTTCACGTAATTCTTTGGCTACAGTCAGTAAAAACAATATTTAATTCGCCATTGCAGTCGGCCGTCACTTATTCAATGAGTGAAATAATTTCACATCACTAATTCAAACAGTAAAATTTTTTCACTGATTCTAAGCGGAGCCATTTTCACTGATTCTAGTAGTTGGATTTCATTGCGAATCAGTGGGAAACCACTGATTGGAATTTAGAGTGTGCAGTGAGTATTTTCACCCCATGCGTTCTGTTGCGCAGTGAGCAACCACGTAATTCGGAAATCTTGGAGGTACTAAACATTTTTTGAGGAGCAAGAGTGTATTATCATATTAGTAACACACTTCTGTTTCTAAGATTTGCAAAGTTACCGTTGATCAACGTATGGACAGCGTGATCGGGTAAAAGACGAAGTTAATTTTACATTGCTGGAATAACACAAAACGGGGAGAAAACTGGATCCTTTATAACGGATTTCGTCAGCTAACCATGACAAACAAATTACTAAAGATTTAAGTCTGAAGTATTGAGTGCAGCAAAACTCAATAAAAGGACGTAGTAAAAAGCGCTCATTATTAGCGACACCCAATTTTCGCAAAATGAATTCCTATATAGTTGTTTTTAAGACACTGGATCTTATACCAACTTAAGAGAATGGCTGTTTTTTACAGCTTAACATCTTAGGCGCTTGCCCGCGAGTCAAAGACGTTCTGTACCGGAGTAAACTTATTACACTGACATATCAATAGTCACAAGATACGGGTCTAATACCATGTAGCCTGTCCTATAGCGCGGCGGAGTGAAGCAAATCGTTGAATTGCTTCCACAAATAGACAAAACGCCTATGGAGAGACGTTGATCCAAGCAAGACTGCTTGGATAGCTACCTACAGCTCTCTGCTATTCGCATGCTCGATGTAGATTATATCGTGCTAACGAGGTGACCCCAGCAATCGTTGAAACTCTCTGGAATGCTCTGTCGAACCAATTCTCGACAACTTTGGCCGTTTACATGTTGCATTATCATGCTGGAATATCCCATCGTTGTTATGGTCTACCTTAAGTACATAAAGAGTTTCGACGCAACGCCATGGGCAGAGTCTATAACACAACTCCTGCAAATTCTTCTGATTGTAAGTACAATTATAAACTTATATATTTTCTGTAACAAGAGCATACTTGTAGCTACCAGTGTGGGGCTTGTATAATCACAAGAGAAATTCCACCCTTGTATACCATTTGTATAACTTGTGTTACAATTGTTAGGACCTGTCTATTTCCTATAAGTGTAAACCCTAGGTAGACATGGTTTTAAAAAGAAAACTGCAGGTAAACACGTAGTATACTGGCAAAAATACTTAGGAATGCAGATGTTAAACAGCCTCTTATTCCGCAAACTGCAACCTAAGATGCCAGCAAAATGACGAAAATGCCCAGCAAAATTTTAAACGTCGTTTTCCAATCAGAGCTTGGTAACCTTCCAGCACCAGTCGGTAGCCCCTGCCAACAAGGAACCTTTCGCTGCATGAAGCAGCTAATCAGACTCAAGGCCCTTCGCAGACTCTCGCGCAGCCAGTCAGAGAATAAGTACTCCCACATCAAAGTGCCGCCACGCCATTCCGTCTCCGTGTTGTCATCAACTGTGCGTCAGGACCTAACAACTATTCATTCAGGGGGTGAGAAGTGCATTTCTTTTCAATGACGCAAGAAACACAAACGCACATGATTTGAATTCTTAAATATGTCCACGAATTTCTTGATTCTCTAACATTTATCGGGGACACGGCACGCATCGGCTAGAGCTCGCGCCTCCTACCAAGGCGAACCGGGTTCGATTTCATGCATGATCACTTCTGAATTTTCTCACCTGGGACTCGTGCCGGACGATGCCGCTGGTCGGCGGGTTTCTCGGGGATCTCCTGTTTCTCCCGTCCCTGCATTCCACCCTCAAATGATTATCAAGTATGGAAGTAAATTGAGATAAATGATGTTCACGATAAAGTGAGAACTTTTGTAATCAACCTTAGAAAAATGTCACAGCCTGTGCCTACATAATATGCAGGCAGGGACACTGAGTGGCATGCACTCAGTAAAGTTGGTAACGATGAATGGAAAGTAGTTCCATTTCTTAATGTCGAATAAAAAGTGTCACGCAATAATTTCTGATAACTTAAATTATTTCTTTACCTTTTTTTAAATGTATCGAAGTGTAAAAATGAGCAGATTTGCACAAATATTTACGTTTGTAATAATTTCATATTTTCACGTGACTGATACATGAATAAAGTGATGAGGCGCATGGTAATGTTAATTTTACATAAGGCGGAAGAAAACACAATGTGCATGCAAGTAGATCTTAAGCAGGACTTTCAAAAGTGCTCAGTTTACCGTGAATAACGTATAGCGGTTTTTGAATCACAGTCGTTCAGCGCATGTCTTAAACTACTATCCAGCCGGAGAATCAAAGTGAAAAGGGCGCGTGTTCGAAACCCCAAGCTGTCCTCGAGTGAACCGGCGGAATGTTCCCGGTCCTCGGTCGCGGGTACCTATGCAGGCGACTGCCGCGGGAGTCGTGTTGATGGGCTCTGTTCGGCCGACGACACGTGTCGGGCAGCGGTCCAGAACTGCCACGCACGGCGCCAGAAACGGGGGAGGAGATGTTCTGGTACCACAGGTCGCGACGCCCCGTCATGCTCTGGTTGTGTCGCTGCCGTTAACACGCATGTACTTCAGTCCACGCAAGCGCACTCCTTCTGCTCCTCATGTGTGACGTTGGAATGTTCGGCGCCGGCGCAGGGTACACAGGAGGAACCTTCCCGCGCCATATTCGCTTACCAGTTTTTCCAACTTGTTCAAAACTTTCAGTACCAAATTATCTCCGAGCACAAGTGTTGCAATCGTTATAGGCCGTTCACGGTAAAGTGAGCACTTTTTAAGGCCCTTCCAAATTTTTTCTTTTAAGGCAGTTTCAATATTTAAGCCCTATTTTAATATCAGTATTGTTAAGTGACTAATAATTACGGTGTATACTATTACCACTCTCAAAAGTTAATGTCTGAGGCTGCAATAAAACATATTTATTAGTGGTTAACGACTGTTGGGAGGGCCTTAAAAAGTGTTCACTTTATCGTGAACAGCCTATAATTATTATGGCGTGCGTTGTACTTGTGTGGAGTGTTCTTCTCGCAACCAGTGAACAACGTGCTACGTATTGGTTGATGTCAGCATCAACCATTCACAAATGAGAGATTATGATACTTTAACAAATCAGATCTCTCATAAGGAAGACGCTCAAAACACGGTCACTGATTCCCTGTTGTGTACAGTGCCGACCATAAAAAAATATAATTCATGTGCAACATGTCCTCGATCATGGACGTCAGGACTGAATGGGTTATGTTTAAAAAGTAGAACATTCCGGAAGTACTTCTAAACCCAACTAAAGTCCATTCAAGGTTACTTCCAACTTTTCTGAAGCCCTGCTGAAGCTATACTTTCAGGATATCCATCCGTCTGATGCAAAAAAAGTTTAAGCAAATGCAGAAAATTACACTAAAGGGACAATGCATCGCATTCGTGCGCATCCTGTGTAATAATGTTTTACATAAAAACTATTTCATGTTAGGTATAACCTATTTTCTCACTATTTCTATTCATACTTATTATTTTAAAAAATATTAAAATTTATAGATAAAATATAATTAAAAGTTCAATTTATCCAAAAATAAGGTACTTTTATGTTAACTTAAGTATAAAACGCTCGTGATACAAGACATATTTAGGAAACGACCAAGCACACCATGCATGTAGTGATTTTTCAAAGGTTTCATTAAAAAAAGTGCCAATAAACAGCGAATAGGTTATAGCTATTGACCTAACACTGCAGTACAGACCAGTCAATGGAACTACGAACTCATTCCGCCAAAGATCTGGACAAATCTATGTCGTGACGTAAATACGAGTTCATGGTTCAGTCGTTATGTATTTACTGATGCGTGAGGTCATTAGCTGGTTGGGTTTAGGACTACATTCAGAATTTACAGTATTAAAGGCCGTTCACAATAAAGTGAGCACTTTTGAAATCAACCTTAGAAAAAAGTCGCTGCCCATACCTGCATGTATTTTAACGGGCGTACTGAATGACGCACACCCAGTAAAGTTGGTAACGATGGAAAGAAAGTAGTTCTATATCTTAACCTCGAATTAAAAGTTTTAGGTAGCCATTTATAACTACTTAAATTATTAATTTCGCTTTCTGTTCTTTTTCTAATGCATGGAATTGAAAAATGAGCAGATTTTTGAAATTTTCCTTTCCTAATAAATTCACAGTTTCACTTGACCGAGGCGTAAATAAAGCGATGAGGCTCACGACAACGTTAATTTTACATAAGGCGGAAGAATACACAACATGCATACAAGTAGATCTTAAGCAAGGCTTTCAAAAGTGCTCATTTAACCGTGAACAGCCTATATCTACTTTGTGGCTACACTGTTGTTATTTGCCCAGCTGTGTGCACTGAGAGTGTACAGCAGAGAGCAGGCATCATCTAACGTTGAAGCAGATCACAAACCGTGGCAGACCCCATACTGTGTCACTCCCCGACTCCACAATTTTTTTTCCTATGAATTTTTTTTTTTTTCAGTAGATTTCTTGAGAAGAGAAAATAAAATTTCAGCCACCGTGCCTAGGTTTTAAATGGTAGACACCTGTTGCCAGCGCTGTACACAGAAGAGGTAGACTAGCCAAAATGTAGTCATCGTCTTCCCATTGGCAGTCTGACATGCATTTTCGCACCTATGGTTTATGATTTGTTGATGCTAAAATCGCCCAGAACCCATCAGGTAGTTGATTGGTTGCATGGAACGAACTATTTTTGTGTCAGTCCAGGGTACATTGCGGACAAAAATATATTTCTTAGCTGCAGTGCGTGAACTCACAAACAGTTTGAATAGTTAGCTTGAAAGAATGCGTTTTTATAAGGAAACGACATTATATGAAAATCGCAGTAGAGATTTTGGATGTCTCTCCAGCGCATGGCACAGAGTCACATCTGGATGTGACGATTACCTCAAGAAAGACGGTCAGACTGGGTGCGGACTGGATAGTGACTGAAGATTCGGCCAGTGATAACAGAGTATTTGTGTTTGATTTTAATTGTGTTCCAACCCCAGATGAATCTCTCAAGTCCTAAGAACATGCTACATCCATCGGGGTACAGGCTAAAGAGATTCGATGAAATACTGTTGGAGAATATCCAAAAGTACCGAGGCGAACACTCAGAAGGTCTGCACATCCGATCTGAACAAGTCACGAAATTGATTCAAGACACTTGTGGTGCTACCTTAAGAACTTCTAAACCTGGAGGCCCACTAAGCAAATGAGGAGACGAGTCTGAAAAACTCGAATGATTTTGAAGAACAGTAGAACACTAACACTGAGACTTCAGATGGTAGAGGAATACTGTCGACAAAGAAAGACTTATTCTAGACTTCTAAAGGAGAAGAAGAAAGAGTGATGGAGGAACTTCGTAACGAACAAGGGACATGAAGATCCTTGTGGGCTGGTATGCAAAAGTCTTGCAAACAACTTCAAATGTAACCAGTATGTGAATAGCCTAACGAGACACAGGTGAATAGTAATTGATGATCAAGATAATGCACAAGAACTAGTTACATATCTCCTACCAGATGATAGTCTGGATGGAGAAACAGATACTCATGAAGAAAAGCGATGCTGTATGGATGAGTTGCCATACACCCCATCAAAAACTTTATACACAATGGAAGAGTTGGATATAACCATGAAGAAATGAAGAATAAGAAGGCACCAGGACATTATTGAATCACTCCAGATATTTTGAAGAGAGACTATCCACAGATATGCCATGATATTTTATCGTTAATGAATGAATGCCCAGCTAAAGGATGATTTCCAAGGATATGGAAACATGGACTTCTCAAAAATTTTTACAATAGAGGAGACAAAGACCCCACAAAAGCAAAATTCTACAGACCACTTTCACTTCTCCTAGTATAAGGAAAAGTATTGGAAGAACTAGTAAATATGAAGCTGCTGTCGTTCTTAGATACTGCACAATAATTAGATAAAAAAACAATATGGCTTTCGCAAAAGAAGAGGGACTGAAAGAGAAATTCTGGACGTTGTCAGGGACATCAAAACAACGAAGAAACATATGAATGTGGCATATTCTTGGATACAAGTAGATCATTTGGCAATGCTTGGTGGCTTGGGGTGCTCTGGTAACTCAGGTAAAAGGAATGCCCCAGAAATCTCTACAGCATCATAAGATCAACTTCGAAGAGAGAGAAAGCATTTATGAAGTTAATGGAATCTGCATAGAGAAATTAATGTCAAAGGAGTGTCCACAGGGATCAATCCTTGGACCACTCTTGTGAAATACACTCATTGTCACACTACTTAGAGTAAATCTTTCAGAAGGATGTGGAATATTTGCTTATGCAGGTGATGCACTGATTGTAGTTCCAGTCTGGAACAGAACAGAACTTGAGTCAAAAACAGAAGAAATTCTAAAGGGGGTATAGGAATAGGGAAAAAAGTTTTCAGTCGAGATAACTAATACAATGATTATGTAAGAGAGTCTGCAGAGATCACCAATCATAAGATTTAGGGGCATACCTGTTAAATTGAAAAATAATGTAAAGTATCTTGGAGTTATATTTGACAACAAGCTTCGATAACAAGACCACATTGAATACCTCATATATAAAGCAGTGATCCTATTCACCAAGATCAGAGCAGCATCTACAGCATCATGGGGCTTGGGCTCCAAGACAATAAATGCACTCTACAATGGTGTTTTCTTAGTAATTACATTATATGGAATATGTCTGGTATTGTAATGCCAGATAGGTACATACAAAGACACTATTGCTGAAATCCCAAAGAGCAATCTTACTAGGAATAACAAAGGCATATAGAACGACATCTACTAACGCCTTGCAAGCAATTGCAGAGGCAATTCCACTGGATATATTAGCAGAAGAAAGAGGCTCACTGCTTGGAAGAAACGAATGACAGTTCAGAACCTTTGGCAAGAAAGAAGGTAAAGAGAGAAGAATCTGTATAAATCTGGAAGGAGAGATGTAATGAGTTGGAAAAGAGGAGGGTCGCTTACTTCCAGATATTAAGGAAAGATATTGTCACCATTGGATTACAACTGATTATTATCTTAGTCAGATAATAACAGCACACAGAAACTTTAAAACCAAGTTCCTCTCCTCTTTTTATCCAATCCGTATAGTTTAAGACACTGTCCAGCATGTGACTCTGGAAAGCCCAAAGATTGAAGACATTATAACAGAGTTACATAGAAAACTGCAAATAGAAGAAGAGCTAAAAAGGAAGCATTTTTATCTCATAAAGTGACACCGAGATATTTTGGAGAATTTGCAAAGGACTTCATCAATAGATTAGATGTGTGGTTATTGATGAATCCTCCCGAAGAGGAAACAGAGTTCTCCATAAAGTATCTTACCCTGGAATTGAGAGTGTAAAACCATTATAGAAACCGAAAAGTGGATTGGACCAACTTCCGCTTTATAAATATTATAGTTGGGACGGGCCTACTACACAGTCTGGGATAATCCCGAAGAAAGTCATAGGGAACTTAAAAGTATTTATCAGCAGCCCATTGATTAGTTGGGGGGAGGGTCTTGCCCCCTTCTCTGATGAACTGAATGCAGACAATAGCAAAGAAAGAAATCGGAACATGATCTAGATAAGATTCATGATTAAAGGCTGTCTACAGGAGGGGGGGCGGAAAATATGTCCGGAGGCGCACCTCTCCGCTGGATATCAACATAGAAGGACTAAATCTAAAGTAGAATTTCAATTAATTAGTCAAGTTGTTAGTGCCGCTATATAATGCAAATAGATATAAAGTAGAATATATTACGGGAAGTGTGGGGGATTTAGTATATGGCAGATTAACCGCGCCACGCCACTACTCCAGACTACTTGGGTATAGATGTAATAGAATAAAATCAAATCTGGAAAATGGCGTGGTCTCGATAGCAAGTTTAAAAATGCTAAAATAAAGAAATGAGACGTTAACTAGAAAGGTTTCTCTTACTCCCCTGCGTTACCCAGAGAGGGCTCAGGTGCGGGGGTGATAAGAAAGTGTGTCCCACCCTTAGCTGGCCAAGTAAAAAAAAAAGTACACAATTTTTAGACTTGCATCGTTCGCAACAAAACCATTAATAATACGGTTTTCGCATACAAAATCATAATATCCATGATGAGTGACTACTCACATTAAAGCAACAATATCCATGATGAGTGACTACTCACATTAAAGCAACAATATCCATGATGAGTGACTACTCACATTAAAGCAACAATATCCATGATGAGTGACTACTCACATTAAAGAAACAATATCCATGATGAGTGACTACTCACATCAAAGCAACAATATCCATGATGAGTGACTACTCACATCAAAGCAACAATATCCATGATGAGTGACTACTCACATTAAAGCAACAATATCCATGATGAGTGACTACTCACATTAAAGCAACAATATCCATGATGAGTGACTACTCACATTAAAGCAACAATATCTATGATGAGTGACTACTCACATCAAAGCAACAATATCCATGACGAGTGACTACTCACATTAAAGCAACAATATCCATGATGAGTGACTACTCACATTAAAGCAACAATATCCATGACGAGTGACTACTCACATTAAAGCAACAATATCCATGACGAGTGACTACTCACATTAAAGCAACAATAACTACTTATTACAATGACCGAAGGTAAGTCTACAACTTTTATGCAGTAATGGTACCAACGTAGGTCCGAAAATATGTCATTCATAACTTGGTGAAGAATCTAGCTGTAGAAACCAGATTTTGACTGTGATATCAATTAACAATGAGGAACAGGATCAACTGTTTGATGGAAGAAAGACCTTCGCTTACTAAAGCGTTTTCTCCCAGCCAATTCCTCAATTACACGACGGGACTAATTGAAATGTGAGGCGTTAGTTAATTACTTGTTTCGTTTACGTTGTAGTCAAAATAATCTCATATGTTCACGGGGAAACCGCTACTACGTAGACAAATCGCAGTATACGCTCGACAAACTCGCGATTTCAGTGACTTGTATACTGAAACCAAAAATACTGTGGACTCCATTTGACGAACCGTTATATTTTAAACATGTGTATATTTATGTCAGTTTTGTGAATGGTTAACTTTTTACAAGCGGTGAAAGATAATGAATATGCAAGTAAAAGACACACTATCATATGCGTCACAGTAAACAGTAAAAAGTGTTTCTTTTTACTGCAACGATACATGAATCGGTAACAGTGATTGCAGCAAATAGAAGGTAATGGTTTTGTAGCCTGTAGGTTTCTGAACCCGGGATATTTTCCGACCTCCAATTATGCGTATACTGTATCAAAATAGCCTGTATAAGCAGTCTTACAAAAACTCAAACGAGGGAGGTTTATATTTAACCTTCGTTTAATCGAACATTATGCAATCATGGTATTTCTTTTTTTTTTTCGGTCTTCGATTGTGTTTTAGTGTCCTTACAAGTAAACGTGCCATTAAGAAAAAAAAACTGTTACTAAATATTATCCCAGTGGCCATGAAATGATATACGTAATCGACAGCAAAAACGAATTTAAAAAATACGCTAAGTTGACTTGCTTAACGATCCTTGACCTTTCTGACGGCGTAGTTTCTGCGCAACTGTTAATGTATCAAACGTGTGAAAAAAAAGAGCAAACATTACTTTGAATTTATTTGCGAATGAGTTTAACGAGTAATTTCTCTCGGTTTTTTTTTTAATTTTTTAATTGCTCTGTATTACTTTTCAGCATTGTTCATTTTGTCGAAGATGTAAGTTGCACACTTTTCACGCATCACTTTGCTTTTCATCTGCGTTATCCTTATGCGTATAGACGTTACCTGGAACAATATTTCTACCTTTTTAAGCTGCAAAGAGGCCAATTTTTATTTTGTTTTATTGGCAGAGCCCCAAGTATTTCGCGGATTGAGTTGGCAGCAAGCTAGACTGGGCAGTCCTCTACACACTCTAGACATTATCGTTTGCTTATTGGTAGCTGTGATCAAGTGAGGTCTCTGTACATGAGTGATAAACACTCACACTACTGCTTCCTGCTTATTACTGGCTCGCAGTTAAATGGGGCGTGTCTAAATAACTGTCGTCCAATCACAACAGTAGGTGAAAACAACAAGTTTTTGGAGTGTACCTCGCCTCCGGATGAATTCGCGAAATACTCGTGGCTCTATTTATTGGTTTTAAAAACGGCCGGAAGGCTGGCAGAAGCAGTTATTTTGGGTGCTGTCTATCAGAACATATTCCACGTGTTCGAGTGCTAGAGGCATCGCGGCGCTAAGGACGACATAGGCATGCGCGTTCCTCTTAGCCACTACTAGCAAGCCACTGAACTGACGCGTAGCCTTTCCTTCGGCAGCTAGATCTAACAAGAATTCCAGCGGTACACGTGCCATTCTATGCTGTAATGTATGCTTCAACTAACTTGTACTGGATTTTGCGTATCTGAAAATATCACGAAAATTCTCGATTTAGCAGTCTATCTATCGTTTATAAAATACGCTTTCAAAGACGAGCATGGAAACTGGAAACCAGTCTTCGGACGTTAAAACTTTATTAAACACTTTACGTAAGCAGACGCGATTGCAAAAAATACTGAGCAGTTTTTGAATAAAGGTTGTAGGTATCATTGAAGCTCTGCTCACTGTTCGGCGGCCTTTACAGGCGAAGAATTAACTAAATTCGCCTCAACTTACGTCTAAAAGCGACACACAATCCATAATTTACCCGCGATTCGAACAGGGAATCTCGAGACCTGAAGATGACTTTATACCTCGGTCAGGAAGGTTGCCACACAAACATCAGGCTATGAGATTCGCAATAATGAAGCAAAGAATACTAGAATAGTTTTCAAGCCCTAGATGGATTAGTTCGTTCGTTGCTTGGTTTTGGTTCGTTCAGTGGTTGAATTGGAATTGTTTGGTTGAATCGAACTTTCATTGGTTACTTTGAAATTATTGATTTGCTGTTTCGTCGGTTGTGTTGGTTCGTTGAGTTGATGCACATCTGTTGGGTTAGGTAGTTCGTTGTTTTCTCTGAAAAAGAAATATATTTTGTGGCGGGCACAAAGTATTTTATTGGCATTGTAGTGAAAACAAAATGTTTTGTAGCATCGAGAAAATAAATTTTTTGTGGCCACAAAATTTAGAGGTGACAAATGAACTATTGTGTGCTCGCCACAAAAAATTTTCCATGTAGAGTGCCAACAAAACACTTTGTGGCAGCCACATTTTTTTTCCAGTGTTGCTTTGTTCCTTTATTTTTTGGGTTATGTACGTGGGTTTGGAATGTTAGTTGAAGGTTGAATTTCTCGCGCATTGTTGTTATTTCCAATATTACTGGAAATTATGGCCTATAGCTGGAGAAGTTGATAGTTTATTACGTTTTTATTTCAGTATAAGTTGTCATGAGTCTACGAAGCTACTTTCCCATTTATATTCTAATATGGAACGTTGGTGACTGACGTACAAAGAGCTAAGCCACGTAAAAGATCTATCGTCTATTCATACTGTGACGAAACTACAAAGTTTGCGAAAATAAGTTTGTTAGTTTTTTTTTTCCGCTACTTTCTAGTACATCCAGTCATCCTGTGTGATGGTTAAAAAGAAATGCCTGAGGAAATAAAAAATTTCGTCAACAGTTAAAGCTGTAGTGTTCTACGGTGATGTGTGTTTCTGGAACTCACAAAATAGATATCAGTCGTCCACCAATTTACGTGAAATTCTTTAACCTTGAAGATAAATAATAACTGAAGGTTCGAAATTGTTCTTAACAATATTTCGCACAATGATCAATGAAAATATTTCTCGAGTAGTGGTGTTTAGTAATTGGTTGTAAGATGGGCCTTCTGGTACTAATGAAGGACGCCATATAATAAGTTAACAATCGTGAATATGTGGTATTGTTTCCTGTCACACATGCAAGGCGAAGGCCTTAATTCACGGGCTGATATCTCAACTAAGAAACAAGCGTACCCAGTCTCGTGTATGAACAGTTGTTCTCCAAACATGCGTGTGCGTGTCTGTGTATCTATGTGTCTTGCAGTGACTATACACTTCGGCACCTGGGCAGAAAGACAAGAGAAACAATCAGGCAGCTTCGAATCCCCCGTGCCAGAGACCCTAGCTTGCGTAAGCTAGCTATAGGCTGTTCACGGCTAAGTGAGCACTTTTGAAAGCCCGGCTGAAGATTTCATTGTATACGCATTGTTTATTCCTCTGTCTTATGTAAAATTAACATAGTCATGGGCCTCATCACTTTATTCATGCGTCGGTCAAATGAAACTGTGGAGTTATTCATAAATGGTTACCTAACACTTTTCATTCGACTTTGAGATATGGCACTACATCCCATCCATTGTTACCAACTTATATTGGGCGGATGTCACTCAGTACGCCTATCAAAAAATGTGCATGCTGGGGCAGTGACTTTTTTCTAAGATTCATTTCTAAAGTGCTCACTATATCGTGAACATTCTTTACATGATAGCATTTGCGGGGGCGATCGAACATGCTTCTAGATTTTGAAAACAGCACGAGCTGAGGAAAGATGTGTACGGAGCCTCAGTCGAAATGATGTGGTTAAATTCAAACCAGTCTACTGGCACAGTATTGGCACTATGAAAGCAAGCCAAAAGTATGGATTCCTTATTACTGGTAATGAATTTTCACGTCCTCGTGTAAATAATTTTTGTTGGTAAACATTTGTGGAATATGATTCTCTTAGATATTTTCACGGGCAATGAAACTTGCTGTTATCTTTGTCTGACTTTCTGAAAAATAACGAAATATCAAGGCCAAGGCACTTATTATTAATTCAAGTCAGACCGTGGCTAATAAGTTATGATCTAATTGCAAACATATATAAAAGTTCACGCGTTGGAAGTCTAAAAATCCCCATTAATTAACTCGAGGAATTCTCCGGCCCACAAAATGATCGTCCATTTTGTGACTATCTGAAGTGGTGTAAGTTAAAAGGCTAAGACTGGCAAAGTTCGGATTCTGACGATGGTTTTTGTATTTCCGTTGCTGAATAGTAGTTGGCCTTTGAAATTGATAAGACGTTAAAAAAAATGTGTTTGTGCTGTTTTTACAACTACTTACACCAAATTTTATTTCAGACTCCCTGCAAGTCTGTAGGCCATTGTAACACGAGTTCGCAACTTAAGTAGAGTCATGTAATGTGCAATCCAGTTCAGAATGATTGGGTACTCCTGCGACAACAAGCAACCAATGAGCGTAAGACGACTTTTCGAATGTTTTCAGGGCTGCGAAATATAGCGTGCTTGTTAGTTAACCCGTGAATGTTTCCTTTTCTTTTGCAAACGCGGAAATGAAAAAAAATCAATTGATGGTCAATAAATGTAAGTGCGCAGTTCCTGAGAGAGCTGGTTTCGCATTACTGAAAGCTATGCGCGGTAATAAAATGAGAGATCATATGAAAATAATCATCGTATCACCTGGCAGATGTGGTAACTAACGCTGAGTTTGATCAACAATAGTTACCTCAACTATCATATTTATTACGTACAAAATGAATAATTTATATATATGCATGTGATTTTGTTTGTATTGTAACATATAATTTGTTGGAGAGAGACGCAGTGTAAGGCGTGAAATACGCAACATTTATACCGCGTAGATGTACGGAATAGTAATAATAAAAGTCTTGTCGGGCTTGTACTGCTTTGTTACTGAGCAGAATAGGACACTCGTAATAAAAAAAAATAAACAAACAGGCAAAAAACAAGTGCACTTTCCTCTTAAGACACCGAAGCAAAATACCCACTAGGCCAATCATATATGCCCACACAACTGCAAACATTACATTGGCATGCTGTGAAACATATGAACTAGCTACATTAACTACCGACTAGCAACTTGAAATATGTAAATACAGCGACAGCTCTGATTACCGAAAATATTTAATGAAAGCACGGAGTGTAAACAAAGACGAGCATACATGTTATATCATAACAATAAAAAATTACCGATACGCCGACACTAGCTAGTCGAAAAGAATGTTTAGGTATCGCGAATACGTAAGTTAAAAACGCATGCAAACTAATTTTAGTGAAATATAAATAAGGGGAAAAAAAAATAAATATGCCACTAAGTCTGGAGCATGCGAGTAAACACTTAGTGTTCAGGGTTTCACGTGTTAAAATCGTTCCTGCAAACTTGAATATATTTAGCAAGATAAAATTATTAATTTACTGAGAGCTGCGAGTCACTGAAACTGCGCTAAGTTAACGGCAAAGTGAGGCCGTAGGAAGACGTTGAGATCATGGACAGGAAAGCAGGGTCGTGTAGAAAACTTGTGGACACCTCTGCCTCTGTAAATGATTTTCTTTCAATTCTTCATCCCCCCTTTCCCTAAACGAAAGGCTCGAGTCCTTATGTGCGCTTTGCAATCTTAGCACTTGGGCTTTATGGGAAACGGAAAACTAACTATATATAAAATGATTAAAGGCTGTTCACGATAAAGTGAGCACTTCTGAAAGCCCTCTCATTTGGAATAATATCAAACAAATATATTTTATTTTAGTCTTAGACGTTAAGACTCGAGTGCGATGAAATACACACACGCTGTTTATTACTTACATGGCAATGTATAAAAGCGGTTAAAGGATGAAAAATGGCTGAAAGAAAAAAGTAACTGGGGCCTCAAAACTGCCCACTTTATCGTGAACAGCCGATGGATAGAAAGTAGTTCCATATGTTAACGTCGAATAAAAAGTATTAAGTAACAACTTGTGATAATTTAAATTATATCTTTCTCTTTCTGTTTTCTTAAACTCCTCAGTGTTTAAAAATTAGCAGGTTTATAAGATGTTTACTTTTCTAATAATTTCACAGTTTCACTTGACCGAAACATGAATAAAGTGATGATGCCCATGGCAATGTTAATTTTACATAAGGTGTAAGAATACACAACGGGCATACAAGTAGATCTTAAGTAGTGCTTTCAAAAGTGCTCATTTGACCGTGAAAAGCCTATAATTATTGCGTCTGCAGTCCGAACACCGGTCTCTTCTTGACGCGTCATGTCTTTGTACTTCTGAATATCCCAGTCTAATCCCATCTCAGACTCGGGTTTTTACGAAATGAATTGAAGACATAGCTACGTGATCGCTTACGATCACACAGCCCTAACTAAACAACCAAGATGGCTTGTTCTCCTTCAGAAACTCAAAACGTTCTCCTAAAATAAAAAAAATTCTTCAACAGTATTAATTTTAAAATTCACGATCCTTAGAGTGGCACCTTTTATTTACAACGTAGTATCAACAGTAACATAGCACAATACATATTTCCCTTTGAAACGTGAATTCCTTTACAGATTCATATTAAGGGCACTGCCTATCGGCTGGCATTGCGATATTTAATTAGGAAAGCCAAGGAAAGTTCATTTCAGTGCGTTAATTTTTAAGATAGGCGTTTCGAACAAAATGAATTCTTCACGAATTTTTAGATGTTCCCCACAGAGGAGATGTTTCCATAACGTTTGCAAGGAATTTTTAAAATTTGTGTTTTGCATAAAAGTACATACTGTCTATATATATTGGAAATATACGCGCGTAAAGATCTTCTCTTACCAAATTCAATTAGAATTAATTTTGTTTGGAATGCTTATCTTTAAAAATAACACACTGAGACGAAATTTCCTTAATATGGGATTTCCTATTAAAATTTCGCAAGTGCCATCGGGTAGGCGGTTCCTTTATGCGAATACGTGAAAATGCAAGTTACATAGAGGTAAAACATTCAACCCAGTATAAAACATGGTCAAAAACCATTAAATAATTGTCTTATTCCGTAAATACGTTGTTTATAGTTATATAAAAATAAAACAGAATGCACAATCCATTTGAATGTGACTTAAACTCAAATACCAAATGTCTGGCCAATATGCATGATAGATATATCTGAGGGCAAAGCCATAATGTTATAAAAATAATTAATCAAAAGATGTGGAGATTTTGCCAGTTGTTACAGTGGGTGTGTGCATACATAACTAATACATATGTGTATGTAATTGGTGTTTGGTGTCTGCATATGTGCAATGTGTGGCAGAATGATAATGACGATTAAAATCTCTTAATTAAATTACTCAAAATAGCAAATCTTTGGTCGTGTTTCCATTGTGCAAACTCCATAATATATAAAAGATCCCAGGTTAATTTGGCAGTGTAAGTCTGCAGAATGTATAAGACTAGCACAATAATGCTCGGAAAAAATTTTCAAATACGTTACAAGTTCAATAGATTCTACGAATCTCATTGCGCCGCTGTAATGCTTGAGACGAGGCCATGTTCGCAAGGTGATAGCTAAGATAAACATTTACCTTTTTATCTAAAGGAGCCCTCCTATAGTGCCGTTCAAACATTGGAATAGCATACAGATCGTGTCGACACATCACTAGTTACATATGTACCACCTTTACAAATATGTAAGCCTCAGTATCTCCACTCTGAAATTGACCTAATTTAATCCCCGGAAACCTTTGTTGAAAATAGATATGAAGTTCGAAAATTAAATTGCAACGTAGCTTGATAATCATACTCCAGTAGGCAGTCGCCTGCAACACAGTGAAGTAATTTAAAGTAATAACTAGCACAAGTGCAGAAGAAGTGAAGCAAAAAAAATACATTTTTACAGTCGTCCGAACCCAGAACTGGAAATGTTAGAACGCTCTCTGATTGATTAAGTGAAGAAAATGCCTTGTTTATCATATCAGATGTAAAAGCTTTTATCGTACTGTTTGAGTTTACTACGTCCAGCGTATAAACTTTGTTTGCAGTAATTTGACTTGTTCAATATTTTGAATAAACTATTTCACGGACGAAACAAACAAGCAATACGAAAGAAGTAATTTCAAAGTGTTATAAATGTAAGTGAAACTTGAAGAAAAATATTGTGCGTGTAACGTCTATCGTTCTATGGTACCTCTACACATTTCATATTTAATCCCGGACAGTTTTTAATATTGATTGATGCAGCCAGCGTGCCTGAAAACTTTTGTATCCCAGAAATTGGGTTGATATAAACAAAGGAAGAAAGACAAACTAAGTAGCAAAGGAAAACGATTATCTTACGTTGGTCTCAAGTCTTGGAGTAAAAAAAAAATATATCCACAGACAAAATATTTTCTTAGAACTAAACTTAATTCGGGTTTTAACGTAGGTGTGCAAGTAACAAATTTAAATGATATAGACTGGTTATATACACAAATGTGAACTCTAGCCGTCCACTTCACGCCCGTACGTGACAAATTAGTGGCTCTTCTCTTATCTGGCTTGAGAAATACTAGTCATCTTACGTAATCAACAAGCAACTACCACTAGTGGATTCGCCTTTAAGAGGAAAATATCTGAGGAAGATATACAAAAAATAGACGTTGCGTTGTGCATCGGAATTTTATTAAAAAAATCAAGAAGCGTCTATGTGAAAAGTTACAAGTAATAATTTTCCAAAGGCCAAGGAAACTTCCACTAGGGTGAGTGACAATTACTTGTTTCGATCGACACTACAATCTAGAATATGGCGCGTGGCTCTGATGAGAGTATAGATCATCGTCAGAGAAGCGTAACATCTGCGTGTCGGTACAGAACTCGACTCCGGCCATCAGAATAATGAAAGCATTTTAGTTATTCAGATTTTTACCTACGTTAGTGAAGCAAACTGACTGTACTAAAACTAAATGATCGTCACCCACTTAGACCCAAACTAAATCAATTATGTCGTTACACTAAGCATACACTTAGCAAATCCAGCAGAATACAGCCAGATTGTAAAAATAATTCACAAATCTGCCTTCAGTTACTTCATATGTAATCGTGAGCATACCCATGGTATCTATAGGCGTACATAGTATAAATCAAAGTCGCCCGGCCGTGTGTGTCTGTGTATTCACCTAAGGGTTTAACTACTTCATGGATTTCGATGCGGTTTACACCATCATTTAGAGACTTTCTTGAGGAAGGGTCTCGTATATAATATATTAATATTTAATGTAAGGATAGTAGAGAAATGTCGACGAATAAAGTCGGAAAAAGCCGCTTTTCGGGCGCTTACGTGGCTTACGCTGAATAAATCATAAGAGATACGTCAAATTAATGTACTACGGAATTGTAGATCTCAAAAAGTTCAAAAAAAAGTCTGTGACAGCATATGTTTATCTTTTAAGGATGATCCACAGTAAAAAATTTTTGTATTTTAAAATTTGATTAAAATTAGGGGTTCACTTACGAAGACTTTTTGAACAACACCGTATTAATACTATGTTAGTTAACTTAAGCATTTAGTCTATATACTTGCTGTAAAACTCAATGAAAGCAAGAGCACAACGTGTAAGCATTCGGGAGAATGATACATCGTTATATGCAAAATGTGTATAGCAGAATGCTATATCTGTTCTTAGTAACGCTAGCACAAAGGAAGTGTAATTATTACAGGGTATCTGCTATCGACTGCGACTCTCATTGCCTTACTATTACATTCCGATCTGTGACTTGGGGCCTATGCACGTGGTACAAGGAGTGGGTGTAAGGCAAAAACAAAGACGTAAATATAAACGTAGTAGCAAGTCTGAAAAAATGATAAGGAGCCTGTAGTTACTCTCAAGAATGATAAGGAGCCTGTAGTTACTCTCAAGAATGATAAGGAGCATGTAGTTACTCTCAAGAATGATAAGGAGCATGCAGTTACTCTCAAGAATGATAAGGAGCCTGTAGTTACTCTCAAGAATGATAAGGAGCATGTAGTTACTCTCAAGAATGATAAGGAGCCTGTAGTTACTCTCAAGAATGATAAGGAGCATGTAGTTACTCTCAAGAATGATAAGGAGCATGTAGTTACTCTCAAGAATGATAAGGAGCATGTAGTTACTCTCAAGAATGATAAGGAGCCTGTAGTTACTCTCCAGAATGATAAGGAGCCTGTAGTTACTCTCAAGAATGATAAGGAGCATGTAGTTACTCTCAAGAATGATAAGGAGCCTGTAGTTACTCTCCAGAATGATAAGGAGCCTGTAGTTACTCTCAAGAATGATAAGGAGCCTGTAGTTACTCTCAAGAATGATAAGGAGCCTGTAGTTACTCTCAAGAATGATAAGGAGCCTGTAGTTACTCTCAAGAATGATAAGGATCATGTAGTTACTCTCAAGAATGATAAGGAGCATGTAGTTACTCTCAAGAATGATAAGGAGCCTGTAGTTACTCTCAAGAATGATAAGGAGCATGTAGTTACTCTCGAGAATGATAAGGAGCATGTAGTTACTCTCAAGAATGATAAGGAGCCTGTAGTTACTCTCAAGAATGATAAGGAGCATGTAGTTACTCTCAAGAATGCGAAATACAAAGCTTCGGTTGACAGTATGTAAACTAAAGAACAGACTAAACGTGTTTAGTGATGTTGAAGATTACGCCGAAAAAAAAACCGCTATCACCGGCATGGCTTCTGAAGTCAATAATATCTTCTTGTGAAACCAGATACATTCGCGTCCAGGTACATCGTAAGTAGCCATACGCAGGTTTAAATAGTTAGAACAGCGGTTTCAGTAATAAATGTATAGTCCTGCGTTTCCTATAGCTTGTCTGATTAAGGTTCGGTTGACATACACGAACAGAATTATCGGCGCTCGTCAAATACAGTAGAAATGTAGGGTGTTGGTGAAGTCACCAAACTTTCTTCTTAGTCTCCAGTCGCAATTCTTTTGGATGAAACATGGCAGATATAAAATATTTCCAACGCTTCCAAATAATATTCATTGTGACGAACACAAAACTGCTTTGTTTTTTTTGTAGTAGTTTTGCAAATCTTCTCAGCCGATGCCTCCACTGTAAAACAAAATGTGTTAATTTATACCTACAAAGTTTTGATATAGTCCATTCACGATTTCTTCGGATGTTTTGCAACAAGCCTTTGAAAAATCACCCTAGGGTAATATGTTAATCTGTTTTTTAAATAACTTTTTCAACACAAGTAGGGGAGAGTTGCCTATATCGTACCACTTTTTATATTTGCAATTTTATCTGTCTAAAATGACAAAATACAAGGTTTTACGAATTTGTATCAAAAAGTATGACTATTTGTGGATACATTTATGTGGGTTATATTTCGAAATGTAGCATCGGGGAAGAAATAAAGAACTTTTCGTAACAGGTTGCAACTGGTACGATATAAGAAACTGGTGTCCTAAATCGTACCCCCTATGTCCTAAATCGTACCCCCTATGTCCTAAATCGTACCACAACATTATAAATTTAACCAAATGAGAGAACGAGCAAGACAGAGCGCAATAACACACAGAATTGTTGCAGTATTTAAATACTAATAAAGTTTGATTATTTTTCTACAGTAAATGCAAGAAATATTCAATTATTTACAGGCTACACAAACCAAATGTTTTAGTTCTGACTTAACACCCGCACAACTCTCATGAACCCAGGATACGCACACTAAACACTAAACCATATCTTCCACAAATGTTTCTTCACATACAGAACAATACCAGTCGTGACGTTGTAAGACTTTCTATGTCGATCGGAATATCACGCTGTAATGAAGTGGATGACTGGTACAAATTGTGATCTAGGCCTTGGTTTCTTCCTGCAGATGTAGAAGGTTTCTTCGTTGTAGGCCTAGGTCCATTAGTCTTTCTCTTCTTAATACTGGGGAGTGATAATTGTAGGTGACATTGCATGTCCTTTGCGATTTCCATTTTTAACTCTTTTACTTTTACCTGTGCCAACTCCAAATCGTTTTTGTATGGACTACTTGTCAAAACAAGTGCCCGCTGGGCCTTTGCCAACCTACATATTTTGTTGGGTCTAGGAATTGGCGAAAGTGATTCAATAGACACTCTGAGAGTACAAGAAGTGGTTTATGTTACATTAGGACCAGTTGCATCACTTGGTTTTTCAATCAAAAGGACATTGTTTTCGTCTGAGTTAGGTGACTCATTAGTGGCATCTTCAGTGGACCTTGAACATGCACACAGATCAGCACCTTCATTGACTGGTGAAGGATCACCTGTTTGCTTTAGGTATTCGGCTGAACGTTTGACCCTGACGCACATGTGCAACACACCACTGTCATGTTTACACCACTTTCTCCAGTAGAGACTGAACCCACCTAGCGTTTTACTTTCTTAGCTGAAACCTTTTGGCAGTTTTTTTTAACAGTACTAACGCCTGTTTCATCCACATCAAATAGGCGGGTCGCATCGATATTGTTTTCAACAATGACTTTCTTTAATACGTTGAAAAATTCGCCAACATGTTCCGTACTGAATCCTCTTGCTCGAGCCATGGATGTTGTTTCTGGTTCACGTAATGCCAACTCTTTACGACGAGCTCGGAAAGCGTATACCCGCCATTTGAGTATCTTGATTAAAGTTATGTGGAATGTGTTGTGCTCTGCTATCTGATATGCCAGTTTGCGTGCATCGTTAATCGAGACTCCAAAAAGTAGTTCTTCCAATTTTTAAAATATGTTCTACAAATTGATTTCCTATTTCAAATAGCAAGGTAGTAGTCCGTCCAAGCGCCTTCGTACCATAATTAGCAATTACGTTTTTACGGGCCAAGTGGCGCTTTAGCGTTGGTTTTGGAATGTCGTACTGGCGGCAGCACTCGTTGAACCCCATGTACCCATTTATGTACGCTGCCAGAGTCCTTTCCATGTCTGATTCACTCCAGGCACCCTAGTTCCTTTTCGCCATTCTGTAACACACATTTAACACCTGTGTAACTCGTGTTTATTTAAAATTTATTTAATCGATGCAAATAAATTGTAAATATAGAGCTTCAAATAATATGATATCCCCAATTCACACCGGTATGAATTAAGGACCCCACCCGTGGTACGATTTAGGCAACAGCGCACAACTTCACTCTTTACGTCATTTATAACCTAAAACAGGTGCCTCGCTACAAAGCGACCAGCCGTTACGTTCAATATTACTTACACCACAATGATAACTGCATGAAATCCAATAACACTTACCTTGAAGTGCTGTATTATCTTACATATGGAGTAGAGAAACTACATCAGCACACACTCCAACAATATATCTGTAATAAACCGCAACACGTGCTTACACTGACTAGCTATTTTCAAGGACTGCTTAATACATCTAGAAGTTCAAGTATTCACCGTGAGAGCGCTCCACTAATCCTGTTTCATAGAAAACCAGTAGCGGTACGGTTTCGGCCACTTTCCCCTATATAACAATGATTAATTTCAAAAGTATTGTATTTTGAATAAATGAAACTTTAACTTAGTATCTTCTATAACTTGAAATATTTATTTCGTATTCAATATGATTTGAAAATTTTGAAAGCAGTGATGTTTTGGCAACGGCTAGTAAGAAATAGTTCGCAGTTAGAATATAGTTTTAACCAAGTTTTTGACATCCTATTTGTAAATTAAACGTTACATATTGAAATATTATAATTTTGAGGCAGCCCTGATGGAAACATATGTAATTGTTACACTTAAAAATATTAGGGCAAAATATGGCGCATAGGCCCTAGTGACATGATGTTCTTTTCTTGACCGAGGAAGAAACGTCAATAGGCTGTCGGCGGAGCAGAGATTGCCGGTCTCTCTCTCTCCCTCTCTCTCCCCCTCTCTCTCTCTCTCCCTCTCTCTCCCCCTCTCTCTCTCTCTCTCCCCTCTCTCTATCTCCCTCTCTCCCCTCTCTCTGTCTCCCTCTCTCTCCCCCCTCTCTCACAAGAAGTTTCACACCGCTAATTGTAGAAGGAAAAGTATACATGTTTCCGATTTTATCATCTCTCATACTTATTACAACGAAAATAATGATTCTTTAATTTAAAATTTACAACTGAAAAGAATTTCCAATGTTTCAATAATTACTATAATATATTTAGATGTAATGGAGGGAGGGTTACAAATCCGAAGTTGGCAGAAGTGGCGACTGGCGAGTGACGACAAACGATGTGACAAGGCCTGTTGCTGTTGCTCAAAGAAGCATTAATTATTCCTGCACCAAATAACACTTCAAATTTCCGCATCAAGTTCGTACACGTTGTGTTTATTTAAACCTACCTGGGCAAATTACGACGTTTTGATGAATCAGTATTTCCATAACAGTAATAAGTATACTGTTGCGTGTGTCGTGACCCCTGCGTGTGTAAGGGCGTGGCTGCGTCATGGTCATCACACTGACCCTGTGTGCGTGTGATTGCAAATATTGGACGGACGAAATTTATACATTTTAATCGTGAACTTTTTTAATGATGAAGGTGGTTATTTTTGAGTCGTGTCTGTTTATTTATCACAACGTTGTAACATTACCCTAGGTATTTGAACCATAATCCCAACAAATTACTAAGCCCAGCTAAAACTTTTTTTAACAAATAATTAAATAAAATTAGTAAAAACTAAGTACCTATGCAAAGAAATGTTATTTAAATAAAAGACACGGTAGGCCTATTTGTGTGCATGTTCACCACTTTTTTTTTTAGTATGTCGCTGCTACAAATGAAATATAAGCGACACGAGTTGCATGTTTGAATTTACTGTATTTTTCGTTTAACTGGTTTCTCCTTCGGTTTAATATTTATTCCAACTAAGGTTCGTCCTTTTAACGAAATAACCCAATACAGATCAATAACAAGAGGTTAAATGTTGCAGATGTTTTCCCCGCTCTTGTATCAGTGTTAAACACAGTCGCGGCAAAATATTAAATTGTATTATGTGTAATGTGCTATATCGTGTATTTAACAAATATGTTAACAACGTAAAATAATAACCGTAAGAACTATCGCCAATACAGACATTGTTAAACATTCATAAAGCTGATCTAAATATAGTTATAGGCCTAAATTGTGACTAAAATTCGTACGTAATACTTTTTTTAAAATATGACATCACAATTCTTTAAACAGCTGTAAACAGTAAACAAAGCATTTGGCAGTTAAAATGTAGAAGTCACATGACAGTGTTTATGTTTATATGTAGCGGAAGGATACGTAATCGTTAACCGAAAGAACAAATTTAGCAGGGCTTCAGAGAAGTGTGAAGTAACAGTGAATGGAGTATAGTTTTACATTTTGCAATGTGTAATTTTGGAAAACAACAACCTTATGTGTAATTGTTAACAAATGTTTTTAAGACTTAGAAAGTAGGTGTTATATTACATGTTTAATAGTAAGTGTAAAAATACATCAACACAAAGTATAAAACCTTTTTTCAGTTTTGCGTTTTATTACTGTACTGGCATTGTATTAACGCACCGATATTTTTTTAATAATACTTGTTTCATAGTAAATTTTTGCAACGACTAAATATGTGTAAATATATATATTAATAACCTTAGTGAAATTTCCATTATTACGAACAAATAAAGAATGGATTTTCGTACATAAACTAGCATGCTTTAGTAGGCAGCCCGAAAAGTTTTGTTTTATTTCATGACCGAGCGAAGTGATTGGTGTAAACAGCTCATTCATCCCACGGTTACAAGGACATTATATGTATTACTTGTATAATTCAGCGGAAATAAGCATGGCGGGGATTAAAAACATGTTTCGCAAACGACGAGCAGTATTCGAAGACGTTCAAACACAACCAAGTCTTGCATCTATCACTTGGTCCTTTTACCACACACCGTTCCAAACTTATTACTTCTGGTGACGATCGTCGTCGATCGTGAGTTGCTGGTGGTATAGTGGTAAAGACGCCTGGCTGCTACTCTAAGAGACACGGCTGCGAATTATGTGAAGGCCGGGAGTTCTTCATGTTGTGCAACGCTTATGAGTGGATTGTCTACTGCAGTGTCTAATTCATAAGTGTAAAAGGTTGTGTATATGTAGTTTGTGTATGCAATTTTTGGACAAGCAGTTACACCTAAGACAGAGTAAAATTACACAAACTTTTCAAATGTGTTTTATTTCTTGTAGTACGTGTTATTTGACACAACGTCTTGTATTAAAACGAGCACCGTGGCTTCCATATTTTACCTATTTTAATGGCATTTTTACTGTGCCACAGAAATAAACTGGTATGATGTAAAATTACACTGACGTTGTGTTTTTAGCCGCGTCATACGTAGAGACCCGAGAATTTCGCGGGTTCATTTCTAGACAAGTTGTTATTCACGCACTTGTAAGTTCATGTTACGTTTGTAATTGGTCGACGTGTTGTTTGACACCTCCTGGAGATAAATGAGCCAATAACAAACATGCAATAAATTGTGCGCCCAACCACCGACAATCAACTTATAAACAGTTTATATCTGTATGAGTGTATATAAGATTGTGAGGCCTAGCCTACATATCACCGAACTCTCGAATTTCTCAGGTCTCTAGTCATAGGTCCCGAAGTTTCTGATGCCAATCAGTTTACATCTTTAGGGTACAGCTGCAGAAGCGACCGTTACGTACTCTGGTGCTCTGTGGGTCCTTCCTGTCTTCATGCGCTGCTGGCTGTGGATGTGTGTTTCCTGAGTGGTCGTGCCGGCAAAGACAACCAATTGTACATCAAAATAGCAAGTCCCTACAAAGAATCAGTAGTTAACAGCTAACTCTTGTAACTTTACCCTAAAAACGGAGACTGCAATGCCATCTGAAACGTCGGGAGTTACAAGACACTGACACGGCGCAGCTTCAAAGAAGAAATGTACAAGTTTTTTTTTTTTTTTTTTTTTTTTTTTAGCAAGTATCACACTGTCAAGGATCACGAAAAGAAATGCTTATTTTTTTAGTCTCTGCCCAAACGATTTTTTTGCACTAGGAAATAAGATTGTGTTCATATCACGAAAATATTTTTCGAGGTTTATGTACACATTTCACCCTCCCGGTAAGGCTAGCGGGTGATTATTAAGGTGTACAGCAATTAAGCGCGACAGACATTTGTATAATTGAAATCGCATACTGTAAATCTCGCGATAAAAGTTTCGTGCTTCTCTCATAACGTTTCCTCCAGGCGAATTGTTGAAAATGTCTTCTGAAGCTCCAGATTTAATCATCGTGCATTATCAAGTTGTGCAGGTAGGGTTTGGTTATATCCTTTTTACAAAATTCCTATTTTAATAACTCGCGTCATTTTGTTCAGAAAACTTTTAGATACTGGAAGAGTTCGCGAGAGCAATAATCGGTAGCTTAGCTTTATCAGTCATCTACAATGTATTATGTTCTATGCCAATCATTCATAAGCAGCCATCTTTGTTATAAACCTTTTAATCTTAATTAGGTTGAACATGATTCTTTGACATTTATTTATTTTTTTTTTGCAACGAGCTCGTTCCTATAGGCTATTCACGGTAAAGTGACCACTTTGGAATGTCCTGTCATTTTGAATGACTGTCAATAAACACGTTGTATTTTAGCATTAGACATATTCTTCCGAGTGCGGTGGAATTTATTCACTGTCGTTATTACTAACATGAAAATAATTGTTTTAAAAAACGTGTTTAAAGGATAAATACGGCAGAAATGAAAAAATAATTTCGGCCTCAAAAGTACTCGCATTACCGTGAACAGCCTATATAGTCTATTCGCGGTTTATTCACCCTTTTTGAATCAAACCTTTGAAAAATCTCCCCATGTAAGACGTTTTTAGTTATTTCCAAAATATGCCGTATATCACAAGCGTTTTATACTCTACTTGTGTCCATAAAAGTTACTTTTTTTTTGTTAAATTGAAATGTTATTCATATTTTATCTATAAATTATAATGCTTCATTTGTAAATAATTTGCATAAATAACAGTGACAGAACACGTGTGTTGGAAGTGCCTAGTAAGAAATAGTTCTTATACAAAACACAGTTACAACTGAGTGCGCACGAGTGCGGTGCGTTGTTCTTTGGTGTCATTTGTCAGACTTAGTTAGGCTTAGTTTGCATGAGGCGGAGGAATATCTTGGAAGTAGAACTTTAGTAGGCCTTCAGAAAAGTCTTATGTAACCGTGAATGGATTATATCATAAATTCCTTTAGTTCATCAAAGTAAAAAATTTCTTAAATTTTTTTCATTCTCTAGAAACATGTTGTCAATGATTTTACTTTAACTCTTCAGCTGAAATATAGTATATTTACAATTCATTATTTTATAAAACAAAATTCTTTATGTAGCCCAAAATTTATTAATAGATTTGGAGTCTACATTACATGCTTGTTGAAATTCAACCATTAGTTTTACACATTCTATACTACGGTTTTGTAAAGTTCACTCAAAATTATTTGAAGTGTTGAAAAACATATCTGGAGACTAGTTATCAAACAATCCCTTGTACAAATAAAAAAAATATTACAGTGCGGTAAAATAATTTGGGTAAAATTATACGAGTACCTCACACGTACATGTACTTTTAATTTACCCTGCGACTGAATAAACCCTGGATTATTTTTAGTGCCTCTCCAGATAAGTAATGGGTTTAATAAACTTTTATAATTTTTTCTCTCGTGAAAATAAAATAGGTCCACTCGTAAAAAAATAGAAGTAACATTGGTTGAGACACAGCCTCTCAAGTGATGAAACGATAATTCCAACAATGGAACAGAAACCTCCATCAAATGAAGTCTAGTAACATAGGGAAAAGTTCATAATTTTGCTGTATGACGAGAGAGAGGCTGTGTAAGCCGCTCCAACCGGCTATTTTCTCCACAGAGGATCTTGCGGTCGAGCCGCGGTGGTAGAGAACGAGACTGTGGGATTTGCAGGGCGGTGGGTGGCGGGTATCGGGGCGGGAGGAGAGGGGGCAGCAGGGACTTAGTAGGTAATTATTAAAAGCGAGGGCCTGATGAATGCGGCAGCGCTCTCGCCAGAAATTTCTCCAGAGACGGTGGCAGACAATTAATTAACCGCCCCATTGCTTGCCGCGAGAGAGCGCGTAATCTGACGGCTCGGGGTTCCCAATCTGCGCACGTGACAAATTCTCACACATGTTTCGCTGCGAATGTTTTCTCCCCCTAGCTTTCATTAAATTCAGCATCCTTCGTGGGGAGAATGTGCTCGGGTTTCTACGTTGCACGGTAATTCACCGCGTGTTTTTCTTAACATCTTCAATTTATTGTCCTTTTTACCCTCAAGTTCTCAGCCCGTCAGAGCACACATAAGAACTTTCTAAACTTTCTTGAATTCTATAATTATCTAAATGGTATCTGCCGGAAATAAGTAATTATTGTACGTTTCCAGGTACACAAGTCGTCATAAACAACAGCTATAAAACAACACCGATTTCTTAAAATATTCTTAGCTTAGCTGTACCATATACCTTACCAGGTTATGTCGAAAATTCACAGAATCAAGATTTCAGTTACCAGTGCAAACAGGTGACGAAGTATTCTAGTTAATCAATTAATTAATGCTGTATGGGTGGTAAGCCATACAGCAGGATGATACACACCTGGTGACATATTTTATACTTAATGCTGTGCAAACACAAATCTTACAGTGGACAATAGTTACATGAAGTCTATAGGAAAGTTGGACAAGATAATGGTTTTCACTGTGATTGGTTTTTTTTTTAATGAGTATACGAAATACCTGTGCCAAGTTAGGCAGCGATCAGGCTAACACTATTCAGAACAGATGTTTAGGATTCTTCTTTGGGACTTACAAATAAGGAAACTCTCTATTGTAATGGTCGGCCATAGACTCGAAAATAATGTAATTAGTATATCATATTTGGCTAACATAGATTCTGTTAAGTGTTGTTTTAGAATCTGGTGATAACCAAATTATTTCGTATGGTTACTAAATAACTGTTTGATACTGACTAAACACTACTACTTAACTTGAAATCTATAACAAACATTACAAAATTGAAAAAAATCTGTTTATATATATATATATATATATATATATATATATATATCACAAAACTTATTTAGTTCAAGTACTGGAACAGCTAATAATACATTTTGTACAAAACGACACAGCAGTATAACTAAAAAAGGAAAAGACAGCGTTTTTTAAGTTCTTAAACGGCTAGAAGAGTATATCTAAATAAAAACATACAAATCTGAAATGTAAATTTAGTATTTGTTAATTTCTTTAATTTTTTTAAGAAAATTCTAGTAACATATGAAACATATGTCGAATAATATGTATTTTAAAAATGCTCTTAAGGCCGTAACTAGAAGCTTGGGGGCACTGGAGTAACAAGTGATTATGTGGCACCCTTTTAACTCTCCCCATCCCCTTGAATCAACACAACTTTCAAACTATTTTTATAGGGTTCCTAATTGGTGTTTATTGCTCAACAAAAACAATGGGAATTTAAATTAGACAAATCTAACCTGACCTTTCACACTGAGATTAATATAATGTTACTGCTTAACAATGATATTTATTGTAAAATCAATTGCCTTACAAAGAGTTCATTAAACTGTCCCTATACAATAGCATAGAATATGTTGAGTTACTTAGGTAAAATACAAAACAAATTGGGAAAGAAAGTTTCATTAATTGATTAACTTGTATGAAGAATTGAGATGTTTATTTCTAAAGTAATAGTAAAAAACAATACAAGCTAAAAAAAACGTTAAAGTTAAAAAAGCCATTTTTATAAGCCATCTTTATGAGCAATGCTTGAAGTATACAGTATACATAGGTTGAGTTTGGCGTCAAAATATCAAAATTGTTTCCTACCTTTTTTACAAGTAAAGTATTAATTACTTTATCATAGTTAATTTTTTGGGCTCTATCATTTTCAATAGAAAGCACAGCTAGATTTCTGAGCATTTCCTGTCCAATAGTGCTTCGTAGGTAATTTTTATCAGCTTCAGTTTTGAAAATGACCGTTCGGAATTAGCCGAACATAGGAACAGTCAAATGCATACTGTGCATACATCAGGATAAGTGACGAAAGTGAGCTGTAATCAACTATTAAGAGACCTGCGAACTGTTTGACGCTGATAATCTTCTCAAGTTTGCTTTTAAAGGAAGTCTTGGCTGAACATATCTGAGACAGGAATGTTGGAGACACATCATCCGGATACCATATAACAAAATCAATTGCTTTGTCATGGACATCTTTTTCGCTTGCGTTGACAAGAAATTCAGGCTGAATTACTTGATACGTGTTAACAACGCCTTTGATGCCCTGAAATCCGTTTTATAATTGAGTGTATGAAGTATGTACCATTTTGTAGATTACTGTTATTGTGAAGAAGGATTCTATTTCTTAAAACCTCTCGTCTTCAAACAATTCATCAAAGTGAATTTTTCACCTTCATAGTCATACTCTTGGGGAAACTTTGAGATATTCCCCAGCGTTTACAAATGTCTGAAGCCTCAGACACTAGCTCTCCAAAGCTGTCACTCATCTCGATAAGCTTAGCAGAACATTCCCCAATAACTCATGTGAAGATGACAGCTCTATAGTCTCACTCTGCAGAGACTTTGATATAATTTTAAGGGACTCCAAAACTTCATCTAGGAGTAATACAAAGTTGAAAGATTCAAGCTGTTTCTTTAGTATCACGGCTTCATCCATTTTTTTTTTTTTTTTAATTGCTAATCAGAGTTAGACGGCTCAGGCACTTCACTTCATTACAGAACCTACGCTTAAGGGCAAATCTTGCCTCAAATCTGCCAGTCTGACGAGTTGGATTTAAAGTCTTTAACATAACTTTAGAAACTCACTCTGTTACGTTGTTTTAACTCCTCCCAGCTAATAATGCTATGGCCAAAAAAACAATGCACATTTTCAACAGTTTAAAAAACTGGGTACTTTCTGTGTTTACTCCAACAGCATCTTGCAGCACAGGGTTAAGGTTATGCGTTGCACAATGTACAAAGTAGTCATATGGGACCTTTTTTTTTTAATACGTCGTTGCACACGGTGATATACTCCACTCATTACAGCATCTCCATCATATCCTTGACCACGACAGTTCTTGAGATATAAATTTTTCTCTTCCAGAAGTTTAATTACTTCTTCAGCAAAACCTTTTGCTGACTGCTGTTCAACCTCTCTAAAAGAGATGAAGACTTCGTGGATTTTTTATTGGAACAGGTTTTCCTCTTTCATTGTTCTCTATTTTCACGTGTCTGTACACTTCCTTTAATTTGCCAGCCTCTAGGTTGTATCAAAAATGAGTGGAAAAAGAAATATCTCGAAGCTCAAAAAAGATTTCATTTTTAACTTATGATGATAATAAGTCGATCAACTAATTTTCCATTTTTTTAAAAATAGATACTTAACAGTACCACATGGACGCCGGAGCAATTCTTGCAACACAGGATCACACTTTGACAGAAATTCAATGATCGATAGGAAATTTCCCTTATTGCTATATTCTAGCGTCTCACTGGTTCCACAAATAGCAAGATTGCATGTAGCTGGGTTAATGTCACATTTAGTATTCTTTCAACTACCTTCCGCCAGAAGTTTCTTTCGTCCTCAAACATTCTATCGATTGTCTCATCAACTGTCCCATGTTTGCGCCACTGTTAATAATCAATGCAAACACGAGTATGGGTTTTGGATACTTCATGACTTTTTATACACTCTGAAAGATCCTTCCAGTAACTAATTCCATTGGTCGAAAACCTTTGAGTCTGAGTACTATCTATATGTGCTGCTTGTTGGGGAAGCAACCAACATGGTAGAAAGTAGATGCAATCAAGCTTCCTTGAGTACCACAGCCAATGTCTCTTTAGTTTCTAACCAGCCTTAGTTGTCAAACGGTATTTTTTTTTTTTTTTTTTTAGATAGACCTTGTGTGTTTCGACTCTTGGAAAGGAGCCACCAAGTTAGTGTGAGCCGGCTGCTATAAGGCTACCTTTCATCTCAGGGTTTCTCACAATGTTAGGGAAGGCAACTTACTCTGTAGCTTCATCTATGCTTTGTGAATTTTCACTATAAAATGATACACCCTCTTCTTCTGAAAAGTCATGGTGATCGAAATTTTTATAATTGTCATCGTGTGGGCATGGCAACAAACTGCATCTGTCAATGTATTTTAGGCCAGGAGTGGAAGGGTCTTTAATTTCATGCATTTTACTTTCTTCTACCACACTTCCCATATATTCTTGTCTTTCTTCATCTTGGTCTTGGTTCTTCTTCAAGCCTTGGGGGAAAACTTGTTTTCAGGAAAAGCTTGGCAAAGGGGTTAAAGAAAATCGTAGGAACCACACTGTTAGGCAGGAAGTCCATTTAAACAGACCAGATCACAACGAAATGGACCTAATCATATATAATCACGAAAACCTTTGCCAGAACCTTGGGCAGGTTCCCAAAATGATCCCCATATATTAAAAATTAATTAATCGCTCTCCATTAATTAAAAAAAAGGCTATTCAGCCCAATAAATTTCTTTGTTTTAGTTTTACAAAAGTGATATGTCCTTGCCTTTTGTTAGCTCTAAACAAATATTGTACAACATTTGATTTTTTTGTTATTTTATATCTAGCTTGTTGACATTTTTCGTTTATGTTATGGATAATGTCAAATTTACTATTTTTTTTACTGATTTGAACAAAACTCAGACCTTTTTTTAAAATTCTATTTGTACATAATCATCCCGGGAATCCGAAATTGTGGAAAAAATAAGAACTAAAGATTTAAAGCAAACAAATGATCGTCTGTTACAAATAGATTATAATTGTATACAATTATTTTTAAATCACATATTATTTACTAATTTTCATTTTGCTCGTTGCTACACGCATAATATAGTTAAGCTTCCCTGAGTTTTAGCTGCCTCTGCTAATTTTCTCTTCCTTGCCCTTTTTGGGCACCACTGGAGTATGTTTGTTTAATATTTATTAAAATAACTATCACCAAACACAATTTTTTTCTCATTTCAACGTCAGTATGAAACGGTCAATCAAAATAGAAACACTGAAAGGTAAACATGCAGTTTGGTAATTAACGCAAACAAACATACGCATTGCTGTAATTCACAACACGGTCACGTGCGGTGCACTACCCTCGCGCCAGATTAACTCTCGCCCCATCCACCCGCCGCGCCACCAACAAACCGTCCACACTCCACCGGCGTCGTACTTGGTCCTTTGTTCTCAGAAGTACGTTTGATTTGCTAAGGTTTTGCTTTAAGAGTATAATAAGTTTTCAACTCAATTTATTTTAAATTACTAAATGAGTTTCAATTGAAAACTTTTGTAGTTTGGTTTTGTAAACACGGAATGCCTTCCTCGTGTGGGGGCCCCTTATGATCGGAGACCCGTGGAACTGCCCCAACTACCCCGGTGGCAGTTACGCCTATGAATGCTTGCTGTGTTACACTTGTTAAGTACGAACTTCTTTAGTCAGTAAACAAACAATTTACTAATACAATATTATGTAGCTATACTATCTAATTTAAATTAATTTGTGCGTTTTTAAGTAACCACAAGTCTTTCTTTTAAAAAAAACCTTTGTATATATCCTTTATTTCTTTGACTTCTAAAAAAGGGATAAAAAACCGAAACCTACGGGACGCTTCAGCAGTAATTTATAAAAACAGGACTGTCCCATTCGGAGCGGACTCTATGGACAGCCTAGCAAAGTACTGATCGGCCATTTTTAAAGCAGCTTTGCTAACAGTTAATTACCTAAACTTCGTTCATCATAATCCTCCCATGATTATCCCGCGTGTCAGTGCCAGTCTGCACTTCAATACGAAGCAGTATCTGCCATCTCTCTAGCTAAGCTGGGTTAGATTTGTGTGCTCGTGGATAAAGGTATACAGCCTCTTCTCATCACATAGGCGATTCGCCAGTTTCAGCGTGGCGTGAGCATGGACAGCACGCCCGTAAATAGCCATGAAAGGCTTTGCGCGATGGACGGCGATATACAACAAGCCGAAGCTGTACTTTTAACGAATGTGTTCGGAGTGTAACTCGCGGCAGCGATAATTAGTTTTATGGCCCGGGTTTACTATCCGGTAATACCGGACGCACCTGATCGTAAACTCTCCACAGTTAACGTCCCTCCCAACGAGCTGAAACGAGGTGATGCTCGTGGAGTGTGAATGACAGCAGGCAGTTCGTTCGGTTCGGCTGCGACCAGGTGAGCCGATATCGTATAGATTGTCGACGGGACAGCACAGCGGTGCTTAATGATAATGTCACTCGTGGAAATGACAATGGGCTCTCAGTCATGCAGCGCTGGCTTCCCAGTGGCTCGACAAATAACCACCGAGTGTTTCTTACCAGAAACCTGCAGTTTACTTTTGAAGGGTTTTGAACAAGAGTCATCTAGTCGTAGTGCAACATTGACATGGAATTTTATGTAGATGGTTAGTAGCACTAAACGGCTCGTCGATAGCAGCTATTTACAGACAAATGAATTATTGTTGACAACAATCTTTGTAAACTGCAATTAATGCTTTGATAATTCGTTACATTTTTTTAAATATTCCCTGATACTTTGTTAAATTTTAGTGCCCTCGTACACATTTGATTGATAGCTAAGTTTACGTAAATATTTGTTTTTCTCGTAATGGTTGACTTCATATTTAAAAAAAACACTTTAAAGAGCTTATTTTGTGTTAAATAAACTGATATAATTGTTTATAGCGTTACTGCAGGTAAATTTTTCTATTAATTCTTTGTGTTATAAACTTGCTGTATTCTGCTAATTTTAATGTGCGGAAATTCGAATTTTTTACGTTGCTCAATTTGAAGAATTTGTATAGTGGAGTTTCCCGCTAGGAATCTTGTATCAGAGGTTGAAGGTTTTTTTTTTATTCCCGTCGCTAAGCCTACCAAAAAATTTGAATCGTAATCAAATAAATGTGTTGCAGATATAAATTAAACTCAGCTTTTCCCACTACAAAGTTCCGCTCCATGTTGGTATTAAAATGTTGTCTCACGTTTTGGATTTATTTTAAGGCAATTGTATACATGGTTTTCTAAAGCAGACAGCACCTTTCACTGTATAATTTTTTTCAGTGCGATTGTAATGGAAATTGTTAACCGATATACAGCGTGTAAAATATAAAAATGTTGTTGAGCGTCGCTTCTATACAAAGACAACAAATTCACTACACAAATTCATCTTTTTTTAAGCGAAGTTAAGTGGATAGATTTGGTCGGCTCTTAACATCGAGGTCTTGGGAGCCGATGAGGCTGAAGCGAGATGAGTATGGATCAGCCCCGGAATGCAAGGGTGGGGAAAACGGGAGATTCTCGAGAAAACCCGCTGATCAGAGGTATCGCCCGCCACGATTCGTACATGCGAAAATCCGGGGGCGATCCCGCTGGTAATCGAACCAGTTTCGCCTCGGTGGGAGGCGAGCAGTCTAACCAGTACACCAACGTGGTCATACCATTATACTTAATAAATCCGCGTATACACAGTTGTAGTAAATTTGTGAGCAATTACTTAAAGAGTGTAACCTCTTATTGAGCTCAAGAGATAGGAAGGCTTCCATGAAAAAATGTTTGTCCAGTTTTCACCTTCTTCAAGAGTTGAATGTTGAGAAATCCTGATTTTTTTTAAATTGTGGCAGGAAAGGCGCCCTTGATATTACATCAAGTTTAAAAGTAATGGATATCGTATATTCGTTGTTTTAAGAATTTACTTTCATATAATTTATCATGAAATTATTTAGAAAACGTTTGTATTTATAGACACACTGATACCGCATCGTCTTCAAGGGATGTTGAATATACAATGAAAATACATTTTAACTACATTTTTACTTCTTTAGTGTTAAATTTCGGGGGAAAAAACCTTATTTTTAAATTATTCATTAGGAAGAAGCACTGCGATGCGGTATTGCGCTTATGAGAGACCGAGGATTCCGTGAAAACATATTTTACAACTTTTCACCCCCGAAACTGCCGAATTCAGAAAAATGCTTTCTTTAGCGCCTATACCTTAAAGGGAAGCCAGCTCTTAAATTTCATTTTTTTTTCTGTTCCAAGTTTGGCTATGCGCTGATGCACCAGTCAATGAGAAGGCATTATTTCGTGCGGAGAGATACTATAGGATTACGTATGTTCATGTTTCTCATAATGCTTATTAATTATGTTAGATAGAGAAGATTTTGCACAAATGACTGAACTATATAAAGTCGTCAATAATAGTGACATTTAATCTTTGAATAGTTCTTGCGATGTGGTAAATGATTGACTAAACTATTAGCATGGACGTACACTATTGCAGTAAGTAGGAGAAACAACACAATGTGACATAGAATGTCCAAGTTTTTATGACTTACAACAAACTATTACAGTAACGTAAGCCGAAATTATTGGTTCAATTAATGAAAACATGATTAAATTTATATTGCGTTAATTACTACTGATTTGTGGCGTGAGAAAATGTCGGATACAGAAATATATAAACAGTTGCAAAAAGTCTCTACACTAAAATATAAAATAAAGTTAAATTAATTAATTACTTATCCAATTTCGAAATATAATATTCGAATATTAAAAACACATCTATGTAGTTGGGTTAAGAAATATGTACTTATTACAAGCTGGAAAAATTCAATGAAATGTAAGACAGGGCCAGTTGATGGCTTCAAAACATTTCAAAAGGACGCCTTTTCTCACGCAGAATGATTCATTGAGTATCGAGCTGTCCCGTAACACACGGTGGAGAAAATGAAAGGTTATGACTGGGCGAGTTACAAGTAGCGTGTTGACTTTGTAAACGATATAGACGCATCAGGTGTATTTCGCACTCACTGAGCAGGGATGATGTGTTGAACGTACAATTCCATACTGCGAATGTTCCCTCCACGAGATACTCTGAGACTCAGTGTCAAGAATTTTGCAGCTCTGATCTGTTAGAACTTTATGAAAACGCCATCAATGCTTGCTGGACCACAGAAATCCTTACATGTTTAAACATGATTAAGCATATTGTGGGAAATAACCACCTACGAGTCCTTCTGTAGAAGCAAATCGTGTGAAGAGTGTTATTGTTTGATGTTTGATGATCTTCCCAAGCTGTTTCCACGAGTCAGTTCCATTACTGGCTGCGTACTACATTGTTAACCTAATATCTCTGAAAATATTTTTAAATTGCATATGATATGCAGGAACGACCAATTAAAAATACAGTAGTGATCATTCAGAGGACCACAATTTTTTTTTGTGTAAGTAGCGTAAAACTTAAAGAAACCCACTAGAAACTATTCTGCGCGCTGTAAATTCCAATACAAGAGAGTGTGCTAAGATCATCACAACTAGTATAGCCCTACCTACACTATGTAAGCCAGTCAAGAAGGGTGTAATTACGTCACGTTGATAGGTTACGCTGCCATTTGGTGAATGGAAATCCGTATTAAACATGAATTTAAAATTTGAGCTTAAAATGAATAATAGTGAATCGAGAACGGCATTTGGACCACGAATCTTTGGAATTTCTTGATGGCTCTACTCTGCCAACTTAACTACTTGCATTAGTTTCCCAGCTAGAAATTCACGTGTTCCGTTGGAAGGTTATATATTTCTCGTGTGTGTGTAGGTGTGTGTGTGCGCGCGCATGTATTAAAATATGGTACTGCGGTTTAGACGTGCTGTAGGATGAATGTCTAAAAACTGAAGCAGTGAAACTGTGAAAGATCAATGACATTTTACTCAGAATCTATGACTAGTGCCCCCATAGACTAAAGTTTAGGTATAGGCTATACGAGGTAAACTGAGCACTTTTAAAATCTCTCTCATATGGAATAATAGTATGTATATAAAAAAAATATATATAAACCCTAGACGTTAAATTCCGAGTGCTGTGGAATATATACACTGTGTCTATTACTTACGTGGCAATATCTATTTAAAAAGGAGGTTAAAGGATTAAAAATGTCTGAAAGGAAACTGTAACTAGGGCTTCAAAAGTGCTCACTTTACCGTGAACAGCATATAGGCTGGTTTTCGTCTTGTGCGCATGCCCCCAACACTGACTCAGCCATCGCCAATATAACTGTCAAAGTCACGTGGTCAACACTGATGAACGTGTTTGCTTATATCGGATTTTTTCAAATTAAAGCCTTTTTACATGAACAAAATAACTTTAACTGTTTTACATTTCCCTAATTGTATTTAAAAAGGATTAGTGGAAGTATAGAAATATCTCAAAGCACTTGTCATATAAACAGTCTTCCGGCCGTAGTGTGAATATGGGAGTAGAGAGATCTCGTTGGCTGCGCAGAGCCAGTCTCCGTGTCCCACAGTTGAACTGCTTTCCTGCCAACACGACTAGCAAAAACGGCCTGGGTTGGATTTGAGCTTAGAAAACTTTTTAGTAAACAAGTGCTTTAAAATTTTTGTATTCTTTCTCTAACCAATTTGAAATGCAGTTAGATTAAATTCAAACTGGTGAAAGTATATTATTAATATGAAAGTGCTTGTCTTTCAAAAACTGAAATGTAAACAAACACGTACATCACTGTTGACCATGTGACTTTGACAGTTGTGTTCCTTTGGGGTAGGTCAATGTTGGGTACATGCGCAGAAGACGAATAAGTGGTCTACTTCATCTTTAGTATATGATTTTCCTTCCACGGGTGCTTGTGGTGTTCACCGATATCTTAACTAATTATCACCGTGACCTACTTTAACGGCGCTTTGTACTACATTACATTGAATTCTACTTATTCGAGGTACTACTATCAGAGCATCGCACTTATTAGCCAGACGATAACATTGTAATAACTGCATTTTTCAGTGACACTAATATCAATAATGATTATTACAATCATTACAGCTACTTCTTTGATAAAACGAGGGGCGAATTCAGAATGTTCAAAAATGTAACAACGCCGGCATTTGTTAGGAAGGCCATTTGGAAAAAAAAATAGTCCGTTCAATTGTCCGGGGTCGAACTCATGACCTCCAAGATGTGATACAAAGACGCTATAGCATGACTATTACTACAGAGTAGGTAAGTAAACAGGAGCAAAATGTCGAGGCCTCTCCTTTGATGTGAATGTAGCCATTCTCTGACTGGCTGCACGAGGCTCTGGGAACGGCCTTTGTGTCTGATTACCGCGTTGTGAAAAATGTTTGCTATTGGTTGGGCTGCCGGTTGGTGAGTGGCTGACCAGGTTGCGGATTGGCGAAAGAAGGTTCTAGCGTGCTGCTGGCCACCAATGCCGTTTGCGGCTGATGTTCGCGGTGTAATCATAGACTAAAGATGAGGTAGACCGCTTATTCGTCTTCTGCGCATGTGCCCAACATTGACCTACCCCAATACTACACAACTCTCAAAGTCATCTGGTCAATACTGATTAACGTGTTTGTTTATATATTGATTTTAAAAAATAACCACTTTTATGTGCATTTCAATTTAATATAACTGCATTCCAAATTGGTTAGAGGAAGTATACAAACATATCAAAGCACTTGTTTACGAAACAGTGTTATAACCCCAAATCCAATCCACGCTGTTTTTGCTACCCATATTGGCAGAAAAGCAGTTCAATGTTGTGTGCAGCCAGTGAGATCGGTCTTCCTCATGTTTAGTCTATGGGTATAACCGGCTATTTCCCCTCTGTATTATTTCAACTCTATGGCGTTATCTTAAGTCTGATGTGGCATTCCCCATACTTAGCAGCCTATATTTCTGCACCAGGACAAAGATTTGTTTTGCCAGCACATCAATTGTTCGAATCTTTGGTATCTATTAAATATATTCAACAAAGTAATTTGTGTGAAGATTACTTTTATATATAGCAAAAGATTTGAGTGAAGTAAACTAACTGCGTGTGTTGTTGGTCGTTAAAATTAAGTTCTATTGATCCTCACATATTGTTTGTTCAGTGATAGATATGTCCTTTTAGCTTATCTGATTCGTGTCTGACTAAACTATTTACAAATCAATCCCTGTCCTCAAATACACTCATTTAATCGTACGCACTGAACGACGCAGTTATGCTAACGACGAAATGCGTGTGTTGCGTTTTATAAAAAATGGTGACCATATGGTGTTCTTCGCCAGTCACGTGCTGAAGGAAAGTGCGATAACTCACGTTACGTCGAGTCCATAGTCGACAAGATAAAACAATTTAAATAATTTAGGAAGATCCCATCGAATGATTCAAGGTCTTGCCCGTTATCCAAATTGCTTCATTTGCGGAGTCGAGCACTGCTCCAGCATCTAGTATTCTGGAACGTTTTCTTTTGTCATAATAGTTCCTCTTCCATTTTTTAACAACGAAAAAAGATCACCCTTTAGAAAATCTGTTAGAAGAACTGGCGTTTTAGAAATGTTTATTCTAATAACTTCCCGAGTATCGGATTTTCAACGTGTTTATATGGTCATTAGGTAAATTGTAAAAGTAGTATTTAAATAGGTCTTCAGGGCTAAACAAAGGTCCAAAAACGAAACCAAACAGGGCTTTAAAAATTGGAGTGGAGTGGAGAGGTCTGGGTGGCTCTTAACATTGGGATCCTGAGAGTTGATGAGAGTGAAGTGGGCATGGAGTATCGTTGGAATGCAAGAGCGGGGGAAACGCGAGATCCCCAAGGAAACCCGCCGACTGACGGCATCGTCTGGAACGATTCCAACGTGCGAAAATCCAGGAGCGACTCCACCGGGAATCAAACCCGATTTGCCCTGGTAAGATGCGAGAGCTCTTGCCATGTGCACCACCGCGACCCCTGGTTTTGAAAAGTGTTTATTTAATAGCGAACCAACTACAGCAGCGACATTTTATTGGAACAAACACGTTCGTAAGTTCCAAAGAAACCTTTGCCTCAGTGTTGCAAATCGTCCTTGTTGGCACAGCTATCACAAGAAGAAGTGCTGTTTCGAGCTGTTCCATCCTGTACCTCAGCAGACTCTGACGTCACGGAGAGGTCGCTCGGGCCACGAATAAAAAAAAAAAAAAACCTTTTCTCTTTCGATCGTGGCGACATTCATTTAGGCAGCGGGTCAGAAGTTGTGTCCTTGAGTTACGTAACGAGTTCGTGCATGTGGAACTTCACTGGGTTGCGCTACTGGGGGGAAATTGTCATTTCAACAGTACGTATCACGTTAAAGAAATCCATTTAATACAATTTAAACCAGAAGTTGATAATTTTATTATTCTTCTTACTCATACAGACGGAGTGATTCTGTGCAGAGCATCTGGTGTCAGAATTGTTTAGTTGTCTTCTGTCTCAAATTTTGCTTATTGTATTATATCCCGCTATTTGCACTAGCCTCTCGTTGTATTATATGGTACTACTTTATTACAATTTTAAACTAAACGGCTTGAGATACCGCATACATGGAACTGTTTAGGGTAATCGCGAACACAAAAGGGACAGTAGAGATGAGACACTAGCACTTTTTAAAACAACTATGTGACTAAAATGCAGCCACAAGTGCAGCAAATATCTACAAAACTTCAAAAGGCGACCATATAATTATATAGCAGAACAATATAGAGAAAACTACAGTGTATGCTCACTACTAGGGCCTATAGGCTGTTCACGGTAAAGTGAGCACTTTTGAGACACTAGTTACTTTTTCCTTTCAGTCACATTTAATCCCTGAACAACATTTGAAAAAAAATATTGCCATGTAAATAATAAACACAGTGTGTATATTCCACCGGACTCGGAAGTTAATGAATAAAGCTAAAATAAAATAATATTTATTGACTGTTATTCCAAATGAGAAGGCTTTCAAAAGTGCTCACCTTACCGTGAATAGCCTATAGATTGGTTCACTACTAGAATTACTGTACATTGTCCTTGCAGACGATAATTTTAAGCTGGCAAATATATACGCAACAATAACAGCATGCTTTCCTCTCAGTGATGGCTAGTGATTGGATGCAATGTGTTGCTGGTGTTTGCTCACAAATATACCAAGTTGGTTCCCGTTTGAGATATATGTCAGTGAATTTCTCGCACGCAGTTGATCTGTCTCTCTTGCATACGAATGTTTACAAATCTCGACGGACGCAGCGTGCATCGTGAAAGTACATTTGTGAAAAAAAAATTCCTCATTAGTAGATTGTAAAATTCGCATTTATTTTATTTTTTAAGTCTTCTTTTTTTAATTTTGTAAAATAAAAATGCCGCGTTAAATTTTAGAAAAATTACTAAACATAAAAATTGCCAAGATTTCTTAAGAAATATCACTTAGAATAATTGTTGTTAGGAACGGTTATCTTTTAAACTGATGCACTGAGAAGAGATGTAGTGTACACATTTAAGACATTTTTCTTACGTTATTGATTTTCGTGTGTGCTTGAAGCTAACTTTCAACTTCATTGGGGCAATGAGAATTGTGATAACTCTAAAACTGAGCGCTTCTAACTGGACTGCACTGCAACGTGTTAAATTCAGGGAAAACCAATCATCTGATCATAAAATGAACACGACGATACAGTATTTTCGAAATACGTTTGCTTATTTTTTTTTTCGCGTTTTTTCGTTGTATCTCGTGATAAAGCACCTGCTGCCAGTGCACTTTTTAATTCTTTTTTTTTTTTTTTTACGTTTCACAAGTTTAGAACTGAAATATTGTCTTCTGTGCCATACGTTCTTTTGTAAAATTACCAAATTGTTAAAGGGGCTCAATATTTGTAATAAATTTGATGTCTGCAGCACTTACTCGTTAAAATTCAACATTCTTAATTAACGTTTCTTTAATTTTTTTCTAATTCAATTGTAATTTCACAAAAATAACCTCGGTAACTAGTTCTCAAAGAATTCTTTGTAAAAACACAAGTTTTCCACAGTGTAGTAAAGGACGCCTTTAGAAATATTTCAAAATTACTTTACCGCCATGTTAGTTGTGGAATATAGCGGGGCTCTTGTACGCTTGTTAAAGGCACAAATACAGAGAGAGCGACAGAGATAGAGATAGAGATAGATAGAGAGAGAGAGAGAGAGAGAGATAGATAGAGAGAGAGAGAGAGAGAGAGAGAGTTAGAGATCTTCATATTTTACGATGCACGTCGTGTTTCGGAAGCCGTCGAGTGCGGCCTGCCTACCTTCTGTCATTTCGCTCTGAAGCGAGTTTAACGTCGTCCGGCCGTCATATAACTTAACGACGTAGAAAATACTTTTTTTCTCCAGCCTTTAATTTATGTGCCGACATAAGATATATACTGCACTTTCACTTGAAGGAAACGTCAGGTAAACAGGCCTATTACTATAACTTTAGCTCACCTCAAAACAGAAACAAACTAAAAACGGCATTATTAGACATTGCGATTATTTCGAACTATGCACGGTCATTAGACAAGCATGGCCACTGTGTTATAGCTTGTGAACTTGTTGCAGCGCGGACAACAAAGTTTAAACTTTTGAAAACATTTTGAATACTGTACTGAATAGTTGCCGTGTGCTTGTAATTTGTACCCGGTAGCTGGGTGTGGAATCGTCGGTATCTATGCCATTAAAGTCGAGCAGCGATAAAACTTTACGTTGCAGTTCTCCGTTAACAAAACAACGAAGCCATTACACGCGCGAATTTCGTTTTAAACGACCGGGAACTTTTTCTTTTTAGTGTAGTTCGACTCACTCTCTGGCTTAGAGTTGTTTAGGTGTTAAAACTACTCACTGAATATTCTGCTAATAAGGCTTATAAGTTAAATAACCAGCGCACCACTCCGGGGATTGCAGTGGATCACGTTTCACAAATACGCAGCCGAATTCCACTTGTGTGTTGAATGTATGGGACAAATTACTTGCATGGAAAAATAACAGCTGGCAGAACTTGTCTTCGTTAGAGCGACGCCGAGGAAGGGTCTCGGAGAAAGGAAGTGATATAATTGGAGGCTCTGGGTGGCCATGTTGCCGAGCGACCGGGCCGAAGAAAGAAGAGGAAATCAATGCAAGAGGTCTTGGCCTGGGCCTGCCACAGCCCTCGCCGGCCCATTGTGTGCGGTCTTTATTGTGCCTCCGAGGAGGGAAAGGCCTCGGCCAAGACAAGGGGGTGGGAGAGAAGAAGAGCCTATTCCGAAAGGGGAAAAGAAATTAAGTGGCAGTCGGTGGCGGTGAGATCACTCGCAGACAGACGCTGCCCCGCCAGTGGCGCACGCAGGCATATTTCTAGGAGGGGGCGGCCGAAAGTACAGGGGAAAATTTTTTTGGGAGGGGACTGCTATAAAAATAAAAACTACCAATAGACACCTGTAAAGCCCGAGTCCAGGGTTTTCTCCACCGGGAAATTTTTTAATTTAAAGATTAAATTAAGGAGTAACTTAGCTCATGTGTAGGGAAACCAGAATTTCGCGAAAAGATTTGCGCACAAGATTAATTTCAATACCCTACGGCCGTCCCACCAGTTTTCTTTTCCTTATTGTATTGGTGGCGTGTCTTTGTGAGAAGACATTTTCATACTCGGCTGGCCAATCAGAATTAGGTAACTTCAATACTGTAGGTACGTATGTGATTTGCGCGCAGTAAAACCTTAGACACGTAACACGGAAATCATCCAATCACGAAAGCGGATCTGAGCTGAAGTGCTGTGAAGCACAACGGGTCGTGAAATATTTTCGCGAAACCCGGGTGTCCCTACTCACGTGTGTTTTTCTGAATTGTTATGTTTATTTATTTATTATTATTATTATTTCGTTAAAATGTGTAAATATTCATAAATACTTTTCGGCAATTTTCAGAATTTCATTCATATTGGCGCCACGTATAAGTTATTAAAATTAAAATTTCGTCATCATAGGTTTTCCTCATACAAGACCAGCAAAGTACGGAAGTTACTTTTCAATTTAAAAAATAATTCGAATGTTTCTATTTTCGGGAGGGGGAGGGGCGATAGCACTGATAAATCCCCCCCCCCCAACCCTTTTTTTTTCACGCAACTTTATGCGTACGCCCCTGGATGGCGCTCGGCCAATAACAAGCCGAGCCGACCACATCCCTCATGCCTCTTGAGTATTGTGTTGGCGGGACTAGTTTGGCCTCTACGACCGCGACCAATTTACTACTTCTCGAGGCTTTGTTTTGTGCGTGTGTCCGCGTCCTATTGCGGCGAAGGAATATCCTGCCGAGCGAAACCTGCACACATTACTTGGTGCCGACGTTCACGCGCTCGTCAGCAGCAGCGCCTCTGGCCGTCGTCGACAACCACGCACGACCGTCACGCACGCAAGACGGTCAGAAACTCTTCTACAGACCATTCATTTCTCCTCGATAATACTCCGCCTCATGCGAACAAAGCTTAGCGTAGTCTTAGAAAACTAAGGTCTAACGCACCGCGTTCGTGCGCACTCACTTTAATAGTATTCTGGAAAAAAACTATTTCCTACTAAAGGCTGTTCACGATAAAGTGAGCACATTTGAACTCAACCTTAAAAAAAAAAATTACTGCTCCTACCTACATATATTTTAACGGGCGCAGTTAGTGACATACGCCCAAAAATGTTGATAACGATGGAGGGAAAGTAGTTCCACATCTTAATGTCGAATGAAAATTGTTAGGTAACAATTTGTTATAATTTAAATTTTTTATTTCTTTTGCTTACTGTTTTTTTCAAGGCCTCGAAGTGTATAAATGAGCAGATATGTAAAATATGTACTCTTCTAATAATTCCACAGTTTCACTTGACCGACGCATAGATAAAGTGATGAGGCCCGTGGCAATGATAATTTTACATAAAGCGGAAGGATATGCAATGCGCATACAAGTAGGGCTTTCAAAAGTGCTCATTTTACTCATATTTTCTCTCTATTTTATCAATAATTATTATAAATGAAATATTATAAGTTATTGATAATATATAAGAAAAAGTTTCGTTTAACGAAATAAAAGGTACTTTTATGTTGACACAAGTATAAAACGCTTATGATACATTACATGTTTAGGCAAAAATCAAGCACGTCATAATAGGATGAATTTTCAAACCTTTGATTCAAAAAGTGTGGCGAAACTGCGAATCGACTGTATTCAATGTATTGAAGTGCTTAGCATTTTTATTTAACAACTCGCTTTACACGGAAAAGCAAGCAATTTTGAAATCAACATTAGAATAAAAATCACTACCCGTTAATTGCATTTGTTCTACCGTACACGCTTAGCATGCGAGTCCCCAGTTAAGTTGGCAGCGAAATAAGCAATATAGTTCCACGATTTGAAGCTGTATTGTGAGCGTTGTGATTATATGTACGTCAAATCGGGTATGTTATTTTTTCTTTGTACAGATTAGTGTACGAATTTGCGTAATAGTAACGCATTTATGTTCCCAACAATTTCACGTTTTCATTTAACAGGCGCATAAAAATAATCATTAGTCCCATAACAATGTAAAGTCTATAGGCCTACTTGTGGCGGATATATACAAATTGGGGAGGAAAGTATATCTTCAGCAGGGCTTACGAAATTTGCACGTATATCCGTGAACAACAAATAAAGGCAACGCTCAGGCTGTGTTGCGCTGTTCATGCTGTTGGCTCGATGTTAATTAAGAATTTTTTCGAAACGAGAACGTGTTGACGCGAGTGGACCCGCGTTTGTAACGGCCATCTTTACTGCGCATTCGAGTTTTCACCCACCATTTTTCAACAAAGTGTCCCAACATAATACGACCCCCTTAAACTAGCCGAGGATAGTTGTTGGATATATTTATTTTGCAGTTTAAACTGACCTAGAATAGTTGTGTATTCTTTTCGTAGATCAGCACATTGGACGGCCGTTTAACAGTTTCACTGAAAAACGCGTATTTCAAACACTCATGCAACGCCGGTTCTGGGCCACTCACAATCCTCGTGGCTACACGAGAAACTATTACACAGCCCACAAATTACGGTGTGATGTGGTATTGGTGGAGCACTGGAAAGTTCGCGACTCCAATGACCTGCAGGGTATACTCTACCTGCACATTAGTTGTATGCTGCCACAGTGGAAGGCAACGATTGGGCCAGCCTTCTCCAGGAGGTGTTATGCATCGTGTGGGCCAATGTCTGTAGTGTTATTAACACACATGTTTGGAATTCTAGCTTGTCCCGAAATGAATCCGCGAATTTTTCAAGTCTCTGGGTATGGGCGAGTGTGGGGAATTTTGCGCCGTATTTCTTTGAGGAAGACGAAGACATCGTAACTGCTAACTTGAATCGTATATATATATATATATAAATATATATACATATATATATATATATATATATATATATATATATAGGGGGCTGGAGATGGGGGGAGAGGGGGGAGAGAGAGAGAGAGAGAAAAAAGGAGATAGTTTTGGGATTTTTGTGACTTAGCTTGTTATTATACCGGTGGAAGGGTGGGAATCAGTTCAGTTAACAATGAACACTGTGTTGGACTGTTGGGTCGAGGAGTTATTGGCGTGCTGCAAGGTTTTGAAGCGGGTATTCTCGGAGTCATCCTTTTGACTTGGAGCACGCACTGGCTTCCCTACAGTTATCGTCACAGATCAGAGAACCGGTACACGTCGACAGTAAAAGAGAATCCTCGAAAGCGGCCGAAGTGTCGAACTCCCAGTATGCACAGGAAAAATGTATCAGTATTTCGCAAGGCACTCTGCTGGTCTAGGAGGCGTCGAAGATCTGGAAAATGTTCCTCTCGAAGAACTCATTTCATCACCAGAGCATGTTCAGTTCCGCTGCCATCCTGCTCTTCCCGTGTACTCTCGATCGTCTTCAATGGCGGTCGCTCAGAGTTCACGGCAAAGTTATTCAAATTACGTTGAGTTATTTATGATCACTGATTTTGTTATCAAGCGTTTCTGACCGCAGTGTAAGTCCCGTTCTCCTTCGCCTCTGTCTCACAGCCTTCGTGCCTAAGACCTTATTGACACTTTACTTAAACTGACTGAGATATTTAATAGGATTGTCTGATTTGGGTGACATGAAGCTCATAAATTCATGGACGAATATTGATGAGTGTCGAAAAAAAAACAGAGCAGCTTCCATTCAAGAATACGTAAGCACTCGCGTGCACTTGTAAGTAAATGAGCGATAAAACATCTTATAATGTGGGTTTATTGTTAAACAATTACTAACTTAAAACGTCCAGGCGCTGCTGCTGCCTGGTTGTGAGGCTTATTGGTAGAGACAGGTGTATTTCGCGAAAATATTTCTGGCCATGCTAGACTTCAATGTCCTACTTCCACAACTACAACTTCCTTTGGTTATTGGCCGCGTGTCTATGTGAGAAGACTAGTTCCTATTTTAAATGGGCCAACCGGAGCAAAGTACTTCGTTACTGAACGACCATGATTCGCGGACAGACACTTGAGGCACGTGATATTTAATATCATCCAACCACGAAAGTGCATATGAACGAAAGTGTTTTGAAATACAACTGGCCTTGAAATGTTTTCGCTGAAAACACACGTCGCTACTTATTGGTGTTTGCTCACCACACTGTAAACTTTTTTTTTGTTTGTGTAAACACAATTCTTTTGAAACTATTTGCCAGAGGTATTTTGCGTAACACTTCTAATATCTAATTTAAATTTCACAAAACTTTAGTGTGGAATGTATAACATTTATGTTAAATTTTAACAAGAAAGTCTTGTAGACTTACAGGTAAATTATAAATATCGAGATACATAAATAATTTTGTATATTTAGCTAAATAAAATGTAAATATATTAAATTTCAGATGTAGAGACTCAAGAAAATATTTTACAACTACTTTCTAAAGTAACACGTACAGAAAATTGTTACTGTGAACTGTACCTGTTTGTTTATTGGGTCATCAGCTGGCTAATCTCTCTTCCACAGGTGACATCACTTCGCGTGTGACTAATGATTAGAGACCTGAAAAATTCGCGTGTTCACTGACCTGTCGGCTAGACTCCACAGTCTTGTGTACAATCATGCCGATATCACGACCCATTCGTTGCTTACTATTACAGCGGGAGACGATGGTTGGTTATACATTTTGTTGCGTATTTATTATTGGCTCACAATTCAAAATAAGTTACCAAATACCACACGGCGCAATTATAAAAGTAAAATAAACGTACAAGTTTTTGAATTCTAGCTTGTCCCGAAATGAATCCGCGAACTTTTCAGGTGTCTCTACTTATGATAGCATATTATTTTATACAGCAAGCGTTCGTGTGGCGGTATTAATGGGGCAATACATTTGGCAGAGGTCAACCTACCTGAAGTAATCTCCCCTCAACAACACTACAAGGAAAGAAACGCCCGAGGGCCAGGTTGCATTGCGATTGTGCATAATTGATGTTAGTAAAGGATAGTAAAAGGCCTAACCCAAAATTCAGTTTTTTACAACTTATATCACTAAGCAAAACAATATCCACTTGGTAAGTACCTGTAGAAACTTAGGGTTTATGAAACTGAGGTGCTTGATATAGCTACGATATTTATTAAAAGAAAAAAACAATTTCATCTCAGGTGACATCATAATTTTTATTTTTAAAAGAGCTTATCACTTTTTGTTGTTTTTTTCTTTTATCTTTTATTTTTATCCCTTTCACATTATTTCGGGAACCCGTATGAAATTGAAGTTACTTAAATGATTTATCGTAAGTGGCTATTTTGGCCGAGAAAATTAACACACACACACTACAGTGCCTTTCTTTTCCTAGGCATTCAACTCAACAATAATTCAAATTGAGGCTGGTACTGTCACTGAGGAATTGGTCAAACGACCATAATCAAATGAACAAAAAGTTTAAATGTTTCAAAATAATTTAAGTATTCAAAGGTCAGTCCAATAAGATAGTTAGTATCAATGCATGCGGAATCTACATAAAATGAAAATACATTTTGGCCTGATGGTGCACGAAAAGCAGATCAGGAACCCATCTCCGATAGAGAAGTTAAATCAATGGAGAAAGGGCGGCGACGAAAATCCTCCGAGAACGACCACGCCTCAACTGCGAAGCCAAATTCAGGTCGTCATCTTAAGGCCATGCTGGAGAACCATCAAATCACTGTATAAAGACAAAATGAATTATTGCCAAGGGAAATACAAAGTAAAACATGTGACACGGAAAATTAGTTACCCAATAAACATACCATTTGCGGTCAAATTAATGTTCTCACATCAGGATGTTAGAATACAATTTGAAGAAGAAACAAGATGTCACAATTCAGATCATGTCGACGAAGAAGAAGGAAATTGAAGTACCTGAGGTCGTCACAGAGTAAGATCGACTGGATACGACGAATACCAACATAAATCCAGTTACATCTCGCGACTTTTACAACTTAGTTCACAAATATTACATTTAAAGTAAAACAAAAATATAAAGGTAACAGAATTAGTTATTAATTTTCAATATATACCACATTATATGAAATGCTAATTTTACAAAGAGTAAGTATTCGTTTTTCTGAAACATGTCAAAAATCTTTGACATACTGGTTGGCCTAGTTTAAAAATGTATGTCATATACAAACAAACGGAAATTCTAACCTCAGATAAATTTTACATTAGCAAACAAAATATTACTAAAGTCTTTAAAACACAAAGAATATTGGTGATAATTAATACACCATTCACTTATTTATCCGATGACATAGTTGACAAAAATATTATGAAGTTGTTTTACATAAAATTCAAAAATAGGTTTTCAAAATAATTAAATGCTCTTCTGCACTTGAGGCAGAATAAAACAAGGTACAATTATATAAATAAAATTGTTAACGGATTAAGTTAGCACAGTACCTAGTACTTAACAAGTAATTTATACTTAACCAATACTTTGACAGAAAATAGGATAACAAAGCTGAACTCCGTGGTTTTACCGATTCCAAAAGCGGAATCCGAGTCATAGACTCGCGCAAGAACCAGAATTGAAAAAATTAGAGGGCATGGGCCACCAAGGTGGCACAGCATAGACACTGGAAAATCGCAAAGAAAAAATTTGGGCCGTCATATCTTCAATAACACTTTAGCTAGTTTATCATTTTGTGATTGGATGATCAAGATTTTGACTCCGTTATGTTCTTTGCAGACCAATCACAAACGTACTACTTTAGAGAGTCTAGATCCTCATTGCCACAATGAAATGGAATAGTAGTTTCATCCATGTATTACCGCCAAAAACGAAAGAAAACTGTCGGGCATATCTACACTGTAAGAAATTATAGTACCCAAATTTACTAAAGGCTGTTCACGATAAAGTGAGCACTTTAGAAATCAAAACTTAGAAAAAAGTCACTATCCCTACCTGCATACATTTTAAGGTGCGAACTTAGTGACATTTGTCCCAGTAAAGTTGGTAACAATGAAAGGAAAGTAGTTCCATATCTTAACATCGAATAAAAAGTGCCAGGTAACCATTTGTGATCATTTGGATTATTTCTTTCACTTACTGTTTTTATTATACATCGAAATGTAGAAATGGGCAGATTTACAAAACATTTTCTTTTCTAATATTTTCACAGTTGCCCTAGACCGACGCACAAATAAAGTGACGAGGCCCATGTCAATGTTAATTTTACATAAGGCGGGATAATACACAACGTGCATACAGGTAGAGCTTTAGCAGGCCTCCAAAAGTGCTTGTTTTATCGTGAACAGCATTTATATGAGTATACGTAGAGTGAGAAAGCGCGAATCGTAAGGTTATTTCCCGTACATTCATGCTAGCGTTTCTACATTTGCTCAGGAAACAGTAAAATGCGTAGGAAACTTCCTATAGGCTGTTCACGGTAAAGCGAGCACTTTTTAAAACCTTTCTAAATATTTCCTTTCATTCAATTTTCATCTTCCTGCTGTTTTTAATATAAACATTGCAATTTGACCAATAAACACAGTGTACACAATTCTCCACTCTCAAAATTTAATGCCAGAGGCTGCAATAAGATATATTTATTAGTGGCTAATGCCAGTTGGGACGCTAAACATTTTATATAATTTTAGCCAGATGTATGGTATTATTTCCGTGCGATATATGGGTTAGAAACTTCCAATCCAGTTTAGGAAATTTACCACGAATTATTTTAAGAGTGTACGTTACGCTGAATCCTGGGATATGGTGAACTTTTCCCGCTGTGAGACACTGTCTCAAGCATCTACTATGACTGTACAGTAGTGTGCGAATATTGGCTGGTGTTGCAGCCACGTGTCAGTCAGAAACCATTTGATGCCAGTACTCCGTTACCGTGAGGATTCATAATTATTCATCTAAAAGCATTTGACCCATAATTAATCAGTATCAATGTCTTTAATCGTGACTTTAAACACACTCTAAAAATCCTTACAAAGTGTTCTGCACGGCAAAGAAAATCATTTCTTCAAGGCTGTTTTAACAGCAACACAATATAGCTTTAATTCGATAATGAGGTTTTAGTGAAGAGATTTGGCCGGCTCTTAACATCGAGATCTTGAGAGCCGATGAGGGTGATTGAGTTGCGTATGGAGCAGCGCCGGAATGAAAGGGTGAGGAAACGGGAGATCCCCGAGAAAACCCGGCAACCAACGGCATCATCCGGCACGATTCCCACATGCGAAAATTCGAGAGTGACCCGGACGGGGATTGAACCCGCATCGCCTGGGTGGGAGGCGAGCAGGCTAACCGCCAGACACCGTGGCCCCAATAAGGTTATAGAAACACATGTTTGCTACTGATAAAAGTTTTCTTTATACGTTTTTGTTTTGTAGCGATTTTAATTCCGTTTATAGAAAATAAATAATAAAAATTCTTTGAGATGCCTTTGTTCACAGTAACGAAATATTACTTTGCACGAAAGGTAACGATTTAGAGGTATGAAAGTTTTTCTGTTTTGCATTGTAACAGTCAGTTTGAAACTGTTCCCGATGCAAACATTCATAAACCGTTATATTATGCAGTTACAAAACTGTAACTAAGCAAATATACAGTCCTTCTGCATACGTTTAATGTCATTCTGAAGTGGAGTGATTATACAAATCACTAATCTAAATTCTTCCCATGAAGTGAAATTATATTCTGGACGATGTTACTATCTCACATAACTTACCTTTAAAAAATAGCATGAATACAGTAAGACATAGTGGACTTCGGTGAAGTGTATTAGACTTATAAAACTAGGGGCAGCTGGTTTTTTTCGCGAAAAGATTTCAGGACGTGTTGTGTTCCAACGTACTTCAGTTCAGCACCACTTTCGTGATTGGATCATTTGAATTATTACGCGTCTTACCTGTCTGCCCGCGAATCACGAACGGTCATCATCAGATCAACTTAGTTCTGATTGGCTCACTCATGTAATCGACTGTCTCCACACAAAGACAAGCGGCCAATATTCGAATGAAGACAGGAAATATGCAGATAGGGTATAGAAATCTAGCCTACAAGTATATCTTCTCGCGAGAAACAGGTGGCCCTAAACTTAAAACACAGGATGTGCTGTTCGAGTTTTGGGAGCCTCACTTATATATATATATATATATATCATTGAAAAAATTTTTGAAAGTTTTGTAACTTCTTTCGTATTTACAAACAACGGTTGCTTTCCGAGGACTAATGTACTTTATATTAGTGGCAGTGCCACAAAGACGTCTGCTAAACTATTGTAATGTACTTTTATTAGTGGCAGTGCCACAAAGACGTCTGCTAAACTATTGTAATGTACTTTATATTAGTGGCAGTGCCACAAAGACGTCTGCTAAACTATTGTAATGTACTTTATATTAGTGGCAGTGCCACAAAGACGTCTGCTAAACTATTGTAATGTACTTTATATTAGTGGCAGTGCCACAAAGACGTCTGCTAAACTATTGTAATGACAATGCAACAAATCATGTGTTGTAGTAAAGAAATAATTTTTACAGTGATTTTGATTATTTTGCCCATGCACTAACGGTCTATGAGTAGTACATGATTATATCTTAATCAGTATAAATGACATTTAAACCTGCATTTCTACGTCACTGTGAAGTGCAATTGGGGGGTAGGTAATTAACTGTCATTCTGGACAATCCACTTCGGTTTGGTATTCGAGTCTGAAGAAGGGAATCAGATCTCATTTTTCGAAGTATCATATCTGTGTCGCCATATATAGTTGTGAAATGTTCCTCCTGGCACAATTGGGCGGCGGCCATCTTATCAGCCAGCATGACCTTGACCTTTGGTATTCGATCTCAAATTTTGATTTTCGATCCCAAATTTATTTTTCGCCCTTATCGGTCATTCGTATCCGATGGCGTCTATCTTGGATTTCACTTCCAAGGGTTTCCTCGGACACCTCCCATGTTTTCTTTCTTTCGAATTCCATAGTTTTTCTCTCTCTCGTCCTTAGTTCTCTCTCTTCCTTTGTTCACTCTTCCTCTCTTCCTTCATTTTCTTTCTCTTATTCCCGGAGGGGTTTTCTCATATCTCGTTAGTCGTCTGCAATCTTGTTTTGTCGTCGTCTGCTCGTGACCATCTTTGATTCTCGCACTCGCCACCAGAGTGAAGTTCCACTGGTTGCAGCTAGGAGCACTGGCTACCATCTTGTGTTCGCTCATCGTCCGCCAGGAGTGCTGGTAAATTATTTTAAGTGTGAACTCAAAAAAAGCTCAAGTCGTGCGGTTCCATTCCGGCGACTCTTGGGTCGCCAGTTCGGTGTGCTGACCACAAGACTACGTTCGCATGCGGACCGAAATAAGTCATCTCGCCTTACAGACTTGTAATCGTGAAAAAAACTATTCACCTGGTACCCATTTTGATTGTAGTCTACTAGAGGCATCCATCTTGTTTGTCGTCGTCTGCTGGAGACATCCATCTTGATCTGCTTATAAGCATAGTGAACTGTGGGATTGAGGACTGGATAACAGCACAACCGCAAATTTGATTGACGTCACAGGCAGGAAATTACCTACGTCTACTTATAAGCATAGTTGAACATAATTTCTGAACCGTTTAAGATTTTCCATTTGGTTTCAATGATAAATGTTCCGAAAACGTTTGTGCAAAAGGAAACAATAACTTGTGCCGTAATGTGTGCTATAAATAACGGGAATGACAAATAACTATGAATATCATCATAAATTAAGAGATCACTCATATTGTTGAATCGCTAACTAAACTGCATTACTATGTATACTAGAGTCTTAGCTATTTATTTATTTGTTACTTCCTATTATTAGAAACAGTTTGGCCCTATTTACCGTACCAATTAATTCAGTATTACTATGAAGCAATATCGAAGCTTGCTCGAATAATGTCGACTTATTTTACATCACACTGTACGCAAAATCACGTTTGTTAATTTGTGTTTATAGGCTATTCACGATAAAGTGATCACTTTTAAGGCCCTAGTTACTTTTTCCTTTCAGCCATTTTTTATCCTTTAACCACCTCATTAAATAAGTATTGCTATGTAAGTATTAAACACATTGAGCATATTCCACCGCACTCAGAAGTTAAATTCTAAGGCTAGTAAAATTAAATCTATTCATTTACTATTATTCCAAATGAGAAGACTTTCGAAAGTTCTGACTTCACCGTGAATACTTAACCTATAATTTTCCATGGGGCTACGAAATTGTGGTCTGCGACACGGACCGCCACACGAGAGTATCGTGTAAGTGCAGAGTAAGCTGTCTCATGTAAGCCCGCCTTTCACAGCCTTGTTTGCTGTATCACGTCTGACGGTGGATCGTCGGCAGGTCGTTGGCGTGAGAACGCATAACGGTACACTCTGGAGTCGGCACAACGGGTCGGAAATCGTAACCGCAACGTCGCCCACTCACTCCGACTACGGAACTCTCAAACGTAACCGGTGTAAAGCGATGCTTTAGCGCCTCACGTGACGTCAGACGAGCTCCGGACACGTTATAAGGCTCTCTACCGGTATCTGGAATTACGTTTCTGAACAAACCGAGAAACAGAAGTGGGGGTATTACTTCGTTCACCGCATATTTAACAATATTAAAGGCTGTCCACGTTAAAAGCAAAACTTGTGGAAGCCCTCCTTACGATCTACCTGTATGCACACAGTGTATTCTTCCGGATTATGTAAAATTAACATTGTCGCGGGCCTCATCACTTTATTTATGCGTCGGTCAAGTGAAACTGTGAAATTATTAAAAAATAAAATATTTTATAAATCTGCTCATTTTTACAACCATCCGCATTAACAAAACAAAAAGCGAAAGAAATAATTAAAGTTATCACAAATTGTTACATAATATTTTTATTTCGACGTTAAGATATGGAACTTCTTTCCCCTCCAACGTTACCAATTATACTGAGCGCATGTAACTCAGTGCACCTGTTAAAATATATGCAGGCAGCGGCAGTGACTTTTTTAAAAGATTGATTTTCAAATTACTCACTTTATCGTGAACAGTCTTTACACATCGTTACTTCAAACGTTAAAATTGACATTGCCACATGCCTATAGGCTGTTCCCTGTAAAGTGAGCACTTTTGAAGCCATTTTTTTTCTTTTAACAACCTTTTTAAATAAATATTGTCATGTAAGAGTAACGTCTGATTATTTTATACGTGAGATTTGCATTTCAACACACTTGCAAATCTATCATAAGAGCACTCGCACGTTTATTTTGTAAACAAATATTACGAATGTCATGTTTTGCATGAAATATTGTTATAATTTTCTTAATTCTACGTAATATTAATGTACACGCAGCAGCTGAAATGTTAATTTCCCATATGTGAATTGTTGTAACTTTATTTTGTTTTATCAGGTTTCAAGTGACTTGTTAATTGTGTGCAAGTTGGCAACATTTAGGCGCACTTTTTGAATCGTCACGGTATTGGAAAGCACCCTGGGTTAAACCCTATGTACTCTGTATTAATTTGAATATTTAACCGCTGCCGATAATGAATGGTGACTGAATGTGCCATACTCCATTTTGAACTAAGTCGGTTACAACAGCAGCAGGCCAGTGAGGCCTTAATTCTACGTAAAAAAATTAATTAAATGTTTTAAGGTTAATTAGACCCAAAAAAGCATATTACAATTTGAGTGATAAGCCAACGGTACACTGTACTACCGTCAGAACAGGTCTACGTATAAAATAAGTGTGAGAAACCCTACATTTATATAAGGTATGATCTCGCCTTAATGTACAGTGACCGTTACACGTACTTGAGAGTGTTTAATAAACTTTTAAAGTAAGCAGCATTATTTCCCGATACCTTTCAGTGTCGCAAAGTGCCTGAGATTTAAATAAGTATCTGATTGCTCTACCAACATAAACTGTGCTAGCCAGGAGCATTTTACATGTGTAATTATGGAGGCACGTAATTTATTGTAACGGCCAAGTGTGAGAACACTGGAGACTTTTATTTTGAACTGAATTAAATCTACTCTCCAAAACTTTAAGTGTGTGCAACATTCAAGATGTCTAGATAATATTTTTTTTACTTTCAAATACTCTATCACTTAACTGGCATTTGTAGCAGGTATTAATGAGAGATATCTTTATAGACCTAGTCCAGCTGCTGCGTGCATATCCCTTGCATTTTTACCACTACCAAGGAATTAAACTTTCAGGAAATTTACTTCTATTATATTCTTCCACATTAAACTATTGCTTAAAAATTGGAAGCCTTTCATTGCTTTAAATAAATACATAGTTAGTTCATATGTCTTCCAGTGTGTTTTTGTAGTGTAGTATAGCTAAGCAGGGGGCTGCATGGAACCTGATTGTGAGCAGGGCTATAAAGGTAATTGAAATTCTGTTGGTGTGGAATACCAGCAACTTCGACGATGGTTTGCGGTATGCAATATACTGCGAGTTGGCTAATGTTTGTTGTTAATTTTATTGCTATGGATTTCTCCCAGGTCGTTGCACTTCAGTTATGCAGCTCTACCTGCATACATCACATTTGACTAGAAAGCCATAGCAGGGTTCACCCGTTTTCTTACAGGAGCTAGTACTCATACGTGGGGCATACGTAAACTATATCTCTCTCCAAGTTCCCCCCCCCCCCACACACACAGTATTTCTTACATTAGTAATAAACACAAGTGAGTATATTCCACTTAACTCGGAAGTTAACGTCTAAGGCTAAAATAAAATGTATTTATTGGCTATTATCCGAAATGGGACGGCTTTCAAAAGTGCTCACTTCACCCATACTTATTGGTATCCGTGCGTAGATAAAGAAACACTGTTTAGTCGTTAGGACCATATACATATTACTGTTCAAGCCATTTTTTACTTTAATATTTACAATACTAATACTAACCAAATTCAGGGGCCACCAAGTTAAACAGAACCATTTTAATAATAATTTATGACAGGACAATATTTTTCCCAGTTTGTTGCCAACAATGCCGAAATCTATTTAGCCATTTTTTTCATTAAAATATTTGCATTTACGGCAGGGATTGTTTAGTAAAGTCGACGTGCTTAATCAATTGTAAAGTAACCAGATGAAACACTTTTCTCAGTCTTCGTAGAGAAGTGGAGTCAATTTATGTGCAGTTATTTCTGACGGTTGTAGAACTGAAGTTTCTAGTCGTAGAGGGAGTGTGGAGCTTGCCTGCATACTGCACATGCTCGCAGCGTAATAATCTACATTCGTGTCGCAATGTAGAAATGGATGTGGCCAATAACGCTATCGAAACAAGTTGGGTTGAACTGTAGGTTAGAAAACTGTACATATTCATTAACGAGCTCTGAAGCAACTAGAATATACTCAGCTCATTCAAAACTTTCTATTTATATAAAAACGTGAATTTTAGTAAAAATCAAAAACTTAAGTAAATAATTCCATATCTGTTTCAATAACGTTTATATATATATATATATATATATATATATATATATATATATATATATATATATATATAATTCTTACTGATGATAGATAAGTCAAAGTTGGGGACATGCGCAGAAAACTAAAATCATCCTGTAGTCTGTTCACAGCTTCTTCACACTTCCAAAATGAAACCTTTGAAAAAACATCCCATATCACGTGGTCGGTTCTTACCTAAATATGTCATGTATCACAAGCGTTTTATGCATATGTTAACATAAAAGTACCTTATTTTTGGTTGAATTGAATTTTTATTTATGTTCTATCTATAAATTATATTATTTCATTTATAATTAATACTAATAAAATCAATTAGAAATAAGGCGTGTTCGTAATGCCTAGAAATAAATAGTTCTTATGCAAATCATTATTACACTGAGCGCGCATGTGAATGCGGTGCATTGTCCCTTCGGTGTAATTTTCTGAACTCGGTTGAACTTTGCACGAAGCAGAGGATTATTCTGGAAGTAGAACTAGCAGTGCTTCAGAAAATTAGGAAGTAACTGTGAATGGACTATACCTCATATTTTCCGCTCAAAAGTAAACCAGCCGCACTGAGAAAAAGGTTTTGTTGAACCACAGACCTGCAGTATTGAAGTTACCTAATTCTGATTGGCCAGCCGAGTAGCAAAATGTCTTTCTCACAACGACATGCCACCAATAAGGAAAAGAAAAATGCTGGTATGGCCGTAGGGTACTGAAATATAGCACGTGGGGAAATATTTTGACGAAATTTAGGTGTCCATATTTATTCTGTATCTTTGGTCTATGCGCTGGTGCTGAGGGTGAAAATGTTATGAATAAATATATCTGAGCAAAAACTTATTCGAACAGGAATGAACACGACATATAAATTTTTTCAAGGTTGTCTTTACTTATGATATCCGAAATTTACTTTCCGTTGTCTGTAACCGAACGGCAGCTATAGTTGCAGCTAAATAAGTTTCTTTGCCTCGTAGAAGAAGAATATAAGACATGACTAAACACCGAGTTGTCATTAGAGATAGTGATTTTTCGGGGAAAAAAATATGAGTACACGTTAGACGGCAATACTAAAAACACTCGACAGCAGTTTGTCTATTGCTATGGCCAGCAGTTCTTCGCGAAAAGAATTACGCGGATACTAGACTCCAAAGTACTATGGCCTACATGCAGTTTTCCTTACCCGGCTGGGCCAATCAGAATTAGACAACTGCGATACCAGTTTCCGTGATTCGCTGGCAATCACCGGCAACGCTTGACAGTTAAAACCATCCAATCAGGAAAGTGCATCCGAGCTCTGGCGTTTTGGAGCACAAGTAGTCCTATGATCTTTTCGCGAAAAACCGGTGGTTCTCTCTATTGTCATTGGTTGCTGTCTGCTTGAGAAGGCGTGTTCATATCTGACAGAGCCACTCAGAATCCGGCAACGTGAGCACGGGTCCTACGTGATTCGTGTACAGACAGTTAACACGTGCCAAAAAATAATTCAGCCAATCAATATAGGTAAACGTCCCTACAGTGATTTGAAATTTAACTTGTCTTGAAATATTTTTACGAAGTTTCGCTACCTCTAGTTATCATGCTTACCTGATAAAGGAGGCTGGATGTAAGACGATTCACTGTCGGCCTCCCGAATAAATCAGTTTGTGAGCAACACAAAGTCGGGATTCACGCTGTTCTATGTCAGCTTCAAGTCATAAGCCCTTCTAGCACAGGCGTTCGACGCAAATCCCAAACGTTGACCTGTTGACTTAATTTTTTCGCACGGAGCATTCTGTAAATTGTTACATTCATCTTCTCGCAGAAATGTTACTTAGCCGCTTGCGCCGTCTCAGTGTATGACGTCATTAGTATGCACACCGATTACGCTGGTGAACAACAAGATGAGCAACAAATCAGAATGCGTTTGTCTCTCTTGCAATAGCTTTGGTGAGAAGAACTCCAGCCGAAATTACAGTTTCACTATTTATTTCTAGGGTTGCACAGTACAGTGCCTACACGGACTACAAATGCAGTTTAGTCTGTTATACTATTTTCAGAGCTGAATTACCTTTCATTTTGAAATGAAATATTTGAACAGTAAATTCAATGATTCTTAAAAGTTGTTAGTCATATGGGAGTAGATTAGAAAAATGGCAATACAAAGCACTGTAACATGCTACGTGAACATGTAGTTTTTTATTTAAATTAATTTTTACACACTCGTTTATGTTACAGGAGAATATGCTTAATATTTTGGTGTGATACATACCATACATGTGTGATACATGTTTTGTAATTATTATTATTTTCCTTGTCAGTTATTATTCACGCAGCAACAGTATCTAAACACAAGCTAATTAGTGAATTTATTTTATTCAGCTATTTCATTTATTTAATTGTTTTGTGTAGTAAAAGTCCAATGTTTATGTGTTGTTTCCCGTAAGTTGGCAACCCCTGATTATTTTATTTCTCAGGTAACTTTAAGGAATGCACCTTGTAGATAAACCCTGTGCTTCCTAGCATAATTTAAATTTAGGATTATCACTGATAATGGTATGGAAATTAACGTACCCAGTCTCCATCTTGGTTTCGCAAGGGTCTGTATGTAGCCAGCTCAGAGTGCCTGAAGCTCCGTCTTTCATCGGAGTATTTAATAGTGAAATTGGTGAGTGAAGAAATTTGGGCTCTTCTTAACAGGGTGATTTAAGTGAATATGGAGCGGCGCCGGAATGAAGTGGCGGTGGAGACGGGAGATCCCCGAGAAAACCCGCCGACATCGTCCAGCACGATCCCCAAAATCCGGTGACCCGGCCGGGGATTGAACCCGGTTCGCCTTGGTGGGAGTCGAGCGTGCTAATTTCTCAGCCACCACGGCCCCAGTGAAATTGGTGCATCAGTCCTTAGTAAAATGATCTGCTCGATATGTGTGTGATAGCCAACGGAGCGAGTATTAACTCGCAGAAGAAGGCTATAGAGAAGGCCGACAGCGAAATATGCAGAAATATGTAATGTATTTCCACCCTCTTGTTTTTTATTGGAGTTCGGTCCAGCGGTGAGGTGTTTGAGAACCAGTAAGCCGTTGAACTTTATTGTTATCACCTTATTATTATTGTCACGGACACCCAGATAGTAAAGAACTCTAATCTAGAGACTGATCATTTATTGCTAGCCAGGCAATGTTTTGGGTTCACAGCTTACTGATCAAGCTTGGTTTTTTTAATTGTGTCTGAGATTTAATATACAGGCTGAACTAGTACTAACAGTGAAGAATTTTGGTTTATTTAATTTAATGGCAGTTCTAAGGACATATTTAATAGTTACCAGGTACCTTGTGTATGATTGGCATTTAATATCATACATTAAGGTAGAACCCGATTTTAAGCTGCTGCGTGTTAATGAGACATATTGAGGTGAAAGTTTATTTATTGGAATCTGATTTAATAATCTTATTAATAAATATCACTATTCACATCAGGATGTTTTCCGGTTATAGTATTGCATGTAGCTCGAATCCTCATATATTTCCTTCAGTGTCTATAAATGTTGTTTACTTCACCAGTGTGTTTGAGCTGAAGCAAGGGAGAGAATTCCCTAACGAGCGTCTATGGGCAGTACAATTTAATTGCCGATCAGTCTGGTAAGCGAAATGGAATATGTTCCTTTACAAGTGTCAGTTGAGTTTTGTGATGTAGTACATGTCATTCGGTGCCTGTGGGTCAGCAGTTTTATGTTCACTCACAAGGGCATTTATATTTGCATACAGTAACTCCTGCCTTTTTGCACCCGCGAGTTCTCGTTATACTTGATGTTGGCGCTCCAACGTATGGGGAATCTATGTCAGCATAAGTTATGCTAATATATCTGATTATCCTGATCCTTACCACACCTCCTCATACCACCACTCATTACTTACGATATTTCAGCACCTCAGGTTATTACATTTTTTTAATGTTGCAAACATAATTTTACTTTATTTAATGTAAATTGTGCAGAAGAGTAGCTTCTCCGAATTAAGTTTTTTAATATCTGCTGCGTGTGACATGTCGCTCTAGTTTACGTATCTACAGTGCACCTTAAAAATTTCTGAAAACTTCCTAAACTGCAATGGAATATTTAAACCTGTACAGTGTATTGAAATAATACTACATGTCATGCTGGAAATATGGGAATGTTTAGCATTGCTACTATACAAATTTGGGAACTTCTCTACAGATTTTACTCTTTCCTGAGTAACTGTAGGAATGTTACCATGCACGTATAGGAGAATAGTTTTACCATTCGCGCTTTGTCACTGTATGTACGCACTTATATGGTAAATTTACGAACAATTTATTATAGTGTGGTGTTAAATCTCGAATTAAAATCAGCGGGCAGGTTGAAAGACCAAAGGGTTTTGTTCTCTCGACCTACTCTTAGTAATCGATCTCTGTGCGAAAGAAGCATTAACCTTGGCCCATTGGCGCACTGCCATCTGCACAGAGCGTGCGCTCTAGTCGAAAGGATAAAAAATATAGAAGACGTAGTTGGACGTGAAAGACTTACGGGCGATGCAGCTTAACTTTCAAGGACTGAGCGAACTATTGAGCCCCTCCCACGTCTTCCTCTCCTCGGAGCGACCCTGGCCCCTTTTAATGAAATACGATCAACTACGCCTCGTGTCACATGAGCGGATCATGGGTCTGTACGTTAACTAACACAACTGCAAGAAGTTTCAAGCCATCTCGCGTACAGTGAATCCTATACAGGGATGTCGAATTTGGGGGATACAGAGGGGACAGTCCTCCAACTTTTGACACTCTCTGATTGAAGTTGCTCTTTTCTATGCATCATTAACTTCAGTGTATCACATAGTTGGTAAACGAAAAACGAATGTGAAAGACGTAGCAGAAAGACTGATGTTTCCTTTCATACATTTGAATAACCAACAATGCAGTGTTTCGTTAAAGCTACATTGTTATAGTCAGATGCAGTTTAATACATGGCTGTGAAGATTTTTTTTGTGAAAAGCTGCAGTTTTATCACAGTAAGAACACTCGTATTTTGACCACTATTTATCGTATGTATCCACGCCACATAACAGAAAACAGTGCTACTGGCTGTTCACGGTAAAGTGAGCACTTTTTAAGGCCCTTCGGAATTTTTCCTTTCATAAAATTTCCATCTTCCTGCTGCTTTTTAATATAAACATTGCAATGTGACCAATAAACACAGTGTATACATTTAACCACTCTCGAAATTTAATCACCAAGGCTGCAACAAGATATATTTATAAGTGGTTAATGCCTGTTGGGAGGGCCTTAAAAAGTGCTCACTTTATCGTGAACAGCTTATAACAGAAAATATTTTGTAATAAATTCATGTGGGTATATAAGGACAACGTTATTGTCCACGTAATTTTTTATATAAAATTGCCCCCCCCCCCCAACTTTATGAACAAATATGCACTCTTGTGTATAGGTAGTATCCAAAATACAGTGCTTGTAGGATACGTGTATATTATAGACAGCTCTTGCAAGAAGGTGCCAAAACGCGTTAGGTTTCAGTTTTTAAAGTAAATTATCCGCAAGGGAACTTCCAAATATTACATTACAGAGGTATTACCATCAGTCTAATCAGTTAAATTCAATGGTTTTGACGGGACCGCTGGGGCTGAGCGGCTTACCCGCTCGCCTCCCAAGGCGAACCGGGTTCAATCCCCGGCCGGGTCACCGGTTTTTTGCAAGTGGGAATCGTACCGGACGATGCAGTTGGATTTCACGTTTTCCGCGCCCTTTCTTTCAGGCGCCGCTCTTTACTCACCCACTTCGGCTCTGAAGACCTCGCTGTTAAGAGCCACCCAAATCTCTTCACTCACTCAATTTATTTTAACCACAATTTTATACTTTAATATACTAATTAAAATATTAAAAGCCAAATTTATGGTCATAATTTTAGAAAAATTAAAATTTAATAGCATGCCAAGACAATATCCTACAACAGCTTTCGTGTAATGCGATAAATACATGATCAAGGGCAGTGAGATTTAATGAGCTCTTTAGGAGCCACAAGATACATCAAACTGGACTGTGCGATTATGTAGTATATCTCTAGAGCCAGTGATTTTTCGCGAAAAAATCTGAGCACATGATAGATTTCAATAAGCGCAAGCAGTAATTTTTATTTCGCCACTGCTCGCCCTCTGCACCAGAATCCGTTTCTGTTTCTAACCGGGCCAATTTTAATTCAAGAACTTTGTCAGTGAACCGAAGTGATTCACGTACTAAGAGTAACATGTTAAGAGTGGGATGAACCCCCGCATTTTTGTGAAATTGTCGTTTGCTCGAATACGCGTATCTCGGTAAATAAACGTTCTATAAATAAGAACTTTTGTCAGAAAAGATAAAAAAAACATTTATCTATGCCCCTATTTTCTTACTTGGACCATATTAAGTGTATTCTTGGCGAAAAAATTCCTGAAAATGCTCAAATATCGCATTTTGAAAGCTTGCCTATGCAGTTTACTTAAGCGGCAAGAGTACAGAGATACGAGTGTAGTTTAATCTGTGGTCTTTCATCAGGTGTAATAAAACTCCGCTGTTACAGATCTAATTTGCATGGTACAGCGTTTCGTCGGAAACACTGAACGTCTTGCGCGTAGGGGCGATGAGGCGCTAAAAGTGCGTGGTAGTGTCGGTCGTATCGCTCCCTCGCTTCTTGACCTTGGATTCCGGGTTCCCACGGGGATCCGTCCCACTCTTAATGTAGACAATCGAGAAAGGTAAACTACCATGCAGTGTATTGTAATATAGCTTGTCTCGAAATCTTTTCGCGACACGGAGCAAGTTGTCCAGAGAAACAAGAGAGTGGGGAAAATGGTCCATGGCCTGTAGTAATGAATGACACATCTCACCATTAGCCTGAGTTAATTTCGGGAAACCATGGAAAACCGAAATAAGAATGGTCGGACAAGGAATCGAACACAGGTTCTTCCAAATACGAGTCCCAATGTTTACCACTACGCCACCACGCTCGCTACTGCGTAGATCCCCATTTACTGGGACCTGAAAAATTCGCGAGTTTCAACGTCCTCCAGGCTAGACTCCACGGTCTTATGAGAAATCGTGCAGATATCGATTGCCCATTGGTTACATGCTGCCACAGTGGAGAGCGACGATTAGATGTGCATGAGGATGTTTGTTTCTCACTGGTCCAGGGTTCTCCAGGAAGTGTCAAACAACACGTGGGCCAATAGAAAAGGTGACTCAAATGTAAGAGTTTTCCAATTCTAGTTTGTCCCAAAATTAATCCTCGAATTTTTCAGGTATCTTGAAACATTGCGGATTTTAAAATATACACTCTAAGAAATTATTATTAAATCTACTGTATCAGTGTATACGTACAGTGACAAAGCGTGACTGGTAAATTATTTTCCAATACACGCATTGTAACGTTCGCACAGTTGCTCAGGAAAGAGTCAAATGCATAGGAAGTTCCCAACTGTGTATAGTAGTAATGCTAAACATTCTCATATTTTCACCCTGACATGTAGTATTATTTACATATACTGTATATGTTAAAAACTTCAATTATAGTTTAAGAACTTTACCAGAATTTTTTTTACAGTGTAAGCCAACGAGTTTTCTCGGGGCATTCCTCTTTCCTTCAGCCGGTGCATTCCGTCTGTGGAGACAATTTCAGCCCATCGGGAGTCAGCGGCCATTCTTCGGGGACGCTCACATAATGTATCCTCAACTCGGCAGATGTCACTGCTGAACTACCTGGTAGATTAGCCAAACATTTACTAATTTTGCTTTCGACGTTCCGCTGATATTGGCCAGTCTCCAGTTGTTTGAAACCTCAAGCAGAAATATGTCTACCTTTGCTTTAAACAAAGCTGCCAGTTCTAAAATACGTGTTGTGGTGTCAACCTTCCCTAAATAGACGACCTGAACGGAAGAATTTCTCTCTTCGGATTTTTACCGGCCAACTATACAGTGTATCAGCCCTGTTAAAGTTCTTCTTCCAGGATATTCCCTCGTCTCACGAAAATAAAGCATAACCAAGTTTAGAAATTTACACCAAAGGGACCGCGCACCGATTTCGTGCACTCATATTTTTTAGCGACACGTAAATTTCGCGAAAAGATTTCCGCACATGCTGTATTTCAGTACCCTACGGCCGTACCAGCAGTTTCCTTTTCCTTATTGGTACCGTGTCTTTGTGAGAAAGACATTTTCCTACTCGGCTGGCCAATCAGAATTAGGTAACTTCAGTACTGCAGGTCTGTGATTCGCGTGAAAACACATAAGACGCGTGACACGAAAACCATCCAATCACGAAAGTGGATCTGAGCTAAAATGTTTGCGAAGTACAAATGGTCGTGAAATCTTTTCGCGAAATCCGGGTGTCCCTAAATATTTTACATCAGAACTATTTCTTACTAAGCGTTACCAACATAAACATCTTATCCCTGTTTTTATTGATATGCATAACAAATTAAATATTATAATTTATAGATAAATTATAAGCAATAGCTCAGTTTAACCAAAAATAAGATGCTTTTATGTTAACAGAAGTAAGTATAAAACGGTTGTGATACATTGCGCATTTAAGAAAAAGAAGCAATCAGATGATCGACTCCCCAGCAGCGTCTTTTGGACTTTTTCACGTGGTCGATGGGTATTATTGACCATACTACTTTGTTCGCGCCGTTGCCTGGGGATACTACCACCCTATGGCTTTCAGTTGAATACCCTTATCTTTGTAAACGCGTGAAATCAGGCAATGTGTAAGACACTTCCGCGCCTGTCTCGCTTGAATTATGTCGGGCTGTTGTGAAGATGACAGCTCTTGAGATAGTAGTTGCGAGCGTTGACCCTGCCGAGTGCCGTTCTGTCTTGCTCGCTGGCAGTGCGAGGCAGCTGCAGTGTCTCTGGTAGAGGCTGTTTACGATAAAGTGAACACTTTTGAAATCAATATTTGAAAAATGTCACTGACCATACCTGCATATATAGGCTGTTACACGGTAAAATGAGCACTTTTGAAAGCCCTGCTGAAAATCTACTTGTATGCACGTTGTGTATTGTTCCGTCTTATGTAAAATCAACATTGCCACGAGCCTCGCCACTTTATTCATGCGTCGGTCAGTTGAAACTGTGGAATTATTAGGAAAGTAAATAATTTACAAATCTGTTAATTTTTACACTTCGTTGGATAAAAAAAAAAAAAAAAACAGAAATCGAAGGAAATAATATAAGTTATCATAAATGGTTACCTAACACTTTTTATTCGACGTGATTGTATGTAACTACTTTCCATCCATCGTTACCAACTTTACTGGGTGCATGACACTCAGTGCGCCCGTTAAAATATATGCATGTAGGAGCAGTGACTTTTTCCTAAGGTTGATTTCAGAAGTGCTCACTTTATCGTGAACAGCCTTTACTTCAATGGTCGCACTGAGTGACATGCGCCCGGTAAGGTCGGAAAGATAGATGAAAAGGAGTTCCATATATTAACGTGGAATAAAAGTATTAGAAAACCATTTGAGACCATTTAACTTATTTATTTCACTTTAATTTTTTTTATTGCATCAGTGTGTAAAAATTAGTACATTTATAAAATGTCTACTTTTCTAATAATTTCACAGTATCATTTGACCGACGCATGAATAAAGTGATGAGGCCCGTGACAATGTTAATTTTACATTAGGCGGAATAATACACAACGTGCATACAAGTAGATATTAAGCAGTGCTTTCAAAAGTACTCATTTTTAACGTGAACAGCATAACCGCCACGGAGTAAATAAGTACAAGCAGACAAAATGGCGATGTGGTTTCTCTGACGTGGATTAGCTGAGCGAGGCTATGGGTACGGCCATTGTGTCTGATTGGCTATCGAATGTTGTGAAAGGTTCCCTATTGACTACGCGGGTAGGTTACCAGGCGCTGATTGGCGAACTGCGATGCACCATGTTGCAGATGAGTGTTGCCGTTTTGCAGACGTGCGTAGACGGAGCTCCAGGTATCATAGACGTGGCTGCTTCTCTTCTGTATACTGAAGTATTCTGTGTTACTTCAAAGTCCTCTACCTATCGATCGGTGGTAATTTGTTCATTGTCTACTGCCAATTTCAGAACGCATCTACTAGTTGGACTTAACGTGGGACAAAGCCGCTAGAGAACTGAATGTTTACTACTGGTTCCGAGTCCGCTTGTCAGATAAAAAGAAGTTACAATGACACGCGAAGCCAACGTTTTTATTATACGAAGTCAATACTATTACCGAATTACCACTCGATATGGCAGGGTATTTGTATAAAAGACAAAGAAGGGTCTGTAATCTGGAAGTGAAGATGTATATTACATAAATACGTTTTCATCTTCAGTTATATCAAATATTGTATCTAAAAACAAACACTTTCCAAAAAGTTTTAACACAGTGGTGGTTATTCAGGTTACCCTTATGTTCTTCCCCAAATTGAGATGGGAAGGAGCAATGTAAACTGCGTCGTGAACCCCTCATCGTTTTTACGCCACTTTACCCATTTGGTTCGGAGTCCGCTATAACCTGTTTTTCGCGAAAAGATTTCAAGACAAGCTGTGTTCCAATGCACTTTAGTTCAGAACCGCTTTCGCGATTGGATCGTTTGAATTGTTAAGCCTCTTATCTGTCTGCCTGCGAATCACGGAAGGTCAGTATCGGAGAAACTTAATTCTGATTGCCTCACTCATGTACCACGCTGTCTTCACACAAATACAAGAGACCAATAGTCAAATGAAGACTGCAAGTGGACACATATCTTATTGAAGTCTAGCCTCCGCGAAAATTTCTTTCGCGAAAAACAGGTAGCCCTAACTATAACTAGAGACTTGCAAAAGTCGCGTTATTATTTGTGGGCATTTTCAACTTTAAACATTGTTACCAATGCAACACGTTTGCCATTGGATCATCCTTCATTTGACACGCCCCGAGTAACTCTGCGCCAATAATTGAACACTTCAGAATCGCGGGCCCCAATCACGTATAGGTCACTCAGAAAGGGAGTGACTTCACATCTGGGCAGCAGCCAATGAAGGAACGGCGCCGGCTCTGGTATATACTGTGCTGTGAAGTTAAGCTTGATGTCAATAAATAACGCAAATTTGCAGGTCTCTAGCTATAACGCACATTCTAAAATATACTGATGCGTATAAAACGGACATAAATGGAACTAGCAGTCTGATTGCGATGGGTTCGAAATTTTCTAAAATGCAACAATCTGAAAACTAACAGAAAAAAATCTCTTCTGCTTTTCTGTAGGAAATATCCAACATAAGTTTATAATAAGCACTCTTCATTTTAAATATTTTCACAGCGTTTTATATGCTATAAATATCAATACAGACCATGTCTGTTTATTTGATTTAAACTATAATAACTAGGTCATAATACCCACACAAAGATTTTTGAACTAAATTGTTGATTCCTCCTGACTAAAAGACTTCACGGATGAAATAATTTCGAGTTCTCCATCCCGCTAACGTGTCATTGCTCGTAACGTGCTCGCATCTGTCTCGCTGTAGATAGAACTCGTAGTGTGTTATGTATGATCGGATCCGCATCCGTGCTATTGCAGACCGGGCCTAATTAAGAAGAGCTGTCTTATTTGGTCTCTACTGTACGACGTAAATCACAAATATTGACCTTGAGATTTTTCTTACGCCCAGTGTTGCTACGTTTCTCTCCGCGCCGATGGAAACCTATTTCGGCCGTAATCTTATTCTTAGTAATATTAGGCCTATAAATGCGAAAGCTTGTATATTTGTTTGTTACTCAATGACGCCATAACGGCTCAACGGATTTAGATGAAATTTGGTACAGAGGTAAATTATATTCTGGATTAGCACATAGGGTACTTTTCATCCCGGAAAAAGGAACAGTTTCTTAGGAAATATTTAAAATATGCCATCACCCATTTGAGTAGGCGCTGGTTGGTGGTCAGTTTTTTATATTTTGCACGCGGTTGGAAAAGCAGGTAACAGCTAGTTTCTAATAGCTATGTAACTATTAGTGACCAGTAGAATACGCATTTTCATTTAGGGACAAGCTTAGAACTCAAACACTTTTACCTTGAGTTTATAAGTTTTTGTAAATGGTTCTCGATTTATTTGGCCCGTTCTAGAAGACTCTGAGCCAATAAAAAACGTGCAGAAAAATGTTCAACCAACCACAGTGATGTGGTAGCAGGTGGTTAATGGAGAACCAGTAATGGATCTAAAAATACCAATGGAAATTCTGCGCCATACTCTTCTGCCTGATGACTAGGAACAGGTGTATTTCGCGAAAATATTTATGGCCATGCTAGACTTCAATATCCTACGTTCACAACCACAACATCCTTCTATTATTGGCCGCGTGTTTACATGAGAAGACATGTTCTTATTCGACTGTGCCAATCGCAATAAAGTACTCCGACACTGAACGTCCATGATTCGCGGACAGACACGTGACATTTAAAATCATCCAATCACGAAAATTCATATAAACAAAAGTGTTTTGGAGTACAACTACTGAAAACTTTTCTCTAAAAACACTTGTCCCTACTGATGACTCTCAGGATGATGAGGGGGAAGGAGCACGCCGAGAAGAGGCGGTCAATGAAAGAAGAGCCCGACAACTTAAATGAGCCGGAATTTGACCTGGATGAACTTACTGCTGTTGTATACAACATGAAGAATGGTAACGCACCTGGAAGAGATGGGATAACAGCAGAGATTATAAAAAGGTGCTATTCCAAGATCAAGAACATACTGCATAAGATCTACAATGACTGCCTCAAAATCGGTGTGTTTCCTGCCTCTTGGAAACAAGGTTGCCTAAAAATCCTTTATAGAAGCAACGAAAAGAAACCTGCTGACCCTAAGTCACACCGGCCATTGGCATTTACTTACGGTACTGGGCAAAGTCTTTGAGAAGTTGGTCAATAGAATACTTACAATGGCTTTGGAGATAGAAGGCACCGTGAGCGAAAGAAAGTATGGTTTCTGCAAAGGTACAGGAACGGACTTCGCCCTTCATGTCGTCATGAAGACAATTAGAGAGACCTCTGCGAAGTATGTGTTGGGGCATTTTTTAAAATATTTATGGTGCCTTCGACAATGTCTTGTGGCCGGAAGTGATGTATCAGCTAAAACAGAATAGATGTCATGCGAACATCTACAAAGTCATTCAGGATATGTTTGCAGATAGGTGGAGTATATACTCTACCAAAACTATTCAGATTAGAAAACGATTAACAAAATGATGTCCCCAGGGATTGGTCTTAGGATCGATCTTATGGATCATTTTGTTTGATAGCAGTAATGATGGGCAGAGTCTTGGAATGGTCGACAAGAGTTAAACTGCATTTATCTATGGAGAAGACAAAAACTATACTGCTAAAAGGGCAGCTGCAAAGACCACCAACCGTGCACTTTTGTGAGGATTCAGTAAAACATGTGTATGAGTTTAAGTACCTGGAAGTCATCATGGATGACAAGATGGGTTTCCATAAGCACAATGAATATGTATCAAGAAAAGATGGGGTGGTATTCCACAAATTAAGAAGAATTGGAAATACATGTTGGGGCCTTAATTACAAAATATTAAGGACAATATATAGAGCGGTTTTTGAAGCCATTGGGACCTATGGCGCTGTGATGTGGCATCACAGAGCTGAACTGTTGCATCATAAGAACAAACTCATCAGTGCTCAAAGGGCGGCACTGTTGGCTGTAACCAAGGTGTACAAGACAGTGCTAAATGAGTCACGCCCAGTGATTGTTGGCATGTTGCCAGTATACCTGTTGGTGAGGTACATGGGAATCACGGCGGAGAGGGCGTGGTTAGCGAGGCTGTTGCACAAAGAAAAGAAAGAAATAGTGGAGAACTTCCTACAAGAATGACAAGATAGGTGGGATGTTTCAGATAAAGGAAGGAGTACATATTATCTGCTGCCCAATATAAGAGCTAGAATGGAAAGTAAATGGATTAATGTGACTCATTATAGTATGCAACTCTTTACTTGACATGGCTACATCAAGGCCAAGTTCTACAGCCTGCAGCTCGTGCAGTCTCCGCTGTGTGACGTCTGCGGAGTTAACGGCACTGCTCAACATGCGATAATGGAACGTCTGACGACTGAGGATAGCAGACAATGGATTCAAGGCATTACAGAGACAACGGGCATTCACTTAAGACCAGAAAATATCATGCTTGACAAGGCTCTCCATAAGATCTGGGAAGAATTTGTCACTAAAATTGGTACGATACTAGAGGACTTCGACAAGTAGCAAGGAGAGCTTATCGATGACCTATGATGGGGTACTCGGGTAAAGGCTTCAATGTGAAAAAGTCGGAGTACCTTAGAGTGGTGAGGAGGACAGGTTTTAAAGAGGAAACTGGTAGAATACTGTGTAAAGGCATAACGCACAGTGAATTACCCAAAAAGAGAACAGGAGAAATTGCTGAACACTGTTTTACACATCAGTGTTGTCACAATGCGGGAGGATGGAGGGAATGCCGGCCTTCGGGCCGTAAAACCTGTGGTAGCATTCAGACAATAGGTAGGCCTAAGTAACACAATCAGTTTTAACACACAACATGGGTTATGGTGGCTGAGCGGTTAGCCTGCTCGCCTCCCACCAAGGCGATCCAGGTCACTCCCGGATTGTGTGGGAATTGTGCCGGATGTGCCGCTGGTCAGCGGGTTTTCTCGGGGATCTCCCACTTCCCCCCTTTCCTTCATTCCGGCGTTGTTCCTTACTCACCTCAGTCACCTTAATGGGTTCTCAAGAACCTCGATATTAAGAATCGCCTAAATCCCTTCAATTCAATAACACAAAATACAATGGAGTCAATTCAGGCGGCAGCCGAAACAATTGGCACTCACTAGCAGGATACAATAGCCAATCAGTAGGTGCAACTGTTTGTTTTTCGCGAAAAGCTTTCAGGATAATTTTTGTTCAAACGCACTCTAGTTCAGAACCACCGTCATGATTGGATCATTTGAATTGTTAGCGTCTTGTCTGTCTGCCCGCAAATCACGGACGATCAGTATCGGAGAAACTCTACTCTGATTGACTCACTCATGTAACAGACAATCTTCACACAAAGACAAGAAACCAATAGTCAAACGAAGACTGCAAGTGCGCACATAGCATATTGAAGTCTAACCTCCGTATAAATCTTCTCGCGAAAAACAGTTGGCCCTACCAATCAGACAGAAAAGGCATTCCCAGAGCCTGTCAATGAGGTAAGTACACAATACGTTAAGTACACTGCTGTGTAACTTATCTAAACTGTGGCTCCAGTATCCTCGCCACATGAAATTATCGCCTTAGCAAGCACAAGCACTGATGTTAACAATAAATTGAACATGGCTTCAACATAATTCAATCGACCGTGATGCTCCTGTCTTCAAATGAAACAGCATCACAGATAGAAGTCAAACACGTATACATGGCAGTCGAATTTGCAGTTGGATCACAGTTCATTACACACGCTCTGGGCACCTATGAGCCAATAGCAGACTTGCAAGGAAACAAGTAGGGAATCCCATTCTGCCTGGTGTTTGAACATATACCTAAGGCTCCTGTAGTCACAGGACTGTGGAGCCTAGCCTATAGATTATTGAAGTTGCGAAATGTTCATATCCCTAGCGATAGGGCCTCTTCATATGATTTGTACGATGTTTTGACACTAGCGTGTCACACCCGTTGCACACAGCAAAGGCCAAATTATTATGTATGTGTTTCATTTTTAATATTTATGTAGTTTACTTTTATTTGGAGCAGTACACTCATCCTTACGTTACTTTGCTGTTGTAAACTTAACCCTGGCAGACCCATTTTAAATTACGGTTCCATGTGTTGCAAGCAAAATATGTTATAATGCGTGTTGCACTTAAGCATGCACAACACATGTTTCGATGTCATAATTAATGTGTAAAGCCACGAGTATATCGTGGATTGAGTTGGCAGCAAGCTACGCTGGACAGCTCTCTATACACTCGAGACATTATTGTTTGTTTATAGGTTGCTCTGATCGAGCGAGTGCTCTGTACAGGACTGTTAATCACTCACTCACACTACTGCTTCCTACTTATTACTGGCTCACAGTTGAACGGGGCGTGTCTAAATAACTGTCGCCCAAACAGAACAGTAGGATAAAAGAACAAGTGTTTGGAGTCTACCTCACCATCGAATGAATTCGCGAAATACTCGTGCTTCTACCAATGAGCTGTAGGTTATATGTTCGACTGCAGTTATATGAACCAATTTAGACCTAACCAGTAAGACAGTATGCGAATAATTTACCTACAGCTAAGAGCATTGGTTAATGAGCTCCGCAGTGTGCAATACAGTTCACAAACTACCTAGCCGTGCGTAATGTACACAATTGTGTACATTTATCTGAATGGGTTAACACTAAAGTTAAAAAAAAATTGCTGAAGTATAAATTTATAGTGTACTGTTTTTTAAACCCTATTATCCTTCTTCAAGATAAGATCGTGTACTTCTGCTGCTGATAATAAAATTTTTATATTTGAATATTATTCAGATTAATTATATTAGAACTTTAAGTTATGTAACATTTCTTTTTGTGTTTTCCTGCAAACTATATCTATAAATTAGTAAACCATAGTGCAATAGTAATGAAGGAAGAGTAAGGTATTACTTCAAAATATTTAGTTATGAACCTAATAAAATTCTATTAATTACAGTGTTTCTTTCTTTTTCACTATAAATAAATCGCTATAGTAGAAGGTGAAAGTGTAAATGTGCCGAGATTAAAACCAGTATTGATACCATTCATACGGCAGAACGGTGATTCCCACTACAATATTGAAACATACTAACTCGAAGACGCACAGTCCATACCCGGACGAACACAGCAAGTGTGAAAGTAAAATATTGACGTCTGGAACCCGTAAAACTCTTCTCACGGAACCCAAGTTTCGCTAGGCATCTCTTCAACTAGTAGGCCCTATACTCTAAACAGATTCTTATCCCTGGCATTAAAAAAATTGTCGAATGCCAGTATACTACTACTTGATGTGCTCTGTCGTTAGAGACAGTGATTTCATGGCGGTGAGATCTGACAACTTGTTAGGAATCTGTGTACAATGCAGAATGTGAAGTTCCTCTTTTGTTAATCTCTAACGTCCATGCGTGAATTTAGGTTCTGTTCGACTACGACAATGAGAATAATTATCTCATTTAAGCATACCGGACATTTACAATTCGTAGCACAAAATTCGGACCGTATCGTACTTACATCAACCAATCATGAAAACCAATAGGCTCTGAAGCATTTTTGAAAATATGCTGGTGCCAAATCTTTTCCACGGTTTACTGCTGTCACTGCTATCGGCTAAAGCGTGCGTTTTTATGCTCACTGCTGTACACTCTCGGTGCGCGCCGTACAGACGATAAGACGCCATAGAGCAGCGTCGTGTTCATTGACGAGCAGGACGCTAAGTACGCACAACACAAACAATATGCTGCAGTAAAGCGACTTACTCGCTGATGTTTGAACAAACAGATACAGCTGTAGTCAAACGCTAGCGCGCCTTGCCACCAAGCGGAGGCTGCCACTGAAAGCCGCTGTTACCTTATCGCATTTTCGAAATCACTTACATTTGACAATCAATCTGAAGGAATTAGTTGGACGAAATACGGCTTTCAAATTTTTTCAACTAAACGAACTCGTTGGAACAATATTGAATACTTCATAATTAGGAACACCCGAATTTCGCGGAAAGATTTCCGCACATGCTGTATTTCAATACCTTACGGTCGTACCAGCAGTTTTCTTTTCCACATTGGTGGCTTGTATTTGGGTTAAGACATTTTCCTACTCTGCTGGCCAATCAGAATTAGGTAACTTCAATACTGTACGTCTGTGATTCGCGTACAGTCAAACCCAAGCCGCGCAACACGAAAACCATCCAATCACGAAAGTGGATCTGAGCTGTGAAGTACAATTGGCCGTGAAATTTTTTCCCAAAATTCGGATGTCACTATTCATAATAACTGTTGCACCGTGGAAATTTTTTCCATGTAGCAAACTTATACAGATTTTTTGTCAAAAACTAATTTTTTAAGTTGAATATTGCGGTTGTATTACAACGCAAACATATACAGAAAGTATTATTTAAAATTTTGTGAAAATATTTTGACTTAGAACTAAAGAGAGAGCTAGTGCAGATATTTGCTACGCTATCAACGTTAATGCATCTGATTTTTATAAATATTTTTGTGCAATGTGCATTGTCAACGGCATTCGAGTCCAGAGTTCCCGTGTCCTTCATCTAGGACACTGTTTCCTAAACATTTTTTTTCTTGTTATTTTATTCCGGTTATTTTTAGGATTCTTTTTCGTGACCCACTAAAAATGAATTACCTATTTTGAGACGTGTTGATAAAATAAAACATAATTTATATATCAATATAATTTTCATGTGATATAATAGTTACTTATAATTAGTGACCCGAGTAATTCGCGAGTTCGATGACCTGTAGGCTAGACTTCACAGTATTATATACCTACTCTCATACAGATATCAACTGTTGATTAGTTGATTGTCGTGGTAGTAAAAGGCGGTGATTGGGCACACAATTTAGTGCATGTTTGTTATTGGCTAACTTATCTCCAGGAGGTGTCAAACAACACGTCGACCAATTACAAACGTAACATGAACGTAAATGTGTGTGAATTCCAACTTGTCTAGACATGAACCTACGAAATACTCAGGGTTTCTACTTATTAAGACTTATATGAAATTATTACAAATTTTTTTGCAAAAATGAAATAAAAATAGTATCAAATTATTAATGAGTAGTGTGAAGCATATTCTTGCGACCTGCACTTTTTTATCGTGACCCGGTACCGGGTCACGATACACCATTTGGGAAAAGCTGATCTAGGACATGTTACTCCGGAAGAATGCTTATGGCCTATACTGTGCTCAGCGAGGAATGAGTGCCCGGTATTTTGAGAGTCCTCCCTGAGAATGATTAGATCTGCAAACGTTTCTGCGCCTTTCTTTTATGAATGGTTAATGCTGATAACACCGAGCCACAACGCGTTCACTTGTTGCGATAAGAACACTTGACGCAAATAAAACGCTCACTAAAGTATTACACGATTGCGACACTTTAGTTCATAAATGAATTCGATTCGAGTCCCGAACAGGCTACTTAATTATCTCCACATCCTTATTTCGTTTCCAGTCTTGTTGGGGCCGCGGTGGCTGAGCGGTTAGCCTGCTCGCCTCCCATCAAGGCGAACCGGGTTCGATCCCCGTCTGGGTCAGTCCCGGACGGGGAATCGTGCCGAACGATGCCACTGGTCGGCGGGTTTTCTCGGGTATATCCGCTTCCCTAGCGCTCTCATTCCGGTGCTGCTCCGTACTCACCTCAATCGCCCTCATTGGTTCTCAAGACCTCGCTGTTAAGAGCCGCCCTAATCTCTTCACTCACTTCACACGCTCCAGTACTTTTTGTCATTTGATAGTTCTGTGGAATGGATGTGTACGGTTCTCACTGGATAAACCCGTCAGACATCAATCGATTTTTGGATCTTTTCCTATGCACGAAATGTCTGATGGCAACTTGAAGTAGTCCGGCAATGCTGATGACGTCTCGGTGACGTCACATCTTGTCAACTTTCCTTGACCAGCTTAGTTTGTATAGGCCGTTCATAGTAAAGTGAGCACTTTTTAAGGCCCTTCCCAATTTTTCTTTTATGCCAGTTTTGTATTTAAACAATTGTTAATATCAGCATTGTCACGTGACTAGTAAATACTGTGTATATTTACACCACTCTCAAAAGTTAATGTTGGAGGCTGCAATAAAACATATTTATTAGTGGTTAATGGCCGTTGGGGGGAGGCGGCTTAAAAAGTGCTCGTTTTATCGTGAGCAGCCTATAACCCTTTGTTTGGGAACAGGCCTCATCAGCTCGAATGGAGTAAACGAATCCTTACCAAAGATAACCCAAGTCGAGGTTCTACGGCATAAAAAAAGTTTCATATTATAACGGAATATTTGCTATATCTGCGCGTTGTGTAAATACACGATAAATGATAATGTAGATTTTCTCTTTAGATATCGTGAATCACGTGTTAATACAGATTTTCATTTCGATAGTGGTAGTGCAATATTCTTTGCCTATGTAGCTTCCACGAGTGTTATTCCAGACCACGTGTATTTTCATGACATTTAGCATGAAACTGTTTTAAGTACAGAAGCGTTTCATCTCCAAGGTTGTGATTCTTATCCTCTCGAATGCATCTGTGGCGTGAAATAACTGAGAAAAAACAATACAATCAATAATATTGTCCTCCAAGCGTAGACAATTCTTATAACAAAAAAAAAAAGTTACAGACTGGCGACTTCTTGTGCGTTGTCTACCAACGTAGCAAAGAGCATATTTGTAGTTCACTGATGCGTTGTAACGTTTGCCGAACAGTATAACCTACTTAGTCAAACAAATGAATAAGACAAAGTTCTCTCGTAATATTGTTGAATTGCAGCTCTTCACAGGTACCAGACCAATATCGGGGTTACTTTGCACCACTAATATTGCTTGTTTTGGTAACATATGGTGAAGAGGTAGTAAACGTAATTTTGATAGATAACATTAAAAGTTCTAAATACCTATCTAAAGTTTTTTTTATTACAAATGACGCAGAAACGAAAACATATAGAACGTGAGTGAAGAGATTTGGACGGCTCTTACCAGCGAGGTCTTGAGAACCGACGGGGTGATAGGTGCGAGTATGGAGTAGTGCCGGAATGAAGGGGGTGGGGGGAACGATAGATCCCCGAGAAAACCCGCCGAGTAGCGGGATCGTCCGGCACCATTCCCACATGCGAAAATCCGGGAGTGATCTGGCCGGGGATTGAACCCGGTCCGCCATGGCAATAGTCACCGTGGCTCCTCAAAAATACTGAGTGGCGCAAAATTACTCCAACAGGTACGTATGCTCTGTGAGTTGGGGAAGTTTTGACAGTGCTACAGGAGGTCGAGGCGAGGTTTTTGATGGCCACAGCCCCAGGTGGGGAAGGCGGGTAAAGATGGCGACGGAGTAGCAGCAGCTCTCGGTTCATTGCGCCTGGCGCCAGAGTCATTGCCCTGGCGCGCACGGAGAGGACCACACCGCTTCGGCCCAAGTGCGCTCCGACAGCGCTCCCCCGGACCCGCCGCAGGGGTGTACACCCGGCCCACGACTCCTCTCCACAGAGACACACACCAACACCCATACAGCCTGGGTTTACAACTGGAGGCATTACAGTACATACTCGTGTGCACAAGTATTGATTCACAACTGCTCATAACTGGTCGTGTGCGTGAGATGGCCTGACATAGAGCCTAGAGAAAATTGTCATATTTAATTTATTGTGCAGGCAGAGCAGAGTATGAAATTTTTTACGAAGTTATTTATTTAAAATGTAGTTAAAATGTAATAGTAGGCCTACTGAAGGAACGAAGAAATGTAGCAAGATATAAATTTAGAGGATATAACGGCAACAGTGTACTAGTATAATTTTTTTTAATGTTAACAAAATATTAATGATCACAAAAGCAAAGCTTTTAAAAAAAGAAAACATAAATATCAATAATTTTTGAATATACGTCCATTTTCAACACAAGATCACGAAAGCGATTAAATGTGCAAATATAACCAACACATTAAAATATTATTTACTAGCACTGCGAAATAACGTCACACTCGTCATAAGATGACATTGGCTAAAAAGAAAGCATAGGTATTTAATTCTGAATCAGTTTCGAACAAGGTTTCTTTCTGGGTGTATGAATATTCTAATGTTATGTCCCATGCACTGTACCCTTGTTTTCTGATTTGGAAGCAATCATAATTAAAAGACCTGCGAAATTCGCGTTATTCTTTGAGGGCCTTTTTTAACTTAAAACATTTTTTATCTTCGCAACACTTTTGTCATTGGACCGTACTTCATGTGACACGCCCGTGTAACTCTGCGCCAATAAACGAACACTTCACAATCGTGTGCCCCAATCCCGTACAGTTCACTCAGAAAGGGAGTGACTTCACATCTGGGCTGCAGCCAATGAAGGAACGACGCCGGCTCCAGTATATACAGTGCTGTGAAGTTTAGCCCCGATGCCAAAAAATAACGCGAATTTTGCAGTTCCCTAATCCTAATTTTACTTGCGTGCTTTAACTGTGCCGTTTGTGTTGCGTATTAATTGCCGGGTTTAAAGGTTCAATCATATACAATTTTGGTACGCACTGTACTCGTGTTGAGCATTGTTCTTGCAACAAATGCACAAACAACTCGTTGCGTGCTCGATGATAAAGGCTGTTCATCATAAAGTGAGCACTTTCGAAATCAATCTTAGAAAAAAGTCACTGCTCCTACCTGCATATATTTTAACGGGCGCCTTGAGTGACATGCACTTAGTTATGTTGGTAGCGATGAATGGGAAAGTAGTTCCGTATCTCAACGTAGAATAAAAAGTTAAATTAAATTAATTCTTTCGCGTTCTGTTTTTTTTTTTATGCATCGAAGTGTAAGAGTGAACATATTTGTAAAATATTTACTTTTATAAAAATTTAACAGTTTCACTTGACCGGCGCTTGAATAAAGTGGCGACGCCCATTACAATGTTAATCTTACATAAGACGGAGGAATACACAAAGTGCATACAAGTATATCTAAGGATACGAAAAATTCGCGAATTCATTTCAGTACGAGATAGATTTCAAACACGTGTACACTGAAGTCACCTTTGCAATTGGATCACAGTTTATTAGACACGCCCTGGACCACTCTGAACCAATAGCAGATTTGCAAGGGAACAAAGAAGCGAATCCCGTACTGTCAAATGTGAGGTAACACAGGGGTAACAGCCAATGAACAAATGTGAGGTTCGACTATCCAATTATTGAAAAGTTTAGTATACAGTTCATTGAACTCGCGAAGTTTTCCTATCCGTTAGTATATCTTAAGGAGGGTTTCAAAAGTGGTCATTTTACTGTGAACAGCCTATATTGGCATTAACCATTCATAGGGACCCTGAAAAATTTGCGAGTTCGACCTCCAGGTAACGGTTTTATTTACAATCGTGCAGACGCAAATTGCTTATAGGTTGCTTGCTGCCACAGTGTAGGTCGATGATTGGGCTCCCATTTTGTTGTATGTTTCTCATTATACCAGGGTTATCCAGGAGATGTCCAATAACGCGTGGACCAATGGAAAAGATGACACAAAAGTAAGAGTTTTCCAATTTTAGCTTGTCCCAAAATTAATCAGCGAATTTTTCAGATCTCTAACCATTTATGTTAAAGAGGTGTAGAAAATTACACAAATTAGATTACCCACAAGGAAGACTGGGCAACAGAGTACGTAAGAATACAGATGCGAAACAGTCTATTTTACCGAAAACTCCAGCCGCATGCACCAGCAAAACGACGTCGCTGGCCAGTTAACATGTTCGAACACCGTTCGCCAATCAGAGCCTGGTAACCTACTCGTCAGTCAGGCAGCGCAGCCAATGGGGAACCTTTCGCAACATCCAGTAGCCCCGTTTCCAGAGCCACGCGCAGGCTGTCAGGGAATGAGTAAAGCTACACTACATCAGAGGAACCGCCACGTCATTTCGTCTCTATGTTCTCATCTACTCTATGACTGGGAACTGATGCTTTGCTGTGCAGTACCCGCCATAACTCTCCTTCATTCGAAATACTTAGGGATAGGAAAAGTTCGCGTATTTATTTCAGGACAAGATAGACGTCAAACACGTGTACACTGAAGTCACCTTTGCAATTGGATCACAGTTTATTAGACACGCCCTGGACGGCTCTGAACCAATAGTAGACTTGCAAGGAAACAAGTAGCTAACCCCATACTGCCAGGTGTGAGGTAACACTGGCTACTCTGTGGGGCAGCAGCCAATGAACCAACATCTGGGGCTTGATTATACACAGTACCTTGGAGTCTAGCCTACAGGTCAATGAACTCGCGAAATTTTTTTATCCCTAAGTTCAGAAAGTTTTTTTTTTTTTTGTATTTACGCAACCGAGATTTGTTCCCGAAATACTAGTTTAGAAATATGTCTCATCGGCCTATCAGTACCACCGTTATAATTTTATGTCATAGTCGTAAACACATATACACACACATATTACATTTTATATGTTTTTTTTTTTTGCTTTCACTTTAAATAAAACTGTCGACATTGTCTATACCGACGTTACACTTTACCAGCGATACTGAAAAACACTACTGATCTCATAATTATATCTAGGGACACCGATACTGAAAAACACTACTGATCTCATAATTATATCTAGGGACACCGAATTTCGCGAAAAGATTTCCGCACATGCTGTATTTCAATATCCTACGGCCGTACCAGCAGTTTTCTTTTCCTTATTGACGGCGTGTCTTTGTGAGAATACATTTTCCTACTCGGCTGGCCAATCAGAATTAGGTAACTTCAATACTGTGCGTCTGTGATTCGCGCGCAGTCTCCTAAGACACGTAACATGGAAACCTTCCAATCACGAAAGTGGATCTGAGCTAAAGTGTTGTAAGTATAACTGGTCGTGAAATTTTTTCCCGAAATTCCCGTGTCCCTACTTATATTACATAAACGGTATACGAACGCTCGAACTGTATTTTCGTACAAAGACTCCCAAATAACTCGATTCAAGTGAAGCCAACCAAATGAAAGACGGTAATGCAATCATCTGATTCTGTTGTTTCAGCATAATTGGGTCTATACGTGCTAAGAATTGGGCACTAAATTACTTTGTGTGCGTGAATCAGATTTATTTGCAATTATGATGTCTTGTAAAAATAAAAAATAATAATTCGCGTTTTTAATGACCACGGTCTCATGAATTTCCCATCCTCATTTCCTGTTGATTGACTGCTGCCCGAGTGCGTAGTCAATTTTTGCTCAGACCAGCGCTTGTTTCCTTGTAGGTCTGTTATTGGCTCAGAGTTCACTTGAGTGTGTCTAATAAACTGTGATTGAACTGTAAACACACAATCACATGAGTTTGAAGCATATCTTGTCCTAAAATGGATTTTCGAAATTTTCTAGTCCCTATCTTTAAGTAACAGCCCGTTCGGCCACACATTAATTTCCGAGTTCAAGTGTTGCAATAACACAACATTTTTTTGGTAAAGGCTGTTCACGATAAAATGAGCACGTTAATGAACACTTTCGAAATGAACCTTATGCAAAAGTTCCTGCCCGTGCCTGCTGCCTGCATATATTTTAACGAGCGCAGTGAGTGACAGGCGCCCAGTACAGTTGGTAGCGAAGTAGGGATTGTATTTCCATATCTTAACGTCTAATTAAACGTGTTAGGTAACTATTTATAATGATTTAAATTATTTCTGTCGCTTTCTGTTTTGTATCTAATGCGCCGAAGTGAAAAAATGTGCAGAATTGTGCAATTGTTCCTTTCCTAATAATTTCACAGTTTCACTTGACCGACGCATGAATAAAGCAAAGAGGCCCACAGCAACGTTAGTTTTTTCCTAAGGTGGAAGAACACAAGTCGTGTATACAAGAAGATGTTAAGCAGGGCTTTCAAAAGTGCTCATTTTACCGTGAATAGCCTATATGCAGTGTAATTATGCTCAGCACTTGTCTTCCAACCAATTAACAACGTGTTGCGTGTTAAATGACACATTGTTAAAAATAATTTCCTTAATTTTGCGGAGAAGTGCTGGTAAAAATTTATTCAGAGGTGTCTGTAAACTCTCCGTAAAATTACGGACACATCGATTTTCCAAAACTCTCCGTGAATTCACAGAAACTCTCCGTTAATTTCCTAGCTAGTTTCCTGTACAAACAGTTTTAAAATAAAAGAGATAATGAGAAAAAATATTCAATTTTCGTTATGTGGGTGTTATATTGTGTACGAAAAAGATATTCACAAAAAATAGAAATATTTTTTACCTGAGCAATACTTGTTACCCGAGCCAAAAAAATTTTATGTCCGTGATTCCAACCAATCACCTTCAACCTTCACACCAGATCTTATGTTTTTAACGTTGGTATTTCTACGACAGACACGCAAGCGACTTTTTCAGTAGTTATTAAATCTAGTGTATTTTAAGTGTTGCTAAATGTTACAGACGCCTGATGCTACTTTCTGATGTTTGAAAGAATATGTCTTATTGGCGTGGATAACCTAACTGCTGTAGAAACAATAATTTTCCGATTTCTGTGGTGAAGAAAACTTCGTGTACAATCGGCATTGTTCGTCCCCGAAACCCGAAGATATAGGAAATACGGAGACATTCCGTATTTTGTAATTAGGAAATTAATTCCGTTTTCCGTCATTACACATTACATGTCCGTATATTTACTGCACATTTCCTCAATGATGTCCTTAAATATACGGAAATTTTTCCCCGTGTATTAACATGAACCATTCATGTCAAATAGTTGTAGAAAAAATTCCACAAATCAGACTGGCCGCTAGTGTACAGTTCCCGTCATGGATATCATTCGTTGACACATAGAATGAACAGGTTGACAACCACATGATTAACTGATCGCGTAACGCGTGAAATAGTTGTGGATATAACGCAACCATAGAAGCACCAAGAGCTTAAGGTGTTAACGTCTCCATCATCGAGGATATGTTGCAAATCAATAGTTTTTATGGTCGGCACTGTACAGGACAAGGGGTGAGCGGCCTGCGTTTTGAGAGTCCTCGTTTCGAGTAATCTGAATTGTTTAAATTTCTGCACCTCTCATTCGTGAATGGTATGGCAGGTACAGCACCCGCCATAAAATTTTTACGACTACGACATTTGAACTCCTTAATTAGTTCGGGTCTAGAAAGAAAAAAAAAGTTATACGTTATTGGCAGAAAATAATGTTTCACAATATTTTTTCATAGTGTGTTAGAAGCAGCGGCTAGTGACGCAGGCAGGCGCGACGTTATGAGTTTCTTGACACCGCGACCTTGAAGGGCAATCTGCACTCGCCCGTCACGCAGAATGAAGCTCGCCTTATGTGTTTCAACTGCGTCTGTCCACGTGACGGCGAGACGCGCGCTGACTTCTGATAAAACTTGACAACGTCTTGCTTTCGTGCGGAACGTGACTTCTTAACTCAGTTGCGTCATCTGCCCCGTTTCAAGGTTATTGACGATTGGTTTCTGTCGGGGTGGACAAAATTAGAAAGTGACACCATTTTATCGGGATTTCTACGCAATATAACAAATTATTTAGTCAGTGTGCCGCTATACTTAAATGGCAATGGCGGATACAATAGTCGTGCAAGTGTAACGTGGTGCTAAAATCGTAAATGATAAGCCGAAGTAAATTTTGTAATTATTTCCAAGAAATGTTCAGTTATATCCAAGAAGTGTTATATTCAGATCTAAAAGAATAAATAATACTGAATGATTCAATGTTGGAAATGAATAAGATTTTTCCAAAATGTAGTCAAGCATTAGACGCAAAACCTCCCTGGTGGACATTTATTTCTCATTGGACCTCTGATATCTTAATGAGTGGTTTTTAGGTACACAACTATGAAAATCTGATTCACATTGTCTTCGCTTGAATTCATAATATAAGAAATTTAAGTTAACTCTGTTTCATTACATTTTACTGGGAATCGTTTCTAAGTATACTTAAACTATAATTAATTTTAAATAATATTAAAATAATAATTTGTTAAGACACGTTTTAAACTCCTATAATTAATTACACTTTAAAAAATTAACAAAACCCGTTGCTGTGGTGAGAAATAAGGGGGAGGATGGCGGTATATGATTAACAAATTTCATGATTTTTTCAGATCGTTCTAGTTATAATAAACAAGGTTTAAGATGTAAGAATAAGAACTCGTTACTGTATTCAATTACGTACTGGCCCATAGCAACATTCCTCAGAGTAGGAATCACAACATGAGATAGTTTCGTAATATTTTTATGTAGGCCTGTGAGGAGGTGGGACAGATCATCAAAATATCGTTCCCTTACACTTGAAAAATGTTAAGGATCGGTCCTGCTTCCAAGGTTTAGTACAACTGATGATGTATTTTTATTTAACCGATTGCTATGAAGAAAATAATTCACGATTCAGCCAGTTTTACGTTTGACAAGTAGCATGGATTCGGTTCTCTCTCTTTTTTTTTTTTTTTTTTAACTTGAAAATTGGAATACGTTTTAATGTATTCCAACTACGTATACGCTTACAATCCTACGTATACGCTTACAATCCTACGAGTTCTCAAATGACCTTGCGTTTTTACTGCGTTCCCAAATAATTTCTGATAGATGTAACATTAATTTATTTCCGTGATGTTCTATGCCTAGGGACAGTTACGGTAGAGCCTTCTCAACTTTCGTGAGTTCCTCTATTCCCTTCAGATATATAATTTCAATACACTGAGTTTGATGCTACGGTATGATGCACCTATAATATTAAGCCATAAATCAGTCAGCCAAATTTACAGAAGTGAGTCAACCATTCGAATCGCAAACCCCATCCACAGAGGAAAAAAACGGCTTCACTCGCCAGCAATATAGCGGGACGCAGGCCGAACCAACAAGAAACCTCCCACAGCATGGCGTCGCAAATAAGACACCTACAGAGCATCACGTGGCAAATAAGCGAATTGATAAGCATCCTTAAATATGACAAACTGATGACTTGATAGTTCTGTGGTCAACGTTTAAGTCTTTGGTTGGGGACTGCAATTTTGTGCATAGTGCATGATAGTTCTGTGGGAAATGTTTTCTAGTGCTGTCTTGCTAAAAAAATTTGTATCAGAGTGCTTTCTCTTGATGGATAACACATGAGAGAACAAAATGACACTGACGAACCGCTGTGTCGCGAGGATCTCCCGAAGGTGAGGTGCCCTAGAGTCGTGCATGATAACTAAAGCTAGAGATTTTTCGCGAAAAAAAAGGGGTACACGGAAGACTTCAATACTATAAGCACCCAACAACAGTTTGTCTATTACCATTGGTTGCCGTCTGCTTGAGAAGGCGTTTTCTTATTTGACCGAGCCAATCAGAATTCGGCAATATCGGCACGGCTCCTACGTGATTCGTATGCAGACAGTTAAAACGTACCAAAAAGTTATTCAGCCAACCAAGTTAGGCAAACTACCCTATAGTGTTGTGAAATATTACTCGTCTTATTTTCGCGAAATCTCATTACCCCTACTGATGACTAGAGACCCGATAATTTCGTAGGTTCATTTCTAGACAAGTTGGAATTCACACACATGTACTTTCATGTTACGTTTATAATTGGTCGACGTGTTGTTTGACACCTCCTGGAGATAAATGAACCAATAACAAACGCGATAATTTGTGCGCCCAACTACTGCCTTTTACTACTACAACAATCAACCAATAAACAGTTGATATCTGCATGAGAGTATATAAGACTGTGAAGTCTACTCTAAAAGTCATTGAACTCGCGAATTTCTCGGGTCTCTACTGATGACTAGAGAAACTGATATTCTGCAGATACATTCGGCAGCAAGCTAGACTCGGACCCCACAGTCGTTTGTTTACTCGATCCAAAGTTAGTAAGTCATTGACTGTTACTCCGGTTGAACCAATGACCGTGTAGCGGGAGATTTGGTCTTTGTTTTACTTGCAGTTCTGTTATCGGTAGAAAGTCATCCAGGGCGTGTCTAACGACCTGTGATCCGATAGAAGCAAGAACTCCAAAGTACATGTGGTTGAAGTTTAACTTGTCCTCAAATGAATTCGCGATCTTTTCCGGTCTCTACCTATGGCTCGCCAAGCCATGATGCCAGAAGTAATGCTGGCGAGTCTCTTTACAACATTGGCAGATTGTGCGTTCTCCAGAAAGTGTAGTACCAATAAAGGGCAACCCTAAGGTTACATGAGTTTCGTTCGAAAATCATGGTATTCTTACAACAATTACAAGATAACGTGGACCTACCAATTACTTAGGTCATTAGTTTTGCCGACTGGTAAACAAGAAATAACAGTTTCATTTTAGGATAATTAGAAAGCAAAACGTTTACATTTCGGGTAGGGTGGCATTTGGATCACTTTTTATTAAAATTTGAATGAGGACTTTGGTAAAATTAACAGGCCTGTGCTAATTTATCAAGAGTAAAACAGGATACCTACGTGGTCAGCAGCCAAGGAATTAAGCGCCTGTTAGATTTCAGTATCCTGCGGGTCTCCTAGCAGTTGTCCTTTGCTTATTGGCCGCATGTCTTTGTGAGAAGACATTTCTCTCTTTGACTCGCCAATCATAATTGAACAACTCCTCTTAAGAACAACTCTGATTCACGGACGGACACATTAGACGCGTAACAAGTAAGTCATACAGTTGCAGTAATGGAAATGAGTTTAAATGTCTTGGAATACAATTACTCCTGAAATAATTTCGCGAAAATAGAGTATCCCTACTTGCGAACATGAAACTGATGCACGTATATGCAGAAGATTTACAGTCTAGTTCATGAATTATTTTTCAATTTCTATACTTTTTTTTTAACACGTTCTTCGTAATGTTTCATTGAGCGAATGATCGTTAACCATAAAAGATTCGCCTCAAGTTTTGCTATCACGGAATTCGCCAACTACAGCAATTCCTCCAATCTCGGGCGACCTTTTCTTTTTAGCCACGGGAAGTGCGGAATGCCTTATATCATACAGATTACAGTAGCCCATCGATTACAGACATTTGAACGGGAAGTTGGTTTCTACAGTTAGATCTGTCAATGGTGTGCACAGTAACAAACAAATACCCGTAAAAAAGACACATTTCGATAGAAGTAGAGACCTCGTGCATTTACAAAATCACACCACACAGTAGCGAAGAAGACAGAGGCGGGATAATCGCTTGTACCGCGAACTCCAGTAGCACACGCCAGTAAATTGGATTCTTCGTCCAGCGACATGTTGAAACGTCGTTCACTAATCGGCGTTTGGCAACACCCTCTTCACCCGGAAGCTACGATAACAGAGAATCTTTCGCAGCAATACATCAGCTAGTCACACACAAGGCCCGTTCCCAGAGCCTCGCGCAGCCAATCAAGGAACGGATACGCCCACACCAATAGTACCACCAAGCCGTTTCGTATCTGTGTACTTATCTACTCTGTAACAACACCTCGGTGAATCTAAATTTTGTTCACTTAAAGAAAAGCACTTTCCCAGAAAATTATACAAAGTTTTTGTTGTTGCAATGATTCATAAAGAACATCGTGTCATTTCATTTTTCTGGGAATTTCTTCCGTTTCGTGGGCCGCTAAAGATTTATTTACTAACTACAGAACTATGAAAATGACATTTATTGCATATTGTTTTAATTTTCCGAATAATTTTGGTAGCTTGCTAAAATTTAAGAAATTCATGGATATAAGAGCTTGAGGTTATGTTTGCTATACATAAGTCAACGTAATAAGATTTAATTTAATAGTTTCTTAACTTTCTTAGAAAGTTTCCGCCAAATTGAAAATTAACAATATTTTTTTTGGAATAGTAGCTTGTGGAAATGTTTGGTAACTATTTTCCAAGGTTTAGTTTTCATAAATAAATGTGTATGTTTATGTGTGTGTGTGTGTCTATATATATATATATATATATATATATATATATATAATATATATATATATATATATATATATATATATATATTGTCTATATATATATATATATATATATATATATATATATATATATATATATATATATATATATATATATATATATATATATATCCCCAAATCCCCATTCGGGAACAAAATGATTGCAATAAGTAATTAAACAGTGTTCGTCAAATTAAGATAACCTATATCATAGCGTTTATATTTGTTGGTGCGATAATTGGAAATAAGTTGAAGTAAGTAGCGAATGTTTTGTTGAAGAGGTCTTCAGATAATGCCTTTCTAACTGACTAAAGGAAATACAAGAATTATGAAGGTACAAAATGCAGGAATACTACAAAAAATTGAGAAATAAATACTTTTTGAGGACAGCTAATCTAAAAAAATAATTATCAACCATTTTTTAATAAAAACCTTTCTTTCAAAAAGGTGTACAGTGTACAAAATTCAGTACTCGATTTCATGTAAATTCATTAAATGTTCTATAAACGTAGCAGGGCCACAATATATCCTTCCGCCACAGCTGCTCTATTTACGAAGAAAACCAATTATGAAAAATGCTGCGATCAATGTAATGTTCTTACCAAAAACAATGAAAATATTTCTCAGGTATTAATTATATTAAATTGACGTTTTAAACACGATTGCCGGCTTTAATTGAATCTGTTAGCTATTCTCGTTTTTGTGATTTTCGGCTGATTTTACAACAGATGACCAAATATAAAAAATCAAGCTCTAATTCATGTATTTTTATGCCTACTGATTGTCAATTCTAATTACAGCTATTTAAATTTAACACAAAGAGCATTAGTAATTCGTTAGAAGATAATTATGAAGTTAATAATAGAAATCCAAATATAAAATACAGCAGTAAGTGACTGCAGAATTGTGGACTGTATATGTAGAACATCAGGAAAAAGGAGGACTCCTGATGACGTCACGCGCTTGAAAGCAAGCCTGTTGTCCATAGGATGTTGGCGAGGCACGGAAGATTATGGACTCTCGCGCGCTATCGGTTGCAACCGGAGACGCAGCGGCTTTTCACAAGGGAATGTTTTCAAAGCGTGTCTGTTATACCTATGAGTAGGGACAGGTATTTTTCGCGAAAACATCTTGGTCAATGCTAGACTGGAGTATCCTACGACCACAACTATAATTTCCTTTGGTTATTGGTTATCTGTTTGACTGGACGAATCAGAATAGAGTACTCCAATACTGAACGTCCACGATTCGCAGACAGACACTTGAGGCAAGTGACATTTAAAGTCATCCAACCATGAAAGTGCATATGAACTAAAGTGTATTGGAGTATAACTAGTTTTGAAATATTTTCGCGAAAAACACCTGTCCCTACCTATGAGGGCGCGTGCCGCTTCCAATGTTGGGTATCGAGTGTCTTTAAGATATCATTAAAGGAATGTTCTGGTCGTTACTGCTGCCCTAGTTTCTCTCAGCGTGACTCGGGGTGCGTTGAACCTTCCAGATAAAGGCCAGCGAAAGTATAAAAGTGCGACGAGCCTACGAACCAGCAGTTTATGGTAGTCGAGAGTGTGGGCGAGTGTACGACAAAGAGTAACGAATAAAGATGGAAGTGACCAGCGGGAGGAAAATCTGCGACTGCGAGCATCAGAGCAGTGAAGAGTGCGACTGCAGGCTGGACTATTGGACTGGATGCGTGAGTGGAAGACATTTCAAACGATTGCAACAGATAGACGGAACGTGTGTTAGTGATGAGTTTGAGCTAACTGACAATTACCAAACAGACATAAAGAAGGAGGTTAATTGAGAGTTGAAATATACATTAAATATTGCGCTCACTGTGAAATAAAAAGTGTAATAGTGTTGATAGATGATTTAATGCTGCAAATAAAAGCCATTGGAACAAATCAAAAACCAAATTTAGTTCTTTAATTTTTATTAAGACCTCTATCCCTCACAAATTCAGATACGTCCCTCAGGCGTCTTGAAACAGTACGTTACCAAACCAGATTGCTTAATATTTGTTATGGTCAAGTTATACTGTTGGGGCTCTGTTTACATTATTGCTGCTGGAAGGGGTTGAGAAAGTCTTTAGTTTAACGTCTTTCATGAGACGGAATTGTTTTGCAGCACTAATGAGACGGTATCACTTTGAATCAAATATTGTTTTAATGGATTAGTGGAAAATGTTCGTACGGAAGTAACATTCATATTATTATAACCTGTACCGTGTTAACCTCACCGAAAGAAAAAAAAAGTGGCAAATACTATGTTGTTCGTACCGATGCTAATAATTAAATATATTCCTTATGTAGGTTACGTAAATATTTTTGGCAAAGTTAACCTTACACTTGTTGGATTTTCCATACAGTAAATGTGCTATTTTTACAATACAAAACAGCGTTGAAATTATGTTTTTTCTTCTAGTCCACGTACAGTCCAAACATTCTAATAATGGTTTCGAAATATATTATTTACAAAACACTTTGACTTGCGGTCCGTAATTCCTATTTGCAACTCCTGAATACACGCTTTATGGCAATCCTTGGACACGTTTATCTGCCACTGATACGAAATAATTACCACAACCATTCAGTAAATACGACACTTTGCCGGTTTCCCGAAACCAATACACTGCGGAGTGAAAATACACTATTAAATATATCGATAAAATATTCCGATAACCATAGTACAAGGACCCCCATAAACGTGATCACATGCACAGTAGTATACACAGAGTTGGAAACTATTCACAGAGAGTGTTTGTCCGTATGCTCCGCTATAATTAGGGCCAGCTGTTTTTCGCGAAAAGATTTATACTCGGAGGCTATATTTCAATACCCTATGTGCACACTTCAAATCTTCGTTCGACTATTGGTCGCTTGTCTTTGTGTGGAGACAGTCGATTACACGAGTGAGCCAATCAGAATTAAGTTTTACCGATACTGACCCTCCGTGATTCGCGGGCAGACGGTTAAGACGAGTAACAATTCAAATGATCCAATCACGAAAGCGGTGCTGAACTAAAATGCGATGGAACACGTGTCCTGAAATCTTTTCACGAAATCAGGCGCCCCTAGCTATAATTGCTGAAAATATTTTTTAACCGATTCTATAAAAGCGATTTTTTTTCATTATTAAAAAAAAATTAAACTACAAATGTTATACGTATAATTTAAGTTTTGAATAACAGCATTTAGTTCTAGTACTATTTTCTCTCCATGATAATCATCAGTGTCTTCTACATAACATACATCCCGCAACAAATCATCAGCTGATACAATAATTTGCAAACGATAGCATTTACTATTTACATAGTGTGCAGTTTGGTCACATTGTCTGGCAAACTTTAGTGTACTTATATGTAGAGACCCAGAGAATTTCGCGGGTTCATTCCTAGGCAAGTTGGAATTCACACACATATACGTTCATGTTACGTTTGGAATTTGTTCAACGTGTTGTTTGACACCTCTTGGAGATAAATGATACAATAACAAACATGCAATAAATTGTGCTCCCAATCACCGCTTTTACTACCACAACAATCAACCAATAAACATTTGATATCTGTATGAGAGTAGGTATATAATACTGTGAAGTCTAGCCTACAGGTCATAGAACTCGCGAATTTCTCGGGCCTCTACTGATACGAAATGCAGTGTACATAGAATACCGACCCGACAAAGAGAGTAACGAAAATTTTGTTTAGTTTCTTTCAAGATACACGAATATTCGAAATGGTGAAGTACGGTCGATATTTCATTTCTGGCGGCGGGATGGGGAAAGGGCGGAATTACTTTTCGCTTCATACGATGTTTATTCTATGCGCGGCCCTGTTTGGAATACGTCGACGTATATACATAGTCAATACGGTCTCATGTTAAAGCAAACATGCCCGGTCTGTGAACCGTGCTGTTCTAGCGGTCTTGGTATGTTAATCGCGTTTACGTCGTTCCTCCGTTTCTTGCCGCTGTTTGAACGCGAGAAGGCCTTCAAAGGCGGTTTCACACGTTCACAGATCAAATCGACGATATAGAGGGAGCTGATCGTATTTCAGAGACTTTAGCGATTGACATGTTACCAGAATTTCTGCGTCAAGCTATATTTCGTTTTTCGCTTTATTTTCGTTTTTCCTACGTTTTAATTCCTTATGCTATTGCTCCACCCGTTAGTTTACACGTCCTGGACAACTCTGAGCCAGGAAGAAACAGACAATAAAATGCAGACCCAATCACCGTCTTCCGCCAATACAACTAGCAACCAATCAACAGTAATGTTTGCATGATTTTACATACGACAATGGAATATAACTTAGAGGTCATTGAACTCGCGAATTTTTCGTCTCTACTTATATATACCTTTTTCTTTGCGAAAATATTCCGCGGCCAGTTGTACTTTCAAACACGTTAGTTCAAAACCAGTTTCGTGGCTGGATGATTTGAATCGTGGCGCGTCTTAGGTGTTTACCAGCGAATCACGAACGTCCAGTTTCCGACTAACATAATTCTGATTGGCCCAGCCAATTATAAAATGTCTTCTCACACAGAGGTACACGTCCAATAGACAAAGGACATTTGCACATATGCGCGTAGGTTGTTGAAGTTTAGGTGTGTGTGTGTTGTGTGTGTTATATACATTTTTAGCTGGACACCACGCTTTACACTATAAATCTGAAGGGAAAAAAGTGATTTTAACGAGTAATAGTAACTGTTATCTCCTGGCGGATCAGTGGAGATTCACTAAGGTTTTACTGCTATAGGCTGCTCACGATAAAATGAGCACTTCTGGAAGCTCTGTTAAAGATCTACTTGTATGCTCATTGCGTATTCTTCCGCCTTATTCATGCATCAGCCAAGTTAAAACTGCGAAATTATTAGAAAAATTTTAAATTTTACAAATTTGCTCTTCTTCTTCTTTTTTTTTTTTTTTTACTTCAATGCAGTAGAATAGAAATCTGAAGAAATAATTTAAGTTATCACAAATCGTTACCCAACACATTTTACTCGGCGTTCAGATTTGGAACTACTTTCCATTGATCGTTACCAACTTACTGGACGGATGTCGCTCAGTGAGTCCGTAAACATATATGCAGGCAAGGGCAGTGACTTTTCCCTGAGGTTTATTTCAAAAGTGCTCACTTTATCGTGAACTGCCTCTAGGCCTATAGTTCACTAGAAATCAGTACAAAGGTCACTGTTAAATCGGTGAAGACCAGCGACTAAAATAATCAGTGGAACTTTACTGATTCAGTCGGAGCAGTTTCAACTGACCTGAAGTAAAATTCACTGATTTGGAGCAATTTTAACTGGTTCGATTTTAGAGTGCATATTATGGGTAATACTGGCGTTATTTTCACAAAAAAAAAAAAACTTTTTCATCGGTCCAACTTTCTCGGTGCAGATAGCATGCAGAAATGGCGAGAAGCGACCTGATTGGCTGTGGGGCAGTATGATTTGTCCGATCAGAGTGATGTGCGACGCATATGAAACCGCCTTAACGCTTTACTTCTACCGCAGGTTGGCACCGACCCTTCGCCTCCTGGGTTGCCTAATTTGCCTATTTGCCTATTTGCCTATTTGCCTACATTTAAGCTACTTCACGTCACCGTATTCGAACAAAGCCGAACTTACGAAATGAGAAGTAGTAGATCACCGTCATAATGATTTAACCATCAAAATATACACGATCATTGGTAAAGAATTATTTTAAGGAAAGGATTTTGGGAAGATAGCGTCACACGAAAAATTAAAGTTTTTTTTTGCCACATCTCGGTAAATAATATACAGATTCCTTCCCAATTTACATTCAAGTAGTGTTGTGGTAGGCCACTTATTTTCAAGATGACTGTCGTATACGTATTATAACTTAGTAGGCCTACACTGTACCTACAGAACCATTTAACAAATTTCAACACATAATTTGGTATGATTGTGATATTTATCATAACCATCAAATGCAGTATGTCTATACAGAGCCACTTTCCTCAAACATATTTTTTTTGTTAGATAACTCCACATAAAATAACAATGTTTCAATACAATTTCTCGGGAAAATTACCAAACAATCCCCACCAAATTCGGGCAATAAGTTATACTTTAGTAATTCATTCAAATTGTGTATATCTTTAACTCATTCTGACCCAGTGTACACAATTGTGTACATTACGCACATGTAGGTAATCTGTTATCTTTACTGCACACTGGGAACTCAATGACCAATGATTTTACCTGTGGGTAAATGATTCACAAACCAACTTACTGTTCTAGTTCATAATTAGTTCATATAACTCTAGCCGAATATATAGCTCATTTGATGTGGCAACGAAACAAATGTTGTCGACTTAAGTACAGCACGCATCATAAAAAGTTTTGTTTGCAATACCTGAAACCGTAAATTAAAGTGGGTATAAAATGGTTAATAGGGTTATCGCATATTCCCAATATAACAGTCACATAGATATTTTAGGTTAGTATACCAAATTTCCCAAATAATGAAAATTCAACTTTATATGCTGGCAGTATATATAACAATCATCGACAGTGCTAATACGAAACTTATATGTCCGCCATTTGTGAAGATAGCATCACATAAGGAAAAAGGCTTTTGCGCCATTCCTCAAAGACCATTAACCAATTCGCATGAAATTTTGCACATAAGTAGTACTGTCATAGAGCGCGTTAACTTACACGATTTGAGTGACCCAAATACTTGATTTTTAAAACGTCTGCCCTTTAAATACTACCAAAATATTAGACTGATTGCCAGCGAAGCTGATTGCGATGCTCCTAAACTTAACTCTGTAATGCAGTCGGTTCCATTCCACCTTACAGTACGAAGGGTTCTGGGTTCGAGTCCCGGGTAAAGCACGTGTATTTTTGTTATTGTCTCATTAATGCCGCTTATGTTTCTGGTTCCATCTCTAATTATATCTCTATGAATAAGAAGCCAAGGCCTACCTAAAATAAACAGTTCAAAACTATTTGTTTCCATATATAGGAAAGTAAGCTCTTCAGTTATACCTGTTGGTTGTTTAAGAAATTTGGGCGGCTCTTAACAACTAGGTGTTAAGAGCAGAAGTTATACCGGTTACTTCTTGTTTATGTATTACTTACTTTTGTACAATTAAACCGATAAACTCGAACTTAGTGATCTGAAGTGCATACTGTGTGCACTGATGGAATAAGTAACTAATAATAGCTTTAAAGTTTTTCCATTTTGGAAGTTGCGATACCTCCGTCCTAAAAAAAAAAAAAAAAAGGATCATTGGATTATTCTCATGTTTCAAATGTCTGTTGACATCTGTTAATTCTGGATAATTTTTCATTTAACTACACAGCAAAAAAAAAAAATTGTACGCTTTACAAGTAATTCTTTGGAAACTAGGTATGTGTCAACATTTTTCTGTAATACTACAAATTAAATACTGTGACTTTACAAACCACTGTTTTACGAAAGATATAAATACAAATTTTTGTTTACCTCCATGTTTATCATAAACTTGAAGTATGTTGTACTTTTTGTTGAAATTCAACATTAATTTTTCGCATTTCACATTAACATGATGTAGCATCTGAACTAATTTACTTGTTCCGTTATAAAAATAATGTTGGCAAATCGTTTCCAAAGAATTTTTTTGTAAAAAGACAGTAATTTTTACAGCACAGCTGGTACGTTCGGAACAGCTCACTGACATTCGTGTCTGTAGACAGCTTGACCATTTCCATGCACTTGAATTTCTTCATATTGAAGTTAATGCTTGAGTTCCAGCTGCCTGAGTGTTGAGAAGTTGATCACCCCGCCACAGTAATTGTTTGGTCTATTCATGGTTTTCTCACTCTATTTGAAACAAACCTTTGAAAAATAACCCGATGTATGAAGTGTTTGGTTCTTTCCTAAATATGCCAGTGTTATGAGCTTGCAATCAGGCGATCGCATTCTCACAAACATAACACCGGTAACTGGGACACGAGCCGAGCCCCCGAACCACAACACAAGGGAACATCCTCTAACTGGGGCGGAAGGCCTTGAAGTTTGTTAGTCTCAGCAAGCGCCCAATACTAAGGCTGGAAACGCGGCTGACACGGTTTTCGGTTCTTGGTCACCGATATGAAGACGCTAGGAGATGGAGTGTGCCGACCGCCGTAATACGTCTACGTAATACGTCTGCATGGCTTCCCTTTCTTCAAGCGAGCGAAACAGTGTGTCAAGGACAAAAATGTAATACGAGCAGTGCGCGGCGATTTACAAAGGCGAGTCGCCGTGTGAGCCAGACTCATGGACTCCCGTCATTCAGTTGATTGAATTTCAGGGCATGTCGTTGAAAGAATGTTCTGGTCATTTTCCTAGCATCTCAGCGAAACTCGGGGGGGGGGGGGAATAATCTAGATCAGGCCAGCGAGGCCATTTAATCTGCGACGGATCTCCGAGCCGCCAGTGTTAGAGTTTGGGGAGTTGTACGACCTTATGCGCCAGGTGCGCGAAGACGGCGTAATGACGAGCCAGCAAAGTGATGAGTGGCGACAAGAGTGACCAGCGGGAAAGAAGTCTGCGGACTGCGAACGTCGGTAGAGTGGAGAGAGAGACTGACGGGCGGGACTATTAAACTGGATGTGTGAGTGACTGACATTTGAAATGATGGAAATAGACAGACTGCATGTTGCAGTGGCTGGCTCCTACGAGGGTTGCTCAGCTTTGCGCTGAGGCAAGGCGCGGAGAGACCTCGGCCAGCCGAACCTTTGTTTTAAATAACACATACCGGAGGATTGAGCGCGAGGTCAGGAAGGAACTATATAAGCTCAAAGCGATGGCGGCTCTGGGCGCCATCTTGCCAGCCGCCGCCGGAGGCTCTGCACGAGGACTACGAGACGAGGACCACATCCCGTGGGTCCGCCTTCGACGCCCGAAGAGCCCGCCGTCGAGAGGGCAGCTATGAGACTTCGACTGCGAGAGGGTAATCATCCACTCCCTGGTAGGGTGACTTAAAGCACGACAGGCACGGGACTTGCGAAGGCCAGTAAGCTCCCTAAGAGCACAGATACGCATTATAACGCTACTTGTACGAGAGTTAAGGCATCAGTGCCTGTTGAGGAATATTGTATATTAATTGTTGAGTTCCTGATACTCATAGTAGAAAACTACTTGTTATATATGCTTGGATCTTTTGACGCCTACTTCAGGCGGAGTTGTAAAATTAACGTCAAATATAAGTAGTCTTTTATAACTGAGTACTTCTCCTTTGAGCTACACTTGCCCTCCTGTTAGTGCGTGGCCTGATTCATTCTCAGGACAGGTCACAGCAATGTGTGCAAACAGTGGTGTGAATTGACTGTAACCAATATAAATACACTGATAAGGACTTATAATTAGAATTGAGATATATATATATATTCAATATTGCGCTTGTAGATATTAAGTTTTGCTCTCAGTGAGAATAACAAGAGAAATACGGGAGATAGCTAGTTTGATGTAAATAATAGCTGTGTGAAAAACATAAAATCAAGTTTAATCATTTTATTTTTACTTAGACCACTTCTCTCACGAACTCGTATACGCTTCTCAGCACCTACACGCGAACTTGCCAAGTCAGCCGAAATATATAGGAAACCTTCTATGCCATGATATAACCAATTGGATGCAAGGGACATTTACAGAATTTAAAGCTCATCAAGTACTGATTTCATTTTCAGCATAGGGTGCACCACATCATTTCGCTTCTGTGAGGTTAGCCATTCGTAGCAGGTCCTTCCACAAATAGATGCAGATAGAATGCTGAAATTAGGTTTCGGGATTTTCTAGGGACATGCCTGTCTATTGTAATAGTGCGGTGAGTGGTTTCTACTTTGAAAGCAGAACTTTTTAATTTCCTTCCTCTCTGATGACGGTGGAGCTTCTTTGCAGGCTTCTCACAAAAGTTTTTCCCGTTTTCGCTGGTTCCCTCCTAAGCGAGTAGTCAGGTTGGAACACTTGTGGTTGCCCGCTTTCCAGGAAACACTCGGCCTAAACAGGCCACACTGTAGCCTTTGCTCCCAGACGTTTTTCTTGGAACGTCAACGACACCAATGTTTGGAATAATGCCGTGTACAGTTACAACAGCTATCGACAAGTTCGCTTATCGAGCGGTTTATCTGTAACTTGTTGGAGTGAACTACATTCTGCGCCGCTACGAGCGAGAGAGGCTGGGATGAGACTGTTCGAAGCAGCGCCCTCCCAAACCAACACAGTTGTAGGAAGGCTCAATGAGGTGCTGGTTGGCTCTATGTGACCTAGTTGTCGCATGGGTCTCATTTTAAGCAGTTGTGACTGTCCTAATTATTTTTATAAAAAGCTATGGAATATTTCAATGTAAATATTTTTCTCGACGGAAATTATATTCGACATTCTGGTGCCCTTCATAATTTTGGTTATTAAAACATAAAGATGTTTAAAAGTGTCAATGTCAGCGCAAAAATCGTCGTGAGTTCCCCTTCGCTTACGATATTCATTTTGCTGTAAAACGACAATAATGTAACTTTTCATAACAGATTACTCTTAAAATTCTCAGGAAATAAAAAACAGGCGAATCTTGTTTGCACTGTTTTCATCGCAGTTGCAATCCTTCCTTGTGGTTTTATGTGACCTTGAGGCGATGACGTCAGCTGTTCATAGTTGAGCGGCAGAATGTCGGCTGCAGTCGTCGTTGCAGACTGCGCTGCTGTCTGGTGTGAGTTTGTTCTAGTGTACTATTTTTTTTGCATCTCTAAATATATTTTAATACTGTTTATGTTCCCCTCAACATTTAAATCAAATGTTAATGGCGAAATTTACGAAATAAAAACGGATATTGCTATTTGTTTACTTCAAACACGCAGATGAGAATCTTGAAACTGACGCGACCAGAAATATTAATTCGGTACGTTTTGTGAATGGAAACATCGCCAGAAAACATTAATTTCATTTTAGTGATATAATGCCATTGTATTTAACGCTATGAATCGATTACAGAGAGCGAGTGAGAGGAGAGATTTGGGTGCCTCTTTAACAACGAGGTCTTGAGAGCCGATGAGGATGAAATGACGTGAGAATGGAGCAGCGCTGGAGTGAAAGGGCCAGGGGGGGGGGAGTTTCCGAGAAAACCCACCGACCAGTGACATCGTCCGGCACAATTCCCATACGCGAAAATCCGAAGTGACAGGGTCGGGGATCGAACACGGTTCGCATTGGTCGGAGGCGAGCAGGCTAACCGCTCAGCCACCGTTGCGCCTCTTTCAATTAGAACAATGGGAGGTTGTGCCTGAAAAACTTCCCTGCTGATATATGGAAAGGAGGGGTCAAAGGATGCCGAAATACCCTTCCCCCAACCTGTAAGAACTCATCTTCGCTCTGGAAATATTATATAGCTTTTGTATTTTAATACTGAACAACAAAATTATCTCAAAAAGTTTTTCACATCAAATTATACATTTGAATGAAGGTGGTAGCGGTAAAGTTAAATTATTATTTAAATGGTAAGGAGTCAAACATATAAATGTCATCATGTTGGAGATTTTAATATTCGCGTGGAAAGGTTGGTGGGGCGGGGGGGGGGGGTGGCCCCCAAGACTGATTTCTGGATTCGCCTCTGCGCCAGCGGCAGTGCTCTAACTGGCTGATACTCGTCGCATCACTGTAGTGTCAGGGCTATTACCGAACATTGATACAAAGTTATAATTATTTTTCGAAGCACTTAAACTTTCTTTTGAAAACAGTTAACGCTGTTTTCGAGTTTCGTTTTTGCAAGTACTGCGTGTTCAGCAAATTCGAGGTTCAACAGCTTCCTTTCTAAATTTTTGTTCAGGCGATGTGCAGCATAATAACATTCTAATAATGTTACTCTAAAAAAATTACAGTGTTGTTCATTCACGGTACGATGGCGTATGTACTCAAATTACGAATCTCATACAATCGGTAGACATATTTTAAGAATTTATATGTTCCACTTTATACAGGCGAGAATTTCATGTAATGAGTTATTTTCATGCATATGTTGTTAAAGACATTATCAAGGGTTGCAGATAATTAAATACCCTACAATGTTTTCGGTGTTTTTTGCGCTTAATGTAACCTTAAATCGATACTGTATCCTTACTCAACTTGAGCAGAAATAAACTATCTCAGCACTCCAGTCACATCGTCGTATCTCGCCTATTATTCCCTCAGTACACCAACTATACGACAAGAGAACTATAGTTTCTTCACGGGTTAACGTAATATTTTTCACCGATCTCTTTACGATCTATATTATTTATTATCCTTATGTATCTTATATCAAGGATATCTTTAGTATCCTAATGCCCGACGTAAAATTTACATCGTCATGGGACATCCCACTTAATTTAGGCGATAACAAATTACAACCATGGAACATATAGTGAAGTGAATATGATAATCATATTCAAGTTCGTGATATTGTATGTATAAAACTAGGAACACAGACTCAGTAGCCATACAATTAAGCATTACACTCTCACTACGTCAAGTCATAGAACAATTTTTCTTAATTCACTGCCAGATAACTCTGAGAGCCTACATTACAATGTGTACTGCAGCGTGTATGTACACACTTACAGATATGGGCAGTGAAAATTTTTATATGTTTGTGCTAACATTACAGTGACATCCCTGAACGACCCTTGGGAAAATACAAGGCAGTACACGACTGTGCAACTCAGTGTACGTCGGCGTGTCTGCGGAGGAGTCACTCTCAAAATGTGCAGCCTTGCTCAGGATCTATATTTCTTTGAACGGATATGTATCCTTACTCCATTGAGCATCTCAATTTATTTCATGCGTCGATCAAGTGTAACTGTAAAATTTGTTAGCACTGTAAATACACAGTGCTGCATGTCACTGCCCGGTGTTTACTTTGCGTAGGAAGGCGCCGAGAGCTGGAGCTCAAGTTTGTAATTTTAGTCGAAGTGAGCGGCCTATCATAAAGGACCCCGCCGCACACGCCGATAAATTTATCACAGCTTGCGCCTTGCTGACCCTGAGAAGCTCTTGTTTCTCCATTTATCACGCAGGAAAGTCGTCATAGCCATTACCTTTCCCAGAGCAACTTGGATTGCCAAGAACATTCTAGAAGGCGCCTACCTCAAGTATAAATACGACGCTCGGGCCTCTGAGGGGAGAGTCGAGGGTTTGCGTCTCGTGCGACCTTAAGTCACAGTTGAGCGATTCCGGAGCGGCGAGGGACGACTGTAGCGATCTGGGAGAGTGCGTCGGCGAACTTGTGTGCAGTGAAGAGTGGGACTGTGGACTGGATGTGGCGTGAGAGAGAAGACATTCGAGACGATGGAAATAGACAGTTTTAACTAAACGTGTGGAAATAATTGGAGCAGTTTAAGGTATATTACCAAGAGTAAATACAGAAATAAAAACTTCTTTAATTTAAATGGAGACAGTAATTAAATATTGCGCTCAATAAGAATAATAAGAGTTAATAGGTAATTCAGTCTGGCAAACAACAGATGTTTGACGGTTTGTAGTATTGAGAATAAATATAATTGTTGAATTTAATTCTTCTATTTTTATTACGTCCTCCATTCCTCACGAATTCGGATACTCCCGTAAGGCATTAATATTATGCTATTTAAGCTGATTCGTAGTCTTGCGTGCATAAAAATAAAATTAATCTACTAAATTTATTGGTTAATTTAAATATTGCAATTTAAATTTGTTAATATGTAATTTTAATACTCTGTTGGCAATGTAACTGGGTGATAATCGCTCATTGTTTACGTTTGAATATATACATTTATGGGCAGAGATTTCTTTTCAAAGGTTTATTTGAAAAGTTGTCAACCGCGGACCAGTTATATCACTAGTGATCAGTTCGAGCACTATGAGTAGAGTCTCGAGTATTTCGCGGATTGAGTTGGCAGCAAGCTAGGCTGGACAGCCCTCTATACACTCCAGACATAATCATCCGCTTATTGGTTGCTGTGATCAAGCGAGGCCTCTGTACAGGACTGTTAAACACTCACTCACGCTGCTGCTCCCTGCTTGTCACTGGCTCACAGTTAGAAGGGGCGTGTCTAAAGAACTGTCCTCCAATCACAACAGTAGGAGAAAACAACAGGTGTTTGGAGTCTACCTCGCCTCCGAATGAATTCGCGAAATACCCGTGGCTCTAACTATGAGCAACATCCAACCATAGAGTAGTTAAGAATACAAATGTGAAACAGCTTTGAACTGCAACCGCACACGCTGGCAAGATGGTGTCAATGGCCAGGAACCAGTTGGGACGCCGTTCGCCAATCAGCGCCTGGTAACACACTTGCCTGCCGGCGGCACAGCCAATAGGCAACCGTTCGCACTATACAGTAGCCAGTCAAACACAAGGGCCAGTTCCCAGAGCCTCGCGCAGCAGACCAGAGAATGGGTATAGTTAGGGACAGGTGATTTTCGCGAAAAGATTTCCTCCAAAGCATTTTGTTCATGTCCACTTTCGTGGTTGGATGATATTAAATGTCACACGTCTCAAGTGTCTGTCCGCGAATCACGGATGTTCAGTGTCGGAGTACTTTATTACGATTGGCCTAGTCAAATAAGAATATATCCTCTCATATAGACGCGCGACCAATAACCAAAGCAAGTTGTGGTTGGGGATACAGGATATTGAAGTCTAGCATGGCCATACATATTTTCAGGACAAACACGTGTCCGTAGTTATAGTCCATTCACGATTACTTCACACTTTTCTGAGACCATGCTAAATTTCTACTTCCAGAATATTCCTCCGTCTCGCTGAAACCAAGCCTATAAACCAAGTCTATAAAATTACACCATAGGACAATACATAGGATTTGTGCGCTCTCAGTTGTAATAATATTTAAAATGAGAACTATTTCTCACTAGGCACTACCAACCCACATGTTTCCTCACTGTTTTTATAAATATTTATTTTGAATGAAATATTATAATTTTTTAAGTAAAACTTTGATTTAACGAGAAATCATTTTATTTTACGTTGACAGAGTTATAAAACGCATGTTATACATGACATATTTAGTAAACAACCGAACACGTCATATATTGGGAGATTTTTAAAGGTTAAGGCCTATGTTCAAAAAGTGTGAAAAAAACACGAATAGACTATATGTCAACATCATAGAAACAGCCACGCCATATCGTCTCCGTCACATACTGTGTAGTTCTGCAAGGAAACGTGCCTTCGGCATGGAAAAATTGGAAACATTTCCAAGTTAATATCGTTTTCTGTGTACCCGAGCTATTTTCTCACTTGTGGTCGCTCCATTGTGTGGCCATGATTTTTTTTTAAATTGTAGTGTTGCTAATCGAGCCATAGTCCTCTAAATTGCCTACTCTATGGTGCTCTTCAGTGGCGCAGATATAAATTTATTTAATGTGGGGGGTGGGGCGGAGGTGTTCTTCAGAGATGAAGCAGCGGCTAAACACTTTTTTTTTTTTTGAGCTGGAGAACAACAGATTAGATGTAGACACGTGTATTTTTACTTTAATATTTTTCACTGTCAAATTATACCATTTTATTTACCCAATCTCTCATTTTACTGATAACTAACTGTATTTTTTTTTGTGTTCCCCTCATATTTGGGTCTTCAACCCTGCTGTGTTTAATTGTAGAATTAATGGAAACATACACATGTATGAATTCTAACGTGTTCTCAACTAAACTCGGAATTATTTTCCGATTCGTAATTGTTGACAAGTCATTGCTTAGCTCCTTTTAAAGATCATATTTGCGCAGGCTTCCCCGTGTTAACGAGCTAGAAATTCTATAAGATAAGTGATGTGTTCTTCATGAATAACTAGGATTCTGTAATTGGGCTTCAACATTCACCATACGTGTACAAGTAAAAGGATGTTTGACACTTCGGGGAAATCTACTTTCGTTGAAGAGATCACATCACTTATGGAAGTATCTTTCTCAGGTATTTAATTTCTGTGATTCGGTTTTTTTCTTGGTCGACTTGTTTTATGGGCGTTTCCATCTGCACTCGGCTTTCTGGGTCAGGGCAGTTTTATGTGTAACTATAAAGCGGGGGATATTTGATGGGGTGTAAAATGTTCTCGTAAAATGCCCGAGGCTATACACAAAGAGTCTGTTCTCTCGGCGTCCTAGCGGTTTATGTGAGAGATGTTGTGTGGTTTCCAAACCGTCTGTTTAGAAGAATCGATGTGAAGGCGAGGGACGGATAATAGACTGTATTGAAGTTGATCTCAGCTCGCTTTGGTCGAGGCGTGGAATAGGTACGAATACAGAATCGAAGCTAGCTCGCGAATCCGAATGTACTACGGTGTCATAGAATAGAAATTCTTCAGACACGGTGGAAGTAAAGTGAGGCGAGGAGAGAACAACGATGGAATGCAGTGGTGGGAAGAAAGGGGACTAAGTTGAGAAAACCCATTGCCCATTGGCCAACAAACGTGAGAGAAACAATGGTAGAATCCCTTAACCAAGCCACAAATTGTTGAAGCTAACATAAACAGAGGATTGTGGACTACAGATTCTTGTAAATTTTTCAGGACGTCCTCGAAAAACACATATTATTAATGGTGTATTTTAGCCCGTACGATATAAACAGTAATCGTAAATATTTCTGGTAGTTGTGTAAGTAATATACTAACTTTGAAGGAAAGGGACTTGCATTTCTGAAGGCGCAGAACAAGTCGCGTGTCTTTAGTTGTCAGTTTAAACTTTGTACTATACTGAGCCCTATCCACGAGCTTCAGCAAAATGGCGGACACTCAACAACGTAAAACCATATATAGCTGTTTGTGCAAAAACTATTGGTGATGTAAAGTGTAGCAGCGCGCAAAAAGAAATGTATTGCAAGTTTGAAGTACGTAAAACACTTAAAACAACTCAAATAATCATTCGTATTATTCATATTTGTTAGCTACACAGAACTGTTAAATCGGCTTTTAATACCCCGTTTTAAGAGCCGTCCTAGTCTCCTAACGCAACTGAACTTTTAAAAAGAAATACATGTACCTATTGTTCTTAAATGTATAAGTTCAATATTATTTTGTATGTACTTGCGCACATATTCAACGTAAAAATAATAATCATTAATAGCGAAAGTCAAGTTGGTCTTGTGGTTAAAGGTGCTGGCTATTAATACAAGGGGTGTGAGTTTTAGCCCCTGTGCTGGCGAAATGTAACTTTTTTAAAATTATGTTTCGATTTTTTTTATTTGTTCTCTGCTACTAATTCATCAAATATGTTTTTTTAGAAGAAAAAAGTGATTTTATGTACACTTCGCAATCATGTCAGTTGTAATATAAGGCTATCATTTGTAATATAAGAAAATAATGTTTTGTAGATTTTGCAAGAAAACTCTTTGCAGTTTTACAAAGGATTATATTGGCAACTGGGTATCCAAGGATTTTTCTTGTAAAAGTACAAAATAAATTTAGAGTTTATGTACTGTACATAATTCAATGCTAGCCAGTTGTTTCCTATTGGCTCAGAGTTCTCAAAGTATAAACTGTGGTATAATCACACCGGCAAGGTAAATGAGGTTAGGTTGAAGTTTAATATAGTACCAGATGAATCGCAAAATTTCCGGTTCTCTAGACATGGATTCAATAAAAAAAAATGAAATCACTTTGAAGAAGATAAGTATTCTTTCCCAGTGATTAGTCACTAGACTGCTGCCGTTGAAATATCTTCGGCTGGAATTTATAGATTTTCTGGAACAAAGATACGTAGGCAAGTGACGTATAAAACTGTCGATACTCCAGTTCCCCCTCCGATCCTCAATATGCCATTGTTCTATTCTCACTTCAAATCATAATATTCTCCAGACTGTCGGTGAACAAGTGTATCTCCTTAGAAGGGCAGTCACCTTCATTTGATGCCAGTCCTCATTTCATCCATTTTGACTATAGGCTATTCACGGTAAAATGAGAACTATTGAAAACCCTGCTTAAGATCTACTTATATGCACGTTGTGTATTCCTCCGCCTTATGTAAAATTAACATTGCCACGGGCCTAATCACTTTATTTGTGCGTCAGTCAGGTTAAACAGTAAAATTATTAGAAAAGCAAATACTTTGCTAATCCGCTAATTTTTAAACTTATGTGCATTAAAAAAACAGAAAGCAAAATAAATAATTTTAAGTTATCACAAATGGTTACGTAAGGCATATATCCTATGTTAAGCTACAGAATTACTTTCCATTCATTGTTACGAACTTAACTAGGCGAATGTTACTCAGTGAGCCTATTAAAATACATGTATGGAGAGGCAGTGACATTTTTCTAAGGTTAATTTCTAGAGTGCTCATCTTGTTGTGAACAGTCTTTAATACAGAGTACTTAAGAATAAAGAGCCGAAACATTCGCTTAAACTGCGATATTCAGGCGCACACCCCAACAAAATGGAAAAAAACCTTTTGCCAATCAGCGCCTGGTAATCTACTCTCCAGACGACAAACTAGCTATTATAGGCTATTCACAGAAAAACGAGCACTTTTAAAAGCCCTGCTTAAGATATACTTGTATGCGCGTGTGTATTCTTGTAGCTAATGTAATATTAACATTGTCTTGAGTCTCATCACTCTATTCATGCTTCGGTCATATGGAACTATGAAACTGTTAAGAAAAGGAAATATTTAGCAAATCTGCTCATTTTTACACTTCCATGCATAAAAAAAAGAAAGAAATAATTTAAGTATCAGATATGATTACCTAGCACTTTTTATTCGACGTTAGATATGGAACTACTTTCCCATACATTGTTACCAACTTTACTGAGCGCATGCCACTCAGGGCGCCCGTTTAAATATATGCAACTAGGAGCAGTGACTTTTTCTAGTCTATTTCGAAAGAGATCACTTTATCGTGAACAGTATTTAACAGAGAATTTCTTGCAGCATGCCAATCAGACACAAGGCCCGTCCCCAGAGACTAGGGCAGCCAGTGAGAGAAAGTGTAAACCCATATCAAAGGAGCTGCTACGCCGATTCGTCTCTAGATACTTAGCTGTCTACAAATTTAGGAGGACCGAAAATGTGAATGAGTTAAGATATTTGGGCGGCTCTTAACAACGATGTTTTGAGAGCCGTTGAGGGTGAAGCGAGGTGAGTATGAAGCTGCGCCGGAATGAAAGCGGGAGATCCCTAAGAAAACCCACCGACCAGCGGCATCATCTGACGCGATTCCCACATGCGATAATCCGGGAGTGACCTCGCCAGGAATCGAACCCGATTCGCTTGGGTGGGAGACGAGTAGTCTAACCACTACACCACCTCAGCCCCTTAGGACTAAAAATACATTTTTAAAAGTTATTTTTATATAGTGTTAAAACGGCCAGATTGGGAAATGGGCTGCTTCATGCAAGCGAAGTCGGCATACGTTTTAAATCTCGAATAAACTTAAAGAAACTTCTGACGAGTGTGTTTTGTTATATTTGCCATATGTGTTGCAATCCTAAAAGCGTTAATAAATGTGTGTGTTATCTAGTATTCACGCGATTCGTATACGGTCCATACATCGCCAAAATCAACGCCCCCCCCCCCCCCCCCCCTCAGACTGACGTGCGTGACCGAAGAAGAACGGCGTGAAGTTGTCAGTGCGGGAGAGAAGACGAGTGCATTTCCATTTCTAGGCATGGAGGAGCTCAGGGCCACACATCAACCTTCAGTATATGGTGAGCAGTTAGGCGTCATCCTAGCTCTCGAGGTCCCGTTTAGGCTGCTGGGTACGAAGGAGCGAACTGCCGAACTAGCTTTACATTTGTGTATTTCGTTGCATGGTTGTTAGGCCCATCTTCCACTATGAGTCCAAGGGCGGGCTGTGTGACACATAATACGCGCGCGTGATATAATGATGCAAGGAGCCACAAAAAAATGGTCCTGTGGATAATGGACTCTTTCCTTACACTACAATTCAGTTGTAGCGGAGACTGCATGCCCTGCAAACGTAGAATTCCAATATGTTTCAGTGATGAATTAAACATTTTGTTTTTATGTACAGTGTCGCAGAAAAAAGTTGGCGATTTTCGAAAGGAAATGCAAGTCTACGTTTAAAACCTTCTAGCAGAAGAGCGTCAAAAAAGAAAACCTTACGTGCTTTGTGGGAAAAATAGAAGGCAACAGCAAATTCAGTAAGTGCAATGTTAAAATATTTGAGTTCTATAACACGTAGCCGGTTTGTATTATTAATTGTTGACAACGCAAGCAAGGTAAATAGGAGATTGTATGAGCCAGTGAATAAATTATTTAGTGAACTAGATCTGATGGTCTAAGCGAGTGTAGCGCTCATAGCGAGACAGCTCGTACAGCTCGAGTCATAGCCCGACAGCTCGTACAGCTCCAGTCATAGCCAGACAGTTCGTACAGCTCCAGTCATAGCGAGACAGCTCGTACAGCTCCAGTCATAGCCAGACAGCTCGTACAGCTCCAGTCATAGCCAGACAGTTCGTACAGCTCCAGTCATAGCCAGACAGCTCGTACAGCTCCAGTCATAGCCAGACAGCTCGCACAGCTCCAGTCATAGCCAGACAGTTCGTACAGCTCCAGTCATAGCCAGACAGCTCGTATAGCTCCAGTCATAGCCAGACAGCTCGTACAGCTCGAGTCATAGCCAGACAGCTCGTACAGCACCAGTCATAGCCAGAAAGCTCGTACAGCTCCAGCCATAGCCAGACAGCTCGTACAGCTCCAGTCATAGCCAGACAGCTCGTACAGCTCGAGTCATAGCCAGACAGCTCGTACAGCTCCAGTCATAACCAGACAGCTCGTACAGCTCCAGTCATAGCCAGACAGCTCGTACAGCTCCAGTCATGGCGAGACAGCTCGTACAGCTCGAGTCATAGCCAGACAGCTCGTACAGCTCCAGTCATAGCCAGACAGCTCGTACTGCTCGAGTCATAGCGAGACAGCTCGTACAGCTCGAGTCATAGCCAGACAGTTCGTACATCTCCAGTCATAGCCAGACAGCTCGTACAGCTCCAGTCATAGCCAGACAGCTCGTACAGCTCCAGTCATAGCTAGACAGCTCGTACAGCTCCAGTCATAGCCAGACAGCTCGTACAGCTCCAGTCATATGCGAGATGGCGGTGCTTATCGCTAACCTCCCAGTTGCTGATATGCTTTCATCATCTTCACAAAAGGAAAGTGGCGAGCGAGTGTAATCGAGTTTTATTTTATCGTATTGTCATGATTAGAGAAATATTCTTGCATCTTGAGCATTGCAGTGAATTACAGGCCGCACTCACAGCAGCCTGCTGCTAATTTTTTATTCATGTTTGTACTTAGATTTTTATGGCAGTTAAGTCATCGAAATGATAAAACCAGCAAAGGATGCAACAAAAGATGAATCGTGTAAAAAGTGTGTAATGTTCAACATCCTTCAACAGTCACATTGAAAAACGTAGAACTGACTAATTATAACTTGCGAGTGAAAAGCTCTTAGCTTAGTCATATTATGTATGCCTTGAAAGTGTGTAATGTTCAACATCCTTCAACACAGTCACATTGGAAAACGTAGAACTGACTAATTATAACTTGCGAGTGAAAAGCTCTTAGCTTAGTCATATTATGTATGCCTTGCAAGTGTGTAATGTTCAACATCCTTCAACATAATCACATTGGAAAACGTAGAACTGACTAATTATAACTTGCGAGTGAAAAGATCTTAGCTTAGTCATATTATATGTGCCTTGCAAGTGTGTAGTGTTCAACATCCTTCAACATAATCACATTGGAAAACGTAGAACTGACTAATTATAACTTGGGAGTTAAAAGATCTTAGCTTAGTCATATTATGTGTGCCTTGCAAGTGTGTAGTGTTCAACATCCTTCAACATAATCACATTGAAAAACGTAGAACTGACTAATTATAACTTGCGAGTGAAAAGCTCTTAGCTTAGTCATATTATGTGTGCCTTGCAAGTGTGTAGTGTTCAACATCCTTCAACACAATCACATTGAAAAACGTAGAACTGACTAATTATAACTTGCGAGTGAAAAGCTCTTAGCTTAGTCATATTATGTGTGCCTTGCAAGTGTGTAGTGTTCAACATCCTTCAACAGTCACATTGGAAAACGTAGAACTGACTAATTATAACTTGCGAGTGAAAAGCTCTTAGCTTAGTCATATTATGTGTGCCTTGCAAGTGTGTAGTGTTCAACATCCTTCAACATAATCACATTGAAAAACGTAGAACTGACTAATTATAACTTGCGAGTGAAAAGATCTTAGCTTAGTCATATTATGTGTGCCTTGCAAGTGTGTAGTGTTCAACATCCTTCAACATAATCACATTGAAAAACGTAGAACTGACTAATTATAACTTGCGAGTGAAAAGATCTTAGCTTAGTCATATTATGTGTGCCTTGCAAGTGTGTAGTGTTCAACATCCTTCAACAGTCACATTGGAAAACGTAGAACTGACTAATTATAACTTGCGAGTGAAAAGCTCTTAGCTTAGTCATATTATGTGTGCCTTGCAAGTGTGTAGTGTTCAACATCCTTCAACATAATCACATTGAAAAACGTAGAACTGACTAATTATAACTTGCGAGTGAAAAGCTCTTAGCTTAGTCATATTATGTGTGCCTTGCAAGTGTGTAGTGTTCAACATCCTTCAACACAGTCACATTGAAAAACGTAGAACTGACTAATTATAACTTGCGAGTGAAAAGCTCTTAGCTTAGTCATATTATGTGTGCCCTGCTCTTTCCCTGTGTTAGACCCACGTCTACCCACTCATTTACCCTAGAAACTTTACTGTTTAACTAACAAAATTTTTTCTGCTACATCACAGATAATGTATAAGTGCTTTTTGTATAGATGGCGATTAAATGTTTTCATAATAAAATTATTGCTATGTTCACTTTTAATGAGAATCAGCGGAATTTCAACTGGTTCAGTAACTTTACTGCCGAATCTCTTGTTTTGTCGATTCTGACTGATGAAAATGTGATAAAACAGCAGATTCGGCATCAGACAACATTACATTAGTTCGTATATTACACCGAAAAGAACAATTTCGACTGATTAATCCATCATATGAAAACTACAGTTTTATTCTGTAAAAAAAATTTTACTACACGTCAAAAACTATGTGGCATGAGCTTAGCCTACATTGTAATACTTTGCCACCATTTTCGAAGTAAGCTCTCTAATAATTGTTGTTTGATCGTGTTCCTATTATTCTGTTGTTGTAGTTTTCATTTTCACTCTGTTACTCTCTATGAAGTTACTGTAAATTTAAAAAGTCTCACTTAATTATAAACACTTATTTCTGAAAGCGAAGGGCAAAATTTATCCACAACGCAAGTTAACAATAATAATTATATTAAAATCAATTCTGGACTTCGTTTACCGTGGTCCAGTGGTTAGGATGTTAGTGTAACATTTGGAGTGTGGTCGGTTCGAGTCTCACTTGAGTATTCGCTTATTTAAGTGTCGTAAAAATTTTTCTTGATGTTCGGATGTGTTGTAAAAGCAGAATTACATTATGTACAAAATTACACAATATTTTGTACATTTGGGTATACATTTATTCTTTACTTTCTCAATTTGTGAATTTCATTGCTTCAACTAGTGAATTTAGTTCACTGATACAATCTGTAGTTATCTACAGATTCTTGTTGGAGCAGTTTCAACAAATTTAATCTGCGAAATCTCACTTTCAGTCAGTGAATAGCCACTGATTCCATTTTAGAGTGAACGTTATTAAAAGGTTTCTATAGCGACAAGAAAGTTATTATAAATAATTTCCAGCGGTGGAGATTTTTTAACATGCCCAGTAATGTAATATTTTCCCTGCGCAAGTAAATAATAACAAAAATGGAAAGTTATTTTCGCCAAGTTTATTACTACAAATACAGAAGAAACAAAAATGGTTACACGGGTACTATCATACGCGTACGGAATATTGCATTAATTAAGTTAGTTTCTTAAGTTAAAACAAGAATATAACACTTAATTAAGTTTATTATAACTAAACAAAGCAGTAACTTAGTTCCTTTTTTGGGAAACAAAATTGTACAACAAGTTAATTCGTTAACAAACTATAAATTGCAGCTAAACAAAATTACAACATGTTTAATTACCCATGCTCCACCAAAGTGAGTTGCTCATAAATCAACTCTACATTTTTTTTTTGCTGAAATCGTTGTATGACAAAGTTCCAGGAGCGTAAGAAACCACTATTTCTGATGCATTGAATTCCCTAAAATGTGGTTAATGTTTTGCATGAAATATTTAAAAAAAATCTAATATATTACTTTCAGGTGCAAAACTAATGAAAAACTACCAACTACAGTCTCGCACTTACTAGACCCAAATAATACAACGCCGTATTGTGTTGAGAGCTGTCGTGAAGTTGACGTATCAGGAAAAATATGACCACATTTGTCAAACAAAGCTCATATCAGAAAACATAAAATATGAATCTTAAAAGTATAATGGGTATTTTTTTCTTAATTTAAGTGCAGCTGTGTTAAAGCTGCTTTATTTTTATAAAAATATTAAGTAAATATTACTAATACACGAATTTTTATGTACAGTACATGAGATACTGTATTTGAATTTCCAGCGGCAATGATCCAGACACTACCTCAAATAGTTCATTGATACCACTCTCAGACATTTGGGAGGAGTATGCTTTCCAAGAAGCCGGTAGCAGGGCGCAACCACATTCACTGTAAGTATTTTATAAACATTCTTATGCACCTGTGTTATTCCTTTACCTTCACGACAGACTCATAAATAACGTAGGCCTATAATACTTTTAAAGGCATGTATTTTCCCCATTGTGGCAAACGTAAGGTATTTTGGAACACTGTTCCACCAACGCGACGCGACGTAGAGGATATAGTTCACGAACACATTCTTTTGTGAGTTGAGTTGAAAATCAATATAACTTCATCTGTATATTAAATCTTTTACACTAACCCTAGCCATATTTTTGACATATATAGGTCTATGCATGCTATACAGAATGTATAACATGTATAAGATGTTAATATAATAATAACATGTATAACAGAATGTATAATTTTGTCTTAGTATAGTTGAAATGCTTTTTGCTACCGAGTTATGAGTACATTATAAAAATTCCTCACAGCTTTGCTGAAACCAGTTCTACCTGTTAATATACCGATACGCAATACATTTCCTATCTTCTCTTCTCCCACAGGATTACTGGTGACATGTCAAAGGAATAAAACTCTGAGTGTGTTCGTACGACAGCAGTGGCTAATGTCTTATCTGGGCGAAGAATAGTTGATATAGTAGATGTGTTCATGCAAATTCAGAATGAGAAACATCATGGAGGCACGGATTGTTCATTTATGGATATGGATTTTGTGAAAGAGAAAGTGGATGGATTTCACTGTACATGGATTTCTAAATGCAGAGTGTGTAATATTGTTTCTGAAATAATGTCCGAAAACCGAGAAACTAAAGACACATACGTGCTAATAAACGAAAGTGCTATACTAGCGACAGGAGGAGGATATTCTCAACTGAGAGAATTTTCTGCTGGGGTTGATATGCAGTGCATGAGTAACAAAACATTTTAAAAGCACATAAAGATGGTTTCGGAAGCCATTGATGATGCAGCATTAAAATCTATGCTAGATGCTGCCGAGGAAGAAAAAGCCATTGCCATTCGGAATGGAAACTTAGTTCCAATGTGTACAGTCAGTGGTGGCCGATGGAGCGTGGTGTAAGCGCAGTTATAAAACTAATTACGACTCTATCGGGCGTGGTAAGTTAAGTTACATATAAACGTACTATAGTTTTCCTACAGAATCTTCTACAGAATTTATTGTATTTTTTATAATGTATACGTAACATTTGTAGTACATACATGGTGTTACCTAGATACAGCTCACATGTACAAGCCTCAGCAGTCTTAATTTTCCTAATCATCTCAACAGCAATTGGGATTTTTGTACCCATAAATAACACAAATTACAATTAATTTCAGCTCGCGAAAAATAATAACTGAGTATTGCGTGAAAATTACAACGTTTTAAAGAGATTGAAGCAATGTCACATGACAAAAAAGGTTAAAAATATTTTTACTAAAATTTGTAGTATATATATAGTTGTTACTTCTAGCGACAAAGTATGTAGCTTGTCTAGCCGAGCTGAATACGCTCCTATCTTAAAGAAACACAACGAAAATACAGTCGAGCCTAATACACTTTACTTCAATGGAGATCTTTAAGAAGCGTGGGACCAAATAATACACAAGGGTGTCGCCAATCTATACATCAAGTACAATTATTACAAATGTTTTAAAATACTCGCTGATCGCTTCAAGTAAAATATTTAAATCGCCATAAATACTGTAGGGCCTAGGTATACATTGTGTGTCGTACGTTTAAGTATAGGTATGTCGGGTGGAAAAATTAAAATCACCCGTTTACCTGAAAAACCACGCAGAACATGTCCTGAAAGTTACAAAAATTTCAAGAAGTGAAATTTGTAACGTGGCTACTCTACAAATGCCCACACCTCGTATTGAAGTGTAGGAAAATGCCAGACAGAATGCAATTTCGACTACTTAACAGGTATACTTGTACCAGTTTGACCTGAGTGGATGTAAAATAACTGAACATACCTTCATTACAACCAAATTTAAAATGTGTATAGTTCAAAGAGAGATAAAATACAAATAAATATAAATGTTTTAAGTTTCGACATCACCAGACGTAATAAATGTAGTTAAATGTTCCAAGGATAATACGGAAGTTGTGATATCGCAGAAACCGTACTGGACTCCAACCATACTTAGTTTATCGTAGCCTGTAGTCGACACATTACAGTCGCTAAGGGAATGTTGCCACGCGTTTTAACAATTCCTGACGAGTCACAACATGATGTAACATTTTTTTATCACCTGAGATAATATTTCCAAGTCTCGGAAAATTCTCAACTTCTAAATTGCATTCTGGGTGGATTTTCCTCTTAACGAGTGATTTCGACAAACACATGTGCACGCAAACGCACGTAACGACAGAAAAAAAAATTGTGTTCTTATCGCTAGCTTCGTTCGACTAGTGTCTGACAGTTATTAACATGTGCCATAAAAAAAACACGTACACGGATAGTTATTTACAGTTACTTCATACGTAATTACAAAATATTTACAGTTAATGTTTACACACATATAATGCATATAAGAGAATATTTTATGTTTTTTGTTATCTACAGGATCTACAAGGAATCTCTGCTTGAGGAACTAGTAAACCCCAAGTTTTCGAAGAGATTCGTCAAGGCGGATATAAAGTACCCCATCTACATCACAACAGCCCAATAAAAAGCCAAATCAGCAACAAGAAAGAGGCCTGATATATGAAGAGCGTTTGAAATAAAAACATTTAGTTAAAACAGTTAATTGAAAGAATGTTTAATAATACTGTTAACCGCAGTCATAAATATATTGCTGTATAGGCTATCTTCTATTTACTCAAGGATAATGATGAAATAATACGTATAAATTAATTGGATCTTAAACGTAATTTTTATGTCGGGTTGTATATTCAGAATGATTCGAAATTCGTGTTAAAACGCCCTCTGGCTTGTAGTAAATGGCCAGTGGAACAATACAGCTAAAAACATGGCGTCGGAAACGTGTAGGTACATTGCTACCATGCAGGACGTGAAAGTAAGTTTATCTTAGCTTCCTCCGCAAAACACCGCTTGAACACATGGAAGAGGTACTTGTGTGTATCCGCCGCCACATGTGGTTCCAGTCGCCACATGTGGTTCCAACATGATGGCGCACCAACCCATTCCACACTGGCGGTGCGCGAGTTTCTCAGTCACACATTTGGACATCTTTGGATTGGACGGGGCGGGCCAGTGCCACGTTCCACTGATCTCACCAAGATAGACTTTTATCTCTGGGGCTACATGAAGTGGCTAGTGTAAGAGACTCCGTGGATTCATTTATGACCCTCATCGCGCGCATCCATGCCGCTGCCGCTCACGTTCAGGCACCTCAAAACGTCATAACGGCGACTGAAGACAGCATGCTCATCCGCTGTCGATTGTGCATCCGTGAAGGTGGCCACCAGTTGGACCAGTTTCTTGAACTTTGTGACCAACTGCTGCACGGCATTAATTGCAAGGTCAGCGCATATCACGTTTATTGAGGGTAGCCTACCAACATACTTTGACGCTCTGTAACAACGTAAGGACTTGTTTCCGACCCCATGTTTATTAGTAAATTGTTGTTCCACTGGATATGTACCACCAACTCTAGTGCGTTGTAATAAGAATTTTTAATAATTGTTTATAACATAGTAGAAATTGAACATTTAAAAAATAAAATAAAACTAAAAGAAAACCACAGTGTAATTTATTATCTCCTGCACATTTACAGCCACGTATATGACCATTAATGCCCAGAAAGTACAAATTATATATAGGCCTAGGTGAGAAAAACTTCGTTTTAGCTCTGTAACATTGGAGTTGTGTTCCAAACAACCACTTTCCTAACCAAAATGGATTCCCTGCTGTTACGTAAACAATAATAATGATAATCGCTAAAACAAGTGTCATGGTAGTCTCCAAACCTCTGCGGTTTCGTTACAGATGTTATTGGCTGACATATTCGCAGCTGTTCACAGTTAGCCTAGTACTAATCCGGGTTCGATTCCCGGAGAGGTCATCCCGGATTTTCTCGTGTGCAAAACTTGGTAGCCGTTTCCACTGGCCGGGGGATTTCGAGAAGTACTATTTTTTCTAACCATTATATTCCGTCACTTGCTCTCAAGGCTGTAGTGTCAGGGTAGATCAGTCCATTTGCTACAACCAGCTCCGGTTAGCGCCAGTCTTTCCCCATCGTAACCGTGGAACTTGTGCTTTTTCTATCGGATATGTCTAAAGTGGGAACAATAACAGGGCGTTACTCTTTTTTAATTAATTTTGCTTGGACAGTCTGGTTCCGTTGCAAGTGTAAGAATCCCTACGAATGCGGCAAACTTTAAATTATTAATTAAATATTATTTTAAAAAAAACGCATGTTCGTGTAGTTCCAAGTCAGTGTAGCGGTAACTATACTGGCCAAGTTATATAACTTCTTAATACATGTAGTAGACACTTAAATAATTTCTCATTGTTTTTAAAATTCTTATGCAGTATACTGAAAACTGTATATATTTTTTAAACCTGAGTTAGCACAAACAGTATATACATTAGTAATGGTAAAGAGGGCACTTTGTGTCAACTTCTAAAAAGGAAGATTTATTATAAATACTACATTTTATGGCAAACCTAAGGCATAATTTTAAATTGCAGTGAAATATACTACATACATTGCGGTGAAATATACTACATACATTGCGTCTATTCAGATGAAAATGTTAGTATAAAAATTTCCTCTGCACTCCCGCGAATAGCCTAAAAGTTATTAAACATAATACAGGTTCTTGGAATAATCACTCTCCTGACTGCTCGCGCACTCAAGGTACTGGGGATAGAAACGACACATCTCCACAAATATATGACCGGTTGTCGTAGAGAAATGTATGAATTCTTGTGTTTTTAAAAGCGTTTTACAGAATAATTATTACTCCAGCAATGTTCAGGTTGCAACATACTATAGATCATGGTGAGATACAAGTCTAATGTATGGTTGCATGTTTTATTTATGCTAGATTACTGTACTACAATGTACAAAAAAAAACTTTAAAAACACTTCATTTTCAGAATTTTTTTTACAGAAATAACATTTTTTTTATACATATCATATACAATAGACCATTATTCAACATTCTAAAACACACTGCCGAAAAAAAACTGCATCATTTTAACTTAATTCATTCTCCCAAAAAAATCCCTAACTTACGCATGTTTTCCACTCTTTAGCATAGCTTACCCACCGCCCTTAACCATTCGAGTAAATATTCATTAATTTCTGGCAAGGCTAAGGCTTTAACTTCTGCTCATTGCTAGACGTTTGTACATGCTAATATTGCTACTTTGGTAAGAGTCATTGAAGCATATTGTTCAGTGTAATATTGATGGTATTGTTCTATATCAAATATTAGTTAACGAAATAATAAATGTGTTTTGTATAAAGAAGTCTTATCTTATTAGAGTAACCACTGATAACTACGCACCGCTTAGTGTCTCCCATTCCTACAGTGTTCATGATATTAAGACCACTTTTTAGCAGCCACCAGAAGAAGTAACAATTAAGCAGAAAATGTTAGGAGAAGATAGGAACGCGCTACAAACTACTTAAGTAAAAAATTATGTGTTTTTCTATGGCCTTGGTAAATTTTTTCGTGAATGGTTGTCTGCTGTCGTATAGAAGGCGACGATTGGGCCAGCATTCTACAGGAGGTGTCAAACACCGTGTGGACCATTGATTAAAGTTACTTAAACAGGCGTGTTTTGAATTATAGTTTGTCTCAAAATTAATCCGCGAATTCTTCAGGTCTTTAGTAATAATTAAGTGTGATTATGAAGTTATGTTTTTTGTCACGGTAAGCATATGCACAGCTAGTGAAATGCCAAGATTTCTGGAGTTTCAAAAATTGATTTTATTCTGAGTGTAACTATGTAGTTTTATTTTGTCAGTTCTGGGAATAATGATCAGCCTACTCACACAAACCACCTAAAATTCAGAACTAATGGTTTCTTAGCATATTAAATAATTGATGATATGTACAAAGGAACATTAACCATTGTCAGAAAAATAACATTGTAAATTAATTTGTGGAAATTCTTTGAAAACACATTTTTGATTGCATGTAATCTATAAACTGTTTTAATTAATTATAAATAATCGTGTACATTAAGGCAATATTTTAAACAATTATTAAAATAAAAATTGCGCTGCCGAGAATTTGAAATCACGTTATCCTGTAACCTTACCATTGGAGCTACCAAGCCAACATTTACTGTTATTGGGAAGATTCAGTTATTACAATTATTTATGGAAAATATGTAGCTTAAATTGCATGTCCTTTCATTTCGTTTTAATTCAGTTGAAAACATGAGGGATGTTAATGCAGATAGTAGGTATGATTGCACTTAACTTCACCACATGTAAAACATGAGGGATGTTAATGCAGATAGTAGGTATGATTGCACTTAACTTCACCACATGTGAAACCGAGTGCTTTGATAAGTGCGTGGGAACGAAATGAAAGGTGTAGAACAAAATTAAATATTGAATAATGATGTTACCTCGTTAAATGTTACTATATAAAAGACGAAACCCACATTCTAATAATATATTAATTTTATAGGTATTACTAGTTTACATGTTATTTCATTTGATACTCCTTGTTGAACTGATCTATCGGTCAAAAAACACATCACTGAAAAACAGCGAATGTAATGGTCGATGAATCAGCGGGAAACATTACTTAATCAATAAGTAAAGGAAATCTAGCATTTATAAAGTTAAATTAACTAAAGTGACTGCTGAATAAGTCAGTTGCTGTCAAGTGATTCAACTAGTGGAATTCTCAGTGATTCAGATTTAGAGTGTAAATTTACTAAATTAAAAGCGAACGATTTTCAATAAAAAATGTTTTCCTCTACGGCATAACGGCATGGTGTTGAAAGTAGTATAGATTAGGATGTGTTGGTGTTTATGAGACTTCCCGCGAATCAAATCTCGGGCTCAATTACGTCAGTCAGTTACATGTTGTGTTTTCCCGTAGGATAGCCTTAGTCGGTAAAGTTTTTTGCATGTCAGTTATTCGTGCTAACATATAGTACCCAGCAACCAGTTCAACGGTTGCGAGGAACAAGCAAGTTATGTGTATAGGCTATTCACGATAAAGTGAGCACTTTTTAAGTCCCTCGCCATATCAATTAACCGCTAATAAAGATATCTGATTGCAGTTTCAGGCATTAAATTTTGATGATGATGAAATGTATACACTGTGTTTATTGGTCACATTGCTATGTCTATATTAAAAAGCAACAGGAAGATGGACATTGGATGAAAGGAAAAATATATAAGGGTCTTAAAAATGGTTCACTTTACCGTGAACAGCCTATAAACAAAATTACACGGTGGACCAAAAATTATTACATGCAAGACACGAATCTGAAAATCACAAAACTGTCCTCCACTATAGCCTAGTAACTCGTCTAAATGTTGTGGCTTGTCAGTTAAGGTTGAGTTTCATGAACTTTACACGAGCAATTACAGCCATTTTGACCAAAATGAGGACACAGTTATTAGGGTTACCAGACGTCAGGCAGAATGAGGACACAGTTATTAGGGTTATCAGACGTCAGGCAGAATGAGGACACAGTTATTAGGGTTACCAGACGTCAGGCAGAATGAGGACACAGTTATTAGGGTTACCAGACGTCAGGCAGAATGAGGACACAGTTATTAGGGTTACCAGACGTCAGGCAGAATGAGGACACAGTTATTAGGGTTACCAGACGTCAGGCAGAATGAGGACACAGTTATTAGGGTTACCAGACGTCAGGCAGAATGAGGACACAGTTATTAGGGTTACCAGACGTCAGGCAGAATGAGGACACAGTTATTAGGGTTACCAGACGTCAGGCAGAATGAGGACACAGTTATTAGGGTTATCAGACGTCAGGCAGAATGAGGACACAGTTATTAGGGTTACCAGACGTCAGGCAGAATGAGGACACAGTTATTAGGGTTACCAGACGTCAGGCAGAATGAGGACTTGTCCTCCTTCCTGATTTTCCGTGTTGATTAAAAATGCCGGATTTTTTGACCTAATAAAATACCGAATTTTTAAACGATTTGTTTGAATATTATTTGTGATCAAAACCTGTTAAAACTCCGTTGCGTTCTCAAAACTCGGTTAATCACATGTAAACGTCTGTATTTCTTGATAAACTATGTGAATCGTGTTTACGATGATGTTTTAATTCCTTCTTTATGTCGAGTTTTCATACTGCAATGTATGTATTATCATGTTCGGCTGTGTAAAACCACTATAAGCATTCAAATTTATTTTCCTGGCATTTAGATCTCATATGTTACGTTAATTGATTCTACAAACGTTAATTCGTGTTATTATTAAAAATTATAAAAACTTTTACGTTTTCAACATTATTTATACTAAGCTATACGTTAAAAATATATATATTTATTGTTCTCCAGTAAAAATAATTTGCGGAGCTGTGAAACTGCACGTTCCTCGCATCTAATGAAATGTCCTCCTTTCCTAAAGCGGAAGTATTTATTTAATCCTGAGTGTCTGGTAACTTTAACAGTGATAGAGGTACTGGAAACAGAATCAGCTTGGTTTTGTTTGCGGTAATTTGCTACGTGATACACCAGCCTCGAGAAAGAATTGCCATGCAGCAAACGTCACATCCTGTATTGGAATTGGAGTTGTGCTACTTGCTCGTGAAGGCTCTCGCGTTCGTGAAGGTATCCGAGTTTTCTAGGCACAGGACGCCGGAAGAGCTTAGGACGATAGTGGCACCCAAACAAAACTCATCACCATACTTGCTTCTACGTGAACTCAGATCTCTAAAGGCTGTTCACGATAATGTGAGCACTTTTTAAATCAACCTTAGAAAAAGTCACTGCCCCTGTACCTGCATATATTTTAATTGGTGCACTAGTTCCGTATCTTAACGTCGAATAAACTCATTTTAGGACACGGTATGATTCAAACACACGCAGATTACATTTATGTCTTGTTTGCAGGGGCCGCGGTGGCTGAGCGGTTAGCCTGCTCGCCTCCCACTAAGGGGAACCGGGTTCCATTCGTTACGGGGACGTAACACGGTTTTCGCATGTGGGAAACTTGATGGACCTAGTTGTTGGCCGGCGTTTCTTCTTGAGGCGCTCTCGTTCCCTCGACAGCTGAAAACCTCATCTGTCAGGCACTGCCTGAACATCTCTTAATCTTCGCCAAACCATACGCTAAGATACGCTGGTGGAGTGTGGCAGAGGCAATATTCGAACATGCACAGGGCCGCCCAGGGTATTATAGAGGTCTGGGGCAAAACGATTTCCTAGGTCCCCTATTTGGCGTGACATTACATAATTCATGTTACCTACGGTTTTTATTATACCTTGCCAACAGAAAATATAGGACTGACATAAACGTGCTAACCAGTGAGTTTTAAGAGGGTCCGTATGTGCTATAACGTACTATACAGTATCCAGCCGATCCAGTATAGTATACTGTTTATGCTATGCATTTACAGTAAATTAACGCAAGAAAAAACTTTCTAATTTTAAAGGCTTGAAGGGACTCTTTTTATAGGGGGCCTAGGCCAAATTGCCTGATTTCTCCCCCTTCTCCCCTGTGACTGCTACGGCACTGTCTGTCGAAGTAAATATAGAAATTATCTAGGCTGGAAGAGTAGTGTACTTACATACTAAGTTGGCTATTGCAAAACTTTTACGGGGTAGGCACATTTAGAATATCACTGTTACACAGAAATTTATGGACACCTGAAAAGTCCGCTGATTAATTTGAGGGCAAGACGGATTTCAAACTTGTTTCTAAAATTGGCTTTTGATGTATTTGAAACCTCCTATGGAGAACCCTTACCCGATAATAAATGGGCAACAAATGCAAACATGAACACAGTCTCCCACTGTGGCAATAAGGAGCCAATCAGCAGCTGTTATCTGCTCGAGTGCAGAAATAAATGTGGATATTCCCTTACAGGTTACTGAACTGCACTAGCGAAATTTTTTTGTATATTCTAATTTATAGCATGACAGTCTGATTGAAATTTATATTTAAATATATTTGTGGCTATCAATAATATCTCTTTCTTTATTTATTGCCATATGCGTGTCTCAATCCAAGAGCACTTTGATATATTCATAAATCCAGTGTTCATAATGATTCTTATGAAAATACTAAAACGTCTCATCATTTTGAAAACGAAAATTGGTATAGACGTTCTAGCGATAAAATGTCTTAATTTCTGTGTAAAGTGTTAGGTCATTTACCAAACATGCAGTTATTAAACGCTGTGATGGGTTAGCATGACTTTCTGGTAAGTTAATTGTAGGTATATAAGAAACCCATAAGAGGTTGAACTTTAATCTAACCACTTTGAGATGGTGCTATTTATATATTCTGTCGCAAGAAAGTAAAATTATTGTCTGAACTGTACTTGTTATGAACTAATATTGACTTGTTTATTTCAGTAAGTGAGCCAACTGCATTGAGTTCGTTGACAGTAAAATCAACAATTTGTGAAATAAAACTGCTGGCAATTAGCTTAATCACACGTCGAAGTCACTGGATACATTGTGCAGTCACCAATTCCCTGTGTGCTGTGCTGACTTAGAAGTCCTTCTTATGAACATTTCCACCATCGTGCAAAGAGAAAAGAATATGTTTTCAGGAACCAAATTTCTGTATAGACAACCCATTTAAACTATTAGTACAGGGCCAGCAGTCAAATGGGTTATTGGTACAGTCCAAATATTGTTAACGGTGTTAGTAATAGCAACAGAACTCTTTGTTGTGGCCCTGTTTGTGACTGTATTCGCAACTATACATGCAATGAATTTTCATGTATTTGTACAAACAAAAAATTCTTTGTTAACTGTTTTCCAGATATATTTTTGTAACACTACAAATAAATTAGAATAAATTTCACAATACCTTAGTTTGGAATATTTAAAACTTATGTTTGATTTCAACAAGCAAGATTTGGTGACTTCAAGATTACTATAAACAATTTGTAATGTTATACAAAATAATATGTTGTAAATATACAATATTTCAGCTGTAAAGTAACAAGAATAGGCCTATGCTTGACAACTAATTTCTGAAGAATTGCTTGTAACAAGTACAGAAAATTTTTACTGCCCGTATAAGGCAAACTGTTCTTGCTACAGAAGAGATTTCACCTTCAGAAGAAAAACTTCAGCGATATTTTGATTATTCCTGTAACAAACTAACAGAACATTCAGATACTATGTAGTACCGCAGGCTGGTTGCTGCTACCCATAGACCCAGTTACAGAACTGCTCTGTTGTCACCAGTGTGCTGATTTTCTTCAGTATGACTATGGTGACCGAACAGATAAATGTTGCGTTTCCTAGCTGGTGGTATGGAGCGCCGAGACACTTCGCCGTTCATTTAGGCACGACGCAAGGCTGTCCGGCGTAATGGGCGAGCGATCCGCGTGGGTGGAAGGAGAGGGCAGAGGGCGAAACCTCACTTAATTTGTGGCAACACCGCTCGATATCGCCTGAATAGTTGATAGTGCAAGTCGAAGGATCGATGGCGCCTCCGGGTATTATCGCAAGGTCGTCTCGAAGGGGAGCTATTCCCAGGAAGCCGCGAGCAACATGGAAAAGGCGTGGACGCGCGGTGCCCTCGTATGACGCCCTGTGTCCCTCCCGTCGACTCCGTGGCACAGAATATCCGAGCTTACAGAAGCAAAACCACCAAACGTGTCCTGTGCTCAAGCTGCACTCGCCAGCATACTGGTTGAACGTAAATCGCGAATTATTGTCTGAAAAATATCTCTCGAGCCAGAAAATATTACAAATTTGCCCTTCAACGTACATATTTATTTTTTATTTGGTGTATTGTAAAACGAGAAATTTTAGTCTGACAAGTAAAGGCTATTCACTATAAAGTTCACATTTGAAATCTACTTTACAACAAAAGTCACTATCCCTGCCTGCAGATATTTAAACTGGCGAACTGAGTGACATGCGGCCAGTAAAGTTGGTAACTGTGGATGAAAAGTCGTCAAATAAAAAGTGTCAGGTAACAATTTCTGATAATTTAACTTGTTTCTTTCACTTTCTGTTTTTTTAATGCATCGAAGTGTAAAAAATGTACAGATTTGTAAGACATTTTCTTTTGTAACAATTTCACAGTTGCACTAGACATACGCGTGAACAAAGTGACGGGGCCTATGGCAATGTTAATTTTGCATAAGACGGAAGAATACACAATGTCCATGCGAGTAGATCTTAAACAGGGCTTTCAAAAGCGCTCATTTTACCATGAACAGCCATAGTTATTGACAACTAACAGTAACTTACCCAACAAGCACAGAGTCCTGAAGAATACAGAGGTTAAACAGTCACTTATAACGTCAACTGCAGCCGCACACGTCAGGAAATTACGTCACTTGTTGGAACACCGTTCTCCAATTAGAGCCTGGGAAATCTACCCGCCAGACAGCAGCCCTGAGGCCAATCAGGCACAATGCCCATTCCTAGAGCTTCACGCAGCCAATCAGAGAATCACTACGCCCGCATCAAAGGAACCTACATGCCCTTCCGTCTCTATATAATCATCTATTCTGTAATCCCGTGCTAGTTGGTTAAGGGTAAAACTGGCTACTCACTGGAGCAGCAGTCACTGGACAAATATATGACTCTCGATTAAGACTGTGAATTATATCTAACCTTTAGGCCAACTGGGTTGGTATGATTATTTCATTCCCTATATACGACTAGTACTACACAACCCGACGTCAGGCTCAACACTCGTCGGATAATCAAATAGCAAATCAGCGATTGCATATCAGAAATTGCTGAAACATTTCACATCTGCTTACTTGCATTATAAGAATTTACGACGTTTTTTTTCTCTTCTTTTTTTACCGTGTTCTTAGTGCACACACTCAACTGAAGCCAAATATGGTTCGGTAGTAAATGGACTACTGACCTGTCAATTTGAACGTATTTATTGGAATTGGAAAAGGCTTACTAACATTCCTCGGTGTTATGCCTGAGTTCCTATAAGGGGACGGTTTAAAAACTAACTTATAACGTAACTTAAACTAACACCCATGCATTACCTAGGGTTCGAACCCAGAGCCTCCTGTACCCCAGACCGGTTGGCGCACCAAGCGACTGCGCCACGGGAGGTCGGTAATACCCCTCCCCCCTCCCCTCATTATTTTTTACTTGGAATATTTCCACTCGGATAACTCTACACAGTAATGTTTCCCACAGCGATAACAAGGACAATCCATGCACATACTTTCACCGAACTGAAGTAATCTCTATGTCTGAAGTTGCTAAGGATCCTTTCGATCACGAGTATACGAGTTTGAATCCCGAGTAAGTAATATAAGTTTAGTATGGTATGTAAGCCTAGCGAAATAAAGCTAAGGCATTAAAAACATGTACGGAAATTATTTTCAAGGAATAATGGTCTCGTTCGAAATTATTTACCTGCGTGCGTTATTGTAAGCGAAGCTGCTACTTTTGGAAGACAGAGCTGCAACACATTCCTTGAAGAAATTTTTTGATACGCAAACATTTGAATGTGTTACGATGAATGCATATCACCTTCGTACAATCTCTATTCAACACTGACGCAGTTTCACAGGTGAGGTGACCTCGTTATAGACTAGGACACTTGTTCGTGACTAACAACAGCAGTGTTGCCAGATGGAAAAATGGAATTCTGGTACTATGGGCCAGAAAATTCTGGTATTCTCCATAAAATTATGGTACTATAATAAAAAGGAAAGGGCTGTCCCCCATCTTCCGTTCTTATAATTACGTTATACTAATTTTATATAACATAAAATACTCTTGAGCAATTGTGGTAACAATTTATTTTTTGGTTAACAAAATAATTCAAACAATATTTTTACTACATCAGCAAATGTTTGCGACCAAAAAAAATCTTGTATGTATGTGTACCAAAATGAGAAAAATCTGGTACCTGGTACAAAAAGAGAGGATATTTGGTAAAAATACCAGAATTATGGTACGTCTGACAGCACTGGACAACAGTGTGGCCATCGCCTAACCTCTATCACCCAGACAATAGCGGCTTTTCTAGATGATCTCCCGTTTCCCCCTCGCCGTTCCTCTCTTTCATTCCTGCAATGCTCCATACTAACCTCGCTTTACCCTCATCGGCTCTCAATACCTCGATATTAAAAGCATTTCAAGTCTCTTCGCTTACTTCTCTAGGCTATATGGTTCCCATTTTAGGCTGTTGACGATCACCAAATACATTTTTAATACATTATTAGCATTTCTTAAATTAGGTTTTTTTTTAATTTCGTAATGTGCGTAAAAACAGGTAATATTATTTAATAAATAATACTAAAAGAATTTCGGCAATGTCTTCCTTAAAGTCGTAGGAATACCTTTGATAATTTTCTTTGAGTTGAGCTTAAAGATTCAGGCGGCTAAACAACAGGGTCTTGAGAGCTGATGAGGGTTAAATGAGGTGAGAATGAAACAGCGTCGAAATGCAAAGGCGGGGGAAACGGGATATCCCCGAGAAAAACTGACGACGAGGGGTATCGTCCGGCAAGATTCCTACTTGCGAAAATCCAGGAGTGCCCCGACCGGGCATTGAACACGGTTCGTCACGTCAGGGGTCGAGCAGGCTAACCACTCAGCCACCGCGTCGCCTTTTCTTTGAGATCCATCATTTGGCTTGTCTTCTATATAAAAGAAAATGATAGAAGGCTTTCCTACAAAATGAAGAATAATTTTATCCTAAATATAACTCTGTGTTGAAATTTAGCGTTGAAGATGTTTCCAGCAAAATTTAAATTTTAAGGATTCAAAAAAATTAATTAAAAATAATAAATTTAAAAAATATATGTTTCTAGTCATTACCCAAGAAACACGAAAAATACGGGCCAGAATCGGGATGATAAAAGCTAGCCGACAAATTTCGAAATCTGCATCTGCTGTATGGCGGCAAGATGTCAGGATGACGCCGAGCTTGCAACGGCATAATGTCCAGAAATAAGCATGAAAAAACCTTAACATTCGATTTAATATTTTAGAAATAGTTATTTTCTCTTTTTATATATTCATCTCATGTACCCAATCTCAATACATTAAATGATATGAAAATCTTCTGCTCGCCGAGTGCGGGATTCGAACCTAAGATCAATGAGTTGACAGTCTAGCATGCTAACCTATACACCACGGGATAAATTAAGGGTATCTTCCAGTAATTCAAGATTTATCATTGCACAAATTATTATAAGTGAATGTATAAATTCCATGACATTATAACAAATTATTTTAAAACCCTAATTATTTAAAACCTTCTTCTTCGTTTCTTCAGAGGCTTGCAAACAAAATAGTTTTTGTTAGTTTTTAATATGTCTGTCAGATGGTTGTTCAAATAAAAAAAAAAGTAAAAGTAAAAAATGCCATGGGCTACCACGTGACATATAAAATCATGAAAAAAATACATGCTAACGGTTTAAAACATGGTCTCAAAAAATACATAATGCCATTAACAGCTATTTATCATCTTGCCTATTCAAAAAACACTTTCCAAATGTTTGTCGGCAAAACATCATATTTTTATCTTTATTGTGATATAGAGCCATGTCTGGAAAACGATAGCCGGCCGGGATAAAAAAGATGACGGACAACTTAACGAAAAAATAAAGCTGCTATATCGTAATCGCGCCAGAATATAATTTTTGCTATTGGTGACATGTTGGCTGTGAGATATCACGCCGACATAATTCAGGCGGTATCCATCTATTATCCAAAAAAAATACAGTGGGCCTTTGTCTTTTATCTAACGGCAATCATGCTGTCTCAAAAAAGACGTCATGTTATTGTCAGAAGGCTATCTTCTGGCAATGATACGACAGTAGAGGTATGGGGCCGACAATTTGCCGACAGGTTGTGTTTGCTGGGTAGGCGTTTTCGAAAAATTATGTAAAATGTAAAAAACAAAAATGTTAAAACATTTAGACACATTTTAAATATTTGTGCGCCCTTAAAACAGGAGATCATCCTGTGGGTGACCTGCTGCGGGATACTTGCGAAGAAGACCACATTTTTGAACTGCTACGCACCGCCACAGAATGTATAAATACACAGAGAAGAAAAGGCAGCTCTCTGGCTACGCGGGACTCTGAGAACGGCCGTCGTGTCTCGACTGGCTACTGCATGCTGTGATAGTCCCCCTAGCATGCAGTAGCCAATCAGACGCAAGGGATGTTCCTAGAACTTCGCGCACCCTATCAGAGAATCAAGGGCGCCACCACGCCATTTCATCTCTCTGTACTTACACTGAGAGAAAACAGAACAAAATATTTCTATGTATAGGATCAAATATATATTTATTTCCCTAACATAATATATTGCTGAGCAAACAAAATTTGAAAAGCAACAAAATTACTTTTGTTCGTCTAACAAAATACATGTTTGAATAAACAAATTCTCTGTGTTGGGAAAAAAAAAAAAAAAAAAAAAAAAAAAAAAAAAACTGTCAATTAAATATTTTGTTGAATCAAGTGTATATATTAGTTTGGCCACTCATGTGTCTGCCTTCGTTATAGCTCGAGAGTTTGTTTGGTGACAGTTAGGATAGTAACCGTGTTTGTTAGTGCATTTATTGATGCTTAACAATCGTATAAACACATTAATAAAACAATGTAACAAGAAACTGACATGCAGAGCTGTAAGACTTGAAATATTTGTTTCCACACGTTGCCCAATATTTGCAGTATATAACTTTAAAAGCTTTCCGGTGTTGTCAGTTGTCACATTAGGTGAGATTTCTATGGCGTAGCGCTCGGGCGCAAGTGAGCTAAGTTCGAAACTCGGTCGAACTATCAGATTTTTTTTATATCGGCCCAAACTGTTTAATGTACGTGTAGCCAAACAGATTTGTAGATATACGAACCAAATCTTACAGTTTGGGGCAACCAAATGAGAACAAGAAAATAATTTGGTTCCAGCAACAAAATATTTCATTGCCCTTATAAAAACAAATAATTTGGTTCCACCAAACAAATCTTGTTTGATTCAACAAAACCTTTTTGAGTATACCTACTCTTTGGCTGGAGTTGTGCGGTATAAGCGAATAGTTACGATATTGTGAACACGCCTTAATACGACGGTCTGCCTGAACACGCCATCACTCATGAGCAGTAATCAGGACATCGGGACTCGCATTACCCAAACCCCGGCGAAATGCACTCTACCAGCCAGGGAATCAGGCCACGTGGCGTGATGCGACACCGATATGAGGGCAATGCAGAACGGCAACAGGAGTCTTTCTCCACGCGACGCCGGCCGAGAGAGAAGTCACAAGACTAGGGATGTTGCGATGCTACTCATGTGATACTGGTGTTGATACTTTCCTTTTGATGCCGGGTATTTTGTAGTCGATACTTTTATTTCGATACTCTACCAGTATCATATAAGCAAATGATTCGATACCAATACTTTTTTTTTTTAGGAATTACTTTTAGCTGTTAATTTTGATCCCGTTCAATAGAAATGCCCCCAAAAATATTAAGATGAGTTTTCCTCCATAAAATAATAAATTGAATAGTGGTACAAATCAGTATTTTACTTGTCCTTTAATTAGAACAATGCCCGAATATAACTAATACTAATAAGTGCTGCGCTCTGTATTTTTCAAAGCAAACAACAGATACGAGAAAAAAATACAAATTCTGTAGAAACCTCGAAATGAGAGAACGATGAAAATATTGGATAATTATAAATATAATTAAATATGTATAATTATACAAAAAAAATTATGAAAAATTTAAAGCTGACGACTTAAATTAAATTTAAAAATTTTACTTGGATGGTCATAATACCAGTATCGATACTTTTCTTGCCATATTGGTATCGAAATAAGTATCGATACCATGCTTTCGATTCCTATTTCGATCCCATTATCGATACTTTCATGGTATCGCAACACCCCTACACAAGAAGCCTGCTGTGCCGACCGCCGTACTTAAGCACACTATGGTAAGGGAGCAGTCAGTTGTATGTAACCTACATATTTTGGGCATTACGTCGTTAATGAATGTGCAGGGGACAAGGGGTGATGCCGATAGCGAGTTATGACGCCGCGGACCGTGTCAGGAAGCCCTGCTCGCGGTTCGCCCATCTCGAAATGGTCTGTCACGTCGCCCTGAGTCACGGAGTTCGCTGACCTCGCCCCGGCATTATCATGCCGGAATATTCCATCGTCGCCGTCGTGCGCCGGGGCTGGGAGTTCACCGGGCGGCCGCCCTGCCCAGGGGTAGCCTCCTACCAAGCAACCCTATGTTCAGGAAGGGCACAGTACATTAACTGTTATTTCCAACTTGTCTGAAGCCCTGCTGAAGTTCCAATTCCAGGGTAATCTTCCTCCTCGTGCATGCAAGCAAAGCTTAACTAAGTCTAGAAAATTACACCAAAGAGACAAAGCACAGCATTCCTGCCCACTCAATTCAATATAATTTTGCATTAGAACAATTTATTACTAAAGGCTGCTCACGATAAAGTGAGCACTGTGTGACAAGCGCACGACAAAGCTGGTGACGATGGATAGAAAGTAGTTCCATATCTTAACGTCGATTAAAAAGTGTTAGGTGACCATATGTGATAACTTAAATTATTTCTTTCGTTTTCTGTTCTATTAATGTAACGAAGTATAAAAATGAGCATGTTTGTGGAATATTTACTTTTCTTATAATTTTACGGTTCCACTGGACCAAGCATGGATAAAGTGATGAGGCCCTTGCCAGCGTTAAATTTACATAAAGCGGAAGAACACTCAACGTGTATACAAGAAGAACTTAAGCAGGGCTTTCAAAAGTGCTCACTTTACCGTGAACAACCTATAGGTATTACCAAGAGACATATTTTCACCCCGGTTTTATTCATATAAATTACAAATGAAATATTATAATTTACAGATAAAAATACAGGTCAAACTTTAACTCATCAAAAAATAAGATGCATGTATGTTAACTATGTATACAATCCTGTTATAAATTATATATTTCGGAAACAACGAAACTATATGGGGTGATTTTTTAAAGGCTTGAATCAAATAGTGCGAAGAAACCGCGAATAGACTATATAGTTTTTTTTTGTAGCGGACTGACCTCCAACATGATAACACTTTAAAAATGGCATACTTAAGCACCAGGCCCAAGCCAGCTCGTATTGCTGGAAATCTGGGAATTTCAGAAATTAATTGGGTGGAAGGTTACACTTCTATAGTCTATTCGGGGTTTCTCCACACATTTGAATGAAAAACTGGCGTGCTTGGTTATTTCCATAAATATGTCAAGCATCATAATCATTTTATTCTTCTGTCAATGTAAATTGGACATTTACTAATATTGTACCTAAAAATTATAATATTTATTTTATATTTCATACGAATAACAACAGGGAGAAAGTGGGCATGTTGGTAATGCCTAGTAAGAAATGGTTCTTATATAAAAGTGTATTAAAGTTAATGCTCACGAATTTGCAATTTTCTAGACTTAGTTAAGCTTTGTTTACATAAAGCGGAGGAATAGCTTGTAAGCATAACTTGAGCAGGGTTTCAGAAATGTTGGGCGTGACAGTGTAAGAACTAGCACCTATGCTATACGTAGAGTAACGCACAAGCTAGATTTCAATACACTACGGGCATACCAACAGTTTTTTTTTTTTTTTTTTCGCTTATTGATAGAGTCACGAGTATTTCGCGAATTCATTCGGAGGCTAGGTACACTCCAAACACTTTTGTTTTCTCCTACTGCTGTGATTGGACGACAGTTGTTTAGACACGCCCAGTTTAACTGTGAGCCAGTAGTAAGCAGGAAGCAGTAGTGTGAGTGAGTGTTTAACATCCCTGTACAGAGGCCTCACTTGATCACAGCAACCAATAAGCAAACGATAATGTACCAGTGTATAGAGAGCTGTCCAGCATCGCTTGCTGCTAACTCAACCCGCGAAATACTCGGGGCTCTACTTATTGTTGGTGTGTCTTTGCTAGAAAACATTTTCGTACTTGACTAGCCAATCAGAATTAAGCAACTCCGATATTGTTGCTTGTTTTGGTATTTTCGTTCAGTCTATAAGAGTACTCGCAATTTTCAGGGTATTAAAGCCTTGCTTATGGTGTACTTGTATGAACGTTGTGTGTTCTTCCACCTTATGTAAAATTAACATATCTGTGATCATCATCATTTTATTCATACGTCAGTAAAGTAAAACTGTGAAATTATTAGTAAAGTAAATATTTTGCAAATCTGCTAATATTTACACTTCGATGCATTAAAAGCACCATAAAGGAAAATAAATATTTTAGTTACCACAAATGTTTACTAATACTTTTTATCCGACGTTAAGATCTGGAACTACTTTCCTTCCATCAGTGCGCCCGTGAAAATATATGCAGGTAGGGGCAGTGACTTTTTTCGAAAGGTTCGTTTCAAAAGGGCTCAATTTATCGTAATCAGAGGGCTACTTGCAGCGATTTTTGCTGAATTCTACACTTTTCAAAAACCACATATATATTTCAATAACCAAATTAATAAGTGGACAACAAAATAACGACTTTCACTTCTGCCCTGAAAAAAGACTTAAAGGCTGTTCACGATAAAGTGAGCACTTTTGAAATCAACCTTAGATAAATGCCATTGTCCCTGCCCTGCATATATTTATACGGGCACACTGAGTGACATGCGCCCAGTGAGTTAGTAACGATGGAAAGAAAGTAGTTCCACAAATAAACTTCAAATAAAAAGTGTTAGGTAACTATTTGTGATAACTTAAAATATTTATTTCGCTTTCTGTTTTCTTCTGTAAAAATGAGCAGATTTCTAGCACATTTACTTTTCTAATGATTCCACTGTTTCACTTGACCGAAGCATGAATAAAGTGATGATATTCATGGCAATGTTGATTTTACACAACGTGTATACAAGTAGATACTAAGCCGGGCTTTCGAAAGTGATCATTTTACCGTAAATATACTATAAATTTGAAATACCCCACACAGTCATTTAAAAGTTAGAATTTGCACAACTGATTACAATGAGACCCATTTGACAACTATGGAGCCCTGCAACTGAACATACAACATGCAGAACACATTTAATAGTAATACACACACTACCGAAATCGTCACAGAAGAACGATTTATGTTGCATACGAAAATATGTACAATACCTACATTTTGTACTGCAAAGCGGAACAGCTAATGTCATTACAGACTTGCAAAATTTCATGTTATTATTTAGTGACATGTTATTATTTAAGCACGCTTACGTCTGCAATACTTATGTCACTGAACTATTCTTAATTTGGAACGCCTTAAGCAACACTGCGCCAGTGAATATAATAACACATTTAAGTTAATTTTTGTAAGTCTGCATGTTTAAATGTAGTAAATTCTCTGTACAATTCTACGTCGTTAGGGGGATCTGGACGAAATTTGTCTAAATGGGCTTCGGTCCCCCTTTGTGCTCGAAACCCCCGAAAACCCTCAAACGGGCCCTGTATTAAAATTCTACGTCGTTTGTCGGATTTGGACCATATGTGGCAGCGATGCTCTTCAGCATCCAAAGTAAAGTACAGCCCAGGCCAAAACTGTCTCCGTTTCTCCATTAAGCCGAAAAACCAAAACGGGGTCGTGTATCTCACATTGCCCTCTTATATCCGTGTGATGCTGGGTTGTTCTACTAGCACTCCAGAACCGTGCGAGCGAATCACGTGCCATTCAATTAGAAAGGAAACAGCTTTACTCCTAGACAGCAGCCAATGAACAAATGACGTCGGCTCAAGAATATATAGAATTTTGCAGTGTTTATTGATGCCAAATAATAAGATAAATTTTACAAGTTGCTAAACTATCGTTTTACAAAATGTGTTATTTTGCTTGACCACATCAAACAATGCACCTACAATGCTGCAGAAATCTTCCTCTGCCAATATCTACGTATCATAGCGGTAATGCATGATTGATAATGATAACTGATTCTCTAACGCGCATAGGAACGTGAAACCAATGTTGCTGAAAGTGCGAAGTAACAGCGACTTAATTGGCTAGTTGAGATGAGTGATTTAAAAGCCATGTAACTACATAATAATTAGTGTCCACGGAAGGTAAGCAGAGAAGAAAGAACACTAAGGCTTTGTAAAAAAGGAGTACTCCAATAATACCATCCGTTAAACGGCAACGTCTGCCACGTTTCCCGCATGCGAAGCATCACCTTGGAGGAACGTCTGTACCACACAGAAAATAGAGACGAAATGGCGCAGCGGAATCTTTTATGTGGCCGTACCCATTCTTCGAATGGCTGCGCGAGCCTCTGAGATCAGGCCTTGTGTCTCACTGGCTATTGCATTCTGCGAACCGGAGTTTCAACATTCTGCTGGCCAGTGATGTAATTTTGGCTCTAAAGTCCTCGATGTTAAGAGCTGTCCAAATCTTTTCACTTCTTCACTTCATAACTCTCTTAGCCTTCATGGCTTCCGGGTCTTCTCCAAATTTAACAAAATTCTATTTCCGTTATAATTTTAAAACATTAAAACAATAAAATGCTGTATTAAAATTGAAACTTACACATTATTTTAAAATTCCAAACATAAAATTAATTAAAATAGTTATCAATCATGTCGTTTGGGAATCCCCGCGTGTGAGAGAGGTGAGTATTTGCCTGTAATCCCAATTTTCCGCGGGGAGCCACGAGGAGGCTGCAACTCCGACCTTATCACCCTCCCGCAATACCATTCTGTGTATGTGACAGTAGCTTCCGCCACGTTCTCATAATGCTTGTGTTATCGCGGTACGGTATCCGAAATGAACACTTCTCTCGTATACGTGGAATTGCCAGCTGTCCGGGGTTATATTGCTATTGAAATTGTCGCGTTAGATTCCCCACTCGCGAGAAACGAACATTGGCGGTTCTATTTGCTGCCTGACGTGTTAGCCAGCCCCAGTGGCTCCAATCTCAAGTTATGTCGGATGGCTGGTGCAGACGACCAAGAGTGCTTGATTGTCCCTTTCAGACGAACTTATCAAGGCTCTTCAAGAAAAAGTTAGCACTTTTGAAATCAACCTTAGAAAAAAGTCGCTGCTCCTACCTGCATATATTATAACGGCCACCCTGTGACATGCACCCTGAAAAGTTGGTTACGATGAATGGGAAGTAGTTCCGTTTCTTAAGTCGAATAAAAAGTGTTATGTAACCATTTGTGATGATTTATATTATTTCATTCGCTTCCTCTTTTCTTTAATGCGTGAAAGTGTAACAATGAGAAAATTTGTTACACGTTTACTTTTCAAAAAATTTCACAGTTTCACTTGCCCGACGCATGAATAAGGTGATGAGGCCCATGACAATGTCAATCTTACATAAGGCGGAAGAATACACAACGTGCATACATGTAGATCTTAGTAGGCGTTTTAAAAGTGCTCATTTTACCGCGAATAGCCTATACAGTAGTTGCAAGTACATACTGCAAACTAGAATAAAGTGTACTGTATTTCAGCAGACGCAACACTTGATATGTTATCACAGACAAAGAGCCTTAGGCTTTGTGTAAGTCTGTATAGGATTATGAGCCGTCTATAAAACAAAGGTGCGGCTTATGAGTCAGCAAACCACACGAAATATCATTGAGAATTAAGAGAAATACACAGTAAAATATTCTCCGTAAAATCGGCGTTTTTCGTATATCCATAACTCAGTAAATACGTAAATGTTCTGGGTATGTAACTTTTCCTCTAGAAAAATTTTAAAGATAAAACTTTCCAGCTGTCTCTGTTTATCTTTATCCTATATTATATACTTACTGCGCAGTTCCCTTAAGGGAAGGGATGGATGTGCACTGTAGATTCTGCAGTTCAATTATTCTGCTTAAAGGCTGTTCACGACAAAGTGAGCTCTTGTGAAATGAACCTTTGAAAAAAGTCACTGCCCCTTCATGCATATATTTTAATGGGCGCACTGAGTGACATTCACTCAGTAAGGTTGGTAACGATGGATAGAAAGTAGTTCCATATCTTAACGTCGAATCTGTTAGGTAACCATTAGTGATAACTTAAAATTATTTATTTGGCTTTCTGTTTTTATTACTTCATCAAAATGTAAAAATGAGCAGATTTGTAAAATATATACTTTCTTAATAATTTCACAGTTTCAGTTAATCGACGCGTGAATAAAGTGATGAGGTCCATGGCAATGTAAATTTTACATAGGACGGAGGAATACACGACGTGTTTACAAGTAGATTTTTAGCAGGGCTTTTAAAGTGCTCATTATTGGTGCACAGCCTGTAGGAATGCATATCACCGCCTGAGGCTTGGGGGGGGGGGGGGCATCGCAATACTTCCTTACTTCCACACGCGACCTTGAGACATTTAAAATTTTCTACTATGGACTCCCTTCAAGACAATCTTCACGGAGTACAGTGCCGGCCTAAAATAACCCCCAGTGCTTTATATACACATTCTGTTCACCGGACCTGATGGGTTGACACCTTCTCTGGCAAATACAACTCTCCCTCCACGTCTCAAAATTCACTTGAACACATAGGGCGAGGTCGCTTAGTGGGTGGTAACACACTGGACTTCTACTCGGAAGGGACCTGGTTGTATACCCGGTCCGGAAATTATGATTTCTCTTTCTACACCGGTTTCCGAAACCACTCCTACTAAATGTCGGAATGGTTCCTTTCCGAATCCATCCCGTCTCTTGATCGGCTGAACTACTAGCTCGAGCGCTAATAACCCAGTTGTTGACGAGATGTAAATCCACACATAAATGGCAAATTGAAGTTACTATAACTATTATAAAAGGCCTCGCGAAGTACCTAAATATATTTTGAAAGGGCTAAGTTAGCAGTGTTTAACCGGTGGAGTGAATATGGGGTACAGCGATCTGGCTGGCTGTGCACATTCAAACTCTGCGTGCCAACATTGAACTGCTTTGTTAGTATCATGACTATAAGCTGTTCACGGTAAAATAAGCACTTTTGAAACCCCTGCTTAAGATCCGCTTCTATACACGCTGTGTATTCAAATTCAACATTACCAATTTTACTGGGCGAATATCACTCAGTACGGCCATTAAAATATATGCATGCAGGGGCTGTGACTTGTTTTTCTAAGGTTTATTTCTAAAGTGCTCACTTTATCGTGAACAGCAATTATCATAGACGACGTGGATAGGTTAGAACACCGATTATGTAAAGAAGTGCCTTGATATGTTTGCATACGGACAGTGACGAATTTTTTACGAAATTAAAGTAGAGTAAAATTTGCAAAGGTATTTTATATCTACAAAAGGATTTGTCTTTTGAAAATTAAGGTATATACGTCTAAGTGGTCTTCCCTTGACCAGCAAAGGAGGACAAAGTAACGATATGATAGCAGGCAGCGACAACGAAGGAATGTCTGTCGAAAAGTCAGGCGAGCGATAATCCAAGAAGTACGCTTCTTGTTTCAAGAGCGTCCGCCCTCATTCTTGCGCATGCGGTCGTTATAAGACTTTCGCAACTCGCACGTTTCTGATCTTAAGCAGATTGAAATTCTGCGTTCATTTGAAGAATGTTCTGGTTTTTATCGTCCTTGCCTCTCTCAGCGTAACTCTGGGTGTTTGAGAATATTCCAAGATCTTGGCTGCTGATACTATAAAAGCTCCCCGGGCCGCTGAGCCAGAGTATATGAGAGTCAGGAGTTTGGGCGATTGTGCGACGTTAAGCGATAGACGACGAGCCAGAAGAGTAACGAGTGGCACCACAAGTGACCAGCGATAGGTAGAGACCTGAAGAATTCGCAGATTCATTTTGGGACAAGCTAGAATTCAAAGTATGTGCCTTTTTTCATAGCTGTAGCCATTGGTCCACACGGTGTTTGACACCTCCGGGAGAACGGTGCCCAATTGTCGCCTTCCACTGTGACAGCAGACAGCCAATGTGTAGTTGAAATCGTCATATTTGTACATAGGTCTGTAGAGTCTAACCTGCAGGTCATTGAACTCGCGAATTTTTCAGGTCTCTAGCGAGAGGAAAATCTGCGACTGCGAGCATCGGTGAAGCGAAGAATGTGATTGGCAGGCTGGACTGTTGGACTGAATGCACGAGTGAAAGACATTTCAAATGACGGCATCAGACAGACTGAAAACATGACGTGTTAATGACGAGGGTGACTTAATTGACTACAAATAGGGACAGGTGTTTGTCGCGAAAATATTTATGGCCGTGCTAGACTTCAATATCCTACGCCCACAGCCACGTTATTGGCCGCGTGTCTATGTAAGAAGACATGTTATTGTTTGCCTGGGCCAATCGTAATAAAGTACTCCGATACTGAACGTCCATGATCCGCGGACAGACTTTTGAAGCATGTGGCATTTAAAATGATCTAACCACGAAAGTGCATATGAACAAAAGTGTTTTGTAGGACAACTGGTCTTCAAATAATTTCGCGAAAAACGCCTGTCCCATATCCAAACAGAAACATTGAAAAGAGTTGAGATATACATTAAACACTGTGTTCATTGAGGAATAAAAAGAGTAATAGGTAAGATAGATAGTACAATACCGTAAATAATATCTGCGTGAGTAAATTAAAATCAAATTTAGATCTTTTGTTTTTATTATGACCTCCATCCCTCACGAAATCACATACGCCCCTCAAGCTCCCTGTAACAATACAAACACGTTCATCACTTTGACCATGTGACTTTGACAGTAATGTTGTTTAGGATGTTTCAATGTTGGGCACATGCGCAGAAGACATAGAGTCAGTCTACCTAGTCGTTAGTGAATTCTCAATACGCAGGAATTGGACTATTAAGCAAGAGGGCCTAGACTATAGCCAGCAAGAAAAAGTTTCTAGTAAGTGGAGTCCCCCACGCGTGGGAGATTACTCATTGTTAAATATTTCTCAGTGTCATAAAGAGCCGTTACTAATATCGTCCATTCACGGTTACTTCCAACTTTTCTAAAGCCCTGCGAAAAGTTCTTCTTTCGGGCTGTTCTTTCGCGCCATGCAAACAAAGTTTAGCTAAGCCTAGGAACTACACCAAAGGAACAAAGCGCCGTGTTCGTGCGCACTCACTTTAATAATATTTTGCATGAGAACTATTTCTTATCAGGAATTAGAAACACGCCTATTTTATCTGTGTTTTATTCGTATTAATTACAAATGAAATATTGTAATTTATACATAAAATATACAAAAGTTCAATTTAAACATAAATATTATTATTTTATATTAAGGCAAATATGAAACGCTTGCGATAAATGAGGTAGACCTCTGGCGTGTGTGTCCACTAAAATTAAGATAATCTTTCTCCTTTTTCCGGTGCTGGAATTAATTTGACAATTTTTCATCCATCTACCCTTGGAAAATTTGAAAGTTAAGACATGTCCAACTACACAACAAATTATACCAGTCTTCTTTTTAAAGCCATTTGCCACATCTCCTGATCATTTTACTGTCACGGCGCAGGTTATTGGGGGAAAATAAAATGAAGATAATACGTGATATTTTTCACAAAAATTGTATTTAAAAGTCGAGAAATTTCACAGTTCCGTTGAATACACGTAATTTTGACTAATATACAATTCGTTTCTCGTTTAATCAAAGTCTCCTCTACAACAGAAGGAAACTTGCATTTACATATTTTAATAACGAAAGTTTCAGGGTCGACAACTAAAGTCCAGCTAATTTGCATTCTAGAGCCATCCATTGAAATAAATTGAACTTTTTTCTTTGACTGTCTTTTCCAGCTGTCTGGCTTTGAAAGCCCATTTTCACAGTATTCTTTTTGTATTTCTCCCCCACGTCAGTTCATAAGCATTCCATCAGCCCTCTTTTTAAATAAACTGTTCGGCTTCCTTATCCAAGCCAATAACGTCGTGATAAAATGTTTTCAAATGCGAAAATCTTTGATTAATCATTTATATAATTCGCTTCGTTGGTAGTAAGTCGTGCGTACTTGAATTTTAAAAAAGCTATTGTAAACCTGAAACTGTTGCGATTACGTGATAAGAAATTAAGAATTTCCCAATTTTTTTTATCTTGAAGTTCCCTTTCCTAAAAAAACCTTTTTAGACAAATGCGCTCTCTACAACTTGTGCTTCTGTATTCTGTACTTGTAGTACATTCCAATTTAGCTATGTTAAATACATTGCAAAAATCACTACAAGTATTTCCTTTCACCTGTATATAAATACAAAACACTCCCTTTGGTAGAGTACGACTAGAGCTGCGAATATATTCCTGCTGTCTACAAATTTTATTTAAGCTTCCTATAGCTATACTTGGTCCCATGTGAAATATATATATAATACACACACACATACACGCCAGCGCTATCCGAATACCTAGTATACAGTGCACAGGATCTCTATCTATCCTTGGCAAGTATACGAAGATGCTTACTAGCACGGTTCACTCTGGTCGTCGTATTTATTTCGTTCGTTGTGACGCTTTTGTAACGTTTAGAGAACTGAAAAATTTGAGAATAATGTTTTTAAGGTAACATAGTGCAGCGAGTATAGTATGAATAAATTAATTACGTATGTCAGGAAAAATGTATATTAGGTTATGGTGGAGAGTTCCCTGCCATCTTGTATTTAGGTACATGCCTTCCATAATTTGATTTCCCGATTCAGTAATTAAAAACCAAGATTTTCAAACAGAAAGGACAATCTCAACAGTTACTATGAAATCAAACTTAATTTACTTCCAATAATCGTGTCACACCTATAACCGTAATCAAAGATTCCCCCACAATTTAATAAGCTTTTTTCCCATTTGGGAAAATGCGGATATATCTGAAACCGCACAAAAAAAAATGTAAAGTTGACATCTATGTCGTATGAGGGTTTGATTTGATTTCACTGTCCGGTCATAATGTTTGATTACGAAGATCTGTAGAAAAAATATCCAAAATGGATGGGGTCTATCTGTCTTAAGTGAGCACAGTGTTACGCCGGCGTGAAGGCGCCTATAATTTGCATCGTCACCTGAACACGCCCACTCACATTCAGTAGAGTCCAGGACAGCGGTTGTGACAAGCGGGGCGTGAATTGCCAAATTACTGTCAGCAGGAACTATCTCATATCGCTCCCCCCCCCCCCCCCCGGTGCATTTAAATTGCATTGTAATGTTCATTAATTCAGTAATAACCAGACTCTCAACCTAGAAAGTTTTACAGTTAATCATCCTTGCTACAGCCCCTATCATCAAGCTCAACCATAAGGCCCCTAGCGCATTTCATGTATGATATGACCAAAGGTCATTTTATAACAATATGTGTATGGTTGACAAATACCTACTTAATATTAGGATAGTGTCTTAGGACATATTTGTTGAATGGTTAGATGACTGGTTTTTAACAGTTCCTTAGCTGCCAGCCTATGTATCACAAACATCCAGTTAGACCCACCTAATGGGGAAAGAGCTTCTCACACAGTGAAGAAGTCAACATTAAACAAAGAAATCAATGTGTGTTAATAGGGTGCAGAAACTTTTCGTAACGCTGATAATTGAAGACAATGGAAAATACAGAAAATATTTTGTGCCAATACATATTTAAAGAATGAATTATGTATTATTATTTTCTTCTTCTTAACGGTTTGCAAACCAATCACAAACGTTTAATATTAACATTTCAGAATTCCCGTCAGGCCCATAAATCTGAATGGAAAGTCCATTCATACGAATGGTAATAACTAAGTGAACATTTCTGACGTACAGTGTTTTGAAGTCTTAGGAAAGAGCCAACGGTCCCGGCGATAAGCCGTGTTACATTTCAGCTTTTCCAAATTACGTTTAACTCGTTGGGCACCATTCTCAATTAAATAAGTTATGCAAAATTTCTCAGCTTCAAAATATTTTCTTTTTAAACTTGATTTTCTTCTCCAGCAAATTCAACCAATTATTCGTCAATCTTCTCTAATACAATAATATTCAATAGTTATTACACGTTTTCCTTTTTATTTAACTATCAATTCATTTTTCAAAACATATTGTGTCAATATTATTATATTTTAAATCATTAAAATGTTCATATTCTAAGACACACGTCCATCGTTGGAAGTGGCCAGAGGACATCTAAAGAAAAAAAAAAGTCTCCTGTTCTCCGATTGGCTCTCGTCTAACCATGACACATCTCTCCGCCAATCAACAATGGCGAGACGAGAGACAACCAGGATAATTTTGTTTAGTACTTTTGTTTAGTAATCATTTAATGCCGACTACCCTCTAGGAAAGAAACGAAATATAAAAAACAAATTATTAATACTGAATACTGTCTAGAAACATGAAAGATACATACACATGTAATAAAAATTAATTTGGAAATGGTATCAAATAAAACACAAGCAAGTACTCTGTAATCGTATATATTGAAAATGTCTATGACTAACGGTAAACATAAATCCGAAAATTTGTAATTGTTACAACCATCATTGCTACCGATAATATGTTCTGTAAAAATTCGTTATTATTTAAATAATGCTCTCGAAGTTGATTGGTAGTAAGTGCTTTGTTTTAGATGTACTACGTATCGTAATTACGTGAGAAATATTTAACGAGGCCATCAAGCAGTGGCGAATTGTGTACTGTTGCAAGGCACGCTCGCCGACTATTCTGCACTGCATATGTTCTAAAGGGACACATGGACTGCCACATTTCCAGTCAAGTTGACAGCGGTCTAGGGAAATTAATTCCTGGTCTTAACGTCGCACTGACTTCGTGGTGTTCAGATACATTAACAATTAATTTAACTTTTTTCTGCTTGCTTAATGCACACAAGAACAAGAATTAGCACGTTGGTTATACAAGTACACTCAATATCCGAATCAGTCATAGCAGCCAATCACTCTAATGAACATGGAATCATTGTCACGGCGTGGTATTCAGTCATGTCAGGAGATACGACATAACGTGTGCTTGTATTTTTTTTTTTTTTTCATCCTTGAGTTAGAGACTTTGATATTTCGTACACCGTAAATTACGGAAAAGTATTTCTGCATATATTAAAATATATTGTATAATTAATATATAATTGAGTTGGTGTGTGGGATCGTACAACATAAAGTACATCATGCATTCGCAAGGTGACCTCTATACTCAGATTAGGCTAATAATAATATAATAATAGGTAATAATAAAAATAATAATTAAACGTATTTATGTTTTGTGGCGAAGTTAAGGTAATATCGCCTTCTCTTACACTTAACCACTTTGCATAATAAAACACAACACTTATTTTTTTAAAAAGAAAAATAAATAAAACAATGACACAAAACTTAATGTCTACTATAAACTTAGAAAGAAGCTTATATGAAATATATAAAAGCAACTTACATAAAATAAAATAAACCTTAATAGTGAACTTACATGATTACTCTTAACTCATACACGCATGTACAAAACCATATACTCGCCTCACATATATCCATATACATATAATTGTACTATTTATAGAAATAAACTACAAGATTACATTGACCAGCAAGATTTCTAAAACGGAAATTTATTTTAAGGATTACTGAAGGAATGATAATCACACCAAAAAATATTTAAACACGGGGAAAAGACAAAAAAATTATATAAGACATTAAAAATTATAATATAAGAAGTCTAGAATTATCAGTTACCTAAAAATATACTAAAAAAGGATATTAATACACCTATCATGTGAGCATACTTAAAGCTGCGCCATAAATTCAATGCCACACAAATAGCGATTGCTTCGCCATGTAAAATTATTTCATCTCCTCAAATTAACGAGTTTTCATTAAAACATTTGCAATTGCAAACGAACAACAATCGTTTTGCCACGTATAATTATTACATTATTCTGCAATAAATGTGTATTGTGCATTTTAACATCTGCAAAGTTTAATCCATAATGTGTTCATCGGTGTCTGCTATTTAACACAACCACGAAACGAACTTCAAATCGGTGAAATTTAGCGACCGTATTAATCAGTAAGTTGCTACTGATTTCAATTGGCGACTTTTGTCATTGGTTCTCGCTGATTTGGATCTACTTCCTCTATTTCAGGTTTAGAATGCACGTCCTTAACTATTACGCAGGCATGCTTGATCTGATTATAGCCAACGTAATCGGTTTCGCAGCAAGATTACTTTTACATACGGTTGAATGGCACAAAATGGGCAGGAAATCAGATTCTGAACGTGTCTTCAGAACTGCTCGGTTAAACATGGATAGCTTAGAAGCGTCTTCAAAAATCTCTCTCAACTCAATTCAAATATATGCTCTTCTTCGCTGTAATGGTATTTGAGATATAGCATGACGAGTACTGCCCGATGTAAATGCCGCCTTTGGAGCGGAACCGGTTAGCAGACACGCTTGCGCGTATAATTTAAGCAACTGGCGAGGATGGGTTTTGCAGCCTTGGCAGCGAAACAAAACAAACCGTTGCGAAATTGACGGAAGTTGGTGTGCAAAAAATTAACATAATTCCCGGCTCGGTTAAAACGCGGTTCACTGGCGCATACATGCACATTAAACAATAAACACTTCATTCGCATATGCCGAAGCGGAAAATATGATTTGTCAGTCTTGGAAATGAAGGGTCGAAGTTACAGCCCGCCGTATACTAAGTTTATTAATGCTAAAGAACAGGTCTGTTCGTGGCTGTGGGATCACGAATGCAGTTTTACTCCTTGAGCAGCCAATTAATTTTAGGGTTTGATCGTTTCTTGCTAACGAGAATTTTTATTTCCCGTCAGAATGGTTTCTTTGCAGTCATGACATTTCAGAACTGGATAGCCTCACACAAAGCAATCCTAGCTGACGATTTGAAATGCCTGTGGGCCGACTATTAAAGAGACTGTTTCATAACTGGCTGGAGTGCCGTACATTTTTCAAAACGTCCCGCCAGTTTCCCTCGCTGTGTTAATTAACATGCTGCAGTATTGAATATCCAACCAGTAACCTTTGGTACGTGAGAAACAGACATGTATATACCACAAGATAAATAATTACCGATGAGGTGTAGTTAGTATCAACGTTTACTCTTTCGTTCCGACCGGTATGGCGAGTTGCTTTAACCTTTCTTTGCTAAGAGTGGTATGGCGAGGGTTGCTCTAACCTTTCTTTGCTAAGAGTGGTATGGCGAGGGTTGCTCTAACATTTCTTTGCTAAGAGTGGTATGACGAGGGTTGCTCTAACGTTTCTTTGCTAGATACCGGCGTAGTTTAATCAGTGGTATTTCATCGCGTGTAATAAAACACCTATGTTACAGATGCAATTTGCACAGTGCCCCGTCACGACGGAGCGATGAGGAGCTAGAAATGTGTGTAGGTGTCGCCCGTATCGCTCCGTGCCTTCTTGACATTGGAAACGGCGGGGTCCAACCCACTCGTATGGGAGTGGGCGAGGGCAACGTCTGGTTGTAGAGAATATAGCGCCCTTGGCGCTTTAAAAAACGCCCTTTCAAAAATTTTGTTTTCAAACAAATATCAGTATTTACACAAAAATTGTTTCCTATTCACATATTTCACACACAATTCTTACCACACCAGTATAAACATAACTAAGGGCTGTTCGCGATAAACGGAGCACTTTTGAGAACCCTGCTGAAGGTCTATTTGCACGTTGTGAATTCTTCCACCTTACCTAAAATTGACATTGTCACGGTCCACATCATACTGTTACGTGCTGCAGCCGGCGCCGACTCCTAATTGTAACATTGGTGTCAGAAGAGAGATGGAGGCATTTTATAAAAATAAAATAATTTTAATTAGTATTAAAGTAAGTTATCAACTTGTAAGAGAAATTTGTAAGTGCTAATCAGAAAAAATTTCGGCAGACATGGAAGCACTTCGTGCCTTGATCGAAGAACTGAGTAGCCAAATAAGAGGTGTCAGAGAATCTGTAAATAGTCAAATTGGTAGTGCAAATAGTCAAATTAGTGGTGTTAATGAAAATGTAAATAGTAAAATAGATAGTATTAGCGAATCTGTTAATAGTCTTAGTGAACTAGTAGATAGGAAAATAGACAGCGTAAATTAAAATGTACATAGGAAAATAGACAGTGTGAATGAGAATGTGGGCAGAAAGATTAAAGATGTAAGCGAGTTGGTGAACAATAAAATAGACTGTCTGGACAAGAAGATCGACAGTATGAGCGAGAGAATGGACAGTGTTGAGCAAGAAATGAAACATGAAGTAAGCGCCCTCAAGAAGGAATGGCAGGAGTTCTTGCAGCAGTAGAAGAGACGACATGCAGGGGCAGTAGAGGAGCCGAGTTTGGTCACCACCGAGACGACGAGTGCGGGTAGAGAGAAGAAGGTAGAGGTCGCCACCAGTGCAGCTATCGCAGGGGAGGCGCAGTAGTTCTGCAGTTTGGGAACACAACAGAAGGGATGGGTAAAGGCGTCACAATTAAGCCCGCCCCCTACGATGGACAGACACCTTGGCCCGAGTACCTGCACCAATTCGAGATCGTGGCCACTCTGAATGGCTGGACTGAAGAGAAGCGGGCGTACTACCTGGCGGCTGTACTGAGGGGCCCAGCATTGAGCATACTGCAGTCGCTGCCGGAACGACATCGTCTGGAATACTCCACACTGTTGTCGGCTTTGGAGCTGCGATTCGGCGACTGGTACCTGCGACACGCCCACTATGCCCAACTGCGAAGCCGCATCCAGCGACCCGGCAAACCACTGCAGGAGCTGTGGCAGGACATTGTAAGGCTTTCGCACCTGTCTCTCTGGAGGGATGCTCGGAAGAGACACGAGATGTCATCGCCGTCGGCTTCTTCGTCGACGCTATCGCTGACACCGAGGTGCGGCAAGCTGTCCTGTTATCTGCACCTCCACACCATGCAGGATGCCTTGGCCCGAGCCCTGGAAGTGGAGTCAGCACAGCAGTCATCAGTGCCCCGACGTCAAGTGAGGGCAGTGATGCTTGATGAAGGGGAGGACGACAGCGTCAAGAGGATGTTGAAGGACTTGTTGACGACCATGAGGGGCATTGCCTCCCAGGTGCGCACTACAGAGACTCGCCGTCCCCCGCCCAAATAGCCGGAATGTTGGACGTGTGGACAGCTGGGGCACCTGAGAGCCAACTGTCCTCAGCAACAGAAGCAACAACAGCAGCAAAAACAGTCAGGGAGCAGGCGCCAAGGAGCAGGTGAGAATGCAATGTCTTCGAGAAACTTGTAAACACCGGTCTTGAGGGGCAAAGATCAGTGATTTCTGGAGGGAAGGCCCCAATACCTTTGCAGATTCATTCAAGGAAACAAGACTTCAATGCTATATTGGTGGAAGGGAGCCTAGATGATGTTTCTTGTCAGATGGTCGTTGACACAGGAGCGATTATAACAGTGGTAAGACTCGACATTCTTGGGCCTTCCCTCCAGCGATCATCCGATAAGGACATGGATCACTGCTATTTAACAACAGAAACGGGCGAGACCACACCAGTCAAAGGCAAGAGAAGGGCACTCTATCAGCTCGGTTAGCTTGAGATAGAGCATGATATATAAATAGCAGAAATAGAGGATGAATGCATTTTGGGTCTTCATGTATTATGTAAGCTGGGATGCTGTATTGATACTCAACTGGGGGTGTTACGTATAGGTAATACCGAGTTGGTAGTGTCAACACGACGAGATTTATCTTCCCCAATGAGATGCCCAGTAGTGTGTAATCAGTCAACTGTTCTCCCTGGTTCTAGAGAAGTTGTTATTACAGGCTGATGCCAGGGGAAATTTGTCAGGCGATTGGACATAATCGAACCAGCCCAGAAAGGTGGCATTTTACCCGATGGTATCATTGTAGCCAGGATATTGATTTCTTCAAAATCGGATAGTTTGCCTATTAGGATTATTAATTTTTCTGACCGTGCTATCAACCTTGAAGAGGGGGCCACTATAGGTTTTTGCAAGCAGGTCTTACAGGTATTTCCAAATGTTCCAGAAGCTTCACTATCACAACCTACTGAATGGCCTCTTCCAGATGCTCTGGGGAAACTGCTGACAAGAACAAAAGAAAACCTCAACTGGCGACAGGAGAGGGCAGTTTCAGAATTGTTACAGAGAAATAGAGGTGCTTTCTTCTGCGAGCCCAATGACCTTGGCAGAACTAATGTTGCATGCCACCACATCGACACAGAGGATGCCAGACCCATAAAGCTGCCACCAAGGTGACTACCGCTAGCTTCATATGAGGTCGTTGACGGTATTCTGAAAGAGGTGGAGGATTTAGATATGATAGAGCCATCAGTCAGTCCACGGTCTCCTCCCATTGTGCTTGTTAAAAAGAAAGATGGCTCTATTAGATTTTGTGTTCATTACTACCAACTTAATAATGTGACCAAGAAATATTCTTACCCACTCCCTAGGATATACGACACCCTGAATAGTCTAGCAGGTTCACATTGATTTTCTACTCTAGGCATGAAAAGCGGGTATTGACAGTGCGAGGTGGCCCCAGGAAGACAAAGAAAAGACTGCCTTTTGTGTCCAAGGAAAAGGAACCTGGCAATTCAAGGTTATGCCCTTTAGGCTGTGCTATGCCCCTGCCACCTTCGAACGACTAATGGAGAACGTTCTGCCCTTAGATATTTGTCAGATGTACCTAGACGACATTGTGGTCACAGGAAGAACTTTTGAAGAGCACCTGGCATGCGTAGATTCTGTGTTTCAGAAAGTGACTGTGGCCAATCTGAAATTGGTTCGTAAGAAATGCCACCTTTTCCAAAGAAAATTTATTTCTTGGGCCATGTTGTATCAGCCCATGAGATTGAAACAAACCCTGAGAAGACCAGAGCGATAAGAGACTGGCCTCTACCAAAGGATACAACTGAAATTCGAAATATTCTGGGCTTATGTGCTTACTACCATCGATATGTGTCTGGGTTCGCCACTATCGCCAAACCTCTGCCTGAATTGACTGAGGCAAAAAGGGAATTTTGTGGGACCGCAGAGTGCGAAATTGCTTACAATAGACCAAAGGAAATTTTGATATCTTCCACAGTACTGGGCTTCCTAAGTAGAGAGGGTGAATTTATTCTGGATACTGATGCTAGAGATGTTGGAATCGGGGCTGTGTTATCTCAGATCCAGGATGGAAAAGAGTGGCCATTGGAATATTTCAGTAAGGTGCTACACAAGCCCGAGAGGAACTACTGTGTGACACACAGGGAGCTTTTGGCAGTGGAGAAGACGATTGCACATGTTAATCCATATCTTTATGGCAGATGCTTCATCCTAAGAACTGATCATGCTTCATTACGCTGGCTGCTAAATTTAAAGAACCCCGAAGGTCAAATAGCCCAGTGGGTACAGCAACTGCAATAATATGACTTTGAAATACAACACAGGTCTCGATGCCTTCACAGCAATGCAGATGCACTCTCCAGGAGACCATGCGAACCATTTTGTCATCATTGTCAGTGCGAGGAGGAGAAGGTTAGCATATCATGGAAAGCAAGGAGGACAAGAATTCAAGGCCCTGTATCTGGTGATGGGTCATCTACATGAGACGAAAAGGACATAAGAAATGATCAGCTAAGTTACCCCACCTTGCATCCAGTATTGGAGTGGAAGGAAACCGGCGTCTATCGAGATGGGAAGAGATATATAGCCTAGGCGTGACAGACAAGGCATACTGGGCACAGTGGAATTCTCTTGTTATAAAAAATGGTGTACTTTACAGGAATTGGGAAAGTAACGATGGGAGACAGAGACATTTACAATTGGTGCTACCAGAGTGCCGTATTCCAGAAGTGCTAAGTAAACTGCACAACACAGCAGCAGGCGGTCACTTCGGTGTAAATAAGATACTTGACAGAGTGCGAATGAGATTCTATTGGCTGTATTGTCGGCAGGATGTTGAGAAGTGGGCTCGTTTGTGTAATGCATGTACTGCGAGGAAGGGTCCAAGGGTTAAGGTACGTGGTCCCTTCCAGAAGTACAACGTTGGGGCCCCATTTGAGAGGATGGCAGTTGACACTCTCGGACCCCTACCAATAACTGAGAGGGGAAATAGATACCTTCTGGTAGCACTGGACTATTTCACAAAATGGCCCAAAGTCATACCGGTGCCAAACCAAGAGGCAGGCACAGTAGCTAATGCTCTTGTCAAGCGTGTTTTCTCCAGGTTCGGAGTGCCACTGGAGCTTCATTCGGACCAAAGACGAAATTCTAAAGCAACTCTTTTCCAAGAAGTAACGATGATTTTAGAAATGAAGAAAACCAGAACCACAGCAATACACCCTCAGTCGGGTGGAATGGTTGAGAGGGTTAAATCATACCTTGTAACAGAATCTGGCTATCTTCGTAGAAGACAATCAGAGGGTTTGGGACTCTAAGGTACCCTTATTTCTACTGGCATATCGCTCGGCGGTCCACGAGTCCACAAGGGTAACACCTTCAAGGATGCTGTTTAAGACAGAGCTCCGCCTACCTAGTGATCTGCTGTTCGGACGTCCAGTGGAGGAAGAAGCAGCCACTCCAAAATATTCTATTAAGTTACGTCAGGAGTCAACCGACATTCATGTGTTTGCCCGGAGGTACCTCAACATTAACAGTGACAGAATGAAAACAAGATATGACTGAAGAAAACCTGAGGAGACTTTTCAAGGACAGCTGGTGTTGTTGTACAGCACTCAAAGGGAGAAGGGATATTGCCGGAAGCTACAGAAATTTTAGGAGGGCCCGTACAGTATCTTGAAGCTGATAAATGATGTGGTCTACAGGATTTGCTGACAGGGCTCTCGGGCAAAGCCTAAGGTTGTCCACATCGACTGACTGGCGCTGTACGAAGGTCCTGATTTTGTAGAGTCTGTTCGGGACGAACAGACTTAAGGAGGAGGCAGTGTTGCGATCTGCAGCTGGCGCCGACTCCGCTGCCCCACGCCGTAATCAGAGACACACCTCGCCCTCCCCTCATCATAGAACGATGCGCCCATGGCTGTCTGCCCCCCTTCTGGGAATCCCGTGAATGCCGACAGCGGCGGGACTTGCTGGAGTCACAGACCTCCTCTCGCCTGCTAGGGTTTCCAATACGTTTAGCGACAACGCAAGAATGTTTCGGCGCCTCAGTCCTCCGCGACGCATCACGCCTGTAGGGGAAAATTTTAGGTGGAGGACTCTAGAACATTGCGAATGGCGGGACATGGACCGAACTGAGGTGTGACTGAATGGAATCGTAATACTAATTTTTTGTAAATATTCGAGCATTCAAATATGGATGCATAAATTATAAAATAATTGAATCCTTTGATACGCTGTCTAGTGTGACTGATCTTTAATTATTTAATTTCATTGATTTCTTTGTCGTAATTATAAATTTTATTAATTGGTGTAAATTGTGAACAGTAAGTGATTTCATTTTATTGTGAGAATTTGAGTTCAGAGATTTTTGCTGCAGTTATTGTAAATAAAATAAGGAAATTATAATTAATTATTTTATTTGATTAAGACCTCCATCCCTTAACGAACTTGGTATAGCCCACTTAATTTTTAGAGAGAGAAATCGTAGCAATACTTTATCCATGCATCTGCCGAGTTAATCTGTGAAAGAATGTAAACGTAAGTATTTTACAAATTCGCTTATGATTACATTTGTAAGCATTCAAAAAGGAAACTAAATAAATGATTTCAATATTCCAAAACGTTTACCTAACACTTTTAATTCAACGTAATATATGGAACTACTTTCCTCCCGTAGTTACCAACTCCATTGGCAGCACGCCACTTAATGTGCCCGTTAAAATATACGCAGGTTGAGGCAGTGACATTTTTAATAGGTTGATATCAAAAGTGGTCACTTTATAGTGAACAGCATTTATTTAACATTATTACTGGTCACTGTTTTTAGTTAAGTATACTTAAAGTGTGGATCTCATTCTAAGTTGTTTTCTCGTGTAGTCTTTGGCACCACCAAGAAAACTTTGAAATATTAGGGGGGGGGGCAAATTACTTTTCCCCTCCCTTTTCTAACGCCGCAGGCATAAAAATAGCACGAAATAATTTATCCATATAATGTTTTTAAAGTCTAGTGGCAATTATAATATTGAAGTAGACTCAGAAATTCGTTGGAATTTCTCCACGCAACATATACACAAAAATTGATAACACACTTTCACCAAAAATCGTGCAAAATAAGTTCCACTAATGCGTATACACTGAATTTTTTTTCCATATTTATTTCGCACGATTTTTGGTAATGTTTGGTTCCAATTTTTTTGTGCGTATGTTGTGTTTATTCATAGGTTTCTCGTTGTTTTTATAGTAATATACTTAGGCAATGGATGAATGTGTGAATATTTATCATTAACTCATGTCTTTAGGATGCCAAGTTAAGCTGTTCCTCTGATTACCTGTAACTATGGTAACCGTTTAGAGGACTGGGGCATGGGGCAGAATACAAGACTTGCTCTAAGGAAAAAATATTTATATTTTTGTTATTTTGTAGTATTTTTTAATCAATGCCAATTTCCATAAGTAGCAATTTTCTCTTCGCTGTAGCAAAAGAAGAAGATTTGTTGTTTTAATTTCATACTTCATAAAGGCGCATCCTTTCTTAAGTATATATGATGTACGTTCTAGAAAGGATGTCCAAAATATGGAAGACCGCTTGATTATGTCTGAAGTATACGTGTTCGTATTCCCAGCACGCATTTATCACTTTGTGCAGTGACTGAAACTGAATCACAGGTTTCGGTCAGCTGATTTATACGCATTTAGAATTCAGCTAATAATCCGCTACGTAATGGCGAATACGAGGGGATGCGTTAAAAGCCAGTGCATCAGAGCAGTGTAATTCACTGGAATTACGCCACGAGAAATCAGATAAATAACCATGTTTCAGACACAATAATAAGCGAGATTTCAGTAATCCCGCGGGAGGAGATTTCATTTCTCCGCCTACATATTTCAGTGATAAGGAGCAGTGTTCAATGCTGAAGTTTAAGAACATTCACAGTTTCAATAAAACATAAGTGTTTTCGCTCACGTGGTCTCAGCAATGTTTCTTGCGAGAAAGAAATATATTCCGTTTAAATCTAATGCAAATAAAATGGGCTATGTGCTGTAAATAAAACAATGCGGAATTGCATGGCCAAGAATCGGGGTCCATAAAATGAAAGCGCGTTTGGCCAACTCTTTAATGCAGTTTCAGGCAGACTTTTTTCCTTCGAATTTTGCCAACCGTTCGAAACAGTGCCATAAAAATGTGCGCAAACCTGTACCTAAAGGAAGCTGGAAAAGGAGAGGGGATTATACATGTCGTGGAAATGTAGTGGTCATGGAGAATGGGCACCTGCCAAGCATAATTCCGTACGTGAAACATTAATGGAATAATAAATGAGCCCATAAAAGGCGACGGTGGAATGGCGGAGGGGGTAGAGTCGAAATTTTAATGGACGTAGGATCAATTGTTTAGTAATGGCACATAAAAGGGCGAAGGGTAGGTGGAATTGGTTGTAGGTAGGTGTATATAGCATGGGAAGGGAAATCATTAAGGAAGGCAGTGCACACGCAAAATGCGGAAGCTGTAGCTGAAAAGGGCTTAAGAATAACGAGTTATTAGTTCAGAAGGTGGGATGGAGAATGCGAGGTTATAGAGGATGACGAAGTAAAAATAATGAGAATAAACTGCAGTAAGTAGGAGAATGCGCATGGAGAAAATGATGTCGAATATTGTAAAAGTCGGATAACGTAGACTTGGTTGAGGCAGAGTGTAAGGAATAGGGGGAATCTGTTTGTAATGGACAGCAAGGATAATTAACAAAAATCTGGAAGAAAAAAAGCTTAGGATACATAATTAGCAAGATATTCGCAAAAAAATTGAAATTCAAAGAAATAAGTAACGAACAGATCAAGTGATCGGGGGGGGGGGGGGGGGGGCTGAGCTGAGAAACAATGATGGTGACAAAATAGTGTGCAAAATTGTTCCACCAACAAGTGTAGAGCTTGTGAAAAGTGTATGTCATCTATGGTACCCATTGTTTCAGTTATAGGAAATGAGAGGCGGTTAAGTACAATACAATTTTTTATTAGAAAGTAGCAGTGGTCGAACATCAACTACACGTGTATTATGTTAGGAAATATATATATATATAGTCACTTGAAAATTTAAAGATATTGTCAAAAAACCAAACTATAAATTATTACATCGATTTCGTAATACTTAATTCATTATTTTTCTGAGAAAAATTCCTTTGCTAAATTTAAAGAGTGCAACTCAAGCGGTGTAAAAATGGCAACTTTGTAAAATCTTGATCCTCAAAAAGGTACTTCCTTCGAGGTTTTATCTTGTTACAGGGTTTCTGAGAGAAGGAGTCGTCAATGGTAGCGAGTGAAAGAGAGAGGATCAGAATAGTACTTAGAGTTGGGTTTGCAAAACAGGACCACATTTTTTTACGGCGTTTTGAAAACAGTCTAATTATTTTTTTCGTAATCATTAGTGGATAAGCATAGTTAGAATTATGCGATACTTTAATATCTGTCGTTAACACATCTACAGTAATCATGGGAAGGCGAAAATGCCACATGAGAAAGATATACTCGCAGTCAGTCACTAGTTACCTAGACCATGAACAGAGCTGAACGTCTTCCAAACTGAGACAGCCAAAATTGCATGTTTTCCTGCTGTGACGTGGAACTCAACGAACAATGAAAGCAGTAGGAAAATGGGAAGTCGGGTATAAGTTGCTGGGGATCCGGCACCGGCACGGACAGGCAGCCATTTTGAATTTTTCCTTTTTTTTTCTCACAATTTCGCTTAAATGTTCTTCTTTCCTCTTAAAATTTTTCTTTTATCTCTTAAAATTTCCGATTCTCCTCCCTTCCCCACAAAAAAAAAATGCACTTATCCCTTCAAATGCAAGAACGAATCCCTTTTTTGCAAAAACGATATATTGCAAGGATTTAGGGTCTCGTTTTTCGCCTTTGACCATGACCTTGACCTGTGCCCATGACCTTGATCCCAAAAAAATAAAAAAAATATGCAGAAAAATTTTAAAATCCGTAAAAAATACAAAACATTTAAAAAATAGAAAAATTGTAATCATAAAAAACCACATCTAACTTAGTACATATAGGTGGTCCGGGATTCAATAAAATAACATATATATATATACACACATACATACACACACACACCTACATCAATATGCAGGCCAAATAGATAAACAAGTGGTCACTGTGGAGAAAGTACTTCGGTTTATTTATTGAAGGTGATGCAAGCCATTGATTGTACGAAATCTACTGTAGAGATACATCTATGGATGTACCTTCTCCCACTGCTGGAAAACAGTGTTGCTACTGTGGAAGGATCTTCAGCAAAAGCCGTCATGCTCGGCGATATGAGAAAACCGCCAGCACGAAGAGCCATTTTCGTGCGATGAAGCAATTCGACAATGGGCACATATAGTTTATGCAAGGTGATATATTCAAGAACCACATCAAGATCTTGAGAGCACGAGACGTGCGGGATTAGTGCTCTTTAAAAGTGAGTAAGAGATTTGGACGGTTCTTACCATTGAGGTCTTGAAAGCTGATGAGGGTTACGCGAGGTGAGTATGGAGCAGCGCCGGAGTGGAAGGGCGAGGAAAACGAGAGATCCCCGAGAAAACCTTACCGACCGGTGGCATCGTCCGGTACGATTACCACATCCGAAAATGCGGGAGCGATCCCGCCTGGAATAGAACCTGGTTCGCCATGGTGGGAGGCAAGTAGTGTAACCACTGAGCCACCGCGGCTCCTCCTCTTTAAAATAAAAATATATTAATGTCTACTTATGATGTAAAAAAAATTCAGCTTATCAATTTAATAGTAAACAGAATCGAAAGTCGATGCAATGGTCTCTCTCTCTCTCTCTCTCTCTCTCTCTCTCTCTCTCTCTCTCTCTTTCCCATCCCCTTTTTTTCTGTAGGACCAATACTAAGTGACGATTTTTCACGGAGTAATGAAGTTTCAAGTATGATGATCAATGGCTTGGGACTAGTGGTCATCGACTAGAGATGGATGGGAAGAGAGGGGGAAAAGAAAGGTTATAGCTAGAGACCCGAGAAATTCGCTAGTTAAAGGACCTGGAGGAGAGACTTCACAGTATTATATACCTACTCTCATAGAGATATCAAATGTTTATAGGTTGATTGTTGTGGTAGTAAAAAGCGGTGGTTGGGTGCACAATTTATTGCATGTTCATTTTTTGCTACTTGATCTCCAGGAGGTGCCAAACAAAACGTCGACCGATTACAAAATGTAACGTGAACGAGAACGTGTGTGTATTCCAACTTGTCTAGATATGAACCTGATAAATAATTGGGTCTCTAAGTCATACCTCTCTTAAGACTCTCACGTTTCCCGTCATACTGCTTCAAACAAAGTTTGTCAAAGAAAGTCGGATGGCTCCAGTTTCCGTCTAACATTTTATATAATGGCCAGTTTTTAAAATACTTTAATGTTTGACGAGTTCAGCATATAAGAAGCTTGCACTTCAATAACGATCATTTCCGACCGGCACAAAACTTCAAAATGACGACCGATAACTAAAAACAAAATGAGGTTATGAAAATATTATGTAATATCTGTTAGGGCGAGTTTACTGTTTCGGAAGTTCAAATTAAAAAACAATTGTAAAAAAAAACGGAATAAATTGTATCGCACAACGTATATGTATGATAAAAATTTTAATTTTGTTTAAAAAAGTAAATATCACAACATTTTCGTAACTCTTCTGAGTCCGTCAAATTAAATATTTGGCAGTGTGAAGGATTTTCAATCATATAAGAGCCGCCCAAATTTTTCAACTCAACTTAAACGAATTATTAGGATTTAATGTCCAACTTCTTTAGATAGAAAAATATTATAGCTGTACTTCTTAAAATTTTGTTGTCAAATATATTTGAAGGACAAAACTTTGCAGTTGGAAAGGAGCGTAAGACAACAAGGCCATTATAGAAGACGCAAAGTTTCGGACAACAAGGAATGTGGAAAGAAGAGACCAGTTATTGTAGTACGGCATTCGCTTGGAGTAAAAATGGCAAAAAGTTAATCAACTTCCAACTTCTTGGGTTTTGCGCCTTCTAAATTAGCAGTGATCGATAGCGTAATCGTTTCTACACTCCTACAGAAGGCTATGATTATCAGTTATTATTGTATTATTTGCTTGTGAAGTGAATTTATGCATACATTTATACTTCGAATAATAAATTAAGAGGATAGTTACGCATTTAAATCTTTTAGTATCTCTGTCTTGCTGTGGAAATTTTATACTGTTATTAGAATTATTTATTCAGGCATTTAAAAACTATATACCATTAACTTAATAAAGCTCAAAATTATGGCTACTGGCCGCCTGTCTTTGTGCGAGGAGACTGAAACACCGCGGCACTATGATAGTCTAGCCACAGAAACAACCGTAGCACCTTGGTAGTCTAGCCACTGAAACACCACGGCACTATGGTAGTCTAGCCACTGAAACACCGTGGCACCTTGGTAGTCTAGCCACTGAAACACCACGGCACTATGGTAGTCTAGCCACTGAAACACCGTGGCAACTTGGTAGTCTAGCCACTGAAACACCGTGGCACCTTGGTAGTCTAGCCACTGAAACACCGTGGCACCTTGGTAGTCTAGCCACTGGAACACCACGGCACTATGGTAGTCTAGCCACTGAAACACCGTGGCACCTTGGTAGTCTAGCCACTGAAACACCGTGGCACATTGGTAGTCTAGCCACTGAAACACCGTAGCACCTTGGTAGTCTAGCCACTGGAACACCACGGCACTATGGTAGTCTAGCCACTGAAACACCGTGGCACCTTGGTAGTCTAGCCACTGAAACACCGTGGCACCTTGGTAGTCTAGCCACTGAAACACCACGGCACTATGGTAGTCTAGCCACTGAAACACCGTGGCACCTTGGTAGTCTAGCCACTGAAACACCGTGGCACTATGGTAGTCTAGCCACTGAAACACCGTGGCACCTTGGTAGTCTAGCCACTGGAACACCGCGGCACCTTGTGTAGTCTAGCCACTGAAACACCGTGGCACCTTGTGTAGTCTAGACACTGAAACACCGCGGCACCTTGTGTAGTCTAGCCGCTGAAACACCACGGCACTATGGTAGTCTAGACACTGAAACACCGTAGCACCTTGGTAGTCTAGCCACTGAAACACCGTGGCACCTTGGTAGTCTAGCCACTGAAACACCGTGGCACCTTGGTAGTCTAGCCACTGAAACACCACGGCACTATGGTAGTCTAGCCACTGAAACACCGTAGCACCTTGGTAGTCTAGCCACTGAAACACCACGGCACTATGGTAGTCTAGCCACTGAAACACCGTGGCACCTTGGTAGTCTAGCCACTGAAACACCACGGCACTATGGTAGTCTAGCCACTGAAACACTGCGGCACCTTGGTAGACAAACCACTGAAACACTGTGGTGAAAATAATCCAAGAGGAGGATGAATTGGGAATTAAAACCGATAACCGCTAAAACAAAAATAATATTGCAGTTTTATAATTTTTTGTCGTCATCATGGCACATATAATTAAAATATGGAGGACAATGCATCTGTTGGTATCACAGAATTCCCTGCCATTCTGCTCGGTGGGTTATTTCCCGTTTATTCGAAATGTAACTCAATATTGGTTTCTCTCCCCCTTTCATCACTGAGCTGCCGAATGTTGCGAAATCACCTCTTCGGTTCCTCTCATCAGCACTGCACATTCATTTGCGATGAAAACGATTAATTTCGGTTCGCTTCTCTTCCTGCGCGTATTTATCATCCATCAAATAAAAGGGTCCGGGAGAATAAGAGGGAAAATTAATGAGCCGGAACAAAATATATCCCAATAGCCAGAATAATAAAGCGTGGTGTTTCTCACTACGTCATCCGATATTACAGTTATGAAAGCTGCTTCGCTGTGATATTAAAAAATTAAGGTGATTTTTCCACGCGAAATGAAATTGTTTTAGATGAACGGCAAAACCTGTAGAGGAGTGATTTCAACTGTAGCTATGTTTGTGGACAACCATGGCTCTGTTTGTGTCGACACGGACATGTACACATGTACACGGACATGTACACATGTACACGGACATGTCATCACACCGTATGTGTTTGTCCCACTGCATTTGACTGGAGAGTCATTTGACCATGTAGGCGTTTTGACGTTTGGCATAGTAGTCGGACGGTAGGGCACCTATTAAATCAAACGCAATGCTAGTTAACAAGCAACTGAGTGAACACTATCCCATTCAGCAGAACGCGACTCACAAAATGCAATGAAAGCTTGCGGATTGCTTCAGCAATGCTGTTCCAATGATTGTTGGTAATTTATATGATGGCTTCATAGCACCAAGTGTGTAAATATTTCTCAATGATCTGCCAATTGGCATACCCGAAATAACTGAATATTAAGTGATTCTTGTTACTCCTTAGTCAAGCCAGTGATTCAAGTTTATAGAGAATTGGTTTTGGGTTCTATACGGCCTACCGAAGTTGCAGTATTTTTTTTCTCCAAAAGTTTTCAAACCCACGCTAGTAAAATGTCGGTGATTTCCGAAATATGTGAGCCTTGCCGATGTCCTGAACATAATAGTGTTGCCGTGTTATCGGCGTTCACGGCTTTGATCGTCTCTTAAAAATATTGCAATATAAAACTAAGGTACTTTTTTTATTTCTAGTTAAAGCTATAATTCTGAGAAATCTTTGAGCTATTCTGTCTTGGAATCTATTCCTATATTTACGTATCGAGAGTAGTGAAACCTAAGCTAATTATAAGGTAGGTACTGCACTCATAAGTTAAAAGAAAGTGAATAGTGCTTCAAATTAGTTAAGTATAAATACAAACTTGTGGAAGCTGTTCCAATTAGATCACTTACTCACGCTAATTATTTCAATTAATGGATTTTATTGACTTGATGGTGATTTATAACAATTTGCGGTGAACGTCGTAATCCAGGACACTGGTTCCCAGCTCATTATAATGGTTCGCATGCCATTTGCTGTTTTAAACTGAATATTCACTAGATATAATTGCACTTTCTAAAATACACCGATTCTTCTTTAGGTTGTATGAACTTTCCAGGAGAACTGTCACGTTTTTTCAGCATAAGAATAACTATTTCTAATTAATTTTAAACAATAACAGTAAAGAAAGGAATATAATCTCATGGGCGAGGAGTTTATGTTGTTAACACTGAGAAACTGCATCAGAACTCTCCTGTAGTTTGAATCTCAAGACGCATGAGAAAACTACCACAAATACAATCTGCTCCGTTCAGAGCCCTCGGCCTCCCTACACTCTAAAACATAAACAGTTAAGACTGTTCCAAGCAAGCGAATTTGCCTCCGTATCAGTAGATGGTAAATGAGAGAGCTGGCTCACAACACTTAAAATCGTCTATTTTCGCTAAAAGTACAGGAAAAAAATAATATAACTATCCTGATATTTTTAACGAAAGTACAAGAAAAAATTTAAAAACTCCAAATCTGAAACTGAATGAAACACCAAGCAATTTACCGCACAAAATCAAGTAATTTTATCGTTTTCAAGCAATTTTTTTTCTTCAGAAATGGATGTGCAGGATTTTTTATTTAAAAAAACAGATAATTTTAAGTCAAAATCAAGTCAATTTCTCGATTTTAACGTTTCCTAAAAACCCTAATTTTGCAAGCGAGCAATCTAAAGCTATCAAATTTATGCCAATATCAAGCAAACTATGCTAAAATCAAATGAAAAATAAAAAAAGATAATTGATAGATTAGAATTAATTGAAATTTAATAGATTTCAAGAGAATTCAATTTCATGTACAGATTTTCCATTTTTCAGTTCTTTTAAACCTTAATACATTATAAAAACTTGTTTCTCATTTATTAATTTTAAAGCATTTTTATCAAACATGTTTACATCGCGATCTGGTAAAGTAGTTTCATACTGTCCATCTAGAATACAACTAAATTTGAAATTCTGTAGCAGAATACGATTGATTAACTTCAAGATCATGTAGTTTAGTCAATTCATATGAATTGTTTAACTTCTGAGGATGTGATTCCATTCTTGTTTGTGTATAAGGAAATAAATTTGCTAAGAAAAAAATTTCTTTGTAAATTTATTTCCTTATAAATAAAATGGAATCAATGCTCGAAATGGAAAATAAAACCATATGTAAGGAATGTAAGAAATGTGGCGAAATATAAAACATTGAATGTTTTCCATCACGTAACCACACAAAAGGTAAGTATATAAACACCTGCAAAACATGTTGTGGAGAATATGCTAAGCATCATTATGAGATAACATATATTAAAAAGCATAAAAATACTAAATCACACAATACTAATTAAATTCAAAATTGTGATTATTTAACTAAGACATGTGTAGTATCTAATGAGAATAAATCTATCGATGCATTTTATCCTCATAAAGCAACTTTAGACACATTTACAACCAAATATAAAAATTGTTTAATGAATACAGTAGAACTCATTATGAGTTAGAAAAGGAGTTAGTACTATGTGAAAGTGGAAAATGTCTTTATAATCTTCAGCTCAAAAAGCATTAAAATAAAAATCACACAAAAGAACATTAGACATTCTAAATGAAACTCAACATGATCATTATCCAACAAACACATGTATGTACAGTGTGTAATGATAATAAATCTATAATTTCATTTTCTCTTCATAAAACTACTAAAGAAAAACATCCAAAGATATACAAAAAAAATGATTTAATGTGAAAAAAATTGAAAATTTGCTTGTTTTTGACTTAAAATTTCATTATTTTTGTTCAGATTTCCTTGTTTTTGAGGATCAAAAATTGATGCTTCTAGAAACATGAAGAAGTTGCTTGAAAACGATAAAGTTACTTGATTTTGAATTTAAATTCCTTGGTTTTTCATTTAGTTTCAAATTTTGAGTTTTTAATTTTTTCTTGTACTTTCGTTACAAAATATCAGTAAATAGTTATGTCAGTTTTTTTCCTGTGCTTTTAGCGGAAATAGCCGATTTAAAGTGTTGTGAGCCAGCTCTCTCATTTACCATCTACTCGTATTTGTCAAAAATGCTCCACTTGAATTAGTAAAATTCTACTGATAATTTTAATTGCTGTTACTCACTGAGTAAATAGTGATTTATACTGAGTCCTAGTCAATTGCTATGATATGGCAGTTAAACGTCAGTGTATTCCACTGATTCGCCAGTAGAGCGCAGCTATTTAACCAAAGATTCGGAAAGTTATTCTTTTGAGTGAAATTACTTATTCAGAATTAGAGAGTAACACCAGTCTCATATGCCGATTTGTGACCGAAACACTTGGACTGCATTAAGTATAGATAAAAAATATTTAAAAAAATGTTCGATTGCTGCGTCTCATCACACAAAGTTTAGGCAAGCCCAAGCCATTCAGCAGATCGTAATTATTCGCAACATTCAAGATAATAACTCCAGAAGCTATCTTTGTCTTGATATTTGTTAACCTCAATGTTGCGAATTGGACACTGTAGCGCATTTAGCTGAACGCGTTGAAGCATTAATAGAAGCAATACCACGCAAATCGTTTTAAATTGACTGCATCATTTTCCGGTAAGATAATTAGCAGCGCTGCTAGAATTAATGGAAGACCATTTTTCTTCCTTGTTGCACGAACCTGTACTATAAAGTACTTCACACTTTGTAAACTATGCTCGAGTGTAGCTCGAGCAAAGCTAATTTGAAAATTTCTTTGTTGTTCACAACAAAACTCGTATGAATGTACAGTCTTTGTTCAGCTAGTGTTTAACACTATCTCACAAAAACACGACAGCGCAGTGACAATGATATTTAGAGACCCAGAAATTTCGCGGATTCCTTTGGCAACAAGCTAGAATCCACAATCCTTTGTGTACCCGACCCTTAGTTAGTTGTTCATTGGCTGACGCTCCCGTTTTACCCCAGACCTGGTAGCATGTGATTAGGTTCTTGTTTTCTTGCAGGTTAGTTATTGGTGCAAATTCGTCCAGGGTGTGGCTTACAAACTGGGCTACAATTAAAAATATTTCAAATGTACGTGTGTTTGAAGTCTAGCTTCTCCTCAACTGAATTCGCGAAATATCCGGGTCTCTTATGATATTGCTAACGATAGAATTTATTCGTTTATAGCCACTCAAAGGGACATGATTGAATGTAAATCCTTTCATATGATAAAGGACATTTGATTGGCTCAATATCAACTTGGCTAGCTAGCCATTGGTTAATGACAAGCCAATGATGAACGCTGTGAAATACAGGTGTAGCGTCCAGTGTGGTATGGACCAATAGGACGACAGTAAGTTGTAACACAGACACTGACAGAACCGGTGTTCTTGTAATAGCGGATATAGGTGACTCACTTCTGATTTGTCTTAAGTGAGACCTCAGTGTGTTAAGAATACTGAGTTGAAACAGCGTCTTGTACCGCGAAATGTAAACATGTCACTCGTCAGCAGAATGTTGAAACACCTTTCCCAGTCAGCGCCTCTCGTATCTTACATGACAGACAGCAATAGTAGACCTTCCGCAGCATGTAGTAGCCAGCGCGACGCAATGCCATTCCCGGTGCCTCGCGCAGCCAATCTGAGATTGGCTACGCCGACATCAAAGGAACCGCCACGCCATTTCGTTCCTGTGTACTTATCTACGCTGTGTTCCGGTTCATTACGTGCAATAACCAAGCGGTTAACGTTAAGACGGGGGCCTCAGTGTCTCAGCGGTTAGAGTACTCGCCTCCTACCAAGGCGAACAGAGCCGAACGATGCGGCTGGCCAGCGGGTTTTTTCTCGGGGATCTCCCGTTTCCCCAGCCCTTGCATTACTCACCTCGCTTTACCATCGTCGGCTCTCAAGACCCCTACGTTGAAAGCCTCCCTAATATTTCCTCACAGTGTGTTATACAAGTACGCAAAACATAGTTGCTAAACGTGTTGTCTAGCATACGCCGGGTGAATATGAAAATCCTGAAAGATACATAACTGCCACACGGTCACAGAGTAGACAATTCCTACTTAAAGGCGAAACTAAGTTCCAATCCATCTTATGTGGGCAAACCCGATTCTCTGATTTGCCACGTGAGTCTTTGGGTACGGGCATTGTGTCTGATTACCCTCTAGTTGATGCAAAATTTACCATATTGGATGGAGTACAGGCAGCCAAATACAGTAGGTTACCAGGCGTTGACTGATAAACGGCATTCCGACATTTTGCTGGACAGTAACGCCATTTTGCTGGTGTGTGCTTCTGGATCTCGCTGAATAAGTGACTGTTTCACATCTGTGTTCTTCAAGTAATCTGCGACACGGTTGCTACAGGCTGTTCACGGTAAAATTAGCACATTTGAAAGCCCTGCTTAAGATCTACTTGTATACACGCTGTGTATTCCTCCACTTTATGTAAAATTAACATTGCCATGGGCCTCATTACTTTATTCATGCGTCGGTCAAAAGTAGTAGGGGCTGGATGGTTTCACCCCACCTTTTGATTAATCGGATTAACCCTTTGATATCAAATTTTTACCAAAAGGGTTAAACCTTAATCCGATCTTTATCCAATTTTATCCAATCAAAATTTGTTGATACGATTTTAATCCGATGATTTTCTGGATTAATCATTAATCCGATCTTTTTTATTTTAGTATTTTCATAGGATAAAAATTTATGAAACTTTGATTGATCCAATTAATTTAATCAATCAAAAAATGTTGTGTGATAAGTGTATAGTTGTACTTTATTATTTTCTTTCTTTCTTTCTTTATGGGGTGGGAAGCTGCTGTGGTACGTCCTCACTCTTGGAGCTCTGGCACTCGATGAGGTGTGACGTGTTGGGGATGGGTTGTGTCTATATATATATATATATATATATATATATATATGGTCAATTTTGTGCAAGAGTGGAATAAGTGTAAATTTTTTTGTTTGGTAGTGATATTGCTTATAGACGTTGTTGGTTGATAAGCAATTTTTTTTTATTAATTAAACAGAAATAAACGTATAGTTAACACATGGGAGAAATGATTTGAGCAAGTTATACCTATGAATAAATTACAATCATTGAATCACAAATTTCACATGAACACAACTACGCAAATAACATGTGGTGTCCACAAGTGGTAAACGATCACAATTACGTGACTCTCCAGGTGTTTTAAAAGGAATGAATGATTTAATTAACGATCTACAACGAATAAAAAAGAGTCCCCTTAAATTAAACGGCTAACAAACACAATAACAAAAATATACGAGACACTACTTGGCGCCTCTCGCACATACCTAACAATAATTTAAAACACGCCAATCTGCCTGTGAGACTGGTAAGAAGCTTCTGAATCGTAATCTACACATAAAAATTAATTAATTTATTAACACATGTAAAACAGAATTGGTTTAATGTATGTCAATTCGCTCGGGAGGTCGCTGCAGCACTAACATGGATATAAGACTTACGTCAACTTATATATAAGCCATGTTGACAGTAAACATTACCTATGTTTGATTATAGACTGAGGTAAAAAACTCGGAGATTTTAATGAGAATATAAAATGGTTAACAAACACAAGTACATGAAAATGACTAAAAACATAATGAAATCGCACAAGGAGTTCCCCCAAAACACATCCATCTGCCTTGGAGGCCGGTGAATCAATTACGCGAGGTTATGTCTAGAGCCTGACTAATAATATACGTGGAGCACGGTCGGAGACTGACAAGCGACTGAGGTTATAGCTACTCGGAAATAGATGTGAATACGACTTAAGTGACAAATGGATAAAAATTATGTTTACGATGCACTACTAATATATAAATTAGACTAGTTGAATTAACAACGAATTTAAAAAAACACGTAATGAAATCGCAGCTCTCCCAAAACACATCCGTCCGCCTCGGATTTTAGTCAATGAATGACTGGATTGTATGACGTGCACCAGCTTATAAGCTGTTATATACGTGGAGCGCGGCTGAGTTGAAATTTACGACTGACAGAACATATTTCCCTACCAAGCAACTATAAACGACTTGAATACACTATTCGTCCTACAACAGACAATGAAACGATACATTGTTAACTAAAGTTTCTCTATTGTAAGAATAATTCCCTTTTAACACAATTTATTTCCATCGAAGTATAGTGACACTCGGATGAGGTGAATAAGGATTCAATCCTGCAACACATTATAGAAACGTACTATATATTTTATTTATAAATAATGGATGTACAACAAATTTTAAACACACATCTTTCCAATTGCACAAGTTAAACTTAGAACATCATCATTAGATGTAAGAAAACTCCAGTTAAACATTTTTTTCAAACATTGAAATAACCTCACATTAAAACAAAGTCACATTAAAACCAAATGTTTTGAAATATTTATGCATCTAGCAGAGAAAACATACATATTCCATCTGTTTTTAAACATTTGTGCATATTTCACGTGTATTTTTCCTTGCTTGAAGTAATTTCGTCTCCACTGTATACAATTAATTGCATACATATTTACAAATTGTTGTCCCTATAATATAAATATCAACATGATAATACTGAAATAACATGTTCCCAGCTTGAAATTACTTATGGCGAAGCTGAAATCAGTTAAATTTCATGATATTTCAACCGATTTTCCAGCTGCAGCAGTTGTAATCTGTTTTATTTAAGGAAAAATGTTTTTATTTCAAAGTTTGTTGTATTATCCCAGTTGTAGAATTGTAGGAAACATTGTGGTGTGTTGTCAAGAGCTCTTCCTACCTGGCACTGGAAAGGTATTTGTGTGATGCTCAGTTTTTTTAATTCCCCAGGGTTCTTGAACTTGACCAGCGGCCCAGCAAAGTTTTCTCCATATAAGAGTCTGTTCCCTCTCCTTTCAAATTCGTCCATTCATTCATTCATGTTTTCATTTATCTCCAAAACAGACATGTTCATTTATCTCCAAAAAAAATTTTTTTTTTGTAATTTCATTCTTAGCTCTTGAGAGTGTATTTGTTTTATTACAGTTCCTAAATTTAAATGTTAATTTTTCTCCCTCATCAAATTGTAAACAAACAACTTGTAAAATTTTTCTTTCTAGAAAGTGAGCAACAAATAACGTGTTACCTGGCTTAAAAATCGTTCCAAATTCCAAGTCTCAAAAATCTTACCATTACCTAGTTGTCTCAAGAACATTTTTCACATAATATGCAGTCATATACGAGTACTTATGACACATTCAATTATTCACATAAAAAGATATAATAACATGAGGAATTTTCAAACTAATAAATAACAAGTCACCGCCTTCCATTTTAACATATAACATTATTGTTCAAAATTCATTTTTTTTTAAAATGTTCATAAAACATACCCTAGTTAACATTCGTAAAACAATTCTTAAGATATTCACATCAAATATGTTAATATCATAAAACATTAAACATGTCACTACTGAAAATCATTAAACATATATACGATTACATGCATAAGCCACACGAGTTTTTTTTAACCAAAACACCATATTACGCCATAAAACTGCCAAAAATTAAAGAATTCCTGTTACAACTGAAAATCATTAAACATATTTACCATTACGTGTGTAAGCCATCCAATCTTTTTAACCAAAATACCATCTTACATCATAAAACTGCAAAAAAAAAAATACAACTATTTCGGTTACGATTGAAAATCATTTAACATATTTGCCATTACATGTGTAAGCCATCCAAGATTTTTAACCAAAACATCATCTTATGTCATAAAACTGGAAAAATTTCAATTCCTGTTACGACTGAAAATCATTTAACATATTTACCATTACGTGTGTAAGCCATACAAGCTTTTTAAACAAAACACCATCAAAACTGCAAAAAGAAATTACAATAATTCCTGTTACGACTGAAAATATCTCCAACATTTTATGATTGAAATCATCAAGTTTATTAAAACTTTCCACCATTTTACATCAGAAAACATTAAAATCATCAACTTTCTTAGCAAATCGTTAAAACTTTTAACGAATGAATGAAATTTGTTTAAATTGTTAAAACTTTTAATATATTAAAAGAAATTTTATAAACTTTTTAAAAAATTGGTAAAACTTCTAATAAAGTGAATTAAATTTTCTTGAAACCGTTAAAACTTGTCAAACATCTCTTTAGAATTTGAAATAAAATTTCTTAAAATCGTTTAACATTTTAATGAATCATTTAAAACTTGAATGAACTTTTCTTAAAATTGTTCCAACTTTATACATTCAATCATTAAAACTGTAAAAACTCATCAGCCTATTAGCAGTGAAAATAATTAAATTTATAAATTTTATACATCATATTACGCCTGAAAACGATGTCAACATATGAAATCTGAACATCCTTACAGTTGTAAAACTCAAAAACATTATTAAATTATGTTGCTTCAGAAAGCATCACTTTAAGTTTGAATTTTTCTCATTAAAATTTCCATTTAGAATTACGAGATAAGCTGAATTTGTGTTTATTTACAGGAACAACAGGTATTGGTGGTGATAATATTGGTGATGATATAGGAGTATAAATAATTTCCTGTGGTGAAGGTATGACAGGAGGAGGAGGTGGGGAAATTAATATTCCCTGTGGTGATTCAGGTGATAATAATAATCCAGGAGAATGCAAACTTGACTTAGGTGAAAAAACAAGTCTAGATATAACTGGTTTTTATATATATCTTCCCACACATTATTTGAGGTTAAATCTAGTGGAGTGCAACACATACACATTGGTGGTTTTTGTATATGTGCCTCACCTGACTTGATAACTGATGGTAAATCTAGAGGTTCGAATCTCGAAGTCGACGTCGAAGGCGTTGAGATCGACATTGAAGGTGTTGAGGTCGATATCGAAGGCATTGAGATTGACATCGAAGGCGTAGCTGTAGACGTCGAAGGTGGTGCTGCACAACTCGATGTTGCAGCCATCACTGTAGACCTCGAAGGTCGTGATGCAGACCTCGATGTTGCAGGCATCGCTGTTGACCTCGACGTCGAAGGTGTCACTGTTGGTCATGTTAGTGCAGCTTTCAATATACATTGTCTCGACATCGAATGTGTCACTGTTATACTTGTTAGTGCAGCTTTCAATATGCTTAGTCTCGACGTTGAAGGAGTTACTATAGAATTCATTAACATAGACATCGCTGCAACTGCTCTCGATGATGAAGGTGTTACTGTAGGATTTGTCAGCATAGATGGCACTGTAACTGTTCTTAACATCGAAGGCATTGACAAGAGCAACAGCTGTAGAGTAGATCCACTTTCTTCGACATCCAAAATATCGAATAAATTTTTTGTCAAAGAATCTGGTCCGTTCAATAGATCACTAAAATAATCCCATTAAAAATGTGTAAGTTATTTGTTAAAATCTTGGATAGATAAGCCAAGAAAATAATCTTCATATGAGCGCTATATGCTAAGGAGAACCAAATTAACAAACAACTGGAAACAGTGGAAGGCGACTTAGATGCTAAATCTCTATTTATAAAAATTTCAAATTCCCAGGTAAACATTCGAGAAGCCTGATTTCTCCCCTCCAAACACCCAGCTCCTCCCTTCCAGCACCACCGACTTTCAAATATCCTCAAGCCAGCACCCCAACCTCTGAGGAAAACCTCTCTGATTACTTTCTTCCTTGAAGAAATGTATAACATGTATGTATCACTATATATAACTTCTGCTTCATAACAAATAGATACTGTTTAACTAATAATCAATCAAAAGGATACAATGTACTGGAGATAAACGTAGTCAATAAGGCAATATATAATTTATAGAAAAGAACAAAGAATTATAATCCATAAAAACCTTTCATGCATGATATTATCCCTCTCTATAAAATTACTTAAATCTTTTAAAGAAAATAATATTCATTTCTTTTTGTTTTCGAAACTTTAAATGTAATTGTTTTTTAATAGAATTAAGTATTACGTTTCGTAATATTATGACATCAGCAAATATTTCTGCAAATTTTAAATTTTCATAAAATATTTTTTATTCAAATTTTATCTTATCTTAGTCATGAAACATGTTATACTTTACAGTCTAATTTTCACATTTCTTAATCCGTATATTGATAACCATATTTACTTTAAACATACAGGGATATTTTCTGCTAATGTGCCCGAACATGTTTTCAAAATGGTTTAAAAATCTATTTTATAACATATGATAAAAATAAAATTAAAAATATTTTGTGTAAAGGTAAGTGTGTATGGGGAAATAAAATTTGTTTCATAATATTTGTTAATTTTATATAAGTCTTGTGTATTTTGTAATTTATTTATATTTTCCTACATAATGGAGCTTTCAAAGTGAATATTAATTTTTATCAAATAGAAAACACAGTATTTTAAGCGAGAGTTACCAAACAGCTAGGAAGACATTTTGCCCTTGCTATCCTTGACAGTTAAAATCATTGACCTGAACTACCCTCCTCACCACAACGAACCAAGGTCCTTGACACCTTGCTTTGTCAAAAGACTTAATTCCCCAGGGTATTATAAAACCAAAATGCATCCTGTGGGGGTTTGTTTGGAGTCAGACTGGCAAGCTTTGCGATCTTGGGTTTTGTAGTTGGTAATATTGGAAAAATGTTAAAATTTAACCTTGAAGGTTTATGACTCTAGAGTAACTCTTGCAAGTCACACTGCTAAGGTCACAGATCTCTAAAAATAACAGATTTTTCCTGTCTGGAGACATTGGCAAATTCTATAAGTCTAAGGTTTTGAAGTGAGTATAAATTTGTCAGCTAGTAATATTTGATTAGAAATATTCCACGCGATTCATTTAAGTTTAAACATAAATAAAATTGAGCATATCTACCTCTTTCATGTACATGAACTAATCTATATATGATATGTGTTTTGTTCGTTATTCCTATTATGATTGTATGGCCACTAGACTTCAAAATAACTAGTATCAGGCATGCCTTATCCAGGATGGTTTATTATATATACATAGTTATGGAAAACAGTTAGAGTACTTGCTACCAGAACTTATCCTCTGGCTTTTACATTACAGAACTCATACATGTTAATGCAACTTACTTATTCATCAATTTTTTTGTTAGGAATACAAGTTCATTTTTAATAAGGAATAGGTTAAATAAATGTAAATATTCATTTAAAATCATATTTATTGACAAAATATATACAAATACATTTTATTATTATTTTAATAACACGCAAATAACTACAGGACTTCCCAGAACATTATCACACTAAGCATCAAAGAAATACAGTTAGATTCGAAACACATATGCAAGTAGAGAATGTCACAGAAATTACACAACTTGCCGATATTCTCTTTACATTATGATTTCTGTATGCATGAGCATGTGATTTCGTTATCTTGATCCATATTTATGGACTAGAAGATAACATACAACCAAATACTTTTTATATTAAATTTCACTTATCCTAAATAATGCCATATCACTCAAATAATATACATAGGTGATTCGGGAGGAAAATCACCATAGTCTGTTTCACCCCAGTCGGATATCATTGCCATGTTAGCCTCAATTTTGAGTTTTCTTCGGCAGAGAAGAGAGTCGAATTAAATCTGTATGTTTTACATAATTAATTGAATGAGAGGCAATTGTATTATTCTTTAATATATATTACTTCCCCATTATACACACTTTCTAAAATGTATCTTTTCCCTCAAATCAACCTACATATATTTCACTATAATTTTGGTAAAGTTTGCAAATATCTTCAATATTCTCATACTCTATACACCCACTCTCCCATTTTAAACTGTGGTGATGGTTAGTAACACATTTATTAGTTTTCCTGTATTTGGGAGATACGCATTTCCAGTCAAATGGTGCTTTGAAGCTGAATACAATTGTATATTATTCCATTTCAGTAATAGCTGCTTCTTTAATGATATTTTTTTCTGCAGATTGAAATCCTTGTACATTGCAAGACATCTCATCATAGACGTGGTTTGTGGCCTGCTGATTGAATTAATTATTTTCACCAGTCTATCTCTTACATTGTAACTTGCTAATCTATCATGAATTATCAGAGCATAAGCTTGTGTATTTGCCTGAAATGGTGTATTTGCAATAATTACAATTTTTGAATCAATTATGCTTTTTGTAATCATGTTGTCTTGTTTGCTTATATCAACTACAAATAATGCTGCTCTACTTTTAGATGTTTTGGGTTCTAGGATCGGTGAACTGCTTTTATTATAATATGTTTCCTGAAACTCAGTAAACATATCGTAGGAAATAAGGAATTCACTATTAGCAAAGTTCATGTTTAAATCCACATAGGAGTAAGCTTGACTGTTTAGATACAGATTTTTAAAAACTTTACACATTTACGAGTGTTAATTTCAATATGCAGCATCTCATATTTGATCGATTTCCACACCATTTAGCAGAAATGCAATTCTGTCGATTCAATGGAGTATTTCATTTCTTACTATTTTTATAGTTGCTGAATTACTTGTTTTGGCTGTCTTTTTAATTGTTCCTCTAAACCTTGAACTTTTTTTCGATGATAATGTGTAAATATCGTGATTTTGTATTTAATTCTTATTTCCAAAGGAAATGTATATAGATCTGTTCAGAATGGTTAGTATGCATGTATTTCCATATTGGTGATTGCATTTTCATAACTGGTTGGTTATTCGATATTAAGTATGTCTTCCATTTCTATTAACTGTAAATGCTAGTTCTTTTAAATACTATTTTGCATTGTGTTATTTTCATGGACAACTTAATTAATTTGAGAATTTATTCTTGTGTTTATGTCTTTTTGTTCTTCCTTTCTTTGAAATATGTTCCTTAGTGATATACTTCTTAAAAGAACCACCTACTTAACATCCGAATTTACTATTATACACAATACTAATTATGATTGTAATGCACAACAGAATGCAACTTTTTATATAGCTATTTTTTAATGTAAATAGATGGTAATTGCTTTGATTCTAAAATTAATAAGTTTATTGTCTTAATCGACAATTGTATCAACTATTTCATCAACACGATTAATTATTACTGGAAGACATATCAAAGTATTCGGTTTTTCAATTATTTTATATCCTGGGTCCACAGCACACGTGAAAATTCATGAATTGGATTTATCGGTTTTCCATTCAAATATGAACCGCCTACAATATTAACATTTATACATTTATATGACATACATTTACCGATAATATATCAACCTGTTTTGATGATTTGTGCAAATTGGTTAGCTGGATATATTCTCTGTTTGCAACATAACATATTTGCTATTGAATTGTATTCCGAGTAATCGATATTAACAATAATATACATTGCACCAGTTAACGTACTTGGATTTACATGTAATCGAATATTTACATTTTCAGGTAATGCCACGTTAATGAATGTTTCTAAGTCATCCAACTCATAAGAGTCTACCAATATCACAATCTTGTAGGATTTTCACCAATATTAGCAGTATATGATCGGTTATGTACATCAATGTTTGGTATGTTGTTGTAAGTAACGAATTAGATTTGACTTATTTGTCATTCTCCATCTAACTCCAAAGCAGGGAGATATATCGCACGCAATTGCATCTAATTTACACTTAATATCAACATAAATGACATATTTCTAATATGTTTTACTATCATGCTTACTTATATATCTTATTTATATTTAAAAAAACATCAACATATATGTCCACAACTGATTGTATTTGGTGATTGTTCCATTCTGTAATTGTACCTTAATTGCATTTTTTTAAAATAATTACGTGTTTCAATTGTAGGACCTAAATCGCCGAAACTACCATAATATATTTTAATGATTTACGTTCTTATTTTAATGCAACCCAATACGTTCCTTCATTTTGTATTGAATCTAAATTAAAAATCATACTTTCATGAAGATTTGGTTTCTTTGGTAAATATTCTCTCATATACACACTTCGGAAATAGGGTATAGCCAGTTACTTTACAAACATATTAATATCTGTGCTTGTAAGTGTGCATTTTGGACGACTATTAAGGACTTTCTACATTTTTTTCCATGTTTGTGTTTTCTTTGTCCTTGTCCAACATTAAATAGTTTCAAATACAATGTTTTAACTTTTGATTTAACTGCTCTACTAATTTCCGAAACCCCTCCGAGGATTGGTCCAAGAGCTGTTAATGCTGGAAATATCAATAGAATGATTCGTCCTTTCTTTGTTCTTTGTTTGGTTTGGCATTTTAAGCCCATGCATCTATTCACCTTTGTGTGCATAACTTTATGAATAACCAAGCTCCAAACTTTCCACCTGTAGATGTAGATGGATTATTACTTATATTTGCAACTTTGTCGGCTAGATGCTATATGTTGCTCTTCAAACGACATTGTGTTCTTACACGCATTATCCAAAGAGTTTATTCATGTATCGTTCCATGCCAAACATTTAGCAAGTTATTACATTACTTAGTACTGTGTAAATGTGCAGAAATGATGGTTATAAAACAAAATATACATATGCTGGTAATTGTAAATACAAAAGAAAACATAATTTAACAGAGACATATTCTTTTACCATCAAATATACTATGTATAATAAGCAGTATTTCTTCATATGGAAAAACTTGTGTTATTATGTCTCTGTGGGAACATCCAAATGGTCTTAAATTTGAAAATGCAAATGTGTTTTCTAAAACAATACAAGAGAAATATCAACAATTAGCGACCTTATTGTCATTAATTGATGGGATGCGATATTTCCCTTTTACAAATAATGAAGATATAGTGCCTCCGAATGAAAAATTACCCAATTGTGTATTTATTTTTGAAAATGTATGGTGTGAACTGCAGGGTGAAAAACAACACTATTTTAGTTTTGGTCATCATTCAAACGTTGATTGTTTTTATATATGCCAAGTTATGCACATATACCAAAACATAATTTGCATGGTAATGCAAATATGTAAATTGTGTTTAAAATGGATAATATGAATCTACAACATATTTACAATGATCATGTTTTAGGCGATATGTCCTGTACAATGTTTAAAGATATGTGTTTTTACTGTTGGATAGACAACCACAGTTTTTTAGTTTTTATTCCAATGCTTCCCCTATATAAAGGCATATATAGGTCAGGTTTTGACAGTTTTTTACTTCCAGGCGAAGAACAATGAGTATCTCAAAGATTGGACACAGCGGTATAAATTATAATCATTTCAATAGGTGTTCAACCAAAAATCTCGATGGGAATTGTGATTTTAACTGGCATATATTACATACTATGGGTATTACTGTGAAATATAGTGATGTGGTAAATAAACATTATGTGGAAGACTTAAACATTAATATGCTAAATGTATTTAAATCGCAAATCAAACATGAATGTGATACTATTACAAAACAACTTGAAACATGAATGGAACAAATAATTTAATATAAAAACAATGAATTCTTTAATAAAAAATTTGGTTTAGTTACGCAAACAGATTTGAGAAAGCAAAATAATGAATTCGAAACAAGAATGAATTATTTTATTAAGGATTTGAAAGCTAAAACTGTAATTAAACTAGATGCTGTTTTAAGTAAAATCGAAAAGATTGAAAAACCACTAACTAATCGATCTAGTGTGACAGTTAGACGACCTACTACAGCAATTCGAAAAGCAACAACTTAATTCATACATAAATAGTTTGAATTTAATGTAATATAATCAAAACATGTTTTCCTCAGCTACAGAATTACATAGCGTTATATCTGTTCTGAAAGATAATTATTAACAACCCAAATGAGATTATATGGAACAGGATGTTTTAAACGATGAAATATTTAAACCTGTTAAGAGTAGAATGGATGCATTGCATTTTGTGTTGAATAAGCCTAATGAAATAGCTTTGGAAATTAAAACTGAAAAAGAACCTTTAACAAAGCAGAATAGAAAGCCACCACTTTCTCATTTAACACGTTGTTATTTAGCTTTAAAACAATCTTTGTCTATGCACGATATGACATTTGGTGTTTATCGACATGACAATGTCTGGTTCTTGGGAGATTCAGTAATAATGTTTCTGCCAGACAATAAAATTAAAATTGGTGTTTACATAACTGATGTGAGTCAAGGATTGTTTGAATTATTGTTTACATACTTTCCAATAGGATATTCCTACACAAATTTGCAGAAATATAATAACTTATTCGTAGAACGAATGCTAACATTTGTTCAGGAGATTAAAATTATCCGACATTGTTGGAAGTGGAATATATAAAGATGAAGTTGGTGATCGTTTTTCTCTGTATATTGGAACAATCATAATGAATTGGTCGATAAAATATAACTTGTTATCTATTTGAGAGGGTCTGGGAATAATACGCATACTAACAAAATTGTTTCTATTATTAAATAATTGAAAGGAGAAGGGTTATATTACAAGTTAAGCAAAATTTCTGAAGAGCTTCATGCTCCTGCAAGGATAACATATCCTAGAATAAGAGGTATAACTCATGATTTAAATAATCTTTTTCAAGCCGATTAGGGTGAAATGACATTGCTTTCCACATACAATAAGGTATACAAGTATATTTTAACCATAATAGACGTTTATTCAAGGTATGGTTGGGGTATACCTTTGAAAAACAAAACTGGGAAACAGCTTACCAATGCAATGAAGATCATTTTGAAAGAGAGAAAGCAAAATTAGCTCCAAACCGATAGAGGAAATCAATTTTTTTCTACACCTTTCTGGACACTAATGACTGAATATGGTAGTAATCACTAAGCAATGTATTCGGAGCTTAAAGCTTGTGTTGTGAAACATTATAACCAATCGATTAAGCAGTAAATATATAAATATTTAACATCGAGGGGGACTTATAAATGGGTTGACATTTTGCCTGAAATAGTTAAATTTTATAATTCCAGATATCATAGAACTATTAAGATGGTGCCCAAAGAAGTTACAGATAATAGTTTAATGAAAATTATTTATGATAATGTTAAAGTCATTATGAAAGAAAACCAAAGTTCAAAGTTAGCGATTTTATATGTATCTTGAAGCAGAATGGAATCTTTGAAAAAATAAATCTATTGTTAATTGGTCTTATGAAATATTGAAAATTATTTCAATCAGACAAACATATCACAGAAATCTATAATGGATAACCAATAAAAAGTGTATTTTACGAACATGAACTACAATAAGTCAGTTCTCCAAATGAATATTTGATTGATAAAAGCATTAAAACGAAGACAGATATGTCCTTGCTTCGATGGAGGGATTTTTCAAAAGCACACGACTCCTGGGTTAAGAATCAAGATCTTAAAAGATTGTAATACCATGTTTGAATTGGTCAGAGAAAGTGACTACGTCATGAAATCAAAGTTTTCAGGATAGCAAAAAAAAACATTGTACATCAGAAGTCGTGATATTCAGCCATTTCAGTTTTTTTAAGTGTTATCCCTGTCGACTGGTTGGCATATTCAGAGTATATTTAATGCGAAAATATAAAGCAATTATCTATTAAAAATTAAAGAAATTAATTGCAATAGTTCCTTTCTCCACTGATTGTGCGCATCCTGAGAATATACATTGACAATATTCCATAAATCGTTAATACCTAATATGCATTTGTATTACTGCATTGAGCAAATAGCACACATAGCATATACCAATATTGTTAAACTAGTTCATGAAGTATCTACTGAAAATACTAATGGTTTAAATCTAGAAGCAAACTCTGCATGTTAGTATATTAAATGGACTATCATTATTGCAATTATAACTCATTAAACACTCAAGGTAGGTAATACACTACAGTCGTCCAAGGACAAAATATCAGTCAACTCCCTGGGATGACGTATGCCAAGACACGATATTGCTGAAAAAATCCTGTGCTTCAGCAAATGGTTCGACATACTTGATCAGTTTGTTTATGTCTTATAACTTCTTGTGACATATTGATACTTTACCATACTCCTACGCAATAGGAACTGTCATGTCAAATGGATTGTTCATGTGCTTTAGAAGACTAAATGTATGGAAAACCAAACTATTTATGAATGGTGAGGCAACAACAACACCTGGCATTTCTGTGTTGTACATAAGTTTCTTGAAACTGGCAGGGGCAAAACATTGTTTTTCACCTCGAGGTAGGTCACTTTTGGCCGTTTCATCAAACAGTACTGTCTTTTTAAAATATGTTGGCCACCACTTGTCAAAATTCAAAACCTCATGACTACTGTCAACCATCTTTACTGTGATATCATGCATACTGTTAGGAATCACTTCATCATATTGTTTAGGAGTATAAAAGCAATCAAACTTTTTTTGTTTTGTTTGATGTTACCAAAAATACGATCACAGGGCAAGAATGAGTGCCCTTGTTCCTGAAATCGGTGACAGATTCTTTTCAGTTGACGCTCACATGACAATAGCCCAATCACATTCTAACCGAAGTATGATTTTTGTTCTGACCATGTGCCCTGTCTGAGAATGGGGACAGATATAGTTCAGTTTCTGTAGTTGACGTGAAAGAGTGGATGTATTGTATACAAAAGAGCACACTTCATTGTTACCCTTATGTCCTGCACCTTCATGGTACATGTAGATTACAGTCTAGACTTAAGATCATAAACACAGAAACAGTTTACCCATAAGTATCTTAGATAAAAACTATCTTGTACAGGCATGCTTGGCAGTGGCAGGTTCTGCATAAAGTGAAAGACCAAACCTCCAATTTGTTCTCCTTTATGGCACAGTGCCTCTACTTCTTTAATTGACATGTAGATCTTTGCACTTCTTCGTTTGTGTATATTTAACTCGAGGTCTGCTGCTTTCTTTAAGCTATCGCTAATGTGAGGAATTTTTAACTTGGTTTTCAGTAGTTCACATTTACAACATACGTAAACCTGTGGTCGTCCAAATCTGTAGTTGGAGTTTTGTACAAAGTATTCTCTATAGAAGTTATATTTAACTGCAGTGGCTAGATGCTTCTGAAGGTACAATTGGTGCATTTGCTTGATGTTCAGGCAAGAATCCCAATATTTGGTTTGTATGCCTCTATAATGTGTCACCTTGAGAGGAAATGATTCAATATGCTCGTGAATTAGTTCAGTAACACATTCAGAGATTTTGTGCTCCTTTGGGTTCTCACCTCTTTGATTTCGTGGAGATTGTCCCAAAAGAAACAACTTTGTAAAGTGGAATACTCTTCTTTTGGGTGAGAGCATGAAGACTCAAGAAAGCATGATGACACATCTTATTCGTTCTCCTCCACACACAACATCGTACTGAAATGATGGTTCATGTTCTTTACTTTCACCATCTGATTTCCTAAGTCTCTTTTCTTTGACCTTCTGTGCGGTAATCAATCACTGTAAATGGAGATCTTGGGTATATTTGTCAGGTAGATCTAAAAACGTTGTAAGAATACGTCTTTGCATGTCCTCAGTTATTATTTACAAATACTTCATACGGCATCTGGAAACCCAAATAAAGTGCATACAGTGATAACAGCATTTGTGTTTATATTTTACAGTATGCTTATTTGCTGATTCAATGATTCAAATCAATGGTACAAGAACAGAGAATTTTTGAGCATAAATAAATGTCTGTAGCATTTATAATATTTAACACAGAAATTACCCAGATTAGGTAAGGCAGGTAGGTTAGGTTAGTCCAGCTTCAGATAACTTATATTGCTACTTCAATCAATATTATTAAAAATAATATTTTTAAATAGTGTACATGGTTAACACAATATATTAATTTTGATAATGACCAAAATTATCTCGAGCAGGGTCAGACCCCAGCACCTTACCTTACTATCTCACGACTATACCAAATATACCGCAATGTTAACCAACAAATGTTTCTTTCCAGGTTATTAAACAATAACAATGAAGGCAAAGCAAAAATATTAATTCCTGAAAGCTAGATTCACCTTACAAATTACTGCATCCAATAAATATTATGGGTGTTACTGCATTTATACTAACCATCAGGCAAAATGAGTCGACTTTCCTAATAACATTTTGCCAGAGTAGCTCTTATTTGGCAAACCTTTCACTCTTGTGTGTTTGATTTTTTTTCTGTTTGTGTTAAAATTCATTTTGCTTTCTTTTGGAGGCATTTCACACGAAATTCAGCAGAATACTAGTATATTTCCGTAGCACAAATGTATACGTATTGTACTTTGATGAATGTATCGCACGTTTTTGGCAGCAATGAACTAACTCGGTAAAATATTTATATGGCTGATGGCCTACAACTTCATAAACAGCCAGTATTCATCACTAAACAAACATTACTACTACCCTCTGTCGATGAAGGACAGTACTATGGTGAGCCTAATTCCCATAAATAATTAGTAGAGAAACGAATTAAGTCAACATCACATTATTTTATGGAGAAAGGAACTAAGTCAGTGACTTAGTTCCGTTCTCAACATTACATTTTTTTATCAGTTATATTAGAGGCAAAGAACAAGATGACTTAATTCTTTCCACTACCATTCGGAATTTCTTCGCTTATGTAATGCATCTGCGTAAAAATGTGAAAAACACAAAACATTGACTCAGTTCCTTTCTCTACTGACCGATTCGATTGTAAAATTATGATTTTAAATATAAGATTTTCTAATAATTTGATGTGTAATGTTATTTAATAAATCTGTAGATAGGTAATAGATGTAGTATTTATTCTGCATTCAATCCACTTGTTGATTGGATTATAGTTTCATTTTATTAATGTTTGAGCGATAATCCTGTGTGTTTAAATCAGTTTAACTGTACAGTTCTTTTCTTTTCATTTCGTAACTTATATATTTTTTTCTAAAAAATAATTCTATACAGGGAGAGTTTAAAGTGTACCATAACCACAGCCTATTACAAAGGAAAGGGAATATTGATCCTGCACTAGCGATTGGTTAGAATACTGTAGAGTGAGGATAGAAGAACGAGAAAGATATGAGTAGATATAGGTTGATATTCCTAACAGCAATTTAATATAATTTCTCTTAAATAACAGCAAGCATTCACAAAAGATTGGGTTTCGGTGATAGAAAAGAAATGTTATAATTTAATTTCCTTCGTAGCATTAAATTCGGTAATACTAACAATGAAAAAAATTAAATTACCTTTGGGAAAATTTTCATCAAAGACTTATAAAAGTTATTCACTTCGCTATGTGGGATTTGGTGGAAGAGGTGTAGAAAAATAATTGATCGCATTAGTGAAAGTTAATCGAAAACAATAAATTACAGTTCCATAAATACACTTACATATCTACTACTATTATTTTCAAACTAGTTATTAATATTAAAGGAATAATTTTTTCAGCACAATTTCTTAGATATTTATTTTATGGGAATAATTGTTCAAGCACTTGAGAGTCTCGATGCGAGGAATTTTTCAAACATCCTGTGCACACAAAGGTTTGAAGGCTGTTGACCAGCTCCAAGTATGGTGAGTCAGGGGAAGGGGCGGGTAGGGGGATAACTATTCCTCTCACAGAACCAGACAGGGTAGATTTTCGGGAAAGTCCACAATTCATGGGTAAGGCATAGTCTTGCAAACAAATGAAGTTTTGGAAGAGTCTAACTTGGTCTCTGAAGTTGTTGTTGGACAAAAGATGCGATTTGGGTTGGTGGTGAAGGGAGGAGGGTGGTGGTTCTTGGCCGTGAATCGACAGCGAAGGGATGGTGCTTGGACCGGGAAGTTCTCTAGACAGCATAAAAATGTGCTCCAGGGTGGGGTGAAGAGCGGGGGTGCATGGACTTGGACAGAGCAGCCCTCTGAAAACGAACTCTGTGTTGGAGGAGAGGGGGACAGATCGTCGAAGATGTGCTCTGGGGTGTTGTTCCGTGACTTTGGGTAGACACTGTCTAATAGCACAAAGTCATTTTCTGGACAAGGAGGGTGGGGGTGAGGAGCGACATGAACAGTTCTAGCTGTCCGCCACCATGTTAGTTTCACGATAACACCTGTACAGGATACACAACAAACACCAGCCCTCTCGACTTTTTTGGGTGCGGCAGGCTTCATGATGTGTTCAAGGGGTAGTAAGGTCCCCAATTTGCAGTGTCGGCCTGTGGCCTTCGGAGAGTGATAGCTGCAATTAACGTTTTAATATAAAAAAATTTATTTATCGGAATTAAAATAATTTTCATGTAAACTACCTTTCTGTATTCAGTCGATGAAACTGGAATGATTTTTTAACTGTCGATTAGATAACTAGTGCAGTGAATTTCAAAGACTTAAAGGAAAAAATTTGTAGTATGTCCGTTATTTAAAAAAAAAATATGTTGTGCGTTTCTATAAAGTGTTGCAGGATTAAATCCTTATTCACCTCATCCGAGTGTCCCTAAGCTTCGATGGAAATAAATTGTGTTAAAAGGGAATTATTCTTACAATAGAGAAACTTTAGTTAAAAATGTATTGTTTCATTGTCTGTTGTAGGACGAATAGTGTATTCAAGTCGTTTATAGTTGCTTGGTAGGGAAATATGTTCTGTCAGTCGTAAATTTCAACTCAGCCGCGCTCCACGTATATAACAGCTTATAAGCTGGTGCAAGTCATACAATCCAGTCATTCATTGACTAAACTCCGAGGCGGACGGATGTGTTTTGGGAGAGCTGTGATTTCATTACGTGTTTTTTTTTAATTCGTTGTTAATTCAACTAGTCTAATTTATATATTAGTACGTGCATCGTAAACATAATTTTTATCCATTTGTCACTTAAGTCGTATTCACATCTATTTCCGAGTAGCTATAACCTCAGTCGCTTGTCAGTCTCCGACCGTGCTCCACGTATATATATAGTCAGGCTCTAGACATAAGCTCGCTTAATTGATTCACCGGCCTCCAAGGCAGACGGATGTGTTTTGGGGGAACTCCTTGTGCGATTTCATTATGTTTTTAGTAATTTTCATGTACTTGTGTTTGTTAACCATTTTGTATTCTCATTAAAATCTCCGAGTTTTTTACCTCAGTCTATAATCAAAAATAGGTAATTTTTATTGTCAACATGGCTTATATATAAGTCGACGTAAGTCCTATATCCATGTTAGTGCTGCAGCGACCTCCCGAGCGAATTGACATACATTAAACCAATTCTTTTTTACATGTGTTAATAAATAAATTAATTTTTATGTGTAGATTACGATTCAGAAGCTTCTTACCAGTCTCACAGGCAGATTGATGTGTTTTAAATTATTGTTAGGTATGTGCGAGAGGTGCCAAGTAGTGTCTCGTATATTTTGTTATTGTGTTTGTTAGCCGTTTAATTTAAGGGGACTCTTTTTTTATTCGTTGTAGATCGTTAATTAAATCATTCATTCCTTTTAAGACACCTGGAGAGTCACGCAATTGTGATCGTTTACCACTTGTGGACACCACATGTTATTTGCGTAGTTGTGTTCATGTGAAATTTGTGATTCAATGATTGTAATTTATTCATAGGTAGAACTCGCTCAAATCATTTCTCCCATGTGTTAACTATACGTTTCTTTCTGTTTAATTAATAAAACAAATTGCTTATCAACCAATAACATCTATAATCAATATCACTACCAAATCAAAAAATTTACACTTAGGCCACTCTTGCACAAAACTCGCCACACACACATACACACGCGCGCGCACACACACACATATATATATACACACACACACCGTCCAACACATCATACCTCATCGAATGCCAGAGCTCCAAGGGTGAGGATGTACCACAGCTGTTCCCCACCTCGAAAAGAAAGAATGAGAATAATAAAGTACAACTATACACTTATCACACAACAATTTTTGATTGATTAAATAAATTAAATTAATTAGCTCAATCAATTAAAGTTTCATACAATTTTATCCTATGAAAATACAAAAATAAAAAAATTCTATCGACTTAAGATCGGATTAAGTATTAATCCAAAAATTAATTGGACTAAAACCGGATCAACAAATTTTGATCGGATAAAATGGGATAAAGCTTAAATTAAGGATCATCCCTTTTCATATAAATTTGATAACAAAGGGTTAATCTGATAAATCAAAAGTGGGGTGAAACCATCCAGTGCCTACTACTGTCAAATGAAACTGAAATTATTAAAAAAGTAAATACTTTAAAAATCTGCTCATTTTTACACTTCGATGCATTAAAAAAGCAGAAATGAAATAATTTAATTTGTCACAAATAATTACCTAAAAACTTTTTTTTGGCGTTAAGGTATGGAACTACTTTCCCTCCATCGCTACCAACTTTACTTAGCGAATGTCACTCTTTCCACTCATTTAAATATACGCATGCAAGGGTAGTGACTATTTTCTAAGGTTTATTTCCCTAGTGCTCACTTTATCGAGCACAGCAATTACAGTTCTTTCACTTTCAATTTAGTCCTGCCACAAATAAATGCACGTGGGTTGGTCTCCTGTGACAAGTTAACCAACGCATTATACCTGGATTCGCATGAATATACTTCGCTTTTAAAGAACTTATCGCGATTGTTAAGTAGTTGAGTTAATATCATATGCTTAGAGACCTGGAAATTTTCGCGTAGTTAATGACCTACAGGCCAGGCTCTACAAAGGTATGCATAAATATGCCGATGGCAACTGTGCATTGGTTGTCTGCTGTCACAGTGGAAGACGAACGATCACGTCACAGTTCTCCAGGAGGTGTCACACACCGCGAGGACCAATGGCTAAACTTATAGTATAAAAACACGTGTTCTGAATTCCAACTTGTCCCAGAGCGAATCCGCGAATTCTTCAAGTCTCTGCATGTGCTATAATTATTTAGTTGTATACATTAAATATTTCCCGCCCGTCCATAGAAATGTTATACTGTTGTTAACTTTAATGTGCCGAGTTTCGTGAACAGTATGATCACACAGTTCTGTGCAGTGTCCACTATGCAGAACTAAGCCGTTCGCATTCTCGCAGCGGTTACTAACGTTTCGTGTAGGTGATGTAGCGAGACATGCTCAGGAGAAATCATTAAAGAAAGACACAAGAAGAATATTGTAAATTTTTCTTGTTATTTCTCTTGGCAGCCTCAGACATTTCGTTTTATAAGTAAGAAGCCGACCTTGGTTTGAAAAAACGTATAACTCTTGTCCACCGGGGGTAAGTCAGTGCGCAGGAAAAGCACTGTGTGTATATATATATATATATATATATATATATATATATATATATATATATATATATATATATAGAGTAGTTTTGCAAAAAAAAAAGATTGTGGGAACTTGTCTTCATGTGAAGAGATCTAGATGGCTCTTAACAGCGAGGTCTTGAGAGCCGATGATGGTGATTGAGATGAGCATGGAGCAGCGCCGGAATGAAAAGGCGGGGGAAACGGGAGATCCCCGATAAAATCCGCAGACCAGCGGCATGGTCCGGCACGATTCCCACATGCGAAAATCCGGAGGGACCCGGCTGAGGGAACTAGTATTGAAGATAATTGTTTTAGCACTACACTTCAAGTAAATTGAATTTGACGCAACTTTACTGTGGAATATATCAAACTGTTGTTGAAATTCAACCGCCCAATTCTGCAAATTTCAAGTTTATCATAAACATCGAGATATCTAAACAATTTTGTATGCTTCATGAAGCAATGTGTTGTTATGATACAACATATTTCAGCTGCACAGTTGCAAAAATATTTTTGGTAACATGTTTCGATTTTTTTTTTGTAAATCCTACAAAAGAATTTTTACTATAAAGCACGTCACATTGCCACTTTCGAATTTGGCAATGTCCGTTAGAGCATCCATTAGTACGCGTGAGATAGCTGCTGATAATTGCTGCGACTGCATAAAGCAAACGGTGTCAGAGGATGGTAGTCGACATAAGTTAGCTAACTTCGAATGCAGTCAATCACTGTTATTCATGACGTAAGGATATAGCTGTGTTTGATAATATCGGGAATAAATGACATGTAAAATTAAGACAGGTTGAATATGGCCAGCCAAAGATTGAACCCCACGGGTCTTCGATTTCCATCGCAGAAAGCGGATTAATTTAGACTGACGTTTTCCTAGTGCACTACTGATAAGAGTAATAACTCAATCTAGTAGTGATGCCTACAGGTACTCCCAGAAATATCCATAGAAAACCCACGAGAACAGTAAAACCCGTCAACACACACTCAAATTCCGTCCTCCAAAATGTAATTAAACTACAAAACCTATCAGTAGGGGAGAAGCACCATTTGTGTTTCACATGTGCTATACGTGTACCAATTTCAATATTGTTTTAAATCTCGATGTTTAAATGATGTTTCTGAGGGAGTGATAAGGTCGACACTATCATGCCCATCAAATATGCGATCGTCTCTATACGCTGCGGGGGTAGTGGGGTGTAGTGGTTAGACTACTTGCTTCCCACCTAGGCGAACAGGGTTCGATTTCCAGCGGGGTCGCTCCTGGATTTTCACTTGTGGGAAACATGCCAGACGATGCCACTGGTCGGCGGGTTTCTTCGGGGATCTCCCGTTTCCCCCGCCCTTGCCTTTCCGGCTATGCTGTATAATCACCTCGCTTCATCCTCATCGGCTTTCAAAACCTCTCTGTTAAGAATCGCCCACATCTCTTCACTTACTCTGCCTGCAGCGTGCAGCTACAACTTAAAGCCACGCAGGTAATAGATGATGAAGTGGCAACAGCATATCTTCTCTACGATTATCAAGTAAAGCCGATTTCTTGTCCAACTTCTTTCAACTGCGCATGCGCAGACCGATTGTTTATGTCAGCTGCCATATTATGAGTTGCAAAAGTTACATTTAATTACATGTAAAACAAGCACCTTTTTGCCACTACAAGCCCTGTCCTTGTCTTTCATTATCGTCTGCTGCCCAGCTTCACTTTCGTAAGATGGTGACCCTACCATGTTATTGGTGGAAACTGTAAATCTTGGTACACTGCATTCCCTAGTGCCGTCTTCATGAATATTTGATTATTACACAAAGCAAAATTGTTTCGTAGAGAGGTCATTCTGCCAAATTATTTTTTAGGTATTAGAAAATAATTTTGTACTGGCCACAAAAGTTTAGTGCCGGCAAGTAAATAATTTGGTGGTCTCCACAAAATTTATTTGGCAAGTTGAATACTAACAAAACATTTTGTAGTTGCCACAAAATATTTTTTCCCTGTGTATGTTGATGTTTAAGTGTATAAACTTTTACCGTGACTTTTAGGACTATGCTAAAAGACTTCAGTTTGCAAGATGGCATCAACGATGAATACTCACGCCATCACTATTGTGAGGTCTTTTCGAAGGGTTTTTTTAAACATGTATTTCACGATTCGCTCGTGTGTCTCATTTTGAATTTGTCAGTGTACTTTGATGGAGTTAGCTTTATAGACATGCACACACGTATCAAAGAATCTAATAGGGAAAGCTAACCATTTTTCCTGTAAACACGACACGACACGGCAGTCAGTAGTTCTGAAATAATACGACTATGTGTTACAGTTACACAAGGAGACAAGATTCTAGGCCTAGACACGTAATTACCAGTAGCATATGAAGTGTGACTCAGAACGATACCCTGGTATAAAGGAACGATGGAATGCACTTGCTTTATAAGCAGGAGTACTCCGAAAAATTGCATCGACCATGGCAACTCCGGACACAGATAAATAACAGGCAATGAACCCGGACCTCCGCGATGAAACGCTGATGACGGGGGCTTGCAACAACCATGGAACGAGGCTGCGAGGTTATCATAGTAAATATGGACGGTAGAGCCAAACTGAATAGGGCACCCCCGGGCCGCTTAAATTCCTGCTCGGCCACAGGTCAACGCAGGCGTCTTTCTTAAGAAGGAATACATAAAACGCAAAGTAACCCGCCTTATACATTACTGAATTGCTTCCATCTCGCGTGCTTTCGAGGTGAAACACTAAAAATAAACTCCCCGGTATTTTCGGCCAGCGAAAGGGGTTACAGCTGTGTTCCGGTTTATTATTTCACGCGAGGTGAATAATTTGTGTAGTTTCTTTTTAAGCGCTTCGGGCGACCATACCCGCCGTGTATTTTTCATGACGCGGTGTTTCATCCACTGCTGGGCCCAAGTTGTTTCTTCGCTCCTGCCATTTCCAGCTTTATTTACGCTACGCCAGTCTATATTTTTCCGTAAGAACAAACATGTCTGTGAAAATAATACGACGTGGTTTGCGGTGGCCTTTTTTCCTCAGAGTTGTCCTCTGCCCCGAAAAAGAAGTTACACACTATATCTCAATGCACAGTAGTCTGTAACGCATGACAGAATGCACTGTAAGTGGGAATAATCTATTTGAAAACCTGCCGAATTGGGTGACTGAAATGAACACGCATTATAAGTAGAGACCTGAAAAATTCGCGAGTTTAATTACCTCTACGTTATACTCCATTGCCGTATATAAAATCATGCAAATATCACTGCTCATTGGTTGTTTCTTGTATTAGCGGAAGATGGTGATTGGTTCTGCATTTTATTGTCTTTTCTTATTGGCTCAGAGTTGCCCAGGACGTGTAAACTAACGGGTGGGCCATTAGCATAAGAAATGAAAACGTACGAAGTTTTGAATTCTAGCCTGTCCCGAAATGAAATTTTTCAGATCTCTAATTATAAGGCGCTCTTTTCCTATTATTTCCCCCGAACTAGATGCATTTACGCTCTATAACACAGTCAACGGCATCGTGCAGATAAATAGTGATCACTGACGTAAGTTCTTCACGGTTAATAGAGCACAATTTAAATAAGCTTACCCGCATATATTTCAACTTGCATACTGTCCGCCATGATCCCAGTAATGTTCGTAATGATGGAGGGAAAGCACTGCCATGCTTGAATGTCGAATTAAAAGTGTTGGTTAAACATTTGCGAGTATTGAAATTATTTAATTATTTTTCTCCCTGTTTATTTTTTCATTCATGTACGTACATGTAAGAATTTGCAAATTTCTTCAAAAATCTACTCTTCCAATAATTTTACAGTTTCATTTGACCGGCGCATGAATACAGTGATCAGAAGCATGACAACATAAATTTTACATGTGTTCGAAGAATACCTATTGAATGCGCATACAAGTAGATCTTAAGCAGGGTTAAAAAAAAAAAGTGATCAGTTTACCGTGAACAGTCTACAGTCAGCTATACTCTATTTACGGTTAACACTTTCGACAAGGCAAAGACTGTTTATGATAAAGTGACACTCTAGAATTGAACCTTAAATAAACGTCACTGCCCCCACCTGCATGTATTTTAACGGGCGCACTGAGTGAAATTCGTCCAGTAAAGTTTGTGATAATGGCTGGAAAGTAATTCCATATTTTAACGTCGAATAAAAAGTGTTAAGTAACAATTTGTGACAAGGCAGAATTATTTATTTCGCTCTCTGTTTTTTTAATGCATCGAAGTATAACAATAAGCAGATGTGTAAAGTATTTACTTTCTTAATAATTTAACAGTTTCACCTAACCGATGCATGGATAAAGTGATGAGGACCAAGGCAATGTTAATTTTACATAAGACGGAAGAATACACAACGTGCATACAAATAGATCATAAGCAGGGCTTTCAAAAGTGCTCATTTGACCGTGAACAGCCTTTACCCGTACGCCTTTCAGTCATTGTGACAGATTATGTACGAATACAGAGGTGGAACAGTCGCTTATACCAGCAAACTCCAGCAGCACAGGTCACCAAATTGATGTCGCCGGCCAGTAAAAAGCTGGAGAACGCCGTTCGCGTATCAACACTTTGTAACCTACTCGCCATCCGGCAGTTCAGCCAATAGGGAACATTTCACAGCACGCAGTAGCCAATCAAACACAAGGCTTGTTCCCAGCGCCTCACGCCGCCAATCAGAGAATCGGTACTATTACATCCCAGGAACTGCCCTGCTATTTCGTATCTGTGTATTTAGTTACTCTGTGTTTTGGTCACTTTAAGTAGTGCGACGAAAGTCAAAGCAAAATAACTTAGAAATTAAAGAATGATCGCAAGCGAATAAAGTATTGAATTTAAAACAATATGACTTCAAAAAACACGTCAACTGGAATCGCACACTGAGTTTTAACAACTTTTTGGCATTTGTTTGGCAGGAGTTACAGGTTAAATTGACCATAATTGTGCATGAAAGTGCCTGAAACTTAATGTTTATTTTTTAAATAACACATATTTTCCTGATTTTCATTATGTAATGATACAAACCAATGTCCTCGAAACATACAGAAAATTGTTTGCCCATGTATACTCTTGCAGCCGTAATTCTTCACTCTAAATTCGAATCAGAGGGAAACCACTGATTCGCAGTGAAATCCAACTACTCTAATCAGTGAAAATGGCCCCACTAGAATCAGTGGGAAACCACTGATTGTTTCAGGGAAAAAATTTCAGTGATTGAATTAGTAACGTGAAACAATTTCACTGGTTGAATAAGTGACGGCCGACTGCAGTGGCGAATTAAATATTGATTTAATTGAATGTAGCCAAACGATTACGTGAAATAAACATATTTACCGTAGTATACTATTTATATTGTGCAATTTACCGTAATTTTAAAAAGTAAAGAATGCTCCATGGGTGATCGGGACTGAACTCGCGCACCCTTCCGCTCTAGGTCGTTGCCTTGCCTTCCCCCCCCCCCCTTCATTTGACGTTGTTGTGACATTTTTGACGTTGACGAAGCACTAGTGAGACCGACTTGTTGACGAATTCCCAGTGCGACAATCGAGCTGAGCATCTGCCACGTCGGAGGCACCGGGGCGCGAACCCGCGACCCTCCGACTACAAGTCGGCCACCCTACCCCTGAGCTATGAGGGCAGGGCAAGAGCTATCACGTTATGTTGGAATTATAGAAGAAAATATGTGTCTTATATTTTCGATGCGAAATTGTGTAGTTTGAAGTTGTATGCTCATACTTTTCATGTTTGGTTTGATTGGTACAGTTAGGATTGTCAAAACGAATAGTATATATGAATGCACTCTCTTCACCGCATTAAATGTAGTTTAAACCTTCAAACAGAGCGCTGTGACGATTACATGGAATCCAAATGAAAGACGTAGAAAACAGAATGAAAGGATGGGTGTCCATATTACCTCGTAAAATGGCGTTTTGAAAGACGAAACACATTTTAGAAATATTTTGTATTAGTTTTAATCGTATATTCGTTGTTACTACACGTTATATAACGGTGATTTTTTTAAACGATGTTCTGCGGCCATTTTTAGACGCAGTTTCACTGACACATCAGTCAAAAAAATATTAAAGTGGGAGAGATTTGGGCTGTTCTTAACAGCGATGGAGAAGAAGTAGCTGAGATACTTCACTGATCCATTAGTCAAAAATAAACCACTAAGTGAACAGTGAAAAAAATGATGACGAATCAATGGGAAATGTCACTGAACCAATCAGTGAAAGAAATATGGCATTTTTTTCACTGGTTCATCAGTTAAATTCACTGAAGTGACTGATTTGTCAGTCAGATACGTTTGATTGATTGAAACAGTGAAATTCTCACTGATTTCTATTTAGAGTGTAAACAAGCGGCATCTCACTAACTATAAATTTAGGTCAACTAAATATACGTAAAAAATTATACCCATTTGTCTTATCCACAGACGCTTTAAAATTTTGAATTATACTATCACAATCGGCTGAAATTTTTACATTTCGTCTAGTTGTGTAATTGGCCCAGTTTTTTTTATGACATGCCTTTGAAGACGCCAAGATATTGTAAATATTGTGCACCAAAGTGGCTAATATCCGTAAGGTTCGTCGAAGGAAATGGTTTCTGGCAAAACCGGTAGGAAGTAAACGAACGACCACTCCTGTAGTTGCAGAGCCAGACCTGATGGCATAACACCCTGAGCTCTGCCTACTGTTGTATCTGCAGGCCCGCAGAGCCAGACCTGATGGCATAACACCCTGAGCTCTGCCTACTCTAGCACAATGTTTCTGTAATACATGGCACGTGGGCGCCACATTTCCTTTAACGCAACGACCTAAAGTCACAGATCTCTAGACAACCCTGCAAGACCACATTGCAGTACAGAATATTGTATATTCAGAAAGTCCAAGCTAGCTCATACACACACACACACACACATATGTATATATATATATATAGACACACACACACACACCTCTATTTACCTCCGTACATGGAAATTCACATGCACTGGATCCTGATGCTCTTAGAAAGATTAATATAACTGAACCTTTTTTAAGTCCACAACAACAAACACCTTTTTCTTACGAACTAACACTAATTCAATCAATAGTGAATCACAAGTCAATTGCTGATCAACCAATTTAATAAAAGAAACTCATTCATATCATGATTATTGGAAATTGACAATGAAATGTTACCTCATAGAAGACATCTCATTACAAATTCGAGAACCATATTTGAGTTAATCAGAAAACAAATTATGGGTAATTCACTAAGCAAATACTATAACTTTCTTTAAAGACAATACATAAACAGAAATAAAAGTTATGATAGTATTTAGCACCAATCAGTGGAAAAGACGGACACTAGTAGGGTGACTATAATGTCCATCATTAACATGGTTTAGACCAAATATTAACATGGTTTAGACCAAATATTAACATGGTTTAGGCCAAATATTAACATGGTTTAGACCAAATATTAACATGGTTTAGACCAAATATTAACATGGTTTAGACCAAATATTAATACAAGCACTCCTCTCAAATAAGTGCTAGTATAGCATTTTTTAAATATTTATGTACTTCGAAAATTATTTATAATAATTACTAGTACTTAGCTGTAATGGAACATATTCGCTGTAACAGCAGTGTAGCCTGGATTCCATCATAATAATTTTTTGTCTCCGAATACATCAGGAACCGAGTGAAGATCACAAGCCTCCCGTAAAAGCTGGAAGACTATTTGGCAGCATCAACATTCTGCGAAGTCTATAGATCTCCCGTAGACCTGACAAGCTGGCTGACATCAAATCCTGGCTGACGAAATATATTTACAGCTTTCTCTCGTTTCGATATTATTCACTCCAGAATTCATACTTCGAACTCGAAGAGTAATAACTTATCATAAATTAAGGGCCCAGGAACACACACTTATTATATCTTGATTTCCCTACAACGTTTCTTATTATTAGCAGCATTTTTCTTTTAATTAATCTAATAAAACGTTTCTAACAGCGAAAACAAAAAATGTGCATATCAGACTAAATTTCCAAGTTTCGCTATTATGATTGGCACGATCAGTGTGGCTCTTTTTAGAAGTAAATAAGTGGCTTCTTTTCAAACAACGTACCACAGAGAATGGTATAGTTCGTTAAACATCGATTCTTAGTATAGAATTATCTCCAATCATTACCATATAACATATTTCGGAAACAGATTCACTGGCAGGGAGAAAGTTAGCAAAATGGAAATATTCAAATAGACAAAAGCCTTTTCAGTAATGCAATTACACTGGTAACACATATTCTGAAATATTAATTTGAATCGCTTAGCTGGCCATGAAGGACACAAAAGAAATATAATTAACATATCTTAAATTACTGATACAGGTACAACAAGTATACACAAATTCCCAGATGTTACAAAACATTTACTGGTTTTCAAAACAAGTTAAGTGAGTCGCTCATCCACAATTGCAGGAACACCGGTTATGTTAGCCTCTTTTTTCCCACTTACCAAAGTAATTTTTTTTTGTATTTGTGCAATGAACCCTTCGAAAACCAATCGCCAAAGATATTTGTGCCACGTTATAAATAAATTGGAATTCATTTCACAAAACCTTAGTGTGGAATGTGTAAAAGTATTGTTGAATTTTAAGAAGCAATTGTTGTAGACTTCATGTTGTGTTGTAGACATCGAGGTACGTGAACAATTTTGTATGTTTGCGAAAACAAATGTGTTGTAATTACAAGAAAATCTTTGGCAATCAGTTTACAAAGAATTGTTTGTAACAAGTACAACAATTTTTTGTACTGTGCACCGTCCTACTAAGCTACACCACACCAGACAAGCTGCCTGTTCTCTGCAATGTTCATTATTGACTTTTCATCATTCAGAGGAGTGCCAGGTTGAGTTAGCCCCCTAACCAAATATTTTCCATTGTACAAAAACAATTTACAATACTAATCGTGTCCTTTTGTACGGTTGTAACAAAAATATAATATTACATGGGGAACTTACTGTTTATGGTATCTAATGTTCTTATAAGCTCCTGTCAAACTCTAGCAGTACGACGAAACTTACTGTTTATGGTATCTAATGTTCTTATAAGCTCCTGTCAAACTCTAGCAGTACGACGAAACTTAATTCCGTACGGTGTTTGCTTCCAAGAGGGAAGACATTTTTAAAGTAGCTTGAGTCGAGCTACAATCAAGAGTACATACAGAGGATAATCCATTCACTGTTACTTCAGACTTTTCTGAAACCCTGCTAAAGTTATACTTCCAGGATATTCCTCCGCCTCGTGTAGACTAAGCTTAACTAAGCCTGGAGAATTACACCAGAGGGACAACGCACTGCATTCGTGCGTACTCAGCTGTATAGGTTACTCACGGTAAAATGAGCACTTTTGAAAGCCCTGCTTAAGATATACTTGTATGCACGGTCTGTATTCCTCCGCCTTATGTCAAATTAACATTGCCACGGGCATCATTACATTATGCATGCTTCGGTCAGGTGAAACTGCGGAATTATTAGAAAAGTAGATATATTACAAGTCTTGTAATTTTTACACTTCGAAGCATAAAAATAACAGAAAGCGAAATAAATAAATAAATTTATAACAAATGGTTACTTAACGCTTTTTATTGGAAGTTACAGTATGGAACTACTTCCCATCCATCGTTACCAACTTTACTGGGGGCATGTTATTCAGTGCGCCCGTTAAACTATATGCAGAACTGAGCAGTGACTTTTTTCTAGGGTTGATTTCAAAAGTGCTCACTTTATCGTAAACTACCTTTAACAGTATCTTATATAAGAACTACGTATTTCTCACTAGGCAGTCTTACCAACACGCATGTTTCCTCCCTGTTTTTTTATTCCAATTATTTATAAATGAAGCATTATAATTTATAGATAAAATATGAATAACATTTCAATTTAACAGAATAAAAAAGTGGCATTTATGAACACAAGAATAAAACGCTTGTGATACATTGATAGATGGGGAGATTATTCAAAGGTTTTACTAAAAAAAAGGCCGAATAAACCGTGAATGGACTATAGATGCACACACAGAGAAGAATGGCATGGCGGTTCTTTTGATGTGGATGCACCCACTTTCTGATTGGCTGCGTGACGCTCTGGGAGCGGGTCACACGTGTTTGGTTGGTAACCGCGCGCTGTGAAAGGATTCCTATTGGCCGAGTTACCGGCGGGCGAGTACGTTGTCAGGCGCTGAAAGGTGAACGGCATTCCAAAGTTGACGCCATTTTGCAGGTGTGCGCGGCTCGAGTTCTGCGGATCTTGCGTTGTCTTCAAAGTGATAATTAAGGACACTTGAATTTGCGAAACATGTTGAACGCAGGCTAGGGAGTTTAGAACTTTCCAATAGCTAGAGACCTGTAAAATTCGTGTTATTATTTGGCATCATAATAATCTTCACAGTGATGTATCTACTCGAGCTGGCGACATTTCTCCATTGGGTTCTGCATAGATATGAAGCCACTCTCTTCCTGTCTGGACTGCACATGATTACGTATAGGCTGTTCACGGTAAAATGAGCACTTTTGAAAGCCCTGCTTAAGATCTACTTGTACACATGTTGTGTGTTCTTCCGCCGTATGAAAAATTAACATTACCATCACTTTGTTCATGCGTCGGTCAAGTGAAACTGTGAAACTATTAGAAAAGTAAATATTGTACTAATCTGCTCATTTTTAAACTTCGATGCGTTAATGCAGAAAGCGAGATAAATAATATTACAAATGATTACCTAACACTTTTTGTTTGACTTTAATATATGGAACTACATTCCCCTCCGTCGTTACCAACTTTGCTCAACACATGTCACTCATTGTGCCCGTTAAAATATATGAAGGTAGGGGCAGTGACTTTTTTCTACGGTTGAGTTCAAAAATGCTCACTTCATCGTGAACAGCCTTTAGTACGCAATTGTGAAGTTTTCATTTACTGGCGTAGAGTTACTCAGGACGTCTCAACTAAAGTATGGTCCAATGACAATCTTATTGAAAAGGGGCACGTGTTTGAAGTTTATCGTGTCCCCACAAAATGACGCGAATTTTGCTGGTCTCTACCAATTGCGAGAGTGAATCTGAGCTAACTGTTTTCGCGAAAATAGCGTGTCATTAGTAACAATTAAAGAGGGAATTTTCGCGAACTCACTTCAGGACAAATTAGACTAAGGCCGTGTCCGAATTTAGGTATATAATGATGTACTAGCATACTTGCATACTTTACTTACATTTGATGATGAATTTGGACAGGCAGTCGTGTTGGCTTCGGCAACACCTATTGCTATTAGCCAGCTAATCATCGCACTTTTAATGATTGTGTATTCCGACGATGAATTTGATAATTGCCGAAAAAATTACATGGAGGCTAGATTTCTATAACCTAGTTGCACGCCTTCAGTTCCCCCCCCCCCCCCCCCGTTATCGGAGGCTTGACTTTGTCGAAAACAGCGTGGTATTTGACTGCGCTAATTAGAATTAAGTTACTCCGGGACTAAACGTCTGTGACTCGTGGGTAGACACATAAGACACGTATCACTCGAAATTATTTAATCACTCAAGCAGATCGGAGTAAAAGTTTTATGAAATAGAACTTGACAAGAAATATTTTCTCGATAATCGGGTGCCCCTAGTTATAGGGGCAAATTAAGGATTAAATCATATTTCCAGATGGCGGAAAACCGCGAAAATATTTTGAGCCAACATATCTTCTACAACACACTAATTAGTTTATTCTTGAATGAACAAGGTTTTTTACTCAGCTAAGTTGTTTCCAGACCAATCACAAACGTTCTGCCTTATAGTACCAGAATCATCATTGGTCCAGTGAAAAAGGGTAGTAGTATCTTCATACATAGATGAAAGCCAATTAGGAAAGAAACATGCCGGACATGTGTGAAGTATATTGAATCCTAGCAAACAGTCAATTTTTTCCGCTATAAATCACCATCTCTAATAATATTTTAAGTTGATATACAAAACATTGTATTGTGTTACTGATTGTAGGTGAGTTTGCAATATTTATTGTTTGTTTGACCTTAGCAAGTTTTGATTATGAACATAGGCCTAATACTAATTTATATTTTAGACCTTTGTTTAAGGTACACTTTGCTCAGTTCAAATTTTTATCCCTACGAAGTATAGTAATGCTGTCATATTAAACTTAAAATAAAATAATTATGTCAACATTATTTGTAATCTACAAATTGCTTCTCAAAATGTCGGCACATATACCGCAAGTACGCGAGAATTATATATCTTCGTTTACTTTTATACTTGCATACTTCACTTGAAATTCGGACATCACTGATGTAATTTCCGGGGATGCACACAAGTACTTACCTCAGACAGATTCGGACACCGCCTTAGACTACATGGGCATTTGAATTCCTTATTCTGTTGTATCACAATTTGCCACACACGCCCCACACTACTACAAGTCAATAGAGAACCTGCAAAGAAAAAAATACCGGATCCCATGCAACCTGGTCTGAGTTTTAACCGGAGCAACAGCGCATGAACAGCTAACCGAGACTGCAGCCGCAGCGGTGTAGTGGTTAAATTGCTCGCCTCTCACCAAGGCGAACTGAGTTCGATTTCCTGCGTGGTGGCCCCTGGATTTTCGCATGCGGGAATCGTGCCGGACGATGCCGCTGTTCGGCGGGTTTTCTCGGGGATTTCCCGTTTCCCCCGCTCTTGCATTACAGCGTTGCTCCGTACTCACCTCGCTTCACCCTCATCGGCTCTCGATGCCTCGATGCCACGAGCCACCCAAATCTCTACACTCACCAACTGATACTCGAGTGAACAAAGCATTGTGGATGATAGCATGTTGCCCCAAGAATTCGGGGATATTTCTTGTCGCTTGCGGTTATAGGCTGTTAACGGTAAAGTGAGTACTATATAAGGCCTTGCTAAATTTTTTACTTTGAGCCAATTTTTATCGTTCCGCCAGTTTCTATGTAAATATTTCAATGTGAACAATAAAAATAGTGTATACATTCCCTCACTTTCAAAAGTTAATGTCCGAGGCTGCAATAAAAAAATATTGATTAGTGGTTAATGCATGTTGAAAGTGCCTTAAAAAGTGCTCACTTTATCGTGAACAGCCTATAAATGGCGGGAAATAGTAGGGCTTCTACATGTCCGGTGATGGAGGGCACCTGGCGATGTAGTCGGCGGGCGGCTCGAATTCGCGAAGGAATTTCTTGCTCCCCGAGAGAGGATAGCCACGCGCATCTGGACCACGTGGTGTGGCTTACAGGGCCGGTCGCGTGCTAGAAACATCGCAGTTTGTTGGCACGGGGGAGAATGGGCAGAGGGGGTGCTATCTGGGTCAGCCGGGGTCACACAGACGTCGTCGCAAGTATGGAGTCTCCTGGCCAGCCGAGCGAGTGCAAGTGGGGCAAGGCACCCCGAGGGGGTGGCAGCCGAGTTCGTGACCTCGTTACCACAACTCCACCCCCTCTCCAACTGTCTTCCCCGCAAACCATCAGCCAAAACGCATCTCTAGAAGTGCTCATGAGTAGGACAACTCACTGGCACACACCAAACTTCCCAAGTCTGTCGTCTGCCAGGACGATATTTTCCGTCTCCTAGGCATAAAGATGTCTTCCGATTCTTCGTCTTATGCGCATGTACCCTACCCAGCATTAACTTACCCCAAATATACACAACTCTCAAAGTCACGAGGTCGAAAAAGCCTGAACGTGTGTGTTTATAACTTAATTTTCAAAAGACAGGTACTATTTTACCGATTTGAATATAATAAAATTGCATTACAAACTGGTTAGAGGAAGTATACGAACATCTCAGAAGCACTTGCTATTAAGCAGTGTCCTAACCTCAAATCTAAACAACGCCGTTCCTGCTAGTCGTGTTGGCAGCTATGGGCTATTCACGGTAAAGTGAGCACTTTTTAAGGCCCTTCTAAATGTTTCCTTTTATACAATTTTCATCCCGCTTTTTAATATAAACATTACAATGTGACCAATAAACACAGTGTATATATATATATATATATATATATATATATATATATATATATATATATATCATACCTCCCAAAAAATGTAATGCCTGAGGATGCAAAAACATATATTTATTAGTTAATAATGCCTTTTGGGAGGGCCTTAATAAGTGTTCTCTTTATCGTGAACAGCCTATAAGCAAGTTCAATGTTGGGACACAGAGACTGGTTGTGCGCAGCCAGCGAGGTCGCTTTGTTCCATTTTCACTCTACCTTCAAAGCGCGGCCGCGCTGGTCAAATGCCTCAACATTTCTACGAGTAAGGCACTTGACAGGCGTATTGTCTTTCCGTATGCTACTTACTTCCGCGATACTTCCGCGTGGTGTGCCACACGGGCCTACACTCATTTAAATATATTGTACGAAAGTTTCCATCCCATATACTAATGTGAAAACGCCCATTTCAGTCATTTACGTTTTTTTTTACTTCTGCTGTTTTTGCTGTTCGGTGGCATAACTAGGTGGGAAGTTAAGTTTTAAAGCTGAAAATAATTTGTGGTCATTATATTTTATTTAAGGACTGGTGTTTTTCGCGAAAAGATTTCAATACCAGTTGTACTCCAAAACACTTTAGTTCATATGCACGCACGCCTACTGCCACACGGGACGGACTTGGCTCTGTGGTGGGTGACCTAACTCGACCCTCCTCCCATCCCAGACAGACTCACTCATGGTCCCGTCCCGGGCAACCGGGTATGATTGACAGTCGACATGTCTGGCGACACAGCCCCTCCTCCCCTGCTGGAGAATCCAACAACTTTAGAGGATGCGCAATAATATTCTGCAAACTAGGACTATCGGCGCAACGCGGCATGTGGAGAAATTTACGGATGATGACCTACTGCCCTATAAATATCGCAGCTGCCCAAGAGTCGGGAGCCTGTTGGCAGAAGTTTGGCTGAGTGCGGTAACCGGGCTAAATTAAGTGCGGCGGGGGACGTCGATGAAGAGGACGGGGGATTGCGGGACGACGGCGGACGAGGTGTTTCTGGAGTGAATGTACGAGAGAGCGTGAAACCCAACGAGTGAAGGCTACTATCCATGAGGCCGCTCGGAAAACTCTAGAACATTGCGGACTGGCGGTATCTAGACTAAACTGAGGTGATACTGTATGAACATCTGATACGATCTTTAATGTAAACATTGGAACTCTTAAATATGAGCAAATAATTTACAAAGTAATTCATTACGTTTTATACACTGTCTATTATGACTGATTTTAGTTATTTAATCACATTAATTTTTTTGTACTGACTGAATTTTTTAATGGTTAATAGCAAGAAATATAATTATACTGTCAGATATTGAGACAACACTATTTTCTTTCTAATGATTGTGAATAATTAGGAGCATTTTAATGAACTCTTTTATTTAAGCAAGGTCTCCATCCCTTGACGAACCTGGTTTATCCCACTGGTTCTTGAGAAATTGTAACAATATTATTTTATGTTAAGAGACGTAGTAAATGCTTGTGATAAATGCAGTAAGTCCATAGTGTGCGTGTCCACTAAAATTAAGACAACCTTTAAAAAAATTATAATTTTCTCCTCGTTCCGATATTTTCTTGCTAGACCTCCCTTTTCACTAGTATGTTTTTATTGTGTGGAGCGCGGGCTGATTTGTTTTTGTGCGGAATGCAAATATACAGCCTAATAGCGGTTTCTTCACACTTTTTGAAACAAACCTTTGAAAAATCACCCCATGTATGACGTGTAGTTATTTCCTAAGTACACCTTGTATCACAAGCTTTTCATACCCTTTTGAACACGAAAGTATCTTTTTTTCCCGTTAAATTGACGTTGTACCTGTATTACATTAAGAATTATAATATTTCATTTATAATAAATATTAATACACACAGTGAGAAAAGATATATGTTGGTAACGCCTAGTAAGAAATAGTTCTTATGCAAAATATTATTACAACTGAGTGCACACGAATTCGGTGAGTTGTCCTTTGGTGTAACTTGCTAGAATTAAATAAGCTTAGTTTGACTGAGGCGGAGGAATATCCTGGAAATAGAAATTTAGCAGGGCCTTTGAACAGTGTGAAGTAAACGTGAATTGATTATAGCTTTCGTGTGCGCAGTGCATTAGGGATCAGAACTAAATCACTGTATACGATAACGGTGATGGTATCCCACACTATTATATTTTATACGGCGTAAACGAGCTCTATGCAGATAAATAAACATTTGAGATGCAAGTCCATACACGTTTCCACCCTCCTAGACGGAGGCAGTGGTTCTTTGAGGTTTTGACGTGTATTTTGGAATTTGGTTACACGCTGTGTACGGTCCTAATAGAAAACTCCGAAATAAAGATTTTGTTTAAAACATCGACCCTTGTGTCGGTAGTGGCATAGAATAGAAAAGTACACAGAAGTAAAATGTGGCGTTTCCTTTGATGTAGATGTAACCAACCTCCGATTGGCTGTCTAATCTGTAGGGCCGCCTGTTTTTCGCGGAAAGAATTCAGGTCTAGTTGTGTTCCAACGCACTTCAGTTCAAAATTACTGCCGTGATTGGATCATTTGAATTGTTACGAGTCTTATCTGTCCACCCACGAATCAAGGTCAGTATATCGGAGAAACGATTGATTTTAATTGGCTCACTCATGTGACCAACTGTCTTCACACAAACTCAAGAGGCTTATAATCAAATGAAGACTGGAAATGTGCCCATAGGATATTGAAGTCTAGCCTCCGCGTAAATCTTTTCACTAAAAATCGGTGGTCCTAGTAATTACACGTCACGAAAGATTCCCTATTGGCTGGACCGCCGGTCGGGAAGTAAGTTACCAGGTGTTGATTGGCGGACGGCGTTCCGAATTCTCGATGGCGTGTACGGTTTGAGTTCGCCTTGTAAACGGGTGTTTCATGTGTTTATTGGGTAAGGAAAGGGAAAATTTGTGAGTTCAATAACATGTAGGCTAGACTCCACAGTCCTGCGTCTACTGGAGCCTTAGGTGTCTGTTCATTGGCTGCTGCCTCAGAGAGTAACCATTGTTACCCCACGCCTGGCAGAATGGGGTTCGCTACTTGTTTCCTTGCAAGTCTGCTATTGGCTCATAGGCGCCCTGGACGTGTGTAATAAACTGTGAACCAACTGCAAATTCGACTGCTCTGTATATGTGCTTGACGTATATCGTGTTCGGAATTGAATTCGCGGAATTTTCGTATTCCTAGTACTAGATCGTACAGTTCTGGTCACCTTTGCTGGATGAGGACGAAGGGCGGTGAATGACGAAGACTGAACACCTCATTTGTGTGTTTGTGGGTGTGTGTTCCTCGGTGTTGGTGTGTATGTGTGTGTTCGTGTGTGGGCGGCGAGTTCGTGCTCGGGAGGAGCCAGTGGACCGCAGAGAGCAGCGAGGTAGCAGCCACTTCCGGCCCGGCGACGCCCCGCCTCCCTCCTACTTCCGGCTACAGGAAACAGCGCGAGGAGGAGGTAGAGGGGAAGTCGGCTCGTGTAGTCACCGCTGGGGTCGCTAGCCGAGGGTTGGAGCCTGGTGTCCTAATAGGTTCGCGACAGCTGCAAAATTCGCGTTATTATTTGAGGACCGAATAGACTTGGATACATGATACATTTCGGTTTGTTTTATTAGTGGGTGACAACCTGACAATTACCAGGCGTATTTGAACCAATAAGAAACAATTAACGATAAAATGGCCCAATCGCGTCCAACCAAGTCGAAAGGAAAAATGGCCCCTGACTTCTGCGGAAGCCAATACACAAATGATACCGACCCGAATATGTATAGGACGGTGAAGTTCATCGCGCAGCCAAAAAATAACGTGAATTTTACATATCTCTAATAATAGGCAGGGTCCTATAAAATTTGCGTTATTTTGTAGCAGCAGATTAACTCCAAGACGTCGCATGCTTGCCTGACTTCTGCCATTTGTCGGCAGCATGTATGACACGTACGAAGGATGCTTTCAGCCAATAGTAAAGGCTTAATGATTCTGCTGCCAATCAGTGAAGTAGTTATACTGGTAAATGACGCCTGTTGACATTGCCAGTAGCCATGAAATCACGAACTACACTCAGGTTGGTATAGGGCAGTGAAGTCTAGCAATAACGTTAATTTTGCACGTCTCTATACTAATAAGTAGGAGCAGTGATATTTCGCGAAAGATTTCGAGACAAGATACAGTTCAAAGAACTTTAGGGTCGTCCAGCTTCTTTGATTGGGTAAAAATATGTTCTGGCCCGTGTTAACCGTTTACGCACAAATCACGAAGGTTCACTGCCGGAGTTACTTAGTTATGAGTGGCTTGGTCAAAGATGGACACGGCACCAGCAGCCAATGGGAGGTACAACAACAGCTGAGGCGTGTATATAGTATTAAAGACTACTGTGTGCTGCGAATTTTAAGCGAAAAGTCACTGGCCCTACTAATACGCTTTCGCTGCTCTACACCGCAGACTAGATAAGTATCTACCCAAAGGAGAAATTTTGTGACGGTTCTTTAACGTAGGTGTACCCCATTCTCTGATTGGTAGCGCGAAGCTCTGGGAACGCGCCTTGTGCCTCATTGGCTGATGTTGACTGCGAATGAGTTCGTATTGCCTCACGGGCTGCCTGCTTATGAGCATATACCAAGCCCTGACTTGCGGACGGCTATCCAACATGCTGCGGGCCAGTGACGCCATTTGCTGGCGCGTGCGGTCGGAGTTCTCGGAATTAGCGGCTGCTTCACCTCCATTATTAAGTACTCTTTGTCTATAGCTAGGGATATGAATACTTTGCGAGTTCAATTACCTGTAGGCTAGACTCCACACTCCCGTGTACACTAGAGCGTCAGTTGTTTGTTCATTGGCTGCTGCCACGGCGTTACCTCACACCTGGAAGTATGGGATTCGTTAATTGTTTCTTTGCAAGCTTGCTATTGGCTCAGAGTCATCTACGACGTGTCTAATAAACTGTAATCCAATTGCAAAGGTGACTTCACAGCTTATGTGTTTGAAGTCGATCTTGTCCTGAAATGAATTAGCTAAATATTCCTATCCCTATCTAAAGGACGGCCGTAGACGACAGGTCCTGACGACACTTCCCTGTCTAACAGTGTTAGAGAAATTACCCCTTTATTGACCGATTTAGTTCATACAATAGCCGCAGAGCGCTGCAAGCAAACAAGTGTTGTTAGCGTTGCTGGTATAGGGATAACACCATAGAGATATGAACGTCATTTTCTCATTTTACGGAACAATTTCAATTTCCCTTCATGCTAGACATGACAAACAGCAATACTTCGGGAGCAGCGCTCTGTGGCTGGGTCGATGAACTAAATGGGTCAATAAGGTCGTCAACTTTTCAAGCGAGTATTCCATGTACCACACGCGTTTAGTACTTCTGTTAACTTAATAATATCTTATTTATCGTTAAATTGAAGTTTTACCTATACAATATTTCTAGGGATAGGAAAATTTCGCGAATTCATTCCAGGACAAGATAGACGTCAAACACGTGTGCACTGAATTCACCTTTGAAATTGGATCACATTTTATTATACACGCCCTGGACGACTCTGAACCAATAGTAAACTTGCAAGGAAACAAGTAGCGAACCCCATACTGCCAGGTGAGAGGTAACACTGGCTACTCTGTGGGGCAGCAGCCAATGAACAAAAATCTGAGGCTCTATTATACACATGACTGTGGAGTCTAACCTACATGTCATTGAACTTACGAAATTTCCCTATCCCTAACTATTGGTTAAAAGCGTCCTTGGAAAGTAGGCTACTGCACAAGTTTCCGGCCAGTTGCATAAGTCTAACAAAAATATATCTTGGCTGGAGTTCAGTCTGCAGCCACATTATGACGCGAAATTTGCAGGTCGCTATGTAATCATCAATGACGACTGTGTTTATTGCTAACTCTCATTCCTTAGGCGTGCTCTAATATTCTAGGAAGGGTGGAAGAAACCTACGAGGAACACGTGAATGGAACACTATGAAGAACAGGGATGAATTCCAGATGTTCTATATAATACACGGAAACATATTCTGCTTGAGATTACCGACATAAGCCCCTTCATCTCATTTTTTATTTATATATACGCCTTTTTTTATTATTTTATCAATGATGCTGCCTGCCGTAGGCGCATGTTTATTAAATCAAAAAAATTTAATATTCAGAGACTGGAAAAATTTGCCAGTTCCTTCAGTATACTCGAGCACATATAAACTTGCTACCTCAGTGGGAGACCGTGATTGGTCTTATATTTTGTAGCGAGCGTACTATTGGAAGAGACCTGCAAAATTCGCGTTATTAGTAACATGCTAGACTTCAATGTTATGACATACTTAAGTGTAAATTCGTGATGTCACATCTAACTGGAAATTATACGGCGTCATTTATCTATGCGACTGCTTCATCGTTGATTGTCTGATCAATTATTGAGCCTTTACTATTGGCCGGAAGCGTTCTTGGCACGTGCCTCACAGGTTGTCGACGAATGGGAGATGACAAACGAGCATACATCATCTTGGGAGTTTAATTTACAGCCACAAAACAGCGCTAATTTTGTGGTAAAGGCTGCCCACGGTAAAATGAGCACTTTTGAAAGCCCTGCTTTATGAACTACTTGTGTACACGTTGTGTATTCTTCCGCCTTAAGTAAAATGAACATTGCCATGAGCCTCATCACTTTATTCATGCGTCGGTCAACTGAATCTGTGAAATTATTAGAAAACTAAATTTTTTTTTTACAATTCTACTCATTTTTACACTTGGCAACAACTAAAAAAAAAAAAATGCGTTCAAAACACGAAATGTTGGAGGGTTTAATATCAACAAAACACTTTGGTGGCAGCACAAAATACTCTTTCCAGAGTATTTTTTGAGAAGGTGTCAGATGAGAAGCACAGAACGCACATATAATGTCTGTAAATATATTGCCTGATATGTTTACACTCGTGTGGGCGCCTTGTGACGTAATGCGCGACACATTTGAACTGCTCATCACTCAGACATGCATTTTCTTTGGGCTATGGAAATGATCAATTCTCCTGCGATTCTATTAGCATGTACGCACGTGTTCTCATGCGTTCTGTTGAATATAGAATTTGCTGTGTATTGCAAGTCGCACCCGTGATACATATCGGCCATTGTGGAAACGGGGCTTTTTAGGTAGAGATCGTTTTATTTCGCTTTTTCTGTCAGAGAGCTGCGTGTCTCTTTCAATTGCGTGATTCGATCATTCTTAATGTGACACAGGATTACTCCGATTGTTTACCCTTAACACACGTACGGGAATAGGAAAAAGTCGCAAATAAATTTCGGGACAAGCTAGAATTCAATTACTTCTGTATTATAAACTACCGTGCTATGTACTGCACTATAACTTGTCACTCATTGGCGTTGCAGCCAATGAACCAAGAGCTTATGCTGAATTATGTTAGGATTGTGTGGTGCAACCAATGGGTAATTGAAAATGCGTAGGGTCACTTACATTTTAGCGAAAAGATTTCCTCGCAGACTAGACTACTGTATTCTACGCACACGCCAGCAGTTTTCCTTTGTTTATTGGTAAACCTAGTGATATTTCGCGAAAAAATTAATGAGTATAGGCTGTTCACGATAAAGTGAGCACTTTTGAAATCAACTTTAGAAGAAAGTCACTGCTCCTACCCGCATATATTTTAACGGCCGCACTGACTGACTTGCGTCCATAGAAAAGTTGGTAACGATGGATTGTAAAGTAGTTCCATACCTTACCGTCGAATAAAAAGTGTTAGGTAAGAATTTATGAAAACTTATATTATTTCTATCGCTTTTTTTTTTTTTTTTTTTTTTTCGTCGAAGTGTAAAAATTAGCAGATTTTTAAACTTCTCACTGTTCTACTAATTTGACAGTTTCACTTGACCGACTCATGAAGAAAGATACGAGGCCCATGGTAATGTTAATATTACATAAGGCGGAAGAACACACAACGTGCATACAAATAGATCTCAAGCAGGGCTTTCAAAAGTGCTCATTTTACTGTGAACGGCCTATACACGGTCGACTTCAATACTATAAGCAGCCAACAGCAGTTTGCATATTGCCATTGGCCGTTGTCTGCTTGGGAAGGCGTTTTCATTTTTGACCGGGCCACTCAGAATTTGGCAACAATGGTACGGCTCCTACGTGTTCCCTGGCTAGAGACCCCGGAAGATTCGCGATTTAATTTGAGGACAAGTTAGACTTCAAACACGATGTATTTGGCTTTCTTTCTTAATATTCCGCAATTTGTAAACCACGCACTGTACGAATATAAGCCAATAACTAACCTGTAGGGAAAACAAGGTGCGAATCCCGTGCTACCTGGTCTGGGGTAAAACTGGATCATCAGCCAATGAACAACTAACTAAGGCTCGGGTACACAAAGGATTGTGGAGTCTAGCTTGTTGGCAAATGAATTCGCGAAATTCTCGCGTCTCTACTAAGTGCCGACTCGGAGACGGGAAATGGCATCTCCTTCCCACGCGTTCAGATAACGGCACTTTTACGATGAGTTTCAGAAAACACGACGATGTTCCATCTCGCCACTGTGCCGCCGCAACAGCTGGGACAAAGTTGAGAAACTGTTGCGCAACGCCAGAAATCACACAGCGCGTCGGTGTTTGTCCTCGGTGTTTGTCGCCGACATTGCGCAATATCGGTCGCGTCCAACGGAACGGAGCGGAGTCAAATCGGGACGGGAGAACACAGCGATCTCAGCCGACGAGCTTCAGAGGACGGTATTTCCCCTTCCCTCGCCCCTCACAGACGATTACGTCCCGGCATCAATGGACGATCAGATGTAAGTAACTTGATAAGGGTGAAATCGTAGTCTGGAATAAACGAATTCTGTGACCGAACTGTCAAAAAGATGCAGTGATATTATCCAGTCTACACCGAAAGATCGGCAGGACTGTAGAAACGTTACTGAAATTTTATTGTGAATCACCTTCAGAAATAAATCTAAAATAAAAAGACGAATCAGTTGCCATATTGAATAACAATTATTCCACGACGTTTGAGTTTTGAAAATAAATAATGTGAATTAAATTATTAGGGGCAGCGATATTTCGCGAAAAGATTTCGAGACAAGATACAGTTCGAAGCACTGTGGGGTCGTCCAGCATTTTTGATTGGCGGAAACACATTCTGGTTCGTGTTAACTGCTTGCGCACGAATCACGAAGGTAGAGTGTCGGAGTTACGGAATCCTGAATAGCTCGGTCAAATGCGGAAACTACACCAGCAGTCAATGGAGGTATGACAACTGCCAAGGTATATATATATATAGTACTGAAGTCTACTGCGTACCCCGATTTATTCGCGAAAAATCAGTGGCCCTAAAAATCGGTCATGAAAAATAATAATATCTTACTTTATAATTCATAAAGTATCAAATGTGTTGGTCTTTAAAATTAAAATTATATTTATATTAAACATATATTTATAATTACACTTCCAGAGCCTCGCTGATCCAATCAGCTAATGGGTACACCTACATCAAAGGAGCCGTCACGACTTCTTATTTCTGTGTAATTAACATATTTTCCGGTTTGGTGGAGCAACTCAGACACGAGTTACGCTTACGACAACGTAACCATCACTCCGCATCAATTAAACAGTATATAGTACTTGCTATGGTACATAGTTGATCCGTAAGGGCCGCGGTGGCTGAGCAGTTAGCCTGCTCGCCTCCCACCAAGGCGAACCGTGTTCAACTCCAGGCTGGTCCACTTCCTGACTTTAGCATGTGGGAATCGTGCCGGACGATGTCGCTGATCGGCGGGTTTTCTCGGGAATCTCCAGTTTGCAGCGCCCTTCCCCATACTCACCACAATCACCCTCTTCGGCTCACAAGACCTTGATGTTAAGAGCCGCCAAAATCCCTTCACTTCACGTAGATGATCTGTGTCAAACACCCACCATGTTATCATACTGGATGGAAGAGGTTTCGTAAACTGTCTTGGCATGAAATTTTCTTGTGATTATTTACCATCACTAATTATACTGTTCCATATAGCTGGTTGATGGTTCATTTATTTTTAAAGCAACATGTGAAAGGAATCCGTGGTCTTTAACTGCATATATTGTAGAGGGCACACTCTAAGAAATTATTTGGGAAAATTTACCACACCAGTGTATATGAATAGGGAGAAAGCAGGAATGGTAATGTTATCCCTTATTTATTTATTGTAGCGTTCCTACATTTGCTCAAGAGACAGTCTAATCCATAGGGAAGTTCCAAACGCTGTACAGTAGTCTTCCTAAACATTCCTATATCTGCAGCTTGATGCGTGGTATTATTACCATACAGTGTATAGGTTAAAAACTTCCATTACCGTTTAGGAAGTTTACCAGAGAATTTTTTACAGTGACTGGCGTGCTCTCAGTAATGGCGGCAGCGGCATAAACAGATGCTAATACGGTGGACTCCAAGCACGCACGCTCACTGGCCGGCAAAATGTTGTAACACCATTTGCCAATCAGCGCCCGGTATTCTATTCGACAGCCGGTAGCCCAGCCGACAGGAAAACTTTCGCAGCAAGCAGTAGCCAATCAAACACAAGGCCATTTTCCGGAGCCTCGCGCGGCCAATAAGAGAACAGGTACGCCTACGTAGAAGGAATTGCCACAGTGATCTCGTCTCTCCTGAGGCAGGCCGTAAGTCTACACTGTACATTCGAATCAGTGTAAAACCACACTGAGAAGGTTTTGTTGAATCAAACAAGATTTGTTTGATGCATCCAAATTATTTGTTTGTTTAGGGAAATGTAATATTTTGTTGCCGAATCCAAATTATTTTGTTGTTCATATTTGGTTGGCCCAAATTGTAAGCTTTGGTTGGGGCAACTAAAGATTTGTTTGGCTACACGTATATTAAACAGTTTGGGTCGATATAATAATACTTACAAGTTCGGCCGAGTTTCGAACCTAGATCACCTGAGTCCGAGCGATACACCTTAGTAACGTCAGCTAATGTGACAACTTACGATACCGGAAAGCTGTCAGTTTCTTGTTTCATTGTTTCATTAATGTGTTTATACGATGGTTAACTATCAATAGACGCACTAACAAACACGGTTACTATCCTAGTTGCCACAAAAAATACAAACAAACTCCCGAGCTGTATTCTCGACCGAAGGCAGTCAAATGAGTGGCCAAACAAATATATACAGATGATTCAACAAAATATTTAGTTGACTGTCTAATTTTTTTGGTCCAACATAGAAATTTTGTTTATTCAAACATATATTTTGTTAGACGAACAGCAGTAATTTTGTTGCTTTTCAAATCTTGTTTGCTCAACAATATACTTCTTTAGGCAACTAAAAAGGGTTATATATTTGGCCCTATAGAAACAAATATTTTGTTCGATTTTCTCTCGGTGCACTGATGATTCGTGGTGAAATTCAGCTACTCGAATAACTGAAATTGACTCCACTTAGAATCAGTGAGAAGTCAGTGGTTGCGTCAGTGAAACAATTTCACTGATTGAATAAGTGACGTGAAACCATTTCACTGATTGAATAAGTGACGGCTGACTGTGTGCGGCAAATTATATATAGTTTTTTTATTTAATGAAGTAAAAACATTTAGAGTGTTCAACATATTTCCGATAGTTTTTTATATTGCGCAGTTTACCGTAATTAAAAAAAAACTAACACATAAATTGTGAGGACGTGGGATTGAACCTGCACAATTCTCACATCGCGAGTTCAATGACCTGTAGGCTACACACCAGAGTCTTGTCTATAATCAAGTCTCAGATGTTTGTTCATTGGCTGCTACCCCACAGAGTAGCCCGTGTTACCTCCCATCTGACAGTATGGGGTTCGCTACTTGTGTCCTTGCATGTCTGCTATTGGTTCAGAGTCGTCCAGGGCGTGTCTAAGAAACTGTGATCCAATTACAAAGTCAACTACATTGTACACGTGTTTAACGTCTATCTTGTCCTGAAATGAACTCACGAAATGTTCCTACCCTTACATATTAAGTACATATTACATATTTGGCTCCTTTCCAGACCAACTGAGATAACCCACACCCTGCAACAGTTCCCCAACCCCCTCTGAAAATTATCTGTTTTTAGACTCGAGTGGGGAGGTTTGAACGGCTCTTGATAGCCGCGGATGGTGAAGTGAGGTGTGTGTGGAACTGCACCGGAACGCAAGTGCGGAAGAAACGTGAAATCCCAGAGTAAACGCCATCTACCAGAAGCGTCGTCCCCGCACGATCCCCAAGTGGAAAACTCGAGGAGCGAACACGCTGCCGGGAATCGAACTCGGTTCGCCTTGCAACTGCTCTAGCCGCTGCGCTAACTCGGCCCCGCCTATTTGTAGAGACGTGGGAGATGAGAGAGATGAGAGATTTGGGTGGCTCTTAACAACGAGGTCTTGAGACCAGTAGAGATCTGGAAAATCCGCAAGTTCAGCGACCTGTAGGATAGACTTCAGATGTGTGCCACAGAGTAGGTTTTTTTACGTGGTCAAGCAAAGGCCGAACACGCTTTATCACCCCCTCCCCTCCAACACCCGTGCACATCCTGGTTAATGCGGGGGTTAAAAGAGTACTCCGTTATTTATTTGATTGGGCCAACAAAAGGTTTGATAGGGGCAAAAAAAGATTTGATTGGGGCAACAAAATATTTAGTAGAAGCAACAAAAGATTTGGTTCAAACAAACACAACAAATGTTTGTTGCAAACAAATAAATCAACAAATTAATTCTCTTCCAAAAACAAATATTCCACTGCCTCTATACAAACAAATGATTTGGCTGTGGCATACAATTTTTTTTTAAGCAACAAGATTTTTTTCTCATTATAACAAGCAATAATCGAGACAATGTGTTAAGAGGTTATTTTGGGGAACACGCTAGAACTGCAAATATTCTACGTTTATGCAATTTTTTGCTATTGGAACACGCGTTATTTGGCACCAATAATAAACATTCAACAAAACAACGAAATGCAATCCCAATCATCGCCTTCTATTGTGACACTAAGCGACCAATGAGCAGCAGTAAATGATATTTGCATGACCCTATATGACCATAGAGTAGATACGTACACAGATACGATTATCTTTTACTTTTATTTTGGGTGGCCCTGAAGGAGGCGCCCTATGTTAGTAGCATAAATACGAGGTTTAAGTGAAGGAGCATGTTCTAGTTGTGTGTCAGATCTTAAACCTATACTTGTACAAACCAATATTGGGTGTAGGAGCGGGCATCGTTCGGCCAAGCTAGGTTTTGTACTACCAAGCCAGCGTTTGTGGCCTCGCCCTACCCTCCGATAAAACTGTGACTGATGCTGGATTTACATTGGCGCAACGAGCGCGACGCGACTGAAGTAATGCTTCACCCAATCACAGACGAGTGTTTTGTGACGTCAATGTTACAGAAATCTCAGGCGGGACGGACTTTCTGAATATAAATAATTTCTAAATTTGTCGCGTCGCGGACGCGAAAAGCGTCAATAAACGAGTGTAATTTCTTGTTGCGAGAGTGTTGGCAATATTCAACTGGTCACATTTGTAATAACATGCGAAGATATTATCTTGTTGTGTTGTCGGAATATTTGATCTGTAATTAATAATTTTTAATTTGCTTCCTTTAAGCATAGTTGGTTGTAGGTACCGCTGTAGTGTTTTCTTGAGTGAAATGTAATATTAATCGGCACGTGTTTACCGCTTCATAAAATTGTGGTTTCGGGAAACGTGCGCAGTGTTGATTTTACTGAACGATTTTGCAAATAAATTATTAAATGCTAGTGACGAACGAATACGATTTTAGTGACGTAAACTTATAAGGATTCCCATAGTAAAACACGTGATCAAAGGGTTGCGAATTTCACAAACAATGCCTGATAAAGTTGCACTTTCAACAGTTGTAACGTGTTAATATTATTTGTTTATTTACCTGTCAGTATCTTGAATTCAACGAGTGCAAGGTTAACGTATATATATCGCGTTTTGTTTTTTTACTGATGCTGAAATTTGGAAGTTACAATAATTTGAATGTTATTTCCATACGAGCAAAATTTTCCAATGGTCTGCCAAAAGAATACGCGACTCAACATGCCACTGCTGTCTCACAAAAAACGTTAAACTAAAGGCCCCATCCCCTCACTGTTTCCTTTTTTCCCTCGAAATAAAATAAACAGAACGCTAACAAACGTAACTCAGAAGAATTAAAACATGTTAGAATGCCAGCCTAGCTATAATATTCTACATTGATATGGTTAGGCCCATACTATTTTTCCAACTGTAAAACTATAATACATAAACATTAATGTGGTTATTTGTGTTTCCAGTTATTATTCTTCATTCCCTCTCGCAAATACACAGATAACCTTCTGGAACATTTTCGTATTTTCAACCATGAGTGGTCAAAATAGTGTTTTTTTATGTCGCGTCGCGTCGCAGTGTTTTCATTACAACCACGATTTACAGTGACGTCACACCTGTCGTGTCGCATCTGTCGCGTCGCGCCTGTCGCGCGAATGTAAATCCGGCATAGGCCAAGAGAAGGCCGCCAGAGAAAACCCATGACGTTAGACATGCATAGTAGTATCTCAGTGCTAGGATGGAAAAGATAGAAATCATGAAGTGTGCATAACATACATTGTTAAACAGAATGAGCAGGAAATAAATAAATAAGAACAAGAGGAGCTCGTAATCCGGCTGTAAAAGAATTTTGTCCCCAGGCGGCAGACCAAGGGCGGGTAAGATCTTCCTTCAGCCCGCTTCCTCTTGCTGCCATTTGGTGGGAAGTTTGATGCTGCAGTAGTCGACTTGCTGTATCTTGAAGTCTTGACGTACGATCGAATCGCTTAGCCGAACGGTTGGTTCGTTCCCCTGCGAGACAGAGAGCACACAGCCAACGGGGCAGGGTCATAACTAGGGAAAGGAAAATTTCGCGAGTCAATGACCTGTAGGCTAGACTCAACAGTCATGTGTATAATCAAGCCTCAGCTGTTTGTCCATTGGTTGCTACCCTACAGAATAGCCAGTGTTACCTCACACCTGGCAGTGTGGGGTTCGTTTCTTGTTTCCTTGTAAGTCTGTCATTGGTTCAGAGTCGTCCAGGGAGTGCCTTATAAACTGTGATCCAATTGCAAGGGTGACTTCAGTGTACACGTGTTCGACGTCTATGTTGCCCTGAATGAATTCGCGAAATTTTCCTATCCCTAGTCATGAATAGGGACACCCGAAATTCGCGAAAAGATTTCCGCACATGCTAAATTTCAATACCCTACCAGCGTACCAGCAGTTTCCTTTTGCTTATTGGCGGAGTGTGTCTGTGATAAGACATTATCTTAGTTGACTGGCCAATTAGAATAAAGTTGGTCCGATACTGTACGTCTCTAATGCGTGGGCCGACACTAAGGACGGGTAACATATACATCAGCCAATCACAGAAGTGGATCTGAGCTAAAGTGTTATGTAATATAACTGGTCGCGAAATATTTTCGCGATCTTCGGGAGTCCCTAGTCATAACTTACAAACACAACACAAGTTCCTCCTCAGGACAACTGGAATCGGACGCTAGAGCGGCAGCCTGCTGCGGACGCCCAGTGGTCTCGGTGCACCAGAGACCACGTGACCAGTCGCCGTGAATGGCCGCAGAGACGAAATGGCATGTTGGTTCCATTAATGCGGGCGTTAACCGTTCTCTCGGGGCCCTGGGAACAAGCTCTGTGTCCGATTGGCTACAGAAAACTGCGAAACAATCCTATTAGCCGGGCTGCTGGCTGGCGAGTAAGTTACCGGACGCTGATTGGCGAACATGCTGCTGGCTAGTGAACCATTTTGGCGGCGTTTGAGGCTGAAGTTCACGGAATAAGCAGCTGTTTCGCATTTGTAATTAACCCATTGAGACCTAGCGTACACAAATGTGTATATTACGCACATATAGGTAATTTTTGGCCTCTACTGTACACTGCGAAACTCAATGACAAATTAACTTTGGGTAAATTATTCGCAACCCTTCTTGCTGGTCTAGGTCATTATTACTTCATATAACTGTTAGCCTAACACATAGCCTACTACTCAGTGGCTATGACAACGAAACAAGTATAATAAAATTTTTTGATTGCAACACCTGAAATCGTAAATTAAAGTAGGTCTGAGAGGGAGAAAATAATTCCACGGAAGCTAGATTTCAAGATCCTACTTGCACACCTGCAGTTCTCCTTTTGTTATTGGCAGTGTACCTTCGTCGAATACAAAGTGGTATTTGACTGGGCTAATGAAAATTATTAGAGGTGTGCAAATTTTGCTTTATTATTTGAAGACAGACTAAAATTTAAACACATGTGTTTTTTGTTACGTATGTCGTTGGATTGCTGTTTGTCCGGCCATGCCCTGGACGACTTTGGACCAATAGGAAACTACTAGCAAGAAACTGGTTCAGTCACGTCCAACCAAGTGAAGAAGGAAGATGGGCCCTCACTGCCGAATAAGCCAATAAACAAACGAAGACGACTCCAATGTGTATAGGACGATGAATTCTAGCGTGACACCAGAAAATAACGTGGATTTTGGAGGTATCTATATTTAGATAAAGTCCCGAGTATTTCGCGGATTTCCCAGGTAAGACATGGGTGTTCATTTAATATAGTTTATAAGTTAGTGTGTAACCGTCCTCTTCTAAGCTTTCAGTCATAAAACCGGGTGAAGTTAGAAATCCCTTTACAATACAATACAATACAATTTCACGGATTGAGTTGGCAGCAAGCTGGACTGGGCAGCCCTCTATACACTCCAGGCATTATCTTTTGCTTATTGGTTGCTGTGGTCAAGTGCGGTGTCTGTACAGGGCTGTTAAACACCCACTCACACTACAGCTTCCGGTTTATTACTGGCTCACAGTTAAACGGGGCGTGTCTAAAGAAGTGTCGTCCAGTCACAACAGTAAGAGAAAAGAACAAGTGTTTGGAATCTACCTCGGCTATGAATGATACCTATCGAGCGTTATTACTGGTACACTTCCAAACAAAATATTTGTTAACTGCAACGCCTAACATAACATTTTTGTATGTGCCTGAAAGAGCCAATAAAACTTTATGTCACAGAGTCGTACTGGGGACAGTTGTGCTGCCCTGGAGTGACAGGCGACCTCGAGCGCAGGCACGGCAATGACCCTGCTCCAGGAAGCGAACCCGCGGTCCGCGGTCGTTCCGCTCGGCGCGCGGTGGTTCACCCCGGCGCGGCCAGCCTTTCAACCGCGGTTACCTCGGGCCTCACTCTGACCCAGCCGCACTCGCTATCCTCAGTGATGCAAACACGTATGCGAATCCCTTCTGAAACCAGGCTAGCCATAGATCTCGGTGCAGATTAGCTGTCAGCTAAGACGAGGTAGAAGAGTATCACCATCAGCTCCATTGTTCTCTCTATTTCCTTGATAACCGTCATATTGGGTGACATAACACGGGGCGGCCTTACTAAACTAAACAAGGTTCATTATTGGCCGGCTCTCTGCCAATACAATGCCGAGTTGAGAGAATCCCAATCAGACGTTCTTAACTTCTTTCCTATAGAGACCTGCAAATTTCGCGTTATTATTTAAGGACAGACTGAACTGCAAATATCGGTTCCTTTGACCGACTTCAGTCACTGGCTGGAAATATGTCTGGCACGCCTAGGAAAACTCTTCAGCCAGTAATATTAGTTCAGCGGTGGAGTGGCCAATCTCTTTTAAGGAGTCAATGAAACCACGAACTGTGCTCACTTGTTTATAAGGCAGTGGAGTATATTCCGTCACCGAAAAATAACGCGAATTTTGCACGTCTCAAGTAATTTACACTTTGAGTCTTGCTGACACGTTATTACGAAGTAATAGTTCGTCGCCAGTGTATTTCAAAAGCGCGGATGACTTAATGTGACTGCCAACTCCGTACAGCTGTGTAAAAATCAGAAGAAGTAATGGTTAGAGACCCGGAAATTTCGCTGATTCATTCGGCAACGAGCTAGACGCCACAATCCTTTGTGTACCCGAGCCTTTGTTCATTGGCTGTTGCTTCAGTTTTGCCACAGACCAGGTAGCACGGGACTCGGTCCTTGTTTTCTTATTGGTGCAAATTCGTCCAGGGTGTGGCTTGCAAACTGGGTTCCAATTAAAAATTATTTGAAGTGTACATGTGTTTGAAGTCTAGCTTGTCCTCAAATGAATTCGCGATATTTCCGGTTCTCTAGTATTGATACATCGTCAGCACCGTTTATATCAGGAAATCCTAATGCACGCGCCAGTAAAATGGCGTCGCTGACCAACAACTTGTTAGAACGCCGATCGTTAATCAACGCCTAGTAACCTACTCGCCAGCCGACGTCCCAGGCCATGGAATCTTCCTCGGCATGCAGTAGCCAGTCGGATAGAAGGCCACCACTCACAATAGTAGGTGTAAAGTGTTAATATAAAATTACAAAAAAAAACACACACACACACAGCTTTACAGGTCCTTGAGAACAGAGCTCACACAGATGCAAGTTATATGTTAAGTGTTTCACTGTTAACAGGATCTTATAAGAACACTACAGGCCAACAGAAATAATTTTCCTTAGTAACAATTTATTTTTATTGTAACCACTCGAAAGAATTCGATCAATAATAAATCATTTTTATCAATAACGGACTCTTTGTTAAGGCAAGATCAATTCGGCATGCCATCCAGTGACTGATTACTAGGGCCACCAGTTTTTCGCGAAAAGATTAACGTGGATGCTAGACTTCAAAATGCTATGTGCACAATTGCAGTCTTCATTTGTCTAATGACAGTTTGTCTTTGCGGGAAGACAGTCTTACATGAGTGAGTCAATCAGAATTAAGTTTCTCCGATACTGACCGTCCGTGATTCGTGGGTAAACTGATAAGACGTGTAACAATACAATTGATCAAATCACGAAAGTGGTTCTGAACTAAAGTGCGTTGAAATACAACTTCTGAAATATTTCCGCGGAAAACAGGTGTCTCTACAGAAGACCAGTCAGTGATGAATGTTCCAGAGCACAGTAAGTGTGTCCGGTATCATGTGAACCAGTGCTACTGAAGTGAGTGGAAACACATAGAATAACAGACCCGGTATTCCTGCAGCGATGGATACAACTGACTCACTTCTGATTTGTTAGTTTCCAGTAATGTTGTTTAACCAGAGACCCGGAAATCACGCAAGTTCATTTGACGGCAAGAATAAACTCGGCAGTTCTGTACACACCCCAGACATTGTCAGATGCTCATAGACTGGTTCTTCACGATTGCCACTTTGTCCTGTGTACTGGGCGGTTCGTGATTCGCGCAGTCTCATTCGAGTAAGAAAAAGTCACAACAATGAAACATACTATGTTTTAAATACGAATTTCAAAACAGTAACCATAGTTAAAAACCCCAAAAATGTCTCTAATTCATTTATCCGCAGGCTAGTTTCACAATTCTTTGAACACTCGAGTTCCTGTAGTCATTACAGCATTGTGTAACCCTGATGATATTTACTATTACTTGAGAGCCATCCAAGGCGTGTTATTATAATTGTGGTCGATTCGTCGGGAAATTTACGCAGGACTTAAAGTTCTTGACTATTCCCTACTGCCAAATTAATTATAAAACTGCCGCACTTTACAAAAAATTATCTAAAAGACCGCCCTCCAATCATGAAAGTGAAGGGAAGATACAGAGTTTTAAGGTTCAGTTATTTATAAAAAATAAAATAAAAAAATAGAATTTTCACGGCTTTAACAGAGAACTTTTTTTTTTGTGAATGGCTGGACTGAAATATTTTTATGCTTAAGTCGTATTTAAATTTGAACTTTAGTTTGTATGATCAACCCTGAAGAATTCTAGCACAATAACAGTAACAGGAGAAATAAGAAAGCAGTTTAGGGCCACGATCATTCGTTTCTACAGCTTTTGCGAGAAGTAATTTTTTGTACCCAAACGGGAGCCGATATTGTAAAATCCTCTTACGATTTGGTTAAAAATTGTTTTTTATGTAGTCTAATTTTTTCAACACAAAAATGTATAATTATATACTAATTATGAATTAAACAAAATTATAATTAATTAATTAATTGGATAAAAATTTATACTTTTTGTGTTGAAAAAATTTGACTGCATAATAAAAAAAATTTCTAACAAAATCGTAAGAAGATTTTACAATGTCGGTTCCCCTTTGGGTAAAAAAAATTAATTCTCGCAAAGCGGTAGAAATGAAGGATCGTGGCCTTAACCCAGTCACGAGTGTAATGTACCAGCTGCCAACACGACACAGCGATGTGTGAAACCTAGCTTACAAGTCACAAAGTCCTCCAGCTGCCAAGACGGAACGTCTTTAGCCAGCCATGTTTTGGAGGCGAATTTGCCAAACTGTTGCCAGCGAGACACTAAGTACGTTTCCAGACAGTCACGAAGCAGAAGAGAGACTGATAGAGCAGAGTATTTCGCGAATGGAATAGTCAGTAGGCTATATTTCACTGTCTTCAATACAGTATTGTGCTGAAATCAATGTGCAAACTTAGTTGGACGATTCCTTGTGGAAAATGTGGTAGAGAACATAGACTGTCTTAAGACTTAACGTGATTATTAAGGGAAAGATAAATCCTTAAAAATTGGGAATTAATATTAGTTATTTGAAAAGTATTACAAACTACGTGAGCTGAAACTACAAATTGGTGAATAGTGGTAGCTTGATTTGAGGTCAGCCATCCGTGAACCAATACGCAGGGACATGCAAAATTCGCGATATTTTTTGGCATCAAGCTAAAATTCACAGTACTGTATATACTAGAGCCTGCGTCGTTTCTCCATTGGCTGCCGCACATATGTAGAAGTCCCTCCCTTCCTGAGTAACCCGCACTTGATTGGGGCACACGATTGTGATGTGTTCATTTATTGGCGCAGAGCTACCCGGGGCGTGTTAACAAAAGAATTGTCCAATGACAAACGTATTGCAGAGGTAAAAGAGTTTCAAGATTAAAATGTCCTCAAAAAATAACGTGAAATTTGCAGGTCTCTACCGATACGGCATGTTTTCTCGAGAATTGTTCACCTGAGAGTGTGAAACGAAAGCAACTTTCTGTGGTATTTTAATGTGCACATGATTATTACGTCGTAACAATCGCTAAATGCGCATGCGTAGGGGCACCCGAATTTCTCGAAAAGAAGTCACAACTATTTGTATATCACAACACTTTAGCGCCGACTTCCCGTGGCGCAGTCGGTTGGTGCTCCGCCGGTCTACGGTGAGGAAGGTTCTGGATTAGTTTAAGTTAGATCATAGGTAGAAACCCAAGAAATTCGTGACTTCAATGACCTGTAGGCTATTCTTCACAGTCTTATATATTCTCATACATATATCAACTGTTTATAGGTCGATTGTTGTGGTAGTAAAAGCGGTGGTTGGGCACACAATTTATTGCTTGTTTGTTATTGTATCATTTATCTCCGGGAGGTGTTAAACAACACGTCGACCAATTACAAACGTAACATGAACGTATATGTGTGTGAATTCCAACTTGTCTAGAAATGAACCCGCGAAATTCTCGGGTCTATAGTCATGAGAAGTTAGTTTGTAAGCTTTCCTCTGATAAGCCTTCAGGCATGACACAGGGAGACGTTAATAAACCCTTCCCAATAACAATAATAACACTTCAGCTCAGATCCACTTCAGTGATTGGATGATTTCTGTGTTACGCATCTTAGGTGCCTGCGCGCGAATCACAGACGTATAGTTTTGACGTTGCCTAATTCTGACTGGCCAGTCAGGTACAAAAACATGTTTTCGCAAAGACACGTCGCCAGTAAGGAGAAGAAACCTACTGGAACGTCGCTAGGATATTGAAATCCAGCATTTGGGTAAATTTTTTCGCCTTTCGCGATATTTGGGTGTTCCTACACATGGGTAGAGACTCGAAAATTTCACAAGTTCATTTGAGGACACGATATACGTCAAACACACCTACAAATGGCTACGTTTCCAATTGGAACGCGGTTTACAAGACACGCCCTGGACGAATTTTAGCCAATAACATACCTGTAGGGAAAAAAAGGACCGAATCCAGTGCTACCTGGTCTGGGATAAAACTGGAGCATCAGCCAATGAACAACTAACTGAGGATCGCGTTCACAAAGGACTGTGGAGTCTAGCTTGTCGCCACATATATCCATGAAATTTCCGGGTCTGTACACCTGGGTAACATACTTTTGTTGGTCAACAACAAATGTCGGTTGGATTATTCGTGGCTCGGTAAAACCATCGGTTCTCGTTGATTACTAGCTCGAAGCTACATAGGGCGGATCTAAATAACCACAACTCAGTAATTATTACATGTTCATGAATGTCTCGTAGTCATTCTTTGGTCGCGTTTGCAATAATCTTATTAATTTCTAAACCCTGCGTAACACATTCAGGTCTGCACATATTTACTATAACTGAAGACAAGCTAGAAGTGAATCACCTGTATACACCACTGCAGGAATGTCTATTCTGTTGGTTTCTTTATTCCCACTTACCACTCTTCTATTAGTCTACTGTGCTCTACAGCATTCATCATCGGCTGGTCGTCAGCCACAGGGGTCACAGAGCTGATTATGATCCAATCAAATATCGCTTACTGTGTAATAGGTTTACAGTCAATCGTGTACTTTTATAAGGGCAGAGCAAAAAATACATTTTTTTGCAGGAAAACTATAGCTGCTGAGTTGAATTGTTTGTGAAAGATTCTGTTAAATTCCAGTGGAACAATGGCTATATAACCATAAGAGTTTCATTTTCAAGGACGAAGAAATTTGTAAAATGACGTTGCTCGAACTTAGCTCGAACGTAGTCTAGAATGTGTTAATTCGATATGCCCTGGATGACTATGAGCCAACAATAAACAGAGAGGGGCCGCGGTGTGTATTGGATAGACTACTCGCCTCCCACCTAGGTGAACTGGGTTTGGTTCCCGGCGGGATCACTCCCGGATTTTCACTGATCGGCGGGTTTGCTCGGGGATCTCCCGTTTCCCCCCGCCCTGTCATTCCGGCGCTGCTGCATACACACCTCAATCACCCTCATCGGCTCTCAATACCGCGTTGTTAAGAGCCGCCCAAATATATTTGCTCTTCACTCTCACTCACTCTAGCAGGCTGAATAATTTGTCCTCTTCGCGCCTGTCTGTTCAGTCAACGAGCCTACAAGTACCAGAGACATCACTCAAGGCAAAGCAATGGAACGATGATTTTTTTTTCCCAGTGCAAATGTGCCAATGTCAAAACAAAAAATAGTATGTTCACGGGTTGGCACTACTACACGTGGCCGGTTTTGTGTATAACATTTAAATCTTCTAATTCCACCCATTTTATTAAAATTTTGTGTTCAATATTCACATTTACAATATGTAGAATCACATCCAAAAATAAGCGGCCGCTGTGGACTGTCAAGTGTCCGTACACAACGCCTAAACGTTGCTAAAACACTTATCTATAGTCCGTTCACGACTGAAACGGACTTTCTCGGAATTTTTCCTACTCCCATTTTTAAGCAATAGGTAAGAAAATACGTTAAAACATTCAAACCATATTCTCTCTCCGTGCTGCCAAACTAACTGTACCCCGCGCCAGTCAGTGTTTAGTAACGATGCATGCAGCTGACGACTAACGTGTTGTTCAAAAGTCTGTTCCAGTCGTGAACCGACTAGCATCATTGACAATGCACGGTCATACGACATTGTAACGCTCACATCACTACCAACATCGTAAAAAGATATGTGGACTTATATAAATCATTGTACTTCTGTCTCCACAATTGAATTGTATATTTATTTTCAATTCCGGTGAAAAATATTCATAAAACGATAAGCAGTTTATTTACATTATATCAATAAATTCAAATAACTTTCCGCTTTTATATTGCCGATATTGCAGTGGGCAATTAATCAAAATAGAATCGGAAAGAAATGAAGCGTTCCGTTTACTCCTATCCAGTGTCAAGCGGTTGGGTTCAGTGCGCGGAGAACTCTGGCGGGGCGAGCTGCGAAAATGGAAGACCAAGGGAAAGGGGTTTGGACTGCGGGCGGGGTGGGGTAAGGGCGAAGTGCTAAGCAGAGTATTTAGTAGGGGCGGCTTCCTTCCTGCGCGACAAAGGAAGTGGCGGTGAAACAAAGGAGCCGCGGGAATGAAGAGGGGAGCATCCATGTATTTGACATCCTTGCCTGGCACCGAGGTCGTCCTTGAACCTGGAACTGGGGGAGAGGGGAGGCGGTGGATTGTCACGTGACACCCCACCCCGGCCGTGACCTACGACAACTGTGCGCGACTGAAACGCGCGAGCATCAGACCACAGCAACTCGAATAAGGAAAACTAATTATTACCGAAGACACCCACCCGAGGTCGAAGGTCACCCAACTTACAACTTCGCCATTAAAAAAAAAATAGTTGCAATATTTTTTTACTATAGGCTGTTCACGGTAAAATAAGCACTTTTGGAATCCCTGATTAAGATCTATTTGTATGTAAGTTGTGTATTCCTCCGCCTTACGGTAAAATTAATATTGCCATAGGCCTCATCACTTTATTCATGCGTAGGTTAGATGATACTATTAAATTATAAGTAAAGAAAGTAACCTATGTTAAAAATCTGTTCATTTTTACACTTCGATGCATTAAAAAACAGAAAGGGAAACAAATAATATGAAGTTATCACAAATGGTTACCTGACACTTTTTATTCGATGTTAAGTTATGGAACAATTCTCTATCTATCATTACCAACTTCACTGGGAGCATGTCACTTACTGCGCCCGTTAACATAAATGAAGGCAAGGATAGTCGCGTTTCTCTAAGGATGATTTCAAAAGTGCTCACTTTATCGTGAACAGCCTTTACATGCGTGAACATACATTGCAGACACAACGCTTGGTTGCATATAGTTTCATTTTGATGGTTGTAGCGCAGTATTATCTTCTATGCAACCTTCCAAATGTTGTTTCTTACCACCTGTATTTTCATGAATATTTCAATGAAATTGTCTATAAATAGGGACAGGTGTTTTTCGCGAAAATATTTCAAGACCAAAACACTTTTGTTCATGCTCACTATCGTGGTTGGATGATTTTAAATGTCACTTGCTTCAAGTGTCCGTCCACGAATCATGGACGTTCAGTATCGGAGTAATTTATTACGATTGTCCCAGTCAAATAAGAACATGTCTTCTTACGTAGACACATGGCCAATAACCAGAGGAAGTTGTGGTTGTAGACGTAGGATATTGAATAGTAGCACTGCCATAAATGTTTTGGCGAAAAACACCTGTTCCTATCTATAAAGAAGTGTTTCATTTCTGTAATCTTGATTATTATTCTTATTTTTTCAAATGTATTTGTGGTATGAAATAACAATGGTTAAATAACGCAAATTAATGATTTTGCCAGGAAAACGTAGGCTAGTATTAAAATGAACATTAAAAAATAAGCTGGTGACGTCAAGCTATTTGTCCGCCAACATAAGAAACTGAATATTTGTAGTTTACTCTGTAATATAACGTTGGCAGTACCATATAACCTACATCGGTCGACTTCGGCAAACAAATGAATAAGATAAGGTTCTCTCATACTGTAATTGAGTTACAACTCTACCCTTGTACACATGTGCTTGATGAACGTTCACCTATGGGCGTGCTTGGAAACGGCTATACAGTAACAACAATAAATTCGTAATAAACTTCCTTTCCCCCCCCCCCCCCAAATATACCGCGTGTGTGTTACTAGAATTTATTTTTATTGAAAGAGGCTGAAAAAAATTAAGACAGTCATTCTTTCCAAGCTAGAATTTAAAACATGCAGCACTTTGCAAACTAACCAGAATTTCGTAGACACTTCCTGGAAGACTGAGAATAAATAACAATAGCAGGTAAAAAAAAAAAGGCCATATTACGAGATGTCCTAACAAGAATAAATATAATTATCTGTTTATTATAACAGCTGTTCTAATGTGTAGAGTATTACGAATTATAAGCAGGAATATGAACTTGTTGATCATGCTGTCTCTAGATATTTCTGGCAAGAAGTTATTTCTAATTAATTGGGCCATCGAAAATCAAGCTATCACAAAATGCAAAATATCGCTGATGCACCAACAAAAGTCTTAGGACTATCAAAATTTATTGATACATACCCAGGAACTTCGCCTATTCCTCTAGCAGTAGGCTAGGTTTCCAGTGATCTGTACATTTGAGCTATCTACTTTTGTTATAGGCTATTCACGGTAAAGTGAACACTTTTGAAAGCCCTCTCACGAGGAATAATAGTCAATAAATACATATTATTCTAACCTTAGACGTTAACTTCCGAATGCGGTGGAATACACACACTGTTTTTATTACTTATATGGCAATATTTAATTGAAAAGGTGGTTAAAGGATGGTTAAAGAGCTGAAAGTAAAAAGTAACTAGGGCCTTAAAAGTGCTCATTTTACAGCGAACAGCTTATGACAGATGTCAGTACGCACGTGCATGATTCGGTCACTATTTATAGGAGGATTTTTTTGGTGACCCATTGGCCTCCAGGGGTGTCGGATAGAGTACTGCTAAAAGTAGATGCTATATTTGTTTCAAATGTGAGCATTACACTTAATAAATCCGAGAAATTTTCAGAGCGCTTCTGCTAATTAAAAATGAAAACAAAGTAAATGCCGCTTTTTCAAACATTTTCTTCCCTCAAATAACTGTCTCTTGGGGGGGGGGGGGGGTCACCAGTTTTTTTTCCGCGAAGTGATTCCACAGCTCGTTGTGCTCCAAAACAATTTAGTTCAAATTCACTTTGGTGATTGGATGATTTAAATCGCCACATGTCTTAGGTGATTGCTCACAAATTACGAGTGGACAGTGTTGGGAGAACTTAATTATAATTGGGCCAAACGAGTAAGAAAATGTCATCTTACGAGGACACCTGGCCAATGACAAAAGGAAAATTGCAAATGCGGAAATAAGATATTGAAGTCTGGCCTGCGCGTAAATCTTTTCGCGAATAACAAATAATATTGTGGTGTTTTGTAGCATGCAGTTATATGCATACCATAATTGGCGGTAGTTTACATCAAGGAAAATAAATATATTTCAGAAGATTTCGCCAACTGATTTCATTATAAATTAAACTCTGACCAATTGTTCTCAGTGATGCTTCGGTGTTGTTTGAATGTTTGACAGTAATTCATAAATCGCAATCGTTCCCGAAATACTTTATGTACAGTACAACTCATTCCAGAAGAAAAATGTGTCTCCTAAAGTTAGCAGCTAATTAAGATAAGTTGCTGTATACTGTATACATTATATAAAGGACAAATAACTTTATCCTGATGACAGATTAATTCGCGTAATTTACGTATTTTTAGCACGGATTTATAACGAAAAGCTTTCAGAACTGTCTCTCATCTTTTACCTTTTATGACTGGTTGAATTACGTCGGTACCTGTTATTTTTTTGTACGCTTGTGACAGATGTTCAGGGCTAGAGTTGTGGAATTCTGAGAAGGCCATAAATATCATCCCATGCAGAGAGCAGCAAATGAGAGAAAAGAGGTTTACTGCGTGTGTGTGCACATCCAACACTTCTCCGCATCATTCTACTCCACGCAAACCACTGGCTCGGAAAAGTGTACCTGCAGCATCTCTTTCTGCAGCGTTTCCTGCGAACCCAAGTCGTTTCCTATGTAGTTCTGCGCAAGCCTTGCACTGCCTGCAAACGTCATTCGCTGTCTGAGTGCCTCTGCTGAGGCTGGCACTGTATACTTTAAGGCAATGGTCTTCTTCACTGCACTACTGCACAAGGTTATAACTAGAGATCCCGAAACATTCGCTAGTTCAGTGATTTGGGGGCTAAAATCTACAGTCTTATGCACAAATATGCCGCTATCAACTGTGCATTGGTTGTCTGCTGTCACGGTGGAAGGCAACGATTGGCCCAGCCTTCTCAAGGAGGTGTCAAACACCGAGTGGACCAATTGCTCAAGTTATATGAACACACATGTTTTGCATTCTACCTTTTTCCAAAATTAATCCGCGAATTCTTCAGATCTCTAGTTACAACTTGTTCATACGACTATCGCCGATTTGAAAGCCTACAGGTTGGTGGCTGTGCTAATGAAACACCAACGCTTGCCAACATACGTGCAGCAGGCGTCAAATGTTTGTAATTTGCAACATTTTAAAACATCAATTAATACTTTGAGTGCTGCCGATGAAATATTGCTTCTCCTGAATTTAACTGAGTTGTACGGGAGTTCACTGTAACATTATGATATCCGCATTATTTGAAGACACGAACGAAGAAATGTTACTTCACCAGCAGTTTTCATAAGGTTATCTGCAGCGAAATATATCGTCAGCAACACACAAAGTGTAGATAATTCAAATGAAAAACATATTTTGGGATACTTTCTACTCGACATTATATTGGCAGAGAGCTGACCAGTAATGAACTTTTTACAGAATTGTAAGCGTGCCCGGTGTTGTGTGAACCAATAGGGAAGTTAGTTTTAAATGGCACTGAAGAGTCCAACAGAAATGATTATCGTGCTGTCGTGAATATGAGCGACTCACTTGTAGCTTGTCGAATTCGTCAGTAAATCTGTACCTCACTCAAAGCAGGTCTGAAAGGACTAATTCACAATTGTTCGTTTCCGTGTGCATGACGCAGAAGGAACGGAGGCGGCAGAAGTAAACAGACAATCAAGTATTGCTTTCAGCTCTCCCACTTTCTCTGTGAGCGTCTGCGGACCAGGGGAGACGATGGCGTCGAGCTCAGCTCTAATTGGCGTCAACACTTTCCTCGAGTACGCACCAGATCCTATCCGAAGAGGACGGCAAGGCGGATGAACGTCTGGAAGCGGGGAAGTCCTGAGATTACCATCGACCCTTACACTGCCGTGAGAGCCTCATGACCCACTTTCCAGCACTAAAGTCCCGACTTTCCTGCAGGTCTTTCACTTCCTGAGCTCTATCAGAGGAAGCCGCATCATCGTATAAGATGGTTTATCACTAGGGACAGGAGTTTTTAACGAAAATATTTCTGGCCATGCTAGGCTTCAATATCCTACGCCCACAACCACAACTTCCTTTGGTTATTGGCAGAATGTCTGCACGAGAAGACGTGTTCTTGTTTGACAGGCCAATCGTAATAAAGTACTCCGATACTGAACGTCCATGATTCACGGACAGACACTTGGGGCAAGTGACATTTAAAATCATCCAACCACGAAAGTGCATATGAACAAAAGTGTTTTGGAGTACAACTGGTCTTGAAATGTTTTCGCGAAAAACACCTGTCCCTAGTTACCACGAAAATTATTGACTGATTCCTCATTACAACCTCAGAGTATGAAAATGTATAGAAACGAAATGGCGTGGCGGTCCCTTTAATGTGAGCGTACCGATTCATTGATTGGCTGCACGAGTATCTGGGAACGGGTAGTATGTCTGATTGGCTACTGCACGCAACGAATGGTTGACTATTTGCTGGGGTGCAGGACGGGAAGGTTACCAAGCGCTTATTGGCGATCGGCGTCAAAACATTTTGCTGGCGCATGTGGCTGCAGTAAAAATTAACACAGCTATAGAACGAATTACAAAGGAAGTATTTTTGTTACCCAGGGCAAATACTTTCACAATTACGGGTCATTTACACAGATCCATATTCCTGATAAGATAATTTAGATTTCTTCACGTCCTAGGCATCTGCTGGTGAAATCACAGATATTAAGTACTTTCTGGATAACTGATTTATCACTGTGTCCATCAAGCAAGGAAACGTCATCTCACAAATACGCTGGACAAATAATCAAACGAAAACTGCACGGGTGGGTGTAGAATACATATTGCAGTCTAATGTACTGCTGAAGTTATTCTGTTCAAAGAACTATCTGTGTGTTGGGGCAGTGATATTTCACGAAAAGATTTCGAGACAAGATACAGTTCGAAGCACTGTGGGGCCGTGCAGCTTTTTAGATTGGCGGAAACACATTCTGGTTCGTGTTAACTGTTAGCGCACGAATCACGAAAGTACAGTGTCGGAGTTACGGAATCCTGAGTAGCTCAGTCAAATGCGGATATGACATCAGCAGCCAATGGAAGTATGGCAATAGCCGAGGTGTACGTACAGTATTGAAGTCTACTGTGTGCTCCAATTTATTCGCGAAAAATCAGTGGCCATATCTATGTGTAACAGGAACAAAGTTGTTTGATGTAAGAACTGCATGTGTGTACAGTTCAGATACAATAACTGGCGAATTACAAAATATAGTTATATTTGTATTTTATCTAGGTTTAAAATATTTAGGCTGTATTAAAAACATACCTAACTTATCCTTATGTTAACTACCAGCGTCACTTATACAGAGAGAAATATTTCCTGTACAAAGTGCGGTGCAGGGAGCTTTCTATTCTAGCGAGGCAGGAAGTAATTCCAAATAGTTACGGTGCGGCTGCAAAACGGAAATTGCTGCCGCGTTCTGCCGGAAATGACGGAATATTAAGGCAGTTCTCCCGGCTCCACTGACGTATCTGCTCGTAATGCATTTAGCTGCGCCGGTAGTAATTATCATGCTGTCGGCACTTCAGCCTTATCTCACGGCGGGCGGTTCAGGCTCGATCCCCGAATGACGAAAACGTGGCGGACGTTGCTTGTGGTCTCCGAGTATTGACATAGAGAATTTAACAAAACAAATACGAAACAGCTGTTTGTAAAGCGAACTCCAATCCCACGCACCAGAGAAGAATGGCGTCACTGGCAAGTAAAAATGTTGGAACACCGTTCGCCAATCAGCTCTTGGTAACCTACTTTCCAGCAGGCAGCCCAGCCAATGAGGGACCTGTTGCAGCATGCGGCAGCCAATCAGACTCCATAGTTACCCACATAGCTACACCAGCAGAGGTCACTTGTTCATTGGCTGCTGACACAGACACAGTTCATTCTTCTCTTCCACACGGCCACGCGGAATGGAGCTATCAGAGTGCCGAGTGTTTACTGTTGGTTCAGGGCCCTGCAAGGCGTGTCGGAACAGTGCAGGATCAATGAAACATGTGAAACTAACACATTTATTTAGACCTTGTCAACATTGGTGTGGAATTATAAAGGGAAATGATGGGGTATCTATAGGGGTACGAAAATTTCACGAATTCATTTCGGGACAAGATATACGTCAAACACGTTAACAGAGGCTAGTCTGCTATTGGTTCAGAGTCGTCCAGGGCGTGTCTAATAAACTGTGATTCAATTGCAAAGGTGACTTCAGTGTACACGTGTTTGACGCCTATCTTGTCCTGAAATGAATTCGCGAAATTTTCCTATCCCTACTAATCTCTAAGGCAGCAGCCAATGAACAGACACCTAACGCTTCAGCAGACACAGGACTGTGGAGTCTAGCCTACAGGTTGTTGAACTCTCGAATTGTTTCTATCCTTACGTGTGTAGGAATTACCTGCTCCGCGGTACTGCCGTATCCCTCGCAAGTGGGTTTCATTGTTCGTCTTCTTGTTTCATTACACACTTTCGGTACGACGCGTGACATCCCGTGCAATGTCTAGAGACCCGAAAAATTCGCGAGTTCAAAGACTAGAGATAGGTGGCTTTCGCGAAAATATTTATGGCCATGCTAGACGTCAATATCCTACGCCTACAACCACAGCTTCCTTTGGTTATTGGTCACGTGTCTACATGAGAAGACATGTTCTTGTTCGACTGGACTAATCGTAATAAATTACTCCGATACTGAGAGTTCATGATTCGCGGACAGACACTGGAGGCAACGTGACATTTAAAATCATCCAACCACGAAAGTGTATATGAACAAAAGTGTTTTGGAGTAAATTTAGTTTTGAAATCTTTTCGCGAAAAACACCTGTCCCTATCAGTGACCTGTAGACTAGACGTCACAGTTTTATATACTCTCATACATATATATACTGTTCATAGGTTTATTGTTGTGGTAGTAAAAAGCGGTGGTTGGGCGCACAATTTATTACATTTTTGTTATTGGCTCATTTATCTCCAGGAGGCGTCAAACAACACGTCTACCATTTACAAACGTAACATGAACGTATATGTGCACTGTAAAAAGATTGATTTATTTTACACGAATGTACTTGGCAGCACAATCTCCACACATGTTCGTGTATTTTTACATGTACGTGTACTTTTGCTGTGTCTACCATGTATATTTACAAATACAATGCCAGTGTAATTTTACTATACTTGTTATTCTTTTTACTAATCATTATGTTGAATCACACGTACTCTGTATGTGCCATTTTACTTTTTTTTTTGCTACCAATATCAAGTCGCATAATGCAAATTTACACAAACTTTGATAGTGTAATTATATAATACCTGTCAGTTTCTTTTACTATTCATCACATTAAATCACATGTTCTCTGTACATGTTACTATACTATACTTGCTACTAATTTACTACCACACATTGTAAATTAACGCAATCATTGTTATGGTAACATTACTACGCCAGTTTATTGCTGTTTAACGTTCATCATACCCAATTACGTGTACACTGTAGGCGTAATGTTACCATACCAGTCTGTAATTTTCACTTATTATGCTGTTAAATATCATTTTGTATGTGTATATTTATAATGTTAATGTAATTTTCCTCCGTTTTGTAGCATGGTGGTTTAACAGAGGTATAAAAAGTTATTTCTAAAGTGTGGATAACCATTGACTCTCTCATCATTGCCGAAGCTCAGAGCGGGGGGTGTGCTCGGGCCCTTGTGAGGGCCCTTATACCACCCATTCGGTTGCAGCAGTTGTATCTCTCTGCGGGCTGAGGAAGTTTCCCTCTCCAGACCGCAAAGAACACATAGCCCAGAGGTCAGGACGCCCTGCACATCCCGGCTCAACTCAGACAGCCCGCCAGTCAGACCAGCAAGCCGCGGTACCATTGACTTTAGATATAGAATAGATAGTTATATACAAAAGCCAGCATATTCCTCCAGTGGGAGTTAAGATTTCCTTTTGAACACACAAAAGGAGTTCGAAGTAGTTCTACTCCCTACCGCTAGATCGCATGTTTTAAGTAAGCACTTGTTATATTTTAATTCACAAGAACATTAGTGTAAAATTACAAATGTTGTACTAGTTTTTGGAAATTATACATAAAAATGTAAAGTTACTCTTAATTTTTATGTGTAAATATATGTTCATATAGTTTCGAATTTGTAATTTTACACCCTTGTTAATCTCAATATACCAGTAGATTTTCGTTTTTTACGTTTTTTTTTTTTTTTTTACTGTAGGACTGTACTAAATTTTGAGTAAAATAGGAAAATACGTACTTTTACACTGATGTACGAGTTGATACAACATTAGCATGGTTGTAAAACACACACAGACTTGGTGTTTTAATGCAATGAATTAGTGTACTTTTACACATACTTTCGCATTTGTAGTTTTACGCCCTTTTTAATGTCAATATACCAGTACATTTGTGTTTTTTTTTTTTTGCAGTAAGATTGTACTACCTAGTGAGCGAAATAGAAATATATGCACTTTTACACTGATATACCTGTTTTAATACAACATCGGCGTGTTTGTAAAAACACACATGCTTAGGGTTTTAGTGCCTTGCATTATTGTATTTTACACATATAAATCTTTGCATGTGTAATTATACCCCTTTGTAAATGTAAACATACCAGTATATTTGTGTTTATTATTGTAAGACTGTACTACCTAGTGAGTGAAATAGAAATATATCTACTTTTACACTGATGTATGTGTTCTAATACAACATTGGCGTAGTTGTAAAAATACACACATTTTGGTTTTAATACTTCACGTTCGTGAATTTTTACACGTAGGTATTTTCACATTTGTAAATTTACATACCTCTTATTGTTAATATACCAATACATTTGTGTGTTTTTTTTTATAATATCATCGCAATATGTTATCAATAAAGTTGTACACTGCTATAAATTTACACGTACTGTACTTGTTTTTATAAATTACACACAGAAAATGTAAAATTGCCAAAAGGTTGTGAACGTTTATTTTACACTTTTTTTTTACAGTGTACGTGCATTTCAACTTGTCTAGAAATAAATGCGCGAGATTTTCTGGGGTTTAATAATGGAACTGGGTTAAGGGAATTATTTAACAACCGCGAGCCGATTGCATAGAGACATTTAGTCTCTACTACTAGAAACAAACGTTTTCATAACACCTCTTTTTTAATCGGTAAATTTCGTATGTTTAATTTTCTACAAGAAATTTTATTTCTTTTTAGTTTATATGTTTATTCTCGCAATTGTTTATTTCACATCTCAAATGTTATACAGCCGTTTGTAAATCAGTTTTGTTTTGTAAGCACTGACAAATTTCCCTCCTATTTTTACCCCTAGGCTGTTTCGAGGCAATTAAAATAAATATGGAATAAAAAATAAATAAAATACATACTTGAAATCTTGTATCACATACTCAGTCACATAAATTTGCAGTATTCATACCTGAAGTACAAAGTCGTATAAACGTAACAGCGAACATTTTTATATAACAGGTACAGTACGTTGGAAAGTTCACAGTTCTATGATCTTCCTTTTGGATACTTATTCATAAGCCGCACCACTGCTGACTTAATGACTGCTTCATATCACCATCGTCGAAGACAAAGCCAACATATAATCGGTTACGAAACATGAGAATTACTGTATCAGCTGAAATACAATACGAGACAAAAACGTCTTATTTGCAGCACCTAAAGCCAAAAATAGGCGATAGTGGCCTTTGCTTTTTGAGTGTGAAAATCAAGTCACCGAAATTCTGCATAGTATTGTCAGCAAGGCTTGTGTTCAACTGAGAATTAATGAATTTGCTGTGCGCGTGAGTGAAATTCCATATAGGACTACCCCGGAAAGGTATTCACGAGACGTACAAAATCTGCTGGGATTTTACAGTAATAATAAATTTTTTCAAGGTGTTCCTCTTAAAAATCAAATTTAAAAACTTATACCACTTAATATTGCTAATTGTTACATATTCTGCAACACATGTCTGTAGTGAACAATAGAAAATGGGATCAGTATAACCTAGGTATACATTAGTTCCTTTCAATAGTATACTGGTAGGTACGTTACTAGGGGACGTTTTTGGGATATAATACTTGATCTGTATCTACCATGCACGGAAAGGAGGGACTGGTCATTGCGGTCACATTGACGACGAGATGCACCCGCAGCCTATGGGTATTCACTGCTACACCAGTTAAGGTAGGGGATAATTTGTTTCGTAATAAGAAGCTTACCATTCTATCATGTGTTGTTGTATATGCGGAACTCGGCTGTCAAGCGATGACTGTGTGTATTCATTGCAAGTGGCATCTCATTACATACGTACATTGATGTCTCGGTACACGACTCATGAGTGTAAGGCCGGTCCCCCTAGTGGCGTGGTACTAACTGACTGTCTGGAAGTAAGTACGAGTAATGAAGGTTCGTGGGACCATCTGGAGGTAAGTACGTGAATTGAAGGTTCGGATATGAATGTCTGTAATTATTATTACCTGCTTCAGTACTGGCCAGGTGGCGAAGAGCACACGTGGAAGCATGGCCATTAGTGATTGGGGCAGTTGGAGGGGGAGGACGAGGAATTGTTGCCAGGCGGTGGCACCGAGGGGTCAGGAGAGAGAGGTGAGTAAGAACGGGGAGACATGCAGTTGACATATGTCCACACGTACCTACTGGTCGTCGGGAGGTTATGCGCGTGTTATAGTTTTGGTAGATGTATCTCAAATGTTCCGGCAATTACAGCCATCTATGCTTATATGGAAGCATACGTCGTACTTGACCTGAGGCTGGCAGGGTGTCTTGGAATGTGGTCTCCCCCCTCCACACTGAATGTGTGAGAGGGACATGCACACATTCGGTAGGAAGGAAAAATAAAAAAATATATAAAAAACTAATATCGGTTGGGAGCAGCCAGAGACTACCAACCGGAATGTTAGAGTAGGAAGTGCTATCGGGGTGAACCCAGATCTACAATTTAGGCCTATGTTATGAATTCAACACCTATAACTTACACGGTTTGGAAATTATGGCCAACTATGCTTATAGATTAGCATGTGGCATACTTGACTATGACCCCCTCCGCATAGTCGGGGGTTGATGCCTATGTTATGAATTTCACAACTGTAACTTAAACTGTTCGGAAATTACAGCCAACTATGCTTATACACTGGCATAGGTCATACTTGACCCTGCTACCCTTCTCCTAGTCGGGGTGGATGCCAATGTTGTGAATTTGACAACTACAACTTAAATGGTTCGGAAATTACACCCAACTATGCTTATAAGTTGAAATAGGGCATACTTGATCCCATGACTCGTCTCATATTCAGGGTGGATGCCTATGTTGTGAATTAGACAACTATAACTTAAATGGTTCGGAAATTATACCCAACTATGCTTACATGCGGGCATAGGGCATACTTGACCCCGTGGCCCTTCTTCTAGTCGCAGTTGATATCTATGTTAGGAATTTGACAACTATAACTTAAACGGTTCGGGAATTACAGCCAACTATGCTTACAAGTGTAATAGACACACACACACGGACTTCAGGAGGGGGCAGTGTTACACGAGATCCGAAAATGAACGTTCGCGACGACTTGATGCCCCTCCGCCACCACTGGCCACTAATATGGTCGATATCTTCAGCTGGCCGCCAATTGTCCTGAGCAGACATAGGTCATCGATACCAAGATGGCCGCCGGATAAGTGTCGTGCCTCAATCTTGCAGGAATGCCTCAATTTCTGCATAATTCATTCTCATTGGACAAAACTCATCTGCATAGCGCAAAATGCCAGCCAGATTATGCAAAGGCATTTTCTGGCACTGCCTACCAAGATGGCCACCGTGGGTGGGAGGAACTTCATACATTTTTTGAGGGAAACGGGGAAAAACTACGTTTTTTTTTGCCCCAAATCAGCCATTTTGGACGGAAAAAAGGGAAATACAAGGTGGTCTTCATCGGCACTGGCTGGCAAAATGGCCGCCTTGTCTTGAAAAATTGTTACCGTTGGTACTGACTGGAAATATGGCCGCTGTTTGTGATGAGACCTTAACTTACATTCTTCCATCCCTCTATCCCGAGCCAGGAGTCAAGTGAGCCAGACTGCCTTTTTTTATACAACTAATAGTTTATTGTAACACGTCATTAGTGGAAAGGAAGGTAGTAACTAGAATTAAATTACTGATACATGTTATGAGGCGAGAAGTTTTACCAAAGAATATAATATAGGATATCTTGGGAACAATAATCATTTAAGGTCGACCAGAAAACGAATACCTTTGCGCGTTGTGTAGCGAGACCACAGGACAGAAGGGATTATGTCCAGTGCCACATTAAATTAATACATTAAAAGTACGATACAAGTTAAATTAATTTGAATAATAAAAAAAACATTTACTCTTTCATCAATCATACACGAGGATCGTGTTCTCATTAGAATGGATTAACAAGCTAAGTCAGACCTGCCTTTCCTTGTCAGAATACAAAAGTTTAATATAGGGATATAATAAATGACGGAGTCCCGAGAGATGGCCTTACGCCTTACTGCCATGCCTATTATACTCACCCTGATGTGTGGATACAGTTGGCTATGAGGCCCCTCTAGGCCTGGACAGCTGTGATGCCTTCGTCTCCAGCCTCTCTGGAACCTCGACGTCGTCGGCTCCAACGAGTAACTCACACTGCCTCTTCTTGAACGTGTTGTGTGTCTCTCCGGGGGGGGGGGGGGGGTGGCGCGTCGTGGTTTCATTATATATCCCTCAGCAGAGAGGGTCAGGTATTTCTGTTCATTAAATATTGCGGGCAGCCCGGCCCAGCTTAGGCCACCACACTGCGCTAAATTTTAAATGCTGTGTGCGGCCTAACTCTGGCCGCCAGTGCCAAATGATCTTACCACTGGGTAACATTCCTAAAGTCTGTTCACGATAAAGTGAGCACTTTTGAAATCAGCCTTAGAAAAGTGTTGCCGACCTCCCGTGGCGCCGCCGGTTGGTGCGCCATCGTTCTGGGTGGGGGAGGCTCTGGGTTCTAATCCTAGGCAAGGCATGGGTGTTAATTTAAGTTATGTTATAAGTTAGGGTGTAAGGCGTCCCCTGCTAAGCTTTCAAGCTTAAAGCCGGGGGACGTTAAAAAGCCCTTTACATTACATAACATTGGAAAAATGTTACTTCCCATCTGCATATATTTTAACCTTAGAAAAATTTTACTTCTCATGCATGTATATTATTAACGGGTGAACTGAGTGACATGTGCCCAGCAAAGTTGATAACGATAATACCTGAAAGTCGATTAATATTTGTCACGTAACCATTTGTGATAACTTAAACTATTCCCTTCACTTTTTTTTATTTTAATGTATGTAAAAAAGTGAAAAATGAGAATATTTGCTAAATATTACTTACTTTTCTAATAATTAAGAATTTTTATTTGACCAACGCATGAATAAAGTGATGACGCCCATGGCAATGTTAATTTTACATAAGGCGGGAGAGGACACAACGTGTATACAACTAGATCTTAAGCAGGGCTTTAAAAAGTGCTCTTTTAACCATAAGAGCCTTTAAACCTTGCAACTGGTCTACGTTATGACTAGTTCTTATCACTGATCGCCAAAAAAAAAAAAAAAAACCCACAACTTAATGCTTGTGTTAACGAAATAATTTTTTTGACAGCTTAAAACTTAATTACATCACTTATAAGAATATTTCTAATTTGCAGCGCCAGAAACCATAAATTAATTTGGCAATGAGAGGGTTAACTTTACCGTGGATCTTTGCGTACAGTCGCAACCAAACAAAAGACTGCCAAACAATGACAGTGGCCGATCTGGCCGAAAGCATTAGAAATTTTTTTTGAACATAGGTAATTTGCGTTTGTGAAGACAGAAGTAGGCAAACGTGATTTTCGCGAAAAACACTTCATGTCCAGTCGCTTTTCAAAATACTTAAACTCAACTTCACTTCTGTGATTGGATGGTTTTGAACGATACGCGTCTAGGTGCCCGAACACCAATCACAGACGTTCATTATCGGCGTAATCTAACTGAAATTCTGATTGACTAGTCGAACATCAAGACACGTATTATCACAAAACACGAGGCCGATAATCAAATGAAAACTACTGATACAAACGTAGAATATTAAGTCTCACTTGGGTACAGCTCTTAACGGAAATAAGCTGTCAGTTCGAGGATTCCTCAAGTTCTTTCGATTGCAGGTTTGACTTCAAAAAACACACAAACTCTACTTTTTTTTAAAAAGTGATTTGACAACAGTTGTTACAACACGAATTCGTGACATTTACATACTTCTAATGCTGACTGCGAAAACTTTGTTTGCCCCAAACAAACATCACATTTTAACTAAGAGGATTCGTGTAGAATCACCAAACTCAAATGTAAACTCGCGGAAACTACAATAACTCACGTATTATTTCAATTTGCCTTCTTCGAAAAATACTGAGAAAATAGCTGTCTTCGTAGCAGTGGGGTGGGCCTGATCTACATCGCTTGCACCAACGGATGTCCATCGTTGGCAGACAGAGCCTAATGAAAGTAAGTCAAGTTCATGATGCATGTTTACGGCCTCCTTAAGCGGAGTGCGGAGCCTCCTTTCTACTGAAACGAAGAGACCTGCAGAGCTTCAATGGGCAACCACTTGGACCAGTCTACAAATAACATTTAACACTTTCCCACCTTCATTTATAATTTCAGATGTAGCAAACACGAAATGGTCCGTGCTATTCTAAAACTGTCACAATACACTTTCGTTGTCACAAACAATGAACTGTCGACTTTGTTTCCGGTGACAGTGGCATGAAGGATTTCCTAAAGAGCGAAATAAAGAGTTAATTCTCAGGGAGGACCATTAGGCACTCTAACTCTGAGTACAGAGCCGGCAAAATATTAGGTACCGTCCTATGCAACATATTACACGGTAGTGGACACTGGGACTGACTTAGGTCAAGAAATAACATAGATTCGACTACCTCGTTCATTCACCGTGTCTCCGATCATTGCAACGTTGCACGTGAATGATATTTATGACCGGTGCTATACACACCAAGGCACCAGTGCCTAGTCTCCCTTGTGGCTGATCTGGTTCGTGGGATTCCCTACACCTCTTTGACATGAGAGTTTAACTTAACTATCATACAGCACGCAGCACATTGTTCAGTGGCGGGAAGACAAGTGCTGGACACTATAGGCCGTTCACGGTAAAGTGAGTACTTTTGAAGCCCTAGTTACCTATTTATATCCTTCCACTACTTGTTAATGTAAACCCTGCCATGTGAGTAAAAAAACACAGTGTATACATCCACCATACACAAAATCGAAAGTCCAAGGTCACAATGAAATGTATTTATTGATTATAATGTCTGATGAAACAGCTTCAAAAAGTGCTCACTTTACCGTGAACGGCCTATAGTAAAGAGCATACAAATATATTATGTGATTGCAGCGCTTAATCTAAGGAATTAATGTGCTTTTGACCGAACGGGTTAAGTACAATTTTCTTTGTTGCTCTGTAAAGTTGAGATGTCGTTTAGTTGCGAACTTTCTGGTGGAGAAATATTTAACTTGCGTAAGTACGTATCAAGGCTGTTAACGATAAAGTTGAGAACTTTTTAAAGAAACATTAGAAAAAAGGCACTGCTCGTACTTGGATATATTTTAACGGGCGCACTGAGTGAAACGCGCCCAGTAAATTTGGTAACGGGGGAGGGTTAGTAGTTCCTTATCTTAACGTTGAATAAAAATGGTCAGGTAACCATTTGTGATAACTTAAAGTATTTATTTTGCTTTCTGTTTTTTTTTATTCATCGAAGCGTTAAAATGAACAGATTTAATATTTACTTTTCTAATAATTCCACAGTATCGCTTGACCGACGGATAAACAAAATGATGAAGCCCCTGGCAATGAAATTTGACATAAAACGGAAGAATACACCGGACACATACAAGTAGATCTTAAGCAGGTCTTTCAAAAGTGCTCAGTTTACCGTGAACAGCCTATATCAGGTTTATATATATATATATATATATATATATATATATATATATATATATATATATATATATATTGAATATTCTGGCATAAAATTATAAGTTCACCGCATAACTGTTGCGCTGTTGCGGTACTTTCCGCCAGTTCTAAGACTCGCGAGATGGGACTGAAGATCTCTCGAATTTAAATATATGCATGATATCATGATTTCAGTTAAACCACATAGATGAAGTTTCTCATTATTTTCATGCATGAAACTTAAAAAATTTTCCTATGTTTTTGTTTGTGGCTTTCTATGAATTTCCGTTACATAACCTGTACAACTGATTTTTTTTTACAGAATGTGAATTACATTGCATCACATTAAATGAAGTTTAGCAATATTTGAGGATATAAAAAAGATTCTTGTTCGCGACTGAGGATTCTCATTGTTAGTTTTCTCGTGTCATATGGGATTATGTGATTTCTTGCTAGTTATTTTTATTAACATTTTGAAAATTCAATATTGTTTTGGCTGTCCCAAAAATAACATTTATAAGTGGCGTTTCCTTCCCAATTGTGAACTTGCCAGGCGCAACGACACTCAGAGCTAAAGGGAATTGCGCACGAAAGCAGTACATTTCCCAGATTTTTGCCAAAATATGTTTTTCAGAGGGTTCATAGAAAATTTTAGCACAAGATATAAGTAATAATATTGAACACCTTACACTGTTAGATATTCAGTGTCATTATTATACTGTACTAGGAGCACTGATGTAAGATAATAAAAAATGTATTCTTTTTCATCTTCTATCAGTACTCCGAAAAAGTTTAGGCTGCTAAACAATGCAAGGTGTTCCAAAATTTTTATTTATTTCTTGTCGAGCAGAAAATTCTGGAAAATCCTCTGTAAACCAACTTGTGATAAACATTAAGTAAATATTCCGGCGCTGCTCCTTTTTCACCACAGTTTACCCCCATCGGCTCTCAAGACCTCACTGACTGCACAAACCCTTAAACTGAGAGCCGTGTCCTCATGCTGTGCGGATCACCATCAAGTCAGGGTAAATGTGTTTTTCTACGGGGAATTTGTTGGTGTGTCATGGTGAGCTAAGTAGAAGGGAGAAGTACACCATGTATACGCTGTTCACGATAAAGTGAGCACTTTTGAAAGCTCTGCTTAGTATCTACTTGTATGCATGTTGTGTATTCTTGCGCCTTATGTAAAACTAACATTACTATTGGCCTCATCACTTTATTCATGCATCGGTCATGCGAAACTGTGGAATTATTTGAAAAGTAGTTATTATACAAAATAGTTCATTTCTTCACTTCCGTGCATTAAAACAAAGCATAAAGCGAAAAACATATTTTAAGACAGCACAAATGGTTGCCTAGCACATTTTATTCGACTTTAGGATGTGAAACTACTTTCCATCCATTATTACCAACCTCGCTGGGTGCATGTAACTCGGCGCGTGTCTGCAGGAGGGTCGGCAACCTCAGAAAGAGGGGAGGGGGGAAGGGGGAGTTCCCACACTGCGCTTATTGCGTGCGCTCCTGCTCACGCCGCTATACACAGCGACCCGAAAACATTCGCCCTCGCACCGCGCAGTGGCGAACCGCACGTGCTCATGTAATAGTTCGGGACACCCGAATTACTTCAGCACAGATTCGCTGTCGTGATTGGATGGTCTTAGGTGTTTACGAGCGAATCACAGATATACCTGGGGCCGCGGTGACTGAGCGGTTAGCCTGCTCGCCTCCAATCAAGGAGAACCAGGTTCAATCGCCGGCTGGGTTTCCGCACGTGGCAATCGTGCCGGACGATGCCGTTGGTCGGCGGGTTTTCTCGGGGATATCCCGTTTCCCCCACCCCTTCATTCCGGCGTTGCTCCATTCCCACCTGAATACCCACCTCCATCGGCTTTCAAAACCTCGCTGTTAAGAGCCTCCCAAATCTCTTCAATCACTCACTGAGCTTGTGGGAATGCCGGCGCGCTCTCCATTTGGTGTAATTTTCTAGACTCGGTTAATTTTGGTCTGCATGATGCGGAGGAACATCTTGAAAGTAGAACTTTAGCAGGGCTTGAGATAAGTTGGAAGTAACTGTGAGTAGAGTATACTCTAGCATTTTAACTATTTCAAGCACGGAAGTCTATACGTCGGACATTGCAAAGTAGTGGATGTATTATAAAGGCTGTTCAAGATAAAGTGAGCACTTTTGAAATCAACCTTAGAAAAACGTTACTGCCCATACCTGCATATACTTCAACGAGCGCACTGAATGGCATGCGCCCGATGGAGTTCGTAACTATAGATGGAACATGTAATTTAAATTATTTATTTAACTTTCTGGTTTTTTTTTTTCAATGCATCAGTGTGTAAAAATTAACACATTTATAAAATGTTTACTTTTCTAATAATTTCACAGTTTCACTTGACCGAGGCATGAATAAAGTGATGAGGCCCAAGGCAACGTTAATTTTACTTAAGGTTGAAGAATACACAACGTGCATACAAGTAGATCCTGAGCAGGACTATCAAGAGCGCTGTTCAGGGAAACTGATCACTGTTGAAAGCCGCTTTTAGAAAACCGCTTGTATGTAGTATTTTTCCACCGTGTGTGGAATTAACATCGCCATGAGCGTGATCACTTTATTTGCTCGTTGGTCAAGTGGAACTGTGAAATTATGAGAAAATTAATATACTACAAATTTGCTCATTCTTACACTTATATGCATACAGAAAGCGCAATAAAGCATTTCAGTATTCACAAATGTTTATCTGACGCTTTAAATTCAACGTTAAGACAATGGAAATACTTTCCCTGTCAGTTGTTACTAACTTTACTGAGCTCATGCCGATCAGTGTTCTATTAAAATTCTTTGGAGGTCTATAGGCGGTGACATTTTTCAAAAGTTAATTTCAAATGTGATTGATTAACAGACTATAGAAACATGCATTCTGTAAGTGAAATCTCTCACGTTGTGTCTATAGACTGTATTCCGTAGTCGCACATACATCTGCTGCCAACGACATCTAACACAAATACACGTTCATTTGTACTGACATATACGACGGAACGTTACAATGGCACTAATGCAGTTCCAAATAAATTTTGCTCGTCGCTAAAGACAGTAACTAATTTCTTTTACATACGCCTGTTAGAGTTCAATTACTGAAGTATTTTCATGTCATTCAAAGCTTCAGCATCCTTCTTAGCTAAAGAGAAGACAGAAATGTTGGAAGGTAGAATTAAAGACGCGAGGAAGATGCGATGTGATGAGAGTCAAGAAAACAGACAACATCCCTTTCCGACCCTATCAGACCTAACTGTACACTCAATTTTATTTATTGTTTCAAATTTTGTAAATAAGAACTTTTTTTGAAGTCCGCTGCTGTATCGCTGACACAGTACCACAGAGTTGATAGGAAGAAACTTACGAAATTCATTTTATTATTTCGTAACATTCTAAATGTCACTGTCCTACAAATACTTGAGTGCAATTCGTGATCTCACAGGCTACTGGGAACTTCATGGCGTCATTAACCTGTATGAATGCTTTACTGGCAAGTGGCTGCTCAGTCACTGTACAATTTACTATTGGCTGAAAGCATCCTTGGAACGTGCCACACAGCTTGTCGACGAATGGCAGAAGTAAAACGACCATACACAATCTTGGAGTTTAGTGTGCAGCTACAAAAAAAAAAAAAAAAAACGCATATTTTGCAGGTCCGTACTAGATATGATCCATTCACGGTAACTTCACACTTTTCTGAAACCGTGCTCTAGTTTTACCGCCACGATATCCCTCCGCCTCGTGGAAACTAAGCTTAACTAAGTCTGGAGAATTACGCCAAAGGACACCACACTGCATTCGTCCGCACTCAGTTGTAATAATCTTTCTTGTGAGAACTATTTATTACTAGGCACTGCTACCAACACACATGTTTCTCGTGAGAACTATTTATTACTAGGCACTGCTACCAACACACATGTTTTCTCACTGTCTTTCTTCATATTATCTAAAAACGAAGTATTATAATTTATATACGAAATATAAATAAACTTTCAATTAAACAAAACAAAATTACTTTTATGAACACGAGTATAAAACTCTTGAGATACAAGGCATATTTAGGAAATAACTAAACTCTTCATACATGGGGTGATTTTTCAAAGGTTTGATTCAAAAAGTGCGAAGAAACCACGAATAGACTATAACTAGAGACCTGAGAAATTCGCCAGTTCAATGACCTGTAGGCCAAACTTCAAAGTCTTATGGATTCTCATACAGACATCAACTGTTTTTAATTGATTATTGTGGTATTAAAAGGCGGTGGTTGGGAGTACAATTTAGTGCATGTTTGTTATTGACTCACTTATCTCCAGGAGGTGTCAAACAACACGTCTACCAATTACAAAAGTAACATGAACGTACATGTGCGTGAATTCCAACTTGTCTATAAATGAACCGGCGTAATTCTCGGGTCTCTAAAAATAACTACACAGAGACGAAATGGCGTAGCTGTTCTATTGATGTAGGCGTATCCTTTTAATGAATGGCTGTGCGAGGCTCTGTGGAAGGGCCTTAAAAATTCGTGAGTTCAATGACCTGCAGGCTAGACTCCACAGCCTTACTCTAATCACAAACGTTCCGATATCAACTGCACATTGGTTGTCCGCTGTCACAGAGTCTGCTGTCACAGGAGGTGTCAAACACGGTGTGGACCAATGGCTAAATATACATAAACGCACGTATTTTGAATTCTAGCTTGTCCCAAAATGAATCCGCGAACTCTTCAGTCTCTAGTAAACATGGCACTGCGTGCTCGTTGATATTGGTACTAACTAAGCTCCCTTGTCAAGGAGGTACAGAAAATCCCACAAATCCGAATAGCCACAAGGAAGTCTTTCAAAGCATTGGTCAATGGTCGAATGAAAAGTGTTAGGTAACCATTTGTGATAACTAAAATTATTTCTTCCCCTTTCTGCTTTTTTAATGTACAAAAGGGTAAAAAATTTTAAAATATTTATTTTCGTAATAATTTTACTCTTTCACTTGACCGACGCATGAATAAAGTGATGAGGCCCATGACAATGACATTTTTACTTAGGGTGGAAGAATACACACCGTGCATACAAGTAGATCGTAAGTAGGGCTTACAAAGGTGATCATTTTACAGTGAACAGCCTTTACTGCTAGTGTGTGTGTGTGCTGGCACTCAACACCGTCCTGGTCCATGCTACACTGGACACTACACCGTACTGTACGATGTTTAGAGACGCGGGAATTCCGCAGATTCATTCGAAGATAAGTTGAGCTTCAACAACACGTGCTCGGAAGTGTCTGCTTCTATTGGGCCACAGTTTGTTAGACATGCTCCCGACCACGTTCAACCACTAACGAACCTGCCAAGGAAACAAGTATCGAATCACGCGCTACCTGGCCTGGAGTTAAACTGGTGTAACAGCCGATGGACAACTTGAAGAAGCTCGAATGATTGATGCAGAATGAATCCTCCGAATGTCCGGGTCTCTAACAGTGTTCATTACTGGCAGATTGTATGCCAATACAATGCCAAGGAAACAAGTATCGAATCACGCGCTACCTGGCCTGGAGTTAAACTGGTGTAACAGCCGATGGACAACTTGAAGAAGCTCGAATGATTGATGCAGAATGAATCCTCCGAATGTCCGGGTCTCTAACAGTGTTCATTACTGGCAGATTGTATGCCAATACAATGCTGAGTTCACAGACTTCCAACCAAATTGTCTGTACCGCTCAACGTAATTTACTCTTTGTCACGTTCATTTGCGCAGCCATATAAAAATTGTAATGTTTCGTTCACTTGATGAGTCGAAGTGTTCGTATAAAGTTGTGTTGAAATATATGAAAACGGGGAAACTGTATTCATGATACTTTTTCTTTAAGTATCGAGAAATTTCTAGATTTAATTAGTCCGAGCTACAGTCGGGCATAGTGATCAAAACGTTAAGGAAACAGTCCAATACGGGTATTCTGAATAATTGTTCACCATTCTGAATTCACTGAAAAATGCTCTAATACTAGAAACTACGCTAGAAATTTTTGTTACCTGTATATTTGAAAACCTCATTCAGGAAGACAGCCGCTTCTGATGGTTAGGGGAAGGGATACAAAATTAAATCGAAAATAACTACCGCAGTTGACATGCGGTCTTTCAGAAGGTCAAACGGAACTTCTAACATTTTTGTATGGCCACACTTTCAGCCAAAGTGTGCGAGGCCTTAGAGAGTTAATTTTGGAGCGGGTGCAGATGTTCCTCGACGATGTACATTTGCCAGCACGCGCACGCATAAACCGGGAGGCCGTTAACACGAGCCTTCGAGTTTCGCTGACGCAAAAGGACGCGTCGTTACCCCTCCCTGCAAAGCGGCGTCGTCAAATCCGCTTCAACTCCGCGGACGAAGGGATTACTATGACTTCCCGGTAGCCTTTTCAGAGGCCTTGCTAGGGGAGGGGGGGGGGGGGGGGAGGTGCGGGTGCCAGCGTTTTACGACCGGCCACCTAGCCTTGGAATTATAAATAGAGCGTGGACCCCCAGTAGTCCGCGACGCATGTTCAATACGCCGTCATTTGCACTCGTCCTCGGCATTTGCGCAACACTTCCCCAGCTGCATATTCTGCAGAGGTCATGAGGAGGGGGGGGGGCAGGGGACGGGCCTCTCGTCGCCCACCAAGGCGAAAAAAGTTCGATTCCCGGCGGGGCCACTCCCGGGTTCTCGCCAGGTGTTGCCGGTTGGTGGGTTTTCTCGGGGGTTTCCAGCTTCCCCCGCCCTTGCATTCCGGCGCTGTAATCCATACTCAGCTCGCTTCACACTCGTCGGCACCCAAGATCCCGTTGTTACAGTGACGATTAGTGGAGCGAAGATGAAATATTCCCATTGTACTGCTGTTTTGTTTCTCATTTTTTGCTTTTATGTGATATTCTTAATCTATCTGGAGATTTAAACAATTTCTAGATTAGCTATGTAAGTACATGAATGCAAAACAACTGTATGTAAGTGATTCAAAATTAATCATATGTGTTTTTATTTCTTAAGGCTCTTCCTTAGAGCATGTGAGGTAAAGGTGGTTCGAGCCCGGAATGCAGTATGTATAGCATAGAAAAAGTTCCAATGCCAAGAGATAATATTAGGCCTAAATATTACATACTTTGATATGGATGAAATATGATATTTATGAAGTAGATTGATGAAGAAAAAGGGGGGGGGGGGTGGGTTACTGCATGCGACATTAATAACTTTGTTAAAATGAAATATTTATAACATATTAATGTTGCTATTTTATTGATGAGGATACACCTAGTCTCGTTGCTGTGGATCGTAAAATAATAAATATAAATAAATTGAAAAGTAAAAAAATATATATAATATGGAGGGGCGGCACTTTTCCATGGGCAGCAACGGGAAAAATCCGGCCCTGAGTCAAATGTCACAAAGTCTTATCATAAGGTCACGCGGTCAATAACCAAAGAAAAAGTACAGGTTTGCACTTAGGTTGCTGGAGTCTAGTACACTGCAAAAATCAGGTGTCAACATCTTAAAAATGCCATTACCTAGTCATGTAATCCCTGCCGAAAGAAATAATAAGTTTCTTCTTTCCGCAGCAGTCGATATTTAAACTCTTGTCGCTTGCGTAAATATGGAACTATGCGCTTTATTATAAGAGTGATTCGAAATAAATTCACAATATTAATGAATCTCTACTTATTATTATTAGGGGTAATGAAATTCCGTGAAAAGATTTCAAGACATAATATATTTCAAAACCGTGTAGAGTCGTACCTATATTGATTGGCTGAATCACTTTTTGACGCTTGTTAACTGTTTGTACACCAATCGCGTAGAGGCCGTGCCGATGTTGCCGAATTCTGAGTGGTCCGGTCAAATATGAAACCGCCTTCTCAAGCAGACCGCAACCAACGGCAAAAGACAAACTGCTGTTGGGTGCTTATAGTATTCAAGTCTGCCGTGTATTCATACTTTTTCGCAAAAAAAAAAAACACTAGCTCTAATTATTAGGGAAGTGATCATTCACGATTTCAGTGATTTGTCGGGTGGTTTCTGGTCCAGTGACTAGGCATTATTATCCTAGATGAAGTGGTGGTTCTTTTTTTAACAGGCTTCTTAGTTACTCAAAGTCCTACAGGAAGTATTTTCTTAACCTGTTCAGCCACCACGTTTCAGAGGATGTACATATATTTATGATGAGTGCTGTACACAGCGAGGAATCGGCCAGCACCCAAGGACTGGAGAGTCTTCCCTACGGGTAAACAGATTTCTGAACGTACCACGCCTCTCGTTTACGAATGAGTGATCGATTGTAACATCTTTCAGCACGAAATACGATGTTCACTGGTTCCAAAACGCACATTAGACCCAAGTACAGTGCGCATAAAATTATTGCAATATTTCAACGATTCGGCTCATAAATTAATGCGTGACCGAACGGGTTAAACATTGATACACCCACGAAAGTGAAAAAAAGCACGTGTTTGAAGCACGATTATTAGAATCGTGCAAAATTTGCTTTATATTTGTGCGAGAGGATAGACTCCACTGCGTTAGAAAATAAATGAGTACAGTTCGTGGTTTCATTGGCCGCTGCACATTAATCAAAGTCACCTAGCTGCTTAATATCCTTAAAAGAGATTGGCTACTCCACCACTGAACATATATTACTGGCTCAAGAGTTCTCTTAGGTGTGTCAAATATCTTTTCTACCAATGACTAAAGTCAGTCTAACGAACGGCAACTTACAGTTCAGTCTGGCCTTAAATAATAACGCGAATTTTGCAATTCTTTACTAATTAATTTGACCCTTACAAGTAACATTTTCTGCAGTAACGACTGATTTTAGAAACATATGAAGCCTTTCAGAACCTTTTTAATCTATCGATTTAAGTGAAGAAAATGAGAACATTTTTGATGCGCGCTAGGTGCCGCGGTGGTCTAATGGTCAGACTGCTCGCCTCCCAGCAAGGCGAACCGGTTTCGATTCCCGTCGGGTTTGCTCCCGGATTTTCGCTTGTGAGAATAGTGATATACGATGCCGCTGGTCGGCGCTTTTCTTGGGGATGTCCCTTTTCCCCCCGCACTTTCATTCCGGTGCTGCTCCATACACACCTCACTTCGCCCCCATTGCCTCTCAAGAACTCGATGTTAAGACCCGCCCCTAATCTCTTCTCTCCACTTCGTTTGATGACTGCTGTACTTACGATTCGCCACCATTTTTCCATTTTTGTTTCATTATCAAAACCAGTATGCAGTAGACTTTCTGTTGGGCGATAGTCTTACGAAAGAGTCACAACGTAAGGCAGAAGCTCTGTTTATAAATGACCAGCATAAACGATCTAGTGAACAGGCACACATTTCTCAAGCGGTTTTCGCAATAGAGCGGCGCAATACGGCGCGTCATGTCCCACACTTGCAGCCATGACGAACATTATTTGCGTCTTCACAATATGGCGAGGTTCTGTCGCCGGACGCCGGCGACACATACCTTGCTGCCAACTGGTATCTTGCAAGGAAGCTTGCAATTAAATGCTAAAAGCGAAAGAAATGCAGCGAATTTTCTTGCCATTTAGTTTCTTTGATGAAAGTATTATATTATAATTCGAAATGATGTTTTATAGAACATGAACGATTCTTCAGGCATCGGAAAACATTATACTTTTGCTTTCCAAAAGTAGGGAAAATTTATATATATATTTGGACTCCAATTGATATCCCTGTAAACAGTTTGTTATGTAGGTCTATGTTTTCATTTGATCTTTATCTCAGCGTCTCACCAGTTTACTTATTATGCAGAAATGTTATTCTTCTTATTCCCGTCGCTGGCGACGAACGTCAAAACCAATGTTCGTAGCTAGTAGAATGCTCTCGACGCCCGTCGCCAGCTTCAAAGCTCTGATTGGCTGAAGCTCGTCATGTCGCGTCGCGTCGCTCAGTTATGAAAACCGCTTTAAGAATAAAGAGGTGTAACAGCTTTGTATTCCGCGAACTTCAGCCACACATACCAGCAATGCGTTGGAACGCCGCTTGCCAATCACCACCTAGAAACCTGCCATCCAGCAGGCAGCCCAGCCAATAGGGAATCTCTTGCGATATACAGTAGCCAATTAGACGCAAAGCCCTCCACAGAACTTCGCGCAGCCAATCTGAGAATGGAAACGTCCTCATCAAAGGAAACGCGGCACCTTTGCGTCTCTGTACTTTTCTACTCTGTGGCCGAATGGTGAGGCGGTGAGCTATACAATAAGGGATTTTTCAGGACTTTTAGTACCCAATCAGCACGGATAGGAAAAATGTGGGGAATTCGTTTCAGGACAAGGTAGACGTCAAACACGTGTACACTGAAGTCACCTTTGCAATTGGATCACAGTTTGTTAGACACGCCCTGGACGACTCTGAACCAACAGCAGACTTGTAAGGAAATTAGTAGCGAACTCCATACTGCCAGGCGTGAGGTAACACTGGCTACTCTGTGGGTCAGCAGCCAATCAACGATCATCTGAGGTTTGATTATATGCATAACTGTGGAGTCTAGCCTATGGGTTATTGAACTAGCGAAATTCTCCTATCTCTACCAATAACGTATTGGTAGAGACCTGCAAAATTCGCGTTATTATTTGGGGGCACGTTAAATTTCAAACACGTGTAACTTTTCAACACGTTAGTCATTGGACAATACTTTATGTACCACGCCCTGGGTAACGCTGTAAACAAAAGTAGTGTGATTTAGTAGGTTCTGGGCCAAAGGAATCCGGGGCTGTGGCAGGGACGTCCACCATCTTGGATTACATAATATCCGGCCGTCATGCTGGATTTCATTTTTTCATGCTCTACTATCCCACCTCGGTATCCACCATCTTGGATTACATTTCTCCATGTTCTATAATTCTACCTCAGCATCCAGCATCGTGGATTCCATTTCTTTAGTAACCTTCATTCCACCCCATGCTATATCATTCCACATCGGTGTCCACCATCTTGGATTACATTTTTATTAATCACCATCATACCACATCATGCTCTATCATTCTACACTGTCACCATACCATCTTCTTTATCCATTTTTATTAGTCCCCATCACGCCACATCATGTTCTATCATTCAGGGCATGTGACCGCCATCTTGGATTCCACCTCTCACCTATACTCAACAACAATATTTTCCACCATCTTGTTTCTGGGTGCCATATTGTTTCCCACTATATTCGCCTACACACAGACACCTACCTACTGATCTACCTACCCACAATCACATTGCTCTTCTTACCTTCCAAAATACCCACTGTCCTACCAACGTACCCACTTACCTAAACACCTACTGCTCTACATACTTACCCAGTACTGCACCCATGTACCCACCACTCTACAAACTTACTTTCATAACAACTAAATTATCCACCCACTCTCTGTGCCACTCTAAAAAACTCTATGAGCCTAAACACACCTACCTAACTACAGCTCGACCCATTTACAGACCCACCCACCTACCCATCCTCCTTTCAATCCACCATTCTACTGCATTCCAAAAGCTCTACTAACCTACACACATACCTACTGCTCTACCCATCTAACCAACTACATGTCATTTTACCTAACCACTTTCCATGGCCCTACTTACACACTGCTGACTCCGTAATCAACTCAAAACCCTTCGCACTTAGCACCACAAGCACCGTAGGCACTGAAAAAGATACCACACAACTTTCTGCAACATCTGCACATCTATCCGCACCCTCATTAACTTCCCACACCCTCAGCACAACTATCTGCACTCTACATACAACTCTCTGCACCATCCACACTTATCTCCACACCTTCAACACACATCTCTGCATGCTTCACATGGCACTCCGAACATTTATACACTACTCCGCACCCTATCTACACACCCGCTGCTTCACGCACCTACCCATGAACTCACTGCTTTACCCACCTATCTACCAACTGCTCTACCTGACTACCTACCCACTATTCTACCCTAATAGTACTTTTCTTATCTACCGACATACATGCCATTCTATCCACCTGCTGTTCTAACCAGTTACTGCTCTACCCACCCACAACTCTAACAAACCCATCTACCTACCCACCTACATATTTCTAGACCCACAAACCAACATACCTTCTGCTTTAACCACCTACTCACCACTCCAACTAATGCTCTACCCACATACCCACCACTATACACGTTTACCTACATAACCAATGTTCTACCTACTTACCCAAACACAACTCTACCCACCTACCCATCACTCTACTCATCTACTTACATAAAAAATAATCGATACATCCACCTACTGCCCTATCCACCACTCTATGCACCTACACACACCTACCTACAGCTCTACCCATCTACACACTTATCTACCACTCTACCTACCTACCCATCCACCTTTCACTCTACCATACCACCCATATTCTTAAAGCTCTACTAACCTACACACATACATACTGTTCTACCCATTTAACCAACTGCTTACCATTCTACCTAACCATATACCCCCTCCTCTCCTTACCACCCCACCTACCTAACCATATACCCCCTCCTCTCCTTACCACCCCACCTACCTAACCATATACCCTCTCCTCTCCTTACCACCCCACCTACCTAACCATATACCCCCTCCTCTCCTTACCACCCCACCTACCTAACCATATACCCCCTCCTCTCCTTACCTCCCCACCTACCTACCCACCTACCCATTGCTCCACCCATCTACCCAATTACCTAACAAACCTCCTGCACTACACTACTACTCACAATTCTAATCAAAGCTCTACCCACATACCCTCCACTCTACATACTTGCCTACATGCCCACTGCTCTACCCACCTCCCCGCCAACACATTGCTCTACCCACCTAACCAACTACTGCTCTACCCACATTAATACCGACCTACCCACCATCGCTTCAACTCAAATACTCACTTACCCACCACCAGTCCTACCCGCTGGTCTTCATATCTAACACTCATCTTGATTACTGAATTACATATGGTTATATCCACCTACCCACTAATCACTCAAACTCCTCTATAATTATCCACCAACTGTATTACTTACAGCTGTACCCAACTTCCTAACACTATCCACCTACCCTCATACCTACTGCTCTACCTACCACTCTAACCACCTACTCACCTATCTACCTACTGTTCTACCCATTTCACTACCCAAAACATGCATTCATATCAGACTAACCAACAAAATATTAAAGCCATACATTTCGTCCATTTATACTAATCATCACACCTCTCATCATACCTCAGGCCCTCCTGCTTAATAGCCATACAGGCATGTCACACTCAGATACAAAGCTATTCCATCAAAATACTTCCCTCCTGCAGTCAACCCGAACTACTACTACAATGTTCCCATTCACACATTTCAGGCAATGCTAATACCATACCGATGGGCCATACAAGCATGAGACACCTACAAACCAGCCAACCAATGAATATACCCAGCTCATCAAAGAGAATAGTTAAAAGGATAAAATAAAAGAGACTGGCCTCACATCTCTAGGGAAATCTCTAGAGAGGTTATATCTCTCGAATAGTAGACGACAGTACTGATGGCTAAGATGCAAAGGAGATGTAGGTGAAGAGTAGGGGAGGACAGGACTAATTTTCAACATTGTTGCTAGGGGGTGCTTGTCTACAATAAGGAATTTGTTCCCCATTACCCTACAAATCAACTCCTACCTTTATCTAGCCACCATCAAATACTACAGAACAAAGAATAATCATAAAAATTGGGGAAAAATATACCGAAATTCGTAACTCCAGCATACCTGTCATAATATTATTGTCATCAGACACCAACCAAATATCATATCACTCATAAAAAAATCACCTGATTGTACCAACTATCCAATCCAATTACAACAAATGCTGACCACTACATCTCAAACATACAAAACAAAAATACGAGCAACACACCTGACCTCGAAAACTAACTATTATACCAGTCATATCACCCAACATACGCACCATACCATCTTTGTTAACCCAAGTGTACCAAGTCATTTTACACTCCAGACTAACCAACAACACAAACATTCCTACCATTTGTCAACCTAGTATAACCAACTGATACCAGACCACCTAATGTACCAACATCTTTAACCAAAGAAAAATTCAAACATACCATCCAACACACCAATCTTACCATCCATCATAACTCGAGCAACTATACAGTTGAGATCAGCCCACAACCTAACATCCATTCCATTTGAACTACCAGCCAAATATCATAACACCCATCAAAACAAACCACCTGATTATAACAACCATCTACCCCAATAATAATGCTATCTACCACACCTCAGGCATACGAAAAAAAGAGCAACCTTGCTGACCAGGAGTACTGAGTACTATACAGACCATACAACCTGGCGTGCCAACATAATATACCATCTGAATATATCAACTAAAACATACAGACCCAAAACCATATCATTTTCACTATCCCAAGCATACCTCAATCATGCTATTAACAATACATGCCATATCAACCTACATACCGCTGACTTACTGATCAGTCGTAATACCCAACTATATTAACTACCATTTCAGCCCATCTAACTTCTCAAGTTACACATAAAAAACAAACCATACCAGCCACTGCAGCACCACGCATACCACATGCTCTACCAACAACACCAGATGAAATAAACTCATTATTCATACCTCTCACTACAAACTCAAACATACCTCAACCATTCAGTCCACACTGACCTTACTAAAAAAAATTACTTAATGCTCTACTGGTAGACACTAGCCAAATATAAGCCATCTCCTATATCCAAAGAAAAATTCAATTCAACCGAACCACCAAATGAACCAACCACAATATCCATCATAACTCAAGTGTACCAAGCAAACTCTAAAGCTGAAGCTAGTAAATAACCTACTTGCTCTATCATCCAACACCACTTATACCTACCAACCACAACTCTAGCATACATCAACCATTCATCCAACATAGAATATACAGCCCATGTCAGCGCAACATTCTACTTCTTGTCATACCATCCACCATGCCGACTGACACTAGTCAATTACACTGGCCACTCATACCTCTTACTATAACTCAAGCATATCTTGGCTTTACAGGACTCACCGATAACACATACTGTCAATGCCATTCGACATACACCAACATTCGCAAAACAGATATACTGAAACAAATATAACCCAACATACCAATTGTACCATCCATATTACCCCAAGTGTAACAAGCAAATTTATCGTCCATACCAACCCGCAACACAAACATTTTACCATGTATCAACGTAACATAATTGACTATTACCAGGCATCATGTTATGATGTTACCCAGCCAACATTTTAGGCTGCAGGTGAGCTTGACCCTTGGCCATTAAGCCATCAATCCACCAATCCACCAATCCGCAGATCCATCGATCCACCACCACCATCTCATGTGATTGGCCAGCTGTAATCATATGGCAACTCGATGATTGACTTGTCGCAAATGTAATAATGGCTCAATACGATTGGTTGATTGTTTATTCACTTAGATAATAAATTTACCTTGTGTAGGGATTTAGAATTTTTCTTGTGTGTAGAGACTTTGTTACTCACAGCGAACTTAGAAAAATTTTATACCCTATGTTGAACATGAAATATTTCCTACTCCTATGTAATGTAATGCTAGGACTTGTAAATTTTTCTGCTGGCATAGGAATTGGAAAACTTTCTGACCTTCTGCAGGACTTAGAAAAAAATTCCCCACTGTCTATACGACTTCGAAACATTCTTTCATGCTATGTAGGTAAAAAAAAATACATACATATTAAATAGGAATATGCATTAAAATATATAAGATAGATATATAAATATATAAATTAGGTAAATATATTATATTGAATTATATATAATATAGGTATATATACATAAAATACGAACATTTATATGTATATATATGAGTGCGTAAGAAAAGTATTTATATATAAGATAGTTCATGTTTGTTTTCTTCAGAGACTAATGAGTATTTGGCTTTTCCCAGAGTGCTCCCATACCATGAAAATGAATTGCGAATACAAAGGTCTGCCTTTGCTCTCGACGACCATAGAGCTGCGATCTCCATAATCACTAACTAAATACCTATATAAATGGTTGTGTCATACACCAAAGGAAAAATTTACAAGTCCTGACATGTGTAGAATGGATGTGACTAAGTTAAAAAATATTCCGAGTCCTACATAATATGAAAATATTTTCTAAGTCCTACGCATGGTGGAACTAAAGTGAGTAAATGAAAAATACCCAGTCTTATATGAGGTGAAAACTTTCAATTCCTGCACAATGTTTTTTTCTATTGTGGTGCCTGCAGTACTTTTGGTGCTAAGTGCAGGGTGTGTGGAGATAAGTGTGGTGTCAGCAGTGAAGAGTCACCAGTGAGGAGTAAGTAGATCTGTTGAAAATGGTTAGTTAAAATGGCAGGCAGTTGGTTAGATAGGTAGAGCCATCGGTATGTGTGTAGGTGAGTAGACCTTTATGAATGTGGATAGGATGGTTGAGTGAGAGGTTAATGGGTAGGTAGGTAGATTGGTCGGTAACTGGGTGGGTGTGTAGATGTAAGAGTTGTAGGTATGTGGGTGTGTGTAGGTGCATAGACTGGTGGGTAAGGCAGTGGGTGGATATAATAGTTATTACATAAGTAGGTTAGTAGAATGGTGGGTATGTGGGTAGAGTGTTAGGTGGATAGATTGGTAAGTAGTGGGTATGTAGGAAGGTATGTAGAGTGGTGCGTAGGTGGGTAGAGCAATGGGTTGGTGGACAGTGAGGTGGGGAGACTTTTGGGTAATGATTTGGGTAGACTTTTGGGTTTGTGAAGTAAGCCAGTAGGTAGTGCAGTATGTAGATGGGTCGAGTAGTGTGTAGATGTGCCTATCAGTACGTTGGTGAGTAGGTGGTTGGAGTTCTAGGTATACGGGGAGCGATGGGTGGGTGGGTAGTGTGGTGAGCAGGTAAGTGCATAGAACAGTAAGTAGGTGGGTAGGTTTTTAGATAAGTGAATTGGTGACTAGTAGGGTAGGTAAATAGATTCGTGAGAGAATGGGGCAATTAAGGAGGTGAATGGAGCAATAGGTATGTGGGTGGGTGGAGTGTTAGGTAAGAAAAATGTTGGGTAGGTAAATAGAGTGGTAGGTAGGTGGATAGAGAAATGAATAGATGGATGGAGTGGAGAGTAGATGGTAGAGTGGCGAATAGATGGATAGTGTGGTGGGTAGATGGGTAGAGTGTTGGGGAAGATTGGTAGAGTGGTGTGTAAATGGTTTCAGTGATGGAAGGTGGGTATTGTAGTGGGTAAGTGTGTAGATGTGTAGATCTAAGGGTGGGATAGTAGGTAGAGCAGTGGGTAGGTAGGTTGGTTGGTAGATAGGTAAGTGGGTAGTGCAATGGTTTGGTGGGTAGAGAAAGGGGTAGAGTTTTGAGTAGTGAGATGGGTAGAGCAGTAGGTAGATGAGTAGGTGGTTAAAGTGGTAGGTAGAGCAGTTGGTATGAGTGTAGGAGTGTAGAGTGTTAGGTAGGTGTGTACAGCTGTAAGTAGAGGAATTGGTGGGTAATTATAGAGAGTGATGATTGTTTAGTGGGTAGGTGGATAGAACCATAAGTAAGTCAGTAATTAAGATAAGTGTTAGGTATAAAGAGTGGCGGGTAGGATTTGTTGGTGGGTAGGTGAATATTTGAGTTGAGCCAAAGGTGGCTAGGTTGTGATGAAGGTTGGTAGAACAGTAGGTGGTTAGGTGGGTAGAGCAATGTGTTGGTGGGGAGGTGGGTATAGCTGCAGTGGGTATGTAGTTAGGTATGTAGAGTGGTGGGTATGTGGGTAGAACATTGGTTGGAGTGGAGAGAATTTGTGTAGAGCAGGAGATGGTTTGGTAATTGGGTAAATGGGTGGAACAATGGTTAGGTGGGTAGATAGGTGGGAAGGTAAGGAGATCAGTGAGTGTGTGGGTAGGTAGAATGGTAGACAATTGGGTAGATGGGTAGAACAGTAGTTATGTGTGTAGGTTAGTAGAGCTTTAGGAATATGGGTGGGATGGTAGAGTGAAAGGTGGATGGGTAGGTAGGTAGAGTGGTAGGTAGGTGTGCTGATGGGAAGAGCTGTAGGTAGGTGTGTGTAGGTGCATAGAATCGTGGGTAAAGCAGTAGGTGGGTGGAATAATTAGTTGTTATGTAAGTAGATTAGTCGAGTAATGGGTAGGTGGGTTGAGTGGTGTTTGGGTAGGTAGGAAGAAGATCAGTTGGTATGTAGTAAAGTATGTATAGTGGTCGGTATGTGGATAGAGCATTGGTTGGAGTGGTGCGTAGGTGGGTAGAGCTGTAGGTAAGTTGTTGTGTGGGTCTAGCAATAGGTAGGTAGGTAGATGGGTTTGTTAGAGTTGTGAGTAGTTGGGTAGAGCAGTAAGTGGTTAGAGCAGCAGGTGGGTAGAATGATAGGTATGTTGGTAGGTAAGAAAAGTGGTATAGGGGTAGAGTAATGGGTGGGTAGTCAGGTAGATCAATTGGTATGTAGGTGGGTAGCGCAGCGGGTTGGTGGGTAGGTGTGTAGAGCAGCAGGTATATAGGTAGGGTGCAGAGTGGTGTGTGAGTGTATGGAGTGCCATGTGAAGCATGCGGAGATGTGTGCTGATGGTGTGGAGATAAGTGTGGAGGGTGCAGAGAGTTGTGCTGAGGGTGTGTAGGGTTGTGCTGAGTGTGCGGAGAGTTGTGCAAAGGGTGCGGAGATTTGTGTGAGGTCAACTGTAGTGCCTGCTGTGCTTGTGGTGCTAAGTGTGCAGGGTGTGGAGAAGAGTGCAGAGTCAGCAGTGAGTAGTCACCAGTGAGGAGTAAGTAAAACGATTGCAAGTGGTTAGGTAAAATGACAGGCAGTTGGCTAGATGGGCAGAGCAGTAGGTATGTGTGTAGGTTAGTAGATTTTTAGGAGTGTTGATAGGATGGTAGTGTTAAAGGTGGATGGGTAGGTAGGTGGGTGTGTGTGTAGGTGCATATAATGTTGGGGAGGGCAGTGGGTGGTTATATTAGTTGTTATGTAAGTATGTAAGCTTAGTGGTGGATAAGTTGGTAGTGTGGTAGGTGAGTAGAGTGGTAATTAATGCAGTGGGCAGAGCAGTGGGTATGTAGGTAGGTAAGTAGAGTGGTGGGTAGGTGGGAAGCGAATGGGTTGGTGGACTGAGAGGTGGCTAGACTTTTGTGTAATGATGTGGGTAGACTTTTGGGTTTGTGAATTGGGCCGGTGGCTAGAGCAGTAGGTAGATGGGTCGAAAAGTAGATAGGTGGGCCTAGCAGTGGTTAGGTGAATAGGTGGTTAGAGTTCTAAGTAGATGGGGGACCGATGGGTAGGTGGGTAGAGTGTTGGGTAGGTAAGAGCATAAAGCAGTAAGTAGGTGGGTAGATTTTTAGATAAGTGAAGTGTTGACTTGTTTGGTAGGTAGGTAGTGCTGTGGGTATGTAGGTATTAAAGTAGAGTAGTGGGTAGGTGGGTAGAGCAATGGGTTGATAGACAGTGAGGTGGATAGATTTTTGGGTAATGATATGGGTAGACTTTAGGTTGTGAAGTGGGCCGGTGGCTACAGCAGTAGGTAGATGGGTCGAGGCTGGGTAGTGGGCGAGCAGTAGGTGGTAGTAGGTGGTTAGTAGGTGTGTTCTAGGTATATGGGGGAGTGAAGGGTGGTTGGGTAGACTGATGGGTAGGTAAGTGCATAGAGCAGTAGGTAGGTGGGTATATTTTCAGATAAGTGAAGTGTTGACTAGTTAAAAAGGGAGGTAGGTAGTGCAGGGGTAGGTGTGTAGAGCTTTGGGTGGAAACAGTAGGTAGAGCAGTGGGTAGGCAGGTTGGTTGGTGGTATGTAGGGTGTTAGAGCAATGGGTTGGTGGGTAGAGCAATAGGTTGATGGGTAGAGAAGTGGGTAGAATTTTGGGTATGTAGGTAAGTATGTAGAGTGGTGGGTATGTGGGTAGAGCAATGGTTGGAGTGGTGAGTAGGTGTGGTTAGGTAGTTGAGTATGTGGGTGGAGCAATGGGTGGGAAGGTAAGAAGAGCAGTGGGTGTGTAGGTAGATAATATGGTAGACAGTTGGTTAGATGGGTAGAGCAGTAGGTATGTGTGTAAGTTAGTAGAGCTTTAGGAATGGGGTAGGATGATGGAGTGAAAGATGGATGGGTAGTTATGTAGATAGTTGGATATGGTGGGTCTGTAGATGGGTAGAGCTGTAGGTAGATGGATGTGTGTAGGTTCATAGAGTAGTGGGTAGTTTAGTGGATGGGTCGATAGGTTAGTTGTTATTAAAGTAGGTTAGTATAGTGGTCGGTACATGGGCGGATTGGTGGGTGAGTGTGTAGAGGAGTAGGTGTTTAGGTAAGAGGGTAGGTTGGTAGGATAGTGTGTAGGTTGTTAGGACTATGTAGGTTGGAAGGTATGAAGAGCAGTGCGATTGTGGGTTGGTAGAGCAGTAGGTAGGTGTCTTCATAGGTGCATAGAATGGGAAGCAATATGGTGGCCAGAAATATCATGGTGGAAAATATGGTTGTCGATCATAAGTGAGATATAGAATCCAATATGGCGGTCACATCATTGGAATTATAGAGCATGATGTAGCATAATGGTGACTAATAAAACTGGATAAACAATATGGCGGGTGATAAGGTAGAATGACAGTGCAAGATGTGGTATAATTGTGAGTAATTCAAATGGATAAACAAGGTGATATAATGATAGAGCATGAAGAATTTGAATCCAAGATGGTGGATGCTGAGGTGGAAATGATAGAGCTTGAAGAAATGTAATCCAAGGTGGTGAATGCCGAGGTGGAATGATAGAGCATGAATAAATGTGATCCAATATGATGGATGCCGAGGTAGAATGATATAGCATGAAGAAATGAAATCCAATATGGTGGCCGGAATGACATAATCCAAGATGGCGACCATAATTTAAGTAATCCAAGATGGCTGCTGAAAATGGCGTAATCCAAGTTGGCGGCCGGAAATGACGCAATCTAAGATAGCGGCATTCTGGCTAACAAGATGACGGCAGGAAATGACGTGATCTACAATGGCGGACGGCCCCGCATTAGCCCCAGATCCCTTTGGCCCAGAACCTTCTAAATCATACTACTAATGAACGCATCACAATTGTGTTCCCCAATAACGTGCAGTTCAGTCAGAAAGGGAGTGAATTCAGGTTTATGCAGCAGGCAATGAGGAAAAGACGCCAGCTCTAGTGCATACAGTACTGTGACGTTCAGCCTGATGGCACATAACGTGAATTTTGCATGTCCCTGTAGGGATAGGAAAATTTCGCGAGTTCAATTACCCATATGCTAGACACCACAATCCTTTGTATAATGGAACCTCAGATGTTTGTTCATTGGCTGTTGCTCTAGTGTTACCCTACATTTTACAGCACGGGATTCACTTTTTGTTGCCTTGCAAGTCGGCTATTGGCGCGAAGTCGCCCAGGGTGTGTCTTATAAACTCTGATCCAATTACAAAGGTGAGTTCAGTGTACACGAGTTTGTAATCTATCTTGTCATGAAATGAATTCCCAAATTTTTCCTATCCTTAGAGTTACAAAACCTGGTATCAGAGTGTCGCTTATCGAAAAAACGAATGAATATGGCTTAACGAAAACACGAAGAGACTGCGGCTGCTCTCTGTGTAGTCACTTACTCTGTGATCCGAGAAGAGCGACGTATTTTGCACTTGATATTGTTGCCACTAACTTGTTAAAAAGAAAAAACGTACTGAAAAGCAGGCACTTTCCACCTTAAGCTTACTTCATTATTGAACGCTGTGCTCCTGCTATGGGTAACTCTTATCACATACATTCGTTCTGTGTAAACGGCCTCTATTCAGGACCCAATGATTGAAAAATTTTTACATTATACCGTGAAGAAAATTTTCAGTTATTTAACACAGCTAGTCAAAGCATTGTTCCCGCTTTTTTTTTTTTTTTTTTTTTTTTTAGAATGGTTCAGAGACCAGAATGGATAATATTTAAGAAACAAGTACTGTGATTAAATTGTTTTGACACAAATAACTTTAAAATCTGTAGCAAAATATCATCATAGACGAACAGATTTATTTCCAAGTTTAAGCACAACTATGGTAATTGAATTTGGAGGTAAATTAATAAACATGTGAAAACAAAGTTGCATAGGTATTTTGTAACTTCGACGGGGAGGTCTGGGAAAAGTTTAACGTTTTGGTACTGAACATAGGACAAAAACATTTTTGAAAGAAAATTATAACTGTGTGGTTAAATTATGTTTCCAGTTTTGTCGTGAATAAATAGTGAGTGGTTAGCAGTGCTAATATGTGCTGGGATTTTTTCAAAGTTTTAGTTTAAATATTTTCGAATATATACATATATTTTACAGCATACGGTGGTGTTTTATGAAGGCTACTCACCTTCCACCAAGGAGAATCTGGTTCGACTCCCACATGGATCACCAGGTTTTCGCATGTGGGAAACGTGGTGGGCACTGTCGTTAGCTAAAGGGTTTTCTCGGGTCATCCACGTTCCTCCCGCAATTGCATTTCGTTTCTGTTCCACCTTCACGTGATTTCATCGTCACTGGCGCTCAAAACGTCGCTGTTTAACGCCGACCAAAATGTTTGATCCTAACACACACACACACTCACGCTCTCTCTCTCTCTCTCTCTCTCTCTCTCTCTCTCTCTCTCTCTCTCATAATTTTACCGCACAAACATCACTAGGTTTACTAGTCACTAGAAGAACATATTTGATATCGTTTTAAAACAATAACCTGTGGTAAATAAACATATTTTGTAGCAGTTGTAATAACATATAGACTGCATGTTTTAATATGTAGCTACCTACAGAAAACAAAACTTCGCGAGTTTAATGACTAAGAAAGAATTCAGACTTGCGGAGAAGATGGCAGCTTATAACCAACAGGCCAGAAGGCAGTGATTGCGTCTGAAATTCTCTGAATTTGTTACTACCAGATTCTACTAAGACCTATATAAAAGTGTCAGTGAACAAATTGCAAAATCATTAAACTCATGCGGTTTATTCAGGTGTACCTTGTCCCCAGATAAGAATTCAAAACTTTGAGGTCTTTGGACATATTTTATGTAGAGATATTACGTTATGCAGAATGAAGGGATGTCTAAGGTAAAACGCGTGTAATAAACACGAAGTAAACCACGTTGGCTGGCCGGAGAAACTTTTCTTTTGCCAAGGAACAGAAGCGAAACAGCTGCTCAAATTTCGAAGTCCAGAGACAGCCGCCAAAAATGTGGCACCTGGACACAGAGTAGGGAAGTACACAGAAACGAAATGGAGTGTCAGTTTCCGTAAAGTGGGTGGTGCACCCATTCTCTGATGGCCGCGTGAGACACTTGAGAACGGGGATTATGTCTGATTAGCCACTGTATGCTGCGGAAGCCCCCCTATTGGCTGGACTGAGAGGATCGCGAGTCGGTTACCAGGCGCTGATTGGAGAACGGCGTGCCAACGTTTCACATGCCATTTTGCTGGCCTGTGCTGCTGGAGTCGCGGAATGAGCGGTTGCAACCGTCCGCCATCGGCCACTGGAACAGCCCGTCTCCCAACAGTCGCGCGAAATACGTGTATTGCAAGGAGGATGCTATAGAAAGGGTTTGGATAGTCTCTTATGGGGTGGTGGTGGGGGGGGGGGGGGTGTTAGTACAGACAGGTCAAGTACGGGAGTCCATTGCCCTCTTCAGTTGCCCTTTTCGCCGTCGGGGACGAGTCGCCGTACATGGTCCACGCGGGCTATCGCTGCGAGCCGTCAATCAAGCCCCACCACAGACAGAACGGGAGCTAGAGGGAACTCGGACAGCCCCCACACAACTCTTCATGGTCCCCGCGCCAAACGGCAGCTTATAGATTTTCGTTACGGTACAGTTATACTGACAATTAAGACACAAGATAGAAGTGAGTCGCCGATATTTGCGGCTGCATAATCATCAGTTCTGTTGGTGTCAGTATTACCATTCACAACCGTCCTATTTGTTCACACATCACCGTACACATTTACTAAACACGTATGTGGTACTATTTGTATACTATATAAAGGCAAAAAAAAACTTTCATTACAGCTTATGAAGATTACCAGAAAATTTTTACAGTGAACTTTACTGGGCGTATGCCTGATTATTTTCCCGTTAAATTATACGCACTGACATTTCTCAAAGTTTGATTTCTAGGGGCAGGTGATTTTCGCGAAAATATTTCTGGCCATGCTAGACTTCCATATCCTAAGCCCACAACCACAACTTCCTTTGGTTATTGGCCACGTGTCTACTTGAGAAGACATGTTCTTGTTTGACTGGGCCAATCGTAATAAAGTACTCCGATACTGAGAGTCCATGATTCGTGGACAGACACTTGTGGCACGTGACATTTCAAATCATCCAACCACGAAAGTGCATATTACCAAAAATGTTTTGGAGTTCAACTGGTCTTGAAATCTTTTCGCGAAAAACACCTGACTGTTGATTTCAAAAGTGCTTAATGAACTGTGACCAGCTTATAACACGTTAAACTTTACTGTCCTATACCTACTTAAACGCAGTTCGTGACGCCATTGGCTACTGGCAAGTATACGGCGTCAATTGCCTGTGTGACTACGTCGCTGGATTTTGGGTGCTCAGCCATTGAGTCTGAACTATTGGCTGCAAGCATCCTTGGGAGGTGTCACACAAGTTGTCGGCCAATGGCTACGGACACCCGAATCTCGCGAAAAGATTTCACGACCAGTTGGATATCATAACACTTTAGCTCATATACACTTTTGTCATTGGGTGAGCTAGATGTTACGCGTCTTAAGTGTCTGCCCACGAATCAGAGACGTACAGTATCGGAGTAACTTTATTATGATTGGCCGGTCAAATAAGAAAATGTCTTCTTACAGACACACGCCGCCAATAATCAGAAGGGAACTGCTGGTACGTTCGTAGGGTATTGGAATCTAGCATGTGAGGAAATCTTTTCGCTAAATTCGGGCGCCCTTACCAATGGCACATGTCGAACTAACCTACAGCATTCTGAAAATTAGTCTGTAACCACATAATAACTAGATAACCGTGAATTTTGCGGGTGCATTTCTATACAGGTTCTATTCACTCACTTGTACTTCATGTTATTTTTGTAATTGGTCGACGTGTTGTTTGACACCTCCTGGAGATAAATGATCCAATAACAAACATGCAATAAATTGTGCGCCCAACCACTGCCTTTTACTACCACAACAATTAACCAATAAACAGTTGATATCTGTATGAGAGTATATAAGACTGTGAAGTCTAGCCTACAGGTCACAGAACTCTAGAATTTCTCAGCTTTCTAATAATAGCTAGGTACAGGTCTCTACTAACAGGGCGTGCTGGGTGAGATGAGGCTCAGTGACACGTGGGAATATATTATATACACTACTAGTGTGCTTCTACAGCTACTGAATTATTTTGCAAAATTACAAGGCCTCTACTGATAAACTCTCATACGATTGCAAAATAAATCGTGACGTCAAAGTCTTCGAAATCTGTGTTTCCTAAAACGAGTGCGTGAGTGAAGAGTGAAGAGATCTGGGTGGTTCTTAGCCGCGTGGTCTTGAGACCCGACGAGATGAAGAGCGTAGCGCATGGAAGTGCACCAGAATGAAATGGCGGGGGAAGAGGGAGATCCCTGAGAAAACTCGCCTACCAGCGGCATCGTCCGGCATGATTCCCACTTGCGAATATCCGGGAGTGATTGAACTCGGTTCTCCATGATGGTTAGGCGAACGAGCTAAACCGCTCAGCCCCCCCGCGATCCCCCCGGAAGCAGACCTCGTACAACTCTCCCGGTTTGATAAAACAGAAGTATGTACCGCAGACTGCAGCCACACGCGCCAGACAAAGATCGCGGCGGGGTAATTCGCCAACCCAGGCCTGCAGACCAACATTCCAGGCGACAGCTGAACAAACAAGTGGTTTTCCAGACCACAGCTTTGGTATATAGTCTGTTTACAGTAAACTGACCACTTTTGAAAGCCCTGCTTAAGATTTACTTGCATGCATATTGTGTATTCTTCCGCCTTATCAACAATTAACATTGTCATTAGCCTCATTACTTTATTTATGCGTCACGTCGTTTAAAGGAAACTGAAATTATTAGACAAGTAACTATTTTACAAAGCTGTTGATTTTTACACATCGGTGAGGTAAAAAAAAAAAAAAAAAAAAACAGAAAAGAGAAGGAAATAATATAAGTTATCACAAATTGTAAACTAACACTTCTAATTCAACATTAAGACATGGAACTATTTACCTTTCATCGTTATAGGCTGTTCACGGTAAAGTGAGCACTTTTTAAGGCCATTCCAACAAGCATTAACCACCAATAAATATATATTATTGCAGCCTTAAGCATTAAATTTTGAGGGTGGTGAATGTATACACTGTGTTTATTGGTCACATTGCAATGTTTATATTAAAAAGCAACAGGATGATGGAAATTGGATGAAAGGAAAAATTTAGAAGGGCGTTAAGAAGTGCTCACTTTACCGTGAACAGTCTATACCAACTTCATTGGGCGCATGTCACTTTTTTCTAAGGTTATTTTGAAAGTTCTCACTTTATCGCGAACAGCCTTTAGTCGGGCTCTAGTTCCTTTTCCAGAGCGTCAAAAGGCCAGTCCACGAGAATTTGCTTACATCGAAGGAAGTCCTATGCCTAGAGACTTGAAATATTCGCGAGTACAATGACAGTCAGGCTAGACTCTACAGTCTTATGTACAAAGATGCCAATTTTAACTGCACATTGCTTGTCTGCTGTCACATTAGTAGGACGACTTTTGAACACTGCTCTCCAGAACGTGCCAAACAGAGTGTGGACCGATGGCTAAAGTTATCTAAACACACGTGTTTTGAATTATAGCTTGTCCCAAAATGAATCCGCGAGTTTTTCTGGTTTCTACCTATAACTAGGGACAGGGAAATTTCGCGAATTCATTTTAGGACAAGCTAGACGCCAAACAAATATAAATTTATATTATGTTTGCAATTGAATCACAGTTAAGTAGACACGCCTAGGTGATATCTGAGCCAATAACAAACCTGCAAAGAAACGAGGGCCAAATAACGAGCCACCTTGTCTTTGGTAAAATTTGCTACTTACTGGGACAGCAGCCAATGAACAGAAAGCTGGTGCTCCAAAATACAAATGACAGGGGAGTCTAGCCTAGAGACCGTTTAAAACGTGAAATTTTCCTGTCCCTACCTATGACTAGAGACCAGAGAAATTCGCGAGTTCAATGACCTGTAGGCTAGACTTCGCAGTGTTATATACTCTCATACAAATATCAACTGTTTATGTTTATAGGTTGATTTTTGTGGTAGTAAAAAGTGGTGGTTGGGCGTATAATTTATCGCATGTTTGTTATTGACTCATTCTCCAGGACCTGTCAAACAACACGTCGACCAATTACAAACGTAACATAACCTTACATGTGTGTGAATTCCAACTTGTCTAGAAATGAAGCACCGAAATTCTCGGGTCTCTACCTATAACCACTTCCCTCAGTTCCGTAGGCGTACAATAAACTTTTTTTGTGGTAGAACGTGTCGCTGATCAACTACTGCGTGTTGCGGAAGCCTCCCTGTTAACTGACGATGTCAACATTCGCCAATTGGCAAACGGCGTTATTATACGTTGCTGGCCAGTGTGCCATCTTGTTGACGTGTGCAGGAGGAGTTCACGGTATGGCTGGTTGTTTCACATCTGTATTTCAGTAGTTATTTTATAGCTTCCTTCAACTTTGCTCTAAACATATCAGCAGATCCACTTTCACGAACACTCAGAGTCGGAGTTACCTGATTCCGATTGGTCCAGACAAGTGAGGAACTGTCTCCCGATAAGCACTATTGGTCAACAACCAAAGGAAAACTGCACGAATGCCATAGGGTATTGCCATAGAGTCTTGACTTCGCGTTAATATTTTCGCGAAAAACATGTCGCCCTACATATTAGGCCTGCATAACCAACAGCAATTTTCAAGCGAAAATCAAATTGGCTGTCAATCGGCTTGGACCAACGCTGCTATATACTGTATTTCTGTCAACTGACTAAACACAAATACATATTTTTTTTTTTTTGCATTTTAAATACCACCTGAAAGTAACCCGAAACAAAAAATACTAGTCTTATAAACAAAACGCATAGTCCCAATATTTACTTGTTACTTACATTAAGTGTACCTATGGCAAAGTGCCATAGTACGTTATTGTGAATACGCATAGTCCCAATATTTACTTGTTACTGACATTAAGTGTACCTATGGCAAAGTGCCATAGTACGTTATTGTGAAAACGCATAGTCCCAATATTTACTTGTTACTGACATTAAGCGTACCTATGGCAAAGTGCCATAGTACGTTATTGTGAATACGCATAGTCCCAATATTTACTTGTTACTGACATTAAACGTACCTATGGCAAAGTGCCATAGTACGTTATTGTGAATACGCATAGTCCCAATATTTACTTGTTACTGACATTAAGCGTACCTATGGCAAAGTGCCATAGTACGTTATTGTGAATACGCATAGTCCCAATATTTACTTGTTACTGACATTAAGCGTACCTATGGCAAAGTGCCATAGTACGTTATTGTGAATACGCATAGTCCCAATATTTACTTGTTACTGACATTAAGTGTACCTATGGCAAAGTGCCATAGTACGTTATTGTGAAAAAGCATAGTCCCAATATTTACTTGTTACTGACATTAAGCGTACCTATGGCAAAGTGCCATAGTACGTTATTGTGAATACGCATAGTCCCAATATTTACTTGTTACTGACATTAAGTGTACCTATGGCAAAGTGCCATAGTACGTTATTGTGAATATGCATAGTCCCAATATTTACTTGTTACTGACATTAAGCGTACCTATGGCAAAGTGCCATAGTACGTTATTGTGAAAACGGATTTTCAAATACTTAGTTTAAGGCTTGAGAGGTGATGAGTTTGAACATTGAATAACATTATATTTCCATCGCTACTTGGAATTATTAGAATTGGTTTGTTTGCAGTATATTTCTTTGAAATTTGGTTAAAAGTTTTAGAAAATATTTCGATTTAAAAATATTTTTTGTGCTTTTCTGTATAGATGATGAGAATAAGTTTCAATTATTGGTATTTAAAAATTACTCGCCGAGGCAGAATTGTCTCGACAGGTGAGTTTTTCCCTTGCCTTGCAGATTCCCCCAGCTGTCTTCATTAATGAGCTATTTGGGCGGGTTTTTTTGACACTGTCGTGAGACCACGTTCTGTTTGGTTTCTGGAGATATTAGTTCCCAGCGAATAGCCGAGCAGGGGAGATGTCTGGAGTATTGAAACCGATTCATATACAACACACTACTTTTTTCTCTCGCATGTGTGGATAATTATTAGGTTTGATTAATTGATACGTTTTTATTATTATTAATTTATGTGCGAGGGTCATTCGCAACAGGCGAGTTTTGAGAGTGAGGATCCGCTGGCGTATGCTTTTGTAAGGACAAGACCATGGTAGTGAGATTTAATGTTTGATATAACAAAGTACGTTCGTCGGGTTTTCGCAATAGGCGAGTGTTGTGCCGGATGTATGAGCTAGCGAAAGACGTGTTTGTGAAACGCTTATACTTGCGGGTTGTTAAAAGAATAGTTGTTTGGGTGATTATTCATTTTTGTAAGGGGTTAGGTGAAATGTGGAACATTGTTCGTCTGGTTTAACCTGTATTTTGTTGCGTGTTTTGGAGAGCCAATGAGGATAAAGTACATGTGTGAGTTCGTGTATGTGTTTGAATGGGTAAGGGGATTAAATTAGGGGAGGGTTTATGACACCTGGAGTGCTGGTGAGTTGTAATTTTATATTAGCTGAATGTTGTTTGTTTAATTTAATCAAATTTGTTTTGTGTAATTTATTCCGATGTTTGAAATATTGTTAAGGAAATTGGTTCTCCATATTTCTTTACGAAATTAACAAAAATGATGTGTTCTGTTCTGTTGTGTGCAGCGTACTTAGGATAAGTCGTTTTATTGAGTTGTCTCTTGTGGCGTGTTTTTATCTCGTGGTAAATGCTAGATTAAAGTAATTTTTGATATCTCGTATATGGTTTATATTAATTAGATTTAATGTTGCGTGTAATAATCGTGTGATTAATGTGGAATAACTCATTCCTTTTATTGTATTCGAGGAGTGATTATGGTTAGTATTTACTCGATTCGTAAGTATAAATTAACAGACCTTCATCTGAACATCTCGTTTCATAAAAAAAATATTTGCTTCGCCGACAACATTTATTTAAATCCTCAGTATGCAACCAGACCTTTACGTGTAGCCCACTCCGCATTTCAGTTACAAGTGCTCCAAACCAATTAAAAATTTTACTTTTACCATTCTTACACTAACATCAACAAATCGATTAATCACGTAATCTATTATCTGTTCCGTCCTCATGTAATTCTAATGAAGTGGTCCAGAAGTGACATGCGTGGTCCCACTCCATTCACACCTCAATCGCCTAGGTGGTCCAGAAGTGTCACGCATGCTCTCGTTCCATCCACACCTCACTCTGCTAGGTGGTCCAGAAGAGACATGTGTGGTTTCGCTCCATCCACACCTCACTCGCCTAGTGGGCCAGAAAATACCAGCGTGAGTGCATTCCACTCAAAATAAAAATGTAACTTATGCCACCCTTACACCAACATTACCACCTATATAAACAATAGCAACCCCCTCCTCTGGTCAATCGACTCCAGCAAGTCATAGAGGACACATCGATCCTGCTCTGCCTATTAATAAAAGAATTCTTTAATATCAAATAATTCTTTAATTTTAAAAAAATTATATAGATTTTTTATATCAAAACACTAATTTAGTTGATTAATTAGTCCATTAATGAGCAGCTAATCGACTCCTCGATTAGCAGCTAATCGAGCATTTGTTATCCATTCGCGTTTCGATATATAGATTAATCAATTATTTGATTAATCGAGCAATCGATTATCCGGTCCATCCACATGTCATTCTAATGAAGTGGTTGAGGTACCCGTTGGTCCTGCTACTTCTTTTATGTGTGCAAAGTATTTCGATTTACTTAAAACTTTCCACATGAATAAATGGTAGGGTAGTTGGTAGCCAATCGCAAATTAAGAGTTCGATTCCACCTTCTTGTAAAGAAATTTGCGAATCGTAAAACTATGCTAAAGATAATGTACGTGAAGTTGAGAAGGAATGACGAAACAGAATATTATTTTTGGTTTTGAAAGTGCGTGGCAACAGCTTTTAAGTGGGTCGCAAGTGTCTAATAGCTGGTTTGTAAGTGGCACATAGCTGGGCTTCAATTGGTTAATAGCTGCGTCACAATTACCTAGACAATAGTTGGCTGACGACAGTTGGTTAACTTACGGCAAGCCAGAAGCAGTAACCCAGTGGGCCACTACTGCTACTCATGGCCCACTGATGACACAGGCATGATTGGGGTACAGTTGGCTACACAGAATTGGGCCGCTTAAGCGCAGATCGTACTTTGCTACATGGAAGTTATGTGAACAGTGACGCAGATGTGAGCAGCGACACCTTACAGTCAAGAGGCATCATTTGGGCAACGTGAATCTGCAAGTACATTGCGGAGGTTGACCATTATGGAAACAGTTCGTGAGCTGCTCGTGTACAAGAAGATTTGCACATGCAGGCCAACTGACTTTTGCTGCTTGGTTAGCTCCTATTGGTCGTTTGAGATGACTTGCCTGATATGCTCATTGGATAGGTTGAAATTTCCATAGTTTCCATCGTGTAAGCTATCAGTTGTTCTAGGTTAATTGTGCACTTTTGAAAACCTTTCTTGTGTTCTAAATTTCTGAGCCGACAAAGTGTACCTGAAGTTAATAGTTAACAATATGCATGTTGCTATTACTGCGTGAATAACGCCAACAGAAGATGGAAAAGTATGTTTCAGGATTCACATTTTCAAGAATTATGCCTGGATCACGTGTACGCTAATCACGCCGAACAGACAGGGCGGAAAACTAGAACAGCCAATCAAAAGTCGTCTAGTTTTCCGCTCTGTCTGTTCTGCGTGATCGGTAGACACGTGAACCAGGTATTACACGCTGAATACAACGTTGAGATGAGGAACAATTTTTCTATATTGTTGCCAACTTTAATGAGAGTCCGCCATTCTGCTTATCCGTTAAAACTGTAGAAAATTACGTGAAAATAGTTTTTCCCCAGTAAAGAAGACATTTTCTTTCTTTATAGGCAAGAAAAAATATACTTCTTAAAGTTTGTTATTTCTTACAATAATAAATCTTGCTGTACACCAATTGAAAGCGTTAAGTGATAAGTTACTATATCTTTTCTTTTAAGCATAGAAACTGGAGAATTTCGCGAATTCATTTTAGGACAACCTAGATACTATACACGTGTAAAATTCTTTTATTTTTGCAATTGGATTATAGCTTAGTAGACACGCCCAGGTGAGCGCTGAGCCAATAACAGTCTTGGAAGTAAACAAGGGCCGATTACCGCTCCACCTGGCCCGAGGTAGAACTGGCTACACACTGGGACAGCAACCAATGAACAGTAAACCTAGGCTCGAAAACACATAGGTAGGGATAGGAAAATTTCGCGAATTCATTTCGGGACAAGATAGACGTCAAATACATATACAGTGAAGTCATCTTTGCAATTGGATCACAATTTATTAGACACTCCCTGTGTGCCTCTGAGCCAATAGCAGACTTGCAAGGAAACAAGTAGCGAATCCAATACTGCCAGGTATGGGGCAACACTAACCGCTCTCTGGGGCAGCAAACAATGAACACACAGCTGAGACTCGAGTATGCACCGGACTGTGGAGTCTAGCCGACAGGTCATTGAACTCGCGAAATTTTCTTATTCCTACACATAGAACAGTGGAGTCTAACCAACCGGTCATTTAAAACTAGACATTCCCCTGTCTCTATCAATTTTGTATGGTAATGAAACTTTACAGAATGATAAGTTACCAAATAACGAATTCCTTAAATCATCGACTTAATGGTTTAACCTTCAAATTACTAACTGACTGTGCCACAAAGAATACTGATGAATAGAGACAGGTGTATTTCGCGAAAACATTTCAAGACCACTTGTATCCAAAACACTTTCGTTCATATACACTTTCGTGGTTGGATGATATTAAATGTCACGTGACTCTAGTATCTGTCCGCGAATCATGGACTTTCAGTATCGGAGTACTTTATTACGATTGGCCCAGTCAAACAAGAACATGTCTTCTCATTTAGACACGCAGCCAATAACCAGAGGAAGTTGTAGTTGTGGACGTAGGATATGGAAGTCTAGCACGGCCAAAAATATTTTCGCGAAAAACACCTGTCCCTACTGATGAACTATTGTAACGACATTAATATACAGACGAAAACAAACATTTTGTGTGAGGCAAACCTACCATGCAGTGGTTTATATCTAACATCAAAATTGCTCGCAATAACTTATGCGTTGGAACAGAGAAAGTTGCTTTTAGAGTGTAAAGGTTGATTTAAAAAGTGCTCGATGAACTGCGGAACAGCTGTGTATGAATTAATAAGTACTTGACGCACCAAAAATTATTCCGATGGAGCACCTAAAATGAAAAATTAACGCCCAAGTTAAGCGGTGTGGAATATTCTAAAAATGAAGAGAGAAACTTGACGACCTCCATAAACCGGCTCCGCGGAAGGGACGGTGCTTGCCTACAAAGCGACGTCGTTAATCGGATTTGCTCCGAGCCGCTCACAGAGAAGAGGGTCTTCTCTCCCGCAACCACTGCAGGTTAACATATTCTCTTTTATCTGCGAGGGCGCGGCTTGTCCTGTACCCGGACAGTTAACCTGTGCAACCCAGGGACTTCATCACCACTCCGAGACAGCGACTGCGTTATTATGTACGAACACCGGTCCTCCTCAATTATTCATTGTGTTCTCTTGTTTTCCCTCTGGAGCCAACAATAACTTTAATTAATCTGGAGACGTCGAGAAATTTCGGGCAGTAAGGCTACATTCCGCATTTCAATGTATATATATTTCACCCTAGTCGTTTCAGTTAGCTCACGGGCTCACCTTCACTATACTCTTTTCATTAGTTTTGCCATCGATATTTCAAAAATTAAGTAGTACTTTACATAGGTGAACATTTCATTACTTGTCCAGAGTCATGCAAGACTCGTCGAAACAAATTACGACCAAATAAGAAACTTTCAATATCAAGTCAGTCCAAAATAATGTTTAAGTCCTCCTTGTCGACCCAGAAAATCCTTTTACACGAAAATATGGTATGTGTACATAGAATTCCACATACTGAAGAATTTGAAAAGGCAAATAGTTTTAAAAAAAACTGATAAGGGGAAGTCTGTATCCTCCCATAACTAGAAACCAGACCAGAGAATTTCGCGGTTTCATTTCTAACCAAGTTGGAATTCACACACTTGTACGTTCATGTTACGTTTGTAATTGGTCGACGTGTTGTTTAACACTTCCTGGAGATAAATGAGCCAATAACAAACATGCAATAAATTGTGCGCCCAACCACCGGTTTTTACTACCGCAACAATCAACCCACAAACAGTTGATATTGTGTATCAGAGTATATAAGACTGTGAAGTCTAGCCTACAGGTCATTGAACTCGAGAATTACTCGGGTCTCCGCCCATAAAACAAACATGGTTAGAGTGATTGGATTTTCCTGCGCGATAAAGCCTTTCTTATTTTGGCTTGTAGAGAGTTAATACTGCTATCATGCGAGCAAATAATCATGATTCGCCAGTTCGTTTGTATGTGAGTAGCTGACTCTTTCAGTCACGATGGCCAACATACTGTTCATGACAGAAACGAGCGGCCCTGGAAGGTATGCGGACGAGCCGATCTGAGGAGGAGGCATGGTGTCTGGCCCGTCGGTCGAGGGCGCCCTATCGTGCAAATAAAAAACATTTACTCATATTTATAAACAATCGCTAAAAATACATCGTAAGTAAAACTGTTTTTTTAAAATAATAATTACAGAAAGACAAACTTGGGAATAGACTTAGTTATATATTGCGCTCAATAAAATGATTATCCAGTCAAAGTAATTTGCAGTTTCATAAGCGCGAGTGAAAATTAATTTCATCTCTAAAAACCAGCTAAAAAAATCAAATAGGCACGGACACACATACAGATAAACATGCATATTAAATGTATATTGAGTATCTGCTCATTAAGTCCGTTAGGCTGTCGGACAGTAAACAGGAACATGAACCATGGTGTCGAAGGCCTATAGTTTTATCTTCAGGCAGTAAATTTAGTCTGAGAATTAATAAAACGTACCATACTAAACATTCACTGAACGAAATCACCCAGCTATCTGTCTACAAAACCTTCATAATGGCCGCCCAAGTTCTGAGTCAGAATCGCTGTTGTTAATTGATGCTGCACCATCTGATGACACTTCACTTTCCGAGTCACTTTCACTGTCGTCGCCCAGTTAATTATTTTGCTGTCTATCACATCTGGAATAATTCCATCCTTTCGACAGTATTCGTCTTCAACATTTTAATCATGGCTACAATATCCTACCCAGACTTCTTTCGTAACTGATGAGATTGAAGTTTCAGTAATGTCCTACATTTTCGTGAGTAACAAGTCGCCCGTAACATTTCTGTCTGTAACTATCCTCTTGATTTGACTCCCTGCTAGTTCGATTGCATTTAAATCACACATATACGGCGGAAGTCTGATAACTGTGTGTCCAAAATGAGAGCGTTTCTAACCTATTCTAAATGTTTTTCCTTCAGCTTATTCATCTCTATGAGCTACTACTCGTCAATTTTGAGCATGCTCTCATCGCACTCTACTCCATTGTTTTTAAGCCACAATAATATGTCGTTTTTACGGAATATTTTGAGAGAGGTTTATTGATCTCCACAGTATGGTAATGTGCATTATCCATTACATCAACTGAGGAAGGTGGGCGGTTAGGTAGTAATTTCTCATCAAACCATATTTCGGAGTTGATATCGTTCATATGGACATGGTAATCTCCAGTGACAGTTCCAGCGCTATACAGATGTAGTGCTATTAGGAAGGAATGCAGCCCGACTACCTGCCTGCAACAATATTAGTCTTCTGCCTGCTTTTGCTTGCACTCCAAATTCTTCGCTGTGCTGCCAACACTTGGAAAACGTCAAATAATTACCAACCCAACTTTCATCAAGGTCAACTATCTCTCTGCCAACTTCACGGTAGTGTCTTATCTTATGTATGTTCTCATTACGCCATGTCACTTTATTGGCTCTTGGATCGAGTATTTCCCTCTTTGACCTGCACTTTCACCACTTAAATCCCATACTTATTAAGAGGCGCAATGTTCGTGTTCCCCATAAAAAAAATCTTATCACATTTTTTATGATTGGCAACAGTTTTGTAATGATTGGAACATTCTTCTCGCGCACATAGACATTATGGATAGTGTGTCTTATAACACAAGTATAGCAATCATCCACTTTCAAAGAAGTGTGTCTTTTTATAGTGGAGTAGGTTTTTTCCAGGTGTAGATAATAATCTGTGACGAGTAAAGTGAAGAGATTTGGGCTGCTCTTAACAGCGAGGTCTTGAGAGCCGATGAGAGTGATTGAAGTGAATATGGAGCGGCCCCGGAATGAAGGGGCGGGGAAAACGGCATATCCCCGAGAAAACCCGCCGACCAACGTCATCGTCCGGCGCGACTCCCACTTGCGAAAATCCTGTGACCCGACCGGATCGTCTTTGTGGGAGGCGAGTGTGCTAACCGATCGGCCAATGTGGCCTCAGATAATAATCTGTTGGGGTCAGTTTCAATTATAATTTTATTTTATTTTGGGATCTGTTTTACGGTGGTTACACCAACACACGTGTAAAAAGCCGCGCGACGAGTTGCTTGATTTACTGGTAATGATAGACCCCGGTTTTCTACTTCGTTATAGCACTTCTCTATTACAGTACTTATGATTTACTGGTAATGATAGACCCCGGTTTTCTACTTCGTTATAGCACTTCTCTATTACAGTACTTATGATTTACTGGTAATGATAGACCCCGGTTTTCTACTTCGTTATAGCACTTCTCTATTACAGTACTTATGATTTACTGGTAATGATAGACCCCGGTTTTCTACTTCGTTATAGCACTTCTCTATTACAGTACTTATGATTTACTGGTAATGATAGACCCCGGTTTTCTACTTCGTTATAGCACTTCTCTATTACAGTAGTTATGATTTTGAATCCCTCACTGTAAATTACTTTCCTCTTTTTACTTGAAGCAATGACCAGAATGATAAATTAACCCATAAAATTTGTTAGATTTTCTAAAGAAAAAAATATGCACAATTGTGCAATCACGCTCTGCTAATGTTCAGATGGGTCACTGACAGATCTCACGTTTCAACAAAACCTCGGAAAGGCTAGAACACGGGGTCGATGTTTGCCCGCACGACTTTACTACTGTCTGGTGACAGATAAACAACTGCTAGTTAGATCGGGTTTCCCAGGGATTCTCCAGCCTCGCTCCAGCCCCCATCTCTCCCACGCCCAATGTTGCTCGTTTCTGTCACGCACAGTACGGGACGCTGCATAGGAAGTTGTTAGAGATACGGACTTTTGTGGTTTAATTTTGCAATAAGTTAGACACCGCAATATTTTGTGAACTATAATTTCAGTTAGTTGTTCATTGGCTTATTCTCCAGTGTTACTTCTAAACAGGTAGCAAGGCATTCTGTCTTTGTTCCCGTCCAGGTTAGTTATTGGCTTAATGCGTCCAGAGTGTGGCTTTCAAACTGCGAGCCAATTACAAAAAAAAATTAAATTTACATATACTCGAAGTCTAATTTGTCCACGGATGAAGGGAACCACAATAGCTGAGCGGTTAGCCTGCTCGCCTCCTACCATGGCGATCTGGGTTCAATCCCCGGCCGTGTCACTCCGGATTTTCACATGTGGGAATCGTGCCTGACGATGCTGTTGGTCGGCGGGTTTTCTCGGGGATTTCCCGTTTCCCCCATCCCTGCATTCCGGCCCTGCTCCATACTCACCTCGATCACCCTCATCGGCTCTGAAGACTTTGATGTAGGAGTCGCTCAAATCTCGCCACTCCACTCCACGAATGTATCATCGGAATTTCCGCGCCACTGGAAGTGATTTTAATGTAGTGCGCTATATACAACATGAACAGCGTTAAATTATGAAAATCTAGCACTTGTGGGAGGCATCATTCGTTATTGAGACTACAATATATTATTGCCAATAACATCAAACACAGAGACATTTTCATTGGTTTCTATATGTGAGTGTCACAAACGAGAAAACTACTCAGAGACGAAATGGCGTGACGGATCCTCTGGCATAACCATTGTCAATGGCTGCGCCAGGCTCTGGAAACGATCCTCATGTCTGATAGGCTACTGAATGCTGAGAAAGTTTCTCCATTCTCCATGGGCTGCAGGTTGGTGAGTATAGGTTATCGATAGGGATCTGGGAAATTCGCGTTATTTTGTGGCTGTAGAATGAACTCAGCTGATGTATGCTTCTGTCGTACGTCGACAACATGCGTGACACGCCCAAGGACGCTTTCAACCAATAGTAAAGGCTCGATGATTGGACTGCCAATCACCAGCGAAGCAGTCATAGAGGTAAATGACAGCATATAGTTGTCAGTAGCTAGTGACATCGTCATAAATTTACAATTACGTTTGTAAATAAATAACAGTGAAGACTAGCATGTTACTAAATAATAACAGGAATTTCACACGTCTCCAATTATCAGGCGCTGAATGGCGAACGGCTCGCGTAGGGTCATTTTGCTAGTGGAATAAGCAACTGTTAGACTTCTGTATTCTTAAATATTCTGTGACCTTAAATCGGGAGTGGCTGTTTCTGAACCCTGGGTATTGTCATCGGCAAATGACTTTACATGTGTATATCAAAATGACTCAGTATTAAAGACTCGTTCTGTCCTGTGGCGCCAGAAATGTCCCTCTGACAAGCATCCCCTGCAATGATCGCTAACTGTAAGAGTACAAAAGGAATGAAACGTCCATCCTACATGGAGGATGACAGTCACCCTAAAAGTCGAGTGGCACCAAAATGAAAAATTCAGTACTTCCTCTGGATCTCCCACCCTCGTTTGGGCAGGCAGACGTTACTGGCGGAAGAGAGATAGGCGAAAAAGTGTTGGTGCGACGAGTGAGAAAGAAGAGCCAGTTCTCCACACGCGAGTGGGAGAGAGATGGACAAGAAGGGCGCCACAGGGAGACGGGGAAAAGGGGTTCTAATTACAGACGCGATGATTAGCTGCACGGGCCGCCATTCTCCGTGTAGCGCTGGCAACAATCCGTCATCTCTTCCTGAGCGCGGGACTCCTGTTGATGACAGCCGACGTCCCCAATTGTAATGAATAGCGACAGGAGCCGGGGGTGTCCATAATACCACCACCGCCCATCGTTTCAACTCGTTGCGCGGTGTCTGCCTGGAGCTTTGCCCATAGTATCCAGCATTTTGTACACAACTGCCCCGAAAATCAGTTAAATACAGGACTCTGATGTATTTACTAACCTTATCACTAAGGACACCCTATTTTCGCGAAAAGCGTTCCCGTCTAGTTGTATTCCAAAACAATTTAATTCATGTACAAATATTATGGTATGTTTCGCCAAAAGGGCGCGGGCCGATGGAGCACGAATCTGTTCATGCTCAATCACGGTCAGCCGACGGCCATCATTTCCGCCATTTTATCGATGAAAATCACTTGTTAGTAGTAGGGGCGTAGGAGTTTCACATCAAAGGGGATGGCGCTTTTATTAATCGGATAAACCCTTTAATAACAAAAGTGTTAGTTATTGATCCGATCTTAATCCGAGCTATTTTTTTATTTTGTGTGAATTGATAAGTGTATAGTTTGGTGCAAAGGTGTGCAAAATCACTTTATTTTCTTTCATACATTTTTGGAGTGAGGAGCAGATCTGGTCCGTCCTCACCCTTGGAACTATGACGTGTTCTGTGGTGTGGTATGTTGGGTACAGGGTATAAAATATGTGTTGAGTTTTGTGCAAGAGTGACATGCGTGTTTTTTTTTTTTTGGGTTTGAAGTGGGATATTGCTATTAGACGGTGTTGGGAGATAGGCTACTCTAAAAGATACGATTTACATCGTGTATGTTAGTAACGACAAGCAGAAGAACCTTATTGAAAACAATTAAATAGGCGACGACTGTTTCCGAATGCAATTAAAGAAATTTCGGATTCTTTAAACGAATATAACGGATATATATTTCAAACGAGTTCTACCTTATAAATAACACAATAGAGAATTATAACAAACACAACTACATGAATAACCTGGTGTCGACAAGTGCTAACTCACCAAAAGACCACAACGTAAGTATTCTGTATGAAATGAAATAACGAGCTAAAACAAAGCAAAAATGTCCCTATACATTAACATGCAGTCTTCCTAAACACATTCACAAGGGATTTGAAAACATGTAAAAATTACACGTAAATTACATGATTTTAAAACACGTCCATCCGTCTGTGAGACTGGTGAGCAACTTTTGAAATGGAATCCACACATTAAAATTTATTTATTTATTAACATGTATGCAAAAGAAAATGTTTAACAGTCAATATTTTAATATATGTCCATTTGCTCGGGAGGTCGCTGCAGCACTGACTTGGATATATCACTTATGTTGAGTTATAAGCTCAATGAGGTATTGAGAGCAAACAGAACCTGCATGTCCGTCGGCTTACGTTTTATTATTGACTGAGCTGAAAAGCTCAGAAAAGAACGAAAAGAGATGGGAATACGATTTATGGGACGAATGAATAAAAATTATGTTTACGATGCACATCCCAATATACAAATTACACTAGTTGAATTAAAAAACACGCAATGAAATTGCACAAGCACCACTCCCAAAACACGTCTGTCCGGCTGTGACTTCAGTGAAGTAATTATTGCAGTGTATGATGTGCAGAATCTTATAAGCTTGTTTTATAAAACAAATAATTGTACATAGAAGACACTCTGCATGTTTTAAAAAGCCGGTAACTAATGTGCTTTGTTTATATATTTTGCAACAAATTTTTTTAAAAATTGTTATTGCATAACTTATATTATGTTCTTATTTATTAACATATGCGCAGCATTTCAGTGATGATTATATATATATTATGTCCATTTTAGGCATTAAATTTGGATAAAACAATGTTCAATTTTATTGAAAAAATATGGCACCACGAGTGCTAAATAAGTGACGTAACCCCCGAAGTTACACTTACGAAATGACAAATTACAAAATAATATATTTGCCATTTCGGTTTCAGACATGGCCTCTGTCAGTCATCCCTCCCCCGCCCCAGTCACTCCCATCTTTAACGGCCGAAACACGTCTTGCCAGTTATTGATCGCCGGCCTACGTCATTGTTCACTCGTCTTCCCAACATCAATAAATCATAAAAATACATAAAAAGACAATTCAAACTATAATGGAAAAGTTAGAAATAAAATAACTATTTGAGCATAGTGTGTTATAAACCAAATTATCAATTCTGGCGGCAAACAAAACAAAAGTGATGCCCTTTTCAAGAAAGGCACGGTTTAAGTTTTCTTACATTTTTTTAATATCAAGAGTTTAGATGTTAACAAATAAGTAAAAATTTCAGAGATTATTAAACTTTTGTGTCTGCTTGTAAGTCAGTAAAATTTTAATAAGCATTTATACTGTAGGGTTATTTTTTAATGGTGATTGTACTGTATTGTATTGCATTGTTTTCTATAATTTCAACTAACTCTGCTATTTAAAGGACGAGTCAAGTTGACGTGACGCACATTGATAAAGTGACACACACAGCTATGGACCACTTATATATTCTGTTGCCCGCCCTACGTGCTCGCCTGACAGAGTGCCGCACCTGCGAAAGGCTGTATATACTCGATGCGCCATGAATTAACTACACTCGGTGCAACATTAATATCAGTGTACTTTAAATCCTGCACATACAGTGCGTGATTCTTGTTTGCTTTGAAATGTATAATAGGTACTATGTTATACCACGATTTTCAGGGCCAGTATCACTGTCCCATTAAAACTAAAAATGTGTAAATTCGATTATCTGGGTTTTTTAATACAAATTTGCTTAATCGTGTTTTCCCTAGCCCGATTAACACGGTTGTCAGGAGTTTACTGTATTGCAGTTAGTTACAGTGGAATCAAAACTAGATGGTTTAATATGTGGTGTCAAAAGTTGAGAGAAACATGTACATTTGAAATGAATGTCTGACTCACATTTCTTTAACAACAAAATGTGAATATGCTATGCTATTAGTTACAGAATATAAACATTATTAAATGTAAACATGTTTTTAGGCGAGTACATTATTCTGCATTCGCTTTTCGCACACATAAAAGTTGTACATGGAAGGAAAGACTCATCCTCCTTGTTCAAAATAAAGTTGTGGATAAAGATATCTCACAGCACAATCGTTGCATGCTATTCCTTCACCAAAGCAAATGCTGAGACTGTTATTGAAAGTATAGCACCAATGTTCTATATCGTTGCAGACATGAACTTGTAGAATACCACCATACAGTTTAAAGAAAAGTCTCCTGTATCCTATTTGCAGGACTTTGTATACGTCTGTATGGTTGAAGATACTAGCCATGACTGCCGATTTAATACTGAACGGTCTCCTTTGTATAGATGTTGTGTCATCACTTTTTCTCATTTTTAGGTGTTCTTTCCGAGCCAAAATTTACAATTCCAAATGCCACAGGGAGTAGTTAATTCTTGGTACCGATGTATGTAAAATGTTGCTTGTTGTTACATTGTTCTGTCCAAACTGTAGTAAGAGAGCAGAAACTACATTCCTTCTTCATGATATATATATATATATATATATATATATATATATATATATATATATATATATATATATATATATATATATATATATATATATATATATATATATATATATATATATATATATATATATATATATATATATATGATTTTCTTGTAGTACGTACGTTTCGTGATTTGGTCACGTTGAGCTTCGAATTATAGTTGATAGTCATTGCAAGGTAGCTTGCTGTTAGGACGTAAATTATACAAAGGACAAGAACTTCGCCCATAACAAACGTCGAAAAATTTTACAGAATTATCAGGACTGATTAACTAGAAATGCCAATGTTCATCTCCATTGCACATCTGTATCTTAGTGGACCATCTTCGTCTTGAATTCTAAACCACACTCGCCTGTAACTGGGAGTACACTAACATAAGGAAGTGATGAGTCGAATCTCTCCATCGTAACTGAAGCTCAGGTGTAAAGTTCTCTCTCTTTATATACTTAAATGTTATTCCTATTTCAGATAATATTTGTTCTTCAAAGTAAACTTGGTTATCCCAATTTCAGATAATATTTGTCCTTCAAAGTAAACTTGGTTAAATCCAAATTACAGACACAAACTTTACTGTTCCAAACCTCACAGTCCCAAGGCGGCCTTTAAAGGTGAATAGTTCCTTGCATTTGCATGATGTTTACCTTATTATTAAATGTTTCAGTACAAATGGTGAAGGTGTCACAAACTCTCTACTCAATTAAATATTTAATTTGTCTAAATCCTGGTTCCTTGGTAATTCTTCACTTCTATTTTTAAAACATAGGTCCCAAGAAGAACAGAGCAGTTCTCTGTCGGGCCATGTATTAAAAACCAGACAGTCATCTTCTTCATAACACATCACTCTTTCTGTATGTTTCCTTCGAAACTTTTTGCAAAGTTCCAGTGTTAATCTCTGTTGCACATCTGTTTTTGGGAGTATATGTTGTTTAGAGACTGGAACCATACTTTATTGTATACTCGAGTAATATTGGCATATGTTTCTCTGGGTGGAATTTCTCCATTTTTTCGAAATCTTATGCAGGTATACCTGTAACAAACCATTTTTCGAAAGTATTATCTTTATATGTAAGTAGGATGTTGGTATGAATACTATCTTAAATCTTCGCTTTTCCATTGTGAACAGACCATTTTTTTTCTCACAGTGATTGGTATTATAGTGTTTTACTATTGAATTAATACTCGAACAATCGTGATACCTTCTGATATTTATGACTTCTGCATTGGTTAAACTTTATAAAATTTCATAATGCATTTTTCCAAGCACATATATCGGATAATCTTCTAGGAGCTCATCGTATACATATTGGAAAAACTCTTTGTAAGCTATGACACCAGAATCCCATTTTAGGTCACGTATCTTGTATCTGTTCCTGAAACATAATTTTAACTTGAGGTTTTAAAGTATACCAAGGTTTGGGAGATTTAAAACATAGTACTTTAGAGTCATTAGCATTGGTTGCATAAGAAATAGCAAGGTCCTTAATTACAAAGGAGTTGTCTTGGTAGTTTTCGAAACCTTGCGTGTAGCGCATCATTTTTACGTTATTTATTTTTTACACTATGTACAAAAAGTCTCTACTCATTTTGTTTATAAGATCACAGTGCTCGTCTCGGAATTCACTTCATCCACTCAGGAATCGTCCGTTACTATGTCTCGAATAATTCTATCTTCAAATAGTTGTTCCAGTCTTCGCGACATACAATACCTCTGCATATGCTATAAGTTCTCATCATTAGCATAGGCAGGTAATCTGTAAGGACAGTCTTCACACAGAAGAAATGATATGATATCCTCATCAGCATGCAAATGAACAGCAAGGAACGGATATACTAGCTTTATTTTGTGCCCCCCAAATTAAATTATAAACTCTTTCGGCAACCCTCCCAATTGAAAACAGTCTAAACTCAATAACATTTTCGCCTTTTCGTATGCTAGAATTGCATTGAATACTTCAACACATTCCGCATCGCAATTGTCACAGCAGTGACCTTATTGTATTATACATGTTGTAGGCTGATGTAGAGAGAGAGATGTGATCCCCTGTAGATTCTGCATTGTAGATCTAGATGATGTAGTGGGTGTCTGGAGTTGTTGTGTATGTGTAAGGTTGATATAGACATTGTAGTGGACATCTGATTATGTAGATGTTGTAGTGGATGACTGATGTTGATGCAGCCATTGTGGTGGATGTCTAATGTTGATTTAGACCTCGTAGTGGGCACCTAATGTTGATGTAGACATTGTAGTGGACATCTAATGTTGATGTAGATGTTGTAGTAGATGCCTAACATTGATGTAGATGTTGTAGTAAGTGTCTGATGATCTCGGTGTGGACTTCTGACATCATTCTCGATGTAGACATCTGACGTCATTGTCAGATCTATTGCAGATACCTAAGTCTCACTACCACTAATGCAATGCTCACACACATGCAAGCACACGAAATGAGCTTGGCATTTGACAACTCAACACTGAGAAAAAAAAAATTTATCCCTCCTTCTATAGGAAACAGATTCAAAAGAGCTGCCAATTTCCTTTTAATTTGTTTAAATTTGGATCTTTTTAGAAACTAAGTTGAATTATCATGAAATTTAACAGATTTTTTCTTCGATAGTAGTTTTTTTAAGCTCGATTCGTGCTAATTCAATAATATCATGTATAAAAAGTAGTATTTTTAAATAAAATATATACATTTTATGGTAAATAGTATAGTATAAATTCTAGGCTGTGAAACTTATGGAGAAATCTACAGGAAAAAATACATATGTTTTTCACTATACATATAAATATTTAAAACAGATTGAATATGATTGTTTACTAATCCCCTAAATTAAAAGACATTTGATTTTAGAACAAGTTGGTTTAACATAAGTTTTCAATGGTTGAAAAAAATTTTAACTTGAGTATTCCTTAAATCGAAAGATGCGTGTTTTTCATTACTTAAAAAAAAATAGCGAGTGAAAATATCTCTTGTAATTGTGTTGCTACGAAATTAAACACAGTTTCCTGGAAATACTTTAAACTTAAAATTTATTGTAAGTTTACTGGAAAACAGGATTAAGTTTATTGAATTAAGGTATAAAATTTGTTTGAATATTAAATCTGGGGATTGAAGTTCATTTCTTGTAATTAAAATTCATTTTAATTTCAGGGACTTAAATTTCATCATCGGTACTTGTGAAATTTTATTTCGCTGCAAATAAGACAGGCTCTTGGATTTCGAAAAATAGGAGGAAGCTTCCTTTCTGAGCAAATCAGTGTCCGAGCGAAAGTGAAAGTTTTTGGGAAGAGGGGAGAGGGGAAGTAGCCAGGCAGGGTGAGTTCAAAATTCGCTGGCCCGAGGGGTGGTTCTTAGTTGTAGAGTTTCCAACATGATGGACAAAAGACATGCTTTCTGGTCTGGGGATTGCCTGCCCGAGGAAGGCAACTCTCGAGATAGACTAAAACGCATTCTGGATGGTGGTGGAGTATGGCAGGAAGGGGGAAAGCATTGTGCGTGTCCTTGTAGAGGTTTTGTGCCCCCCCCCCCCCCCCCCAGTGTTGGATCGATAGCAGGGGTGTGTGGACAGGACGGTCTTCTAGCTAACCGAAAAAGTGCTCTGGTCTGGAAGGTGTGTGTGCCCTTGGACAGGAACTCTCGTTTCTGAAAAAGACACATTCTGGAGTAGGTGTGAAGGAGGATGGTGGCCGCAGGTAGGAGCGATGTGGACATTTCTAGCTGTCCGACGCCATGTTAGTTTGACGCCAACCCTCACCTTGGATGCACGTATACATCGCTGTCTCCTCTGAAGCATCTATTCACCAGTCTCGGTGTTGTTTGGTGGAGACTAGGCCTATGACCGAAGAGGCAGGCAGTTAGCAGACTTCACTTCTCGTTACGCTGAAATAGTGGGTCTGTTATTTTTAAATAATTGTATAAGTTTATATGATTTTCAACTATCGTTTCGTTAACTAGTGCCGTGAATTTCACTGACTTAATGTAAATTTGTAGTACGTCCATTTTTTTAAATAATTTTTGTTCGATGAAATTTACTTAAAGTGTTGCAAGATTGATTCTCCTTACACTTCGACAGAAATTGTGTTAAAAGTGAATTCTTCTTCTTCTTACAATAGTGAAGTTTAATTTTCCCATGGAAGTGAAACTTGCATTAAAAATCTGCGTAAGTTTTTTTTTTATTTAATGTGAAACATTCAGGAAGACGTGATTAAATTGTTGGTCATTATTAGTAGCTTCTTAGGGACACCTTTTCTTTTTCTAGATATAATTCAGAATGCATATGTGTAGTGTGTAGGACATAGTGTATTCAAATCAGTTCTTAGCAAGTTTGCCTATTTTTAAATGTGAGCTTTATTCCACCTTTAAGTTATCAGAATAGGAATTAAACAAGGTTTCTTCTGAAATATTAGTTAGTTTGAAAGTTCGCAGTTTTTGCCGTAATTTCAACTTGGCCGCAAGCCATACACCTCATTCATTGACTGATCTCCCAGGCAGACAGATGTTGGCCGCGCTTGTAAGTTTCCGCACATCATACACTGCAGTCATTGCTTCACTGAGCTCGCAGCAAGACAGGAGTGTTTTGGGAGAGGTGTTTGTTCGGTTTCATTACGTGTTTTTTAATTCAACAAGAGTAATTTATATATAAGTACATGTGTCGCAGACATAGTTTATACCCATTTGTGCCATAAATCATTTTCACATCTCTTATCATTCATTTTTTAGTTTTTCAGCTCAGTATATAATCAAATGTCAGCCGATGCACACGCAGCTTCTGTTTAACTCGATGTAAGTGGTACATCCAAGTCAGTGCTGAATCGTCCTCCAGGGTGAATGTAGATATATTAAAATACCGACTGTTAAACTTTTTCTTTTTTACACGTGATAATAAATAAATTTGTTTTAATGTATGGATTCCGTTTCAAAAGTTTCTGACCAGTCCCACAGGCGGAAGTACATGTTTTAAAATCATGTAAGGTACATGTTATTTGTACGTGTTTTCAATTCCCTTGTTTATATGTTTAGGAAGACTGCAGTTTAATTTATAGGGACATTTTTGCTTCTCTGTAGCTTGTTAATTCACTTGATACAAGATATTCATGTAACTGTGGTCATTTAGTGAGTTAGCACTTGTTGCCACCAGGTTATCCATGTGATTTGCTTTTAAGTGAGCCGGCTGCCACCTCCTGTTCCAACAACCTTCTAAATACCCACATCACCCACTCCCCACCACCACCTCCTTAAAATCATAAAAAAACTAAAACAATCGCAAAAATTGAAAAAAAATTTCTACAACTTGGGGAACATATTATATTTACCACACACTCCTCCGGCCACCAAAAGACACATCTCCAGCCACTCACCCCCGCCCTCACAATAAAAAAAGTCGAGAAAATCTTCAAAAATCAAACGAAGTTCTACTAATCGAGGAACACACAACATTACCCCACCCTCCCACCACTCGACCCAAACACCCTAACTACACCACCCCAATTACCATTCCAATTATAATAAATCCAGAAATATTGCAAAAAATCAATTCTAAAATTCTGGGAAAAAATTGCATTGATGACTCCGACCACCATGTTGGTTTCCACAGATGATTATGACGAGACAGTTAATGCTAATGATGGAATGAGAGACCTACGACGTGAGGTAGAGTCGTTTTGTGCAGAATGTACACTTGCAAGACTTTCGTGTGAAATCGAAGAACTGCAAAGTAAAAGATCGATGGCTCTGAATACTGATGATGACCATGCAACTCCTGCTACAAATAAAAGTAAATTCTATATAGACTACAAAACAGGAAGTGAAGAGGACCATGAAGACAGTATTTATGATAATGAACGTGAAAACCATTATGGTGTGAGAGCTATTTTCTTGATGCTTCGACATACCCCTCCATCACATTGGCTGCAACAAGTGACATAAAGAAGGCAGAAGATGCTGAGAATACTGGCAACATATTTCCCAATGACCCTAATGAAATTGGTGATAGACTTAGACATTTGATACCACATTAGCTAGATATCATCTATCATTATTGAACTGAAGATCAATGATTATATTCATTATGCGACGAACTGCTTTCTTCTGATATAGAAATCAGTAAAAATAAAAATGATAACTTAAAATAAAATAGTCGTGCATTTTTTTGTGTTGTATCCTCTCATTCCTCATAACTTTAAATTGGTGATATGAGCACTCAACTAAAATGGTAAAGATCAGTAAACATATAATTAAAGAAGGCTCTAAGTAAGAAAAATGCATGGATAGTGGACTGCATACAAAACATAATATTCTGTCAACATGTACAAATTCAGAGACAGTTGGTTAATGAATGTGAATTCTATACATATGGATAGGGACAGAAGACAAACTGAAGAATAGATAGAAGGATCGATCGAGGAATTAGGATTGATCAAAGTTAGGGACATGCAAAATTCACGTTATTTTTCGGTAATGGAATAGACTCCACTGCCTTATAAACAAGTGGGCAATGTCCGGGGGTTTCATTAGCTGCTGCACTTTTATCAATGTCAGCTACCTGTTTGATCTTCTTAAAAGAGATTGGACTCTCCACCACTGAACTAATATTACTGGCTGAAGACTTCTCCGAGGTGAAGCAGACATATTTATGGCTTGAGCTGGTGATTTTTTGGGAAAAAATATGAGTACACGATAGACTTCAATACTATATGCACCCAACAGGAGTTTGTCTATTGCCATTGATTGCTATCTGTTTGAGAGGGCGTCTCCATGTTTGACCGGGCCACTCAGAATTCGGCAACACTGGTGCGGCTCCTACATGATTCACTTGCAGACAGTTAACACGAGTCAAAAAGTAATTCAGCCAATCAAGATTGGTAAGAGACTCTACAGTGTTTTCAAATATAACTTGCCTTGAAATCTTTTCGCAAACTTACACTACCCCTATTTATGGTCAATGACTGAAGTCGATCAAAAGAGCATTTATGTGCAGTTCAGTCTGTCCTTCAATAATGACGCGAATTTTGCAGGTCTCTAATCAGAGGAATAATGAGGATTGCGGAGGATTGCAGTGGACGATTGTGGAGGAGGAATGCAGAGGATTGCTGTGGATTGCAGAGGAGTATTACAGATTGCTGCGGATTGCGAAGGTCTGCAGAGCGATTGCAGAGTGTTTGTGGAGTGTATGGAGCTGATTTCTGAGCAGGTGGAGCAATTCCGGAATGATTGCGAAATTATTGCTGAGGAATGGAGAAGATTGTGGAGGAGTAATGCGAAGGATTGGTGAAGAATCCTGAGGATTGGTGAGGACTGGTGAGGACTGGTGAGGATTGCTGTTGATTAATGAAGATTGGCGAGGATTGCTGAGGAATGCACATGTGGTGCTATCTGCGGTTCGTGCGGTGTGTGCAGTGCTAAATGTGGTGCCTACAGTACTAACTGCAGTGCATGTGGTGCTGATTTTGGTGTGTCGTGCTGATTGTGGTGTGTGTGGTGCTGATTGTGGTGCATGTAGTGCTGGTTGTGGTGCATGTGAAGCTGCGTGTGGGGGATTGGTACTGATTTTGGTGTGGGTGATGCTGATTGTGGTATGTGTGGTGCTGATTGGTGGTGACTACGGAGGAGGACCAGTGAGGATTGGGGAGGAGGATTGCATGGGTTTGGTGAGGATTGCGAAGAATTGGGATTGATAGAAGTATAGATGTCTGAGAAGAGCACGAAATATGAGACTGTTTATCACCCTAGCTGCCCTCGTACATTCAAGTTTTAAGGATTTTAGCCAATAGCATCGATGCAAAATAGGCATTCCAGCTAGAATCAATGATATCACCAATAGGAATGTTGGTCGTAAGTATGCTTATACGAACTATTCATCTTTATATCTACACTCCAGTAGCTCACTGGTCCGAACTTGAATTCGAAATTTTAGGCAGAGTGTTTATTTTTGTGAAAAATGAATGTTTAATTAAATTAAGAGCACATTTTATAATACAGTGCAAAATTTTATGGAAGAGACGAACATAAAAAAAAAATAACTTTCAGAGTGAATGCTGAAAACATCAAGCAAGAGTGTGTGATCGGTCACCTCTCGCATTAAACAAATAATTATGATGTGGTGCACCTCTGGGTACATATATCTGCAGAGGACAAAATGTTATGCGACCAACAACCAATCACGAACTAGCAATGTGATGGGCTGACTTGATAGGGTTGAGGTAGAGTAGAATCTAGTGAATGTGTTTAATCAGCGAATAAATATTCGAGGGGTTGGTGGTCGGGTATCGGTAATCTGCTTGCCTTCGCATCGGGTCGTCGCTGATCGCTCCACCTGCCATCGAGCCCGGACCTTCCGCTTGTATGTCTTTAAATGTTAATTACAAAGTTTTTCAACATAATATATTTTCATTTTTTGGATTTTTAAGGGAGTTTATGGACATCCATGATTATGGACACGGGGTCAAGGTCATTGTGGTTAAGGTTGAGGTCGCCAACATTCAACATGGATGTCGTAGTCAGTAAAGTAAAGTGCTCGATGATTTTTACAATTTTTCTCGATTTTTGCCTTTAAGGTCTTTGGGTCAATATCATGGCCACTGGCATCCAACATGGCGGTCGGAGTCATCAATGCCAATTGGCTGCTGGATGTAATGTCAGTGGGCTGCTGGATGTATTGCTGAGAAAACCTCCAAAATTTATTTATTTTAATAAATTTTGAAAATGCATTTTAAAAAATCAGTATTTATAAATGTCTTATTAAATTAATTTTTATTAATTTTCATAATTTTTAAAGATGTTTTAGACATTAAAATTTCTTGGAAATATTGTATTTTCGGGGTTCATTGTCATTCAAGGTCATGGGTACGGGGTTAAGAACACGGGCGCAGATGGTAAAGTGATGAGCAAAGGGGGCTTGGGGTCATGTCCGCTGATCCGCTGGACATGGCTCGGTGCCTCGAATCCACTTTGATGATATGCGGGCTTTTAGGCTCCCTCATCGAGGATCATTGAATCCACTTTGATGATTTGTGGGTTTCTAGGTTCCCGTACCGATTATTCTTGAAACCACTTTGCTCATTTGAGGACTCGATTGGGACATTTTTCCATTTTGGGTCAAATAATTGATTTCTGAAGTGATTTTTGGAGTGAAAGAGTGATTTCGTCGAAAAAATTGTGGAAAAGATGGTCGCCGCCCGACTGGAATGATAGCGCATGAACAGCTTCAACTCCGCCGTCCCACTCCCCAGTGCCAAAACATAGTAAATCATTCTACTTACCCAGTTTCGTGATTGGCTAGTTTCAGCGTCTTACGCGTTCGCCCGCGAGCCACAGGCGTCCAGTACCCGAGCAACTTGGTCCTTATTGGCCAGTCTCCTCATAATGACGTGCTGCTAATAACTAGTGGAAAACTGCAGGCGTGCACCAATGGCATGGAAGATCAAGAACGTCTGTGGCGCCTGAGGTTCGCGGATATACACCTAAGACGCGTAAAAATTAAGATTGCCCGACAATGCAAGTGAGTGCGAGCTTAAGTATTTTGCAATACAGATAGACAGTGAATCTTATTGCAAAAAAGCATATTTCCTTATCAAGGTAAATATTATTTTCCCTTAAAATAAAATATTTATTTGTTATTATGTTCAAAATATTTTATTATTCTCAAGGTATTTCCGATTGTTATTTACTTCCTACTCGGGGCCGAGGAGGTGTAGTGGTTAGGTTACTTGCCTCCCACGTAGGTGAATAAGGGTTCGATTCCCGTTTCGCACGTGGAAATCGTGCCGGTGGATGCCGCTTGTCGGCGAGTTTTCTCGGGGATCTCCCTTTTCCCCCCGCCTTTGCTTTCCGGCTCTGCTCCATACCCTCACTTCGCCCTCATTGGTTCTCAAGAGCCAACTAACTTTCTTCACTATCCACCCCATTAATTATGCATAAGAAGGAAGCACATGGCAACCAAATACTCAGAAGACACAATTTATTTGACACGCTCCGTAGAAACAAATAAACTGTGAAACAGTCGAACCACGTACAGCCACGTTACCAAAGAAAACTGGGCCATCCCTGAACTGTAAGTCTATAAACAAACGACAACTGGAGTTTAACACAATCCTAGAAAATAAAATAAATGTTGCAGGTCTCTAATGATTAGGCTCTGTGCAAAATATTGTGGTCTGTAATAAACGGGAAAAACATAAATTGCTCTCACTTTCGAGAAATATCGAATCTGTACATAGAATGGACGATCGTGGAGGAATAACACTAAGCGTTTATCTTCGAAACAACCGAATTGGTCGATTTGTTTTCCCCTCACTCAACACATTTACGTCCAGATGTGTATCGAACTTGTTTAAAATTGCTTTTTATGTAAAATTCAAAGGCCTCCTCATGAGGTCAAACTCCACTCCATAATAAATTAACAGATTTATGTAAAAGTTCAGCGAATTATCAGGACCGCAAAATGGCAACTTATTTACAAGATACTTTACTACAAAATATAACTCCATAAATTTACAAATCTGTATTAATCAATAGCTAAACTTTACTGTAAATATACGGGAAGCTTTTAACTGGGGAGAAGCCTGCATACTTGCGACTGTGAAGGTTGTATCTAGCAAATGTTTGGCAGAAGAAGTTCGAGTTGTCAAGATATTGAGCCGTTTTGGTTGAAATAATATATAAATAATAGTATTAGTGGGGTTAGTAGTGTGTTGTTATTTACTGTATGAGATGTTTGTGTTGCAATTATGTTATTATGCCTAGTTATGAACCCCCTTTTGGTGGTATATAAACTTGAGAGCCTGAACATGGTTGATGAGGGCAGGAATTTATGAGTCCATGAAATAACTCCAAATTAACAAATATATATTAATTTTACTAATACCTTTTCGCTGTACAAATGATTGTGATGTGAATAAAAAGAGGTGGATTTAGGATAGATTAAGGACAGGACTAGATTGATAAAGGACAATGGAACGGACAAGCTCTCTCACCCTAGATGAAAGGCACTCACGCCCGATCGCCGCTCGGAACCTGCAAACCACTGTGGATCGTCGCCGACTAACACTCTTGCCCACTTCTCGCTCACGCCCCACATTCGCCGAAATACTCTGTTCCATTGGCTCTCCCACGAAGACTGGGCGAAGTTACTGAGACGATTGCTGATGGAATTGTCCCAATCTTCTGTCAGCCAGACCTACATTTCCTGCTAAATCCTGTAGTCCACTGCCCTTCCCAACTTTGCGCCACCGTTCTCGTGGTCTGCCGTTATAGTTTATAAAACAAACGTAGGCCGAATTCCCTTCATGCTTGGACTTGTTTGTGACGTTGCAAACATAACAACCTCTATGGCAGTAGCAACTTTATACTGCAAAATAATAATTTTGCGTGGATTGTCCCAGCTATAAATAGTTTTAAAATGCAAACAACTCAGCAGCATTTGATTAAAAGTAATTACAACGCGAAAATTCACCTTAAAATGAATAGAATTAAGATACTGAAACAGACATTAAAACATTTCGTTTCACAAATCTACTAGCATTAAAACTATCGAAATTACTGTGGAACATGTTTTTTTTTTAATTTGACGAATTTAATGCTAGTATAAGATAAATGTATTTTTAGAATTTTATTGCATAACTTGCTAATTAGAAAAGGTACTGCTCATTTGTGTAATTTATGTTGTTATAAGAAGAAACATTATTTTTAAATACACCTCCCGTATATACTACGTTGCCTAGTTTACAATCAATATATTGGTTTCATGTCTCTGTTGAATAAAGGTTAGTAAACCTTCTTTAAACAGTAATGGTGTGCTGTGTGATGCTTTATTTGAGAAGTTATTTTTATAGGCATTTCGGTGATACAAATTTGTGGGGTTCGTTATGCACCGGCTTCATGATCACTGAGTTCCTCTAACACTGGAACGGGTCATTGGAAGCGATTAGTATAATTATAAAGTTCCACGGATACTATATACTACATCTCAAAATTTCGAATTATTAATTTGTAATACTATATTGGTGCGGCACTACCAACAAGCGTGCAAGGCTGGATAATTACTGCCGCGTCAGCTGATGGCGTCACTCGGGAAAATCTGCTGAAAACTTGCATTTTGAAAAACTCCAAAAAATATAATTGAAGAGTGCCGGGACCACTTCTTAATATGTCTCGTCTCTTTCCTGGCACTTAAATTAATTCTTGGTGTGCACATCAACTTCCCAGACCTTAGGATGGCACAGCGAAAACCAAAATTAAAATTGCTGCTGTAATTACTAATTAGGAATATTTAAGCCGTTTTTAAAAAGCCACCAAGAAGGCCACCTCTAGCAAAGACTTCACAAAGGAGATACACCAAAGGCGTCATAAGCTAAAACATAATTCCTTGGCACTCAAATTAATAATAAATCCATTAAGAATATGATATAAATACATTAGTAAAATTGGCAATTAAATGTGTAGGTGTAAGATTCATTAAATTAAGATTATTCGAAGTTCATGCAGAGGGTATAAAAAATTTAAATTTAAATTTAAACAAATAGGAGAATATATTAATTTACATAAACACAAATAAAACATTAAAAAAACAATCTGTTGCAGCAAACCGTTTCAAAAAGTTGTGTCATACATGATTACATCAGTAAACTCTTGGTTGATGGCCTTCTACACCAATAACCGTAGTGAAGATGAATTATTGCCGTAGAGAAATGTCATTTATAAGGAGGGGAAGGGGAAGTTCTGGTGTGCAAGTCCTCCCTTTCACAACTCAATGGCATTTATTACTTCCACAATTTCATCAGGAATAACAAAATTTTGTTCTATGAATGGACATAAAATGGCATTTTATTGCAGATGAAAATATTCTAAAACTTGGTCTTCATGTATAATAGGGCTATTTATTCATGAAGTTGGGTTGGGACAAAATTACATGTGTGCAGACTTTAAAAAATGCTAATTGTTAACCCCCGTTTCCGAAGATATATCCACGAACCTGCCCCAGAATACTCAAGAATATGCATAGATATGAAACAACCACGTATACTTAGAGATAGGAAAAAGTCGGGAATTCATTTCGGGATAAGAAATATGTTAAACACGTATACAGAGCAGCCGCATTTGCAGTTGATCACAGTTTACAACACACACCCTGACCGCCTATGAGATAAAAGCAGACAGCCAATCCCATTCTGCCAGGTGTGGGGTAATACTGGCTACTCTCTGAGGCAGCAGCCAATCAACAGACACCTAAGGCTACAGTAGACAGGACTGTGGAGTCTAGCCTACAGGTTATTGAGGGGACCTCTTGTTTTCGCGAAAAGAATCATGCGAAGACTAGACCCCAATGTACTATGGCCAACGTACAGTTTTCCTGTGTTTACTGGCCACGTGCCTTTGTTGGGAGAGTTTTCCTTACCTGACTGGGCCAATCAGAGTTAGGCATTTCCGACACTAGTTTCCGTGATTCGCGGCAGACACCTGCAACATTTGACAGTTAAAATCATCTAATCAGGAAAATGGATCTAAGTACTAGAGTTTTGGAGTACAAGAAGTCCAAAAATCTTTTCGCGGAAAATAGGTGAGTAGAGCGAAGTAGTATAGAAATTCCGGTTCGAGCTCAGCCCCCAGTTATCAGAAAATCAACGGCAAATTGAATGCTCAAGCCATCAGAAAACCATCAGAAAAAATTACCTTTTTTTTGCCTGATCCAATACATCAGCTGCCGGTTCGAGCACAGCCGCAAAAAAGTGACTGCAAAAGTTGCGTTATAGTGCAGCCGCAAAAAGTGACTGCAAAAAGTTGCGTTTGGGATGCATCCGCAAAAAATGACTACAAAAAGTTGCGTTTGGGAGCAGTTGCAAAGAGTGACTATAAAAAGTTGCGTTTTGAAGCAGTTGCAAAGAATGGCTCAAGAAATTTGAATACATAAAAAAAAAATGTTGTACATAATAAAGATGGACCAGTTGCTGAATGTATTAAATGGAACCCAACAATTTAAGAAACTTTCCGAACTAACAATTGGACAGAACTATCCCATAAACCATGCTGAAATAAATGATACTAGGTATGGATACAATGTAGTAATTACTTCTCGAAATTTTAAATTAACCTTACCAGACAGATATCTTCAGATTTTCAGCGAAAAAGTTTTAGAAGTGTTAATCGTGGAGGTATAAATTTTGCAGATGACGGAATGGTGAATTGGGGTGCTAAACAAAGGCATTTTATTTCGTTTTATTAAAGAGTAAACAATTTACAAGTACTACCATTTTTATGTGTTTAACGGCTCGTAAGCCATTAAACACTTTAATCGTAACATGCACAATTTACATCTTCCCAAACGGTGTGATTGTACCAACGCAGACCAATAAAGTCAGACACGCTGATTGTAATGTTTGACTGTGTCTTTTCTTTACCTCCCCAAACTTTGAGCTCGTATCAACAGAACGTACTGTACGAACATCGTATTATCGCGCCGTGCGACGGCGAAAAAGATTCGTCCATCTGGGGCCAAACATTTAAATTGTCCAAACTGAACGATTGCATAAACGGTGGGCCCAAAATATGTTACGCACTAGAGCTATGTTGTGGAGATAAATGGCGAGGTTGCCATCATTGGCGATTTGTATGGAATAGGCCATCGCCAAAAGCATCAACATCATATACACGTTAACCATTTTGGAATTAGTTCCACACCAATGTCCAATCGCCGTTATCAACTTTTGCATAGTCGGTGCTTTGATTTTCGAAAAAGTTGGTGTGTATGGGCGCGTTGAACATGACCTCGAAATCTGGCAACGGGTTTTCGTGGATGGGGAACACCTCTTTGTAGCCCATATCTACCAGTCATTTGTTGATAATGTAGCGTATGTACTGGCGAAGTTGCACTTTCGATATACCCATAAATACATCGTTATCCACGAACTCTTTGTAAAAAGTGGCTATAAAAAGTTGCAAAGAGCGGCTCAAGAAAATTTGAATGCATAAAAAAAAATATTGTACATAATAAATGAGCACAAATATAAATCAACCAATGTCTAATATGATAACGACCATGGCAATGAAAATGGTTAACACAACTGGTAATGTTTGGAAAGAATATAAGTTTAAGAAAGGCATCATTGCAGAAAGAAAGAAGAAGGAATCTCAAGAGAAGTATGTCAAGTGTGAAACTTGTAAACACTTTTACAAACCATCTCCCATAAGAAGCCATCTTAAAAGTAGAGTGCACAAAGGTCTTACACCAATGCGTAATAAATCACATGAACCAACAAATGCAGGGGAAATTTTTGAAGTGCCAAACACTTAATATCAAAACAGAAGTTCCCACAAGAGAAACAAGTGAAATGTGAAACGTGTAGCCACTATTACAAACCGTCTCTCATAAGAAGTCACTTGAGATGTAAAATTCAAAAGTACACATCCATATTCAGTGTAGAAGAAATCGAAACAGCATTTCAAAGTAGGATCAAGACTTATGCTGTAAAGAATGTGAATGCATACAAAGACCCAAATCATTTCCTAAACGATGTAAAAGAAACTGTCACGGGACTAATTAGTAAACATTGAAAATCATTCAAAGTGAACATGAAATTCTTCACTGAGTACAAAAGGGGAATTGGCGAGAATATTGAATATGTAGAAAGCTCCTTTAAAATAAAGAACGAAATTATACTGAAATCGACTATTAATCTGGAAGAATATTATCCCAACAGCATATGGAAAATCATAGCTGAGATGGGGCATTCGAAGCAAGGGCAGTTCTTATGTAGATCTCCCAGAAAAAATCAAAACAGGTGGTAATTAATGTTAAGAACGATGATCAAAAATGTTTTTTGTGGTCTGTTCTATCTGCATTACATCAAGTACAAAGAAACCCTCAAAGAGTGAATAAATACGAAGCTTATGCACATGAGTTTGATGATGCATTTAAGGGCTTGGAATTTCCAATGAAACTGGATAGCATACCAACCTTTGAGAAGAGAAGTGGAATTTATATTAATGTATACACATACGAAGAAGAAGATGGCGGTAAGAAATACAAAATCTGTCCATTAAAAACAACAAAAAATAAGACGGATAAGCACATAAACCTACCCTATATCAAAGACGAAAAGAACGGCCACAACTGCTGGGTAAAAAGTCTTTCGAGACTTGTCGCATCACAAGTAACGAAAAATGATCACAAAATATTTATATGTAATAGATGTTTGCAACATTTCTACTTTGTAAATAAGCTAAAAGATCACGAACAAGACTGTCGAGATCGCAACAGTATTAGAGTTGAACTACCATCTAAAGGAAGAAATGACATATTAAGATTTCAAAACCAAAATCATGCTTTGAGAGTTCTGTTTGTGATATATGCTGATTTTGAATGTTTGTTGACTAAAATCGAAACTCGCCAACCAAACCCCAGTGAATGTTACACGAAACCATACCAAAACACGAGTCTATTATCTTCTGTTACTATGTAAAATACGATTATGGATACTATAAACCGCCAGTAACTTATGAAGGCCCTGATTTATCTACTGTGTTCGTTAAAATGCTAATGGAAGTAGCAAAGTCTATCTGAGATATATACACAAACGAAAAACCAATGCTTCCACTAACTCAGAAAGAACAAATTGTTTATGATACAGCTACCCATTGCCATATATGTGAAAAGAGTTTGAATGGTGATTCTGTGAGAGATCATGGTCATCTTACGGGGAAATTATGGGGAGCTGCAAACAGAGATTGTAACTTATTGTATAGAAATCCATGTTTTGTCCCAGTGTTAATACACAATCTATCGGGCTGACACACATTTATTCATAAGAGATCTTGGCATCAGTGAAAATAATATTGATTTAATTCCCAACAACGAAGAAAAAAATATTTATTTTACGAAGCACGTATATGGATGTGTAAATCTTAGATTTATTGACTCATTTAAATTTATGGCTTTCCAGAACCTTTCCAGAAGCCAATTCCGAGAAACGTGTAAGCATTTTTCCAATGAACTTCTTGACTTTGTTACAAGAAAAGGTGTCTACCCATATGACTAGATGGACAGTGCTGAAAAATTTTGTGATACATTGCTTCCATCCAAAGATGCATTTTACAACAAACTCAATAAATGCAGCATTACAGACAAAGATTACGAATTTGAAAGAGAGGTGTGGGAAAAATTAAACATGAAATCTCTAAGAAAGTACACAGAACTCTATAACAAATCTGATGTGTTGATATTGTCTGATATAATGGGAAATTTTAGAGATGTGTGTCTCAAAACATATAAGCTAGATCCAGCATGGTATTTCACAGCCCCAGGGTTAGTGTGTGATGATATGCTCAAACACACTAAAATAGAACTAGAATTATTAACAGATTACGACATGATTTTGATGATAGAAAAAGGTGTTTGTGGTAGAATTGCACAATGTAAGTGATATGCTAAAGGAAATAATAAGTACATGAATCCTTATGATAGCACAAAGGAAATCTTTTATCTTACATATCTGGATGCCAATAACTTTTATGGATGGGCTATGAGTTAGTATTTGCCCTATGGTGGGTTTAAGTGGGCAAATACAAATATAGATGTAACAAAAATAGAAGATGATTCTAGCAAAGGTTATATATTGGAAGTTGATTTGGAATAGCCACATGAACTACACGATCTCCACAAAGATCTGCCATTGGCACCAGAGAATAAAATACCAGAAGGTTCAAAAAAACCCCAAACTCTTGACTAGTCTGAATGGCAAAGAGAAATATGTATTACACTATGTAAATCTTAAGCAATATCTATCTCTCGGGATGAAGTTGAAAAAGATCCATAGAGTTCTGGAGTTTGATCAATCAGATTGGCTCAAATCCTTATTAATCTATACACAAATATGCGATCAAAGTCTACAAATGACTTTGAAAAAGATTTCTACAAGCTAATGAACAATTCTGTTTTTGGAAAAACAATGGAGAATATTAGAAACAGAGTGGTTATATATGGCTGTGCACAAGGTCTAAGCAAATGGATAAAGTGGCTAACCCAAACTTTGAAGATAGGACTATATTTACCAGCTCTTTGGTTGCAGTTCATATGATTAAAACAAAACTGTGCATTAACAAACCCATTTATGTTGGGATGAGTATACTCGATCTATCGAAAGTCTTAATGTATGATTTTCACTATAATATAATGAAGCCAAAGTATGGGGAAAATATTGAACTCTGCTACCAAGAAACTGATTCGTACATCTATTATATAAAAACACCAGACTTCTACAGTGACATGAAAGAAAGGGGCGACCATTTTGATACTTCTGACTATAAAGAAAAAATAACCCATATGGTATACCGTTAGTTAAAAAAAAGATTATTGGCAAAATGTAAGATGAGTGTAATGGGAAAATAATGGAAGAATTTATTGGTTTGAAATCGAAAATGTATGCAATAAATGTGGAGGGTGGTGTAAAAAAAAGAGCAAAGGGTGTGAAAAATGCTGTCGTCAGAAATGATATTAGTTTTGGTGACAAAAAAAGTGTTTTTTGATTTTAAAAAAAGTGTTGTTCATAAGTATGAATATTCTTAGAAGTAAGAAATATGAACTCTATACGATTGAGCTGAGAAAATAGCATTAAGTCTTGAAGATGATATAAGATTTATTCTTAAAGATGGCATTAATACATTACCATGGGGACACTACAAAATTGCAAAAGAGTAGCACTATGAAAGAGCAGTTGCCCATCACGAAGTGCGAGTCGCCTTATAGCTGATATCGTTTGCATAAAATTGTTAGCAACAGACAATGTGCAATGGCAGATCGACTTGGAGTAGTGTTTCGAGACGACATCTCATCTCGAAAGGTCACTAGTGAAGCATGCCACGTATCAAACTTGTTCGTGTATCATGTTTATCCTGTACAAGTCTAACAAAATGCAATCGAGCATCGATATCGAGGACAGTAAACTAGTCTACGGCTGTAAGAAAGTGTATGTGATCATCGACGAAGAAGGCAATCCGTGGTTCAAGGCTAAAGACGTTTGCGCTGATTTTGGAATACACAAATACTGCAAAAATTATTCAGAGATTGTGTCAGAGAAAAGTATAGGCAATCATACACTGATATAGGGGTGAATGAATCGTTCACCCCTTTGAATATGCAGACACACACCATATTTATCAATGAACCGAGCTTGTACACATAATCATGAAATCAAAGATGGCAGCGGCTGGAAAATTCCAGGACTGGGTGTACGAAGAAGTGCTACTATCCATACGCAAATATGGCGAGTACAAGATCGAGCAAAAGTACAAACTGCTACTGGATGCTGCAAATACAATCATCACTGCACATAGTATTATCATCGACAAGCATGCGCTACCGCCGACAAAAGATGTTATCGAAACAGAAGGCAACCCGTGGTTCAAAGCGAAAGACATTGCGAGAATACTGATCTGAAAAAGCGTTGCGCGTGAATGTAACGGGAAAGTATAAGAAGCCGTTGTTACAAGAGGTGACTTGTAAGTGTTTTTAATGGCTAAACATCCATTAAAAACTAATAACCATAAATGTTTGCATACTATTGGGCTTCGGTGATTCTTTTACTTTTAACGTCATAAATTAGGTTTCTTTGGCTTACAAGCACCACATTACAAATAGTTGAAGCCGATATTGGTTTATTAAAATCAACTGTAAGTTTCAGATTAGTTCGATCTTTTACAATAGCTGTTTTTCTGCCAGAACAATCAATAAAATACAATGGTCTTCTCCCAATAAATGACGCAGAGTTGAAGCACAATTCATTATTACGATATGGGTATCTAGTTTAGTCTTTGAATTTCTAAAATCGTTGTAAGCAATATACATCTTATCGAAAATTTTATCATCAATGTCTAAATTCCTATTCTCTATGGGAAACACTTCATTCCGTCCATTCTTAATAGAAATATTTTTGATGAAATAAAAGTCAAACATTGAATCTTGTGTGGATTGCATAAGATCTTCTGTTCTGTTGTGCTGAAAACCAACAAAGACAAAATCTGACATATCGAATTGGATTGAATTGAACTGATCTTTTATATCAAACTGAAATGAGTTTGTGTTAGTAGGTACTGGTTTTTCAAGCCATTGCCAATAATTAGAACTAATTGGAATTTTGGGGTGTTTGTATAATTTTTCTTTAATTTCATCTCTATAAATAGGATCGTATTCAACAATTGGCCACAGAATTTCCAATTTCTCAATTATAATTTTACCAGCATCTGGTATATTATCTGCATCATCAGATCCGTCTGCTTTCTTTGGAGGTCTTCTGTTAAGCGAAACATCGTCACTAGAATTTCGAATGAATGTGATCTTGTAACCACGTTTCCAGAATATTTCATTACAATCTCTCATAAACCCAAACTAATATCTTAAGAAAAAGAATTTTACTTTGATAACCGAATATAATATTTTTTTATGAGAGCTGGAACTATAGTTGAAAGAATAATAAAACCAGAAAAGTATAAAAGTGTTATCAACTGTTATTATGAACGGAAAAAAATTGACATGCATAAAACTTTTGAAGTATACCCTGATGATATGATATATTTTAAAATACCAAAAGCCCACAATGTACCCGAAGGTACAATTGTGTTTATTGAAATAGCTATGTATATGAATGCGTTTAAAAAGATCAGATTATGTTAGTTTTTAATGGAAACACTTCCATTAAAAACAAAACTTACAATCTAAGAATTTAAAAGGTCTTTAATTTTATTATGATACTTGCCATTATTTAACTTACAAGTCATATCTATTGTAACAAAACCATATCCATTATTCCAGCATTTTGAACATGTATCCCTAAATTTCTCAAATGACATATCACCACCAACAAAATCACTATGAATATGTTTAAGATTTGTATCGTCTTGTCTGAATATGCAAAGAAAATTAGCATTGTCTCTTATAAGCTGCTTAGGTACTTTTAAGTACGTCTGAGCTAAATAGAAACAATCAATATCTTTGTGTCTATCGCGAGTAAAGTAATCCCTTACCATATTTTGATTTTCAAGTATGATATCATCGAAAAAAACTACAGACTCTTTATGACATTCATTTATGTCAACCATTTCTTCATTTAATGGAAAGAAGTATGCTATTGGTTCATTAAACAATTTTGATGATACAGCTATATATTTTTTTTAATTGGTATATTTTGGTTGGTCCAGACTTTTTGAACATACATAGAGAGTACCAAAGTCCAACCATCCCTGAGCATATATAAAATTATCTATCATAAGTGTAGTTTTCCCATAGTTACTAGAACCCACTATCCAACACTTAATATTATTAGGTAATAATTCTCCGTGATGTTTTGCCGATACAGTCTTGTCTGGTATTCTTATTTTAATATCCCAGTCTACATGTTTCTTGCTCATTTATTAATATATGTTTTAATAATGTAATAAATGAGTAAAGTATTCAAACTAACATATAACAAATCAGTGTTGAAGAAGAGACTACACTACCCTTTAGAGATAGAGGGACACTCATTGGCTTTAGTTCAGTTCTATACTACTTATCTAATGCATAACATTATCTCTGGGAGAAATAAGATATATTTTGTGGGCCAGAATAATACGGAATCAGCAATTGATATTCCAGTTGGTCAATATAGCTTAAAAGTTCTTGAAAAAACAATTAAATCAATTTTTTCAGTTAGTGTAGATTCAATGGGTGGGAAAGAAAATGATATATCTTTCGAGCTGGATAAAATAACAAACATAGTGAAAGTAAAATATACGCTTAAATTACAGTTTGGAAAACGGGGTTCAACAGGAAAACTTTTGGTTTTTGTAGAAAATGAAACTCTGAAAGCAAATGTGGATCATTATGGTAATACAATTCCAAAATTTATTCCATTTGAAACAATAAATATACACTGTAATATAGTAAATGGTATGATATTAAAACATGATGAAAATAACCATAAGGAAACTAGCATAATTGTCACTTTTAAACCAAGAACAACATTTGGATTTGGCGACATGATCTAATACGAACCAGCTTATCCATTATTTTTCCCAGTGCAAACAAATCAAGTTAATGAAATAATTGTTGAAATTAAGGATGAGAAGGTAAGTTAATTAACTTTGATTTGTCTGTAAGAACAGTGGTATTAGAGATGAAGCTGTAGATATTGTTCTATTGGAAGTAGTCATATTCTATATATTAAATTTTCGTGTGATAAAGATGAGTAGTATTTCTATAGAAAGTGCAATGAAAGATTTAGAAAAAGAACTCAATGTTTCGGCTACTTTAACACGTCGAATTTGCAGATGTGTGTCTAAATTTTTAATTAGACTATGTTGTAACACAGTGCCGAAGTCAGAGCAATATTTGTGTTTTAATGATTGGATAACCATTAAAACTACATAGATATATGAGCACAAATAAAAATCAACTGATATCTAATACGACGATAATTTATTCTTTAAAAAACCGAATAGAATGCCTTTGTTTAGCACCCCAATCAACCATTCCATCATATGCAACATTTATACCTCCACGATTAGCACCATCTAAAACGTTTTCGCTGAAAATCCGAAGATATCTGTCTGGTAAGGTTACTTTAAAATTTCCAGGAGTAATTACCACTTTGTATCCATGCCGTGTATCATTAATTTCAGCATGGTCTATCGGAAAGGTCTTTCCAATTGTAAGTTCGGAAAGTTTCTTAAATTGTTCGGTTCCGTTTAATACATTCAGAAACTGGTCCATCTTTATTATGTACAATATTGTATTTTTTACATATTCAAATTTCTTGAGCCGCTCTTTGCAACTGCTTCCAAACGCAACTTTTTATAGTCACTTTTTGCAGATGCACTCAAACACAACTTTTTGCAGTCCCTTTTGCAACTGTACTCTAATGCAACCTTTTGTTGTCACTTTTTGTGGTTGTGCTCGAATCGGCAGTTAATGATTTCTGGTGGACTGTGCATTTGATTTATCGTTTTTTTCTGATAACTGGGGGCTGCTCCCAAACACAACTTTTTGCAGTCACTTTTTTTTGCTGCACTCTAACGCAACTTTTGCAGCCACTTTTTTGCGGATGTGCTCGAACCGGCAGCTGATGTTTTGGATCATGAAAACAACGGTAATTTTTTCTGATGGTTTTCTGATGACTTGGGAATTCAATTTGCCGTTGGTTTTCTGATAACTGGGGGCTGTGCTCGAACTGGCATTTCTATAATACCAGGGGAGCATGTCACTTTTTTCCCACTGTAAGAATGGCATGAGGATGGAGTGGATTATCGATTAATCAAAGTAGTCTATTAATATCTAATTAATCGATTAATTAATCAAAATTAATTTGTGTAATTGTTAGGTATCAAATTTGTTTGATGAAAATTATTTCCTCAAAAATTGTTATTGTTTGATGTGATTTTTTTTATTGTGTTATTGGTGTTGAAAGGGTTAACATAGCGGAGCAGCATCGATGTGTCCTCTGTGACTGGCAGAAGTCGATTGACCAGAGGAGTTAGTTGTAATTGTTTATATCGGTATTAATGTTGGTGTAAGAGTAGTGTAAGTTTCATTTTTCATTTTTCTTGTTTTTGACAGTGTGGCATAGGAATATATCTGCTATTTCGAAGCAAACTATCTGTACAGCCGCACTATGAAAATCAAGCTTCCTATTGGCAATTTTTAGGGGGGCGAGGCTGACGTGTTTTTGTGAGATTTTGCAAACACAGTTAATGTTGGGGTTACATGCTTTTTCACGGAAGTGGTTTTGTCGTTTCCAGACGAATGCCACAATTTTCTATCCAATCTGCCATTGGCTACAGTAAATGGCATACCTCCTAACGACTCACATGAAAAACGCCTTTTGACACTCATGCCGTGGAAGAATTATATTATTCATGGGGACACACTGAGGCAGTACCTGATGTATTGATCCACACTTGACTCTGTTCATTGCATTTTGCACTTTGAGCGGAAGGCTTGGATGTCTCCATACACCGAGTTTGATATTGAAAAATGTGCCCAAGCTGCGATCGATGTTGTGAAATCGTTTTTTAAACTAATGAATAATGGAGTGGATGGAAAAAATTTGCAGAATGTCCACCGGGAAAGGGTTATAAGAATCGTTACCAGGTATAACAGAATATATGGAGAGGCATTTTGGACATCCTATATGCCAAGCAAGACAGATCATCGAAGCGAATCTTGGCCTTATCGAAATGTCAAAGAGCTCTGTTAAGTTTAACAAGCCTATGTTCACTGCTCTTGCCCTTATTTATCTTTCAAAATTAACTCTTTACAAATTTCATTACCAGTACATGTGTCAGAAATTCCCTCCGCCATCCTTGAGTCTGTTATATTGCAATACTGATTAATTGATCTATGAAATTTCCTGAAGAGATGTTTACGAAGTAATTACCCCAGATTAAAAGACACATTTTGATATGTCCAGCCAGGTGCTCGATAACCCGCAAGGATTCTCACATTAGAACAAAGGCCATACCAAAGTGATGATAGATGAATGTGCCGGCAGCATCATCACACACTTTTTAGGTTTATGTCCCAAGCTTTAGGCATACATTGTTTTCAATTGCCAGTGTATATGTAAGGCGAATAGTGTAATACCTAATGTACTGCAATCCCTCCATTACGATGTTTATCGAGATTGCCTAGATCATAGCACCAGGGTTCTGGGTACCCAATACCTGTTCCATTTGCTTGGTCACATGGTTTACCCCGAATATTGTGACCAAAATAATGATATCATATTTCTATGATAAGCACTTCATTGAGCAGGATGGAGTATCGACTTTACCCTGGGGGCACTATAAGATCCCACAGTAAATTTTTCTTCCCCAACAACTTTAATCTTAGTACCACATAAAATACAGGTCTGTTACCACCGCCGCCACCGCCACCACTGTCAGCACCTCACCCAACACTACACACTGCTCCATGCTGCAAGATGCATCGAGCAGTTTTCAAACCTACTGCATAAGCATCACTCGATATATCTTTCCCCACATATCTCTTCAAAGCTATTGCATTGCCCTATCTGCAGTTCTGTTATTCCACAACATCGACCCAATAACCCCTGTAGTCCTTTATGTCATCCAGGAATTACTCTTCGCAGCGTGGGATTACATCATGATATATAAGAATCTACAAAGTGCTGCATTTGTGTGTAGGCGCATCATAGGTGTTGGTGTGTGGGTTGCTTACCCGGATGTGTCATAGCGGACGCTAAACATAGCGCCACAATGGACGCCACCCTGAAGTGCTGTTTCATGTAAATAATGAATAGTTTTTGGTTTTACTGGATGTCATCCTGAAGCACAGTTTCATGTAAATGTGTATAGTTTTTAGTTTTACTGCTTGTAAATAATAGTTTTTAATGATCTGTGAATGAATGTGTGTGAATGGTAGTATATATTTTTAAATTTTTTTAGTATTAGGATTTAAGTATAATTCTAAGGAATGTTTTTGGTAAATTGTTGTAATTATTTTTTAAGAAAGTTTGTTGTGAAGTTGTAAATATGTGTTGTAAACCTTGCACATTTTGTAAGGGTTTGTGGAAGTGTTTAAATGTTTGTGAAGATGTAAATATTTGTAAATGTAATTTTAAGGATGTTTTTTGAAAAAAAAAAAAATTTAAATGGTGAAGGGAATAAAGTGACTTGTTAGTTAATAGTTTAAATTCCTGTTGTCACATTTTTAATATATTTTTGGAATTACTGGAGATGGAATGTGTTTGAGTATTTGTGGGTGAGTTGTAATAATTGCGGTTTTTACACAATGTGAGCACCAACAAGTATGAAAATAGAATTCGTCGAGAAATGAATGAACTCTGGAAGTAATGGAATGAGGGAGAATCTCGAGAAAATCTAGCTGAACTTGAAGCACACAACGGTGAGACAAGTTACACTATTGCTAATGGTTTGGTATAACTCTAGGTAAACAGACTCTTGCCCTGCAAAGCAAGGCTAAGGAATGTTTAGTGGTGAGGTCCACATCACTAGCTCACATCGACCTGTCTTACAATAGGTTTCAGCAGGTATCAACAGGTTTCTACGAGTTATAACATTCACTTTAAAAATGCCGAGTATCACTTAAAAAAATTACTATGGCTTGGATCAACAGGTTGATGTTTGTTGTGAAGAGATATTATTCTTCAAATATGTGCTGAGATGCATGGTATACACATACACACACGTATTTTTTATATTGAAGTGAATTTTTTCAAAAATCACTTTAAAGAAACATAAAATTTAAAACACTGCTCCACCTCCTCCTTTCTCTCTCCGCTCCACATTCGCCTCCACACTTAAGACTTAAAACTTAAGTCTTAACACCACACTAGTACCTCATATAGCACCTCACATAGCACCTCAAACAGCACCGCACACTGCACCTCTCACAGCACCTCACATGGCACCACATTAGCACCACATAGCACCACACCTCGCTCCATAGCTCCACACTAACACCACACCTTGCTCCACATGCTCCTCACTGCTCCTCAAATGCTCCTCACTTATTACTTAAGACTTAACACCAAATAGCACCACACATAGCATCGTAATCAGCACTGCAGGCTTGGGGTAAGTTAGTGAAATCATTAATTTTTGTAAGTCTTCCCTTGCTTGTATTTCGATGTGTGTTCAGAATATTGGTCTTGAGAGCCGATGTGGGTGAAGTATGTGTGAGTATGACTTTGTGTTGGGAGGGGATCTATGTCAGTGGTTGAGGGGGAGTAATGGTGTGTTGTAATTTTATATTAGCTGGGCATTTGTTTATTGACTTCAGTTAGCATTTGAAATAGTTTCATTCCATAATCGCATGGTTTAAGTCGGTTTAATGAATTTGTTTCAAGTCTTTTGGTTATTGACTAAAGTAATTCGTTCGGTAACCCATTTGAACATCTCTTTTCATTAAAAAATATTTACTTCGCCGACAACCTTTATTTAAATCCTCAGTATGCCTCCAGAGAGCGACCTGTTCATCACTCATTATTCACATATCAGTCAAAATCAAGAAAAATATAAAATTACCCTTATACCACTCTTAAACCAACATTAACACCTATATAAACAATTACAACCCACTTCTCTGGTCATTGACTCGAGCACGTCACAGAGGACACATCGATGCTGCTCCGCCATCTTAACCCTTTCAAAACCAATAAAATAATTTAAAAAAATTAAATATCAAGTAATAAAAAAATTTGATCAAAGAAATTTATATCAAACAATTGCACTAATTTATTAATAGCAATTAAGCGAATATTCTATAAATCTATGTGCGTGTGCATATAGATTAATCGATTATCCGCTCCATCCTTATGTCATTCTAGCAGTGGGCCAAAAGTGACATGCTTCCTCTACTCAGGTGGTCCTAGTTATTGAACTCGCGAAATTTTTCTATCCCTAGTTATACCGAGAACTCCAGCCACACGTGCCAGCAAAATGCCGTCAGTTACCAGTAACACGTAACGCCGTCCGCCACTCAGCGCCTACTATCCTCCGGCAATCAAGCCAACAGGATACCTTTCTCAGCGTGCAGTAGTCAATCAGACACAATGCCTGTTCCACATGGCCAAGAGCATAAACTCATAGAATGGGTACATCCACAACAAAGGAAGCCCCACGCCATTTCTTTCTTCGTACTGGCCTGCTCTGTGGTCTTTTGATGATTCACTGGCAAGGGGCGTGGTATATAAATCCTATAGATGCGGCGACGTCAGATGCAAAAGTGAGATTCACTGGCTGACGTCACAGCTAGTGATGGGAGTATTCGAGGTCAAAATGTCAAAGAATTCGCTTCCTGTGAGTACTCGAGATATATCGAATGGTGGCCAGAGTATTCGAATTCTCGTATCCGAATACTTTTATCCGCGTGATATGAGTGATCCATCGGTACTCAGAATTCACGTCTCGTACAAGTACGCGACTTGTCATGCAAGTGTTACGTCATTCGTTCCACGTTTCTTCACACACGTTTGTAAGCATGATTGTGTTTTACAAATTCGTTAGTTAATTTACTGAATTCGAAGTATTCCCATGTGTTTTGAGGTCCATTTATACTACATAATGAAGTTTTAGAATCTGTTCGTTCCATACTGAATACACTGTTTCGTGTCTATTGTTGATTTTTAAGACATTGTTTTAAATTTTATTGTATTTTATATATTTGCATGGAATCTGCATTCCCCGCCGCTCGATTGTATCTCATTATGTTAATATAATGTGAAATGAAGAATTTAGTTCAGGAAAAAAAAAAATTCGTATCGCGTATTCGAATAGAGGAATACTACTTGGAATACTACCACGGAACTTAACAAGTTCAAGTTCTCGATTCTTACAAGTTCCTATTCGAATACGAAGAAGGACTATTCGATCCCTGGAAACATTCAATTCTGCTCGTCACTAGTCTTAGTCACGGAACAGTCAGATATTGTTGCAGAGCAAACAACAGGATGCCATTCACCAGTCGTCACGGAATCATTTTGTTTGGCCGTGCGGAATGATCTTGTGATGTACACGGGTGTCTCGCTTCTGTATTCTTTTATATTCTGTGACGCATGGGCTCCTGCTCTTTGCTTGTGCATCAAACCGAAGCGACATTCTTGAAACTCTACGGAGCGCTACCGGGTGAATAAAGAAAGCCTGCATCGAACGAAAAACCATTTAGGAGTTTAAAGCGTACGCCGTCAGGATTGAGTCGTAACCCTATTCGCCCGGAAAGGCCGTAAACTCTGCAAATGATCCCACGCCAGTGAAGTAAAAACATCGTTTCTCATCAGAACGACCCTAGATCGGTTCATGTTTTACGGTACGATCTCGTTTAATCGTCACGTAGATATACAAACACCAGACTTCCGAGCTACAGTTCTTCCCGCCAGTAAAGTATAATGACACGTTAAAAAAAAAAAGACAGAATAGCAACACTGGTAAACTGTACATTTACGGAATTGTCACATACATCCTGAAGTCCGTTCAACCGCCTCGAACAAATTAAATGACTAGAGACCTGCAAAATTCGCGTTATTATTTGGCGCCATGATAAACTTGATAGTGCTGCCAGCGTACTTTCACCACTGGCTGCTGCATAAATGTGAAGTCACGCCCTTTTGACTGGATTGTATGTGAATGGTCTGCACAATTGTGAAGTGTTCGTTTATTGGCGCGGAGTTATTTAGGGCGGGTCAAATAAAGTATGGTCCAATGACAAACTTGGTGCAAAGGTAAATGTGTTTGAAATTTAATGTTTCCCCGAATAATAACGCGAATTTTGCAGGTCTCTAGACATGACGCCTTTGCTACAAGTAGAGGCAGGTGATTTTCGCGAAAAGATTTCAAGACCAGTTGAACTCCAAAACATTTTTGGTAATATGCACTTTCGTGGTTGGATGATTTGAAATGTCACGTGCCACAAGTGTCTGTCCACGAATCATGGACTCTCAGTATCGGAGTACTTTATTACGATTGGCCCAGTCAAACAAGAACATGTCTTCTCACGTAGACACCTTGCTAATAACCAAAGGAAGTTGTGGTTGTGGGCGTAGGATATGGAAGTCTAGCATGGCCATTAATATTGTCGCGAAAAACACCTGTAGCTAGCTATAAGTAGAGACACGGAAATTTCGCAGATTAATTCTGCACCAAGCTAGACTCCATAGCCCTTTGTGTATTCGAGCTTCTTTTAGTTTTTCATTGGCTGTTGCTCCAGTTTAACTTCAGACCAGGTAGCACGTGATTCGATACTTGTTATCTCGGCAGGTTTGTTATTGGTTGAACGTGGTCTGGGGCATGTCTAACAAACTGTGGTCCAGTAGACGCAGATACTCCCATGTGCATATGGCTGGAGATTAACTTGTCTTTAGCTATAAGGCAACTATTTTCAGAGTTTGAATACAGACTTACGAGAAAACAGCCGAACCAAGAGGAATTTTGAGATTCATGGTCAATATTGTCACGGCAGATGATCTGTAGGCTAGATTCCACATTATTTTTTGTAGACTAAAGCTCACGTAAGTCGCTCATTCAATGGAAGATTATGATTTTATAATCCATTCACTGTTATTTCACACTTTTCTAATATCCTTCATAAGTTATACTTCCAGGATATTCCTCTGCCTCGTGCAAACTAAGTTTAAGTATGTCTACAAAATTTCACCACAGGACAACTCACCGAAATCTTATATGCACACAATTTATTGTAATAATATTTTGCATAAGAACTGTTTTTTACTAGTCACTGCCTGCACCCATGTTTTCTCACTGTTTTTGTTCATATTTATTGTAAATGAAATATTAAAATTTATCAAGAAAAAAAACAAATTAAACTTCAATTTAACGAATAATAATATACTTTCATATTAAGAACAGTATAAAACAATTAAGTTACATGGCATATGTTGGAAAAACTAAAACCATCAAATATAGTGATTTTTAATAGTTTAATTCAAAAGTGTGAAGACTCCACATTGTATTGTGGGTTTGGTATTGGCTCAATATCCCATGACGTGCATACAAAAGAAAACAGTACGAAGTTTTGAAATGTATCTTGACCTCACAATCATGTGTGCATTTGTTAAGCCTCAGTCTACAAGCGATTGGAAAAACCCAAAACTTAGTATTACATCAGCACTTATGTTCTGTGTACTTTTATATTCTGCGCTGATGGTGTATCGAGTTGCAGAATAATGGGATAGTAATGAGTAGGGGTAGTGAAATTTGGCGAAAATATTTCGAGACAAGTTATGGTTCAAAACACTATAGAGCTGTTTGCCTGTTAACTGTCTACGCACTAATCAAGTGTCGATGTTGTCGAATTCTGAGTGGCCCAGTCAAATGTATGAAAACGCCTTCCCAAGCAGGCAGCAACCAATGGCAATAGACACACTGCTTTTGGGTGCTTACAGTATTAAAGCCTACCGTATACTCATATTTTTTAGCGAAAAATCTGTAGCTCTAATAATGAGAAGTGAAATGAATTGGCAATCTGTGGATGCGAGCTAACTATCGAAGTGGAGAGTGAGGTGGAGAGATTAGGGCGGCTCTTAATTATAATGAGGGTGAAACGAGGTGATTATGCAGCGGCGCCGAAATGCAATGGCGGGGGAAACGGTAGATTCTCGAGAAACCCCGCCGACCAGCAGCATCGTCCGCCACGATTCCCACGTGCGAAAGTCCGGGGAGTGACACCGTTAAAAATTGAACCCGCTTCGCCTTGGTGGGAGGCGAATAGTCTGACCACTATACCACCACGGCCCCTGTAATTTTTGTATGCATGATATTGAATCGTGGCTTACTTATAGCTAACTGGCTACTCACTGTTGTGCTAAGTTACTTATAAGTTTAGGACTGCGACTAAATGGTTATTGTGGATTGGAAAGGGCTTATTAACGTGTCCCAGTGTTGTACCTGCAAGCTTATCACGGGACGACTTACAAACTAACTCATGAAATAACTAATACTAACGCCCATGCCTTACTTGTGATTCGAACCCAGAGCCTCCCGCGCCCCATTCCGGCGGTGCACCAACCGACTGAGGCACGGGAGGTCAGCTCTAACTGGTTTTTGCTATGGGCGGCCCGTGGGGCCTTTTGTTGCAGTTCAATATATATATATACTCTAGGCATAACATGTCCACCTGTTTTTTCAATAACCTGTATTCCACAAATATATAACACTATGGTTGACTTTAGAGTACTTTATTATTGAACAAATGAAACTTTAGCTTAATATTTTCTATAACTTGTAATATTTATTTCTTTTTAAATATGAATTAGCAACAGCGAGAGCAGCGACGTGTTGGCAACGACCGGTGAGAAATAGTTCACAGTCAAAATATTATTTTAACCTAGTTTTTTAGTATACTATTTGTAAATTAAACGGTGCCTATTGAAATATTTAAATATTTAGGTAGCCCCGATGGCAACACGTCTCATTTTCACAGTTTAAAATAACAGCGGAAAATAAAGTGAGTAGGCCGTAATGGTACGGTGTTGTTTTATCGAGCGAAAGCAATTTTTGAAGCAACTGTTTACTGATCGAGCTTTGTCGCTCTCTCTCTCTCTCTCTCTCTCTCTCTCTCTCTCTCTCTCTCTCTCTCTCTCTCTCTCTCTCTGTCAATGTTTCTTTCACACTCGGGAAGTTTCACTTCGCTAGTACACGCATTTAATTGTACATGTTTTCAATGGTAGCATATTTCATACTTGTACAGCAAAATAATGATTTTTGAATTTGTAATTTACAACTGAAAAGAGATTTTAATGTTTGAATACTTATTTTGATATATTTAGATATGATGGCGGGGCAGAATCAAAGTGAAGTTGGCAAATGTGGCGAGCCATGATGTCATGGCGTGTTGCTGTTTTACCAAACGAAGCGTAAATTATACTTACTCCGAAAAATACTTCAAATTACCACATCACGTTTGTAGAAGTAGTGTTTTTAAACCTACCTAAGCAAGTTACGATGTTGGGATAAATCTGTGTTTCCGCGGCAGTAATAAATATACTGTTACGGCGTGTTTCGTTAACCGCTGCGTGTAAAATAGCATGGCGTCACTGCGTGGTTATCGTTACGCTGGATCTGTGTGGGCGTGATTTTAAATATTTTATATGAACTATTTATACGTTGTAAATGTGAACTGTTTTTATGACGAAGTTATTTATTTACATCTACGTATGTTTATTTATCACAACGTTGTACCTTTGCCCTGGGTGTTTGAAACACAGTCGTGTAACGTGATTTACCAACAATCCCAACACAATAACCAAGCCCAGCCCCAATAAATTTCAATAAACCTAATACACAGTAAGTAGCAATGCATATAAACATGAGCGGAATAAAAGTTACGGTAAGCTTATTTGTGTGCATGTTCACCGCTATATTTTAAGTTTCTATAACAAAAAATGAGCGACATGAGTTGCGCGCCTGATTTTAATGTCGCTTTTTCGTTGGACTGTCTATTCCTTCGTTATTCGAACTGAGGCCCGTCCTTTTAAAGAAATAACCCAACACATATCAATAACAAAAAGTCAAATACTACAGTTCATTACCCCGCAGTTATAACTGTGTTAAACACAATCGCGGCAAAATATTAACGTTCCTTTTGTGTAATGTGCTATGTCGTGGAAAACAAATATGTTAATGTAACGTATCCGTAAGAACTACCGTTAATTCAGGCATTTTTAAAACTCCATAAAGCTTACCTAAATAATTTTATAGGCCTAAACTGTGTATATTCGCACGAAATTGTTTTTGAAATAGACCTACGACAGAATTCTTTGAAAAACTGTAAACAGTAAACAACACATTTGACAGGTATAAAAGTAGAAGTCACATTTCAATGTTTATTTTTAGGTGTAGCGAAAGTATACGAACACATGTACACACACAATGGCATGTAAACACTGATTTTGACTGATGCTACATGACAATGTTTGTTTACATTTGGCGGAAGGATACGAAACGGGCCTGCAAGTAGATATTTAGCAGGGCTCCGAGAAAGTAACTTCCAATGGGGAATGGACTATAGTTGTAGAAATCAAAGACTTGATATAAGAACGGCAAAACGAATGGTTATTGGTATAGGCTGTTCAAGGCAAAGTGAACACTTTATAATAGTGGGATGGACCTTCGTGGGAACCCCGCGTCCAAGGTCAACAAGCGAGGGAGCGATACGGGCGACACTAACACGCACACCTTGTGCCTCATCGCTCCTACGCGTAAAGCGTGCAGTGTTTCCGCCGTAACACTGTACTGTGCAAATTAGATCTGTCACAGTGGGGTTTTATTACACGCGATGAAAGTACACAGATTAAACTACGCCCGTATCTTTGTACTTTTCTCTTGCCGATTAACGAAACTGCATAGGCAAGCTTTAAGAATGCGATACTTGATCATTTCACGAATTTTTTTCTTCAAGAAAAGACGTAATATGACAAAAAAAAACAGTTTTATCTTTTCTAAGAAAAAGTAGTACGGTGCCTATGTGCAGGCCATTTATTTACGGAGATACGGGCATTCGCGCAAACAACTATTTCACAAAAATGCAGGGGTCCATCCTTCTCTTAAGCCCAAGTTGCTTTTACCTGTAAATAATTTTTTTTCTCCTTAATTAACGTTTCAAATCATTATTTTCATTTGAGTAATACACACTGCGCATATTCCACCGCACTCTGAAGTTAGTGTCTAGAGCTAAAATATAATATATTTATTGACTGTTATTCCAAATGAGAGGGCTTTCAAAAATGCTCTCTTTACCGTGAATTGCCTATCCAGCGTTTCCCGGAACTTTTTTCTCCTGTGACCCGGCTATTTTTAGAATTCTTTTCCGTGACCCACTAAAATGCGGATGCGTGTTTCTGCCGCGCCACCCCGCAGCGCTCTACGAGTTATGATATTCTCAGACGAAGGCGAAGCGACCCGGCTTTTTTTTTTTTTTTTTTTTTTTTTTTTCGTGACTCTGTACCGGGTGGCGACCCGCCATTCGGGAAACGCAAACGCAACTTCAGTTGTAACAGGACTTACGGCTGTGTCCCTGTTGCTGCGACAGTTTACGTACGTGTAAATATAGTCATAATAGGAGCGTTCTCTGTACCAGTTATGCTGGAGTCACAATTGCGATACAAGCTTGACACGATGCAGTCATTCACGAAATTTCCTGCGAGATTTTATTAAACTTTCGGAACACCCTGAAAGTTTCGCTCCAAAAAATGTATTCGACCGGTGTAAGATACTAAAATGGTACGTGACTCAAATAACTCGCACTACTTAAAGGCATTAAAACTTGACGTAAACTTAAATGATTCCTTGTTTTTCACTGACGTAGTTTGCATACAAAAACCACTAAAGGTGATTTTGGGGGAAAAAAAAAAAAAAAAAAAAAAAGGTTGTTAGTTCATTATTTAATACAGAAGAAAAATATTCGAGGAGTTTGGTTTTGTAATATTGTATTTGCATTCTTTACACGCGCCGACGAGCCCGTCATAACTAGGGATAGGAATATTTCGCGAGTTCATTTCAGGACAAGATAGACTTCAAATACGTGTACACTGAGGCTGACTTTGCAATTGGATCGCATTTTATTAGACACGCCCTTAATGTCTCTGAGCCAATAGGAGTCTTGCAAGGAAACAAGTAGCGAGTGACATACTGCCAGGTGTGAAGTAACACTGGCTACTCTGTGGGGCATCAGCCAATGAACAAGCATCTGAGGTTCCAGTATACACATGACAGTGAAGTCTAGCCTACAGGTCATTGAACTCACGAATTTTTCCTATCCCTAGTCATAACGTAATGAAGGAATATAATCTACTCCTATCATTTTGTCCGGACTACGATATTTGCCGGGCTGACTTCACTTCATATTAACTGTTGAAAAATTTTCGTTTTGTTATGACTCCAACTTCACAGAGAACACATATCCAACAACAGGACAAACATTTACATTATTTGGACTGTTCTCGAAATTTATATGTAAGGCCAGGAAAATTTCGTGGGTTCACTGAGCTGTAGGCTAGACTCCACAGCCCTGTGTATAATCAAGCCTCAGATGTTTGTTCATTGGCTGCCTACCACAGAGTAGCCAGTGTTACCTCACACCTGGCAGTATGGGGTTCGCTACTTTGTTTTTTTGCTAGTCTGCTATTGGTTCAGAGTCGTCCAGGGCGTGTCTAATAAACTGTGATCCAATCGCAAAGGTGACTTCAGTGTACACGTGTTTGACGTCTATCTTGTCCTGAAATGAATTCGCGAAATTTTCTTATCCCTATAGATAGAGATAGTGATTTTTCGGGAATAAATACGAGTACACGATAGACTTCGATATTATAAGCGTCCAACAGCAGGTTGTCTGTCGCCATTGGTTGCTGCCTGCTTGAGAAAGCGTTTCCATATTTGACAGGGCCACTCAGAATTCGGCAACATGGGCGTGGCTCCTAAGTGATTCGCGTGCAGACAAAAAGTAATTTAGCCACTTAAGTTAGGTAAACGACACTACCGTGTTTTCAAATATAACTTCTCTTGAAATCTTTTCGCGAAATTTCACTACCTCTACCTATAGATAAGTACCCGGAGACAGAACGGCTTGGCGCTTCTTTCGACGTGGGCGTACACAATTCTCTGATTGGCAGCGCAAGGCTCTGGGAACGGACCGTGTGTCTGATTGGCTACTGACTCGGCTGCCGGCTGGCGAGTTGGGTACGAGGAGCTGTTAGGAAACCGGTTTAACAATATTTTGTTGGCCAGTGACGCTATGTCGCGGGTGTTTGCTGTTGGAGTTCGGGGTATAAGCGGCTGCTTCGCCTCTGTATTTTGAAGTACTCTGTGATGCTACCCTTATAAATTATAACAGATATGTTATGTTGTCATTTGCTAATTTATCTCAGTATACGGCTAGAGTTTGAAATCCAAAGCCAAATTTTTTCTTCTTTGAAATTTATTGTACGGCTGATAGAGAACTGGAAAATTCGCGATTTCATTTCGGGACAAACTAGAATTCGAAACCTCGTACGTTTGTATTGATTATGCTATTGGCCCACCCGTTAGTTTACACTTCATGGACAACTGTGAGCCAATAATAAACACACAACAAAATGCAGACCCAATCACCGTCTTCCGCTAATACAACAAGGAACCAATGAACAGTGATAGTTGCATGATTTTACATACGACAATGGAGTATAGACTACAGATCATTGAACTCAAGAATTTTTCAGGTCTCTTCTGACAGATCATACTAAATTCGAATTTGTTCAATGATAACATGGAATAGAAGGTACTCCAGTTTCTAGAGCCAATATTTTGCTGATAAACGTTCAGCATATAATTTAGTTCTTCATTACGTCCACACATCGTGTTTAAAACGGACGATTCTTTGGGAAAGACAATGGTATGTTGTAATGTGTTTATATATGCTACGATAACGCCGGCAATTTTTTTTCTGTCGTTTGCGGGAGAAAATAATTGTAGAAATTCAGAAATTTCACGAATTTATTTAAGGACATGTTAACTTCAACATAGTGTACATTGATCTTCTGCTTCTATTGTATCACAGTTTGTTGAGCACACCCAGACGGCTTTATACCGTACAAGGAAAACAAAGACAAAATCCCGTGCTATACGGCCAGTGGTCAAACTGGTGCAAAATCCAATTTAAAACTTGCTGAGGCTCCAATACACAAAGGGTTGTGGAGTCTAGCCTGTAGTCGAATGAATCCAGCAATTTTCAGGGTGCTTATAACTATTTACTTGCTTGACTAAGGAAATAATGATGCGCCCGTTTCGATATGCTACGGAACGTCCCGAAATCTTCCTACAGGTAACTCAGTTGTTTAAAATATGTATCATTACAAAAAAAAAAAAAAAAAAAAAAAAAAAGACACTACAGATCTTGAACGGGTTAATTCTGAGAAGATAATTTTATGATACAGCAGTGTCTCCAACCTTGTTTTACGGCAATTTTCAGTGAGCTACTTGCCATGTAGGGATATGGGCAACAACATCTCATAAACCAGAGATACAAGAACTTCGGATTTCCATAAATGTTGATTTACCTCTAAACACAGGGCGGGTTGCTGATATTTAGTAGGTCTGCTTTCTTTCGTTATTGACAAGGGCGCACTGTTAAAAAAATTTCCTTCATTTTACCAGAAAATGCTGGTAAAAATTTTATCCAGAAGTGTCCGTAAACTCTCCGTAAAATTACGGACACATTGGTTTTCAGAAACGGACTTCCCGCAATTTCACAGAACCTCTCGGTTAATTTCCAAGTTCGTTTTCTGTACTTCCCGTTTAAAATAAAAAGGGATAATGAAAATGTCTTTAATTTTCGGCATGTGGGTGTTCTACCGTGTATAAAAAATGATATTAAAAAAAGTTAAAATATTTTGTACTCAAGCAAGGTTTGAAACTCGAGCATTCGCCTAAAACTCTCACTGGAAAAGAGTGGTATAACTTTTACATTTGTATTCAAAAGACAAAAGCAAAATTTCAGTTTCTGTTAAATTTAGTGTATTTATAGGTTTGCCAAATGATACAGACGCCTGGTGCTATTTTTTAATGTTTGAAAGAATAGGTCATAGTCACGTGGCTAACTTTAACGATAATTTTCTTGTTACAGTGGCGAAGAAAGCTTCATGTAGAATCGGCATTGTTTGTCCCCGTAGCTCGAAGCCAAAGGGAATACGGAGACTTTCCGTATTTTGTATTTACGGACTTAACTCCATTTTTCGTCACTATGGATTGCCTTTCCGTATATACACTGTACATTTCCGTAAAACATTCCGTAAATATACGGAAATTTTTAACAGTGCGCCTGTTTTTCGTGGGAAGATTCCACTTTCGAGAGTGCATGTTGTACTTGTCATGCGTCTTAGGTAGTGGCGCCTGTTTTTTTTTTTGGGGGGGCTCGGGCTGAGGGGGTGGGGGAATATTTCAAGACAGGCGGTGTTCCAACGAACTTTATTTCAGAATCACTTTGGTGATTGGATCGTTTCAATTGTTACGGGTCTTATCTGTCTGCCCGCGAATCATAGACAGTCAGTATCGGAGAAAAATTAATTCTGATTTGCTCATTGATGTAACAGCTTGTCATCACACAAAGACAAGCGGCCAATAGTCAAATGAAGACTGCAAGAGTACATGCACATAGTATATTGAAGTCTAGCCTCCGCATAAATCTAAGAAAGGTGGCCCTAGTCTTAGGTGTGTGCCTCTGTCAATCACGGACATTCAGTATCGAAGTAACTTAATTCTGATTGGTTCCTTCAGGTAATAAAATATCTTCTCAGTAAGATGTACTGCAAATGTGTTAAGGAACGGTTCACGTATGCTCATTACTAGAGACAAGAGAAATTCGCGAGTTCAATGACCTGTAGGCTAGACTTCACAGTCTTATATACTCTCATACATATATCAACTGTTTATAGGTTGATTGTTGTGGTAGTAAAAGGCGGTGGTTGGACGCACAATTTATTGCGTGTTTGTTATTGGCTCATTTATCTCCAGGAGGTGTCAAACAACACGTCGACCAGTTATAAACGTAACATGAACGTATAAGTGTATGAATTCCAACTTGTCTAGAAATAAACCCGAGAAATTCTTGGGACTCCAATAATGATGTTGGTTGCTGCTGACACATCAAATTCTTTATGACTGGTTGCTTCTTGTTCAATGGATGCAATGAAAAATTTTCTATAGGTTCCTAAGTTCCAGTTGATATAGGAAATTTCTAACTACTTTTCGCGCCTCTTATGTAACACCTGAAACGAAAAATAAATCCGTACGTTAACGGGGTTAACGGGCGCGCTAATCGCCACAAATGCAGAACTTGTGGAACGCAGCACCCTGACGCAACCCTCGAGTACGTTCGTGACACTCCTAAGCAGAACGTCTGTTGTGAGTTCGAGCACGATCGAGTTTGTAGTGCCTTTCGTGTTTGATACGATGAAAAAGCAATCACAAGCAACATTTATCCGGACATGCTAGAGTTGTACAGGTACGCTTTGACTTAGGATATTAAACGGCATAATTGAAACCGTGTAATCTACCAGCAAGAGAAGCACCGCCCCATTAGAGCCTTAAGCCGTATGCAGTGCCCATCACGCAAGGTTTCCAGAAGCCGTATGCAGTGCCCATCACGCAAGGTTTCCAGAAGCCGTATGCAGTGCCCATCATGGAAGGTTTCCAGAAGCCGTATGCAGTGCCCATCACGCAAGGTTTCCAGAAGCCGTATGCAGTGCCCATCATGAAGTTTCCAGAAGGCCGTATGCAGTGCCCATCATGAAGGTTTCCATGAAGCCGTAATGCAGTGCCATCACGCAAGGTTTCCAGAAGCCGTATGCAGTGCCCATCATGGAAGGTTTCCAGAAGCCGTATGCAGTGCCCATCACGCAAGGTTTCCAGAAGCCGTATGCAGTGCCCATCAGCAGGTTTCCAGAAGCCGTATGCAGTGCCCATCATGGAAGGTTTCAGAAGCGTATGCAGTGCCATCATGCAAGGTTTCATGAGCCGTATCAGTGGTGCCCATCACAGTAAGGTTTCCAGAAGCCGTATGCAGTGCCCATCATGGAAGGTTTCCAGAAGCCGTAGATGCATCCAAGGTTTCCAGAACCATCATCTCAGAAGGTTGCCGTTGCATGATAGATTTCCAAAGGATGCAGTGCCCATTAAGGTTTCCAAGCGTATCATGCCATCACGATTTCCGAGCGTATGCAGGCCCATCAAAGTTAGAAGCGTAGCGTGCCCATCGCAAGTTTCCAGAAGTGTTGATGCCCATCACCAGGTTCCAAAGCCGATCAGTGCCCATCAGAAGTCAGAACGTTGCAGTGATCAGAAGTTTCAGAGCCGTTGCATCCATCATGAAGGTTTCCGAAGCCGTATGCAGTGCCCATCAGAAGGTTTCCGAACCTAGCAGTGCCCATCAGAAGGTTTCAGAGCCGTATGCAGTGCCCATCACGCAAGGTTTCCAGAAGCCGTATGCAGTGCCCATCAGAAGGTTTCCGAAGCCGTATGCAGTGCCCACAGAGGTTTCCAGAAGCCGTATGCAGTGCCCATCAGGAAGGTTTCCAGAAGCCGTATGCAGTGCCCATCAGCAAGGTTTCCAAAGCCGTATGCGTGCCCATCATGGAAGTTTCAGAAGCCGTATGCAGTGCCCATCAGAAGGTTTCCAGAAGCCGTATGCAGTGCCCATCAGAGGTTTCCAGAAGCCGTATGCAGTGCCCATCAGAAGGTTTCCAGAAGCCGTATGCAGTGCCATCAGAAGGTTTCCAGAAGCCGTATGCAGTGCCCATCAGCAAGGTTTCCAGAAGCCGTATGCAGTGCCATCAGGAAGGTTTCCAGAGCCGTATGCAGTGCCCATCAGCAAGGTTTCCAGAAGCGTATGCAGTGCCATCAGAAGGTTTCCAGAAGCCGTATGCAGTGCCCATCACGCAAGGTTTCCAGAGCGTATGCAGTGCCCATCAGAAGGTTTCCAGAAGCGTATGCAGTGCCCATCAGAAGGTTTCCAGAAGCCGTATGCAGTGCCCATCAGCAAGGTTCCAGAAGCCGTATGCAGTGCCCATCAGCAAGGTTCAGAAGGTATGCAGTGCCCATCACGCAAGTTTCCAGAAGCCGTATGCAGTGCCATCGAAGGTTTCCAGAAGCCGTATGCAGTGCCATCAGAGTTCCAGAAGCGTTGCACCCATCAGCAGTTCCGAGCGTATCAGCCATCAGAGGTTCGAGCCGTTCGTGCCATCGAAGTTTCAGAGCGTATGCAGTCCTAGAGTTTCAGAAGCGTATCTGCCATATGAGTTCAGAAGCGTATGCAGTCCCTCCGCAGGTTCCAGAAGCTATGAGGCCATAGAGGTTTCAGAGGTAGCGTGCTCAGAAGTTCCAGAAGCTACGGCCCATCAGAAGTCGAAGCCGTATGCAGTGCCCATCAGAGTTTCAGAAGCCGTGCACCATCAGAAGGTTTCGAAGCGTATGCTGCCATACGCATTCCGAGTTCAGTGCCCATGAGGTTTCAAAGCGTATGCAGTCCCATAAATTAGAAGCGTATGCAGTGCCTCATGGAAGTTCGAAGCTATCATGCCTCAGAGTTTCCAGAAGCGTATGCAGTGAGAAGTTCCAGAAGCATGCAGTCATCGGTTCAAGCTATCCATATAGTTAGGTGAGTGTAGGGTCCAAGCGTGATGCATCAGTCAACCGTGCCATAAGTCAACGTATGTACAGTTCAACGATCGCATAGGTTGCGGCATCATCAGGTTCCAGAGCGTCAGTCATTGATTCAACTCGGCCCTATGACAACGATATCTACGGTTAGCCGCGCACAGCAGTTTCCAACCCTTGAGACCATCAGCGGTTCACTAAGCGGTTGCAGTCCCATCAGAATGGTTTCGGTTGATGCCGATGAAGGCATCCAAGCAATTTCCGACTGGTATGAGTCCTACAGGATTTAAACGGTAATGAAACCTCGAAGTTCCAGAAGCGAGCAGCCCTATAGAAGTTTGAAGCGTATGCAGTGCCCATCACGCAAGGTTTCCAGAAGCCGTATGCATGCCCATCAGCAAGGTTTCCAGAAGCCGTATGCAGTGCCCATCATGGAAGGTTTCCAGAAGCCGTATGCAGTGCCCATCACGCAGTTTCAAAGCCGTATGCATGCCCATCATGAAGGTTTCCAGAAGCCGTATGCAGTGCATCATGGAAGTTTCCAGAAGCCGTATGCAGGTGCCCATTCACGCAAGGTTTCCAGAAGCCGTATGCAGTGCCCATCAGCAAGGTTTCAGAAGCCGTAGCAGGCCCATCACGAAGGTTTCCAGAAGCCGTATGCATGCCATAGAAGTTTCCAGAAGCCGATGCAGTGCCCATCATGGAGGTTTCCAGAAGCCGTATGCATGCCCATCAGCAGGTTTCCAGAAGCCGTATGCAGTGCCCATCATGCAAGGTTTCCAGAAGCCGTATGCAGTGCCCATCATGGAAGGTTTCCAGAAGCCGTATGCAGTGCCCATCACGCAAGGTTTCCAGAAGCCGTATGCAGTGCCATCACGAAGGTTTCCAGAAGCCGTATGCAGTGCCCATCAGCAAGGTTTCCAGAAGCCGTATGCAGTGCCCATCATGGAAGGTTTCCAGAAGCCGTATGCAGTGCCATCACGCAAGGTTTCCAGAAGCGTATGCAGTGCCCATCAGCAAGGTTTCCAGAAGCCGTATGCAGTGCCCATCACGCAAGGTTTCCAGAAGAGTATGCAGTGCCCATCACGCAAGGTTTCCAGAAGCCTATGCAGTGCCATCACGCAAGTTTCCAGAAGCTATGCAGTGCCCATCACGCAAGGTTTCCAGAAGCCGTATGCAGTGCCCATCATGCCAAGGTTTCCAGAAGCCGTATGCAGTGCCCATCACGCAAGGTTTCCAGAAGCCGTATGCAGTGCCCATCATGGAAGGTTTCCAGAAGCCGTATGCAGTGCCCATCAGCAGGTTTCACGCTAAGGTTCAACCGAGCATGCCCATACGCGCGCCCCACGAGTTCAACCGATGCGGCCATCAGAGTCCAGAAGCATGCTGCTCAATTCCAAAGCGTCAGCCTCAGGGTTCAAGCGTCAGTGCCTCGGTCAGAGCGTAGCTCATCGAGTTTCAAGCGTATCATGCCCAGTTTCCAAGCCGTAGCATCCATCAGAGTTCAAAGCGTAGCATGCCATCAGATCGAAGCCGTAGCATGCCCTCAAGTCCAGACCGTATCATGCCATAGCAGGTTTCCAGAGCTGCAGTGCATCAGGGTTCCAGAGCTATCATCCTCGAGTTCAGGCAGGCAGGCAGAAGCACATCCATAGAGTTCCAAGAGCGGCCATCATGGAAGGTTCCAGAAGCGTAGCGTGCCCATCAGAGGTTTCCGAAGCCGTATGCAGTGCCACAGAGTTTCCAGAAGCCGTATGCAGGCCCTCAGAAGGTTTCGAGCGAGCGTGCCATCAGAAGGTTTCCAGAAGCCGTAGCAGTGCCATCAGAAGGTTTCCAGAGCGTATGCAGGCCATCAGAGGTTTCAGAAGCGTATGCAGGCCATCAGAGGTTCCAGAAGCCGTTGCAGCCATCAGAAGTTTCCAGAAGCGTATGCAGTGCCCATCGAAGGTTTCCAGAGCCGTATGCAGTGCCATCAGAAGGTTCAGAGCGTATGCAGTGCCCTCAGAAGTTTCCAGAAGCGTATGCAGTGCCATCAGAGGTTCCAGAAGCGATGCAGTGCCACACGCAAGGTTTCCAGAAGCCGAGCAGCCTCAGAGTTTCAGAAGCCGTATGCAGGCCATCAGCAGTTCAGAAGCCGTATGCTGCCCAGAAGTTCAGAAGCTATGCGCCCATCAGAAGGTTTCAGAAGCCGTTGCATGCCATCACGCAAGTTTCCGAAGCCGTATGCAGTGCCATCAGAAGGTTTCCAGAAGCCGTATGCAGTCCCATAGAAGGTTCCAGAGCCGTATGCAGTGCCATCAGAAGGTTTCCAGAAGCCGTATGCAGTGCCCATCTGGAAGGTTTCCAGAAGCGTATGCGTGCCATCAGAAGGTTTCCAGAGCGTATGCAGTGCCCATCAGCAAGGTTTCAGAAGCCGTATGCAGTGCCATCAGCAAGGTTCAGAGCCGTAGCAGTGCCCATCAGAAGGTTCCAGAAGCGTATGCAGTGCCATCAGAAGGTTTCAGAAGCCGTATGCAGTGCCACATGGAGGTTTCCAGAAGCCGTATGCAGTGCATCGAGGTTCCAGAAGCGTATGCAGTGCATCAGAAGGTTTCCAGAAGCCGTATGCAGGCCATCAGAGGTTTCCAGAAGCTATGCAGTGCATCAGAAGGTTTCGAGCCGATGCAGTGCCCCACGCAAGGTTTCCAACCGTATGCAGTGCCATCAGAGTTTCCAGAGCGATGCAGTGCCATCAGCAAGTTCCAGAAGCGTAGCGTGCCATCAGAGTTCAAAGCCGTATGCAGTGCCCTCAGCAGTCATACCCCTAAGGAAGCGTTGCTGCCCTCAGAAGTCGAAGCGTATGCAGTGCCATCACGCAAGGTTTCAAAGCGATGCAGTGCCCATATGAAGGTTCCAGAAGCTAGCAGTGCCCATCAGAAGGTTCCAGAAGCCGATGCAGTGCCATCAGAGTTTCAGAAGCCGTATGCAGTCCCACAGCAAGGTTTCAGAAGCCGTATGCAGTGCCATCAGAAGGTTCCAAGCCGTATGCAGTGCCCATCAGCAAGTTTCAGAAGCCGTATGCATGCCCATCAGAGTTCCAAGCGTAGCAGTGCCATCAGAAGGTTTCCAGAAGCCGTATGCGTGCCATCAGAGGTTTCCAGAAGCCGTATGCATGCCCATCATGAGTTCCAAAGCCGTATCAGTGCCATCAGAGGTTTCCAGAAGCCGTATGCAGTGCCATCACGCAAGGTTCCAAAGCGTATGCAGTGCCATCAGAAGGTTTCCAAAGCCGTATGCAGTGCCATCAGCAGGTTCAGAAGCGTATGCAGTGCCATCACGAAGGTTTCCAGAAGCCGTATGCAGTGCCCATCAGCAAGGTTTCCAGAAGCCGTATGCAGTGCCCATCACGCAAGGTTTCCAGAAGCCGTATGCAGTGCCCATCAGCAAGGTTCCAGAAGCCGTATGCAGTGCCTCACGCAAGGTTTCCAGAAGCCGTATGCAGTGCCATCACGCAAGGTTTCAGAAGCGTATGCAGTGCCATCAGCAAGGTTTCCAGAAGCCATATGCCATGCAGTGCCCATCAGCGAAGGTTTCCAGAAGCCGTATGCAGTGCCCATCATGCAAGGTTTCCAGAAGCCGTATGCAGTGCCCATCATGAAGGTTTCCAGAAGCCGTATGCAGTGCCCATCAGGAAGGTTTCCAGAAGCCGTATGCAGTGCCCATCACGCAAGGTTTCCAGAAGCCGTATGCAGTGCCCATCATGGAAGGTTTCCAGAAGCCGTATGCAGTGCCCATCACGCAAGGTTTCCAGAAGCCGTATGCTGTGCCCATCATGGAAGGTTTCCAGAAGCCGTATGCAGTGCCCATCATGGAAGGTTTCCAGAAGCCGTATGCAGTGCCCATCATGGAAGGTTTCCAGAAGCCGTATGCAGTGCCCATCACGCAAGGTTTCCAGAAGCCGTATGCAGTGCCCATCATGGAAGGTTTCCAGAAGCCGTATGCAGTGCCCATCACGCAAGGTTTCCAGAAGCCGTATGCAGTGCCCATCATGGAAGGTTTCCAGAAGCCGTATGCAGTGCCCATCACGCAAGGTTTCCAGAAGCCGTATGCAGTGCCCATCATGGAAGGTTTCCAGAAGCCGTATGCAGTGCCCATCACGCAAGGTTTCCAGAAGCCGTATGCAGTGCCCATCACGCAAGGTTTCCAGAAGCCGTATGCAGTGCCCATCACGCAAGGTTTCCAGAAGCCGTATGCAGTGCCCATCATGCAAGGTTTCCAGAAGCCGTATGCAGTGCCCATCACGCAAGGTTTCCAGAAGCCGTATGCAGTGCCCATCACGCAAGGTTTCCAGAAGCCGTATGCAGTGCCCATCATGGAAGGTTTCCAGAAGCCGTATGCAGTGCCCATCATGGAAGGTTTCCAGAAGCCGTATGCAGTGCCCATCACGCAAAGTTTCCAGAAGCCGTATGCAGTGCCCATCATGGAAGGTTTCCAGAAGCCGTATGCAGTGCCCATCACGCAAGGTTTCCAGAAGCCGTATGCAGTGCCCATCACGCAAGGTTTCCAGAAGCCGTATGCAGTGCCCATCATGCAAGGCTTCCAGAAGCCGTATGCAGTGCCCATCACGCAAGGTTTCCAGAAGCCATATGCAGAGCCCATCACGCAAGGTTTCCAGAAGCCGTATGCAGTGCCCATCATGGAAGGTTTCCAGAAGCCGTATGCAGTGCCCATCACGCAAGGTTTCCAGAAGCCGTATGCAGTGCCCATCACGCAAGGTTTCCAGAAGCCGTATGCAGTGCCCATCATGGAAGGTTTCCAGAAGCCGTATGCAGTGCCCATCACGCAAGGTTTCCAGAAGCCGTATGCAGTGCCCATCATGGAAGGTTTCCAGAAGCCGTATGCAGTGCCCATCATGGAAGGTTTCCAGAAGCCGTATGCAGTGCCCATCACGCAAGGTTTCCAGAAGCCGTATGCAGTGCCCATCATGGAAGGTTTCCAGAAGCCGTATGCAGTGCCCATCATGGAAGGTTTCCAGAAGCCGTATGCAGTGCCCATCATGGAAGGTTTCCAGAAGGCCGTATGCAGTGCCCATCATGCAAGGTTTCCAGAAGGCCGTATGCAGTGCCCATCATGGAAGGTTTCCAGAAGCCGTATGCAGTGCCCATCACGCAAGGTTTCCAGAAGCCGTATGCAGTGCCCATCACGCAAGGTTTCCAGAAGCCGTATGCAGTGCCCATCATGGAAGGTTTCCAGAAGCCGTATGCAGTGCCCATCATGGAAGGTTTCCAGAAGCCGTATGCAGTGCCCATCATGGAAGGTTTCCAGAAGCCGTATGCAGTGCCCATCACGCAAGGTTTCCAGAAGCCGTATGCAGTGCCCATCACGCAAGGTTTCCAGAAGCCGTATGCAGTGCCCATCACGCAAGGTTTCCAGAAGCCGTATGCAGTGCCCATCATGGAAGGTTTCCAGAAGCCGTATGCAGTGCCCATCACGCAAGGTTTCCAGAAGCCGTATGCAGTGCCCATCACGCAAGGTTTCCAGAAGCCGTATGCAGTGCCCATCACGCAAGGTTTCCAGAAGCCGTATGCAGTGCCCATCATGGAAGGTTTCCAGAAGCCGTATGCAGTGCCCATCACGCAAGGTTTCCAGAAGCCGTATGCAGTGCCCATCACGCAAGGTTTCCAGAAGCCGTATGCAGTGCCCATCATGGAAGGTTTCCAGAAGCCGTATGCAGTGCCCATCACGCAAGGTTTCCAGAAGCCGTATGCAGTGCCCATCACGCAAGGTTTCCAGAAGCCGTATGCAGTGCCCATCATGGAAGGTTTCCAGAAGCCGTATGCAGTGCCCATCATGGAAGGTTTCCAGAAGCCGTATGCAGTGCCCATCATGGAAGGTTTCCAGAAGCCGTATGCAGTGCCCATCACGCAAGGTTTCCAGAAGCCGTATGCAGTGCCCATCATGGAAGGTTTCCAGAAGCCGTATGCAGTGCCCATCACGCAAGGTTTCCAGAAGCCGTATGCAGTGCCCATCATGGAAGGTTTCCAGAAGCCGTATGCAGTGCCCATCACGCAAGGTTTCCAGAAGCCGTATGCAGTGCCCATCATGGAAGGTTTCCAGAAGCCGTATGCAGTGCCCATCATGGAAGGTTTCCAGAAGCCGTATGCAGTGCCCATCATGGAAGGTTTCCAGAAGCCGTATGCAGTGCCCATCACGCAAGGTTTCCAGAAGCCGTATGCAGTGCCCATCATGGAAGGTTTCCAGAAGCCGTATGCAGTGCCCATCACGCAAGGTTTCCAGAAGCCGTATGCAGTGCCCATCACGCAAGGTTTCCAGAAGCCGTATGCAGTGCCCATCATGGAAGGTTTCCAGAAGCCGTATGCAGTGCCCATCATGGAAGGTTTCCAGAAGCCGTATGCAGTGCCCATCACGCAAGGTTTCCAGAAGCCGTATGCAGTGCCCATCATGGAAGGTTTCCAGAAGCCGTATGCAGTGCCCATCACGCAAGGTTTCCAGAAGCCGTATGCAATGCCCATCATGGAAGGTTTCCAGAAGCCGTATGCAGTGCCCATCATGCAAGGTTTCCAGAAGCCGTATGCAGTGCCCATCATGGAAGGTTTCCAGAAGGCAGGTTCCAGAGAGTTGGCGGTATTCCTTGACCTCCTAGAAACTCAGATCGTACCTCTCTAAACTTCTTCTTACTCTTCTTCTTCTTAGGGGTATGGTTGAAAACATTGTCTTTTCTGGGAAGATTTGAGATACGGAGAGAATCTGCCATTGTGAAAGTGATGACAAAAGTGCTTCGGAATAGTTGAATGGAGGTCAAATACAACCGGGACGTAAACAGAGCCACAAACGGAGCGCACATAGAAACATTTTAAGAGGCTGTATCACCACTTACAGAGAAATTATTCGTTTTTGTGCCATAACAGAAGAATCAGGGGCAGGACTGAGAATGTTTCACTATAGAAGCATTACATTTCATGTTTATGTGCAAATTCTTGTCCCTGTGATTGTGAATAGGTGTTCCTTGTTTGTCATAAAATGAGAATAAAGTAATAGATAAAAGTTTGTATTGTGTTAATTGTTGCATAAATATGCATTAGTAGTTAATATATTACGTCTGTAATTATGCTTCTATTGTACCTTTTTTAAATAAATTATCCTAAATTTGAATCAGGAAAAAATAAATAAAAAATTCAGTCTGGCGGGTGACATAGTCTCTTAACATAGGCAAAAAGTCCGTATTTCATGTAAATTTTGGTGCAAAAACCAACTAAAACGGAAGAACAGTTTCAAGCTATGATTTTTTGAAATCGTACCATTCATTTTCGATGACCCTACTTCCCCGCTGAACGTTTGTTTACGTCTTTCCAACAGTTTCATCAGCGTGTTTCAGACTGCAGCCCCCATGACGCCGTCATTAGCGGCAGATAGGCGCAACGCTGCGACGGCTGCAAACACAATGCGACACAAATCTCGTGCAGACGTATGTCGCCAGTCCTTCGCCTCTTTGTCGACTCGAGGGGTCGCTTGGCCCCTTCTTGCACCGCGCTGCGCCTCTTGCGGTGGACTCTTTTCAAAGCGGGCGGGCATTGTGGCGCCAGGGGTGTACAGTGCTCTGAGTTTCGTCAAGTAAATCTCGACATCGCGTTACGTTTTGGTTTGGGCTGTTCGCCGTTGGTTCAATAGGTTTGAAAGCCCTACGTGCGATCTCGTGTTTTGCAACTACCACTGAGTATAATCCATTCACGGTTACTTCGTATTCAGTACCCGTGTACATCGAAGACATGGGTACTGTCGATATCTGGTGCACATTCATACATTTGGTTACTGAAACAAATATGATCGCTCAAAAGTATCCAAGTCAGCAAAAATCGCTTTGATCAGTCCTCTGCTTACGATATTTATTCCTCTGTAAAATAGGGGTGTTTCAAACTGTAACAGAACAGAACAGAACAGAACCCTAAAGACTCAGCTTTAATTTCGAGGAAATAGAACACACGCGAAGATTGTTTATGATTTTTTTTTTTATAGTAACCGGAATGCTTCCTTATGGATGGATGTGACTTTCAGGAGTTTAATGTTGTTTAAAGGCCGTTCACGATAAAATAAGCACTTTTGAAATCAACCTCAGAAAAAAATCACTGCCCCTGCCTGCATATTTTTTAACGGGCGCACCGAGTGAAATGCGCCCAGTAAAGTTGGTAACGGTGGAGGGAAAGTAGTCCCATATCTTATCGACGAAAAAAAAAATGCTTAGGTTCCTATTTATAATGACTAAAATTATTTATTTTGCGTTCTGTTTTTTTTTTTTTTTCTAATGCATCTGAGTGTAACAATGAGCCAATTTGTTAACGTTTCCTTTTGTAACAATTTTACAGTTTCACTTGAACGACGCATGAATAAAGTGATGAGGCCCAAGGAAGCGTTAATTTTACATAAGGTAGAAGAATAAACAAAGTGCATACAGGTAGATCTCAAGATCTCAAGCAGGGCTTTCAAAAGTGCTCATTTTACCATAAACAGCGTATACTACTATAATGAAGCGCCAGTTTTTCGCGAAAAATCTTCAGGACAAATTGTGTTCAAACGGACTTTAGTTCGTTCTGAACCACTTTCATGATTGGTTCATTTGAATTGCTACACGTCTTATCTGTCTGCCCTGGAATCACGGACGGTAAGTATCAAAGAATCTTAATCCTGACTTGCTCACTCGTGTAACAGACGCTCTCCACATGTTGGGATTCACACACATGTACGTTCATGTTACATTTATAATTGGTCGACTTGTTGTTTGACACCTCCTGGAGATAAATGAGCCAATAACAAACATGCAATAAATAGTGCGCCCAACCACCGCTTTTTACTACCGCAACAATCAGTTGATATCTGTATGAGAGTACATAAGACTGTAAAGTCTAGCCTACAGGTCATTGAACTCGTGAATTTCTCAGCTCTCTACTTATGACATCGCAAATCGGAAGCTAATACCTGGCCTAAAACAATCGTGCAGAAACTTGTTTGCGTGTATTACCAATTTAATATACGTAGTACAGTAGCTGGATCGAAGGAAATACAAATACTACGTACATTTTTTATGTGGCTGCAAACATTGTGGTGGGTTTGCCAATATTACTTGGAGAATTTTGTGCAAATTTGTTTTGTGTTACGATCAGTGTTTGAAGCGTACGACTCATTAGTGCATTCACATATTTCTAAACATATATACAACGTATAAAGTCCAGAGAAAGCTGCAAATTAAAGACTAACGTGGCCGGTTTTGAGGATGACAAGATACAGGTATCGAAATAAACAGGCGAATTTCTGTGAAGTTGTACCTGACGAAGCACAGTTTTCACAATGCTTTAACTGGCTGCTGCTAGTGTAATTACTAATCAAACATAAGAAAATCTTTGGTTTATGTAGGACTATTTATAAAGTACTTTTCAAACCAACAATGTTTTATGTTGCAGCATGTAAAATAATTATTTATTTATTAGTTAAAGTGGGAATGTTTGATTCAGATGCGTCGGTTCGTTGGCTGGCATGGCTATCTGAAAAGTCGCGGAAGAGGATAAATAGCCTTTGTTACTCTTCCAGTTTTCCCACCTTCACTTCGTTAGCCAGTTATTTTCTTGAGCTGGTCGTAGCTTCTATTGGTCACGACTGATAGACTCGTTATAACTGCATTGCACGCTTCTTGTATAATAAATATTCTGCATATCTGTGGCTCAGCCTTGAGTTGCAGTTAGGTCATGCCTAAAGATTGATTGCGGGGAAGGTTGAATGCATGTGTGTTTTAATGCACTTCGAACATCTTCTTCTTCTCTTCAGGTATTCCAATGTTTTTGATCCTTTCTTTTCACTGATTCGTCCGTCTCCTTCTTAGTCTTCCAGCAATCTTTTTTCCTTATTATGAGACTAAACTATAATAGTCGGTAACCTGTGAAACATACCTGAAGTGTTATTTTCGTAATTTTTTGTGACGTGTAAAATGGTTTCACCATTCAACTGGACCAACAGGACTTCTGCTGCATTGTCACTGGACATCTGCTATTAGTCTCCGGTTAGCTAAGTTACGTCAAAATATGTAATCATTCAAACGTAATTGACGCAAGATGCTACACAGTTTCTAAAAGTTTGTTAGTAAAAAAAATATGTTTCAGTGTAGGCCTACTGCTGACTAGCGGCGTGAAAAATTCGTGTGATATCGCAAAAGGTTAGACTCCAAAGGCCTGGATGTATTCGAGCTCACGTTATGTGCGCTTTAGCTGCCATACTACAAATGAGTTTCCTTTCTGGACAGGCTGGAGGTGATTGTGAGACGTCGTTTGTAAAGTCTGCGGTATTGGCCGAGAGGGCGAGTGAAACAAAATATGGCAAATTCACACAACTAATGCGGGAGTACGAATTACATCAAGTAACATCTGCTAGCACACGTGTGTGACGCCTTGAGAGAAAGATTTTCGTGGTCAAAGTTGACCGAATGTAAGATTTTAGTATGCTTCGCAGATTTCTGAAGTTGTGCTTTCGTTGTTTGTAGAGCCTCGAGTATTTCGGGAATTGGTTTTGGTGCACGCGGTACTTAACAGTCCTCTTTTATATTCCAGCCACTATTGTTTTTTTTTCTTTGCTGCCGCCATATTACAAAGCCGTTGAACAAAACGTCTAGCACTTTTGTGTGCTACCGACGTAATATTACGACGCCTGAATTTAACTGAGTTGTATGAAGTCCACCGCAAAATTACGACATCCGCATTCTTTGAAGATACTGGCGAAGAAATACTACTTCTCCTGCAGTTTTTATAAAGTACTCTGCGACGTTAAAATTACGTTAGCAACATTCAAAGTGTACATTAATCAACGAAACAGGATAGAATTATGTATTATTCTACGTGGAAATGAACATTTTACTGAGAAATTTTACAACTCGGCATTATATTAGCGGAGAGACGGCCAGTAACGTACGTTATGCAGTTTAGTAAAGGTGGCCTGTGTTATGTGAACCAAGGACCGCGGTGGCCGAGCGGTTAGACTGCTCACCTCCCACCAAGGCAAACCGGGTTCAATCGCCGGCCGGGTCACCGGATTTTCGGTTTTGGGAATCGTGCCGGACGATGCCGTTGGTTGGCGGGTTTTCTCGGGGATCTCCCGTTTCCCCGCCCTTTCATTACGGCTTCACACTGCTCCACACTCACCTCCATCGCCCTCATCGGCTCTCTAGACCTCGCTGTTAAGAGCCGCTCAAATCTCTTCACTCACTCGTGTGAACCAATGGGACGGTTGTAAATAGGAAAACAGAGGCCAGCAGAAGTGATGGTCTTACAAATGTGAATATAGGGAATTCACTCCTAGCTTGTCTTAACTTTCAGTTAATCTGTGCCGCACTCGAAGTGCGAAGGCTCTGTTGTTCCGCGAACTTCAGCCGCACGCGTCAGTAAAATTGCGGCACTGGCCATCGACATTTTGGAGCCCCGTTCATCTATCAGGGACTTGTACCCTACTTGCCAGCTACAATCCAACCAATAAGAAGTCTTTCACCGTATGCATACTTATCTACTGTGTGTTATATGGCTGCAAGTTTCGCATTATTTTTTTGGTGACACGTTAAATTTCAAACATATGTGCCATTGCAATACATTTTCATCGGACCAAAATTTATTTGAACGCGTCTTGATTATATGCCCCAATTACGTGCAGTTCTGTGAGAAAGGGCGTGGCTTCACATCTAGGCAGCAGCCAATGAAGAAACGATGTCGGCTCAAGTATATACAGTACTGTTAAGTTTAACCTTACAACGAATTATTACGTGAATTTTGCAGGTCCCTAGTTACGGCCATGCATCTGTTAAATGGGATGTACGATATTACAGATGTACCTACATCGACGCACTTGAAAAAAAAAACGCTGCACTATGCCGGTATTTTTTTCTCGCTAGCGTAGATCGGGATGACGGGATGGGTGTGTATTAGACTGGAACCACACATTGTGGTTTTACCGCAACACCGACAACGCAGCGGTTTTGCCACATTTCCAGTTCTCTGCTGTCCACACATGCGCGGGCAAAACATCGCCTGCTCTTCCGCTGAGTGTGTGTCGAGTGTTAAAATTTGTTTCTGTGGTGTTAATCACTGCAACGATGCTATCAAAACTACACTACATCTGCGCACTGGAAGGTGTCTGTCCGCTTCTCAAGCTGGTGGTAAGAAACTATTGGGTGCGACCTCATCGTAATGATCGTGCGGCGAGTGAAAGATTTAAAACATTTATTTTATTCATGTACGGAATTACCAACCAAAAGTTTTCGGGTAATACCGGATGCGTTCTTCTTCGGTTGATGAGTTGTTGGGGAAGATCGGATCCTACGAGAAAGGAAGCCTACTGGAGGAGTGCAACAAATGCCGAGGAAAGATTGGCAGTGATGCTAAGGGAGTTTGACAATATTTTCTAATATAAGAAAAACAAAACACAATGTTTCCAGTTGTGTCCAAAACTGAATATTCAAAAGAAAAATTCACATACACAGTCGAATGACTTTTAAAAATACCAATTTAAATGTTACATAATGAACTGAAAAGGATATTGTTAAAGTGTACACAACATTAAAAATAACTATGAGACGTCGTCAATGGAGTAGCTTGATATGTTGCGAGTGAAAGGCTCCTGCTGTGAAGGACACAATGGTTAGCTGTATTAGATTATATATGAAACGTGACAGCTGACTTTATTATGACTTTGAGAAATGGAAATGGCTTAACCAAATAAAGAAATGTATTTTGAAATTGCTGACACATCTTATAATAAAACCAAATTTCCAATTTGTTGTGGTGCCGCAGATAGCAAACACATCCCAAAAACACTTAAACTTGCCTGTACAGAGGTGTTCATCCGACAACTTATTATGTGTACGCGGGTAATTCCTTACCTAGATCCCTCCGTTCCGCGTCAGTCTTCTCATCGTACTTCTCAAACATTGTTCTGCCAATTCAATCCAATTGTCTTGCTTTGTAATTCATATCCATTAAATCTTAATGACATTTATTCCAAAGAGCACATGAATTGTATTTGAGGATAGAAAACTTGTTATGTAATACACTATTTCGAGATATTTGTACACTTCGTGTAACCTAGTTTTAATGAAGTCGTATTATATCCATGTTGGGCAAATTAATTTTATTCTTGTTTAAGGACGGGTCTCTTTAAAATCAAAATGTAAAGAAGTAATTTCATCACAGTTGACCATGTGACTTAGACAATTGTACTGGGAATGTTCGAGTTCGGAGGATAAATGACTATTTTACCTCTGTATTTTGGAGTGTTCTGTGTCCTCATGGGCGCAGTTTTCTCACCTCGTCACCAGTAGTTATGTGGAGTTCTTGAAGAGTTCTGGAAGACAGGAGCGCGTGTCCGGCTGTGGCGGAGTACCTCGCTACACAGAGTGGCGCGGCTGCGGAGGGACTACCAGTGAGTTAGTAAGGCGCCGAGAGGGTGTGTTCTCTAGGGGGCGTGCTCTGGTTGAAGCAGCGACACCACAATTACCAGTTAAGGCTCGTCTACAATCAACTTGACGCTAAACGTTAAACGCTAAACGTCGTCATAATAAAACTGGCATGTCTACAATCGACGTTAACAAGAAAATAATAAAAAGAGTGCATGTGTGTGTAGGTGTGTGTGTGTGTATATGTGTGTGTATATATATATATATATATAGTTTGTGTTTGAAATTTAAAAAGAACCTTTTTTAAAAAAATAAGAGATTCAGCAGACTTCATAGTTACACTCAATTATTTTTTAAATGTATTTTGGGTTATTTGTATATTAATTTCGTATAACATTAACAAACTAAATACTTACGGCAATAGTGGTGCTATCTGTTTGCAATCGTCTGTAACATTTGTTCTCAATTATTGGTGACGTCTTGAGTTCTGATTGGCTGGCGTAAAACGCAAAACGCAAAGACTTGAAAGTTGGCCGAGTTCTACGGAGTTGCGGTTTACGTTTAGCGTCATGGCAACGTTTAATGTCGGTTGCAGCCAGAGCGTATACGATTCACGGATTCATGACTTACTGTAACGCGTTACTGTAGCGTTAACGCGATTGTAGGCGGGCCTTTAGCACCAAGCGACGGCTGGCGGGTGGTCCGCTCCTTGTCAATCGCCGCGCCCTCGCGACTGAATGGAACCCTGGACGCTGTCGTCTGCGCACTGCGGTTGTCGGCAACGACCCGAGCACCACCTCGACCTCTTGACTCATCATGGCCTGCACACTCGCCAGACCTTGAGCGCCGGACCACACGTAGCGGTCTCGCCGCATCAGCAGAACAACACACGTTGTTCTAACCCTTTCAGACACACTTTAATTTACGGTTTCAGGCGTTGCAAACAAAATATTTTATGATGCGTGTTGTACTTAAGCCATCACAACACTTGTTTCGTTGTCACAGCCAACTATCTGTAGGCTACTATATGTTCGGCTTCCGTTATATGGACCAATTACGACCTAAGATGGTTTGCGAATCGTGTACCCACAGGTAAGATCATTGATCATTGAGCTTCGCATTGTGTAGTACAAACCAAAAATGACCTAAACGTGCGTAATGCACACAATTGTGTATACTGGATCTGAATGGGTTAAGAGGCTGTATCATCCATTACACAGAAATTATCCGTTTCAGAGTCGTAATAGAAGAATCGGCGTCATTACTGAAAACGTTTCATAAAAGCAGCGTTACATTTAATGGGTCTGGTCAAATTTTTGTACCTGATAATTAATAGGCATTACCTGGTTGTCATGAAAAGGAGAGAACGTATTAATACTTACTTAAAATTTCGTATTAAGTTAATTACCGCATAAATATGAGTTAGAAGTTCATATATTATATTCGTAATGATTCGAGACATGCAAAATTCGCGTTATTATTTGGGGACATACTAAACTTCAAACACTTGTACATTTGCAATAAGTTTGTTATTGGGTCATACTTTATTTGACACGCCCCGAGTAACTCTGTGCCAATAAATTAACACTTCACAATTGTGTAGTCCAATCACGTGTATTCTAGTCAGAAAGGGAGTGACTTCACATCTGTGCAGCAGCCAATGGGGAAAAGATGCCGGTTCGAGTATATACAGCACTGTTAAGGTTAGCCTGATCGCAAATAATAACGCGAATTTTGCCGGTCTCTAGTAATGATGTGTAAGGTTCTATTGTGACAATTGTCAATACAATCTCCAAAATTTTAATCACGAAGAAATAAAAAAACTTTAATATGGCGGGTGACGTGGGCTCTTACATTGGAGCGTCCTCGCCACGCGGCCAACACGCACTTCGCCGCAGGCGACCCCAACACGATGCAGCAACCGCAACATGCTGCGGCAACCGCAACATGCTGCGCCAACCGCAACATGCTGCGGAAACCGCACCGCCTCACGCCGAGAACATCTGCGCCGCAGTGTGGTGTGGTGTGGTGCGGAGCTTTCTGACATTTTTGACAAAGATATCTTTTTATAGTAGTTATGGGACCACCCGATTTTCGCGAACTCGGGTGGATCCTGTATATTTTAAATCATTAAAACTTTCATATTATATAACTCACGCCCGTCGTTGGAGGTGATGAGGATTGCCAGTTGTTACATGCCAGTACAATTACATATGAAGCAATTATGTAGACACATAAATCCGAAATATTTTTCCTTTTCCCAATTCTAATCGTCCCTTAGTATTCTCATCCAAGTTAGACAATTAACAAATCGATTACATAAATAGCTCAATATTCTTCGCATACAAATCCAACTCTTCACAAAACTTCATCATTATTCACCTTCACACATCTTGCAGCAAATTAAACTCAATATTCATATATACCTTATAACTTATTACGTCCTTACAACCTTCTTCCTAATTACTAATTGCAAATAATAAACATATTTCAGTAACTTAGTAGTGGTATATGGTTCCTTCGAAAGCATCAGGCTGCAGTGTGAGGTGCCAAGGTCACCGGCCGCCATGTTGGTTTTTTTCCCGCTTTTTTTAAAAAATCGCCCATTTTCGTACAAAGTCGTACGTTTCATCCCAAAAATTCTTTAAAAAAAACCTTTTTTCCTTAAAAATTTCACGTTTTTTTCCTACAAATTTCCCGATTTTCCCTAAAAAGTACTTGCTTCTAATTGCGGCTGACGTAACTCCTCAATGCGGATGATATCCAAAACTCAGCGGCATAATTAGGAGTCGATAAAAATAAAAATTATTTTTGTAAAATTAAATATATTTTTATAATTAAAAAATTTAAAGGCGTAAGTATTAAATTATACGTAATACCTCACTCGTATTTTCAAGGCACATTCGATCATGATATCATAATACAATTATTTTAATAAATTATTTTTTTAAATTTAAATATATATTTTTTAACTAAAAAATTTTTAAGTGTTATATATCACCGGACTCGTCTTTTCAAAGCGCATAACATCCTGATATCATACCACCATTCTGTCTCTTATTTTCATGCTCTATCATTCCATGGTCTCTCACTATCTCTTTCTCTTTAATTTCTCTTTCATTATTCTCTCGTTCTATTTCCTTCTCTCTTGCCTCCCTCATTTAATATCTTTCTCTCATTCCATCCCTTTTTCAATCTCTTTCGTTACTCTCTCGACTCTCTTTCTTTCTTTAATTTCAATCCTTCTTCCTCTCTTTCGTTTATCTCTCTTGTCTCCCCTCATTCAATATCTTTCTCTCATTCCATCCCTTTCTCCCTCTCTTACTTTTCTCTTTTTCATTCCATCTTGTCTTTCACTTTACATATATATATATATCACACACACATTCGTTTGACCATTTACTCAAACTTGTTAGATTAGTCACATTTGCCCCTCTGATTATTCACACTTGTTCGACTCCACCATCTACATAGTTCCTTCATCGCCTCCTAGAGGGCGCGAATTGTCAGTGCGTATACTTATTTACGAACAGGCCCGCGACTCGGCTGCGGCAGGTCCACCAGGACAGACGGTCTACAGCGACTCGCCAGAGTGACCTCATCGACAAGCGTGAGCAGTGACGTCATCCACAGACGTCGCGCGGGAAAGAAACAACTGCTTGATACCTTAAGCGAGGCACTGGGCTATCAGCCCTGCCAATCAGTCATCCAGGAATCGATGCATTAATAAATAAGTAGAATTATTTAAATGTATTTAATTTTATATTTGAGGAAAAATGCCAAAATTTTTTAAAAATGTAATTTGTAATGTAAAATTCAGTTCAAAAAGCTGAAATTTTGAAAATTTCCCACTTTCCCAAGAGAGCTGGTCACATTTAAAAAAAAAAAGGAAAAGTTCCCTTGCGCACACAGGAATCGAACTCGGAACCTCTAGAATAAAAAATCGGCTTTCTAACCACTAGACCAGCGACCTCACACTGAGTTGATTGCTTCAAACTTGTATATAATATTCAAACGTATAAGCTACATTCCCTCATAATTACAGAAATATTGTTGGTGTATTTCATATTTTTTTCCAACCAGTTTATATGTCTTGCAAATAATATATTTTAGAGCAATTTTAGTTTATGTAAATGCACACGATGTGCAGTATTTTGACTTCTCGTAACTATCAAACAGAGTCTTAATTCTTAAGCTCACGTGTAATTGTTTTTCTTATATATTCTTTTTTTAAATAAATATGTAGCAAGTCGGGCGGCTATAAGCAAGAGTATATGTACAGACATTTAAGTAGACAAATATAATTTGCGATCTATTAAGACCAGGCTCGTGAGATTAAATTATGGGAACACCATTTCTAGTTCCAAGATTAGGGCCTATATGTTAAAGACATTTATATAAACATAGTAGTAATTAGCTTAAAAATAATATTTTACTGTTATTAACGAGGTCTAACAGACTGGTTAAAATACAGGAATGAAATTATAAATCAAATATTCAGGTATTTTCTGTTTTAATTTTAATTTTAATTTAATGTATTACTTAAAAAAAAAAACACTTTAAAAGATATTCATGCTCATCTACATACTTATACAAATCTCAGTCCTTCGTTAAACATGAAACCTACTATTTTGGAACTTATAAACTTCGTGTCGTCGTGAAGTAAGCTTGATGGCAAAGTCCTTGCAGCAAAAAGCGGCAACGATTAGTCACTGAAAGTTCTGTAGATGACACACTAGCGGGTCCAGATGGTTCGCCACCCACTTAACCGAGCCACCAGCACATTTAGTCACGTACATAAAAACTCAGAACGTAATTTCATTTCGTGTAGGACACGGGATATATGTATCATAGTCACGCCCTTTCTAACCCATGTTAGGACTTTTGAAAGACATGTTAACCCAACCTAACCTATACAAGGACCCGCACTTAGCATCGCTCTTAGCACTGCAGGGCCCGCACTTAGAACTTGAGGCACCACATTTAGCATTGCAGGCACTGCAGTTAGCACTACAGACACTGAACTCAGCACTGGAGGCACCCCATTTAGACTCATTTTTGAATCAAGAGTCAAATAATCAGTCTTGTGAGTGGCCGTTCTGAAAATAGTCAGCTTTATGAGTTCAAGCTGAGCGAAGATAACACTAGGAGGAAATATATTTTCACAATAAAATGAACTTATTCAATGGCAACGATGATTAGTTAGCAGCTATTGCTGACCATTTTAGAAGGAGTACTATGGCCCTCCTACGACATGCACTCGCATATATGGCGATTTAAACTGAATTAATAAGTGTTTCAGAGAAGCAACAACCCATATTACTATTCATTTATATAAAAATTTTATTCACATATACATATATTCAATAGATAGATCACTACATTCTTTTGCAGAATATCTGCTCTACCAACCAACACCAGACGAAATATACTCATACCTCAAACTAGAAGTCATGTAGACCACATCCTAGACATCTTGAACAAACCATTGCTAGATTTAAACTCACAACGCCCCCCCCCCCCCATTTTATCCGAGGACCAGTTGACCTTGTAAATGTCAAGAGAAAGTCTTTACCTGCACGATAACTGGCATCTCTACTTGCTTAGTGCCCATTTTCGCACCTGGACGGTTTCAGATAGCCTTAGTCAGCACATAGCAATTCTGCTCCCCCTTGGTGTCTGGCAACTAGAGTCTGTACGTGCTTACAAGTCGTTTGCACAATCTACAGAATGTCGAATGACCATGTGCGTGGGAATAGCAATGCTAGCAGGTCTATACCTGCACAGTGTCAGGTAAATAAAGAGAATGAGTCAGCAGGCTTCACGAGCAAGTACAACTGTATTTTACACTTGGAAATAAAAAGTGCCTAGAACTACAACAGGCTCACATCATGCTTCACTATTGGTCGATGCGGGACTTGGACTTTGTACGGAACAATGCAGCACCACTTTAAAGTTATAAAATCCAAAATAGCGAACTTTTGCACATAAACACATACACTCACATGCATGCACACAGACATAAACCCACACATACAAATACACACGCCCACGCACCAACCAACACAAACTTATACACCCATGCATACACACGAATACACATGCATACAAATGCACTCACACAACGTAAAATCTCTCCATGTTCCCAGCCTTCATCGATTGCCAACAGCCTGATTTACCTAAACACATCAATTTATACCATTTCACCGAGTCAGTATACAACTGACAACCTCTTACCGCAACAGACAAACTTTAAATATCAAAGACTATTACAAATTTTATTATTATTGTCATTAATTCATTACTCAAGCACCAACCCATCACACAACTCACACAAATACACTATCCACGGCAGCCAACTGACCAATAATAATACAAATTTAATTATTATTATTATTAGTTCATTACACAATCATCAACAACTATGCACTTACATTACGCACATACATAAACACGTCCTCTCACCACAACAGGCAGCTGACCTCCATCAAAGTGAATAAAATAAATTATAAATATTATTATTATTATTTCATTAAATAATCACCAGCCCAATACACAACTGTCACACATGTACTCTCAACATGAGTTTCAATGGAAATGACATACATGAAGAACTACGTAATCGTCCACTACACACTTGAAAAATATGCATATGTATCGGACTCGATCTCTAGACAGATCACATAATGTAGTCATTGGAAATACTGGGTTCGCTCCCCATGCAAATCAGTTTATATATTTAAAAATCCTGGAAATACACTGAAATACACAAACACACACACATGTAGACTCTTCGGAGAGAAAGTGAACTGTTCCGCAATCACACACACACACGTTAACACTTCAACGGCTACAGTACAGACTGACGTGTTAGTCCATAGGCATTACAAGTGACCAGGAGTGGAGAGAGGGAAAATACAATTACACAGACAGGCAGATGCACACTTTCACCTAACCCCTACGGAACCACCAGATGGAGACCCAGCAGGACGGCAGCACTAACGACTGGTGAACGGACTGATATTCCCTTCGACTCTTGAATAGGGCACTTCATATTTTTTGGACATGGGAAACTTTTGAGTATACCAGGTTCGATTCTAAGGCAGAGCAATTGAAATTAATTTTTGCGCTCGACTACCGGGCAGAGCACTAATGCAATTTTTTTGTTTTAAACTACCGAACAGGGTACTTAATGTAATTTTGGATTTTGTTTTTGGAAATACAGAGTTTGTTCGTTCAAATTACTTACATGTTATTTGCGCAATGAGACTATTTAAACATCATCATCTTCATCATCTTCATAATCATCATCATATAAAACAGCTATCAACTAAACCTGCTGACATATACCAAAATGATATTTTGCCCCAACCAATGTTTTCCCATTGACTGTTTACACTAAAAACTTCCAAAAAACAGCGTTCGACCATTTTGTCACAGGCGCTCCACTACAGATAGTTGTTTCACTCATACCTCCTTTCGACCAATTACGCATATGCAACACATGCCACTCACTGCTTTTCATTGGTCAATTACACATGTGACCTATAATTACGCACCTGTTTTCAACTTTCATATGGGATTCCAAGGCTACTATAAAAAGTAAAGAAAATTTATTTAATTATATTAATTAATATTGCACTCGCATTTGCATATTCACATGTAAAAAGTAGTTAGTAATTATTTGCTAAATACACACGTACGCACATACACACTAGCGCATCTGTAAACATGATTACCACTAGACAAGCACTGACCCATTACACAATTACCAACAACTACACAAGAATGCACATGTGCACATATATAATGATATAGACATTGATAATTTGCCAAGTATGCATAAGATACCAAGAGAGAACATGTCCACTCAACACGACACCTAGCTCGGGACTAAAGGTTGTTCACACAATATGAAACAACATTTGTTCTAAAACCCAAAATCATTCTGTATACAACTCCCGTGCAGCGATCATTGTCTCTACCAAATTATAACAGGTCGTCAACAAACAAAGAACTACCTACCCATACCCACTCAGACTATTGTCATCTCTGGAAGGGAAAACAATGGTGCTTTGTGCATGCATGTGAGTGTATGTGTGTTTGTGCAACAGTTCGCTTTTTTGGATTTTTTGGGAATATTTTGGATTTTTTTATCTATAAATAAATAATTACACGATCACGTCATTACTTGTCATCAGTCGAGATGTAGCGAGTGTATCACGTTAGCTGAGCGAGGGAAGTTAGCGAAGTCACATCCACAGAACAGCTCTCGTAAGTGTATTGCATCAGAAGTGTATGTGTTAAAAATATAAGATTTACATTCGCTGGGATTTCTCGAACAATAAAGAGGTGGTTTCGATCATAGAAGGACTTAAGGATAAAAGGGGGGGGGGGGTTATATCAGATGATGTGATGAACTGCTTACTTCCGAAAAATGTAATTACAAAATAATAATAAATTATTATTAAAATATTTTTTTTTTCTTGCCGTATCCCTTTTATCCTTTATAACTTTAAAGTGGTGCTGCATTGTTCCGTACAAAGTCCAAGTCCCGCATCGACCAATAGTGAAGCATGATGTGAGCCTGTTGTAGTTCTAGGCACTTTTTATTTCCAAGTGTAAAATACAGTTGTACTTGCTCGTGAAGCCTGCTGACTCATTCTCTTTATTTACCTGACACTGTGCAGGTATAGACCTGCTAGCATTGCTATTCCCACGCACATGGTCATTCGACATTCTGTAGATTGTGCAAACGACTTGTAAGCACGTACAGACTCTAGTTGCCAGACACCAAGGGGGAGCAGAATTGCTATGTGCTGACTAAGGCTATCTGAAACCGTCCAGGTGCGAAAATGGGCACTAAGCAAGTAGAGATGCCAGTTATCGTGCAGGTAAAGACTTTCTCTTGACATTTACAAGGTCAACTGGTCCTCGGATAAAATGGGGGGGGGGGGGGGCGTTGTGAGTTTAAATCTAGCAATGGTTTGTTCAAGATGTCTAGGATGTGGTCTACATGACTTCTAGTTTGAGGTATGAGTATATTTCGTCTGGTGTTGGTTGGTAGAGCAGATATTCTGCAAAAGAATGTAGTGATCTATCTATTGAATATATGTATATGTGAATAAAATTTTTATATAAATGAATAGTAATATGGGTTGTTGCTTCTCTGAAACACTTATTAATTCAGTTTAAATCGCCATATATGCGAGTGCATGTCGTAGGAGGGCCATAGTACTCCTTCTAAAATGGTCAGCAATAGCTGCTAACTAATCATCGTTGCCATTGAATAAGTTCATTTTATTGTGAAAATATATTTCCTCCTAGTGTTATCTTCGCTCAGCTTGAACTCATAAAGCTGACTATTTTCAGAACGGCCACTCACAAGACTGATTATTTGACTCTTGACTCAAAAATGAGTCTAAATGGGGTGCCTCCAGTGCTGAGTGTAGTGTCTGTAGTGCTAACTGCAGTGCCTGCAGTGCTAAATGTGGTGCCTCAAGTGCTAAGTGTGATGCCTGCAATGCTAAATGTGGTGCCTCCAATGCTAAGTCCAGTGCCTGCAGTGTTTAGTGTAGTGCCTGCAGTGCTAAGTGTGGTGCCTGTAATGCTAAGTGCGGTGCTAAGTACGGGTCTTTGTATATGTTAGGTTAGATCAACATGTCTTTCAAAAGTTCTAGTTCTTATGTACATGACTAAATGTGCTGGTGGTTAGGTTAAGTGGATGTCGAGAGAAATAAAATATATTCAAAATTTTGATATGGGGTGGAAGGCATACAAGTATGACTTAGTTGTAAAGTTAGTTTGCTTGTATGGTTGATTGGCATGACCTGATGACATTTTAGGTTATTTTGGCTGTTTGAAATAAATGTATAGCTTAAATGGTGTGGTGAGAATGATTAAATTGTATGATTCATTTTTGTTTAGTTAGTTTGAGAAGGGCAGAATGCTTAGCTGGTATGATCAGTTAGTATTTGTGGGATGTTTGGTAGAACAAATACAATAGGTGTTAAGTTATGGGCTGGCGTCAGCAGTATAGTTGCTCGAGTTGTGATGGATTTTTCTTTGTGTATTTGTTGGTATTATGTTGGTCAGTAGAGCAGATGGCCTACATGAGTTACAGTGGGTGGAATATTTAGTGTTTAGGTGCCTGCTTACGAATGTATAAGTAGCCAGATTTCAGTTAGAGAGTTTATTTTGATAGGGGCAGCCATGAAAGACACTTCGTCTCAGCTCGTGTAAGCAACTGGAATAGGTATAGTATGGAGCCAAAGATTACTGGTTCATCAACGCCTTAGGTTAGCGCAGTACTATCGACTTCTTCGGATTGTACACCTGTGACAGCAGCATTGACATCGACTTCTTCAGGCATGGCATCGACTCCACCATCGATTTCTTTGGGTGGCCCGCCTACAGTAGTGCTGTCATCGAGGCTTCGTTGTTGCTACTATGACAAGGTCTTTGCCTACAGCCACAATGCTCGGAGACATGAGGTCTACTGTATTCAGAATGTAGAGCATGCTACCTTTAAATGTGAAAAATGCAACTCGCAGTTTGGTTGGCGAAGTGACAACCTGAAAAAACATCTCGAAACCTGTGCTGGTCTACTTTCACTTTCTGCTAAACGTTATCTGTCGACATTGCATCGGAACTGTACTGAGGTGGTAACTGGCGCGACAAGCAGTGGACAATGAGCGAAGCAGCAAACTTCGGCTGTGAATGCTATTGGCAGTTCGTTTCTTTCATCAAGACTTCCACGCAACTACTGCGACAAGACTTTCACAAACGTCAATGAAGAAAGAAGGATTGAAAAGAATGCATGTGTAAGGAGGTCCGCATGCTACTGGTGTGAGAAGTGCTCTAAACTGTTTGCATGCATCGACAATTTAAATATACATTTTAAACAATGCAAAAGTGATGCATCATCTATCGATGCAGAACAAGCAGATCATCCTTCCTCTTAGAAGTTTACAGCGAAAACTGGTTCTAATGCAGCTTCGACTGGCGAATCAGATGATACACATATCAATTCGTCATCGCAACCTTACGAAAATGACCTGTGAGATGAAGCCGAATGTAAACGGATTTTTCCTGCAGCAATCTGCATTCAAAAGTCTTATGAAAGATTACGTTACTCCGAATCTAACGGTCACATCGAAAGATATTTGTTTTTTTCTGGCAAATATGGCGATGGGAAATATAATATATGGCTGGAATGCAGCTATAGGAAACCAGAGCCATATAATGATGATCACACAAGAAAGGCATTCAAGACGTCTAATGTGCCTATCAATAATGTGTATGAAATCGAAGAGAGTGTTGAAAACAGCATAAAGAAGGTATGTTGCGAGGAAGTATAAATGACACTGAAGAGCTCTGGCTGGACACTTGATTCGGTTGATAATCTACAGGTGATAACAAGCGGATTCAGTCCTGTTAACACATAGGTAATATTTTGACATCTTTGTCTTTGGCATGGATTATGAACAAATGAAAATATTCACAGTTCATGATATCACAAAGTGTATATATGCAAGGAGCCTAGGTAAGTGAGTACCCTATGGATATATGATGTTTACATCTTTAAGGGATCTACAATGCTGAGAAGTTTATATCTGGGTTGCTGCAACTTTCAACATCAGCGTGATCGACAACTTCGTTCCTGGTTCCCACTCCTTCCGACATGACGACAGTCGAACCATCTGGACCAGCTAGTGTATCATCCACAGAACTCTCAGTGACTTTTCGGTGCTGCTTTTTTGCTGCAAGGACTTTACCTTCAAGCTTACTGCAAGACGACACGAAGTTTATAAGTTCCAAAATGGTTGGTTTCATGTTTAACGAAGGACTGAGATTTGTATAAGTATGTAGATGAGCATGAATATTTTTTAAATTGTTTTTTGTAGTAATATTTTTAAGATAAAATTTTGAAACACAAAAAAAATCTGAATATTTTACTTCTTATTTTAATCCTGTATTGTAACTAGTCTGTTAGACCTTGGTAAGAACAGCGAAATATTATTTTTAAGCTAATTATTATTATGGTTACATATAGGTCTTTAACATACAGGCCCTATTCTTCGAGCTAGAAATGGTGATCCCATAATTTAATTTCACAAGCCTGGTCTTATTAGATCGCAAATTATATTTGTCTACCTAAATATCTGAACATATACACTTGCTTATAGCAGCCCGACTTGCTACATAATTATTTTAGAAAGAATATATAAGGAAAATAATTACACGTGAGCTTAAGAATTCAGACTCCATCTGAAAGTTACGAGATGTTAAAATACAGCACATCTCGAGAATTTGCATCAACTAAAACTGCTCTAAAATATATTATTCGTAAGCCATATATAAAGTGGTTGAAAAAATATATAAAATATATTAACAATATTTCTGTAATTGTATGAGGGAATGTAGTTTCTATGTTTGAAACTTCTATACAATTTTAAGGAGTTAATTTGGTATGAAGTCGCAGGGCTAGTGGTTAGTGTGCTGGGCTTTTAATCTGGAGATTGTGAGTTCGAATCCTGTCGATACCTGAGAACTTTTTCTTTTCTTTAATGTTACCCGCTGTCCTGGGAAAGTGTGAAATTTACCAAATATGAGCTTTTTGAACTGAATTTTACATTACAAAATACGTTTTTCTACATTTTTCAAAGATGTCGGCATTTTTTTCTCAAATGATAAATGAAATAAATTTAAATAAATCTACTTATTAATTCATGCATAGATTCCTAGATGTCTGATTGGCAGAACTAATAGCCCATTGCCTCACTTAAGGTAGCAAGCAGTTGTTTCTTTCCCGTGCGATGTCTGTTGCTGACGTCACTGCTCGTGCATGCTGATGAGGTCACTCTACCCAGTCGCTGCAGGCATGCCTGCCCTGGTTGACCTGCCACAGCCGAGTCGCGGGTCTGTCGGCGTGGTGATGCATATGTGGTTACAGGGCTAGGTGACAAATTTAGAAGCGAATTGAATAAAGTAAAATATTAAGAAAAAATATTGTTTTTCAAAATATAAAGTATTGAAAATCGTATATGTTTACAAAGTCCTGCCTGGAATGTACTTTATAATAATTTTTTATGTACCTTCTCGTGCGTGGAAAATTATATATTTAAATTCGTAAATAAATATATGCACTGACGATTCGCTCTGTCTAGCATGCGATGAAGGAACTATGTAGATGGTGGAGTCGAACAAGTGTGAGTAATCAGAGGAGCAAATGTGACTAATTGAAAAAGTGTGAGTAAATGGCCAAACGAATGTGGGAGAAAATGAGAATGAAAGACAAGATGGAATGAAAGAGAGAAACAAAAGAGAGGGAGAAAGGGATGGAATGAGAGAAAGATATTGAATGAGGGGAGGCAAGAGAGAGAAACTAAAGAGAGGAAGAAAGAGAGACAAGAGTGAGATGAAGATAAAGATATGTAATGAGAGAAAGAAAGAGAAACAAGAGATGGAATGAGAGAAAGGGAAATGAAAGAGAGGGAGAATGGGATGGAATGAGAGAAATATATTGAATGAGGGAGACAAGAGAGAGAAAAGAAAGAGAGGGAGAAAGGGATTGAATGAGTGAGATGGAGATAAAGAGATGTAATGAGAGAAAGAAAGAGAGACAAGACATGGAATGAGAGAAGTAAGGGAGAAAGGAAAGAGAGGGAGAAAGGAATGTAATTGCATAAAGAAAGCGAGTCAAGAAAGAGAAACGAAATAGAGGGAGAAAGAGATGTAATGAGAGAAAGAAATTAAATGGGGGATGCAAGAGACGAAATAGAATGAGAGAATGAAAGAGAAATTAAAGAGAAAGAGATAGTGAGAGAGCATGGAATGATAGAGAATGAAAATACGAGACAGAATGTTGGTATGACATCTCGATCGTATGTGCCTTGAATAAACGAGTCCGGTGATATATAACACTTAATACTACTGTCTTTAATTTTTTAAATTCAAAAATATGTATTTCAGTTTTTAAAAAATATTCATTAAAATAATTGTATTATGATATCGCGATCGTATGCGCATTGAAAAGACGAGTCCGGTGATATATAACACTTAATACTTACGGCTTTAAATTTTTTTATTATCAAAATATATTTAATTTTTTTAAATATATTGTTTTAATAATTTTTATTTTTATCGACTCCTAATTATGCGGCTGAGTTTTGGATATCTCAGCCACATCGAGGAATTACGTTAGCCGCAATTAGGAGAACGCGCTTTTTAGGGAAAATCGGAACATTTTTAGGAAAAAAAAAAGGAAATATGTAATGAAGAAACGGAAATTTTAAAGCATTTTTGGAATAAAACTTACGATTTTGTGTAAAAATGGGCGATTTGGGGGGGGGGGGGGAAGGGAAAAATCCAACACGGCGGCCTTTGACTTTGGCACCTCGTGCCTCACACTGCAGCCTAATGCCTTCGAAGGAACCATATACCACTACTCAGCTTCATTCAATATTCATAATTATATACTTCAGTTCTTATTATATTAAGTTTGATACGGCCATCTTTGGCTGTGGTCATAATTCAGAATACCTGTCAATTTGCATTTCAATACACTTTAACTCATATCCACTTTCGCGATTGTATGGTTTAAATTGCCGCATTCCTTAGTTGCCTGACGCAAAACACAGACGTACGGTACCTGAGTAACTCAGTTCTCATTGGACCAGTCAAATGCCACTCTATCCTCGACGAAGACACGCGGCCAATGTCGTACGGCAAATTCAGGTATGCTAGTAGGATGTTGAAATTAAGCTTCCGTAGAATTCTTTCGCGGAAATCGCGTGGCGCTAGTGGTATCCCATGTCTGTATTTTCGAGTTTGTAAATTTGCTTAACGTTGATTCGGAACAAGTTTAGGGCCGACCTCCCGCGGCGCAGACGGTTGGTACGCATCCGATCTGGGGCAAGGCATGGGCGGTAATTTAAGCTAGGTTATAAGTTAGTGTGTAAGCCTTCCCCTGCTATGCTTTACTGCATAAAACCGGGGGGGCGTTAAAAGCTCATTACAATTACAATCTTCCTCTTCTTCTCCATTCAGCTGTTTGTGTTATTACAAGTATTTAACTTTTTTTTTTCATGTTGGTGTTCTGGTCGCAACTCGTTTGCACTATAACTCGGTGCCCTGGAGCACCTGCCACCTTTTTTGTCTGGGATCGCGGTGGCGCAGCAGTCACAAACGCCACTTTTGCACTCGTGTACTAATTACTATCAAAGTGTTCTTTACTGTAGGGCGATCTTCATTTGCGTGTTTTTTTTTTTCAGCTCGCACACAACATTCAAAGATTACTCGCAGATCGTTTCATCTGCACCCCGTCAGCTTCAAAACAAATAGATGAAAACGACATTACGGGAAGAGTTTTCCAGCCGACTCGCGCACAGAAGACGACGCCGCGTTGGCCGAGAGAGAGGTGCCAGGGAGAGAATGGGCGCGCACGGCCGACCGAGCCAGAACAAATGGAACGATGTGTCGTGTTCAGCCGCGCAGGAGGCACGACCAAGCGGTAATGTAATTATGGCGAGGCGCGACACAAACCAGACCTTCTGCTCGCTATCGATTGGCAGTCCACAACACGGGCGAAGTGAATGGGGAGGGAGAAGGGCTTTGAGCCGTCGGTAATCCAATAACCTGGTAGTATTTGCCCCCCATACGCCGTAGAAGGGATTTGGGTAGGTGGGGCACGGGACCGGCCGCGCCCAGTAGTAGAGGGAACAAGGGGGTTCTGGAGCAGCCGTACTTGATGAGTGAGAGGGAGGGGTGAGGTATGGGGATGAGAGCTGTGCGTTGTTATCTACGTCTGCCCGCCTGGCCCGACAGGGTAATCTGGCTCAGGAGCGAACGGCGATGGAACTCGGGAACCGCCAGCACATAGTGCTTCCCCCCTACCCCTAAGCCACCGCTATTCAAACGAAGCCCCTCTACAGCACGGTTCGTGGTCCGCCGGATACCAAAGCAGGCGCATGCGCGCTCGACAGCTGCAGCGGTGTGTTCCAGCACCCACCTGGCCACCACCACCACTCTTAGCAAAATTGTCCCATATTTTGATCTGCAACGAGGGCTTGACCTTGAAATCTTCCTTTCGCGTTGTTATAGGCTGTTCACGGTAAAATGAGCACTTTTGAAAGCCCAGCTAATTGTATGCACGTTGTGTATTCTTCTGCCTTATGTGAAATTAACATTGTCGCGGGCCTCATTACTTTATTCATGCATCAGGCAAGTAAAGCTATGAAATTTTTAGAAAAGTAAATATTTTACAAATCTTATTTATATGATTCGACGGATTTTAAAAAATAACATAAAGATAATGAAATAATTTATGTTATCACAAATGTTTACCTAACACATTTTATTCGACGTTAAGATACGGGACTACATTCTAGCTATCGTTGCCAACTTAACTGGGTGAAATGCCCCTCAGTATATCCGTTAAAATATATGCAGGAAGGGGCAGTGATTTTTTTTCTAAGGTTGATTTCAAAAGTGCTCACTTTATCGTGAATAGCCTTTACTACTATTACTACTACAATGTTAAGGCATGGCAGTGGGTTGGTATGAGAATCTCAGCTTAGACAGGAACATTCTGTGTTGGTATGGAATGATAAGTGTGAACATACTTCCTTCGTGCAAGAATTATGTTTGAAAAGTTTTCAAATTAGCGAAGGTTCGACTTTATGACAATGTTTTTTCCCCGGGAAGCCGGTTAGGCCTAATAAAGACTGTATTATCCAAAAATAATGGCTCGAAAGAAACAAAGTAGTGCTTCCAGTATACACCTGTTGGGATTGGTTCTTGGAGATGGCGGATGTCTTGAAATATTTTCGCCAAATATCACTACCCCTAGGTATACGATGTGATCACACCCTCCTTAAACTGATCTTTCTAATGTCATATTAAAAAATTGTATTGTATTGATGAGGACAATAGAATATAATTTATTTTTTTCCCATCTGGCAAGTTGAAAATTGAATGAGTCACATAATATAGTAGTGTCACCGCTGGTTTGAAACCTGGGAAATAAAAAAAATATACCGTGCGTGCGAATATGTTATAGTAATAACAACATATTCCTCACTGTTGAAATAACATAAATACGTTTTTAAGCGTGTATGGAATTAAGTCTCTTTAAGCATTCGATTTCATATCTGTTAATATATTTATGTTCTAGTGTCCTTAATAAACACTCGTTGCCATAAAAATTTCCACACCCTGAAAAGGCATCGAAATAGGATTAAACTTGGCACAGGCAACCAAGAAGAATAGGCTTTTTGTTTGGAAAAAACCGTATAGTTCAAAAGTACCTGGAGTACAGTGTTATACCTCCCACAGCGACGGTACGTTCATCGATAGGGTCTGTGATAGAGTTCTATGAGATGTCTAATATTACCCTATAGTTGACGTAACTTCTGCTTGGCTGGAGCTGCAGTTCAAGTTGGATCTGTAGCATGTTCTATTAACTAGTTTGGAAACTGGTCTGACCAAAGTAGAGTGTCGACAGCATGAAAGCAGTCCTGGGAAACCCGTGCCGTACGTGGAAAGGCATTGCTGTGCTGAGAAATTTAATGGTTGGACCCGTTCTACGAAATGCCACCTGATTACGACAAAACTGCAAAAGAAGTTGTCGTTTCGGTGTGCCAAGACAATATAAGGGACGTCGAGAATGCATGTCTTTGCCAAGTCACCCCACGATAGTGCAGGTGGAAACTGAGGCCTAGATATGCCGCTGCATGTCTCTAGATTATCAAAATAGATACTGTTTTTAAACACGTTGTAAGAATATACATTTAATAGGAATAAGAAATGAACGTGACTTGAAAGTTTCCATTTAAGGGTTGAACTTGATTTTATAAGCGGCAACGAAAACACTTTATTTTATCCTATTTTACTATTTTTTCACTTCGAAGCCAATTTTCTTAAATGTCAACAATTTACCAAAATAAATTTATTTACAGAAATATCTAAAATAGCAGTAAGAAAGTAGATTATTTTACGAGGAAACTTGTAACAAAGAACATTAACTTTTTGAAAAACTGCACTAAATGCAATATGTTAAAGCATAAAAAACAAACACATCATTGCATTTAAACGACAGACCTTGCAGAATTTGAACGACAGACTTTGCATATCGCTATATTCTAATAAGTGAAAGCTAGACGTTATCTTGCCTGGCAGGTAATCATACCCCTGATGACTGGCCAAATTCTCAATCTACCTACCTTACCAAAATTAATTATTTATTACCTCATTTAAAGTGACATTTGATTCATCTTTTTTTCTAAGAAAAACTGTTATAGTGTAATCAGTTCAGTGACCAATAATTACTGCGGTTTTTTTTATGCGCGAACAAAATATTTTGTTTGTTCGTTTTGAGACTCGCAACTGAAATTTATACAGAGAATGTTATACAGAGTTATGAAGCGCTTAACCCCTGCCTCGTGAATTGTTATAGTTTGATTACACTCTCATATTTCCAGCGTGGTTACTGGCTGCATGCAGTATGCAGTAAGTAGTACATACAGTGATGGAATAGCGTTAAACAAGTACGAATACAACCTCTATAGCAGTGATCTTCACTACTTCATAGTCGAAACAATGAAAGTTATATTATATATATATATATATATATATATATTCTTATATTTTCGAACCATTTTCTTTTAATGCGCTTGTCCTCATGTTAGTGTTGTGTTTCCGATAAGTACAGTTTCAAACATTTCAAGGTATTTTTCCTTTTGCAAAAGCAGTCGTATTGTGTAGCATTGAGTATTCATGCACAACAACTAAATAATTGCGCGCATTACGTTTTTAAATTTCAGAAGAATAAAGTTGTAAAGGCTATCTTTAATATATAATTTACTGTGCATCACAGAATTCAATATCTTCGGAAGAAACTGATGGTTGTTTAGTTCATGTCACAGATCTTTCTTGAAAAAAAAAAAAAAAAAAAAAAAAAAAAAAAAAAAAAAAAAAAAAAAAAAAAAAAAATTGTGACAGTCTCAAAGCATTATTCGCCATGTCAGAATTTTGTGTTGAAAACAAAATATTTTTGTTGTTACGATTAAACTTTTGTGCTGGTAAAAATAATTTTTCTTTGAAATTTTTGTCCTTGTCTTTTTCTTCCTGCTCCCAGGCATCGTACCACTGAACGTCATCTCACTTACAGCCAGTACTACGAGAAACTTGAAAGATGTGGGTCTAGGTCCATTCACAGGAGGCATGGCAATAGCTAGGAACCGTAAAAATTCCCCGAGTTCATTCACCTGTAAGACATTTATCTCTATACTCGTGCCTTAGATATTTGTTCACTAACTGCTGCTTCGATCATATATCAGCACAGATAGTTAGAGGCACCTGGTTTTCGCGAAGAGATTTCAGGACAAGTTATGTTCCAAAACTACTTTCGTGATTGGATGATCTGACTTGTTACGTAGTCTTATCTACCTGCCCACGAATCACAGTCAGTATGGGAGAAACATAATTCTGATTGGCTGACTCACGTAGCAGTCAGTCTTCGCGGCCAGTAACCAAAGGAATACTGCTAGTGTGCGCGTAGGATATTGAAGCATAGAGCATCCGCGTAAATGTTTCGCGAAAGACAGGTAGTCCTACAGATATGTTGATTGCATCATTTGTTGTGAAACACATCATTGTCGGGGCAAAGTAAGACTTGATTGGTATTTCAGTCCGATCACGGATACTGCCAACTAATCTGAAGACCTGCTCAAGTTCTTATTTCAAGCTAATCCCCCGCATGTTTCAAACAAAGGTTAACTACTGTAAGTCTATAAAATACGCCAAAGGGACAGTGGGCCGCATTTTTGCCCATTCTCTTTCTTTAAAAATATTTTGCACGAGAACAATTAATTACTACGCGTTACCAATACACCTATATGCTCCGCACTGAAAAAAAAAAGTATGTGGGCCAAAAAATTATTTGGTTGGTATTCACCCTGCGAAATTTATTGAGGTGTACACAAAAAATTCTGTAGATGTCACAAAATAAGATTTTAGTAGCCAATAAACTTTTGTGGCCAGCACAAAAATTTGGCAGGGTGCATACCAAAAAAATATTTTTGTGGCCACCACAAAATATTTTTTTCAGTGCGTGTTTTTACTCGTATTAATTGTAAATGAACAATTACAATTTGTAGACAAAAATGTAAGTAAAAGTTCATTTTAACCCAAAATAAGATGATTTTATTTTAACAGGAGTATAAAACGCTTCTGATACATAACATATTTAGGAAACAACCAAACACGTCATACATTGGGTGATTTTTCAAAGTTTCGATTCAAAAAGTGTTATCATACCGCGAAAAGACTAGATTAACTTGCGACGGTTTAACCAAACTTTCCAACACATGTATAAAGTTATTAAATCATTTCGGGCACATTAAATTTTGATTTCAGGTGCTGTAAACAAAAACAGCTTTCAGACTACGTGTACTGTACACAAGGTGATGCAAAACTTGTTTCTTTGTCGCAAACAATGCACTCTAAAAATTATTCGAAAAATTACCACACCAGTGTATATGCTGAGTGAGAAAGCAGGAATGGTAATGTTATCCCTTATTTATTCATTGTAGCGTTCCTACACTTGCTCAGGAAACAGTCAGATACATAGGGAAGTTCCCAGCTTTGTATAGTAGCGACGCTGAACATTACTATATCTGCAGCTTGATGCGTGGTATTATTGCCATAGAGTGTATAGGTTAAACACTTCCATTACAGTTTAGGAAGTTTGCCAGAAAAGTTTTTACAGTGTGCATTGTAGGCATTATGTTCAGTGATAGTGATATGAAACACAACCAGCTATTCAGTGATAGTGATATGAAACACAACCAGCTAAGCATAGAGCAGTTGGATGGTTTGCGAATCCTTTGTCAACGCCAAGGGGTATTGAACACTTGGCCTTCAAGTTTACAATAGTGCCAGCTGAGTATAACCTTGGTGTTCGTAAAGTATAGAATTGTGCACACCGCGTCTGAATGACATAAACCATTGCTGAAATATTTCAAATGAAAGACGAAATCGTATTTTCTTCTTCTTTTCGTACATTATATACGATACACCTGTGGCGATGTAAACACTCGATGTTTACACAGTCTCACGTGGAGTTATTAATTATTGAGAGTCAGTAGAAAAGGCCACAGTATTGTAAAATAACGCTGTCTCTGACCTGTGATATTACGGAATCGAAACCAATTCACATTTGATTGCATAGCACCAAATGACTAAACTCCGCCGAACTGCACCTCATCACCTTATCTAAATTTTCCTTTCAAAACATAGTACAGTAAATAATTTTCAAAGCCTACAGTGCTCCTACTTAAGGAAACACAGATGAAATAGTCGCTCATACCGCGAACTCCTACCGCACACTCCAGCAAAATGGCGTGAATAACTAGCAAAATTCTGCAGCGCCGTTCATCCATCAGTGCTTGGTAAACTTTATACTCGCCATCCGGCAGTCCTGACATAAAATAATATTTTGCAGCACGCAGTTGCCAATTAGATATGAGATCTGTTCCCAGAGTCTGGCACAGCCAATCAGAGAATGAATATGATCAAGCCAAAGGAACCACTACGCCATTTATTTTTGTGTACTTACCAACACAGCGTTAAAAGACGACTCTATGTACTGTATGTAAAGACCTGAGAAATTGGCGAGTTCAGTGACTGTAGGCTATACTTCACAGTCTTATACTCTCTCATACATATATCAACTGTTTATTGGTTGATTGTTGTGGAAGTAACAGGTGGTGGTTGGGCACACAATTTATTGCATATTTGTTGTTGGTAGAGCTACGAGTATTTCTTGAATTCATTCGGAGGCGAGGTAGACTCCAAACGCTTGTTCTTTTCTCCTGCGGCTGTGATTTGACGGCAGTTCTTTAGACACACCCCTTTTAACTGTGAGCCAGTGATAAGCAGGAAGCAGTAGTGTGAGCGAGTGTCTAACAGTCCTGTACAGAGGGTTCATTCGATCACAGCAACCAATAAGCATACGATAATGTTTCGAGTGTATAGAGGGGCTGTCCAGCCTAGCTTGCTGCCGACTCAATCCGCGAAATATTCGGGGCTCTGGTTATTGGCTCATTTATCTCCAGGAGGTGTCAAACAACACGTCGACCAATTACAAACGTAACATGAACGTACAAGTGTGTGAATTCCTACTTGCCTTGAAATGAACCCGCGAAATTCTCGGGTTTTTAACTATATGTTCGATGGGCTGATGTGCCAGTAAGTTGCCAGTACTATATCCCAGACCAGTTTTCTCTTGAAATACGTTTTCCAGAGTGCTAATAAAATGTGTCCCAACCCGGGTAAGTATAAGAAACATAGCTGTGTTATAGCCCGACCAGAAATTGTAAAAACTGCCGGTCGGTAATGCAACAGATTAAACGCACTATTTTAATTGGAATAAAAAACAACGAATGTTTAACTGCTACACCGTTTTTTCACTTGCCATAAAAATACGCCTTCTTCTTCTATATGCCTCAGTCTCTGTGCGACAGCTTGATAAATGGAGACCTGCAAACTTATCGTGATTAATTGACGGAGTGGAGTGTTCGTTTGACTTCTGTCATTGGCCGATAATCTTTTTGGCACATCTTAGAGGCACAAAGAGACGAAACGACGCGGTGGTTTCCCATTGGCAAAGCGAAAACCTTGGGAATGGCCTTTGTGTCTTACTCGATATTGTTTGCTGCGAAGGATTCCCTATTGGCTGGAATACCGAAAGGGGAGTGGATTAGCAGGCGCTGATTGGCAAACGGCGTTCCAGCATGTTGCTGGTACTGACGCCATTTTGTTGCAGTGAGCGTCTTGAGTTCGTGGCATAAGTGGCTATTTTGCCTCTGTATTCTTAAGTACTCTGTGGCGTAGGTTACATTTCAATACCCTAACTAGCACAACAGCAGTTTTCCTCTGGTCGTTCGCCACGTGTCTTTCTGAAAATGAGTTTGAGTACTTGACTGGGCCGGTCATAATTACATTACTTCGATAATTAACATATGTAATTCGCGTTCAAGCAACAACGAGGCGTAGCAGTTATATACCAATCAATTCATAAGCTGAAGTATACTGAAATAAAATTAGAAAGGAACTCTCCCCTCGAAAAACGGGTGTATCTAGTACTATATTCGTAGATTGTGTTCATGTACGATTATATGTAAGCCAGCGAAGTCTACCCCCTCGCTAAAATATCGCGTGCATGTATTTTGTATTTTTAAATAAAGTATCGAATGGCGCAATGTAATATATATATATATATATATATATATATATATATATATATATATATATATATATATATATATATATATATATATATATATATATATATATATAAACACACACACGTGTGTGTGTTTTCCAAGAGACATAATTATTTTATTCTCTTTTAACGTACAGACACCATTTTGAGTTACGATAGTCTTGCAATCAAGGTGTGATATCAAAGTGTATATAGGTTGTTCACGATCAAGTGAGCACTTTTTAAGGCCCTCCCAACAGGCATTAACCACTAATAAATATATCTTAGTGCAACCTCAGGCATTAAATTTTGATGGAGGTGAAATGTACACAATGTTTTTGTTGGTCACATAGCAATGTTTATATTAAAAAACAGCAGGAAGATAGAAATTGTATGAAAGTAAAATTACATAAGGGCCTTAAAAAGTGCTCACTTTACCGTGAACAGTCTATAGGTGCTTGGTACAGATGGACCGGGGATAGGGTGGGGCAAGAGTCGGTCGCCCCTCTAAATTTAGCCAGCAAGTTCATAGCCTCCCATCACTGATTTTTCAGCGATGAAAATAGATTAACTAACCCATAGTATTTTGAAATAGTATAACTTGTCTAGAAATGTTTCCGTTAATTTTTTTTTCCCAGCCCCTACACATATCTAGCGACATGCAAAATTCGCGTTAATTGTTGGTACGATCCTATACTTCTCTGCCATATATATCCTTTTTTTTTCGTGGCCAGCCAAAGTCCGGTCACGCAGTTATCTTATCACCCCCCTACCTGTGCCCTTTCTGGGTAATACAGGGGTATGGAATGTTCCTTTTTTATTTGTTTATATCTACTTAAGTGCAATACGTGATTACATTGGTTCCTGATAACTATGCGGGGCCAATAACATGTGTGATTTCTTCACTGGCTATTGGCTGATCAACCGCGGAGACTTCACTGTTGGTTCGAAGCATCCCTGGGGCGTGTCACTCAAGTTGTCGGCCAATGGTAGGAGTTAAACGAGCACAAAGTGTCTTGCAGTTCGGTCTGCAGCCACAAAATAACCCGGTTTTTGCACTCTCTACACATAACGTTTGAAATTGGTCCGTCTACCGTAAACAAGAAGCTGGCCGGCGTTGTGTGACCATAGACTAAAGATGATGTGGACCGCTTATTCGCCTTCTGCGCATCTACCCAACAGGAACACAACTGTCAAAGTCACATGGTCAACATTGATGAACGTGATTGTGTATACCTTAATTTTCAAATGACAAGCACTATTATATTGATAAGATACTTTTGCCAGTTAAAATTTAATCAAACCACAAACCCAATCCACGCCATTTTTGCTAGAAGTGTAGGCAGAAAGTCAGTTCAATGTTGGGACATGGAGATTAGTTGTGCGCAACCAGATAGAACGATCTACTTCGTCTACTCAGTTTCCACGTCGTTGGACGGGACGTGATTTATCTCCCATCCCCGGCTGGGTCGCCGGATTTTCGCAAGTGGGAATCGTGCCGGACGATGCCGTTGGTCGGAGGGTTTTTCTCAGGGATCTCCAGTTTCCCCCGCCCTTCATTCCGGAGCCGCTCCATGTTCACCCTCATCGACTCTCAAGACCTCGCTGTTGCGAGCCGCCCAAATCTCTTCACTCACTTTATCTGCCAGCTGGCGTCGGCACGCAGTCTGCAGAAAAGGCGCACGCCTGTATTCTCGCATTCGGTGGTAATCGGCCCGTCTCGTCTTTCAGCCCCACCTCCCCCCACTCCTCACCCTTACTTAACAACGGCACATGGCGGCGCTGGGCTCGAAGGGAATTTACGGGCCGCGAAATTCCCGCCGGCTGCGAGCTGGAAAGGGAGCGGCTATTTTCGGTGCGTGGTCGGGTGAGAAACCGTCGGGGCGCACGGAGGTGGAAGTAATCTCCCGAGGAACTCGAAAGAGGCCGAAGGAGGGGGAGGAAGGGCTGGATGCTGGGTGGACCATCTGCTCCGCCCTCACGCGTCGTGGGTTCCCCGCCGCCTCAGAGATGCCGCGAAATAATCTGACAATCATCTCCGCGGCGGCTGCGGTTTGGTCCAGGACGTCTTCCCCTACACGTGGCTTTTTTTACGATTTTCGAATCTAGCCTTCGAAAAAACACCCATTGTGTGACGTGTTTGATTGCTTCCTAAACACCTATGTTTAGGGGTAGGAAAATTTAGCGAATTCATTTCAGGACGAGATAGATGTCAAACACGTGTACACTGAAGTCACCTTTGCAATTGGGCAACAGTTTATTAGACACGCCCTGGACCACTCTGAACCAATAGTAGACTTGCAAGGAAACAAGTAGCGAACCCCATACTACCAGGTGTGAGGTAACACTGGCTACTCTGTGGGGCAGCAGCCAATGAACAAACATATGAGGCTTAATTATACACAGGACTGTGGAGTTTAGCCTATAGGTAATTGAGCTCGTGAAACTTTCCTATCCCTACCTATGTCATACATCACAAACGTTTTGTACTTGTGTTTACAAAAAAGTATCTTATTTTAGGTTACATTGAATTTTAACATAAATTTTATCAATAAATAATAATATTTCATTTATATCTGATATGAATAAAGACAGAGAGAAATTAGGTGTGTTGGTAATGCCTAGTGAAAAATATTTCTTATTACACTGAGTGCACATGAATGCGGTGCGATAGTCCTTGTGTAATTATTCTTAGCTCTGTTTGTATGAAGTGGAGGGATATCCTGCATGTAGAACAGGTCGAACTAGATGTCTCGTCGACAGCGAGGTCATTAGGGACGGCGCAAGCTGCATAGGGATTGGGGAAGGATTGGGAAGGAATCGACCATGGCCTTTGTTAGGGACCCATCCCAGCATTCGCCTGGCTTGATTTCGGAAAGAAAACAATGGAAAGCCGAAACCAGGATGGCCAGACCGGGAACCGAACCCGGGACCTCCCGAATGCGAGCCCATTGGCTACCACTACGCCACCTCGCTCGGTGGATGTAGGATATAAGCAGGGCTCCAGAAAAATTGTAGGTAACCGTGAATGGACTTTATAGGCTATTCACGCTAAAGTGAGCACTTTTGAAATCTCTCTCATTCGGAATGATGGTCAGTAAATATTTTTTATTATTTTAGCCATAGACTTTAACTTCCGAGTGCGGTGGAATATACACATCCTGTTAATTACTTGCATTGCAATGTTTATTTATAAAGATGGATAAAGTACAAAAAAATGACTGAAAAATGAAAAGAACTAGGGCCTCAAAAGTGCTCACTTTACCGTGAACAGCCTATAGACGAAAACATCCACACTCTCACTAACTCGGGAGTGCCATCGGAAAATAATGCGCCATATAACAGAGCGCGAGTGCTCGAGGGCTTGTAGCGAATGATTGTGATATATTGCATTGTATGTATTTGAGAATAAATGCGGTGAATATGTGCACACGTATGTCAGCAACGATGTAAGTAAGTCGGCAAAATAGGTGACGTCGCAATTTCCTCCTCTCTTCATCGATATGGATAGAGACGTGCCAAATCCGCGTTGTTATATAGTAACATTCTAGACTTCACTGCCCTATACGTACTTGAGTGCAATTCGCGATGTCACTGGCTAGTGGAAACTATACGATATTGTGATATACCTGTATGACTGCTTCACTGGCGATTGGCTACTCAATCATGCAGCATTTGTTATTGGCTGGAAGCATCCTTTGGCACGTGTTACACAGGTTGTCAACGAATGGCATACATCATCTTGGAGTTTAGTCTGCAGCCACAAAATAACGCGAATTTTGCATGACACTAGCAATGGATCAACACCATAATCATAAGTCTCACATCGTACCTAACTGCAAAATCAGCCACGATATCAAATACTAGGCTATTATGTTTTTAATCAAACAGAGCAGCTGGCGATCTACGACTGCCGATTACTACGGACAAGTGTTTTTCGCGAAAATATTTATAGCCATGCTAGACTTCAATATTCTACGCCCACTTTGCTTTGGTTATTGGCCGCCTGTCTACTTGAGAAGACATGTCCTTGTTTGACTGGGCCAATCGTTATAAAGTACTCTAATATTGAATTTACATGACTCGCGGACAGACACTTGAGGCACGTGACATAAAAAATTGTCCAACCTAGAAAGTGCATATGAGCAAAAGTGTTTTGGAGCAAAACTGTTCTTGAAATCTTTTCGCGAAAAACACCTGTCCCTACCGATTACTCAGGAGAGCGAGTGCGAATGTGGAGGCATTCCACGCGAGGACTATGCGAGGAATTGTACGAGGGATTGCGCGAGTGCGAGAGCGAATGCTGGAACACGGCCTGAAAGGCGTTCTGGTGTTGCGCAGACTGTTCCAGACGCCCGCGTATTTCGCGAAAATATTTCCTGTCTAGTTGTGTTTCGAAATATGTTCTTCGGCCCAGAACCGATTTCACGATTGGATGACTTCATCTGCGACGCGTCCTAGGTGCCTGCTACCATAGCTTAGTTTATTGACCGCATATCTACGTCAAAAGACAATCAGGCGTTTCAGTGGGCTAATCAGAATTAGGCTTCTCCGGTAGGTCCTACTAGATGATTCGCGTGGCAACTAAAACCTTCCAATAGTGGATGAGGCTCTGTGATTAAAGTGTTTTGAAGTAGGCCTAGCCCTACAACTTCAAAGAAACTATTTTCGCCAAAATCGAGTGTTCCTACTAATAACTAAAGTAAAAATTCAGGTGAGCATGTAAGATACTGAAGTCTGACTTCAGTGAAAATATTTACCACCAAAATCAGGTGTCCGTAGTTATTGTGCACGCCTTAGAAAAACAATAACCGCCACGAAGGCACACAATACTTGATAAAATCCCGAGGTGGAGCAGCCGCTTATTCTGCTAAATACAGTACCGCTAAACAGAAAAACATTTATTATAAGGGTTTTTGTGGCAGCTTATAAATATTGATACTTTTCATTTAGTTAACAGGTTTAATATTTCTTTCCATTTAGTTAACAAAACCCCTCATTATTTTCATTTAATTAAAAAGTCCTTTAAATATACACGAAAACATGCAAATAATAACAGAAATCCATAGATAACATGTACAAACAGAGATGGCAGTCGTAGTGGAAAGTTCTCTCAAGGTCAAGGACTTAAACAATTTCCAGGCTGTAATAAATAGACACCTGCAAAATTCGCGTAATTATTTGGGGACTCGTTAAACTTCAAACACGTGTACCTTTTCAACATGTTTGTAATTGGACTATACTCTATGTGACACGCCCTAGGAAACTCTGCGCCAATAAATGAACACTTCACAATTGTGTGCCCCAATCACGTGTAGGTCAGTCAGCAAGGGAGTGACTTCAGGTTTATGCAGGCCAATGGAGAAAAGACATTGGCTCTAATGCATACAGTACTGTGACGTTCAGCCTGATGCCACATAATAACGCGAATTTTACATGTCCCTAGTAATAAAGTGTTCCATTTAAAAGCGGCAACTCACAATAGTATTAGGTGCTCACTGTCGCTCATGTTGAGGTTAGGTCGCACACCTCGAAATACCTCGAAATTTCAAAACTTCAACACACCATTAGTTTCCAAATGCGTGGCATAAACAATAAGTACAAACAATAAATAAGTATACAGAAGCAAAATGGCATGGCGGTTTTTTTTTGTTTTAAGCGAATTCGGGGTCGCTCATTGTCCGCGCGAGTCTGTGGGAACAGGTTTTAGGTCTGACTAACTGTTGCACATTATGGAATATTATACACCTATTGGTTGGACTGCCGCCTGGAAAATTAGACGCCAGGAGTTGATTGGTGAACGAAAATCCGCCATATTACTGGCTGGTGGGTCTATTTTACTGACGTATGTGGCTGCAGTTCGCAATTCACACTGCCATTTCACCTCTGCATCCTTACATACTTTGTGATATCTTCTCTGGCCAGCGAAATGTTAGAACGCCACTTCGTCATTCAAAGCCTTAATCTACAGTAAAGGCTGTTCACGTAAAAGTGAGCACTTTAGAAATCAACCTCAGAAAAAGTCACTGGCCCTGCCTGCATATATTTTAACGGGTGTACTGAGTGATACGCGCCCAGTAAAGTTGGCAACGAAGGATCTTACAGTCGAATAAAAAGTGATAGGTAACCATTCGTGATCATTCAAATTATTTCTTTGTTTTTATTTTTACTGCTACGAAATTTAAAAATTAACAGATTTGTGAAATAATAATTTTTTTAAATAATTTCAGAATTTCACTTGGCCAACACATGACTAGTGACGAAGGCCATGGCAATGTTAGTTTTACTTAAGGCGGAAGAATACACAACGTGCGTACAAGTAGATTTTAAGCGTGGCTTTCAAAAGTGCTCATTTCACAGTAAATACTCGTCAAGCGGCGGCCCAGCCAATAGGAGACCTATCGCAGCAAGCAGTAGCCAATCAGAAGCGTGGTTTCTCCCAGTACCTCGCGCAGCCAATCGAAAGATTGGGCACACCCACATCAAAGGAACCACCACGCTATTCCGTCTCTGCGTGATCATCTAGTCTGCGGGGAAGGCGCAGTACTGTAACAGTTCACGTGTAAGAGGCGATTAACCTAGAAGCTTACACGACGTGACGTCAGCTGGAGCGTATTGATCTTCTCGCCGAAACAGGAGGAAAACCTACACTATTGTGAGGGAACACTGGCACCCCGTGAGACTAAACAAAAGACGCCGTTGTCGCCTACTCTCGGTACATGGAATAGCTCACTGTGACATACCCGTTGTAACTGGGGATATGCTCATGTATAGTAGAGACGATAAACATTCCTATATGTACAGCCTGATTTGTGGCATCATTTTCATACAGTGTATGTGTTAAAAACGCTCATTACAGTTTAGGAAGTTTACTACGAAGTTGACGTAGGACCTATCGGGAGTATTTAAGTGCGAGGTAAAAAACTACGTCGACTGAGAACTAATATGATACGAGTTCTTGAAATATTGCCTTCTTAAAGATTTCAATACGCGAATACTGATACTGGTACCCAAGCATGCTTTTCATATGATTCTCCTCGCCTTCCTCTGCACAACCATGAGATGTCAAAAACTCGTACGGTAGAATTAACATAGCCTACAATAAAATGTTTTAGTTTTATTTGTTGTAATAATCTTGAATGGCAACTTCGTTGGATGCTCACGTATTGGAGTAACCGCACTCTGTGTGCTGCCAAACGTTGATTTTCCTCTTCAAATCACCGCCTTTGATTTATTAAACGGCGTTTAAACATTTGAGACCACTTGAATGAATAGCTTAAGATGTTGAACATTATACAAATTATGTGCCCTGTAGATATGCAGACAAGTAATTTATTCGTTGTCTCGACCAACGAGCAGAGACCGGCATATTTCCCATTATTTTGTAGCTGCAGACTAAACTCTTGACTTCACGCTGCACGCTCTTGACTTCTGCCATTGGCATACAACCTGTGTAATACGTCTTAAGCACGCTGTCAGCCAATAGTTAAAGATCTCACTTAATATATGAGTAGCCAATTGCCAGTCAAGCAGTCTCACAACTAAATGACGCCGTGTAGTTGCCAGTAGTCAGTGACATTAGGAATGCTGTACTCAAGTAGTATAGGACAGTGAAGCCTAGCATGTTACATAATAATAACTAGAGACCTGAGAATTTCGCGGGTTAATTTCTAGACAAGTTGAAATTCGCACACTTGTACGTTCATGTTACGTTTGTAATTGGTAGACGTGTTGATTGAAACCTCCTAGAGATAAATGAGCCAATAACAAACATGCAATAAATAATTGTGTGCCCAACCACCGCCTTTTACTACCGCAACAATCAACCTATAGACAGTTGATATATGTATGAGAGTATTTAAGACTGTGAAGTCTAGCCTACAGGTCATTGCACTCGCGAATTTCTCGGGTATCTAATAATAACACTAATTTTGCAGCGTATAACTTGATGTGGAAAATTTGCGAAATATTTCTTAGTGTGTAAAGTACACACACACACACAGGCACACACACGCACACACACACACGCACACGCATATATATATAGATATATATAATATTTCAGCCAATAAAGTTTAGTTTTGACAACTAAAAAATGTTGTGTTCACCACAGAGAATTTTTGACAGCGTGAATACAAAAAAAAAAATTTTGTGGTCGTCACAAAATATTATTTTTAAGTGTGTCGCGTATTATTGAGTGCCTAGCTATACGTATACGGGTGGGATACTGCTCATAGCTCCCTTATAAACTTGCTACAGCAGCCAAATACCTTCGTTCACTCGTATTCGCAACCACAGCGTTGACGAGTCTCGGACAACTCCCCACCCAACTCGACCTCGCTTTAATTACACGCAACTCCTCCCTCGGCCTTCGCGCATTCCAGCTGTTATTGGCTGGATTGCGGAGCCGAGCGGAGCATGCAAGGCGGTGCCAAGTCATTTTGTGGAATGCCAGTGCCTGCCTGCACACTCGCCACCACAACAAAAGTATTCACACACAAAAATCCGGACTTTTTTTTTATAGACTCCACCTGCCTGCCTGCTTGGTTTGTCTCATTTTTTAGTTGGGAAGCGCGGGAGCCGTAAAGGTTAGGTACATTGACACTCGCTAGAAGAGCGCCATCGCTGCTAAGCGCAGGGCTCTGAACTGACCTGCGGTGTTCTCGTAGTGCTGCGTGTACCTATGACACTTCCAGCGGTGACACTATCATTTTATTTATGGAAAGTGTGCGAGTGCATGAGAATGCACATTTCTTGCTGTTTGGAACACGGCCTAAGTACTAACTGTAGCAAATATAACGCGGTAACGTGGGCATAGTCAGTTCATGATTACTTCACACTTTTCTGAAGCCCTGCTAAAGTTCTACTTCCAGGATATTCCTCCGCCTCGTGCAAACAAAACTTAAATAATTCTAGATAATTACACCAGACGGGAAACGCACCTCATTCGTGCGCACTCAGTGTAATAATATATTGCATGAGAACTATTTCTTACTAAGCATTACCAACACACCTCTTTTTCACCCTGTTTTATTACATATTAATTATGCATGAAATATTTTTATTTGTAGATAAAATATACAGTAAGTGAAATTTAATTTTAACCGATAATAATGTACTTTCATATTTACACAAGCATATAACGCTTGTATTCATGGCATATTTAGGAAACTACCAAACACGTCATACATGGGGTGATTTTCAAACGGTGGATTAAAAAAATGGGAAACAAAACCGCGAATAAATTATAGCAACTATAACGCGATGCGGCGGTTAAGCGACGGCCGAGTTTCACCGCCACCCGACTGTACGCGCCCTGGCGCTGATATAGTCTGCCGTGTTTTGCAGATCCGGGTGTGTTTTATAACCCTGGAGCTGCGTGGTGAATCGACGGCAGATGGAAAGAGGGAGAGGATATAGTATAGATACTTTTGGAGGGGAGGGGGCGTGTCGTTTCTTATTCTGGTCAAGCGTCCCTCGGCCTGGCTTCTCCTTCACAAAAGGTTCGTTGTCAGCGCCACTCACCGCCTCCCCCACTCTCCCCCCCCCCCTCACCAAATTATCCTTCAGCCTTTCCCATGCGATCTACAACAGACTCCATAGGCAGATCGCAGACCCGATACCGGCCAGTTAATACGGCCCAGACATTTTCTTTCGCCCTTGCGTGTCTCTCTGCTCTTGTCTGGGCTGCTGCAGCGCTGCCGCAGATTTTGCTCTGCGCCTTTCAGTAATATACGGAGTGGTGATGATTTTTATCACTGGAAAATGTGACTTGATTAAGTGAAATATTTCGAGCATAACCATTTCACCACTATGTCGTCTCAGAAAACCAAGCCTGAGACACAAAGAACGAACGCAAAAAAACCAAGGACGACCCAAGTTAAGACACATCACACGAGCACAGAGACGAAAACAAACATTTTTCGCAAAAAACAGGATAACGCATTGATGAAGTAACAGCCGCAAGGCCAGACGACTCAACGATGGCGACACAGAAGAACACAGTATAAGTTTTCTTAGACGAACTTGTAGCGAATTGGTTGTCTGTGACGACTTAATGAAGCAGTAGCGTACATGCGAAATATTTCTCTTAATCATTCACCACCATTGCAGGAAATTTTCAAACAACTTAAAATGTACACGTCAAAAAATTTTCCATCGCTATCGGTTGCCTTGTATATTTGAAGCTTATTTCTCTGGGTCCGCGGTGGTACAGTCATTCGTCAGACTAGTCGCCACCCAAGGCCAACCGGGTTCGATTCCCAGCTGAGTTACCGGGTTTTTCGTATGTGGCAGACGTGGCGGACGGTGCCGCTGGCTTGCGGGTTTTCTCGAGGAGGCACTCCCGTTTCCTCCGTCCTTGCATTCCGCCGCTGCTCTATCTTCATAGCATTTCACTCTCACCGGCACCGATAAAAAAAACACTCAATTTAACTACTTTTCCATTTCTCCGGGTCACTGACAATTCTGAACGTTTATTATGGGTAGGGATAGGAAAATTTCGCGAGTTCAATGCCCTGTTGGCTAGACTCCTCAGTCTGTATACTGGAGTCTCAGCTGTGTGTTAATTGGCTGTTGCCCCACACCTGGCAGTTATGTCATTCGCAAGGTGTTTCCTTGCAAGTCTGCTATTGGCTCAGAGGCGTGCATGGTAGGTCTAATAAACTGTGATCCAATTGCGAAGGTGACTTCACTATATGTGTTTGACGTCAATCTTGTCCCAAAATGAATTCGCGATTAAGTTCCCTATCCCTAATTATGGGTCTGCGATGAGTAGAAACCTGCAAATTTCGCGTTATTATTTGGTGAAACGTTAAACTTCAAAAACACGTAACATTGCAATACATTTTCATTGGACCCAAACATAATTCGAACGCTTCTTGATTGTATGCCCCAATCTCGAGCAGGTCATTGAGAAAGGGCGTGGCTTCACATCTAGGCAGCAGCCAGTGAGGAAACGTCAACGCAAGTATTTTCAGTAGTGTGAAGTTTAACCTCACGCCAAATAATAACGCGAATTTTGCAGGTCTCAAGCAATGAGTCAAGCCGAGTCAAAAATGCATCAACCAATCAGAAAATGATCAACACTACATTTTTAGGAGATAGGCCTACGTTGGCTCAAAATAATTGTTTTACGATTTTCTGATGTGTCTATTTATATGCATAGAAATCAGAACATCGCATGTTGAAAAGCATATTATTTATAGAAAACACTATTGTAGACTTCTCAGAGAACACTAACCAGAAAATTTTACAGACGGGATTACGTCGTTTTTTACAAAGTAAACGAAAGAAAAGATGTCAGAACGAGCAGTCTAATGGACAACAAAACCAGAATTTTCACACATATGCGAATAACTAAACGACATCAGCGAAGGATAAGGAAGAAAGAGTCGCCTTCCTTCGACGAATCAGTAGCGACGTTTCCATAACTGGAATCTGTTACCGTTTTCAGACATAGACCTACACAACAAACGTATAAAGACGAGGGGCGTTGCGTGAAAGAGGGGGCGAAAAGGAATGGTAGAGTTATGTTTATGTACTGGACCACGGAGTGCAGAGGCGAGACAGCCGTTTATACTGGGAAATCCAACCGCACACGCTAGCAAAATGGCGTCACTAGCCATCAAAATGTTGGAACGTAGTTCGCCAGTCAGCACCTGCTAACCCACTCGCCAGCCTCTACCTAGCCAATAGGGATATTTTCGTAGCACGCAGTAATCAGGTACATCCTTTCCGACTGAATCGCAAATCCACGAGATGCCGAGTAAATGTATTTTGAGTGTGTTCCTTAATGCAGCAGATTATAAGCACACGTTGTATAATAGGACTTATAAGTAGAGACCCACAGAATTCGCGTTATTATTTGAGGATGGAATAGACTTTGATACGTTATACATTTATGTTGGTTTTTATTACTGGGGGACAGTTAGCCTGACAATTAACAGTGATATTTGAACCAATAAGAAACAATTAACGATAGAATGGCCCAATTGCTTCCAACCAAGTCGAAAGGGAAAATTGCACCTGACTTCTGAAATTGCACCACCATCGCCCCTCTGTTCGATCGCAGACTCCAGCGAGCTGGAATATTATGAACGAACAAGTAGGTGATTATTTCTGGGCTCTCCCTTTATCCATAAGGGCTTCATTCCGCTGCTACTGCTGCTGAACAGGGAAACACAGACAGGGAACATGCAGCCACGCAACAGAGGAACAAGCCACAAACACAGGAGAAGAGATACCAACACAACAGAAAGTGCGACCATGTTCTCAGAAATGTTAGAATTCGCCGCATTTCTGAAAGAAATAAACTTCGTAATACTATTGGACCACTTTAGGCCCATCATTACACAGGCGAAAGCTTTGACATCACTACACGAGAAGCAGATGTTGCTTCTCACAGAACTCGTCACTTTAGCATAGTAAACAAACAATTATTTGAGGATTATTTAACTATAAAATCATCCCAAACTGATAATATCGTTTTTTAAACAGACAATATTTAATATTTAGGGCGCTCTGCCCAAACTGGTAATGTGGTAATTCGGGAAAGGTGGGAAATAGCCCCAACCACAACTCGTATTCTAGGTCAAGAGAGACACATGCCAGTCGAGGCAGGGTCGGGGGGCTAACACGACACTATACGGCATAGCTAATTTAGATTAGTTTAATTAATTTAATCTAGCTTAGACTTATTATCAATATCACAGTATATTAAAATAAATTGGATTTCTAATAACAATAATAATATTAGAATAAAAATAAAATAAATCAAAATGTAGGAAAATACAAAAAAAAAATATTAAAACATAAAAGTACAAAAAATACAAAAACACATTAAAAATATATATAATTAAAAACATAATAATGTTTTATACGTTACAAACACAATTACTTACTTACACTAACTCACTGACCTGATAGTCTGTTTCAGGTCGGAAGAAAACGATCCTTGAAGAGAGAACGAGCGTGGGCTCTGCTTTGACTAGAGACTGGCAGACTCTGGACCCAAGGCCCTTCCAACATGCTTTAACCACTAATAAATATATCTTATTGCAGCATCAGGCATTAAACTTTGGAAGTGGTGAAATGTATACACTGTGTTTATTCGTCACAAAGCAATGTTTATATTTAAAAGCAGCAGGAAGATGGAAATAGGATGAAAGGAAAAATTCAGAAGGGCCTTAAAAAGTGCTCACTTTACCGTGAACAGCCTATACTAATACTGGTTATCTTTCCTATGTCGCAACACTCTAAAACGATGAAACCTACCCCGATCGCTGCTCCCGTGCTATTAGGGACTCACCGACACACTACACGCGAGATTAAATAGCACACTTCTATACAACAGAACAACAAGTTAGACAGACATCACGACACTTACATTCACTCCAGCCAGGAGGTTGGAGGGGAGCTTCACTCCCCCGCCGACAATATAAACTAAAATCATTAAATAATATGCAACAAAACAAAAACAGCCTAGATGTGGGTCCAGTGCCCCAGACTTACACTGACACAGCCCCCGCCCGCGGACCCTGTGATTAGACCAAGTGTCGGGTGGCAACTGTTTTTACAAACACCTAGTGAGTTATGAGAGCTTCGGCACCCGGTCTCATGGCACACGTGTCATACCCGTGACATATGAGGGTCGACGGCGACAGTAGCGTTGGGTAGAGCAGCCGGCAGCAATTGACGCCACTGTAGCTTGCTTTGCTTTACACAGTTTAGTAAATACAGCTTTGACTGAATTATCCACCTTCAATAATGACACGCGGCGCATTGTCCTATGCAACACCTTTACACCACAGGCTAAGTTTTCGGTTGTAATATTATCACATGTGCTAAACTGGGTGTCGCCACTAGTTCAAAAATACAAACATTCTCACTTTCCCTTGGCAGTACATGTCATATTTTCTTATAATTAAAAAAAGATAGTTATTTTGACAAAACTCATACCTGCCGGGGCCACGGTGGCTGAGCGGTTAGCCTGCTCGCCTCCCACCAAGGCGTACCGGGTTCAATCATCGGCCATAACAACAGATTTTCGTTAGTGGGAATCGTGCCGGACGAGGCCATTGATCGGCGGGTTTTCTCGGGGATCTCCCGTTTCCCCCTCCTTTCATTGTCTCCGCTCCATACTCACCTCAATCACACACACCAGCTCTCAAGACCTTGCTGTTAAGGTGTATTCCCATCCGCCATCTTGGATTTATCGATTTTTCACCAACAGTCCTATTTCAGAAGGTGTATAGAAATTTCCCGTACGATATATGCTAAATAACAGCTTCCCAAACTTTATCGAACTGCCACAGCTTTGCTACATTGATTAATTTTTAGCTGGTTAACTGGCTAAAAGCGAGTTTATTTTTTTGCGAACGATTACAAAGTCAACGATATCAACAGTAATCAAGAAATACTGATCTCGGACAATGCACTACGCAATGCTCTGTGCTCTGTCATTCCAAAAAAATTACACAAAATTGTTTTCCCAGAGTATGGTAGAAATTCCATAAATCATAGATGGTGGGTGTGAATCTGCCTTAAAATCCCCCTGAATCTCTTCACTCACACATACCTGCATACAGCTCCAGAAGTAGTAAGGGCATACTATGCCTCTTAGCAGATAAGCATTATTTTGTCACAAAAGTGCACATTCCTTCGGCATTACGCTGTTAAATAAATTGCATAGAGATATTGAAGAATTAAGCAAAATTAATGTAAAAGTGTTGCTAAACTTAGAAAGTTTATTCGAACGCACATAATCTACTTATTTGACAAATTAATTACAATTTGTAAACTCTCCACTACGTATTTTTATTTATTAGTTAAGTTTCATACAAATATGTTTATTCTGAGATCGAGTTACCAGATTAGAGATATAGTGTAAGATTTTTCCACCTAATACTAGTGTAAAAATGATAAGCTTCAAAATGGACGATTAATACTTTTGCATTTATAGAGTTGTATTAGAGTCTGTATAAGTTTACTCTGCATTGCTGTATTTTTTACTTTTGTATTCACATCGAAAAATTTACGTGTTATGTCTTGGGTATCTATTTCTTGTTTTGGCTTAATTTTTACACATACCATTTCTGTAAGATATGTCACAGTGCCTTGTTTCACATCCTGAGCTATGGCGCGTCACTAGAAATCAAAGGTATATATATAAATAACTAATGTGAACATTGTCATTGCCTGAAGGTAAGATCGTTGTGCATATTGTTTCAGCACCGCATTGATTGCAAGGACAAGAAGCTGAAGAAAATGAGTCTCTATAGTTTCTGTGACTGTATGCTCCTTACTGCGACGAAACGAAGCAAACCCGTTATAGTCTATCTCACGAATGAGTGCACTTTTTTGACAGTTGTGATAGTAGCCTTGTGTGCAGACATTTCCATGGCAGACTATTTACTGTTGACATATTGAGAAGGTTGACAGTCAGCTGAGTGTGTTTACGTAAACATAATGTACAGAATGTTCCACGACTCAACCAACATCCTTCAGTAGCGTGTTATACAGATAATTGGTAACAAAAAATGTCATACACATAAGTAAGCTATGCATCCCGATTTCAGAGTTACGGGGGCGTAAATGCAACAAAACACAAATTGGAATTACTGAATATCTTTAATGTAACTAACTACATTCATCTTGAATGTCTCACACAAGCTGTTCAAAATGTGCACCATCTGACCGTAAATAGGTTGCGATACGTTGTAGCCTACCATGGCGTGTTGCCACTACATGCCTGCAAGTTCAGTTCTGAGTTTATTAGTGGCGTCAGTTATCGCCTGTAGCAACTGTTCTAGTGTGTCTGATCGCTGTCCTCTATAAACCCCACTCTTCAGGCAGCCCCAGAATAAAAAGTTCAACGGGGAGAGGTCTGGAGAGCGCGTCGGCCATGGAACTGGCCCACCTCTTCCAATCCACCTGCGCGGATAATCAGCTTCTGCACCACGCCCATTTCCGTCGCAGTATTCGTAAACAAACACCATGCCTGCGAACTCTGCACGTGTAAACATTCCTGACATTGTTGCACAATCACTCGCCTCGACACACTAGCTAACACGGGCCACGCCAGCCACACTAGCAGTGTCTGCTTACTGTAATTTAGGGCACATCGTGAACAGCTTGTGTGGGACTTACTACATGCATGTAATCAATTGTGTTAAAGATAGTCAGTAATTCCAATTTAAGTTTTTATTGCGTTCAAGTCTTTGTAACTCTGAAATGGGGCTGTATAGTCAACTTGTGTATATGACATTTTTGGTTGCCAACGATCTGTATAACACGCTGCCTAAGCATGTCGGTTGAGTCGCGGAACATTCTGTATTAAATAATTGGGGGGGGGGGGGTACACCGCAGGTAACCATGGAAACAGCTGTAAACAAGACTGCGTTCAGAACTGTGAAGGAAGTACCCTCGTTAGTGAGACAGACTATACGCAGCGTGATTGCACGGGAGTGTAGTCGAGCGAAGTATTTCACCCGAGCACAATGCCAGGTTTCCCGTCCTTCTTGTCTGCTAGTGTCGGGTGACGTGGCGGACGCCGATGCCAGCAGGACCGCGTCGCCGCACAAGGCGAAGGCCGCCAGTGTCCGCCATCATTTATTCCACGTAGCTAACGCAGCAGTTCCTCACGGCCCATTAATCACTGCGACATCACTTCGCAACCATTAAGACGTGATATAATACGTTCGATACTGGAATTGTTAACCTGAAGAGCCTAGTGAGAAAGAGACAGCATGAGCCTTCTGGATCAAATAACGATTTATGACTACATATCAACGAAAAGAGTGTGAAAAGATGAATTTTAATTCGCGTGAATTGTTAAATGCGTGAATAGTTTTAATAGTTTGAGCAGGGAAATAAATTTCGTCTACGAAAGAGCGGCACACACACAAACACACACACACACCAATGGGTTACCCGGGATGTAAACTGTGATTTTCGTATTCCAAATGTGATAAACTTGAAGAGAACGGTACACCGTAATCTCGATATATGGTAGGCTTGTCCGTGCATTGGGTAAATGTAACCTTAAACAGCGCGCGGACTGGGCGAATATTTCGAAGGGTGTTATAGGCTGTTCACGTTAAAATGAGCACTTTTAAAAACTCTGCTTTAGAATTACTTTTATACACGTTGTGTATGCTTCCGCTATATGTAAATTTAACATTGACATAGGCCTCATCACTTTATTGATGCGTCGGTCAAATGAAACTGTGAAATTATTAGAAAAGTAAATATTTTACAAATCTGTTCATTTTTACATTTCGATGCATTAAATAAACAGAAAGCGACATGAATAATTTTAAGTTATCATAAATGGTTGCCTAACACTTTTTATTTGATGTTAAGATATGGAATTACGTTTTATCCATCATTACCAACTTTACTGGACGAATGTCATGCAGTGCACCTGTTAAAATATGTGCATGCACGGGCAGTAACTTTTTTATAAGGTTCATTTCAAAAGTGCTCACTTTATCGTGAACAGCTTTGAACTGTTTTTACGTAATTTACTGTACTTTTCTTGTTTTTTTTTTTTCTCGTAATAAAACCTTGCTTTCTATTTCTGTCTTTTTCGATTGCCCTCCACCCCTTAACATATATACTGCCCATTTTCTTGGTAGCATTCATAAGTGCATTCTACTTCTACAGCAGGCTATAACGCGATTGTCACACTCTGAATTCGAATCAGTGGGAAATCACTGATTCGCAGTGAAATTCAACTACTAGAATCAATGAAAATGGCTCCACTTAGAATTAGTGAAAAAAAATTTACTGATTGAATTAGTGACACGAAATTATTTCACTGATTGGATAGGTGACGGTCGATTACAGTGGCGAATTAAATATAATTTCTATTGAATGTAGCCATATAATTACGTGAAATAAACACATTTACGATATTTTATTGTTTATATTGTGCAATTTAACGTAATTAAAAAAAGTAAAACAACTTTCGGAGGTGGCCGGGATTCAACTCACACATATTTAAACTCTAGGCTGTTACCCTACCATCTGCGCTACAATGCCAACTTCTAATAATTAGAGGAAAATATATCACTTATAATTTCGCCGCGAAATCGTGAAGATAATAATTGTATGCTCTTAATAGGCCTATTCGTTTTTGGTTTAATTGGTACCGTTAGGAATGTTAATACGAATGGAATAGTATTGTTATGTGCTGCAGCTGGCGCCGACTCAGTTACCCTGCGCCGTAATCGGAGACCCACCTCGCTCTCCCCTCTTCCTGGAACGATGCGCTCGCGGCCTCCTCTGATCTCCCCTCAGGGGAATCACGTGAATGCCGACAGCGGCGGGACTTGCTGGCGTCACAGACCTCCTCTCGCCTGCTACAGTTTCCGATACGTTTAGCGACGACGCAAGAATGTTCTGGTGAGACTGGCTGGTGCCTCAGCCCTCCGCCATACATCACGCGAGTTGGGGGAAGATTCTAGATGGCGGCCTAAGACACTATATATATAGCCGCAACCCAGCGGCCGGCAGTCTTTGACGGAGGCCGCCTGGCCGAGTGTGCGCGAGTAAAGGAATTGTGGACGACGATAGGAGATTGCGGGACGACGGCGAGTGAAGTGTTCGTGGCGTGAATGGACGAGAGGGTGTGAAACCGACGAGTGAAGCCTACTGTGCGTGAGGGCCCTTGGAGGACTCTAGAACATTGCGACTGGCGGGACATGGACTGAACTGAGGTGGGACTGAATGGAAGTGTAATACTGATTTTATTGTAAATATTCGAACTGTCAAATATGGACGCAATAAATTATAAAATAATTGAATAGGTTGATACTCTGTCTATTGGGACTGATCTTTAATTATTTAATCTAATTTTTTTTTTTTTTGTAATTATAAATGTTATTAATTGGTGTCAATTGCGAACAGTAATTGATTTCAATTTATTGTGAGAATTTGAGTTCAGAGAATTTTCTGTAGCTATTGTAAATAAAATAAGGAAATTATAATTAATTATTTTATTTGATTAAGACCTCGATCACTAAACGAACTTGGTATAGCCACTTAATTTCTAGCGAGAGAAATTGTAACTATATATATATATATATATATATATATATATATATATATATATATATATATATATATATATATATATATCCCCTCCCTTTTCAAACAGAGCGCTGTGACTACATGAAAACTAACTGAAAGACATAAAAAACGGGATGTGCCAATGTAGTGTATGTATTAAGAAAATAACTGAATTTATGTTTCTAAATAGAACATATTGTACCTTCTCTGTTAGCCACGTTAAGTTGCTGAAAAAACACGCAGTATTAATAACCGTTAAAGTCAAAAATGTATAGTACCTGTGACGCTTAGCTCATTCGCATAACTTACACAGAAAGTAGCACTCCAAAGCCAACAAAGAGAAGAAGAACTGAAATCCTGTTTCTGTCTGTACAGTCATATGAAAATTTTCTTAGGGGAGTCAGGACGAAAAAATATTGTTCCTAAATGCCAGTTGCATGTCTCGCAACTGGCATTGGGGCGAAAATTAGCAACAAAGAGATGGAGACATTTAACCTACACTAGCAATAACGAAACAGTTTCACATATAACGATAACGTCAGAAAATGTATTTTCCTTAAAGTTATTTGACTTGTAATCGTTCGAACTAAAACTTCTTTTTTAAGTTACGTTCTAGCAAGTGGCTAAAAAGGAACGTATACAAATTGATCTAGTCATTTTAAATTGCAAGACATGTTTCAAAGTATATTTTATTTGATAATTTAACAATGAACGGAATAACGTGCACGGCTAATGAAGTAGGGAAGGAGAGGGGACACGGTGGTTAAGCAGTCAGACTAATCGCCTCCTACCAAGGCGATCCGGGCTCCATCCCCGGCCGGGTCACTCGGGATTTTCGCATGCGGGAATCGTGCCGGACGATGCCGTTGATCGGCGGGTCTTCTCGGGGATATTCATTTCGGCGCCGCTCCATACTCACCTCAGTCTCCCTCATCGACTCATCAAGACCTCGAAGTTAAGAGCCGTCCAAATCTATTCGCTCACTCACGCAGGCGAGGGCACCTGTTTTTCGCGAAAATATTTTGAAATCTTGAGCAGGAGAAGTTGTGTTCCAACGCACCTTAGTTCAGAACCACTTTCGTGATTTGTTTAGCGCATTATCTGGCAGCCCGCAAATACGCACGGCGGTATCGGGGAAACGTAATTATCATTCATATAACAGACTGTCTTCACATAAAGACAAGAGGCAAATAGTCAAATGAAGTCTGCAATTGTGCACATAGGATAATGAAGTATAGCCTTCGCGTAAATATTTTCGCGAAAAACATGTGGCCCTAGATTTAGGGCCCCTGTTATTTGAGAAAAGATTTCACGTCTAGTTGTACTTTAAAACACGTTAGTTCAAAATAATTTTCGTGATCGGAATATTTTAACTGTGAAGGTCGTATGTGTTTACCAGGGAATTATGGACGTTCAATGTTCGAGTAACTTCATTCTGATCGTCCCAGTCAAATATAAAACTTCTTCGCACACAGGCACGTAGCCAATGGACCGAAGAAATTTACAAGTGTGCTCGTAAAGTGTTGCCGACTGATGTTATGTAAATCGTTTACGAAATACAAGCTTCCGACATTCAATCGCTTTTATTGAATTTACAATTGCTTGCGTCTCTGTAAATACTAATAGTGAATTCTTTTCAGCAATGTCAACTTTGCAGGCGTATTTAAAAAGCAAGAAATAACACAATCTGTTCAATTTTTAAAACATTTTAAAACAAATTATACGTAAGTTTATAAAAAAGTTTTTTATTCAGTTTGCTTTGACAATTTGTGTCGTGAGAAATAAAGGGATACGCCTAATGATTTTTCGTGTAGTTATGAACGTGCGTGGACATCATCTTAAACGAAGCAACTATATCAAGGTCTTGCTTTTTGTAAACAGAAAAAGGTTTAAACTGTTCATGAATAAAGTGAGCACTTTTGAAACCAACCTTAGATAATCGCCACCGCTGCTACCTACATGTATTTTAACGGGTGCATTGAGTGACATGAGCCCAGTCAAGTTGGTGACGATGGATGGGAAGTAGTTCCATATCTTAACGTCGAATAAAATGCAGTTAACCATTTGTGATGATTCAAATTATTTTCTTGGCTTTATCTTTTTTTTTTTTTTTTTTTTTTTTTTTAATCGAAGTGTATAAATGAGCAGATTTGTAAAAAAAAAATTTACTTTTCCAATCATTGCACAGTTTGACTTGACCGACGCACGAATAGACTGATGAGGCCCATGGCAATGTTAATTTTACATCAGGCGGAATAATACACAACGTGCATACAAGTAGATCTTCAGCAGGGCTTTCAAAAGTGCTCATTTTACCATGAATAGCTTATACACACGTGGTATTTAAAAAATTTAGTTATGATATTCATTGATACCCCGTGAAATATATTTTGAATTAGAAAGAAATAAATGCAAATATGAAATTTATTCAATTCCATCTCTCGCCGGTTGAGTTGTAGGATAGAGATTTTGAATAAAGCATAAAATATTCATATTAGTTTAAAACCTTTTATATTTATTTTCACATTTATCTATAGGTATAGTATAATAATGACAATACAAAGGTAGATGGGAACGTGTAGAAAGTTTGCTTGAGGGATGAGGACGACCGCGTTGATTCATCTAACAATATATCTATCACATTTAAAAAACATTTTGTAGGAAATTCCATAAACATAGCACTAAAATCATGAAACATTTAACTAAAAATGTCCAGATATTTACTATAGAATGGGAAATGCTGGGAAATGGAACGTGTTCGCAACTACCACATGTTCTCCAATCATCCTAATGATCGTAGCAACAAGGTTCGGATGGCACATCCGTGGGCGGCAGGCTGTAAGAGGGTGCCAAGTGCAGTTGGCGTTTGAGTCCGTGTTTCTCTGCGCGGGTCCTCGATCTTTATTGGGATCTCGAGCAAGGAAGGAGGGGAGTGGCCGAGGCTCTGAGTCACCGACTTGGCCGCTGATTGGGCGGCTGTCGACTTTCGCTTCCCAGAACGTCGGTACGGCTGCCTTCCTTCAGACGTACCCCGGCTTCGCTGACACATGCGTGCTGCGACACGTTATAGAATAAGGCACACAATTAGTTTTTTTTTTTTTATTATTTAAAGTAGACAAATTTCTTTCAAAGGCGTCACAAATGAGGAGTGGGCATAAGCCCTCCCCAATCTCACTATGTTTAATAAATCTGAAGGGCACTAAATAATTTTATAGTAACAGTCGGGGATATTCCGCCTACTCACATTTTAACATCCTTAACATTAATTCTCATTATACTTATAGAACGAGTACAGTATTTGTAATTGTACACTAATGTTCCTATGAAATGAAGTGTAACTACAAGTATTTGTTTAAAATATGAGATCTAGCGGTAGGGAGTAGAAGAACTTCGAAAACTACCACGTTACGAAGCAGAGTAAAATAACATGAAAATTATAAAAAGACACATACAAAGTATGTAAATCAACATGGCGTAGTTATAAAAGAACATTTATGCTGGCGGTAAAATTACTTAGTAAAACACTGAAAAATGTACAGAAATTGTGTAATTACAATAACAGTGAATCTGCGGTTTTACAATATCGTTAGTGAGAAAATACACATACACAGTGGTGAAATTACAGTTGCGATGTCTGTGTAAATTTACTTGTGGAAAGACATACACGAATGTTGTATTTAATATTCTGCTACATAGTAAACCATTCTGTGTAAAGTTAGTTGCACAAAGTAAATTTTGTTTTACTAATTTGTAGGCTACATTTACTTGGACGAAGAGTAAAAAAAAACGTTGACATATGTAGGTGTAAAATTACACCGATATCAGTGGAGATACTTCTGCCACATACATTTAATGAAAAATTACACAATTTTTTTTACAGTGTATTAGTAAGGGCCCCTGTTTTTAACGAAAATATTTCGGAAGTGTTTGTTTTTTAAGGCACATTATTTCAGAAACGCTTTCGTGATAGGATCATTTGAATCGTTACGCGTCTTATCTCTCTGCCCACGAATCACGGTCGTTCTGTATCGAAGAAACTTAATTCTGATTGGCTCACTCATGTAGCAGACAAAGACAACCGACCAACGATCAAATGAAGACTGCAAGTGTGCACATAGCATGTTGAAGTCCAGTCTCCGCAAAAATCTTTCCCCGAAAAACAGACGGCCCTCCCTACCCATTAGCTACTGCGAAAGATTATTTCTTGAGGTACATAAGTATGCATTTATACGAAAAAAAAAAAAAAAAGCATAAACGAAACTATCCCAACATGCTACTTCTATAAACACGACAAACTTACGAGAATGTAAAACTGGCGAAGTAACTTCTTTTAGCTATGGCGCTGTTCCACAAAAAAAAAAGTCATTTGTACTTTACGCATGTAAATTGTTTTTGGCCTGCAGTACGCACACGCAGTTAGTGAAACCACACTTGACATAATTGTCATGCATGCAGCACAGTCAACATTTCTTGCATACTTTATATCAAAGAAACTGCATGGCGTGTTTACAACTGTTGTAGGCCTATTACAATGTAATTCTATTTCACCTGTGAAATGAACAGAAGGCAGGAATGTACTATATGGTAGCCAATGGAATACGAATTAAATGAATACATGAAAACTTCAGCCTCTCGGATTTTTTTTTTTTTTTTTTTTTTTTAGCAATGTAGGATGTCCACATGAAACAAAGCCTGAAAAGTTATTTCACCACTTACGGATGCAAATTTTTCAAGTGGATAGATTGACTATCTTTATGTGGTGAAATCCGGATACCGAAGTGAGGTCCAGATTGCAGAAGTCTCATTTTTTGTTAAAAAATCTTCTGAGGGGCCATTTCCGTGTTTCCTATTGACCACTTTGTTTCATGTTAATCTTTAACAAACTTACTATGTATCGTCATCTCAAAACAAAGCAATAATAACACATTTTAATTATCGACTCTCAAGACGTCACTGTTAAGAGCCGCCCAAATCTCTTCAGTCACTCAATCACATTTTAATTGAGTGCAATAGTGGTTTATACTGATAGGAACAGCCCCATTTGCATGCGTAAAGAAAATAATTTAAAAATAATATTTCCATTGAATTAAAATTATACTTTCCCTTTAATACTTAAAAATAAATGAATTTTTAAGGGGATTGTAACAATAACTAAGAATAGTAAATTCTCTGTCTTATTCAAACGTTATTCATAGGTTATTCTATAGGCTGTTACAACATAACTTCACATATTTCTAAGATTGGCTGCTTTTCTCAGAACTCTAACCTACTATCTCGCCAGTAGCAATTGTTGTCAAATTGGCGTATTAAGACAAGAATAGTAAATTCTCTGTCTTATTCATAGGTTATTCTATAGGCTGTTACAACATAACTTCACATATTTCTAAGATTGGCTGCTTTTCTCAGAACTCTAACCTACTATCTCGCCAGTAGTAATTGTTGTCAAAATGGCGTATTAAGACAAAAAGGTATTGAGAAACCTTTCCCATCCACCTGGAGTAACTAATGGTCAGTTTCTGGAATGAGCGTATTAGCCCCGCAATAATGGACATTATTTTTCTACTGGTATTAGTTTTTCTGGTAAAATATGTGGATAGAAAGCAACATGTGTGTGTGTAAACACTTGTAACATTGTTCTAAAAATTAAAATTAATTTTGGGAACAGGCATTTTATTTAGCACAGGGGCTCAAAATGTTCTACATGGCCTTGTATCCCCCCCCCCCCATATATATATATATAAACTGAGAAATGTTTTGACGCTCCTGAGCCCTTCCAAATTGATTTTACTTACATTATGTTGTAACTATTTTTTAAAATCTGATTTTAAAATTCAGAACACCCTAAGGCACGCAGGACTACATAAACAGAATTTCTGAATTCGATAAAGTATCATTTAAAAAAAAGTATTTTCTCAATTGAGGCAGCGAGCGTTAGAAAACGAGGGAAACTTAAATTAAATTTTTTCAGATGTAAATAGAAACTCAACATAAAAAAAGCTCGATATAAAAATAACTGTTGAGAAGTCTCCTGTTCCCTAACAGATAAGGGTTATAAAAACTGAATGTAGACATCACTGCCTGGAGAATGGTAAATAACTGTTGAGAAGTCTCCTGTGCCGTAACAGATAAGGGTTATAAAAACTGAATGTAGACATCACTGCCTGGAGAATGGTAAATAACTGTTGAGAAGTCTCCTGTGCCGTAACAGATAAGGGTTATAAAAACTGAATGTAGACATCACTGCCTGGAGAATGGTAAATAACTGTTGAGAAGTCTCCTGTGCCGTAACAGATAAGGGTTATAAAAACTGAATGTAGACATCACTGCCTGGAGAATGGTAAATAACTGTTGAGAAGTCTCCTGTGCCGTAACAGATAAGGGTTATAAAAACTGAATGTAGACATCACTGCCTGGAGAATGGTAAATAACTGTTGAGAAGTCTCCTGTGCCGTAACAGATAAGGGTTATAAAAACTGAATGTAGACATCACTGCCTGGAGAATGGTAAATAACTGTTGAGAAGTCTCCTGTGCCGTAACAGATAAGGGTTATAAAAACTGAATGTAGACATCACTGCCTGGAGAATGGTAAATAACTGTTGAGAAGTCTCCTGTGCCGTAACAGATAAGGGTTATAAAAACTGAATGTAGACATCACTGCCTGGAGAATGGTAAATAAATTCAAGATGGCAACTGTCTTCTAAGCAATTGGAACTCATGTTGGCTTTGTTTGTGGCAAAGCTGAGGCTTTAGCTTACTTTTGCACTTAACCACGTACAGCGAAGATGTTACGTAGATCCAATATTTAATTATCGATAAACATTACATTCACATTACTCTAAATACATTAAAAACAGCAACGTACACAAATAACTAACGAATGAAAAAGCAGATATTGAAAAATCAAAACAAACACATATTTAACTACCAGTAAATAGTTCACAATTAAGAGTGTAAAATTATTATTCATAGCAAGTTTGTTTTATTATGTTGTTTCAGATCAAAATATTGCAAATATGCTGATAGCTGTTGAATTCTAAAAACATACAAAATTCACAGCCATAGTTAATTGTACCAAGTTCCAAGCTTCGGCTCGTTCAGATTCTTTACTCACTTAAAATTAATTTTTAAATTAACGTAAACGTCGAAACGAACTCTAAGATTTTCGTGCAGATTATTCCAAGAATGAGCACTAGACGCCGCACAGTGGGGCAAAACACCCGTTTTCCTGGACAAAACTCCAAAAATGAAATTAATAAATATGGTTTAAACTATTCATGGACAAGTGGTGCAATGTCTACGGCAGAAAAAACTTGAAGAAATAGCGCATTTGCTCCTTTCGTTTAGTGGTGAGAAACCTGCAAAGTAGCTGTATCGTATGCCATTTCTGCGAGCTACTGAAGTCTGCATACATCGTTGTACGTTCACAGACCTACAAAATTTGCCCCACGATGCCACTTGCTAAATGTTTTACCAATCGAACCAGAAAACATTCCCTTACAATTACGTGCCACATCTTGCCATATCTGGAGGAAACAACAAATGAGTAAGCGCTCGTATCTGTTAGAAGGGTTCGTGCCACTGGAGTGGTGGGCGCGGAACAGCGCTTGTGAATCTCAATTCCGCTCGTATTTTGTCCCTCCAGACAGATGTGATAAGTACACTTAATTATCCCGTAAAAAAGTTGTTTTTATATCTAAGCGGGGATTTAATGGGAGCGACCAATCAATGATCAAATAAGTGATTTGACAAGTGTTGTGTCTCTTCAAATGTACTATAAAGATGTTAACTCTGGAAAGAAAGTAATAATCTTGTATACTCCGTCTCACACTTAGATTGCAGTACAGGGCTTATAGTGCTCACTACTGCCAGATTGCTTCAACTTTATGATGTAACTAGTAAGCTGAGAAACAAATGTGCGGTGAAGGAAATGGCCTGATTAAGATAATTTTTATCTGTTTACCTCACTGCCAACTCGTAAAGGAATCCAATCGTGGACGCAAAGCTAAGCGGCTCCTTTGAAACTGAAGCCTGTGAGAAACCCTATGATTGTGATTGCATGGCGCGCACGCAACGAAAATGGCAATTTTTTTTAGGCTGGATAAAGATAACACATCAGGCAACAGTGCACGCAGGAACAAGGGCAGAGTTAACGACAGAAACCATGTATTGGAAAGAGAGAGTGAATGTCCATTACACAGCACGCTGCAATCCGCGACCTTCTTCAACTAGATTTTTTGGCCCACTTTAAATGGAGTTTAATAACGATATTAGAGAAGCTATTAAAAAAGTGTAGGAATAAATTTATACGCAAATAAAAGTACTTCTTCAATTTGAAATGTTATTACCAGGACAAGAAGAATTATCCGTCACGCCCTTAACGTTGATGACAATGATTGATGGGAAAGTGAGTTCGGCAATGACAGGGATGACATCGAGTCAACATTGCAATTGTGTGGAGCTCTCCAGAAGATAATGAATGATATAGGCCTAGATAACATGGAGAAGAGACCAGTTAACGAGCAGGCTCTGGAGTATGGGCTATCAACACTTCATGCGTACATACGACTCCTCGAGTGTTTGCTCCACGTAAGTTATAGATTAGAGACAAGGCACTTGAAGCAGGAATTTAGAAGCGCGGTCGAGGAGAAGAAGAGAGCTGCGAAATCTGGTTTCCGACTAGTGATGGGACTGCTTATTGATACTGTCAAACAAGATCAAGGCACAACGATTGATGGAAATACAGCCCATCGATCATCCCGTATGGTCGGCATTGATCACAGGACTTTCTGGGCGTTTATTCTAAGTTTGTCGAAACGGAGCTCCCGATCGTGAAATAACGATTTACGTCATATTTCCGGGTTTTGGTATTCTAATTTAAATATGACTTTTCGATTCTCGTGAGAAAACGATCGAGATCACTCGACAGCTAATATGTTGTCTAAAGCCGCTTCCCAATCGGGAAGTGGAAATTCAACATGACGGGTGAGAAGCGTGGTGGCCGTATTTATTGCATATCTTATGGTTTCGTACTTCTTAAACATAATACATAACATACAAAAGGTTACAATATATGTGGAACATTATTATATGCATCTTAGTGTATCCACACATGTTCGGGAGTCTGTAGTTATGTTTCTGTATCGTGAGTTAATTTTGTAGTGTAGCAATGGCCGAGAGGTTATGTGTTTATACGAGCATCTTGTTGGTGTTGTCGGAACAATGAATCGGTAGTTAATTATTTTTATATTTGCTTTCTTCAAGCATAGTTGGTCGTAGAGCGTTTTCTTGGGTGACATGTTTATAGTAATCGGCGCGTGTATACAGCTTCGCAAAACTGCTAGATCTTTTTCTTAAACGCCGTCTGCAATGAAGTGACGAGTATATTTTACGTACTTAAGTTTGTTAGTTTCAGGAGACGTGCACAGTGTTGATTTTACTGAATAATTCTGCAAATAATTTATTTAATGCTAGCGACGAACAAACGTGATTTTAGTGAAGTACACATGCAAGGATTACCCTAGAAAAACACGTGTTTAAGAGGTTGCGCAGTTTACAAACAGTAAGTTTACGTGTTTTGTAAATAATGTATATAATTATCGCAATGCACGTGGCCTGAAAAGCAGCATTTTCCACACTTTTGTAGTGCGTGAATAATATTTATATGTCTATATTGTAAATGCAAGGAGAGTAAGGTTAACTTTGGATAGTGTGCGTGTGTATACTGCTGCATCTGTACGAATACGAACAGCGACATATGTATCGCGTTTTGTTTTTCAATAAAGTTATAACAATGTAAATGTTATTTCCATACGAGCAAAATTTACCACTGCTCCATCAAAACAACATGCAACTCAAGATGTGACACACTCGTGAGAGCATCAAAATAATGTCATCTCATGGAAGACGTTATAAACTAAAGCGCCCCTCCCCCTCCCCCGGGGGAACCTCATACGTCGTGCAATAATAAAACTAATTAAATGCATAACTGTTAAAAGCTACAGTCTTTATGTACGACGCTCGTCACTTCACTAGTAATGGGAATTCCTGCATTCCTACAACAAATCAATTACACACTGTACATTTCATTTCATACATCACAGTGAACGTTATTTAAAAGGACTTTTAGAGGGAAGAGGGAAAACTATGTGACGAATTATCTCGTCTTTCAACAGCCGTTTTTATACTTGAAACGGCATTTTCCTTTAAAACGAGTAATATTTTCAACAGAAACCCGTGTGTAAAACAAATAACCATTGACCGTGTCGCCATTTTCCTCGCCAAGCTTCTACGATGAGATCGCAGCCATATCGAGAAACTTCACTCTAAATATCCCGCGTTACACTTTAATAAATGGAATAGTATTTGTTTGAAGTAAGACAATATATAAATAATATATATATATATATATGTATATGTATGGGCACTTTCATGCGTTAACTAACCACTTAAAAACACCGTTTATAAGAATAGCTTTACTTTTTAATCATATATTATTGCAGGCACAGCGTGTGTTTGCATTCGTCACGTTGCCTGCCTGAACACAAAGGAGGGAGGGGAAGCGAGTTGTGGTGGGGTGGTCGGTAAAACCCGAGGATTGCCGAGGTAGGGAGGTGTCGAAACGATAGTGCTCTTAGAATAACTATTTGGGCACATTTTGCTCCCGATCGTCTCAAACGGCTTCACCCGATCGGCAGGAAGCTGACTTTCATGATCGACATCGAAACCTGCCGCTAGATTTCCCTAGAAACTAAGAATATACGCCCTGTTGTCCACATAAAGCGCGGTGGCATAGTATCGCACGCCATATCCTGTGGATATACTGTTAGTGCCCAATATTTCCGGCAATACGCCCTTGATACAGAGCGGTTGTATATCCGTGAGCACTCGTGGCATCCGATGCCTCCCGCAATGTGCAAAATTCTAATTCATGGAACGCTAAGTATATGTCGCAAGTCGGCTAACAGAGATATAATTTAATGAATATAATGTTAATATCTTCTGACCCTGTAATTTCTTCTATTAGGACACGGACACCGAGAAAGATCAGAAAAATAAGCTCAGAAATGAATGTCTTCTAGAAGTTCGTAGCTTGTGGTGTGAAGATGATGATGATGTTGATAATGATTAGAGTGATGGTATTAATTGCTGTAATTTGTGTTGTAATAACATAAATATTGCTTTTGAGTGTTAAATCGAAATAATTTTTTTTTTTCCTGGTGTTTTGAGTGTGTGAATAATAATTCTTCATTTTGACACCTTGATTTCCGAAATGTAGAGTTTTATGCTTCATATTTGCTTCATATTCTTAAAGCGTGGCTGTATAAGCGATACACATACAAACAACTTCATTACACATTACCAGAGGTTTTGTTCAGGAGAATGGGTGTTTTCCCCGACCGTGCGCCGTGGAGAAGCATTTATAGGTCGTTCATGGTAAAGTGAGCACTTTTGAAGCCCTAGTTACTTTTTCTTTCAACCAATTTATATCCTCCCACCACTTTTTAATGTAAACCCTGCCATGTGAGTAATAAACACAGTGTATACATTCATCATACCCAAAACCAAAAGTCCGAGGCCACCATGAACTGCATTTATTGGTTATTATGTCTGATGAAACAGCTTCAAAAAGTGTTCACTTTACCGTGAACGGCCTACGCTTGAAAGGGTATAACGACATGTGAAAGTTCGCATGAACATGTGTGGGTTGTGGTTAATGTTAAGAGGTTGAAATCAATTAGCGAGTAATTAAAGCCTCCTGAATCCGTTTTCTTGAACGGTTGTATATTATAAACGATATTGCTTTGATCCGAGAAAAACACGTGTTAAGTTTTAACCATATATATATGTGTATATATATATATATATAATATAGTTACAAGACTTCTGAGGGACGTATCGAAGTTCGTGAGGGCTAGAGGTCTTAATTAAAATAAAATAAATAAAATTGTTTTCAATTTATTCACATAGATATTATTATTTACAGCATTAATCTGTGCATCTCCAATATCACTCTTTTCATTTCTTAATAAGAGCAGTGTTTAATGTCTATTTCTACTACTCTAATAATTATTAAAGTTATTTTCAATGTCTATGTTTGGTTACAGTCAATAAACTCATACTCATCATTAACACATGCTCAGTCTGTCTGTTGCCATCATTTGAAATGTCTTTCATTCGAGCATCTACCAGTCCAATAGTCCAGCCTATTAGACGCACTCTTCACTGCTCCGATGCTCGCAGTCGCAGATTTTCCTCCAGCTGGTCACTTCAGGAGCCACGCATTTCTCTTCCGGCTCGTCGTATATCGCATAACGTCGCACAATTTCCCAAACTCTCGGCTCTCATAATCTCTGGCACGGAGGCCCGGCGCGCTTTTATAGTATCAGCAGCCAAGATCTAGAATATTTCCCGCACCCCGAGTCACGCTGAGAGAGACAAGGACGATCAAGAAACCAGAACATTCTCCAGATAAACGAAGAAATTCAATTTGCTGAAGGTTAGGGGAGCGCGAGCAGCAAAATATTTATCGCGGTAGCACACTTTTCGTAACAAAAGATACCTGCGTCTTGGACTATCGCTCACCTGTCATTCAAACATCTCTTGTGAGTCGCCACCTGCTGCCATATCATTACTATGTCATCTTCCGCTCGCTCGTGCGGACAAAGCAGTGCGCGCGTAACAATACAGTCGCCTATACACATGTATATACAGGATGTATAACTTATATGTATATACAGTGTATATAGACGGTGTGTGTATATATATGTATGGCCTTCACGATTTCAATATCATGTTAAATTGTTTCAGGAATATCAGTAATCCCTGGAATGATTTTATATCCGATGTTGATGGATTTCAAAAATTCTTTATTTTATTCGAGGGCATGATTTTTAGTGGTAAAATCACATATTACGAATGACTTGTATTAGTTAAAAAAATTTTGTGGGTAATGGATTCGAGCCAAAGCTATTGCATGCCATTTTAATATTTTGCAATAAGGATTACAGGAGAAATAATTTTTAATTGATCGAGATAAAAAATTTGTATAAATATTTGTCTCTTGATGGTGATGTTGGTCATTTAAGGAGAGAAAAACGTACTTACTTTAATATCAGTGAAAGAAAAATTTCAACTTAAAATGGTAATGTTCCAGAATTTTCATGCGGCAAAAGAAAACGATAGCCTGCAGCACTGCGATTCTAAAATCTAGGTGATTATACCATTTATAATATGGATTGGTAAGACATGTTGTTTTTTCGTGAATTGGTTGGAATTATTACAATGTCCTTAAAATTACAGCAACTGTTAACGTTGAATAAACTAGTATCTTTCGTATTTATAAAACGTACACGGGGTGAATTTTATTTAGTGGTACTTTATACACTCTATTATTCACGTAAAATAATTATTCGCATATAATGCAGTGTTATTTATTTCACTTCAAGTATTTAAAAAAATGTTTGTCTCAGTGACACATCAAAGAGGTAGTTATGTTACTGTGCGTAATTACACCAGCGAAAAACGATGTGAATTGTCAAGCCCTTGCCTATTTTGAAGAATATTGTAGACACTACAGATAAAATAATCATTCTCGAGTATTTGGTTGCAAGGATTTTGACTTCAAAGCACTTCTTTTTGCATTTTCTGCTTATAACGTTTTCGATGTTAATTGCGTGAACTGAGTTATGGTTTGTTAAATAGAAATGCTTTACAGAGGACGTAATTTGTTTCTAGTGCAGAAATATAAATTAAACTATTATAACGAAGCATTATATATATCCTCGTACATTTTTCATAATTGTTTCATATAATTTCTTGTAACTAGATTATTTTCCATATTATCTTTACTTGTGTTTCTTTAAGTGTCGTTACACTAAATGATAAATGCGTGAAGCGCTCGCTGTCTGAATTTAACATGTATGTTTTATACGTTTGAATAATTCCCAGAAATGAAACACAAAAGAGTATCGATATCAATAGCAATGGAAGAATTTCAGCCAAGTTCAACGTCTTCCCAGAACGACTTGTGTGACATGTAGACTTCCTTGAAGCGTGTACTTCTGAAAGTTCGTCAGCTTAGCTAAGTCATCCTTGCATTGGACGGGTCAGAACATAAGCGCCGACTTACGAAAATTAACTCAGAGGGAAAGGGGAGACGAGGTACATTATTTTCGATTTAATGTCATATATACTGCACGACTTCTTCTGGCGACTGGCGACTGGCGACGTAGTTATAATGCCCACAGGCACTTTACACAACTTTAATAAACTTTAATAAAACATCTTACACAACTGCATTTAAAGCTTTAACCTTCAATTCTGTACACATAAAAAATGCCTTAACCCCAAGTCTTAACATTGCTAGTGAGTCTGTTATTTTCGAACAAGTTTAGTTTGTTCTTAATGCTTCCTAATTTCACTAAGATTTTTTTTCTCGTTGGCTACAATGTCGCAGTATTCAAATTCGCATTGTCCCATGTATTCAAGTCCAAACACAATCTACATAGAAAAATTTGTCGCCATAAACGTTTATTTAGTGTCTCAGTGATGACCGTCCCAAAATCTGTCCAGTCTTTCTTATTATATGTAGTTTGCTTCATTTTATGTCGTACCTGTCGGTAAATTAGAGGGGCCGAGCTCCCTTTTGACAATACGTTGGCGAGTCAGATAATCATTGGTGGGCCCAAAACACTTTGGCCTCTTAGAGTCTCAGCGTTTATGTGCTCGAATATCCACGTATCCTATCTGACTCGCTAACGTAACAGGAGCCGCGGTATGTAGTGGTTAGACTACTCGCCTCCCACCTAGGCGAACCGGGTTCGACTCCCGGCGGGGTCGCCCCCGAATTTTCGCATGTGGGAATCGTGCTGGATTAAGCTGCTGGTCGGAGGGTTTTCTCGGGATCTTCCGTTTCCCCCACCTTTGCATTCCAGCGTTACTCCACATTCACCTCGCATCGCCCTCATACTGCTGTGGGTTCAACTGCGAAGTTAGGCAAGCCAAGCTGAAGGTGCCCCACAGCGCTGCAAGGCGCCATTACGGGAGTTACGCCTGTTATGATAACAGGGTGGCAGGAAGAATTCAGACCAGGGATGAGTTGAGTATATAATAGGCCGTGCGTGCGCCCCCCCCCCCCCCCCCCCCCAAATTCTACCCGACTGACTAGCTATCCAGAGGCTGCCGAGAGTGTCGTCCACGAGTTGCATCAAGGCGTCCAGGGTCGACGCCAGCAGGAGGTCATCACGACAACACTACGACGAGACGAGTGCCCAGCCAATAGACTCCCGTTTGGTGTGACTACGTGTGGTATAGGCGGTTCACGGTAAAGTGAGCACTTTTGACGCCCAAGTTACTTTTTACTTTCAGCCATTTTTATCCTGCCACCATTGTTTTAAATAAATATTGCCATGTAAGTAATAAACACAGTGTGTATATTCCACCTCACTAGTTAGTTAACATCTAAAGTTAAAATAAAATATTTTTACCGACTATTATTCGAAATGAGGGGGCTTTCAAAAGTGCTCACTTTACCGTGAAAGGCCTATAAGAGAGAATCTGAAATAGACGCAGGAAGGGATAGTCACACTAGGCGAGGTCCTTAAGGAGTTAGTGTTAAACGCGAGGTCTTAGAGGAATTCAATTAAACAAATAGTTAATAGAATTGTTGTTAAGAGAAAGACAGGTTAGTGTGAGAATTGTAATTGAGTTGACTGTAGTAAGATAGATGTATTAGCATTGAGGTTTAATAAATATCAGCGCTTGTCAAGTATTTCTCATTCCATCTGAAGTTACGTTGTCATTGCTTGTTGTATGCCAGGTAAGACTATCAGAACAATCCAATTCCAAGACCTCGATTTTAAGAGACGCCCAAATCTCTTCATTTGTTCACTCGTCACTCGCCAACTTAACAACCAGTTGTAGAGAAGCTAAATTGCTACTTGCAGCTGACATACTTTGGCAACATGGCAAGACGTCTTTCATCAGCCAGTGCTTAAAGATACACTTGTTCACTATCCGAACCAACAGGCATATTTCACAGCATGGTGCAGCCAGCCAGGGAAAAGGCCTAGCTCCAGTATATTTAATAACAATCACAAATGTATACATCTGCGACAAAAAAAAAAGCGTGTTCACATTGTGTATGCAGCGTCATTACATTCGAGTAATTTTTTAAATAATTTTCATCGTAAGACGGTGATTTGCTGCGAAATAGCTCTAATTAGTGTACACATATGCAAGTTTTTTTTAATTATTCGCACCAAATGTTTCTGCTGGTGATTATGTACGTGTTCTGATTTTTCCCAGTAAGACAGCATTTAATTAGGCTACGTTATTTTGAAAACCGGATTGCACTACTGGACTCATCGAAAATATTTCAATACCTTGATCATAACGGCGATGTGACGCCGCAGTCCAAGCACGGAAAACCATTGCGTCTAGGGTAGGCGATCAACATGCAGTCCTGATAAGGCGAAACGGGTTAAGGTGGAGATATGCCTTTCTTGAGTGGAGACGGCTGGTTGGACAGCCCTCTGCTACCATACAGGCTCCGTCACACGAGATGCTAAATGGACCTGACCGGAAGACACACACACACACACTCTTACACTCTCAAACACATACCCACAGACTGGCGCTCGTGGACGATACTCTATCCATTCCAAGTCGGTACATTGTCACAGGCCGTGTTCGAATTGGCACTTTTAGTTTACTAAAAGTTCTTGACGTATTTGGTATTTTAGTATTTAGTTTTAGTATGTAACGAAACTTACTAAAATACAAAATTACCAGATCGCAACCATCTTCGAACAAGTGACTATCGACGGCGTCTGAAGTGAACGCTTACTAAACACCAAAATCCTAAAACACCAAATGGTAAATTCGAACAAGGCCACAGAGTATTTCAAAACGCAGAGGTGAAATGGCTGTGCGTATTACAAACTCCAGCCGCACACGCCAGCAAAATGGTGGAACATCGTTCACTAATCAGCTCCTTGTGACTAACTTACCAGACGGCGGTCCAACTATAGTCCATTCACGGTTATTTCAACCTTTGTTTTCACTGAATATGTGGGTGTCTATACCACTCTTAAGACCCTGCTCAAGTTTCCTTACAAATAATTTTTATCTTTCTGCCACTTTTTAGCATAAAAATTGCCATGTGACTAATAAACTCAGTGTTTACATTTCACCAATCTCAAAATTAATGTCTGAGGCTAAAATAAAACATATTTATCAGTGGCTAACGTCTGCTGGAAGGGCCTTAAAAAATGCTCACTTAACCGTGAATAGCCTATAGGTTGTTGTGCTTAACGTCTCGTCGACAGCGAGGTCATTAAGCCGGCCCTACACGATACCCATTTTATGCTAGCGTTTCTGCTCCCGTGTAGGTTACGATCCAGCCCCCCCCCCCCCCCATACCCCGGAGGGTCTAGCTCCGGGTATCATAGTTTTCGTAGCCATTGGCATGCCCGAAACAGTAATAGAACGTGTTCTAAATTTCTGCTATATCCACGGAGATGCGACAGACAAGATGGCGGATTTTCGAGTAATAACCTCGAGGCGTATATATCAGTTTAAGAAAAAATTACGGGTTCTGTAAATCGTATTTATGTACAAAATGAAACTTGATGTGCGTGCAAGTAATAGGAAAAGTTTAAATTAACTCCCACGGTCATAACAAAATAACAACCACAACTTAATAAATACGTGGTAACCATGTACTAGTATCGTATATATGAATTTATTTGTCTAAAAGCAATAATACAAACAAATAATACAAACCGAAGCTAAATAAAGAGAACTACAGGCAGCCGATTGCACTGTGTAGTTATTTGCGTATTATTGCTTTTATACAAGGAAATTCTGGAAATAAACGTTTTCTAACAAAAACCATAAATTATAAACAACAGTAATGTATCATATAAAATAACTAAAATATTGTATAATACGGCGGAAATTTGGATACTAACGCCAAACCCTACACGCCATGAATCCGTGTACCAACCTACTGAGCTACACGCACATCTTACAACGTAAAAGTATAAAAGCACAATTTTATTTATGTAGCATGAACGATGTTATCCCCACACACACCCACACCAAAGATTTATTATTAGTATTGTGATATTTTTGCCTTCTTTCAGTATCCTAACCGCATAAGCTTGTTTAATTACGGAAAGCACAAGATTGTTTATTACGCTCGTTGAACATAAATATTTAAATAATTAAATCATGTTTTAATTAGTCGCGTATACGTCCGTTGTGCGTAAATTTGAATACGGTATCTTGCTTTTTATACATAAACAGTGCCATAACTAATATCATTTTCCATACATTAATAGTCTAGTACTTGTACTCAGAAACTTAAATAAATGCAGTGTACAGGGAAAACATAATCTCCGTACTTTTTGGATGTACCACAAAGCACCTACATATAATATTTGATTGCATTTGTAGCCCTGCCAACTGCGGAATGTCTGCCATTTGCGAGTTGTTATTTCACTGCCATTTACAATTTTCTGTTAGCACTTCAGGTAACGTGTGGGTATGAACTGATGGATTCTTTCTTCTCCTCTGCTACAGAAACTTGTATGCCTTCTGTTGTGCCCATGGGTACAACAGAAGGTAGCAGAAATTGGCTGTCGTGTAGGGACGGCTTAAGAGAGAGAGCAAGTTGCTCACTGAGGAGCAATTGGGGCAAGAATGGGAAGGGATCGGCCATGGCGTTTGTTCAGAGTTGGAACGACCCACACACTTTTTGTGAAATAGTTATTTGCCCGAATACGCGTATCTCGGTAAATAAATGTTCTACAAATACGAATTTTTGTTAGAAAATATTTAAAAACATTTATCTATGACCCTATTTTTTTTTACTTTTGGCATATTGAGTGTATTCCTCGGAGAAGAAAAAACGTGAAAATGGTCACGTTTCCCATTTTTAAAGCTTGCCTATGCAGTTTTCTTAAGCGGCAAGAGTAAAGTACAAAGATACGGGTATAGTTTGATCTGTGAACTTCCATCCCATGTAATAAAACCCCTATTTTACAGATCTAATTTGCACAGTACAGCGTCACGCCGGAAACACTGCACGCCTTGCACTTAGGAGCGATGAGGCGCTAGGAGTGCGTATCGCTCCCTCGCTTCTTGACCTTGGAAGCGCAGCTCCATCCCACTCTGAAGGGCCCATCCCAGCATTAGTCTGGAGTGATTTCGGGAAACCATGGAAAACCGAAACCAGGATGGCTGGACCGGGAATCGAACCCGGGTCTTCCCGAATGCGAGTCCACTTAGATACCACTGCGTCACCCCGATCGGTGTTTCTCTTGAAATTCGGCGAATAAAAATGTGTATAGAGTTATCGGATTATCTAAATTTACATTATTTTAAATAGTTAACTATGACATATAATATTAAGCACTCTCTGGGGATTTTCTAAGTACTTTTTTCTTTAAGCCATGCAGTAAAAAATCGGTTTGTTAAAGTACATTCGAATGTCCCTTTCGATTTCGTGCCCTCAAGTATTCGTCATTTTGCTTCAGCATTAACTGAAAATTATTTTTCACGAATAACCTGATCGCCTTTGAAGGCCCAAATTTCTCAACTAAACTCAACTCAAAGAATCACCTGATTTTTGCGAAAATAGTTCCGTGTACACTAGATTTCGACACCCTACAAGCATACCAGCATTTTTCGTCTACTTATTGGCCCGTGTATTTGTCGGAAAATATTTTTTACTTCACAGGTCAATAAGGGTTGGGTTACACCGATAAAGAAAGTCTGTGATTCCCGGGCAGGCACCTAAGAATCGTTAACACCAACACGTGAAACATCCAATTACGGAAGTGGAGCTGAGGTAAAGGGTTATGGAATACAACAATCTTTTCGGGAATATCGGTAGTCCCTACTTATGTTTTTAGGTAACAAAACAATTTTATGCTTGCCCGCTGGTATTTCAGAGAGAGAAAGCTGCGAAAGGTTTTTTTTTTTTATTGCTGACACATTTCTAATTTTCTTTAGGTACACTTGGAAAGGCGATGTCCGCGAAAGATACTCAGAAAATAATTTGTAGCTATGGCAATATATTTTGTTCAAATATAACGATTTGTTCTAAAAACTAAACAATTCTACAGCCACAAGAAAGAAAAACTAATAAGGAATATAAATAATCACTCCTTACGTAATCAGGAAAAAGAAACTAATTTTTTGTTTCCTTCAAAAAAATTTTGTATGCGGAAACATTTCATTTGTGCATTTTTTAGACGCTATTTTATATTGATTAACGGCTGTTCACAATAAAGTGAACACTTTTGATATCAACCTTTGAAATAAGTCACTGCCCGTGTACCTGCATATATTTTAACGGGCGCCCTGAGTGACATGCGCCCGGTATAGTTGGTAACGATGGATGGGAAGTTATTCCGTATCTTATCGTCGAATAAAAAGTGTTAGGTAACCATTTCTGATAATTTAAATTATTTTTCTCTCTGCGTTTTTTTTTTATACGTCGAAGTTTAAAAATATGTAGTTTTCTAATAATTTCACAGTTCACTTGACCGACACATGAATAAAGTGATGAGGCCCATTAAGATGTTAATTTTACATAAGTTGGAAGAATACGCAACGTGCATACAAGTAGATCTTGAGCAGGGCTTTCAAAAGTGCTCATTTTACCGTGAACTGCCTATACGAAATAATTTCCCAGTAATATCAGTCACTGTCATTATCCCTCCCTTATATTTATTTATCGGTAGACAACATTTTGCTTTGTAATAAATACAACGCCCTGTTTCTTTTTCGTTTTACTCACGAAACGTGACTGTGTGTTTGCTGGCAGTACGCCATCCAGGTCTGTGCCACGGTTGCTCGTAGCATTCTGGTCGACGTCACACTGCGCAGTTGCAAGAAATGGGTTTAAGCAGGGAATAGGTAGCAGGAGTTGGCGATGGCCTCCTGCTTGCCGTCATTATTCGCCGCTGTCTCGCACGAGGGATCCAGCCGACCACCGCGCCATCCCTGCGCCTGGTGGCGACATGTGTAATAACTCCCGTCGAGTGCTGATGTTGCTGGCTGCAATAAAACTGCGGTATTTTCCCCCGGTGACGTCACGGAACACAGATGCGGACGGTTGGTCTTGGATTTATCCCACCCCGACGAACAAAACGAGATCAAGGAGCTTTCCATGATCGCCGATAGCATCTAGCGAGGCGCCACTTCGGTGGGCGTAAGGATAGCATTCCCCCACCCTACCCCCAAGGGTGATTTGAACTCGACCTGTAGTTGTAGAATAGCTAAAGATACATAAGCGGAGCTGCCGTGTGTTTCGCTAACTCGTGCCATAGAGTAGAAAAGTTTACAGAGCCGAAATAGTGTTGCATTTCCTTTTATGTGGGCGTACGCATTCTCTCATTGGCTTTTTCGAGTCTCGGGGAACGTACCTTGAGTCTGATTTACTATTGCGTGCTGCTGATAGTAGTCTATTGGCTGGGCTGCGGGCTTGCGAGTAGAGTACAGTGATTATGCCGATTCTAGGGCAAGGAGATCTGGGATAGGCGCCAGGCGCCGGCCGGCCCTAATATTGTGACGTCATCCGACCGCCATATTGGATCTGACTGACCTTGACCCCATACCCGTGGCCTTGAATGACCTTTAACCCCAAAAAATCCTATAAATCACAACTGATTTATAAAACTCAAAAAAGTTTTTAGAAAATTATTAAAATTTATTTTTAAAAACGTACACTTACGGAGGTCGAACTACAACCACCTTGACATTTTTTAAATTTGTTATTTAATCGGTCAATTGCTTGCCTTCGTTAATTAATTTGCACGCCTCCACCACCTTCCATACAATTAGGCCTCTCTTACCTCGGCTCTGGATGTGATTGTTTCCTATACTGATCATGTTGTTCCACTTCCTCTCAAACTTACCACGTACATGTTTTAACCATTCACACGGCACCGCGACTTAAGACGGGCTGTGCATTGAACACGTATAACCCTGGAGAAAATTATATTAATTTTCTGGTATTTTCTTATATAATTTTTTTTTTTACACCAGGGCCATAAGTATATGATACAAAGGTGTTTTAGAAGCCAAGTTATAATTTTTGCACGAATTCTTGCCTAAAAAAATAATAATTTTGTTGCAGCCACCAAAATAAAATAAAAAATTTGAGTTCAGAAAACCTTACAGTTCAACGCAGAAAAAATCAACCAAATGTGAAAATCATATGTACAAAAATACAGGATAAACATACAGATGCGAATAACATATATACAAAAATGAACAAATATTGAAAAATCACAAATGACGAAATGCAGAAACAGCACAAAAATGTATACAAAAATGCACAAATGTGGAGAACACATGAACAAAAATGCAGAAAAAACAGACCAAAACACAGAGGACATCTATGTACAAAAACTCAGAAGAATCTATATACAAAATGTACTTACAAAAAATCACACACAGTAAAATGCAGAGGACACCTAAATGAATATTATAATAGCCATAGAGAAGCGTGCATACAACCATCTTCACACATGAGTCACGTATCATCTGTCCATCGTAGCACCATCTTGTTGATGCACTTCGAATACAGGACATACTGGTGCGAGCGAATTACATGCACCTTCGCCCTCATGCTCGTATGATTGTTTAAAACATCCATGAAGTCTTCAAATTTTATTTTTTCTTCACCACACATTTTTTAATTCTCTTGGCACGTTTTGTGACTCCCCCACCCCCCTTTAACGCACTTGTATGTATACAGTTTCACCCGTAGCCCCACGAATTCGGTCATGGTCGACCTATCGCACTCGTCCTTGAACTTGCCCTCTATCTTGTTGTTGGTGTGCGAAAAGCACTTGTTGTTCGTGGGTAATCGCTCGCTTGAGTCAAACACTGCAAAGAACTTTGTATCCGAAACCATGTCCTCGAGGAAGTCCTGTGTTCTAATCTCTAACAGAAACAATTCCGTGTCTGTGTACAGGAGCTCGATGTCATTTCCGTATCGGGGCTTCATCACGTCATAGTGGAACCTGTACATTAGTCGAACACCACGCAAACATCAGAATAGCATTAGGATATGTGCTGCAGCAAAGTGTAACGTAGCTGTGTAAGTGGCAGACTGTGCAGCACAGCGCAGACGGGGCGGGGAACTACACGTCTCAGGGGTGGGGAAAGGGGGACCTGCTGTGACGCGTGCGGTCGTGCATCATACCAATAACATATGTGTAAGCCTGGTGCAGTACGTGTGTATGACGCGGGAGGGATATCGTAAGTAGCCAAAAGGCCCTCTAGTTGCAACTCCCAAGGACCCACCGTTACCTTGTAAAGTGCGAACGAAGAGTACACAGGTAGCAAGGCCATGGCCTGGTGAGTAGGCAACACGCAATGCTCCAGGCTGCAACACATGGTGGTGGTATGATGCACGATGTTACACGTCAGCTGGTTCCCCTTTACCCCCTCCTGAGCAGTGTAGTATTTGGAGCCTGTCCCTGCTACGATTCACTAGGTACTGTACACGTGAACATGGACGAGTGCACGAATTCGGAAATGACTGACATGATCTTGGTATATGGTGAAGTGAGAGGCAAAAGCAGCCAAAGATACCCTGCACGACATCAGCCAAACCACCAGATATTCGCACACCTTACACAGCGGCTACGAGAAACAGGCAAGTTTCAGCTGGTTTCAGGCACTGGTCGACCGAAAACTGTCCACACTCCCCAGTTTGAAGAGGCGGTCTTAGAGAATGTAGCGACAACGCTTCGACGAGCAGCCGCTTTGTCACACGGTGAATGGTCGCATCTCATGGGACAGTATGGTGTGTCCTCCATGAAGAGCTGCTGCGACCATACCATGTGCGTAGGGTACAAGCGATGGGACCAGCAGATTATGGCCCTCGGCTAGACTTTCGTCAGTTGTTCATGCGGCAGTGTGCACTTGATCGTGATTTCCCGGCTCTTTTAATGTTCGCTGACGAAATGTCCACATGTGGGACGATGCCAACCCACATGTTACTGTAACGAGAGGCTACCAGCACCGCTTTGCCATTATCATTTGGGCCGGCATAGTGGGAGACAATGTTATTGGCCCATTCTTGCTGCCGAACCACGTGGATGGGTTCTATATTATGATTTCCTGCAGTTCCGTTTGCCATAGTTACTGGACGATGTTCCGCTCGCCATCAGAGAACGTATGTGGTTGCAACACGAAGGTGAACGGCCCATTTCACAAGGATTGTGCGTGACTAACTGAACACAGCGTATCCCGCTCGCTGGATAGGACAGCGCGAGCCTCGTGCTTGGCCGCCACGTTCCCCGGACCTAACATCATTAGAATTCTGGCTGTGGGGATTTATTTAGGCGTGTGTGTACGAGACACCCGTGGCATCTGAAGAGGAAATGTTAGGTCATGGCTGCCTGCGATCACGTGCGAGACTCTCCAGGAGTGTTTCAACGCGTCCACCAGTCTCTAATACGCCGGATAAACCACTGCATTGACATGGGTGGGGCACATTTCAAACATTTGCTGTGAACTTCGTTGTAATACGCCACCTGCATAGTCCAGAATGATTGCTGTGTATGGTATGTTGTTCTGACGTTGCCTTCCGTACCGATGACGCATTGCTACGTCACGGAATTTTCAAGTGTTTACACACATTAGAACAGAATAGTCACGCTACTACGTATCACTATTCGAAACACCAACTGCATTGTACATAGATCACACATCATCACTGAACCACACGTATGTTTCTCACGACTACAGTCGCCGTTAGTCAGTGCAAAAAAATGCTCTTGTCTTCGTTTCGACTCTGTGCTGCACAATCTGCCACCAGCACAGCTACATTACACTTTGGTGCATCACATATCCTAATGCTATTCTGTTGTTTGCTTGTGTTTCCTGGCCATACTCATTCTGCGGGCGGTTAGCCTGCTCGCCACCCACCAAGGCGAATCGGGTTCAATTCCCGGCCGAGTCACCCCCGGATGTTCGCATGTGGGCATCGTGACGGACGACGCCGTTGGTAGGTGGGTTTTCGCGGGGTTCTCCCCTTTGCCCCGCCCTTTCTTTCCGGCGCAGCTCTATACTCACCTCAATTACCCTCATCGACTCTCAAGACCTCGCTGTTATGTGCCGCCACGCTCTCTTCACGCACCTCCGGGTGCGCAAAGGGTTGCCTACTCCTAGGCCATGCTGTTGCTACCACTGTACCCTTCGTTTGCGATTTAACCGGAAACGGTCGGTCGTAGAGAGTTGCAACAAAGGGGACTTATTTGCTACTTACGTCGTCCTTCTTCATCCCATGGTATCCAAAATCAACTTAACTGCACAATGTACGTTTTGCAAGCAATCAAAGGGTGCAAACCCCGATTATTTACATGATGGGGGTGTGTACGACGAACTATACCTATCGTATATCCAAGATCTTGTTTTACTTGCTCCGTATATCAATTTGTGTTCTTCTAACGGAAATACTCTGCCTAATATCTCACGTAATGTGCTTGTCAACCAGCGCTTTTAAGGGCTGCTACAGCCCTTATTATTTGAGATGGACCATGGGTGTCCTATATCAATCTTCCTCTTTTCCGGTCACGAATCACTTGCCCGAGTTTGTACACATGTTTCCTATACACGCTGTATAAGGCTTTAGCCATGCAGTCAGTTCGAACTGTAGCACGCTGTGAATCTTAGCGAGCTTCAACACATGTTCGAGAGCCTGCTTGAGGTTACGGTAATAGACGATCAAGTGGCTCTTTTCTTCCAGCGTTTTCATCAGCTTTGGTTGTTTCGAGCCCAGCGGGCACTAGTTGACGGCAAACTGATGTGACCCTTGTACAGGGCCGCAGGATACTCGACATCTACCTCCAAGATGTCACGAGTCACCCCATCGTCTGGTACCGACCGATATGACGTCAATGTTCACGTCAACCCACTTGAAGTTGCGTATTGTCAATGTTAGCGACATGGCCGAGATGTACAGGTTGTTATTGTCGAGGTATTGTAAGAAGATGAAAGGCTATCTGCGGTCGTATATTTATGGCACATACAGGCTGTTCACGGTAAATTGAGCATTTTGGAGTCCCTAGTTACTTTTTCCTTTCAGCCATGTTTATCATTTAACCACCTTTTTAAATAAATATGGCCATGTAAGTAATAAAGACAGTGTGTATATTCCACCGCACTCGGAAGATAACGTATAAGGCTTAAAAAAACTATATATATTGACTATTATTCCAAATGAGAGGGCTTTCAAAAGTGTTCACTATACCATGAATGGTCTATAGATGTTGTTCGCCCCCGTCGTTTGACGCACTTGGCCGACGCCCCCACGGTTTCCTTCCTCGACGGACATATGAATGTTGTCTGTTAGAAGCTATAGCTCGACCCCCGTCATTCGCAACAAGGCGTCTAACGCAAGTCCCGGGCCCGCTGACGTAGCGCGCTCAATCGAGATAGACAAATTATCGGAACGACGTTCGTTACAAGCATCATTTATGCCAATACATAGCCACTTTGTGAACCATTTTGTAAGATAGCGCCACATGATTAAATACAGTTTTTACGTCGTATGTCGGTAAAGTAAAACAAAAACTAATTATTACCAAATTTCGCAAACAAGTAGTAGTGGAGCAGATTATTGTTAAATAATATGTGTCAGACACGTATTTTATAAATGGAGATCATATAGACATCTTATCTTAGAATGTTCTATCCTAACCATGTAATCAATTCCAATTTAAGATTTTTAATGCTGGCTGTAGATATTACAACTATGAACTGTATCTACACGAAAGCATATTTGACTGCAGTTTTGTAAGTTAGCTCCACACAAATAAAGAACATGCAAATGTCATATCTTAGGGAACAATAGACCGATTTATACCAAACTTGGCCAATATCTAGTAATGCGGTATACATCATCGTCGAAACCATGCAATTAATTAAAACTGAATTTTTCTACGCTTGCAGTATATATTACAATAATCAAATGCGTCTCCGCGGAGCATATTTTGTCCGTCGTTTTCAAAGATATGCCGCATGAATGAATAAAGTTTTATGTAATATCTCGGGAAACAATTGGAAGATTCGCACCAAATTTAGCAAGCAATTTTCACTACAGCAGGTGGTGTAAACCGTTATGTCTTAAGTAGGTAAGACATTTATTTTTAACATATAATATTTTGGCTCAGTATCTTTTATTAACGAAACATATTCCAACTTAACTTTTTATGCTGGCAGTATTAATTATAACCCTCAAATTAGTCGATACAGGGCCTCATTTCTCTGCCATTTTGTAAGTTGTCCCCAAAGTAAAAATTAAGATTTATGTCATATATAGGGGAACAATTAACCCATTCTGACCAAATTTGGGGAAGAAGTTTTACTGTGGTAAGCCATATTAATATATGTAATTTTTTTAAGGGCGACAGGCATTTATTTTCAGAATGACTGCTATAAAATCATTTTAGCTTAGTGTGTTATATCTACGAAACAATGTAATCGATTTTAGCATTACTTTATATACTGGATGTATACAATTATCGAATGTGCTAACACATAACTTTTTAGCCTCCATTAATGAAGATCGTCACTAGACAAATATGGAGGTTTAATGCGATATTCCAGCGTCCAATCAACCGAATTCCACTCAAACTCTTCACACAAGTAGCACACTGGCAGGCCATGTAGTCTTACGTGTTTTAATTGGCTCAGCCTCTTATTTTCTAAATGACTGCCCTGTAAATATTTTATGTTATTAAACCCTATAATACGAAACGTTAGACTGATTGAATTTGAAGGTGATGCTCGAATCCGACCTCCGCAATTCAGTTGATTGTACACTAGCTTATGGTATGAGGTTTTCTGGGTTCGAGTAGCGGGTAAGGCACGTTTTGTGTGTGTGTGTGTGTAATTGTCTGACTACTGTCCAATATGTTTCTGGCTTCATTTCTAATGGTGTTACTATCAGCTAAAAGGCAAGTCCTACCTACAAACCGAGCTATCAAGAAATTATTTAAAAGTTAATTACTCCCGTGTTGAGAAGAGTAGGCTCATTACTTATATCAGTATATTCATGACGATCCTACAAATTACTTCGTGAATTACAATATTTTTTATTTGGCACTGTACCAGTAGCCTACTATCTTGTCACTCTGTCATATGTCGGGACTAATAGAATTGAGCTTGTGTTTGATGTTACTGTCAGCAGCTGCCAATGCGACTACGGAATATACTGTGAATGATGTCCCGCTACTTGAGGTCCTTCATTTGTTGATTTTAGTTTTATGCTATGTACAGTACTGGCAATTAAATCCACTGCATATGCAACGTTTAGTGTATAGACAACCGTCCCTGAAAGGCCTCAAATGATGGGATAATAGAATAATTTTGGAATTCGAATTAATCGATTACGATGATTTTTTAAATAGAATAAATAGTCTGTAAAAATAAACAAATGTCTTGGTCTAATCCATAAATAAAAGTTGACCGCTAAAACTGTATATTTCTAAAAATTAATTTTAAAAAAATTTTCACAAAAAATTTTGGTTTGTTTTTATGATTTTTGATATTTTGAATTTTTTTTTCAAAATTATGTTTTATATTTTTTAATAAACGTGAAACGTGTAGGTTTCTACAGTGTTTTATTATTTTTTTTAGTATACACAACTGAAAATCGTGAATAATCGAATTGACATAAAATAATCGATAAATCGTATATAATTAAATAATTTAACAATCGATAATTTTACAAGCGATTATTCTACCATTAGGCAGCAAAATTAATTAACTAATTTTTTAACCGATATTATATAGAGTCTTCTGCTTTCTCTCTCCCAAGGGACGGCCATGTAAGGTATATGGAAAAATGTAGCACGGCAGTAACGTTGTATGTTTAGAACTCAGTGGTGCAGAAAACGCTACAGAACTACATTTCGGCAATGAGATACTCTGGAAAAAATAAAAATAAAAATAAATCATCTTGACAAAAGTTTGGTTGAACACTCGTAACGAATTGTAGACTTTCATTTCTTATTAGTAAAATTATTCACGGAACTATTATTCCTTTTGAAACAGGCGAGAAAATTCGCACGATTTTTATCTGGATGTTTAGCGACTAGGAACAAAGTACAGCCATTGTAATACGCTATGTGTGTGGAAAAAAATTGTCCCAGTAAAAGTCACTCGAGATTCCTATCTTAATTTTTCATTGATTTCTAGTACTCAGGGATTTCCAACTATATATTTACGTCAGTTTCCGCAGTCTTCTATATCTAGATAATTATCACAAACTTTGCAACATGATAACACTAATTGACGCAATACTTTTGACAGTCGGAAAAATTATGTAACTTAATCATCGCCTCCAGTAGATAAGATGCCAAAACTTTCATAATTTGCTAAGAAGAAGTGAACATTTTTTGGGGGTTTTACACTTATCTGGACCTATCTCAGTTTCTTTCACTTATCGGCACAGAACTTGCCAGTTGTATCGACAAATATTTGTTAACGTGTTGTTGTGGTCGAGCATGTGGCCATATCCAGGTCCACCTATAGCTGTTACATTACTAGATAATAAATGGTTGTTTTTATTTAATTGTTTTATACACCATTGTTTTAGATGATGAAATTAAGGCCAATCCGTTGTTGTTTATCTTTTCATCACTTCCAGTCTCTTATTTTACTGTCAAGTTTTTTTTGGTAGCATTTCATCAGCTTCTAAAGCACTTTTTTTTTCATCGAATACTCATTACTCACCAGACTAGGGAATAAAATTTAAAATAAGGATGAAATATTTTAAAAGTAAACCATTACTGATAAGTAATTGCGGTTATATATGGTAAACAAATTTCTCACTTTTCATTACAATGTTTTATTTTTACATTGACATAGCATGAAAATTATCAAATGAAGCTTTTGGTTTGATGTGATAATGTCTGTATATTCGTGGATAAATCATACCTAGAATTTAATAATCGTTTGCACATTTCTGAATGTCACTTTATTGCTCAGAAATGTAACATATAGAGTAAACAGGCAATTGTAATTTTCTTTTTGTTTCGACGAAATAAAAACAATCTAAGGCAAATACTATCAAATAAACTGCGTCAGATAATCAATTAATAAGGGGGAAATGCTGGCTGTTAAATTTTAGAGACTAAAAAAACAACCAACGCAAAAAATATTTTATATATATAGGTATATATATACACATATTGCTCAATGAAATCAGTTTAAATTAAGGCGGAATTCAAAATTACATATTACATATTGTGTACTTGCTAAATTGCTTGAAATATTATTAATGAGACAATTGTCCTATTTCAAATTGCGCAAGTTAAAAGGTAGTTTCATATGGAAATGTTCATATTGCGCACGCTCAGCCACAGAAAACAGTCGTCAAGTAGGATGGATTATAAAATAGATATACATATACAACAAACGTCAAGTAGGATGGATTATAAAATAGATATACATATACAACAAACGTCAAGTAGGATGGATTATAAAATAGATATACATATACAACAAACGTCAAGTAGGATGGATTATAAAATAGATATACATATACAACAGACGTCAAGTAGGATGGATTATAAAATAGATATACATATACAACAAACGTCAAGTAGGATGGATTATAAAATAGATATACATATACAACAAACGTCAAGTAGGATGGATTATAAAATAGATATACATATACAACAGACGTCAAGTAGGATGGATTATAAAATAGATATACATATACAACAAACGTCAAGTAGGATGGATTATAAAATAGATATACATATACAACAAACGTCAAGTAGGATGGATTATAAAATAGATATACATATACAACAAACGTCAAGTAGGATGGATTATAAAATAGATATACATATACAACAGACGTCAAGTAGGATGGATTATAAAATAGATATACATATACAACAAACGTCAAGTAGGATGGATTATAAAATATATATACATATACAACAAACGTCAAGTAGGATGGATTATAAAATATATATACATATACAACAGACGTCAAGTAGGATGGATTATAAAATAGATATACATATACAACAAACGTCAAGTAGGATGGATTATAAAATAGATATACATATACAACAAACGTCAAGTAGGATGGATTATAAAATATATATACATATACAACAGACGTCAAGTAGGATGGATTATAAAATAGATATACATATACAACAAACGTCAAGTAGCATGGATTATAAAATAGATATACATATACAACAAACGTCAAGTAGGATGGATTATAAAATAGATATACATATACAACAAACGTCAAGTAGGATTGATTATAAAATAGATATACATATACAACAAACGTCAAGTAGGATGGATTATAAAATAGATATACATATACAACAAACGTCAAGTAGGATGGATTATAAAATAGATATACATATACAACAAACGTCAAGTAGGATGGATTATAAAATAGATATACATATACAACAAACGTCAAGTAGGATGGATTATAAAATATATATACATATACAACAGACGTCAAGTAGGATGGATTATAAAATAGATATACATATACAACAAACGTCAAGTAGGATGGATTATAAAATAGATATACATATACAACAAACAAAAAGGTTCTCAACTACGGTGTACCTCTACTTGAACCTGAAAGCTAGGCACAGGCCGCGGAAGACGCCATATTTCAGTGAAGACATCAGTCGAGTCGGGTTCGAAAAGACGGTATTATGATGCATCTTGTTTTGAGTAACGCAGTTTACAGGAAAACTCTTGAAAAGCCTTTTGAGACATCCGCCTGCTTGTCGGTGGACTATGCTCCAGTTATTAACACGAGTTATCTGTGTTCAAGCTAACGGTTATTTTATGAAAATATCACACAATTAACGAGTACTAGGGAATACCATTCAAGGTGTATTACGTGCTACTGAAACTTTACATTAAAATGATTAAAAACACGAGCAAACAGCATCTCCAGGTGACTTTATCTGAAAACAAATTGACTCAATATATGCGAGGCATAGATGATTGCTTTGAATTGGACTTCAGCCTTTCTGACATTAAGTTGTTAATGACGCCGACTCAATCGGTCAGTGTCCACTATGGATACCGTTTAGCGGAAACTGCGTATATATTGTCTTACTGCACACAGGAAAAAAAGCCAGCAAGTTGTTTAGTTTTTCTTATTCCTGCAGCACAATAATTAAAACTATCATTGTAGCAGGTAATTACGCTAAAAATATGACGCAACATTAATATTAAGTATTGTTATATGAAAATTGTCTCATCTAAACTGTAATGTGTAAATTCTTGACCAATGTTTCACGTGTAGCCTATATAACATTTCGCTTTAATATTTAGCGTGTGGAATTTTATTTAAAATTGGTCATAATGTTCATATATAACACTTTTTAACCAATAATGCCTCCGTATTTAGCAGGATTCTTACCTTAATTGCTGATATTTCGCCAATTTAGGTCCACATATAGCAGGATGGGTGCGGGTAGTGAAATTTCGCGAAATGATTTCAAGATAAGTTATATTTCAATACACTGTACGGTCCTTTACCTATCCTGATTGGCTGTATTACTTTTTCACACGTGTTAATTGTCTGCACGTTAATCCCGTAGGAGCCGTGCCGATGTTTTCGAATTCTCATTGGCCCGGTCAAATATGAAAACGCCTTCTCAAGCAGACAGCAACCAATGGCAACAGACTAACTACTGTTGGGTGCGGCAATATATATTTTTAATTTATTGTAATGCTGAAAATATATTTTACAAATATCAAATATATCAATACATAGTCTCTTTTGTCCACCATTTTGTAAGATAATGTGACATTAAAAATAATGATTTAATGTCATATATCGGGAAACAACCTACGGATTCCTGCCGAATATAGCATTCTGGTAGCAATATGGTTTGTCATGTAAACTGATATGTTTTAGAATGTCAGACTACTATTATTATAATGGTGGCCATATAAATATTTTAGACTACTATGCGACATCTACGAAGCCACGCAACAAATTTCAACTTAACATTGTATGCTGATAGTATCTGTAACAGTCATCAGATACATGTACCCAGAGCCTCCTTGGTCCACCATTTTGTATGATAGTAAATCACGAATAAGTCGAGTTTTGTCATATCGCGGGAAACAATCAACCGATTCCTTACAAATTTGACAAACAATAGTGCTACAATAGGCGATGTAAACTGGCACGTCTTCTGTAGGCCACACACGCTAATTTTCAAAACAGCGGAAATATAAAAATTTTATTTCAGTATTATTTAACTACGAAATTATGTCTCCTATTAAATATTTGCTTTGTATGCTAGCAGTATCTTTGACAACAATCAAATGTGTCTAGATAGAGCCTCCTTTTCCTGTATTTTGTAAGATATCGCCAAATGAATAAATGAAGTTTTATGTTATCTCGGGAAACAAACAATCAGTACCTACCAAATTATGTCTCCTATTCCATATTTGCTTCGTATGCTAGCAGTATCTTTGACAACAATCAAATGTGTCTAGATAGAGCCTCCTTCGTCCTGTATTTTGTAAGATATCGCCAAATGAATAAATGAAGTTTTATGTTATCTCGGGAAACAATCATTCCTACCAAATCATGTCTCCTGTTCCATATTTGCTTCTTATGCTAGCATATCTTTGACAACAATCAAATGTGTCTTGATAGAGCCTCCTTTGTCCTGTATTTTGTAAGATATCGCCCATGAATAAATGAAGTTTTATGTTATCTCGGAAACAAACAATCAGTTCCTACCAAATTATGTCTCCTATTCCATATTTGCTGTGTATGCTAGCAGTATCTTTGACAACAATCAAATGTGTCTTGATAGAGCCTCCTTTGTCCTGTATTTTGTAAGATATCGCCACATGATTAAATGAAGTTTTTATGTTATCTCGGAAACAAACAATCAGTTCCTACCAAATTATGTCTCCTATTCCATATTTGCTGTGTATGCTAGCAGTATCTTTGACAACAATCAAATGTGTCTTGATAGAGCCTCCTTTGTCCTGTATTTTGTAAGATATCGCCACATGATTTAAATGAAGTTTTATGTTATCTCGGGAAACAAACAATCAGTTCCTACCAAATTATGTCTCCTATTCCATATTTGCTTGTATGCTAGCAGTATCTTTGACAACAATCAAATGTGTCTTGATAGAGCCTCCTTTGTCCTGTATTTTGTAAGATATCGCCACATGATTAAATGAAGTTTTATGTTATCTCGGGAAACAAACAATCAGTTCCTACCAAATCATGTCTCCTATTCCATTTTGCTTCGTATGCTAGCAGTATCTTTGACAACAATCAAATGTGTCTAGATAGAGCCTCCTTTGTCCTGTATTTTGTAAGATATCGCCACATGAATAAATGAAGTTTTATGTTATCTCGGGAAACAAACAATCAGTTCCTACCAAATTATGTCTCCTATTCCATATTTGCTTCGTATGCTAGCAGTATCTTTGACAACAATCAAATGTGTCTAGATAGAGCCTCCTTTTCCTGTATTTTGTAAGATATCGCCACATGAATAAATGAAGTTTTATGTTATCTCGGGAAACAAACAATCAGTTCCTACCAAATTATGTCTCCTATTCCATATTTGCTTCGTATGCTAGCAGTATCTTTGACAACAATCAAATGTGTCTAGATAGAGCCTCCTTGTCCTGTATTTTGTAAGATATCGCCAATGAATAAATGAAGTTTTATGTTATCTCGGGAAAAACAATCAGTTCCTACCAAATCATGTCTCCTGTTCCATATTTGCTTCTTATGCTAGCAGTATCTTTGACAACAATCAAATGTGTCTTGATAGAGCCTCCTTTGTCCTGTATTTTGTAAGATATCGCCACATGAATAAATGAAGTTTTTGTTATCTCGGGAAACAAACAATCAGTTCCTACCAAATTATGTCTCCTATTCCATATTTGCTGTGTATGCTAGCAGTATCTTTGACAACAATCAAATGTGTCTTGATAGAGCCTCCTTTGTCCTGTATTTTGTAAGATATCGCCACATGATTAAATGAAGTTTTATGTTATCTCGGGAAACAAACAATCAGTTCCTACCAAATTATGTCTCCTATTCCATATTTGCTGTGTATGCTAGCAGTATCTTTGACAACAATCAAATGTGTCTTGATAGAGCCTCCTTTGTCCTGTATTTTGTAAGATATCGCCACATGATTAAATGAAGTTTTATGTTATCTCGGGAAACAAACAATCAGTTCCTACCAAATTATGTCTCCTATTCCATATTTGCTTCGTATGCTAGCAGTATCTTTGACAACAATCAAATGATGTCTTGATAGAGCCTCCTTTGTCCTGTATTTTGTAAGATATCGCCACATGATTAAATGAAGTTTTATGTTATCTCGGGAAACAAACAATAGTTCCTACCAAATCATGTCTCCTATTCCATATTTGCTTCGTATGCTAGCAGTATCTTTGACAACAATCAAATGTGTCTAGAAGAGCCTCCTTTGTCCTGTATTTTGTAAGATATCGCCACATGAATATAATGAAGTTTTATGTTATCTCGGGAAACAAACAATCAGTTCCTACCAAATCATGTCTCCTATTCTATATTTGCTTCGTATGCTAGCAGTATCTTTGACAACAATCAAATGTGTCTTAGATAGAGCCTCCTTTTCCTGTATTTTGTAAGATATCGCCAAATGAATAAATGAAGTTTTATGTTATCTCGGAAACAAACAATCAGTTACCTACCAAATTATGTCTCCTATTCCATATTTGCTTCGTATGCTAGCAGTATCTTTGACAACAATCAAATGTGTCTAGATAGAGCCTCCTTCGTCCTGTATTTTGTAAGATATCGCCAAATGAATAAATGAAGTTTTATGTTATCTCGGGAAACAATCAGTTCCTACCAAATCATGTCTCCTGTTCCATATTTGCTTCTATGCTAGCAGTATCTTTGACAACAATCAAATGTGTCTTGATAGAGCCTCCTTTGTCCTGTATTTTGTAAGATATCGCCACATGAATAAATGAAGTTTTATGTTATCTCGGGAAACAAACAATCAGTTCCTACCAAATTATGTCTCCTATTCATATTTGCTGTGTATGCTAGCAGTATCTTTGACAACAATCAAATGTGTCTTGATAGAGCCTCCTTTGTCCTGTATTTTGTAAGATATCGCCACATGATTAAATGAAGTTTTATGTTATCTCGGGAAACAAACAATCAGTTCCTACCAAATTATGTCTCCTATTCCATATTTGCTGTGTATGCTAGCAGTATCTTTGACAACAATCAAATGTGTCTTGATAGAGCCTCCTTTGTCCTGTATTTTGTAAGATATCGCCACATGAATAAATGAAGTTTTATGTATTCTCGGGAAACAAACAATCAGTTCCTACCAAATTAAGTCTCCTATTCCATATTTGCTGTGTATGCTAGCAGTATCTTTGACAACAATCAAATGTGCTTGATAGAGCCTCCTTTGTCCTGTATTTTGTAAGATATCGCCACATGAATAAATGAAGTTTATTTTCTCGGAAACAAACTAATCATTCCACCAATCATGTCTCCTATTCCATATTTGCTTCGTATGCTAGCAGTATCTTTGACAACAATCAAATGTGTCTAGATAGAGCCTCCTTTGTCCTGTATTTTGTAAGATATCGCCACATGAATAAATGAAGTTTTATGTTATCTCGGGAAACAAACAATCAGTTCCTACCAAATTATGTCTCCTATTCCATATTTGCTGTGTATGCTAGCAGTATCTTGACAACAATCAAATGTGTCTTGATAGAGCCTCCTTTGTCCTGTATTTTGTAAGATATCGCCACATGATTAAATGAAGTTTTATGTTATCTCGGTAAACAAACAATCAGTTCCTACCAAATTATGTCTCCTATTCCATATTTGCTGTGTATGCTAGCAGTATCTTTGACAACAATCAAATGTGTCTTGATTGAGCCTCCTTTGTCCTGTATTTGTAAGAATCGCCACATGAAAAATGAAGTTTTATGTTATCTCGGGAAACAAACAATCAGTTCCTACCAAATCATGTCTCCTATTCCATATTTGCTTCGTATGCTAGCAGTATCTTTGACAACAATCAAATGTGTCTAGAAAGAGCCTCCTTTGTCCTGTATTTTGTAAGATATCGCCACATGAATAAATGAAGTTTTATGTTATCTCGGGAAACAAACAATCAGTTCCTACCAAATCATGTCTCCTATTCTATATTTGCTTCGTATGCTAGCAGTATCTTTGACAACAATCAAATGTGTCTTGATAGAGCCTCCTTTGTCCTGTATTTTGTAAGATATCGCCACATGAATAAATGAAGTTTTATGTTATCTCGGGAAACAAACAATCAGTTCCTACCAAATCATGTCTCCTATTCCATATTTGCTTCGTATGCTAGCAGTATCTTTGACAACAATCAAATGTGTCTAGAAAGAGCCTCCTTTGTCCTGTATTTTGTAAGATATCGCCAAATGAATAAATGAAGTTTTATGTATTCTCGGGAAACAAACAATCAGTTCCTACCAAATTCGGCAAACAAGTAGTCCTACAGTAGGACATGTAAATGGATATATTTAATAGGGTCAAACAATTATTTTCAAAATGGCAGACAAAGTTATAAACATTTTGCTTTAATATGTCACATCTACGAAATAACGAAAACTATTTCAACTGAACTTCGTACTCCTTCATTGACGCACAATCAAAAATTGTAACACTGTGTTACAGACTACTTGTATAGTTTGGAGGTCTACTTTCCACGCCTCAGTTACTTCCCAAAAATAGAACACATTGTATGTACACTGGAAAATATTTTCTTCTAACATCCTACACTGTAATGGAAGTTTTTAACCTATACACTGTATGTAAATGTTACCATATATCAGGCTGCTAATACAGAAATGTTTAGCACCGCTACAATGCATAATTGGTAACTTCACTATGTATTTGAATTTTTTCTGAGCAAATGTACAAACGCAACCATTGATGCGTGGGAAAAAATTTTACCACCCGTACTTTTGCACTACACGTATGCACTGGTGTCGGTAGATTTGCACTTCACGTATGCACTGGTGTCGGTATATTTACACTACACGTATGCACTGGTGTCGGTGTATTTACACTACACGTATGCACTGGTGTCGGTATATTTGCACTACACGTATGCACTGGTGTCCGTATATTTGCACTTCACGTATGCACTGGTGTCGGTATATTTGCACTACACGTATGCACTGGTGTCGGTAGATTTGCACTTCACGTATGCACTGGTGTCGGTATATTTGCACTACACGTATGCACTGGTGTCGGTATATTTACACTACACGTATGCACTGGTGTCCGTATATTTGCACTTCACGTATGCACTGGTGTCGGTAGATTTGCACTTCACGTATGCACTGGTGTCGGTATATTTGCACTACACGTATGCACTGGTGTCGGTAGATTTGCACTTCACGTATGCACTGGTGTCGGTATATTTGCACTACACGTATGCACTGGTGTCGGTATATTTACACTACACGTATGCACTGGTGTCCGTATATTTGCACTTCACGTATGCACTGGTGTCGGTATATTTGCACTACACGTATGCACTGGTGTCGGTAGATTTGCACTTCACGTATGCACTGGTGTCGGTATATTTGCACTACACGTATGCACTGGTGTCGGTATATTTACACTACACGTATGCACTGGTGTCGGTGTATTTACACTACACGTATGCACTGGTGTCGGTATATTTACACTACACGTATGCACTGGTGTCGGTAGATTTGCACTTCACGTATGCACTGGTGTCGGTATATTTGCACTACACGTATGCACTGGTGTCGGTAGATTTGCACTTCACGTATGCACTGGTGTCGGTATATTTGCACTACACGTATGCACTGGTGTCGGTATATTTGCACTACACGTATGCACTGGTGTCGGTAGATTTGCACTTCACGTATGCACTGGTGTCGGTATATTTGCACTACACGTATGCACTGGTGTCGGTATATTTGCACTACACGTATGCACTGGTGTCGGTAGATTTGCACTACACGTATGCACTGGTGTCGGTATATTTGCACTACACGTATGCACTGGTGTCGGTATATTTGCACTACACGTATGCACTGGTGTCGGTAGATTTGCGAACAGTTCCTTAGAGTGTATAGCCTCGTACACCTTGACTTAAATATACATTTTCGTGGCCAACCAAAGGTCGTGACACGCTTTCCCATCACCCTCGCACCTGTGCCCTTTCCTGCTAATGCGGGAATATAGTGGTTTTCTAAAACTTGACATGTGACAGTCCCGGCTGTCAGAATGCCCCCGGCCCCAGGTAACATGGCCGACGCTAGGCGAGTCGCGTCGAATCTACTTTATTCGGTCCGGGGTGCAGGTGCCCACCCGGTGTACAATACGGGCCTCGTGAGTAGACGGCTGGGCAAGAAGTCAAGCCCTACGACCTTGACCCCCTACGAGGTACCGACTTGGGTAGTGGCGCAGCAGTTCGGCGAGGTGGCGTGGAATTGGCGGGTAGCAGTGTGTTCGCACTGACTGGTGTTTCGCTTGACTGAGGTGTGATCTGCTCCGGTACGGGTGCTTCTGGCTGTGGTTCGGGTTCGTCTGGCTGTCTGATGCCAAAGAGTGCCTCCTGCACTACAGGATGGTATCCCTCCGCGACCCTGGTCGGTGACTCGAACAATCCGACGGGAACGATGTCTGGAAATGGTATGCTGAGGCGTCGTTGAAGCGCAGCTTGTTCCCGTGTACGGAGTAACCCGGACCCGCTAGGACGGATACGTACTCCCTGGGAAAGCTTAGCAATTGCCCTCGCCTTTCTGGCCCATCTATCAACTCCACCCCTGTAGGTGTACTGCATGAGGTATAGATCAGAGCAGCAGGAGTTGTGCAGTTGACGTGTCAGTGTTTAACAGTGGGCGGTTGTCCCGTGGGAGTAGATTACCCTGCACCAGACTGCGCCCCTCTCGGCGCCACTAGGGGAGCGATGAGAGTTGGGCACCTGATTGGCATGTCCAATCCACCGGGAGCACTTTTGAAATCAACCTTAGAAAAAGTCACTGCTTCGGGCTGGAGGATCGGAAATGTCAATAATTTTACTTTTGAACTACAACAGAACTAAATAGTTAAAAACAGTAATATATTTGCAAGCCTGTTACTAAGAGACCAAAATTAGGGTGGGGTGGGGGGATCGTGTATCGGAGAAATGACCTGTAGGACTTTAAAGCATATAATACGTATGTCTATATCAGCGAAAATTTTGTCGCAACCTACAAAATATTGGTTAGAATTATTTTTTAGCAAGTATATGCTGTTACCTAATATACAGTCAACCTAACAAATCGTGATGAAAAGCAAAGCCGTAACTATTGAACTAACAAACAGTACAATTGAAAATCGTAAACCGTTTTGTTGTGACGACCGAATAACTCGAAAAATCTCTCTATTTTTATAGAAACTTTCCATACAATAATTTGTACGTGAAACAAATTTTTCTCTAAACAAGCAGATAGTTTATCTGTACATTCTACGGCTCATAGTTCTCTACTGATCGTAATGAAGGATAAAAATGAGGGCTGACGACAGAAGATATCGCCAAGCTAAGTACTGATCTCAGAGCTTTGCTTGTACTATACAAAAAGACATCAGTGTTGGAATAATTGAGCAAATGCGGAACTGATAAACATATGAACCGGAGTCATGGGTGTGGTTCAAGACAACACATTGCAATCACATGCTTTTTTTTTTTTTCGTTGGGAGAGCGGGGGAGGGGGGTGGGGGAGATAAGGCGAGGAAGGAGAATATTATGCAAAGTTTACTCGTTTTATTTGCTTGCCACGATATTTATTCCCTTTCACTCCTCAACAAGAAGCCGCAGGGAATTATGTTGTTCTTGCGGATGTGGTTTTAATGAGATACTCTTTGAAATCTCCATTCTCACTTCTTCCTACGCAGCATATCAACTTCTCAGAATAAAGTAGGACAGACATCGTTCAAAGTTTGTGATAATTATCTAGAGATAGAAGACTGCGGGAACTGACGTAAATATATAGTTGGAAATCCCTGAGTACTAGAAATCAATGAAAAATTAAGATAGGAATCTCGAGTGACTTTTACTGGGACAATTTTTTTTCACACACATAGCGTATTACAATGGCTGTACTTTGTTCCTAGTCGCTAAACATCCAGATAAAAATCGTGCGAATTTTCTCGCCTGTTTCAAAAGGAATAATAGTTCCGTGAATAATTTTACTAAAAAGAAATGAAAGTCTACAATTCGTTACGAGTGTTCAACCAAACTTTTGTCAAGATGATTTATTTTTATTTTTATTTTTTCCAGAGTATCTCATTGCCGAAATGTAGTTCTGTAGCGTTTTCTGCACCACTGAGTTCTAAACATACAACGTTACTGCCGCGCTACATTTTTCCATATACCTTACATGGCCGTCCCTTGGGAGAGAGAAAGCAGAAGACTCTATATAATATCGGTTAAAAAATTAGTTAATTAATTTTGCTGCCTAATGGTGGAATAATCGCTTGTAAAATTATCGATTGTTAAATTATTTAATTATATACGATTTATCGATTATTTTATATCAATTCGATTATTCACGATTTTCAGTTGTGTATACTAAAAAAAAATAATAAAACACTGTATAAACCTACACGTTTCACGTTTATTAAAAAATATAAAACATAATTTTGAAAAAAAAATTCAAAATATCAAAAATCATTAAAAATAAACCAAAATTTTTGGTGAAAATTTTTTTAAAATTAATTTTTAGAAATATACAGTTTTAGCGGTCAACTTTTATTTATGGATTAGACCAAGACATTCGTTTATTTTTACAGACTATTTATTCGATTTACAAAATCATCGTAATCGATTAATTCGAATTCCAAAATTATTCTATTATCCCATCATTTGAGGCCTTTCAGGGACGGTTGTCTATACACTAAACGTTGCATATGCAGTGGATTTAATTGCCAGTACTGTACATAGCATAAAACTAAAATCAACAAAGGAAGGACCTCAAGTAGTGGGACATATCATTCACAGTATATTCCGTAGTCGCATTGGCAGCTGCTGCCAGTAACATCAAACACAAGCTCAATTCTATTAGTCCCGACATATGACAGAGTGACAAGATAGTAGGCTACTGGTACAGTGCCAAATAAAAAATATTGTAATTCACGAAGTAATTTGTAGTATCGTCATGAATATACTGATTTAAGTAATGAGCCTACTCTTCTCAACACGGGAGTAATTAACTTTTAAATAATTTCTTGATAGCTCGGTTTGTAGGTAGGACTTGCCTTTTAGCTGATAGTAACACCATTAGAAATGAAGCCAGAAACAAATTGGACAGTAGTCAGACAATTACACACACACACACACACACACGTGCCTTACCCGCTACCCGAACCCAGAAAACCTCATACCATAAGCTAGTGTACAATCAACTGAATTGCGGAGGTCGGATTCGAGCATCACCTTCAAATTCAATCAGTCTAACGTTTCGTATTATAGGGTTTAATAACATAAAATATTTACAGGGCAGTCATTTAGAAAATAAGTGGCTGAGCCAATTAAAACACGTAAGACTACATGGCCTGCCAGTGTGCTACTTGTGTGAAGAGTTTAGTGGAATTCGGTTGATTGAACCCTGGAATATCGCATTAAACCTCCATATTTGTCTAGTGACGATATTCATTAATGGAGGCTAAAAAGTTATGTGTTAGCACATTCGATAATTGTATACATCCAGTATATAAAGTAATGCTAAAATCGATTACATTGTTTCGTAGATATAACACACTAAGCTAAAATGATTTTATAGCAGTCATTCTGAAAATAAATGCCTGTCGCCCTTAAAAAAATTACATATATTAATATGGCTTACCACAGTAAAACTTCTTCCCCAAATTTGGTCAGAATGGGTTAATTGTTCCCCTATATATGACATAAATCTTAATTTTTACTTTGGGGACAACTTACAAAATGGCAGAGAAATGAGGCCCTGTATCGACTAATTTGAGGGTTATAATTAATACTGCCAGCATAAAAAGTTAAGTTGGAATATGTTTCGTTAATAAAAGATACTGAGCCAAAATATTTATATGTTAAAAATAAATGTCTTACCTACTTAAGACATAACGGTTTACACCACCTGCTGTAGTGAAAATTGCTTGCTAAATTTGGTGCGAATCTTCCAATTGTTTCCCGAGATATTACATAAAACTTTATTCATTCATGCGGCATATCTTTGAAAACGACGGACAAAATATGCTCCGCGGAGACGCATTTGATTATTGTAATATATACTGCAAGCGTAGAAAAATTCAGTTTTAATTAATTGCATGGTTTCGACGATGATGTATACCGCATTACTAGATATTGGCCAAGTTTGGTATAAATCGGTCTATTGTTCCCTAAGATATGACATTTGCATGTTCTTTATTTGTGTGGAGCTAACTTACAAAACTGCAGTCAAATATGCTTTCGTGTAGATACAGTTCATAGTTGTAATATCTACAGCCAGCATTAAAAATCTTAAATTGGAATTGATTACATGGTTAGGAAAGAACATTCTAAGATAAGATGTCTATGTGGCAACTATTATGAAGATATCTGTCTGACGTATTTGAAATGTACCCATCATTTTACATCTGCCACAGTATTACTTGTTTTTTTAGCATAGTCACGCATTTATGTTTTTGTAGGCCGACTTAAATCTATACAACTTTATTATTTAGACTGGTAAGCAAGGATCGTGCTTGGCAAGGGGGGTGAGGAGGAGGAATGTTTCTTATTAATTATTGTGTGGTGGAGAAAATCACTAGGCCATGAAATACTTGACTGAGTGAAGTGATCTCATAATCACTATCCACTGATATCAATTGGGTTACAGGAGCACACATGTACGCGGAGGTCCACACGTACTCGAACACAGAGCGCCAATAAAATAACACCGTTCTTGATATATATCTGTGTGTGTGTGTGTGAGTACAGTGACGTCAATCCTGTACTCCGACCCTATCTCGGCATCCTGCAGGAACCAATCTTCCTGCACGATAACGCTCGTTTCCACGTCGCTAGGGCAGTACAGCGTGATCGACACTCTTAATGCAAGGCACCCTGGCCTGCTAGAGCTCCAGACCTGAGCCCTATGGAGAATGTGTTGGATACAATGGGACAGCGTCTGACATGCTGCCCAGACCTGACAACGAGTGCCCCCCAGCTATAGGATGATCAAGGTAAAGTGAGCACTTTTGAGGCCCTTGTTACTTTTTTCCTATCAGCTACTTTTATCATTCCGCCAGTTTTAAAAATAAATATTACCATATAAGTAATAAATACAGTGTGTATATTCCACCGCACTCGCCAGTTAGTCTAAGGCTATAATAAAATATATTGCTTGACTATTATTCCAAATGAGAGGGCATCAGAGAGTGCTTACATTACCGTGAACAGCATATACGCCAAGAAGTACTACAGCACACGTGGAATATCGTACACGGCATTTGTACGATAAGTTACATGCCCGAATTGCTTCACATGTGGCCGTTTGGAGTTGTTACACGCCTTATTAAGATGTCTGCAGTATGTGTTGTATTTGATGTCCTGGACGTCCCACTGACTTCATGTTTCGATCAGTCACACATACCACTTTCTTCTTCTACTTCCTGCGTACCGACTTTGGGACAGATGCATCAATTATTACTGGGTGTTATTAAATGCATTTCCACATATATGTGTGTGTATATATAAACCATAATATTGAATATATCCTTAAAATAAAGCAGTTTAACATAATAATCAACGATATGAATACTCATAGCACACACTTGAATATCCAAAGACATTTTGAAAATCTGGGAGTTTTTTTTTATTTCGCACAGAAAGTACTGAAAAATATACCGTAATCACATCAGCATTGTTAACGAAATAGTGTAATTATTTTCTCAGGAGCAGTTACCTTTAGTAAAGGTGTGAAATATAATACTATATTAGTATCAATTGTGATAGATCTAATTAGAAGATCAATGTTTTTTGTAATTTTTTAATAGAAATATTACCTAAGGACATAAATAATATCGGAAATCTGACAAATTCTTTCCTTGTACAACAGTTACTGAGCTGTCGGTTTTCCGATCGTCTCGATCTTTGAGGATAGAGAAGATTGTACCTAGAGGTAGTGAAATTTCGCGGAAAGATTTCAAGACAAGCTATATTTCAAATCACTGTAGGGTCATTTACCTATATCGATTGGCTGAATTATTTTATGACACGTGTTAACTGTCTGCACTGGAATCATGTGAAAGCCGTACTAATGTTGTCGAATTCTGAGTGGCCCGGTAGAATGTTAAAACGCCTTCTCAAGCAGACGACAACCAATGGCAAAGACAACCTGCTTTCGGGTGCTTATAGGATTCAAGTCCACCGAGTACTCACATTTTTTTTCGCGAAAAATCACAATCACCAATCGTACCTTTAAAATGACTTCACGAAAACTGGCTGTAATAATCAAACCCGTGCAAAATTTTTCCCTTCGCAAGTTTAGTTTTTTTTTGTGAATGTAAAACGCCTTTGGTTTCCCCCCGGTGAAAGGAAAGAAAGTATTTCTCAATCCCGGCCTCCATCGTCTCCCTTGCGGCGCGTGATGAGAATAATGTAACTGTTCTCCATTCTGCACCGTTGATTCTTGTAACAGTATCTTACATCCCGTTTTAACATTCAGAATGACAACTCTGCTAAAATGTATGTGCTTTTTAAGCGTCAATATTCTAATTCGGCCTCACTTTTTACAGCGTCGTATTTGAACAACGAGCACCCGTAAACTACATTTTTTTTATCTTCGTCTTTAGCATCATCGAGTTAGAGATGGGATATATTCATGGTGTTACGAGAGCAAGCATAATCAATAAATTGTTATAGGTTCGTTGTGTATTCTTTCGCCGTATGCAGAGAATAAACTCTCCAAGTGGCCTGCGTGGGTTAAGTTAAATTGTATAAATATATTAGCAGGGTAAACATTTGACAGATATTCTAAATCTTACACTTTTATGAGTTTTTTTAAAATACAGAAGATGTAATGAATAATGTAACTTATAATTCAACGTTAAGACACTTGACGAATTTCCCCCCTTCGTTACCAACATAACCTAGCCGCATGCAAATCACGAGTCCGTTAAAACATATTCAGGCAGGAGCAGTGACATTTTTCAAAGGTTGATTTCAGAATTTCTCAATTAACCGTGAACAGCCTATAAAGTATCTTCACTGTAAAGTGAGCACTTTTGAAATTAACCTTTGAAAAATAGCACTGCTCGTTCACACATAGAGATCTGCACACATTTATTGGCACTTTGACAAATTAGAAGTGGGTACACTACTGCAAGAACACCGGTTCTGTTGGTAGTTGTGTCAGAACTCACCATCGTCCTATTGGTCCATACAACACCGGACACCCCCCCCCCCCCTTCACTGTACTTTATAGCGTTCATAATTAGCTGGTCATCAACCAATGACTAGCCAAGCTGATACTGACCCAATCAGATGTCCTTTATCGTACAAAAGGATTTACAATCAATCATGTCCCTTTGAGTGGCTATAAAAGTAAAGAAATATATTGCTAGCAATATCATTATTACTGTGCTGTCGTGTTCTTGTGAGGTCATATTAAACACTCGCCGAACAAAGACTGCACAGCCATGCGAGTTTCGTTCTGAACAATAAAGAAACATTTAAATTAGCTATGCTCTAGCTACACTCGAGCGAAGTCTACAGTGTGTTAACTGCCGTATAGTCTACCGTTCACGCCTGCATGCAGGCTTCCAGTCAACTTGACAGCGAGTCAAGTAAAATATTTCTAAGATTTGATGTTTGTGTTGGGAGTGTAATGTCTAAGTTTAAGGCAAATTGAGGTTTTTTTTTAAAATTGTATTATGCAAATTATAGTACGAATTTGCATGCCTGTAACTAGGGATAGGAATATTTCGCGAATTCATTTCGGGACAAGATAGACGTCAAACACATTACAGTGAAGTCACCTTTGCAATTGTATTACAGTTCATTAGACACGCCCTAGACGCCTCTGAGCCAATAGCAGACTTGCAAAGAAACAAGTAGCGAATCCCATACTTCCAGGTGTGAGGTAACGCTGTGGCAGCAGCCAATGAACAAACAGCTGGGGCTCTAGTGTACACAGGAGTGTAGAGTCTAGCCTAAAGGGCACTGAACTCGCGAAATATTCCTATCCCTACCTATAACATATATACTTTCCTAAAAATGTCACGCCTTCATTTTGCTAAGGGATGACTAATGTAATTAAACCCACTGCATTGTTTATTATTTTGCGTACAACAAAGGGATAACAAATGGGAAAAAGTGCTCACTTTGCCGTGCAACAGCCTCTACACGCATTAATCCTGTAAAATATACACATGCAAAACACTTCCGAGGATCATAATGTGTTATCCCATTCTGAATAAGTAAACACGAATTTTGTGAACATTAACCTACAGGAAGGTTGTTTTTGGTCAGTACCGTACACTGTGAGTGTAGTGGAGAGGTCGAGGACTAGAGAGCCGACCAGGTTAGTATGAAGCAGCGCTGGAATGCAAGGTCGGGGAGAAGCGGGACATCCCCGAGAAGGCACGCCGATCAGCGGCATCGTTTGGCACGATTCCAACGTGCGAAAATCCGGGAGTGACCCCGCCGGGAATCGAGCTCGGTTCGCCTTGGTGAGAGGCGAGTAGTCTGATCACTACACCACCGCGGCCCCTCCTTACAATGCGAGGCTCAACGCCCAATGGACTTCCGTGTGGATAATTTATTCGCAAACCGTGCTCCTGCTCTACCTTATAAATAGGGTTAGGAAAATTTCGCGAGTTCACTGAGCTGTAGGCTAGACTCGACAGTCCTGTGTATAATCAAGCCTCAGATGTTTGTTCATTAGCTGCTGCCCAGTGTCACCTCTCACCTGGCAGTATAGGGTTCGCTACTTGTTTCCTTGCAAGTCTGCTATTGGTTCAGAGTCGTCCAGGGCGTGTCTAATAAACTGTGATCCAATTGCAAAGGTGAATTCAGTGTACACGTGTTTGACGTCTATCTTGTCCTGAAATGAATTCGTGAAATTTTCCTATCTCTACTTATAAATAGTTAATATTGCTAAAGGCTGTTCACGATAAAGTGAGAACGTTTTAAATCAAACTTAGAAAACTGTCACTGCCCTGAATGCAAATATTTTAACGGGCGTACTGAGTGACTTTCGGGCAGTAAAGTTGGTAACGATGGATGGAACGTAGCTCCATATCTTAACGTCGAATAAAAAGTAACCACTTGTGATAACATAACATTATTTATTCCGCTTTCTTTATTATTATTATTATTATTATTATTATTATTTTAGTACACCGAAGTGTAAAAATAAGAAGATTTGTAATATATTTTCTTTTCTAATAAGTTCAAAATTTCACTTGACCGACGCATGAATGAAGTGATGAGGCCCATGGCAATGTTAACTTTACATAAGGCGGAAGAACACGCAACGTGCATACAATTAGATCCTAAGCAGAGCATCCAAAAGTGCTCATTTTAGCGTGATCAGCTTATAACCAGTTTATCGAGCGAAATCATCGCCTCAAAACGCATTGGGTGAGGGACGCCTGTACATGCGTGTGAGGAACTGAGTATTTCATTGGTTGTTGTAATTAACCCGTTTAGTCCCCGCGTCCACGGTCGTGGACATGTTGCACATGAAGGATACTTATGATCGGTACTGTACACATACAGGAACCATTCCTCTGTGTTTCGAGCGTCGTCCTTGTGAGTGATCTGATTTGCCAAAGTTTCTGCTGTTCTCGTTCGTGCATGGTTAATGATGACAAAACCCCTGAACACCTAGCTCGTTGTTTACTGGACGTCAGAAGCGAGCTCTACACGAGTACAGTGAAAGACAGAATATTTCACGATTCCAGCACTCGAGCTTTTTTAAATTAATTCGAGACAGAACGGGTTAACTTTCCCCGTATCTTTGATTCACTTGTACTCACACGCAAACACAAAGCTATACCAAGAACTGAGTTTTTTTATTGGCGCTCTGTGTTCGAGTACGTGTGGACCTCCGCGTACATGTGTGCTCCTGTAACCCAATTGATATCAGTGGATAGTGATTATGAGCTCATCTCACTCAGTCAAGTATTTCATGGCCTAGTGATTTTCTCCGCCACACAATAATTAATAAGAAACATTCCTCCCCCTCCCCTTGCCAAGCACGATCCTTTCTTATCAGTCTAAATAATAAAGTCGTATAGATTGACGTCTGCCTCCGAAAATATAAATGCGTGACTATACTAAAAATAATAATTTCCTAAGAATGACATACGAACGTTGTTTCTATAGTGCTGAATAAAAAGTTTGTAACATAGTTATCACACATTATAAGGGTATAAAACTTTGCACTACAATTTTATTAATTAACTAAAGGACTTGGCCACTGGTTTCCTCGCCACTTGAGCGCATTCCTTAGCGATTAGAGCCACCAAGAACTACATTTTGTTGTACTCAAGAATCCAGCTAACTTCAAGACGATTACCTGCAGGCTTCTATCACTGCGTCGTTTGATAGAGCCCACTGGGTTTTAAAGGGGTTGTGGACGCATCCCTGGAGGTCCCCGAAGGTGACGCATCTGGGATTGCTTCTTGGAGAACGGTGCCCGGTGAAGTTTGCGTATGCGTTCTTATGTAAACGTCGCTACCCAGGTAGGGCGGCCTCCCCTAGTCTGCTGTCTCCGTCCCAAGGGATGAAAGCGTCTTTACATTCACCATCGTACCTTCCTACATGTTTCTTACGTCCTTTCTCCACGCAGCGGTCCTTTCTCCACGCAGCGGATTGACAGGTCTGTCCCAAAGGATCACTTAGCGCCATCCTCGTCTTGCTCCATCGATGTGCGGTATGTCAGTAAGAAACCATCAGTAAATAATAATATACATATACTTATATGTTGAATAATTTTAATAAAAGATGCCAAACTAGTCGTACCTCATAAAGAATTCGCTATATTATCATATACCTTGCTTTTTTAGGCTTGCGCAACATAAATCAATATTAATTTAATAACAACTTTTCTTGAAATGCATACATTCATACAACTAGGACCGCACAGTAAAATGTTTTCTGTGTTTGCTATAAACAATTCTTTGGCAACTAGTGCCAAATATTTTCTTGTAACTCTAAGCATATAATATTGTAGATCTATATATACAACACGTTATTTTAGAAAACATAGGCCTACAAAATTGAACGTGTAGCTCAATATTTATAATAAACTCTAAGTCTACATCACTTGCTACTTACAACTAAATATTAGTTTCACATGTTCCCCGCTAAGATTCTGAGAAATTTAATCTACTTTATTTGCAGCGTTAAAGCATTTTTTTGGCAGCCAGTTGCTTAAGAATTCTTTGTACAACTGCGAAGTTTTTTACTGTGTAGATATACCTAGCTAGACACCATAGAGTTTTCGGGTTATATTTAACCAACAAGCTAGATTTCACAGAACGTTACATAATTTAGAACAGATAATTTTATCGTTGGCTGTTACTCCGGTTACTAGCCAATCGTTTGGAATTCAGCCACTCACGAGCTAAACGCTTGCCACTAGGTCAGAGTCTTCTAAGGCGTGACAAATGAATAACTGCGCAGTTACGCGCTTTAAATGACAGTTAGAAGAATAGCCTGTCAGGAAACGATAAAAAGGCTGTTCACGATAAAATGAGCACTCTTGAAATCAACCTTCGAAAAAATGCCACTGTCCTTGATTGCATATATTTGAACGGATGCACTGAGAAATGTACTCCGTGAAATTGTTACCAATGGAGGGGAAGTATTTCCATATCCTAATATCGAATAAAGTGTTAGGTAACCATTTGTGATAAATTATTTCTTTCTCTTCATGTTTAATGCGTCGAAGTGTAAAAAAGGATCAGATTTATATAATATTTACTTTTCTAATTATTTCACAGCATCACTTGATATGGGCACGAGTAAAGTGATGAGACACATGGCAATATTGATTTCGCATAAGGCGGAAGGATACACAGTGTGCTCAGAAGTAGATCTTAAGCAGGGCTTCCAAAAGCGCTCATTATACCGTGAACAGCCTATATGCAGAATAATGTTTGAAGTCCAGAAATGTCGTGTATTTAATTAATATTGTTTCAAGATAGGCTTGAAAAACTTGTAAGCATACATTAGAACGACTTTTAGGATTGGAACATAGCACCTTCGAACTCGCCCTGCAGGACTTTAAGCCAGAACGAACTCCTGGCAATGGTGCAACCTAGTCACGGAGGTTTACATTCAGCCAACATAAACTGTCTTCTTATTGCGGCACAGCACCACAGAATACACAATAACACAAAAGTAAAACAGCTCCTGATAATTGCACAATCCAGCAAAATGGCGTCACTTACTTGCTACATGCTTGGCGGCAAACCAACCAATAAGTAGCGCTCCCTGTTTTTCGAGAAAGGATTTACACGGAGACTAGACTTCAATATGCTATGTGCCCACTCGCAGTCTTCATTCGAACATTTAGCCTCTAATCTTTGCGCAAAGACAGTCTGTTGATTGAGTGAGCCAATCAGAATTAAGTTTCTCGGATACTGATCATCCGTGATTCGCGTGCAGAAAGATAATACGCGTAACAATTCAATTGATCAAATCACGAAAGTGGTTCTAAACTAAAGTGCATTGTGTTATGAGTTAGCTTTTAAGTCAATTCATACCTGAAAGGGGCTATGGGCGTATCTAAATATTGAGTCATGTTTAGGTAGGGCACAACAGTATAAGATGGGGTTTATTGAACATAATGAGTCATGTTTAGGTAGAGCACAACAGTATAAGATGGGGTTTATTGAACATAATGAGTCATGTTTAGGTAGAGCACAACAGTATAAAGTATAAGATGGGGTTTATTGAACATAATGAGTCATGTTTAGGTAGAGCACAACAGTATAAGATGGGGTTTATTGAACATAATGAGTCATGTTTAGGTAGAGCACAACAGTATAAGATGGGGTTTATTGAACATAATGAGTCATGTTTAGGTAGAGCACAACAGTATAAGATGGGGTTTATTGAACATAATGAGTCATGTTTAGGTAGAGCACAACAGTATAAAGTATAAGATGGGGTTTATTGAACATAATGAGTCATGTTTAGGTAGAGCACAACAGTATAAGATGGGGTTTATTGAACATAATGAGTCATGTTTAGGTAGAGCACAACAGTATAAGATGGGGTTTATTGAACATAATGAGTCATGTTTAGGTAGAGCACAACAGTATAAGATGGGGTTTATTGAACATAATGAGTCATGTTTAGGTAGAGCACAACAGTATAAGATGGGGTTTGTTGAACATAATGAGTCATGTTTAGGTAGAGCACAACAGTATAAGATGGGGTTTATTGAACATAATGAGTCATGTTTAGGTAGAGCACAACAGTATAAGATGGGGTTTATTGAACATAATGAGTCATGTTTAGGTAGGGCACAACAGTATAAGATGGGGTTTATTGAACATAATGAGTCATGTTTAGGTAGAGCACAACAGTATAAGATGGGGTTTATTGAACTTAATGAGTCATGTTTAGGTAGAGCACAACAGTATAAGACGGGGTTTATTGAACATAATGAGTCATGTTTAGGTAGAGCACAACAGTATAAGATGGGGTTTATTGAACTTAATGAGTCATGTTTAGGTAGAGCACAACAGTATAAGACGGGGTTTATTGAACATAATGAGTCATGTTTAGGTAGAGCACAACAGTATAAGATGGGGTTTATTGAACATAATGAGTCATGTTTAGGTAGAGCACAACAGTATAAGATGGAGTTTATTGAACATAAGGATTATGCAGTAACTATTTACGTGACTATTGATCGGGGGAGCTTGAATGGAATACCAAGATGTTAATTAATTACATTAAATTTTATTAGCACACGCCAATAGTATGACAATGTAATCGGAAAGTCCCGCCTTGTTCATGTTGCCGGAGGCTGATTCTAGGAGGCGTTTGACGACGGCCGGACATACCTATCTCCACGTCTTCTTGGTCTGCTGCCCCGATAACAAAATACCTCGCTCCCGGCGTTACGCTAGCCTATATCGGGCGCGTTGTTTAATATTTTCGACCCCATTTACTGGTCGGTGGAGGGGGTTTCTGCAACTGTCTTTTGCAAGGTGTAACTGCAATCACGCTCGTGCCCTGGTTCAATGTTTGAAGGTGTGATCAGGCTGGCCGTTCAGCTAAGGCCTGATCACTTCATAACAATTGGAATACAGCTTGTCCTGAAATCCTTTCGCGAAAAACACGCGCCCCTACCAATAGGCAATCTCGCAGCACGCTATAGTCTATTAGACGAAAGCCTCACTTCCAGAACCTTCCTCACCACATCAGGGAATAGGTACGCTTACATCAAAGATACTGCCACTTCATTTGGCTTCTGTATATTTATCGGTTCTGTGACACATGCTTTTTAAGTCGGGGATTGTAAAATGAATTGGCAGAATGATTGTTCAAGGTGAACTGAGCACTTTTGAAAGCCCTGTTTAAGATATATTTGTATCCAGATTGATTGTGTATTCTTCTACCATATGTAAAATTAACATTGCCATAGACCTGTGCACTGTGTTCATGCGTCGGTTAGGAAAAAACTGTATAATTATTAGAAAAGTAAAGATGTTTACTCTCACGATTATTTTCAATAAAAATATGAAGTAAAATAAATAATTTCAGTAATCGCGTATGTTTACCTAGAATTTTTAACTCAACATTGAGAAATGGAACTACTTTAACTCCGTTGTTAAAGACTGTTTACGATAACGAGAGCACTTTTGAAATCAACCTTAGAAAAAAGTCACTGCACCTGCCTGCCTTTATTTTAACGGGCACAGTGAGTGACATGCGCCCAGCAAAGTTGGTAACTATGAATGGAAAGTAGTTCCATATCTTAAAGTCGCATAAAAAATGTTAGGTAAACATTTTTGAAAACTTAAATTATTTATTTCGCTTCTGTTTTTTTAATGCATCGAATTATAAAAAAGAGAGCAATTTGCTAAATATTTACGTTTCTAATAATTTAACAGTTTCGCCTGACCGACGCATGAATAAAGTGATGAGGCCCATGACAATGTTGAACTTGCATAATGCGGAAGAATACACAACGTGCATACAAGTATATCTCGTGCAGGGCTTTCAAAAGTGATCATTTTACCGTGTAGAGCCGATAACAAATTTACTATACGCTGTTCACGGTAAAGTGAGCACTTTTTAAGGCCCTTCTAAATTTTTCCTTTCATCCTATTTCCATCTTCCTGATGCTTTTTAATATGAACATTGCTTTGTGACCAATAAACACAGTGTATACATTTCACCACCCTCAAAATGTAATGCCTGATGCTACAAAAAATTATATTTATTACTGGTTTAAGCATGTTGGGAGGGCCTTAAAAAGTGCTCACTTTACCGTGAACAGCCTTATAGTTGAATGCCGGTCGGTGTGTCCGTTTAAATATCTGCAGGTAGGGAGGGGCATTTACGTTTTTCAAAAGCATGATTTCAAAAGTGCTCAGTACACTCTGTATAAATGGTTCGCCGAAATGTCATTTTCAGGTTCAATTGTAGTTGACTGTTTTCCTGGCACTCGAGAGTCTTGCGTTCTGCGAGGAGCAGACAGCGTGCGACGACTCGCCTCGCAGTCGCAGATGACTGCTTCACACGGCCCCCGAGCTCACGGGATAAACAGTCCACTTCTCCCGGTAAATATTTACCCAGTGTGCCCCGCAGCCCCCCCCCCCCCCTCGCCGGGCCTTAGTCACGCTAGTGTGACTGCTTCCAGCCACTGGCTCGCCTTAGGGGTGGCCAACTTTGCTGCGGGCTCTTTTTTCTTTTTCCGAAACTGCCGCACGCTTTCCGTCCAGGGTTGCCAGATTGGGCGATTTGTCACCGTTTGGGATAATTCAATGCAAAATTTGCGACCAAAAATTACGAAAATTAGACAGCAGCAATTTGGGCGATTTGTGTAATGAATTTGCGATATTTGGTCTACTTGGAATTATTTACTTAGTGTTGGTATATTTTTCGATTGTGAACAAGATAAGTTTTTTAAACGGCGACCACTGTGAATATAACTGAAGAGGGTCTCTTGTTCAGACTCCTGTTGCTCACTGCGGACTATTAATAGGCGAATTGAATATCACGCGATTGTTTATGCGTTTGACATATATTTTTAAATTTTGTGCAGGCATTTATCGTTTTTAAATTTTAAACAACTTGTGTTTCACACATATAAAATATTACATGAAAAATTTACAATATATATTTTTAAAATGCAATTAATATAAAGTGTAATCAAATTGGACGACATTTGGACCACAAAAGATTAGCCATTTAGGCGACTTGATCAAAAACAGTCTGGAAACCCTGCTTCCGAAGCTCAGTCACAGGGTAAGTGCATAGAGGCGGTATGGTGCGGCGGTCAATGTGATGTCGATATACCAATACTCCGGCTGCGTGAGGCTCTGCCATCGGACTTGGTATCTGGATGGTTTCTACATGCTGCGAAATGTTCCCTATTGACTGGGGCTAGCCGGCTAGCGATTATATTGCAGAATGGTATTTTAGGAAAGGCTATTTCGTGTCTGTATTTTTAAGTTATCTGTGATACCTCAGTCGTCAGGTAGCGAAGGGGGGGGGGGGGGTGGAAAGGGGGGGGGGAGGCAGCAATACCTCAGAAGTAGTCACACGTAATTCGGGGAAAGAAATGACAACGACCTGCAGTTCGATACGATTCACATTCATCGCGACTTGATATACTGCAAGTACTTGAACATTTGCATCACGTTTGTCGTTACACCTATAACACACACAAACAAATTTTTGTACTTAAAAAATAAGTGTTTGGATACTATGCCAAATAAATATTTAGTACCGTTGCAAGTTAAATATTGTAAATTTTAAAAGTGTCTGTATTATACTGCAAGAATTTTTTTGTAGCTCTACTAATCCTGTTTTCGCACAAGAACAAATACAACAGGAATTTGCAGTTCAGTTACTGAGAGGTAGTATGACATTTCCTAGCGCTAAACCTGAATCCGTGGTAGTATGCGAACTGGTAATCTTAGTTCATTAACAGTTCACCTGACCGGATTTAGTACACTTGTGAATGTAGTGTTTCAAATAATTAGGACAGTTGTAGCTATGTTTACAGTTACCATAATATTGCAAATGTTAGTACTGGGCTCATAATTTTCGGAATAAATTAACATTACATTTACTGCTGTTCATTTTTCGATGTGTTGTAACGAATTTTAAATAAGTGACTGCTGACAGCATCCGTTGGGATGGTGACTTTTCGCAAAACAAAAATTGTGCTAAAGTAGTCTCCAAACCTCTATGGTTTCCAAAATCTTTATTACTCGCAGCCTTTCGCTGGCGAAACATAAACCTTCAGTATCAGAGTGATAAAAATCTTATTAGGCCAGTCAGACAAGGAAATAGTTCCACTCATTTACTGCAGCCAGTGAGGAGAGAAATGTTCCAGACGTGTGCATGAGATGTTGAAACTTAACATTCTGTCCCGACATTTCCCGCGAAAATCGCCATCTCTAAGCATCTGAATTTAGACTCATCAAACCTCAAATTGTTAAATAACGAAATTATCAATTCTAATATAGCCAGTGATAACGGTTTATATGCGAACTTTTCAGACGCCAGGAAAAGTAGAAAAGAAGTTTTCTAGGCGATAGTTAGAGGCACTGAAAATAGCGAAAATATTTTGAGTCAACATAACTTCCAAAACACTGTAGCTGTCTCATACTTTTATGATTTCATCAAAGAGTGAGTATGTATACAGAGACGGAATGGCGTGGCGGTTCGTTTGACGCGGGTGTATCCGTTCTCATTGGTTGTGCTAGGTTTTGGGAACGGATCTGGAGTCTAATTGTCTACTGCATCGTGCTAAATGTCCCCTATGTGTAGGGACAGGTGTTTTTTGCAAAAACATTTCAACACCAGTCGTACTCCAAAACACTAAAGTTCATATGCACTTTATTGGTTGAATGATTTGAAATTTCACGTGCCTCACGTCTCTGTCCGGGAATCATGGACGTCCAGTATCGGAGTGCTGTATTACGATTGGCCCAGTCAAATACGAACATGTTTTCTCACCTAGGCACGCGGCCAGTAACCAAAGGGAGTTGTATTTGTGGACGTAGTATATTGAATCCTAGCATGGCCGGAAATATTTTCCCGAATTACACCTGTCCCTAGATATTACATATAGGTAGGGCCATCTGTTTTTTTGCGAAAAGATGTACGCAGAGGCTATACTTCAATATCCTATGTGCACACTCGGAGTCTTCATTTGACTATTGGCCGCTTGTCTTTGTGCGCAGATAATCTGTTACATGACTGAGCCAATATGAATTAGGTTTCTCCGCTGCGGACTGTCCGTGATTCATCGGTCAAAAAGATAAGACGCGTAACAATGCAAGTGATCCAATCACGAAAGTGGCTCTGAACTAGAGTGCATTGGAACACAACATGTTGTGAAATATTTTCGCGAAAAACAGGTGACCCCTACAAGTACACTTTACTGGCATAGAACATTTCTTAGAACGCATAGTTCTTCCATGGCATTTCAAAATCACAATTTTAGTGTTTTTTTTTTTGGCGTACAAATAAATAAAATAAAGGTAAAACATTTGCAGAAAATTTAACAAGAGTGACTAAAAGGTCATGTTTAGAGACCTGAAAAATTCGCGAGTTCACTGACCTGCAAGCTAGACTCTACATACATATGTACAAATATGAAGATATCAGCATGCACATTGACTGTCTGCTGTCACAGCGGCAGGCGACAATTGGAAAACGTTCTCCAGGTGTCAAACACCGAGTGTACCAATGGCTTCAGTTGTATAAACGCATGTGTTTTGGATTCTAGCTTGTCTCAAAATGAATCCGCGAATTATTCAGGCCTCTAGTCATGTTTTGATTTATTTTCAGTATATACTGCTTAGCCAAATCTATTTTACAAAAAATCATAGACTGCTACAAATCAAAAACATGTAAAAATTTCAATTAACACTTTGTAGATGACCGGCCATATTAAAAAACACTATAAAGCAAAAGGTAATATCCGGTATGGTATGGACCAATAGGACGATGGTGAGTTGTAACACAGACACCAACAGAACCGGAGTTCTTGCAGTAGTGGATATAGCTGACTCACTTCTAATCTGTCTTAAGTGCCAGTAAATGTGTACAGGCCTCAATGTGTTAATTAGTTCTAAATATTGCTTAGCAGAATGTATTTAAAAACAAAATCATAGACTGCTACAAATCATTATCATGGAAAAATTTTCTTATTTAAAACAAATTTTAAAAATTCCAACCTCCCCTCTTCTATGATTGCACCAAACCATCCAAGGTCACACTAGTGTCTCTGTCCCGAAGTATGAGGGATCACAAGAGACGTGAATATTTCGCGGTGACACATGTTTTTGGCCGCAAATGACTATGATAGCTGCAGGAAGAACCAAAGAAAGGATTGTGTGTGTTGAAAAAGTAGGCGGGGAGGGGGTGCGGAAGAGACCACTAGAGAGGAGTCTGTTTTCTCTTGGACATGACTGTACCCGAGGAGAGGGAGAGGGCAGGTCGATGCGCCGTGCGGAGTTCCTGCACATGGCTACTTAACCGCGCTTTTGTAATACCATTACTATCCCCCCCTCACCCCACCCCCTCAGCCACGTTCCGGTTCTCTCCCGCTCTTCGCCAGCCGCCCAGCCATGCCGCAAATGCTTTTCAATCGGCACGCTATTGATTTCCGGTCACAGGGGTGGGTCCCTGGCGGTAAGCTCTAGCTGAGCGGGAGAACTCAGGGGGTGTGTACACTCCAAAAACTCTCTATCGTGCCAATGAATGATATGCTGTCTCAGAGGAGTATTTTTTTTTTTAAGTGCTCAGCAGTCTTACTTTTTACCATAACAACTAATGAGTAGAGACCCCGAGAAATTCGCAAGTTCAATGACCTGTAGTCTAGACTTCACAGTCCTATATACTCTCATACAGATATCAAGTGTTTATTGGTAGAGACCCGAGAAATTCGCTAGTTCAATGACATGTAAGCTAAGGCTAGACTTCAATCTTATATACTCTGATACAGATATCAACTGTTTATAGGTTGATTGTTGTGGTAGTAAAAAGCGGTGGTTGGAGGCACAATTTATAGCATGTTTGTTATTGGCTCATTTATCTTCAGGAGGTGTCAAACAACACGTCGACCAATTATAAACGAAACGTGAACGTACATGTCTGCGAATTCCAGCTTGTCTAGAAATGAACTCGCGAAATTCTCGGGTCTCTACTGATGAGTAAGAACCTGCAGATTTCGAGTTATTTTTGTAGCTGCAGACTAAATTCCGAGACGTGTGCTTGTTTGTCTTGCCGTTGGCCGAAAATTTGCGTGGTACGCCCCAGTCAGATTGGGTTTATGCTAAGGGACATTTTCATCAAGTCGCAACAGACCATGTGGTAGTTTTTCCGCATTCACGCAGACATACCTCAAACCGAACTTCGACGCAGAAATTTCTTTCTCCGTGTTGGTTGGCGGACCTTCGTTTTTTTTTACAGCGTAGGCACTTGTCCACAGTGGCATGTGGGGTGTGTCATGAAGGGGAAGAGGGTTTTGGCCGGGGGGCTGGGGGGTGATAACACACGCGTCACTCATACACACGGCCGTGTCGCAGTCGTAATTGTTAGGGGTGGGCGGTGGGGTGGTAATGAGCGTGTATGGGACCTCAGTAAGTGGCTCGGTCTTGCTGCGAGGGGGTGGGTCAGTGGTTGCAGAGGGGATAACTGTAGCCTTACCCCCTCCCTTACGATGACCAACCCTGCTTCTTGTGTTACCAATGGCAGCGAGCGTGGGTGGGAGGGGGTTGCTCATGGAATTGAATTGCCGGTCCCTAGAGGGGTGTAGGGGTGCGTTGTGGATAGGCAAGGGGCTGCTTGCGCTTTCTCCCTTTCACAAGTCATTCTTCGCGAAGAAACTCCGCTACTGTTACAGCTGGAAACATCATCAGCAGAGGCCTGAAAAATTTTGGGACATGCTAGAATTGGAAATCTCTTACGTTTGTGTCACGTTTGCCATTGGTTCACGTGTTATTTGACACCTCCTGGAGAACTCCAGGCCGACGAGAAACATACAACAAAGTGCATGCCCAATCATCGCCCCCCCCCCCACCCCCACTGTAGCAGTACGCAACAAAGAGGCGATTGCATATGAGACCGTGGAGTCTAGTCTAGAGGTCGTTGAACTCGCGAATTTTTCAGATCCCTAATCATCAGACATGCCAGTGGCGGCTGGTGCCTGGCTTGCGATTCTTGTTTCGAGGTTGGAACGTCGCCCAGTGAATCTCTGAGCAGCAAGAAAGCGTAGAAATTACGTGTGATTTGAAGGGATACTCTAAGTTCGCGGAAAGCGTTCTACGCAGTCTGCAGGCTTCGTTAAACTACACCGGCAAAAATAATTGTTTCACTACATCAAATGGGGCAGCGGTGGTGTAATGGGCCACGGCGCTCGACTTTCACCGAGGCGATCCAGGTTTGATCCCCGGCTCTCAGATTTCCGCATGTGGGATTCGTGTTGGACGATGCTGTTTGCAAACGGGTTTTCTCGGAGTGCTCCCGTTTCCCCCGCCCTCGTATTCCACAGCCGCTCCATTCTATGGTCTCACTTCATGTCAGGTCTGGGGATGACGGGCACCTATGGGTCCCAGTTTGAAAGCCTGTCACTAGGAGGGTGTCACCTCGCCCTAGGTGCACTCCCCACACGAAATTTATTTATTTATAGTTAGAGACCTGGAGAATTCGCGGATTTATTTTGGGACAAACTATAATTCAAAACAAGTGCGTTTATATAGCTTTAGCCATTAGTCCACACTGTTTGACACCTACGGGAGAACTGTATCTAATTGTCGCCTTGCTTTGTGAGAGCAGAAAACCAATATGCAGTTGATATCGACGTATGTGGTTAAGATAAGACTGTAGAGTCTAGCCTGCAGGTCATTGAACTCGCGAATTTTGCAGGTCTCCATTTATAGCACACCAGAAATATATGTAGGCTTGGCGTATGTTTCAGCTAAACGATGTTTTGTTGATACCTATAAACCAAGCCTCCGTTCCACAATATCTATGAAAATTCTTCACAGAGTCAAATAACTTATTTAAAACAATTTTGTTTGTTCCAAATAAATATTTTGTTATTTCAGTATTTTAAACAAATATGTAGTGTAAGCAAACATATCGTTACAATCAGTCAACAAAATTATGTGTTTAGTTAGGTACGATATATTTTACACACGCTGGAATATGCAAAGGCAATTTCTGAAGGCATGGACAATGATTTTTCGCGAAATGATTTGGGGACAAAGTTGACTTCAGTATTCGGTTAAGGATGTATGCAATACTATTTTTGTTTATCTGTATAATTTATTTAATGGACTTGAACACTGGACCATTAAAATTTAGTTATTCCAGCACTGACAGCAATGTAGTTATTCCAGCACTGACAGCAATGTAGTTATTCCAGCATTGACAGCAATTTAGTTATTCCAGCACTGACAGCAATGTAGTTATTCCAGCACTGACAGCAATGTAGTTATTCCAGCACTGACAGCAATTTAGTTATTCCAGCACTGACAGCAATTCATTCGTCTTCGAGATAGTATAAACAACTTGTTAGAGGTAAATTGAAAACCTTAATATCCTTTCGTTAAAAGAAAGAGATCTCTGTTTGTAACTTTACATTAATCAAACTAATTACTGACTCGCGAAATCTCATTTAAAATTATAAAAAACTGGACAGCATAGTTTTTCTTCTTAACATTTGACTAATAATAGACACGGAAATGAGGGACACCCGATTTTCGCAAAATATTTCCGTCTAGTTGTATCTAAAAAACATCGTATCTCAGATCCACGTTCACTTTCACCAATTCTATGGTTTAAACTGCCACGTGTCTTGGACACGAAGTATCTTAGGTGCCTGCCAGTGAATCACTAACTTCAATACTGCAGTGACCTAATTCTGTACCACAATGTCTTCTCACAAAGAGACCGACGAAGACCCCGAAGGAGAACTGCAGTTGTGCAGATATATTGAAGTATATAGCCTGAAGGGAACTCTTTTCGCAAAAACTAGGTGTTCCTATTGATATGCTCCAGGAAAAAAGTTGACTGTTAACTATCGATACACTGTGTACATGTCTGTTATTTTCCTGATGTAATTTGCTGTCGTCTGTATGTGTAGATTTGTATGTGCCAGTTAGAATACTGGTTCTGAAATACTGGACGTTTGCCAAATAACATAAGAAAGCACATTTCGAACACAGAGTAGAGAAGTACACAGAGGCGAAATGGTATGGCTGTTCACCCTTCGATGTGGGCGCATCCATTCTCTGATTGGCAGCGCGACGCTCTGGGAACGTGCTTGTGTCTAGTTAACGCCTGCATTGAAATTTCCCAATTGGCTAGCCTTCTGGCTGTCGAGTAGGTTACACTGATTGGCGATCGGCATCACGAAATTTTACTGGCCAATCACGCAATTTTGTTTGTGTTAGCGAGTGAAGTGGTTGTTTCACCCCCGTTGTTCCTAAATATCATGTGATTTCGCTATACATGAAGTTTATTTGAGCAATTCATTTTATACTGAATATCACGGAGAAACGAGCTTTTCCTAGTCTTGGTAAACTTGATTGCCCAGAAAAATGTCACTAAAAATTCAGATTTTGCTCAGTCTAGAGACAGGGTTTTTTCACGAAAATATTTATGGCCATGCTATATTTCAATATTGGTCGCGTGTTTACGTGAGAAGACATGTTCTTGTTTGACTGGGCCAATCGTAATAAAGTACTCCGATACTGAACGTCTACGATACTCTAACTGCACCAAACGCAGAGTGCGAACAGCCTTTCTGGCCTTGCGTCGTAAACCAAGGGCGTGGCATGGCAGGTTTTGCATAAACCCTTGCAAAAACCAATCAGAACACTAAGAATGGCAAACGCCATGCAGTAACCATTTTTCTGTACAGTATAAGGGTAGTTAAATGTTTTGCAGCGATCTATAATAGAAACAAAGAAGTGTGGTAATGTTTATTTTAATTTTAAATATTTCTTACAATTTTTTTCTTTCGTTTACATTTCTGTCACAAGATATTTTACATAATAAACTTCTTTGGCTAGATTCCTTACATTTCAGATTAAAGGGGAACACTTTTTTTCCTTTCCCGTATACGACAATTTTATATTAAAAATACATTGACATAAAACCCCGGTTGCCACAATATAGAATAAAATGCAACCAAATCCAGACACCAATACTTTCGCAGGTAGTCAGCTAATACTCCTTACTGGCCATATTAAAAGGTAAATACAAACTGCAAAAGACCATCACAAAAATATATTGAGCATGTCACTTCCGTTAACACTAATTACAAATGGCTGCTATATTTCTATCACACCTACATTTGCTATTGAAATTATTACATCGTACACTAGGAATTAAACAACCCCATTTTGGGTAGCACATTATTGGTCATCAAACAATATTTTTAAGTTTTAATTTACTCGCAATCACAAGTGGATGGGAGCAACTGATAACTAACGCCAGCCTTAATTCCACGAGTAAATTGAATTTTCGCATAAGCCCTAAACTTCGTAAAGTTTCTACTTAAAGGTCATAAAAACAAGGAGTTTCGCATAGCTTCTGTTTAATACCAGAAGCTGAGACAACAATCAACGGTTATTGACAAGCCTTTACAAAACATTACAACTGTTTTGCTAGGTTTGCAATAGTTTACAAATGTTTACCAGTGGTTTCTAGTGGTTACCACCACGTTACGTCTTGGTGGCGACATAGCCAGCAAAACATGGCTGTAAAAAGTAACAGTATTGGATTTTGGGCTAAAAGGCTCATATTTCGCAGATTTTTAAAATTTTAAATTAGTTTACGGCCATCATGGCCCCTGCCTACCGTCAAAGTGACGTAAGTGACCTGTTCGCTTTAGGAGTCTACATTGGTGATTTCAAATAAAGAACTACTTATCTCATGGTAGAAGCTTGCCCCCTCGAGGTCGCTGAACGGATCCAAAGAGCAGCGCGAGCCGGCATTAAATACACCGCACCGCCCTCTTGCGCTACCAATCAATTTAATTTTTTTCCCTCAAAAGCCGTTTTTCCAAGAAATTGAGGGGTTTTAAATTACTCCTAGGGGGTAGAAGCAATGCGCAGCCAATGGCCGAAAATATTACCATTTATGGCGACCGAAGCAGCGGACACCAATGTCCCTTACGGGGTATAGCACAATGAAATTCAAAACATCAAATCAGGTTACAATTTTGCCCTCAACTTCCGTCCTCTTGATCAAGATGCCGGAAGTAAAGTAACGAAACGTCACGTTTTTGTCGGCGCACGCATCGTCCCAAGCTGTTTGCCAAGGTGATCACAGACTGTGCTGCGCTCCCACGACAAATCACGGAAACGTCAGTCAGGTGCACACTCCTTTGCCAGGCCTCGATGTTGCTGCACGTGAAAATTAGGCACGGACATATTCAGTTGTTTTCCGGTACTTCAAATATTTTTAACATATTTGGTAGTGACGTGAAGCTAGCAAGAACATCACAGTTATATTTTATTAGTGTTTTAATCTATGTCGAAAAGTGTTAAACCTCAATACAATATGTGTGAAAGTTCGTGCGTACGGGGTCGTAAGCTGCACAATTCAACAGGTTACCAGGCAGACACAGGAAGTACCTTTTTCCGAGGGAAATGTCGACGTGGTCCGATCCACTAATTAATTATAAGAGTTTTTTATATACAGGTAGGGACAGGAAAATTTCGCGAGTTCAATGAGCTGTAGGCTAGACTCGACAGTCCTGTGTATAATCAAGCCTCAGATGTTTGTCCATTGGTTGCTGCCCCACAGAGTAGCCAGTGTTACCTCACACCTGGCAGTATAGGGTTCTCTACTTGTTTCCTTGCAAGTATGCTATTAGCTCAGCGTGGTCCAGGGCGTATCTAATAAACTGTGATGCAATTGCAAAGGTGACTTCGGTGTACACGTGTTTGACGTCTGTAATGTAATGAAATGATTTCGTGAAATTTTCCTTTCGCTCCTTATTGGCAAGGTGTAAATTGTTCACAGATGTGAAGTGACGGGATTTCCGTCACAATTCACGGACAGACAATTGAAGCACGTGATATCTAAAATTATCCAACCACGAAAGTGCATAAGAACAAACATGTTTTGGCGTGCAACTGATCTTGAATGGTTTTTGCGAAAAACACCTGTCCCAAGTAACATCTACATTTTAAACGATGTTTCATACAAGTACAAAATAATGAATTTTCTCGTGACTAGCGTCCTTATAATATAATTAGTACAACCAAAGGATCCATTCACGAACTATTGTGTGCTGGAACACTTCTTGTCCCTTTTTTTTTCTCGGGAAAAAACAGGTGTCCCCTAGTAATGATTAGAGACCTGAGAAATTCGCGAGTTTTTCCATGAAGCTCTCACAAACATGCATGCATGCGTTAAAAAAAACTACGTAATCTTTTTATCTCTGAAGTTGCGTGGAGATTATATGTTACCAGACAAATCCGTAAATATTGTCGGGTGGAGACCAGACTTAAATTGAACCTATCCAGATAATTACCGAATTGTTTGAGGAAAGAACTATTTCCAAACTTTATAACACAATCAGAGAATATCATACCAAAAAAGCAATGTTAAATACGGACAGCGCTACTTTGCGAAGAGCTCTGAAACACCAACACGTACACATGTGTAACGGTAAACGATATAATAAACTTTTTTCAGACTCGCCGTTCTGAATTTGTAATTTGAGTGTAAGGCTGCTCCAAATCTTTTACGGATGACTGCGTTGAAAATGACCAGGAACAGTATAAATTGTACGAGTTTGGATACCTGTATCTAGACTGGACACCACAGCCCTCTGGATAATAATTTTTTTCATAAAAGTTCCGGAAATCCATCTCGTTCTATACAGTTTTGCATATTATTTGAAACTTATTTTACCCTCCAGAGTGTATTTAATATTTGGGGTGTGAAAGCATTGCGTTATCCGTGGAAGCCCTATTATTTTACGTTATAAATGATGCCATGCTATATTTCACAGATATTTACATACAGTTCATTCACGGTTAATTCAAACTTTTCGGGATCACGGTGGTTGAGTTGATACACTGCTCGCCTTCCGCCAAGGCGAACCGGGTTTAATCCCCGTCATGTTTTTCCAATGTTTTCGCAAGTGGGAATTGGACTGGATGATGCTGCTGCTGGTAAGCGGGTTTTCTCGGGGATCTCCCATTTCCCCCGATCTTTCATTCCGGTGCTGCTCCACACATCACTCCACCCTCTTCGTCTCTCAAGATCTCGCTGCTAAGAGCCGCCCGAATCTCTTCACTCGTTTCAACTTTACTGGAGCTCTGTTGAAGTTGTACTTCCCGGGTATTCCTCCGCCTCATGCAAACAAAGCTTAACCGAATCTTGAAAATCACACCAAAAGTAAAACGCACCGTATTAGTGCGCGCTTAGTGTAATAGTATTTTGCATAAGAACTATTTCTTGCCAGGCATTACCAACCCACCTACTTTATTCCAGGATTTATTCATACTAATCAAAACTGAAATATTAAAATTTATAAAAAAAAGTTTACAAAAGTTTGATTGAATAAAAAAAATCAGGTACTTTTATGTTAACAGAAGTATAAAACGCTTTTGATACATGACATATTTAGGAAAAAACCAAATGCTCATACATAGGGTGATTTTTCGAATGTTTGATTCAAAAACTGCGATGAAACCACGAATAAGACTATACTCAGAGAGTTTTCATTTTCTAAATGTACTCTGCCATATAAAACAGTACCACAGAATAAGTAGAGACAGGAAAATTTCGCGTTTTAAACGACAGGTAGATTAAACTCCACTGGCCTATGTACTTTCTAGCCTAATATTTCTGTTCATTGGCTGCAGCCCCAGTGTGTAACCAGTTCTACCTCAGGCAAGTTGGCGTGGTATTCGATGCTTCTATCATTGCAGGTCTGTTATTGGCTTAGAGTTCATGTGAGCGTGTCAAATAAAAAGTGATTCTATTACAAAAATGACAGAAATTTACAAATGTCTGACGTCTAGCTTGTCCTAAAATAAATTCGCGAAATTTTCCGGTCTAGCTAAGAATAAGTAAGTATACACAAGCGAAATGCCGTGGGGGTTCCTTTGATGTAAGCGAACTCGGTCGCACATTGACCGCGCGAATATTTGTGAACAGGCCTTGGGTCTGACTGGCCGTTGCGCGTGATGGAGTATTACTAGAGACCTGAAAAATTCGCGGATTCATTTAGGGACAAGCTACGACTCATAAACGTATACGTATGTGTCACTTTTGCAATTAGTCCATGCGTTATTTTACATCTCCTTGAGATCTCTGGACCAATAAAAAACTTACAACAAAATGCATGCCCAATCAACGCCGTCCACCTTGACAGCAAGCAATCAATGAGACGTTAATATTTAATTGTTTGATCATAAGACTGTGAATTCTAGCCTACATGTCACTGATTTCGTGAAATCTTCAGGTCACTAAATAGGTATAACCTACTGGTAGAGACCCGAGAATTTCGCGGGTTCATTTCTAGATGAGTTGTAATTCACAAACTTATACGTTCATGTTACGTTTGTAATTGGTCAACGTGTTGTTTAACACCTCCATGGAGATAAATGAGCCAATAACAAACATGCAATAAATTGTGCGCCCAACCACCACTTTTTACTACCATAACAGTCAACCTATAAGCAGTTGATATGTGTATCAGTGTATAGTATAAGACTGTGAAGTCTAGCTTACAGGTCATTGAACTCGCGTTTTTTCGAGTCTCTACCAATTAGTCTGACTACCCTTTGGTAATTTAGTTACCGGGAGATGACTGGTGAACGACAAAGACTTTCTGCCGTATTGCTGGAAGGTGAGACAGTTTTGATGGCATGTGCGGGTGGAATACACGCCACCATTTCACCTCTGTGTCCTTAAATACTCTGTGACAGTACTCTTGAACGCTACATTTTTACTATTGGTGACAAGTCCTGAAGGGTTTGTGTCAGATAAGCAGAGGTCCAGTAACACACATCAAGCTAACGTATACTTTTATGACACATTGTCTGCAACAAATTCAAAACACGAAATTATAGGTCGGTTCACCTGTTTTTCTCGTAAACATTCCACCGCTAGTTGTATTGCAAAACATTCAAGCTCGAATCCACTTTCTTTGTTCGATGTTTTAAACTGACACGTGTCTTAAGCTACGTACTCACTGAGCGATAATCGCTGGATACAAGTTGTCCGATGATGTTTCCCACAGATGTGTCTCTCGCGTCGCGAAAGTCTCTTTTCCTCATTTGGAATGGATAACATCGTTTAGGGTGAACCTTCATCAGTCACCTCGCCAAGAAACATCCATGCCGTAGTGCAAGACTGCAAGTGAATTGTGTTTAGTTAAACAGTGCGTTTCTTTCTTTGGTTTCACTACAATATTATTTCTGCGACGAACACTTCCACGATCTACGGTGGGTGAAAAACATTTATAGACCCCCTGCAATTTCGCAGTCTCAATCGGCAACACGCTAGACTCCACAATCCTTTGTGCATTCGAGCATAAGTTATTTGCTAATTGGCTGTTGATCCATTTTAACCCCAGACCAAGTGGTACGGGATACGCGCTTAGTATTTCTTGTAGGTTCGTTATTGGTCGAAAGAGGTTCGGGGATTGTCTAACAAACTGTGAGGTTATAGTTACATACAGTTGTTTTTCGCGAAAAGATTTCCAGGCCAGTTGTATTCCAAAACACTTTTGTTCAAATGCACTTTCGTGGTTGGATGATTTTAAATGCCACGTACCTCAAGGGTCTGTCCGCGAATAATGGGCGTTCAGTATCGGAGTACTTTATTACAATTCGACCAGTCAAACAGTAACATGTCTTCTCACGTAGACATGTGGCCAATAACCAAAGAAAGTTGTAATTGTAGGCGTAGGATATTGAAGTCTAGTATGGCAATAAATATTTTCGCGGAAAACACCTATCCCCATAGAGCTGGAAACTGAAATGTACATACATGTGGTGGCTGAAGTTTAACTTGTCCTCCAATGGAATCGCAAACTTTCCAGGTCTCTAATCATTAATAAATAACACTTCATTGAAAGTAATATTGACAAAAGTAACATATAATAGTAATGGTGAATTATTAATCACTGAAACGTTGTAAAAACAGGCGAGATAGTTATTTGTAAATGTAATTATGTGAACACTAAGCATGATTTTAGTTATTTAGGAATGAGGTCAAAAGAAAAATGGAACAATGAATTTCTACACAATGCTCCTACATTGGGGAAAGTTCAATGCAAAGAATATAGAGACCGCAACAAAAAAAGAATCAGACGAATTGAAAATTATTGCTACTCGCTGTGAGTGAGTGAAGAGATTTGGGTGGCTCTTAACATCGAGGTCCTGATATTCGATGAGGGTGAAGCGAGATGAGTATGAAGTAGCACCGGAATGCTAGGGCGGGGCAAACAGGAGATACCCGAGAAAACCCGCCGACCAGCGGCATTGTCCGGCACCATTCCCACATGCGAAAATGTGGGAGCGACTCCCCCGGGAATCGATCCAAGTTCGCCTAGTTGGGAGACGGGTAGTCTGACCACTACAACACTGCGGCCCCACCTGTTCAACTGTCACGGACGTTCAGTGTCGAAATACCTACTTCTGATTGGCACAGTCAGATCTCATTATAACTAGAGACCTGAAGAATTCGCGGATTAATTTTCGAACAAGCTAGAATTCAAAACACTTGCGTTTATATAACTGTACCCATTAGTCCGCTCGGTATTTGACACCTACTGAATAACGGTGCCCGATTGTCGCATTCCAATGTGGAAGCAGACAACCAATGTGCAGTTAATATTGGCATATTTGTACATACTTCTGTAGAGTCTAGCCTGCAGGTCATTGAGCTCGCGAATTTTTCAGATCTCTAATTATGACTCGCGGCCTGTAACCAAAGGAAAGAAGTAAGTGTGCTCGTACGAGACTGAAATTTAGCCTTCGCGTAGTTAGGGCCTCGTAGTTTTCTGGCGCCGAACTAACTTAACTACTCATATTTTATTTGTGTCTGACGTCTGTAGTTGTTCGATAGTCTACAGTATTTGTAACTGACTAAAGGACACTTGAAACATTCTGCAGTGAAGTGACCAATCTTTTGTGATTCGGTCAAACAGGCAAGTATCTTTGTTAATGTATACGAAATCCAGTCTGTCCCCGAATGACAGGGTCTAATACAGATTCTGCAAGTCGTGCAAAAATTACTCACTGTGTGGCACAACTGCAGAAAATATCTCACATGTAAGTGGTTGACGTTTTTATCATGTCGTCAAATCAATCCATATATGTGTCTAGTGTCTACAAGTGATATAAACGCGTGCTTTATTCCGAGCCTTGCGAAGTGATTAAGAGTTCGATGGACCCCCGTAGGAATTCCCGCGACCAAGGTCAAGAAGCGAAGGAACTATACGGGCGAAACTAACACGCACGACTAGTGCTTCATCTCTGGGGACAAGTGTTTTTCACGAAAAGATTTCAAGACTAGTTGTACTCCGAAACACTTGTTCATATACACTTTCGTGGTTGGATGATTCCTCAAGTGTATGTCCGCGAATCATGGACTCTCAGTATCGGAGTAATTTATAACGATTGGCCCAGTCGAACAAGAACATTGTCTTCTCACGTAAACATGTGGCCAATAATTAAAGGAAGTTGTGGTTACGGGTGTAGGATATTGAAATATAGCATGGCCATAATTATTTTCGCAAAAAACACCTATCTCTACTCATCACTCCTGCGCGCAACACGTGCAGTGTTTCCGACATGACACTGTACTGTGCAAATTAGATCTGTAACAGCGGGGTTTTATTACACGCGATGAAAGAACAGATTAAACCACACCCGTATCTTTGTACTTTTCTCTTGCTGCTTAAGGAAACTACATAGACAAGTTTTAAAAATGCGACATTTGGCGGGCAGCGCCACGTCACTGCACGACTGTGAATAATTATTAATTTGCAACTACTAAAACCACTCTTGAAATTAATGGGGTGGACCACGTCGCACGCTCCCTCGACAACTTACTGTGCTTGCTTCGTTACCTGTTAAATTGAGCAGTGTACTGCCCGATACGCACGAACACTTTCACACGTTGATTTTGAGGTTAGAAAAACCTCCGATGTGACTTGAAACACTAATAAAACTAACGTGTAATGTTCCCGCCAGCTTCACGTCACTGTAAAAGATTTTGAAACCTCTGAGGTAACGGGAAAATAACTGTTAACGTGCGTGCCTATTTTCACGTGCAGCAGCAACTAGGCCTGGCAGTGAAGTGTACAGCAGACTGATGTTTCAGTGATTCGTCACCAGAACGCAGCACAGTCGCCGGCAAGCTTGGTGACCAACCTGACGTTGTGTTACGTTGTTTCCGGAAACTTGGTCAAGAGGACGGAAGTTGAGGGCATACTGCAAAATTATTGGGTGTTTAAATTTTCATTTTGTTAGACCTCCTAAGGGATATTGGTGTCCGCTGCGTCGGTTAACATATGTCAAACGCTATTGGTTGTGATTAGCTTGATCCCTCCTAGAAGTAATTAAAAACACCAACGAGTTCTTGGAAACTCGAGTTGTGAAGGGAAAATTAATTTGACTGGTGGCGCAGGAGGTCGGACCTGTGTATTTAATGCTGGTACACACTGCCATCGGAATCAGTTCAGCGACCTAGAGGCGGCAAGCTTCTACCAGAGGTAAGTAGTACTCTTATTGATTCAAATGTAGGCTCATAAAGTAAACAGGTCACTTACGTCACTTTGACGTTAGGCGAGGGCCATGCTGGCTGGATATGTTTTAAGTTTTGAAAGTTTTGCGAAATGTAGGCATTTTAGCCAAAATCCGATAATATTACTTTTCGGTAACCAGTGGCCAAGAACCACTTGTAGCCAATTCCAAACATTCGTAACCACTTGCAAACACTTATAAACCTTTGCAAACATTTGTAACCACTTGCAAACAATGGTAAACACTAGTAAACACTTGCAACATTTTGTAACCACTTGCAAACCATTGTAACCCAGGTATCAAATATGGTCTTAGATTTTTTGTTTCAAGTAGGAGATATGCGAAACGCCTTGTTTTTATGACATTTTTAAGAGAAAACTTTAAGCAGTTTAGGGCTTTTGCGAAAATCACATTTACTCGCGGGAGTTACTCCCATCCACTTGGGATTGTGAGAAAATTAGGAAATAACCATTTCGGTTATAATGATTTTTTTTATTAATGAACAGTAAGGTGTTACCAAAATGTGGTTGTCCTGGCGTAGGAACTAAAAATCTCATTGTAAAGTCAAGAATAAATGTAATTGCGGCAGAAATAAAGCCGCCATTTTGTAACGATGGTAATTTGGGGTAACTTGCTAAATATATTTTGTGATGGCCTTTGCATCTTGTATTTACTTATTAAAATGGCCAGTAAGGGGCATAAATATATCCTGTATGAAAATTTTACAAGTATTATCCGAATACCAGCGAATGTATTGGTACATGAAGAATCTGGTTGCATTTTACTCTAATTTTTTGGTAACTGGGCTTTTCATATAAATGTTTTAGATAAGTTGGTTATATATGCGAAAGGAAAATAATAATGTTAACTTTTCAACATGAAATGTAAGAATGATAACGAATGGAAGTTCTCCACGTGTAATATTTATGGAATATGAAAAAATAATTGGAAGAACATACTCAATATAAATAAAGAATATTATCATACTTCTTTGTTTCTGTTATAAATCGTTTATAACTATCAACCTACTCTTACACTGTACAAAAAAATGTATTTTGGATAGCTTTCGCCATTTGTTGTGTTCTGATGGTTTTGCTATGACTTATGCAAAACCTGCCTTGCCACGCTCTTGGTTTAGGACGCAGCAAGGTCAGAAATTAAGATGACAAAAGCAAAAAAAAAATTTTTGGGCGCAGATAATTATTTTTTATATTTTCTGGCAAAAAAAGTCGTATTTGCAAAACATTTATTAACCACAATGCGTAAGGACAGGTGTTTTTTCGCGAAAATATTTCTGGTTATGCTAGACTTCAATATCCTACGTCCACAACCACAACTTCCTTTGGTTATTGGCCGCGTGTCTATGCGAAAAGACATATTCTTATGTGACTAGGCCAATCGAAAGAAAGTACTCCGATACTGAACGCCCATGATTCGCGGACAGACACTTGTGGCACGTGACATTTATAATATCCAACCACGAAAGTGCATATAAACTAAAGGGTTTTGGAGTGCAACAGGTCTTGAATAATTTTCGCGTAAAACACCTGTCCCTAGAGATACGTGTATTCGCGCAAACAACTATTTCACAAAAAATACAGAGGTCCATCTTCTGGCATATCTGCAAGAAGTGCCGAACTAGTTCCGAGTTCAACAACGCCGGTTGATTGGAAAGGATGTGCGAGGCTAGAATTTTAATCAAAAATTTTCCCGTGTATGGCTACCAGATAAATTAATTAATCTCTCGCCGGGATACTTCAAAAAGTTTCACGCACAACAAGAACAAAAAAAATAACTTGTACTTAGTTCATAAATGCGAGTTGGGAAAGCAGATAACACCAGTTTAAATTGTTTGAAAAATATTTCCTTTTCCGAAGTCCCGAAGTCATAAGTTGCATTAACGAAGTCGGGAATGTTTTCATTCGAGAAGCGAAACTTTTGAGGTTTAATCACAGAGTATTTACGAGTACAGAAGTGAAATAATGGCGTGTATTGCAAGCTCCGGCCTCACGCACCTGGAACATGACGGAACGCCATTCACCAATCACCGCCTGGTAACTTGCTTGCCAACTTGCATCCCAGCCAATAGGGAATATTCCTCAACACGCGGTATCCATCAGACACAATAGTACTTCCCAGATCACATCGGGAATGCATCAGAGAACGGGTACAGCTACAGCAAAGGAACCGTCATGCTATTTTGTCTCTGTGTACTTACAGTATCTTCTGTGATTTAGGCTGTTCACGAACAAGTGAGCACTTTTGGAATGAACATTAGAAGAAAGTCACTGCCCCATGCTTGCATATATTTTAATTGGCGCACCGAGTGACATTCACCCATTAAAGTTGGTAAAGATGAATGAAAAGTAGTTCCATATCTTAACATTAAATAAAAAGTGTTAGGCAACCATTTGTTATAACTTAAATTATTTCTTTGGCGTTCTGTGTTTTTTTTAATGAATCTAAGTGTAGAAATGTGCAGGTTTGTAAAATATTTACTTTCCTAGTAATATCACAGTTTCACTTGATCGACGTATGAATAAAGTGATGAGGGCCATAGCAATGTTAATTTTACATAAGGCGGAAGAATACACAATGTGCAAACAAGTAGATTGTAAGCAGGGCTTTCAAAAATGCTCATTTTACCGTGAACAGCCTTTAGAAGTTCAAGTTCTTTGGAGCTATATTCTTCAGGTTCTGGGTAATGTGGGGGTAAATATAATTCCTTTACTCTTCACGTTTATTACTTCTTTCTTCCTTTTGTCCTTTGGTTGGTTATTGGAACCACGCGTCACAGAGTAAATAAATGCACAGAGACGAATCAGCGTGACAGTTTTTTTCAATGCGGGTATTAACATTCTCTTATTATCTGCGCGACGTTCTGGGGACGGGCATTGTGTAGACCTGCGATTTGCTCACGTACACTGCGGAAAGTTCTCTATTTGCTGGGTTGACAGCTGGCAAGTAGGTTACTAGATTCTTAATTGGCGAACGGCGTTCCAACATTCTAATTTGCCAGCGAGGCCATTTTGCTGACGTGTGTTGCTGTAAACCCATCCCATTCTAATAGACTTTTCACTTGGCAGTGGTTTCTAGATTTTCCTAATAAAATAACGTAACTAAGTAATGTAACATCCTCACTTATAGATAATAGATAAAGTGGTAAAAAATATAAACTTCAAAATAATTTCGATAACAAAATTTATATATTTATGCCTCACTAACACACAACAACAAAGTAACTTCTTCTTCTTCTACACTTTATGAATTAGGCAACTGCCTGTTCCGGCTTCATACTCGCTCCATCTTCTTCTTGGTCAACTAACATCCCTCTTGCCTCTAGGATTATAGAGTGTTATCTCCTTTGTAAGATCTCTTTCATCCATTCGTGTTATATATTCCTTCCGTTCTTGTCTATACCGATCAATTTTAGCAGTAAGTCTATATATATTCAATTCCTGCCTTATGTCCTCATTTCTCAATTGATCCAACCTTGTACATCCTTTAACCCCCCTCAAAAATTTTATTTCAGTGGCTTGCATTTTAGACCTCTCCTTGAGAGTGGGGACCCAGTTTTCACAGCCATAAGTAAGAACGGGCACCACCATTATTTTGTAGAATTCTAGCATAGTATCTTTCCTTGTCTTATTTTTTAATGTCCTTTGTATTGTCCCGCATATATATCCAAATAAAATAACAATAGTACAATTATTAACAAGTGAATCAATACCTCAAAATCATATCAGTATGTAATTGTAGGCACTAAAAGAACTAAACACATATCACAAAACAACACAGATAACACATAACACAAACCACACTACACTGACACCGACACATCATTACACAAGCATCAAGCACGACGAGCACCTCACCCGAGTAACAACGACAAGCCGTCAGCCCTCTGTCTCCGACAGGGAAGGATGGCGTGGTGAGGTGTAAGGGGTGGAGGCAGAGGAATTTTAAACTTTTGACTTTAAATTTTTCATCTTAATCTTAACGCAAATTCAATTTTAATATAGATAATTAATTATTTTAATCCTCTGTATAAATAACTTTTAATTTTTACCTTAATTTTATAATGCGACAAATATTATTTTCGACTAAATATAAATTCTCTTTTAACCCTTTCATTCTCCGTGTCTTTGATCGAGTACATGTTGAACATGAAGGATATTTTTGGTCAGCACTGTACACAACTAGAAATCAGTGGTCGGTGTTTTGAGCGTATCTCTCGTGAGACATCTTATTTGTAGAAGTTTCTGTATCTCTCATTTTTGAATGGGTAATGCTGGCAGCAATGAATGCACATTATGTGGTTCACTGGTTACTTGAAGCGCGCTCGATATTAGAACACTTCGCATAAAATAACGAACGATTGCAACACTTGAGCTCGTAAATTAATTTCGGAACTGAACGGGTTAATTAATACAACTAAGACCAGCGATGGCCTTCAGCAGGGGACTGGTACCATTTAAATTTGTTCTCTCCTGTTCTGGAGTTCGGGGCACAAGCAACGGTTCCACATCTGCAATTTTTATATACTCCGTGGCTGAAGGGAAGAGCGGGATGATGTAGCAGTTCGGAGGAAGAGGTGGCCGTCCCCGACTGTCCGTGAACGTGGGAGGAGTGGACCGCAGTGATGAACGAGGGGCGGCGCCTTCGCTGGTCGAAGACCCTGCGTGGTTGAAGCCGTCGTCGGCGTAGGCGATGGTTGGTAACCCTGCTTCAGCGCCCGCGCGGCCAGGCGATGGTTGGTAACTCTGCTTCAGCGCCCACGTCGTCGGCTTCCCGCACAGCGGCTTACAAATACGGAACCTAGAACATCCTGTTTCCGTAAGTTCTGTACACGATTCTCTACACTGTTACATAGGCAACTACGATGGTAGTTCCCTCGTAGCAGAGATGCGACAATTACTTCCAAAATAAAATAATTTATTTTTGGCTTGTCTCTGCAAACTACAAACTTGGCTGAATACTGCAGCATACAAAACTGAAAAAAAAAAAATTTTAATGTAGCTTACTATTTTCAATATAGGTAGGGATAGGACAATTTCGCAAATTCATTTCGGGACAAGATAGACGTCAAACAGGTATACAGTGAAGTCACCTTCGCAATTGGATCACAGTTTATTAGACCAGCCCTGTACGCCTCTGAGTTAATAGCAGACTTATAAGAAAACACCTTGTGAATCCCATAACTGGCAGGTGTGAGGCAACAGCCAATGAACACACAACTGAGGCACCAGTATGTGGAGGACTTGAGGAGTCTAGCCTACAGGTAATTGAATTCGCGAAAATTTCCTATCCCTAAATATAGGATATATATAAATGTATGTATGGGAGATTTCGCCGTATATATTCTGCAATGAAAATGTAGTATCCAACTCCTAAATTACGTTTATCTCGATTCGCAACTGAAATTTGTGCAAAGGGGCATTTGATCTTCAAAAAAACATTTAAACTTACTTGCAGGATTCACTTCAAAGGCTACGTGCAAAGCCAAGTCTTCTCTTTGGCTATTGTCCACGTGTCTTGCTGAGAAGAACTCTCGGGCCAGCAGAGCTAAATTACTTTGTAAATGAAACACTGCGATTGGCGGGTAATGTGGTTGGCGCTGTACAAATCTAGGAATCAATGGCCGGTGTTTTGGACTTCCTCCTTGTGAGAAGTCTGATTTGCTGAAGTTTCTGCACCTGTCGTTTTATGAATGGTTATTGCTGACTTCAATGAAAAGCGGAACGTTGAAAAAGAGTGGTGTGGGGGGGGGGGGGGGTAAGTAAACCATTCCGTAATCCAAAACGCGGTTTTCTTAGCTTTTGTTTTAATTGGGAATTGATCAGCATGTCTACTAATGATCCAATAACTAAAACAACATTGTATTTGCTCATTTTTACATTTGTATACAACATTAAAGATACTACACCGTAACACAATGGTGCCGCGGTGGTTGAGCGGTTAGCCTGCTCACCTCCCACCAAACCGAACCGGATTAGATTCCAGGCTGGGCCACTCCTGGATTTTCGCGTGTGGGAATCGTGCCGTATGATACCGCTAGTCGGAGGGTTTTCTCGGGGATCTCCCATTTACCCCGCTCTTTTTTCCGGCGTTCTCCATACCTCAACCCCCTCCCCTCATCGGCTCTCATGACGTCGCTGTTAAGAGCCGCCCAAATCTCTTCACTCACCCGTAACGCAATATTTCCTTACCACTGGTGCCGTACATATACTACATATATAGTGATCTTTACTAATATATATATATAACATATAAGCGGTACAAAATATATTACAGTCTCTCTACAAAATTCTTAACGCCGCAAATATTTCAATGATATTTCAGTTCCTAATACACGTGCGTACACAGTCTGCGGCGCACTTGGAATTCGCCTACATTCATAAAAGACGCCTTTTACACCGACTACTTAGGGGCAACCTACACCCAAGCTGGTGTCTTCCAAGAAAAAAAACGCCATCGCGCCGCCACTGCTTTCATGCAAACACAAACCAAACCAAACACAGTACCTTATTTGCTGCGTTATGCTAACGCAGACGCCGCATGACGGTTGCAAAAAACCTGAGTCGCCCACGGCTACTGGCTCCGTGTCGAATGTCTTCAACGCCGATCAGCTGTTTCGCACTCCAAGGTATTGTCTTGCGCGGTTTTTGCAGGTCGTCGACCCATCCCCCTCCGTTTACACACGGTACAACGGTATAGGTTTACTTGGCAGCCTCAGGATCTGACTAACCAGACTTAACCCAACTGCATCACTCCATCAGAATTAAACGTAACGTAGTAGTCCCTTACTTCTCCTTACTTCTTGTGCTTACGAACTTACTGCAACGTAAATTCTGAATTCAGCCGCAATGGCTAGAGACCCGAGAAATTCGCGAGTTCAATGACCTGTAGGCTAGACTTCACAGTCATACATACTCTCCTACAGGCATAACTGTTTATAGGTTCATTTATGTGGCAGTAAAAGACGGTGGTTGGGCACACAATTTATTGCTCGTATGCTATTAGCTCATTTATCTCCAGGAGGTGTCAAACAACACGACGACCAATTACAAACGTAACATGAACATACATGTGTGTGAATGCCAACTTGTCTAGAAATGAGCACGCGAAATTCTCGTGTCTCTAGCAATGGTCCGTGCCTATACAATCTGTTACGTCCAGAAACGCGGGTAAGAACGTACGTAAACACTTGCCATCAACGTCTATAATAAATATGGAAACGTACGTTACCATTTACTTATGTGGCTCAACATTAAATATGATTTTGGCGGCTAGTGTCGTGAACATGAATGCAGTTCGCTCTGCCCCTCGCTGCCGGAAGCGTTCATCGTACATTCTTAATAACCTCACTACATGGTTCTACCCGCTTCTCGGGATACAGAAACCAAGCGCGCGCCACAGAACTCCGCTTGACCGCGCGCATAGCCGGATCGAGGAGTTATACCAGCTGTGGCTACAGATTAATTCACTCGCGAAAACCGCTACACTGGCTGCGGAGAGCAGCACTATTGCGCAACTCGTGTTTCCAACTAACCCCGCTCCATGCACTACTGCGTGCAAACCAGGTGGTACCCAGCTATAGGCTGTTCACGGTAAAATTACCGCTTTTGAGACCCTAGTTCCTTTTTTCCTAACCTATCAGCCATGTTTTATCCTTCCGCCAATTTTTAAAAGAAATACTGTCATGTAAGTAATAAACACAGTGTATATATTTCACCGGACTCGAAAGTTTACGCCTATGACTACAATAAAACATTTATTGACTATTATTCCAAATGCGAGGGCTTCAAAGCATGCTCACTTTACCTTGAATAGCCTATGCATAACAATTATATATATACCGGGTGGGTGGGAACTCACGAATACGGTATGAGACATAAAATTCCATGCCAAAATGTAAGGCGAAAATACCGTTAGGTGAAAATGCATTTTAGGAACACGAGAATTTCGCGAAAAAATTTCACGACTAGCTGAATTTCATAACACTTTAGCTCATATACACTTTTGTGATTGGGTGATCAAGATGTTACGCATCTTAAGTGTCTGCCCACGAATCAGAGACGTACAGTATTGGAATAACTTAATTCTAACTGGCCAGTCAAATAAGAAAATGTCTTCTCACAGACACACGCCGCCAACAACCAAAAGGAAACTGCTAGTACGCTCGTAGGGTATTGATATCTACCACGCGCAGAAATACTTTCGCGAAATTCGGGTGTCCATGGGCATAGTTTCTGAAACAAACGATATACGATGTGGTTAAATCTCTTAAACGCTATCACTAGAGATAGGAAAATTTCGCGAGTTCATTTCAGGACAAGATAGACGCCCAACACGTCTACACTGAAGACACCTTCGCAATTGGATCACAGTTCATTAGACACGCCCTGGACGACTTCGGGACCAATAGCAGACTTGCAAGGAAACAAGTAGCGTGTGCCATACTACCAGGTGTGGAGTAACATTGTCTACTCTCTGGGGCAGCAGCCAATGAACAAACATCTGAGGCTCTAGCGTACACAGGGCTGCGGAGTCTAGACAACAGGTCATTGAACTCGCGAAATTTTCCTAACCCTAGCTATCAAACACACATACACACCAACACACACACACACACGATTTAGAAGCCTTTACAAATATTCACACTAGGTGCTCAGAGTTGCCTCCGGCTCCGTGCATTGCCATGCATTTCCAACGCGTGTAATGCATGCGCCCTGTCGAGTGGAGAGAGGTCTGATATTGCCCATTGTCTACTCGTTCCAGACATGTCATGACGGTTTCCTCAGAAACTAAGCCACAAATGCAATTTCACATAAAGGCATTTTCGACTTACATTTTGCCATAGAATCGTAAGCCGCATTCCGTATTCCCAAGTTCCAACCGCTCGGTACAACAAATTAAAAAAATTCTACAATTTCAACCTACTCTCTATAATAACAATACAGTAATCTCTGTCACTTGGGGCCGCGGTGGCTGAGCGGTTAACCACCAAGACGTACCGGGTTCAATCCTAGCCCGGGTCGCTTCCGGATTTTCGCATGTGGGAATCATGCCGGACGATGCCGCTGGTCGGCAGCTTTTCTCGGGGATCTCCCGTTTCCCCCTATCCTTTCATTCCGACGCTGCTCCATCCTCACCTCAATCACTCACATCGGATCTCGAGACCTCGTGGTCAAGAGCAGCACAAATATCTTCACTAGCTCATGATGTCACTTTCCCGTTCCTGTCAACAAAGAAGAATCTGAGTTAAAGTCTCGCTACTTTGTATTGAGTGAACAGTACGTTGAAGTCTATAGGTAAGAAGCGGTCAGGTTTTCCCGCGCTAAACCATCGTCTCTAACTACAGTAAATAGCGATCGTGTGTGCAGGGACGGCTTAAGAGTGGGATGGACCCCTGCGCCCAGGATCAAGATGCGACGGAGCGATACGGGCGACACTAAAACGCACATCTAGAGCGTCATCGCTCTTACGCGCAGTGTTTCCGTCGTAACACTGTACTGTTCAAATTAGATCTGTAACTTAGAGGTTTTATTACACGCGATGAAAGTACGCAGATTATACTACGCCCGTATATTTATACGTTTCTCTTACCGCTTAAGGAAACTGCATAGGCAAGCTTTAAAAATGCCATATGTGACCATTTCCACGAATTTTTTTATCTCCACAAATACGATTAATATGACAAAAGTAAAAAAAAAATAATACGGGCATAGACTATCGTTTTCTAACTTTTCTGAGAAAAATTCGTATTTGCGGAACATTTATTTACCGAGATAAGCGTATTCGCGCAAGCAACTATTTCGCAAAAAAAGCGCAGGGATCCATCCCCCTTTTAAGGACCGTGCGATCCTAGCAGCCGCCCAGACCGTCATCTTGTAAAAGATGTGCCAAACTGAGGCCAAAAATATTTCAAGCTGTTTTAAATGCTCCTTTTCAAATTGAAGAACATTTATATCCCGGAAATGTCGGGTATTCGTACGGAGTATAAAGTTGGATAACATAAACAGTATACTTTTCGAACATCAAGTCACCAATTGACACCATGTTTGTTGCGCTTAGCGTATAAGGGGAAACACGCCAACGTGATTATAGGCTGTTCACGGTAAACTGAGCGCTATTGATGAAAACCCTGCTTAATGTGTAAGGGCTGTTCTCGATAAAGTGAACACTTTTGAAATCAATCTAATAAAAAGTTACTGCCGCTGTCTGCATATATTTAAACGGGCGCGCTGAGTGACATGTGCCCATTAAAGTCGGTAATGATAGATAGAAAATACTTCCATGATTTAACGTCGAATTAAAAGTGTTGGGTAACTAATTTGTGATAACTTAAATTATTAATTCGCTTTCTGTTTTTTTTTTTTTTTTTTTTTGTGCATCGAAAGTGTAAAAATGGCCAGATTTGTAAAATATTTTCTTCTCTTATAATTCCACAGCTTCACTTGACCGACGCATGAATAAAGTGATGATGCCCAGGACAATGTTAATTTTACATAAGGCGGAGGAATACACAACGTGCATACAAGTAGAACCAAAGCAGGGCTTTCAAAAAAGTGATCATTTTACCGTGAACAAAATATATGTTCTTGTATGCACATTGTGTATTCTTCCACCGTATGTACAATTAACATTTCCATTAGCTTGATGACTTTATTCAAGCACCAGTCAAGTTAAACTGTGAAATTATTAGGAAAGTAAATGTGCTACTGATTTGCTTATTCTTCCAATTATATGTATTAAATACAGAAAGCAAAATAAATCAATTTCAGTAATCACACATGGTTACCTTATACTTTTAATTCAACTTTAAGACATGGAACTATTTTCACTATGTTGTTACGAACTACACCGGGAGCTTACCAGTCAGCGTGGCCGTTAAAATGTGCGCAGGCACGGGCAGTGGCATTTTTACAAAGAGTGATGTCACAAGTAATTTCCCGTTTTTCCCTTAAAATGGGACATTTAGCTTTCGAAAAAGCCTGTTTTGTCCCAAAGTTTCCCTTTCCACCCCCTCCCCATCACCAACATTCTTACATTTCCAAAACAAAAAGTGTGATGAAAGTGCTTACTCCTCAATGTGGCTGAGTTATCCCGAAAATCAGCCGCAACGAGGAATCTGAGGAGTCGATCAAATAAAACGATTTAAAAATTATTTTCATATTTAAATTTAAATATATATTTTTATAAATAAGATTGCCTAATTTTATTCACCGCCCTCTTTCCTTAAAACAACGAACGCCTTCAACAAGGATCGATTAAGGGAGATTATCGTCTTGTAATTAAGGCTTCCTATTTGATTTAAGGACGCCTTCGTGATAAACGAACATCTCTGCATATGGCTATAAAAAAAATTTTTACTTTCAAGTTTTGCAATGCTTAAAAATGTAATGGTAAGCAAATTTGTAAAATATTTACATTCCTAATTATTTCACAGTTATACTCGATCGACGCACATGAATAAAGTGATGAGGCACATGGCAATGTTAGCTTTACATAAGGTGGAATAATACACAGTATGCTTACAAGTGTATCTGAAACAGGGATTTTAGAAGTGCTCAGTATATTGCGAAACACTTATAGCGACGTTTCATCTGCTACACAAAGTTACGTCCAATACGTTTTATACAATATTATATTTGTGACAACTGTAGTCGTATATTTTTTTAAAGAATTTTTCTTTACAGAGCAATTTATGTAGAAGACTGTCGTAAGCCTCTAATACAGTTGAAGAAATCAAACTGAGCTAAAACTTTCACAGACCAAACCCTCCACCTTCAACTTCTTTTGTCACATGGCGGGGAGAAAATTTTGGGCCTCTGGTTTTGTGAATTTGTTTCCACTGAAGGGAGGAGACATGAAGATGGTGTCCCATGTGTTCAAATACACGGCACGGTATGTACAGTATTGAGAAGTGCAGGTTAGTGCTAAATAATTTCGCGAGGTTACATACCTTCAATAAATCAGTAAGAGTGAGTACGTGAGTGAAGAGATTTGGACGGCTCTTAACAGCGACGTCTTGAGAGCCAAAGTGGGGTGAAGTGAGGTGAGTATATAGCAGCGCCAGAATGAAGGGGCGGGAGAAACGGGATATCCCCGAGAAAACACGCCGACCAGCGTCATCGTCCGGTACGATCCCCGCTTGCGAAAATACGAGAGTGAAACGGCCGAGGATTGAGCCCGGTTCGCCTTGGTGGTAGGCGAGCAGTCTAACCGCTCAACCACCGCGGCCCCTGAAGGCCCTTACACAATTGAAAACTTTAACATTTGACTTTACCTTTTGACTTTACGTTTGCTTTCCGACATGTTGTTTCTGATAGAACTTGACACAATGCAACTGTCACAGGTAAAGTGAAGCACTCTTGAGTTAACGATTTCGAAAAGTTAAAGTTTAAAGTCAAAGTCAAGCAGACATTTGGCGAGAATCTAACAGAGGTTATGTGGAAAGTGTGTTACTTTATTGTAAGACTATTTTAATATCGGTATATTAAACAGAGCTTGTGTTAAAGCAAACGAATATAACGTGAAGAACAAATATGTAAATTTACATTTTCTAATAAAGTAAAGAAGTGAGTTTTTGTTTTGAAATAAACTTTTAACGCAAATTTTAAGCCAATTTAAAAAAAAAAAAGGTACGTAAAATGTATTCCTGGATAATATGATAATGATTTACATATCAAGATACACATTTTTACGAAGCTCGCAAACCGATGTTTAATTGTTTTCAACTCTTTTATTGTGGATTGGTGGTTTCGTCAAAGTAAAGGAGATGGAAAGTCAAATGTTAAAGTTTTCTATTGTGTAAGAAGCTTGAAGCGGTAAGAGAATCGTGGCGTGGCGCCAACGAGGTCCGCCTCCCTCACGACGAGACGTCTCCTACTGGAGGGGGTTTACAGCGCCCACAACTCCATCAGCAAAACCACATAAATTCGCCGTCAAATCGCTTTACGTGCCCGCATTTTGTCGGCAGTGGGCGGTGGGCGCAGGTCGGATAGCGATGGCTTGGCCGGGGGGGGGGGGGGGAGAGAGAAAATCAGATTCTCGGAGGCGGCACATTCGATTTGCCGCAAATGGAGGAGGGTCACGACCTGTGACGGGCCGTGGAAAAAAAAAATGCCTTTCGTGGTCGAGGGAGGCGCCCTGGGGAGACGCCCTCTTCCTATATTTATAGCTAGGGATAGAAAAAATTCGCGACTTCATCTAAAGACAAGATAGATTTCAAACGCGTGTACACTGAAGTAACATTTGCAATTGGATCAGAGTTTATTAGACACGCCCTGGATGACCCTATGCCAATAGCAGACTTGCAAAGGAACAAGAAACGAATCCCGTACTGTCAAATGTGGGTTAACACTGGGGCAACAGCCAATGAGCAAATATATGAGGTTCGACTATACAAAGGATTGTGGAGTCTAGCATACAGGTTATTGAACTCGCGAAATTTTCCTATCCCTATTTATAGCTTGTGCGGTTGTCTGAGTTTGCAGGATGTGAGTGCTAATATTCACTCTGGGCGGAACATTATACTTTCCAAGTTTACGCGTCAGTAGGGACTGTCACTTGTAGTTATATGCATACTCAAGCACCAGCTCATTGTTATTGCCTCCTGTTTTACGCGAAAAGATTTAGACACAGGCTAGACTTCGTTGTTGGCCGCGTGTCTGTGTGAAAAGAAATTATGTTCTCTACCGGCCCAATTAGAATTAAGTCGTCCTAACACTGAACACACGTGACGGCGTTATTGGTTCTGAGCTAACGTGTTTTAGAGTACACCTAGCCGTGGAAAAATTTCTCCAGAAACAGGTGGCTCTACTCATTGTTCATTGCTGGATACCTGAAAAATTCGCGAGTTCAATGACCTCTACGTTATACTCCATTATCGCGTGTAAAATCATGCAAATAGCACTGTTTATTGGTTGCTTGTTGTATTAGCGGAAGACAGTGATTGGGTCTGCATTTTATTGTCTGTTTTTTATTGGCTCAGAGTTGTCTAGCACGTGTAAACTAACGGGTGGGCCAATAGCATAAGAACTTAAAATGTAGGTTTTGAATTCTAGCTAGTCCCGAAATGAAACCGCGAATTTTTCAGGTCTCTATTCATTGGTAGATCTAGTGATTTTTCGCAAAAAGATGTGAGTACACGGTGGACTTCAGTGCTATAAGTACTCAACAGCAATTTTTTTTTTATTGTCATCGGTTATTGTCCTGTTATACGGAAGGCGTTTCATATTTGAGTGGGCCACTCAGAATTCGACAACATCGGCACGGTTCCTACGTGATTCGTGTGCAGACAGTGAGCTAGTGCCATAAAGTAATTCATCCAATCAAGATATAGGTAAACGGCACTAAAGTGATTCGAAATATAACCTGTCTTGAAATCTTTTCGCGACCAATTCTACCCCAGAAGAGGTAACACGGAATTCGGTGATTTCTGCCTTGAAGATTTCTTACTGGCTCAAGAGTCCTTCAGGCCGTGTCTTACAGGACACTGAAACTATAAAGCCAATTACATGGATTTAACTTAGTGGACTCTCCTCTTTGTCCGATCTGTAGAGTTGAAGACACTGTCCAGCCACGTGACTCTGGAATACCCAAAGATTGAAGACTTTAGAACAGAGTCACGTAGAAAACTGTAAATAGAAGAAGAAGAAGAAGTTTTTATCTCCTAAAGAGACAGCGAGATATTATGGAGAATTTGCAATGGATGTCATCAATAGATTAGAGGAGTTTGATATGTTGTTGATGATTAATCATCCAGAAGAGGAAACAGAGAATTCTCCATAAACTATCTTACCCCTGGAATTGAGAGTGTAAAACCGCTATAGAAACCGAAAAGTGGGAGCGGATCCATTTCCCGGATTTAACAATTAGTAAATCCGCTATACAAACATTGCAGTTGGGGGGGGGGGGGGCACTATACAGTCTGGTATAATCCCGAAGAAAATCGTAGAAAACTTTGAAAGGATATATCAGTAGGCTACTGTTGAGTTTGGGGTGGGGGGGGTCTGCCCCCCTCTCTAATGAACTGAAGATAACATATATGACAACTTGGCAATGAACAAGGAACTGATGTAATTGAGTAACAAAGACCAAGGCGAGATAACAGGGAAACTAACCAGGTATTATGCAGACAATAGCGAAGGAATCGGAACACCATTTAGGCAAGATTCATGAGTAAAGGACCTTCTACAGCGGGAAGTAATCGAAAAGATGTCCGGAGGCCTCCCTCTCCGCCGGATGTCGACACAGAGGGATTGAATGGAAATTAGATTATCACTTAATAAGTCAAGTAGTTAGTGCCGCTATATAATGGCATTGATATAAAGAAGAATAAATTCCAGGAAGTGTGGGGAACTGGGTGGAGGGCAGGTTAACCACGCCACACCAATCCTCCAGACTACTTGGCTGTAGATGTAACAGTATAAAATCAAAGTTGAAAAACTGCGTGATCCCGATAGCAAGCCAAGGAAAGGCTAAAAGAAAGAAATGGGACATTAACAGGGAAGGAATCTCTTATACTGCTGCATTACCCAGAAAGGGCTCAGGTGCGGGGGCTATAAGAAAGGGAAGGGATCTCTTATACCGCTGCATTACCCAGCAAGGGCTCAGGTGCGGGGGCTATAAGAAAGGGAAGGGATCTCTTATACCGCTGCATTACCCAGAAAGGACTCAGGTGCGGGGGCTATAAGAAAGTGTCCCACCTTTAGTTGGCCACGTAACAAAATCGCTGTGTCTAACATACTATGATACAATAGCAAACTAAACTTACACGCACACGTGTTTAGAGCTAAGCTTGTACAATTTTTTTTTTGTGAAATATACCTGGCCTAATGCATTAGCCGCTAAAACAAAACGCAGAAGTGGAACAGTCGCTATGCCGCGCGAAGTCCAATGGCATCACTGGACCAGTAAAATGTTGGAATGCCGTTCGCCAATCAGCGTCTAGTAACCTACTCGCCAGCAAGCAGCTCACGCAACAGGAAAAAATTTCGCAATGCACACTAGCCAGTCACAAGCAAGTTTCGTTCCCACAGACGCGTATAGCTATAGATCTGCACAATTCGCGTTATTATTTGCGATCAGGCTAACCTTAACAGTGCTGTATATACTCGAACCGGCATCTTTTATCCATTGGCTACTACATAGATGTGAAGTCACTCCCTTTCTGACTGGAATGCACGTGATTGGACTACACAATTATGAAGTGTTAATTTATTGGCGCAGAGTTACCCGGGGCGTGTCAAATAAAGTATGGCCCAATAACAAACTTATTGGAAAGGTATATGTATTTGAAGTTTAGCATGTCCCCAAATAATAGCGCTAATTTTGTATGTCTCTGCGTATAGCTAATTAATAGAGACCTGAAAAATTCGCGAGTTCAATGACCTGCAGGCTAGACTCTACAATCTTATCTTCACATATGTCGATATCTACTGCACATTGGTTGTCTGCTGTCACAGTGCAAGGCGACAGTTGGACACCGTACTCCAGGATGTGTCAAACACAGTGTGGACCAATGGCTAAACTTATATAAACGCACTTGTTTTGAGTTCCAGCTTGTCCTAAAATGAATTCGCGAATTCTTCAGGTCTCTACTAATTAGAGAGAATGGGCACGCCCACACTAAAGGAACCGCCACGCCATTTCGTATCTGTGTATTTATCTACTCTGTGGTGTAGTTGTGCAGCTGACGTCACACCACCTGTATAAAGAGTAAGTTGCAGGCTGCTCGTGGGTGTCGCATTATGTGTTCAGTTTGCCACGTCGCCAAAAGTGTGTCTATATTTTTGCACCTGTTTTTCGCGAAAAGATCACAGGACACGTTGTGTTCCAACGCACTTCAGTTCAAAACCACTTTCTTGATTGGACCATTTTAATTGTTACACGTATTATCTATAGAGACTTGATGAATTTGCGTATTCATTTTGGGACAAGCTGGAATTCAAAACACGTGCGTTTATATAACTGTAGCCATTGGTCCACATGGTGTTTGACACCTCCTGAAGAACAGTGCCCAATTTTCGCCTTCCACTGTGACAGCAGACAACCAATGTGCAGTAGATATCGTCATATTTGTACATACGCCTGTAGAGTCTAGCCTGCAGGTCATTGAACTCGCGAATTTTTCAGGTTTCTACTTATCTTTCTGCCCGAGAATCACGGACGGCCAGTATCGGAAAAACTTAATTCGTATCTGCTCACTCATGTAGCAGGCTATCTTCACACGACAAGCGGCCAATAGACAAATGAAGACTGCACGTGTGCACATAGGATTTTGAAATCTAGGCTCTGCGTAAATCTTCTTGCGAAAAAAAACAGGTGGCCATGGATATATGAATTTCTTTCGCGTCAAACTGGAACAGTTTTACGCTTGTGTTACTCTTTCAGCTCGATATTTGTTAATTAGTCCCGTACTGGAGAACTCTGTCTCCTGCAAGAAAATAAACATACTATCCCGTGCTACTTAGCCAAAGGTAAAAATGGCTACTTCATGGGCGCAATAGCATATGAATATCTATCTGAGGCTCGAGTTTAAACCCACTACTGTGGGAGTCGAGCCGGCAGTTGACTAAACTCGAGTATTTTTCCAGTCACTACTTAGTGATTCGGTTGGCTGTGGCACACTGTTAAAAATTTTGAGGAGGGGGACATAGAAATCATGATAAGTTTCCTTTAGATGAGTGTAAGATTTACAGCTGATATTTACATAAAAAATGCAACAATCATGCGTAACGTGTGATTAGAATAAATTAGTTTAGCAATTAGCAATACGATATTGCGATATAACATTGTGGTATTAAAATCAAATAGACAAAAAAAATTTAACTGAAATAATGGATTAACAAGAATACTGGATGATTCGTAAAGAGTGTTCACAATAAAGTGAGCAGTTTGGAAATGAATCTTAGAAAACATTACTGTCCCTGCATGCATATATTTTAATGGGCGAACTGAGTGACAACCGCCCAGTAAAGTTGATAAAGATGGATGGAAACTAGTTCCATATCTTAACGTCGAATAGAAATTGTTAGGGAATAATCTGTGACAACTTAAAACTTTTCTTGATGTAAGAGACATTTCACTATTGCACACACGGATATTCGTTACAAAATGTCAAATTTTCGTTCATCGTGGCTTTATCGTTTACTCAGTCCACCTTCACTGAACATAACAGCAAGTATTGGAAACTATTTGTTCTTACATTAAGTTTGTACTTATTACTTACCGAAGTTTTGCAGGACGTGTCAGGTGAACTATGACGCAAAAGACGACTGTGTTTTAAAATTCAACTCACCACGAAATGTTTTCGCTTATTACATCAGTTTTTTTCCGCTGTTACGGTGAGGAAGTAGGATAAGAATAAATAACGTCTCTATTCAAGTATTAGCCAAATTATGTTCTATTTTATATAACATTTTTATAATTTCAATTTTTCAATGCAGAAGTTACATGTTTGATCATGTGTTGTAAATAAATACAATCTACTGCGTGTTTTTATTATTTTGATGCGTGGTACAACTGAAAAATTGCAACTTACTTTTTTGCCAGGATTATTAAAGATATGATTTTTAGAAAAAATTTAAAAGTCCTGATTCCCTGACAAAGACGAACTATAAATATATGATTTTAAAAATAATCTAAAAGTCCCACTGCCCTGATAAAGACGTACAAAAAAAAACCTGAATTCTATGTGGCCGAAAAGAAGATACGATCGAAGCAGTCTTCTGCTTTTCTTAACTCGATTTGACGCAGGCCCGAGGTGCTCCAACAGGTGTGATGTTATCTTCCCTTGCGCGATAGGCAATTGTTTCCAAGCAGCACGTCGTGACGAGTCTCGGGCTGGCCTGAGTGTCCCGCATCACGCGACTAGGCGAGAGTTCTTCCCACAGGTGATGGACTGTCGCTGCGCCGCAGTAAGACAAGAGAAGTCGCTTCGACATTTCGCCAGCCGGCACCGCAAACCTGGGACCTATTTAGGCCTCTAGCCTGTCCACGGTAAATTGAGGACTTTTGAAATCAATCTTAGAAAAATGTCACTGATCCTACCTACATATATATTAACGGGTGCACCGAGTGGCATACGCTCAGTAAAGTTGGTAACGATGGAGGGAAAGTAGTTCCATTTCTTAACATCGAATAAAAAGTGTTAAGGTAACCCTTCGTGATAACTTAAATAAATAAATAAATAAATAAATAAATAAATAAATAAATATATATATATATATATATATATATATATATATATATATATATATATATATATATATATATATATATATATATATATATACATATATATATATATTCCATTCCATTCCATTCCCGATTGGAAGCGACTTATGAAAATAAACCTTAAAAAAAACACTCTAGGCATAACATGTCAACATGTTTTTTCAATAACCTGTATTCCACAAATATATAACACGGTGGTTAACTTTAGATTACTGTATTATTAAATAAATGAAACTTTACATTAATATCTTCTATAACTTGTAATATTTATTTCTTTTTAAATATGAATTAACAACAGCGAGAGCATCGACGTGTTAGCAACGACCGGTGAGAAATAGTTCACAGTTAAAATAAATGACAGGATTATTTGAAAACATTACCTGTAAACAAACCTGTAAACAGTAAACAACACATTGGACAGGTACAAAAGTAGAAGTAACATTTCAATGTTTATTTTTAGGTGTAGCGAAAGTTTATGATCATATGTACACACACAATGGAATGTAAACATTGATTTTGACAGATGCTACATGGCAGTCACATGGCAATGTTTGTTTACATTTGGCGGAAGGATACGAAACGGGCCTGCAAGTAGATATTTATCAGGGCTCCAAGAAAGTTGCGTCTCATGGGGAATGGACAATACATATGTGTGTGTATACATGTACACACACACATTTATATTTATATATATATGTACGAACCATCTAAACTTAAAATAGGGACAACCACATGGAAGGTTGTAGGTACAATCTAAATATTGTTCAAATAGATTGTAATACCAACAGAACTGCTTGTCGCATTCCTCTCTGTAATTGTGTTTTCAACTGTACATATGGTCACTACAGCAGATCACTGCGTTCGTATTACAAAAACAGATGGTACCTCCAGCAGAACAACTACAATAATGTTTGAATTGTTACCACAACAGAAGCAATTTTGCTGGCGTGTGCGGCTCGAGTTCGCGGTATAAGTGGCAGTTTCACCTCCACATACTTCCCTACTCTGTTGATAAAACTCTGTCGTACTCAGGCAACGTGATATTACGTATATATCAGTGTATAAAAAAATTTATATTCACCAAAGTCATTGTTGAAACTGTGGAATTTTCGACGATCGTTTGCTAAAGCTGCGCCACGGTTTCGGCGTCTCAAAATAATGAGATGGGAAGGCAGTGCTCCGAGAATGACCTTGTACGGATCGGTACCACGAGGATCGAGGTCGAAGCCAGGCCCAATCAATTTGGTGGAAGTTAAACGGAGAACTGCTATGATGATACCAACTTCTCCTAGCTGTGAAGGGGCTAAGTGAAAGTGGGACAGGAGCAATTACCAGAACCCTAGCGCCCGCCTCCTGCCACCCAACACGACCCCGCCTGACCTCTACGTGTCGACGTGACCTCTCACATTCGGGGCCCGGCCTGTATTTCAGCCGACTCGGGTTTCCCCGACAGCTGATAACGACTTGTAGCCGCGCGCACCATGATAATCAGGTCATGTTAACCCGAGCGCACTCATAATTACATCTGCATAATGCACGACACCCCCGGCAGGGCCCGTTCGAGCTCACTCACGAGCAAACACGCATATACACTCGCACGCGTATACGTCGCTCGCATTTATGCCTGGATCGTTGCCTCGTGCGTGCCGAGAAAAATCGCCGATGGCACATAACGAATATATTACCCAACGACGCAGGAACTTGGTCTATTTTAACCCTTTCAGTCGTTGACAGTTTGGTACTAAACAAACATCACTTATGTTACAAGTTTGTCTAGAGCGTATCAATGTTCGGGGGGGGGGGGCGGTCTTGATAATAACGGTATAATTTAATTTAATTCCTTTATTTAATAACAATGTTATAAAATGCATACAGATATTTCCGTCATTTGAGGACCTATCTTTACATCCAACACATAATATTTCTATCATTGAGCGCAATATCAAAGTCGGTCTATATGTTAATTAAATAAAGTTTTTATCGCAGCCGTTATACTACTGTAGCTTCAATCACTTGACCCTATTTACACATATAAACGAAAACATCCACTGCAAAACGTTCACACCTTTCCAAATGTCTGTCACGCCTCCAGTATCACTCCTCCACAGTATATCTAGTCAAGTCACTCTACTATTGCAATGCTAGAAGACTACACTCGCTGGTAGCTGTCGTCGCTCTTCGCTCTGATGATACCAAACACACCTGGCGCCCAAGGTCGTACGAGAATCCAGACTCTCCGACACAGAAGGACGCCGAGGTTTATATAGCTCAACTATCCTGGCCCAGACTTTATGGGGCCATACAAAATATGTGGCGAAACGTAGACAGGTGGTAGGCACTCTTTTTACTGCTAAGTCAATATATTTAAAAGTTAAACCCAACTCTGAACAATAAGTTACATTACGTTAAGACAGGGGAATTTAATATATTGTTCACTATTAAGTTACTGTTTATGCCATGCCAGGCTATATTTATCTAAAGTCTGTTAAGAACGTCTTCACGTTATTTTTTGCCGAAGGCTGCTCGTCTTGTCGTCTCGGCTACGGCTGTTCTCGATTCACCCTTCGTCGCTCCATCTTGTGGCTCTGGAGGCTGGCTGTGGTAAAGCCACGCTTCGTGCCTCCAAGGCGCTAAATACTCGCCGCGGATTTACAAACATTCCCGTGTTTCCAATATGTCTCGCTGCTTGTGGCCTCGCCCTCGATACTGCGGTGCTTCGCTCTTCCCTGCGTGGGCTGGCGCTAGAGTCAAGCTTGCCTGCGCCTACAAAAAAACCAGTACTATCGAAAACACTAATTATGTGTATGTTATAAATGTCTTTGTTTATATATAATTGTACCATTGATAATATTATTAATTTTGATGATATGGAGTAAAATTGTATCGGTATAATTTTGTTTTACATTATGTGATACCGACGTTGCTGGTACTTTGGAATAGTTGATAGTATTGATACATAATAATATGCATTTTTCAGTAATATCCGAAGGTAAAAGATGCCAATATTTCGAACGACACTGGAATTTAAAGGATAGTAATACTGACAATAACGATTTTAACGATAACATAAAAGACTTCGATATTATCGACGATTTCGGTATTATCAGTGATTTCAGTATTATCAATTATTTTGGTGTTATCTAATACTTTCGGCACCACGACAATTTCGGTATTATCTATAATTGTTGGTACTATCGATAATTTCGATATTATCGATACATCGAAAATACCGAGTAACTGTTTGGAAAAATATCGATATTAAAGTTTTATGATATCGAACAGCCTTGCTGCAGTTATGAGTACCTGTCTAAATTTAATTTCTGTGAAACCAGCAGATGAATAGCACCTTCCATTTCAGGAATATGTGCGGTGCAAGTTTTAGGTGCTTCATCCTGTACAGCGGATTGGTACACAAAAGGTGAAAAGGTGGTTAAAAGCAGGAACGCACGAGGACAGCGGACTTCGAGGTGTCGAGAACGATACCACATGCCAACAGTGTGTTTATTAAACTGCAGAGAATGGCGAGTCTCGTTCATCGCACCATATACTTTCAGTGATGGGCGAGTGCAGTGTGATTGCAGGAAGTGCTCGGGCTAGTCACAGGGTAGAACTAGTGATCGGCGAGTGAGGTGATTGAGAAGTGTCGCTAGTCACAGAAATAGTGATGATGCAGGTGATTGCAGTAGTCTCGGGCTAGTCACAGGGTAAATTAGTGATCGGCGAGTGCAGTGTGAATTTGCAGGAAGTCCTCGGGCTAGTCACAGGGTAAAACTTAGTGATCGGCGAGTGCAGTGTGATTGCAGGAAGTGCCTCGGGCTAGTCACAGGGTAAAACTAGTGATCGGCGTGAGTGTGATTGCAGGAAGGTCGGGCTATCACAGTAACTAGTGATCGGCGAGTGCAGTGTGATTGCAGGAAGTCCTCGGGCTAGTCACAGGGTAGAATTAGTGATCGGCGAGTGCAGTGTGATTGCGGGAAGTCCTCGGGCTAGTCACAGGGTAAAACTAGTGATCGGCGAGTGCAGTGTGATTGCAGGAAGTGCTCGGGCTAGTCACAGGGTAGAACTAGTGATCGGCGAGTGCAGTGTGATTGCAGGAAGTGCTCGGGCTAGTCACAGGGTAAAACTAGTGATCGGCGAGTGCAGTGTGATTGCAGGAAGTCCTCGGGCTAGTCACAGGGTAGAATTAGTGATCGGCGAGTGCAGTGTGATTGCAGGAAGTGCTCGGGCTAGTCACAGGATAAAACTAGTGATCGGAGAGTGCAGTGTGATTGCAGGAAGTCCTCGGGCTAGTCACAGGGTAGAATTAGTGATCGGCGAGTGCAGTGTGATTGCAGGAAGTCCTCGGGCTAGTCACAGGGTAAAACTAGTGATCGGCGAGTGCAGTGTGATTGCAGGAAGTGCTCGGGCTAGTCACAGGGTAGAACTAGTGATCGGCGAGTGCAGTGTGATTGCAGGAAGTGCTCGGGCTAGTCACAGGGTAAAACTAGTGATCGGCGAGTGCAGTGTGATTGCAGGAAGTCCTCGGGCTAGTCACAGGGTAGAATTAGTGATCGGCGAGTGCAGTGTGATTGCAGGAAGTCCTCGGGCTAGTCACAGGGTAAAACTAGTGATCGGCGAGTGCAGTGTGATTGCAGGAAGTGCTCGGGCTAGTCACAGGGTAAAACTAGTGATCGGCGAGTGCAGTGTGATTGCAGGAAGTGCTCGGGCTAGTCACAGGGTAGAACAAGTGATCGGCGAGTGCAGTGTGATTGCAGGAAGTGCTCGGGCTAGTCACAGGGTAAAACTAGTGATCGGCGAGTGCAGTGTGATTGCAGGAAGTGCTCGGGCTAGTCACAGGGTAGAACTAGTGATCGGCGAGTGCAGTGTGATTGCAGGAAGTGCTCGGGCTAGTCACAGGGTAAAACTAGTGATCGGCGAGTGCAGTGTGATTGCAGGAAGTCCTCGGGCTAGTCACAGGGTAGAATTAGTGATCGGCGAGTGCAGTGTGATTGCAGGAAGTCCTCGGGCTAGTCACAGGGTAAAACTAGTGATCGGCGAGTGCAGTGTGATTGCAGGAAGTGCTCGGGCTAGTCACAGGGTAAAACTAGTGATCGGCGAGTGCAGTGTGATTGCAGGAAGTGCTCGGGCTAGTCACAGGGTAGAACAAGTGATCGGCGAGTGCAGTGTGATTGCAGGAAGTGCTCGGGCTAGTCGTAAAACTAGTGATCGGCGAGTGCAGTGTGATTGCAGGAAGTCCTCGGGCTAGTCACAGGGTAGAATTAGTGATCGGCGAGTGCAGTGTGATTGCAGGAAGTGCTCGGGCTAGTCACAGGATAAAACTAGTGATCGGCGAGTGCAGTGTGATTGCAGGAAGTCCTCGGGCTAGTCACAGGGTAGAATTAGTGATCGGCGAGTGCAGTGTGATTGCAGGAAGTGCTCGGGCTAGTCACAGGGTAAAACTAGTGATCGGCGAGTGCAGTGTGATTGCAGGAAGTCCTCGGGCTAGTCACAGGGTAAAACTAGTGATCGGCGAGTGCAGTGTGATTGCAGGAAGTGCTCGGGCTAGTCACAGGGTAAAACTAGTGATCGGCGAGTGCAGTGTGATTGCAGGAAGTGCTCGGGCTAGTCACAGGATAAAACTAGTGATCGGCGAGTGCAGTGTGATTGCAGGAAGTGCTCGGGCTAGTCACAGGGTAAAACTAGTGATCGGCGAATGCAGTGTGATTGCAGGAAGTGCTCGGGCTAGTCACAGGATAAAACTAGTGATCGGCGAGTGCAGTGTGATTGCAGGAAGTGCTCGGGCTAGTCACAGGGTAAAACTAGTGATCGGCGAGTGCAGTGTGATTGCAGGAAGTGCTCGGTCTAGTCACAGTGTAAAACTAGTGATCGGCGAGTGCAGTGTGATTGCAGGAAGTGCTCGGGCTAGTCACAGGATAAAACTAGTGATCGGCGAGTGCAGTGTGATTGCAGGAAGTGCTCGGGCTAGTCACAGGGTAAAACTAGTGATCGGCGAGTGCAGTGTGATAGCAGGAAGTGCTCGGGCTAGTCACAGGGTAAAACTAGTGATCGGCGAGTGCAGTGTGATTGCAGGAAGTGCTCGGGCTAGTCGTAAAACTAGTGATCGGCGAGTGCAGTGTGATTGCAGGAAGTGCTCGGGCTAGTCACAGGATAAAAACTAGTGATCGGCGAGTGCAGTGTGATTGCAGGAAGTGCTCGGGCTAGTCACAGGGTAAAACTAGTGATCGGCGAGTGCAGTGTGATTGCAGGAAGTGCTCGGTCTAGTCACAGTGTAAAACTAGTGATCGGCGAGTGCAGTGTGATTGCAGGAAGTGCTCGGGCTAGTCACAGGATAAAACTAGTGATCGGCGAGTGCAGTGTGATTGCAGGAAGTGCTCGGGCTAGTCACAGGGTAAAACTAGTGATCGGCGAGTGCAGTGTGATAGCAGGAAGTGCTCGGGCTAGGAACAGGGTAAAACTAGTGATCGGCGAGTGCAGTGTGATTGAAGGAAGTGCTCGGGCTAGTCACAGGGTAAAACTAGTGATCGGCGAGTGCAGTGTGATTGCAGGAAGTGCTCGGGCTAGTCACAGGGTAAAACTAGTGAGTAAAGCTTCATCAATGCTATTTTAATAATTTCTTTGTTCTTGAAAATTAAATTCGCACGAATATAGATTCATTGTTCGATTAACAGGATTGTACAAAAAGATTACAACACTTGAGCATTAGTATTTTTTATTGATATATTACCTTTGTTGTGAATATTTATTCATTGGGAACGATTGATTGTAAACCTTTTTACACAACAAAGGATAACTGATTGGAAAAAATTCACCGCGGCCCCCTAATGAATGTTACCAGCCAATAATAATCGTTGTAGAGTACACACAGCGTGTCTTCCTGCAGAGGTGGTAACAGACGACACTTCTAGCGTGTCTTATATGTCTTCCTGCAGAGGTGGTATCATACGACACTTCTAGCGTGTCTCATATGTCTTCCTGCAGAGGTGGTAACAGACGACACTTCTAGCGTGTCTCATATGTCTTCCTGCAGAGGTGGTAACAGACGACACTTCTAGCGTGTCTTCCTGCAGAGGTGGTAACAGACGACACTTCTAGCGTGTCTCATATGTCTTCCTGCAGAGGTGGTAACATACGACACTTCTAGCGTGTCTTATATGTCTTCCTGCAGAGGTGGTAACAGACGACACTTCTAGCGTGTCTCATATGTCTTCCTGCAGAGGTGGTAACATACGACACTTCTAGCGTGTCTCATATGTCTTCCTGCAGAGGTGGTAACATACGACACTTCTAGCGTGTCTCAAATGTCTTCCTGCAGAGGTGGTAACATACGACACTTCTAGCGTGTCTTATATGTCTTCCTGCAGAGGTGGTAACATACGACACTTCTAGCGTGTCTCATATGTCTTCCTGCAGAGGTGGTAACATACGACACTTCTAGCGTGTCTCATATGTCTTCCTGCAGAGGTGGTAACAGACGACACTTCTAGCGTGTCTCATATGTCTTCCTGCAGAGGTGGTAACAGACGACATTTCTAGCGTGTCTCATATGTCTTCCTGCAGAGGTGGTATCATACGACACTTCTAGCGTGTCTTATATGTCTTCCTGCAGAGGTGGTAACATACGACACTTCTAGTGTGTCTTATATGTCTTCCTGCAGAGGTGGTAACAGACGACACTTCTAGCGTGTCTTCCTGCAGAGGTGGTAACAGACGACACTTCTAGCGTGTCTCATATGTCTTCCTGCAGAGGTGGTAACAGACGACACTTCTAGCGTGTCTCATATGTCTTCCTGCAGAGGTGGTAACATACGACACTTCTAGCGTGTCTCATATGTCTTCCTGCAGAGGTGGTAACATACGACACTTCTAGCGTGTCTCATATGTCTTCCTGCAGAGGTGGTAACATACGACACTTCTAGCGTGTCTCATATGTCTTCCTGCAGAGGTGGTAACAGACGACACTTCTAGCGTGTCTCATATGTCTTCCTGCAGAGGTGGTAACAGACGACACTTCTAGCGTGTCTTATATGTCTTCCTGCAGAGGTGGTAACATACGACACTTCTAGTGTGTCTTATATGTCTTCCTGCAGAGGTGGTAACAGACGACACTTCTAGCGTGTCTTATATGTCTTCCTGCAGAGGTGGTAACAGACGACACTTCTAGCGTGTCTCATATGTCTTCCTGCAGAGGTGGTAACAGACGACACTTCTAGCGTGTCTTATATGTCTGTAAACATGTGCGGGCCTCAAATTTGATTCCTCGGACATGCGGAAGTGGGACTTATTTAGTGATTTGTAAACACTAAGATTTTAATATTATTAACAGATATTCTTACAGATATTTTACTGGCATTATTCAATGTGCGTTGCGTAATTTTCGCAACGATTATAGTAATATCAACAGTTATTTTTAGCTTGTGACATTTTTTCTTAAATTCATTTACTGGCGCCATTATTACGTAACAGACAGCTAATTAAATTGTGAGAATACCGGCTGTGCGTAATCGTCTGTGTCTGAGTTTGTAAATAATTCAAGGGATCCAGTTTAGCTCTTTTGCGGAATCAAATTAAACTCTTCGCATTATCCAGAACCGGGCTGCGCACATAATTGCAACAGTAGAAGAAAAATGTTAATGTAAAAAGCGCCTCTTTCATCTTATAGCTAATGATTAGAGAGAACGATTTTCCGCGAAAAAAATATGATTACACGGTAGACTTTAATACCATAAGCAGCCAACAGCGGTTTGTATAATGCCATTAGTTGCCGCCTGGTTAAGAAGGCGTTATCGTATTTGATCGGGCCACTCAGAATTCGGCAACATCGGCACGACTCCTGCGTAATTCGTGTGCAGACAGTTAACACGTGTCAAAAAGTAATTCAGCCAATCAAGATAGGTAAACGATCCTGTAGTGTTTTGAAGCATAACTTGTCTTGAAATCTTTTCAATCCTATGAGTTTCTTGGTTTTTGCCTAACTGAGAAATTAACTATACTCTTGATTGCGTAGCACACGGTTTAGTTATGGTTATAGAGACCTGAACAATTCAAGGATTCATTTTAGGACAAACTAAAATTCAAAACAAGTCCGTTTATATAACTTTATATCCATTGGTCCACACGGTGTTTGACACCTCCTGGAGAACACTGGCCCAATCGTCGCCTTCCACTGTGACAGCACACAACCAATGCGCAGTTGTTACCGGCATATTTCTACGAAACTGTACAATTTAGCCCACAGGTCATTGAACTCGCGATTTTTCCAAGCCTCTGATAATTATGTTTACAAATATATTCAATAATTTATCCATTTCAGTCAGAAAGTTATCATTTTTATTAGCGAAATGGATGTGCCTAATATATTATTAATTTTTTTTCTAAATATTAAGACTGATTTTTACTACACTCAATTTGAATAATTATTGCGATAACCTTGCTCCATGGAGGTTTTTTTTTTTTTTTTTTTTTTTTTACAAAAAGCGTCCGAGATGGAAATGCGTTTAAACTTTTATCAAAAATAAACCGTCAATGTTAGATGTTTTAAAACATTAAAATAAACAGATTATAGCAAATGGTTTTCAGTGTTAAGAATTTCTTGCTTTCTTCTTTCGTTTGCAAGTTAAATCGTAATTTTCTGACAATTTTGATAGTGCGTGCCCTACTTTTTATTGAGTTCTGCATGTTTCACAGTTAGGCGTAGTGCTTCATTGGAACGGAAGCCACTCCACTTCTGCCTTAACGAAATTAATTCCGGAAATTTTTCTGGGTTTCGAGCCATTCATCAATTAAAAAAATTTCATCGCCCGTTCAACCAGTTTTTTTATTCACACCTGACGCAAACGATGTTTCGCATCGCGCACGTGTTGAAACGACTCGGTTTTGTTCCCGTGCAAAAAACTGTTCAGCGCAGGTTTTATATATATATATATATATTTTTTTTTTAAGACATCCAAACGAACGCGAGCACTAGGCGTGCGCCCTCAATTCCATCGCAGGGAGTTAGGTCGGGCGTAGGTTGGTACCCATGGACGTCGTTACAGGGGAAAACGGGGAAGTCATTAAAGCGAACTTCTCGTGTTACTTCGCCGCTCCCCCCTTCCTGACCTCATTCGCCAACTGGTCCGGGGGACAGGAACACAGACGATTCGTACATCTCGCCTGCAGACGTCCCAGGTTGTTGCCCAAGCCAGTGTGAAACTAAGTCGCGGCAACAGATTAATCTTACTCTGTGAAATGAATAGGGCTGAGGTTCGCAGAGAAACGTAACCTATTGCTAGCATCTACCCCTGCGAAGTTAGACACCCCCCCCCACCCCCCCTTTTGAGAATCAGGGATTTTACCACTGCAGTCGTTTGATCATCGTTAGATCAGATTTGATCAATCGTAACATTCGTTTGATCATAAAAGGAAATTGCCAAAACTATTTGGTATTGTAAATGTGCGAAGTAGACATTGTGTGTCGTAAACAGACCCTCGGGACTAGTGATTTGGCAGCAGGGTAGGCATCGCGATCCTCTTCAGGTTATCCTGATTTCCAGGTATAGACTGTTCGCGGTAAAATTAGCACTTTTGAAAGCGCTGTTTAAGATCTACTTGTATGCGAGTTCTGTATTATTCCGTCTTATGTAAAATTACATTTCCATGGGCTTCATTCATTCTTCGGTCAAGTATAACTGTGAAATTGTCAGTAAAGTAAATATTTTATAGATCTGCTTATTTTCACACTTCGGTGCAATACAAAAACAGAAAGCGAACGAAATAATTTAAGTTGTCAAAAATGGTTACCTGACACTTTTTATTTGACGTTAAGATATGGAACTACTAATAATTGGGGACAGGTGTATTTCGCGAAAATATTTGTGGCCATGCTATAATTCAATATCCAACATCCACAGCCTCAACTTCCTCTGGTTATTGGCCGCGTGTCTACGTGAGAATATATGTTCCTATTTGAGTGGGTCAATCGTAATAAAGTACTTACTCCGATCCGATACTGAACGTCCATGATTCGCGGAAAGACACTTGAGGCACGTGACATTTAAAATCATCCAATCACGAAGGTGTATATAAACAAAAACATTTTGTAGTACAACTGGTCTTAACATATTTTCGCGAAAGAAAAACACCTTTCTCTACTTATAATCCATCGTTAGCAACTTTACTGGGCGCATGTCACTCAGTGCGCCCGTAAATATATATATATATATATATATATGTGCACATAGGAATAGTGACTTTGATTAAGGATGATTTGAAAACTGCTCACTTTAGAGTGAACATCCTTTAGAAGCTTTGAGAAATGGTTCGTTCCGGAAAATGGGGTATTAAACAGGACGGCCGATAACGTAACGTGATTATTAAGGGACAGGGAAACACGACCATGAAATAGGAGTTTTAATTAATTATTAGCAAATTGTCAGAAATTACGTGAGGTGAAACGACATATTCGTGAATAGTGATAGCCCGATTTGATATCTGCCATCTGTGAGAATTTCGTAGGCGATAATTAGGGATAGGAAAATTTCGCGAGTGTATTGTAGACTCCAAAGTCCTGTGTATAATCAAGCCTCAGATGTTTGTTGATTGGCTGCTGCCCCACAGAGTAGCCAGTGTTACCTCACACCCGGTAGTATAGGGTTCGCTACAACTGTGCGACGAAATGAATCGCAGCCCCGGGTGGAACTGGCAAGACCGCTGGTGGTTGCGAGATAGCGTCGTCACAGAGTGAGAGAGGTACCAGTAGCCAGGAGAGAAGGTCCTCCCTGTACACTTCGTTCAAAATACAAGAGACCGTCAGTACCAGCCAGGGAATACACGTACAGTATAAACAATATTGTTGTCGAATATAACTTACAACAACCATTTTATTTCTTCATTTATAACTGTTTCAATGCTAGAAACATAACATCACTTCCTCCAATCCAGACACGTTGCCTTCAGAGATGCGTTTGGCTTTAGTGACGTCACTTGCCCTATCACTGATTCTACTCATTTGTAGGTTCATCAATGCTTGAGGAATCTTCTCCTCCACCAGTCCGTTATTTACCCAATAATCGTTATCTATTTTTTTCATACGATCGCATTGATTTTTCCAGTCTGTTGGTGAAATACTGTCTATTGCTGAATGTGTCAATGTCGCAACGTTAACATTTTTGTAATCAATGCGGGATTTTACCGTGTTCCAGATGTACTTTGTCGGGTTAGGAATACAATGGTATGGCGGTAATTGGATAATTGTGTGTCCTTGGGACTTAAATAGTTTATTGACTATATAAATGGGAGGTTCCTGATGTAACCGAACCTTTACAATCAGCACGGATTTCCTCTCGCCCGTAGAAATAAACAATGTTATTTATCAGCCAATTTGTTATATTGGTAATAGTTAGAGACACAGTTGAAAGTTTGTTCCCATGCACGCTATGGTATGGAGCATTATCAAGAACAATAATGCTTGGTGATGGAAAGTTGGGAATTAGTTGTGTTTCACACCATTTCATAAAAGTGTGGCTATTCATTTCACCATGATATTCTCAATTTATAATTTTGGCTTTAAAAATAAACTTTGCTCCCTGAATGAAGCCATTTTCACTACCTGTGTGAACTATAGTTCATCGCTGGCCTGGATGGTTGTTTTTGTACACTCCTGCTACGTCATTATGATGCCAACACTTGTTCGCAATGTATTTAGAATGAATCCATGTCTCATCGAGGTATATTACAGGTAATTTACTTCCTCCCTCTCTGTCATTTCCCCTTATAGTTCGAAGGTATTTCACACATCACGCGACGATCTTGTTTCTTTCCATTTAGTATAACTGCTTATTGTTACATCTTTTGAACTTGAAACCCATTGATTTGATCAATCTTCGTAAAGTTTCCCTACAACCTCTGAAATTAATTTCTTTTGTCACCACTGCCCGCAAGTTTTTACAGTGGGTATAATTTTTTTCATCACGCAAAACTCTTGAACTTTCCTTCGCACCACTCCAGCATCAAATAAATCTAACTGGCTGCTGATCCAGCAAAGATAACAAATATGTAAGTATATTGCTAGTAACATTACGAGATACAATGGCGGTAATACTTATAGCTTGCGGGTAAATGAGAGTGACACGAAACTTGATGGAAAACAACACAAGTTGCCACAACAATGAACACCACTTTACAACTGACGTGACTGTACGCACAGTTTGTTTATCAGCCGCTTGCTCGCTACTGGATGGAAAGCGACGAGGCAAGGAGGGGTGGCGTGTGTGAGAGAGAAAGAGAATGTTAGTTTACACTTCTCCCTGGGTTTCACTAAAGTTTGTTGAGCTGTACTTATTTCCTTGCAAGTCTACTATTGGTTCAGAGTCGTCCAGGGAGTGTATAATAAACTGCGATCCAATTACAAAGGTGACTCCAGTGTACACGTGTTTGACGTCTATCTTGTCCTCAAATGAATTCGCGAAATTTTCCTATCCCAAGCGATACTGAATAAACACCCACGGAGGCACATTTTTCTTGGTTGATTACATGACACCCCCTAATTTTCTAATGAGTGAGTTTAAGTGATTTGGGCGGCTCTTAACCGCGAGGTCATGAGAGCCGATGAGGGCGACGCGAGGTGAGTACGGAGCAACACCGGGAATGCTAGGGCGGGGCAAACGGGAGATCCCCGAGAAAACCCGCAGACCAGCGGCATCGTCTGCCATGATTCCCGCACGCGAAAATCTGGGAGTGACCCGGCCGGGGATTGAACCCGGTTCGCCTTGGTGGGAGGCGAGTAATCTATCCACTACACCACCGTGGCTTCCAGTTTTCTAATGGCGAGTGATGTCAACCACACGCAAAATGTGTACAGTTGGCAGAAACGTTGTTTCATCTGGCGTAGTTTCTGACATCTTGCAAATAACTAATTTTAATCATCAGTTTTCGATAGCGTGTTTCTCCCTCCCTAATCACGGCGAGTCACAGATTTCTCTCGAATAGATCAATGTGCAGGCTATACTTCAACTTCTTAAGTGCAAGCTTGTAGATTTCCTTTAGCTAATGGCTGCGTGCTGTGTGAGAACACATTTATTACTCTACTGGGCCAATCAGAATATAAGTTACCTTGGCATTGAACGTTCGTGATTGGTTTGCAGACACCTAAGACGCTTGCGCGTTAAAATCATCCAACCGCAATATTGGTTCTGGATTAACGTGTTTTGCAGCACAACTAGTCGTGGAGTTATTTGGCGAAAATCAGGTGCATAGCTATGTCATAGGAGATGTTATGTTTTCTACGTCATTTTCCCAAAAGAATAATCTCAAAAAGTTTGTGCCTAGAATTCAGGATTGTGCCTAAAGAACTGCAATACAATCGCATCCCTACGTAGCTACCAAATGAATTCGCGAACTGCTATGGCTATGGGTAGGGGTAGTGAAATTTCGCGAACATATTTCAAGACAAGTTATATTTCAAAACACTGTAGGGTAGTTTACCTATCTTGATTGGCTGAATTACTTTATGACACGTGTTAACTGTCTGCACGCGAATCACGTAGGAGACGCGCCGGTGTTGCCGAATTCTTAGTGAACCGGTCAAATAAGACAACGCCTTCTGAAGCAGACGGCAACCAATGACAACAGACAAACTACTGTTGGGTGCCTATAGAAGTCTACTCACATTCCTTCGCGAAAAATCACCAACTCTAGCTATGGGGTATAGTCAAACAGCAATATCGTTCACGATCGAAAACGCGCTTAATGAACTTTTTAACTGAGTAATGGAAACTTACAGAAAGGATCAGTGCTTGCACGTGAGCAATACTAAAGGCCTAAGATATGACCAGTCGTTTTAAAACCGAGACAGAAAAATAAATAGCGCTCTGACGGAATATGTGAGTTTGTGATTGTCTTTTTTTTTTTTTACTATAAGATGCTTGTTTGGTACACTTAGAGGTGCTATTAGAAAACAGCGTTCGGTCTTAAATTTTTTCTCAATGTTTTTATTCCATTAGCCTATTACTAGGGATACCCGAATTTCGCGAAAAAAATTTCACGTCTAGTTTTACTCCACAGCACTTTAGCTCAAATCCACTTTCGCGATTGGATGGTTTTCATGTTACGTGTCTTAGGTGACTGCGAGCGAATCACATACGTACAGTATTGAAGTTACCCAATTCAAATTGGTCAGCCGAATAGGAAACGCCTTATCCCAAAGCCACGACTCCAATATGGAAAAGAAATCTGCTGATACGGCCGTAGGGTATTGAAATACAGCATGTGCGGAAATATCTTCGCGAAATTCGGGTGTCCCCACCCATTACTAATGAGAGTATGAATTTTCCTTCTCTAATAACTGAGAGGAATTTGCATTTGGAGTCACTGCCTATGCATGTCGAGGTCCTTCAAAATAACGAGATATTTAACGATTTTAACCAATTTAATTTATTCTTTCGGTCGTTGCAAATGAGAAATGTTTTGATTCGTCCCGTTTTTAAGCCGACAGCCAATGAGCTGTAGGTACGCTTTGTGCTACGGTGTAGTAATGTAAACCATTCGTAATGTAGATAAATAATGTGGTATAGGGAACAATACCCAAACAGAAAATCACTGGGCAGTGACTCTCACGGCGTAAAGTAACGTCAAAAATGACCACCATGTTTGTAGTGTACACAGCTGTGTACACTGGATCTGAATTGGTTAAGAAAGTATGTTTTCATTTTTTTTTCAAAAGTGTTTTATTTATCTTTTCATAAGTGCCATGAATTTTTATTACGCATGTTTTTGTAGTTCTACTCCATTTAACAACTTGTGACAATGCACGGGAATGCTAAGTTGGGGCCGCGGTGGGTTAGTGGTCAGATTACTCGCTTTACACATGTGTGCTTCGGGTTCAATTCCCGGCGGAGTTGCCCCTGAATTTTTATATGTGGGAATCGTTCCGGACGATGGCGCTGGTCGGCGGGTTTTCTCAAGGATCTCCCGTTTACCCTGCCTTTGCATCTCGGTGCTCCTCCATACTCACCACAGTTCACCCCCATCGCCTCTCTAGACCTCGATGTTAATAGCCGCCCAAATCTCTCTCTATGAGGAATCATCGCTACTTGTGTTTTGTAACAAGAGTGCACGTGAAGTAATATCCAGAATTGGCGAAATTTTGCGATGTGTTTCCTCTACATATTCGAAAAGAGGTAGTTTCTTCATTGCCTGCGTATTTCGCCAGAAGACGTATTCACCTTCGATTTAGCCGCGCAAAATTTAGTTATTGAAATTGAAATACCAAACTTTAATCTTTGACGCAGTGAGCTCATAGGGGTATCAAAAGAATGACTCCCTAATTTAAAAAAAAATATGAAAAAATGAGCCTTTTTCGAGTATTTCCAGTTTCGTAAAACAAAGTGACATGGCAGGGTCTCCAGGTTTCGGCAGTGAGGTTTGTACACCTGGTATTTTGTGTGGTTCACTTGGAGCTTATCTCGCCAGCCCTGAATAATAAATCGACCCGCATGCAAATGTCGACCTTATCGCCGAGCGACACACTAGCGCTATCGCGGTGACAGACACAATGGTCGGTTCACGTTTCGCTGAACCCCTCTTCGATAACCTTGCTTTCAGTTCCTCTCATTTCTACCCACCGCTACAGTCTTGCAAAATTCGTGTCGTTTTTGCCACCTCGCTAGATGCAACGGTCCAGTCGGGCTCATTCGTTCATTGGCTGATACAGAGTTACTCAGGGCGTGGCAAACAAAATATGGTCCAGTGACAAACATGGCACCAAATAATGAAGCTAATTTTGCAGTTTTTTCCCCAATCGCTAGACATACTGAAATTTCGCTGATTCATTCGGCAGCAAACTAGACTCCACAATATTTTGTGTATAGGCTGTACACGGTAAACTGAGCACTTTGAAAGTCCTGATTATGATCTACTTGTATGCACCCACCATATGTGAGATTAACACTGCCGTTGGACCTGATCGCTTTATCAATGCGTTGGTCAAGTAAAACTGTAAAATTGTTATAAAAGTATATGTTTGACTAATTTGTTCATTATTACAGTTACATGTATTAAAAACAACAGGGAACCAAATAAATAATTTAAGTGCCCACAAATGTCTACCCAACACTGAATTAACGTTAGGCCATGGAGTTACTTTCCCTTCGTCTTTACCAACTTAACTGAAATATTACCACTAAGTATGCTCATTTAAAGGTATGCAGGCAGGGGCAGTGACATTTTTCAAAGGTTGATTTCAAATGTGCTTAAATAACTCCATACATCCTTTACTCGAGCATGCTCTAGAAAGCACCGGATTCGCTCCTCTTCTTTTTATCGCAGGTTAGTTAATGACTCAAATTCGTCCAGCGCGAGGCTTACAAAATTCCTTACAATCGAATAAGTAAGTGAATTTTAGATGAGATTAAAATTTATTCGAACAAAATTGGGTTTGGCAGTGTTGGGGACACAGCCGTATGTTTTGCGCGAATACGTTTACGTTGACGCGCTCGGACGCTTTGATGTTTATTTTACGTTCCCGACACCGCTTCACTAAATCATATGGGGTTTTATGGGTATCATTGGATTGCTTTTTAGATGCTCTTTCCATCCAAGCGTATACGATTTCTGTATTTCGACTTGACTTTTTGACGAGTATAGGCAGACATTGTGTTAAGTTTTCTTGATTTTTTACATTAAACGGATACAATTTCACCATAAACACGCAACACAAATGTGTTTATACACGCAATCGATTGATCTTGACGAGAACAGTCGATTGAAACTTAAACGAGCGTCGTAGCTTCTCCAAGACAAAAGTCATACTACGCGGAATTTATGAGACGCGGCGAAACGAACTCAAAATTGCAGCGCTCCCCCTCCCCCCCCCCCCCCCTCATCATTCACACCAAGGCGCGCACGATACTTCGCAGTCCTCACGCAACGTAACATATTCTTTGATCCATTGGCTATCGAGCGGTGTAATTGAATTTTGAATGTAGACGATAGATTTGGAGCTGCAATGCCAAACTGCATCCCCCCCCCCCCAACCTAAAAAAAAAAATTCTGCTAAATATTTTTCTGTTCATCATAAAATAATTTTAGTATTCACAAAAGATTAGTGGTGACCACAAAATAATTTTACGTTCACCACAAAAAATAACTTGCTATGTGAATACCAACAAAATATTGTGTATCAGTCAATTTTTTTAATGAATTTACGAAATATCCGGGTCTCTATCACTGCGTATCCATGTAACACACACTCATTTGGAGTCAATATTGCCACGCACCGAATGTTTCTTTAGTCAGTATGAAAAACTTTAATATTTAATAATTTCGTACCTCCCAATTTGAATTAGTTTCGAACAAAAGAAGACGATTGCATTGGAAACTATTTAAAACGTAGGGATGCCCGATTTCCGCAAAAATACACACTTTTTGTGATAATTGCAACACCCTGAAAGAATGGCCCAAATGAACCCAAATTAGGATGTGTAGAACTGTGTACCAGCAATAAGTGATTACGATTGTAGAGAGATGGCGTACACTTAGGCCCAGCAGTGCCCTCTCATGTGTGACCGGAAAGGTAAGTGTTACGCCAAGCTTGGTCAGTGTAGAGCCGTCAAACGAAATGAAAGCAAGTGCCAGTTTACCGCGTCGACGCCAAAGGGCGCCATATCAGCATGCGAGTGAGTTCAAACGGGGCAGATTGATCGGTCTCCGGGAAACGGGTTTGTCATACCGTGACATTTCGGCTCTTACAGGGCATGCTGCTACGACAGTGAAGCGTGTGTGGAACCAGTGGATAGAAGAGGGTCGTACGCAGCGACGAGCGGGTACTGGACCACGCAATGTGACCACAGCACGGGATGACCGCCATCTTGTCCGTATGTTCATAACGGGCCGTGTAGTCTCGACGACATTATTGACTCGACACTGGAGCGATGCAACGCGTGTGGATTTGTCTGCGTCGACGGTTCGACGCCGTCTGCTGCTAGCTGGACAGGTGCCATTGCGTCAGCTTCCATTGTCCAGAAACCACAAACGCCTCAGACGGCAATGGGCACGTGAACGCCTTCGCTGGTGCTGAGTGGCAAAATGTAGTGTTTTCGGATGAGTCCCGCTTCAACGTCTCCTACAATGATGGTCGCACACGTGTTAGACACTACCATGGAAACCCCAGTCTGGCAGCCTGTATGTGGAGCGTCATAGCGGACAAACTACAAGTGTGATTGTTTAGAGCGCCATTGGATACAACATGCAATCTCGACTCCTACGTACTGAGGACAATCTGAACAGCAACAGCAACAGCTACACCAGGAAGATTTCACAGCCCGAGGTACTTGCCTTCCTTCAGGCTCCTCCACATACCGTATTTCAGCAGGACAATGCCCGGCCACATGTGGTGAGGAATATGCAAGCCTTCTTCAATTCACAACGGTTACCGCTACTACCCACGCCTCTCTCCTACACGTTCGCCTGACATGTCGCCCATCGAACATGTCTGGGATATGGCTGGTCGGCGACTTGTTCGTCACGGTTATCCAGCAGAAAACTGTTGATCCTTTGTGGATTCGCATACAAACCGCGTGGAGGGAGATTCCCCAGGAACATATCCAGGTCCTCTTTGATTCCATCTCACGACGTTTAGGGGCTCTGATTGCAGCACGTGGGGGCTTCACACCATACTGAAATCTCAAGGACAGAGATCATGTATGTACAGTTCTGTAATCCTATTCCATCGTGTATGGTAATGCATCTAATCGGTGTTATAAAGTTCATTTCAATCACATGTATCCTTCTATGTGTCGCACTTTTCACACACGTTAATGTAGTTCAACACAGGCTACACTTCATTATCCTAGATGCAAACATGAAGTTTTACTTTACCCGTGTCTAGAGGTATGTCAATTTCTCAAATTCTTTCGGCTTCAAAATAGACTTCAAGTAAGCATACTCTAGTTTTCCTTTTACGATTGGAGTACAGTGGTTTCGAGATTGCCCTGTTCAACTCTTTAGTTATTAATAAACAAGAATGAACAATTTTACCTTACCAGGTGCAACCTAGTTTAAAAAAATGTCTTGCACAGTGTCAGTAGCCAATGAATAAGCAATTGTGGCTCAAGTATGTGATGGACTGAGACGTTTAGTCTGCTACCAAAAGAATTCGCGTGACTTTTTGAAAAGATGTTTTAGTATTTGATTGTGCCAATCTAAATTATGGTATTCCGGTTCTGAACAACTGTTATTCGCGGGCAGGGATCAAAGCAGCGTAGAAGTTAAACCATTCCATCGCGAAAGTGAATCTACTAGCCCAGAAATCTTATCGTAAAACTCAGGTACCCCTATTTATAAGTTATATCTATTATTGTAGAGCTAGCGATTTTTCGCGAAAAAATACGAGTGCACGGTCGACTTCAATACCATATGCACATGACAGAAGTTTTCTATTGCCATTGGTGGCTGTCTGCTTGAGAAGACGTTTTCATATTTGACCGGACCACTTAGAATTCGGAAACATCAGCATGGCTCCTACGCGATTCGTTTGAAGATAGTTAACACATGTCGAAAAGTAATTCAGCCAATCAATATAGGTAAATGACCCTACAGTGTTTTGAAATATATCTTGTCTTAAAATCTTTTCGCAAAATTTCGCTACCCATAATTATTAGTATTATTTTATTTAAAAAATTAATTTACAGACCCGACCATTTTGCGTTCTGAAATCGTAACTGTTTTGACGTAAGACATATTTGTGCAGTTGCAATTCCTGAGGTTTGACTGGATTGCACAGAATTAGGTAGCCACCCTACATATGGATTTCAACAGTTTATCTATTGTTTAAAAAAAATATTGAATATTTCAATGCAAATATTTTTTTCATGACCCAAATGAAAGTTGATTATATTTTGTCACTTATATAATATATGCTGTATCTAACAATATATTTATTTTGGTCTTCTGCGGAGTGAAGTTCAGCATAAGAGATGACAAGTATGCCGTAACTGTATCAAATAAAGAGGATTTATTATTATTATTATTATTACGTACAACTTGAAAACATTCTCATTAAAACTTTAGTTGTTTTTTTTTGGTTTTTGTTACTATTCTGTACACAAAATAACTACCCAGCGTGTAATAAAGATAAAACTGATTTTATTCGCAAGCCGAATCTCATATTTATTCTCCTGTAAGACAGTGTTTTAAACTATAGCGACAACGCAGTATCTTTTCTGTAAACACCCTCCAGTGTGAGGTCAATAGCCAGTTGCGTACAGGAGTACTTTCAGAACAATTTTTTTAATGATGTAAACACACTACAAAAGCCAGGAATCCAATATGGCGAGCAGGTAGAGCCGGGCATGTGTACAGTCTGGTCGCGAGAGGAGTAGGAAGTGGCGAAACCCCGGGGGCGGAGGGCGTCTGTGCGGCAGGGACTACCCACGCCCACCGCCCCGCGGTGGCTGTGTAGGCACAGCAAGGGTATTGATTTTCGACGCCCCGCCGCGGGAGGGGAAGTGGTGCCCTCTTCCCCTCCTCCAGCAGTCGTGCTGCTGATAGTGCCCGCCTCCCCCTCCAGCACTTTCTATGTCCAACTTTTACAACGTGCGTTCCGCGGACACGCCAAGGGGGCGTCTTCAAGGTCACCTCTGCCTGCTTCTCCCGCCAACTGCTGCGATTCGCCAGGGATTCAAAACTACTCACACACAGTACAGCGGAGCTATAGTGTATTTGCGGTTTCTTCACACTTTTTTGACTCTAACCTTTGAAAAAATCACCCCATTGTAGGGCGTGTCTCGTTATTTCCTAAACATGCCATATATCACAAGCGTTTTATAGTTCTGTTTACGTAAAAGTTTTTATTTTTGGTCAAGTAGAAGTTTTGCTTATACTTTAAATACCTATAAATTATAATATTCCATTCGTAATTAATGCGAATAAGACACACTGAGAAAACTGGTGTGTTGGTAATGCGCATGGATGTAATGTTTTGTCCCTTTGGTGTAATTTCCTAGCCTCTGTTAAGTTTTGTTTACATGAGGCGGAGGAATATCCTGGAAGTAGAACATTAGCAATGCTTCAGAAAAGTTAGACGTGACCGTGGATATACTATAACCGGCTCCTTGGGACGCCTTTGCGAGGGCAGGTTTATGTTTGTACGAAATACTGTACGAGGCGTATTTCCTCTAATAAATAAATTTTGACCGCCATATTTATTGCATAATAGCATGCCAAAATCACAATTTTAGTGTTTCTGGGGCGTGCGAATAATAAAAACAAACTCATTTACTGAAATGAAATAAGTCACGTTGAAATGAGACATCATGGAGTACTACAAGAATTTTTTGGAATCACGCTATGAAAATGTTTCCACTGTTTTTAAACGTTGCTCATAATAAGGAAATGTTTGCATATAGGCAGGTATTTGATTTACCTGTCTGAGAGTTTTTGTAAAATAGATTTTGTTAAGCATGCCGTAAAATGAATTCAGACATATATTTCAGAGTTATATTCAGACTTATATTTTCTGTAAATGTCTTCGTTTATTTTATTTTATTTCCATCGATAAAACCTTCTACAGGTAGAACATAGTAGGCCCTAAGTAAATTAATAACTGAGAACGATCTGTTTCCTGGACTTTTGTTGTCCCCTTAAAACATGATGAAATACATTTCGCAATTACAAAATGGTGGTCGCAGTTTCTAATGATTTGTTGTTACATTGTGATAGGGAAAAATGGCTGATAAATACGTTACAACGTTGTAGCATCAACTGAAGAAGACTTAGCATGCTAATAAAGGCTGTTCACGTTAAAGTGAGCACTTCTGAAATCAACCTTAGAAAAATGTTCCTGCTCAAACCTGCATATATTTTAACGGGTGAACTGAGTGACATGCGACCAGTAAAGTTGGTAACGATGAATGGAAAGTAGTTCCACATTTTAACGTCGAATAAAAAGTGTCACGTAACCATTTGTGATAACTTAAATTATTCCCTTCACTTCTTTTTATTTTAATCTATCGAAGTGTAAAAATGTGAAGATTTGCTAAATATTTACTTTTGTCATAATTTCGAATTTTCACTTGACCGACACATGAATACAATGATGAGGACCATGGTAACGTTAATTTTGCATAAGGCGGAAGAAGACACAACGTGCATACAAGTAGATCTTAAGCAGGGCTTTAAAAAGTGCTCATTTTACCGTGAACAGCCTATAACTAATACAAGACGGATCAACCTTCCTTTCGTCATGTGAGTGATTTCATATTCCAGCACGTCTGTTTCCATTGGTTTACGCTTGTATCTTCCAGAGATAACTATTTGTGTCCAGTAAAACCTTAGTTTCTGTATTAATATTACATTGTTAAGTAACGTCCTGATTAACGTGCATTCTTTGTGAGTTGAATGTAGATTCCGTTCTACCGATTACGATCACTTCATTTGTCGATTTATATCCTGGACAATTGTGCTACGTAGGTCCCATCATGCAATCAATAGGCCTACATACTCGAGCCAGACTACATAGGCCTACGTCATTATTGCTGTGTAACACAATACAACACCTCGAAGGGCCATCTGAAAATCCAAAAATTACTTTAAAAATTGCTAATGGTAGCTGAGAATGATTTTAATTTTAAAAGCTGGGAAGCCAAACACAAGGCCGAAGTAGCTTAGGATGGTAATAGTCCTTTCACCGTTACTTCCAGCTTTTCTGAAGCCTTGCTGAAGTTCTACTTCCAGGATATTTCTCCGCCCAATAGAAACAAAGCTAAACCGAGTGTAGAAAGTTACACCAAAAAGACAACTCATCGCATTCGAGCGCACTCAGTGTAATCATTTTTTTGCATAAGAACTATTTCTTGCTAAGCATTATCAACACAACTACCAACCTACTTGCTCTTATACATTTTAGTTATAGATTAAATATTATAATTTATAGACAGAATATAAGTAAATATTTAATTTTACCAATAATAGGGTAGATTTATGTTAACAGAAGAATTAAATGCCTGTGATCCCTAAATGATATACTCAGGAAACAGTCGAGTACGTCATATATAGTGTAATTTTTTGAAGGTCTGATTAAAAATGCGTGAAGAAACTGCTAATAGACTATAAAAGAGTTTCACACGCTAGACATCAATACACTCTAAAAAAAATGTGTAAATTTTACTGAGAAAATTTCTTGTAATTTTACAAATTCTTGTAACAGTGCAAAGATTTTTCTTGTAAAACTACAAGCTCCGCGTTTGTAATAGACCCTAGGAAATTTTTGTAGTATACTGAGTTGTATTCGCGAACTTCAGCAAAATGGCGGACACTCAACAACGTAAAACCGCATAAAGCTGTTTGTGCAAAAACTATGGGAGATGTAAAGTGTAGCTGCGTGCAAAAATTAATGTATTACAGGTTCCAATTACGTAAAACACCTAAAACAACTCAAATAATCTTAATAAATCGACAATTTAAATGAAACGTGACGGTATAATTCATTATTTGGTAGTGTTTCCTAGCTACACAGAACTGTTGAACCAGCTCTTAATGCCCCGTTGTTAATAGGCGTCCAAATATCTTAACTCAACAACTGAACTCTTAAAAATAAATACATGTTGTACCTATTCTTCTTAACTGTATAACTACAACATTATTTGCATTTACTTGTACATATATTTAGACTAAAAATAAATATTAATTTGTAAGTCAGGTTAGTATTGTGGGTAAATATGCGGTCTAGTAATGCAAGGGGTGTGAAGTCTCATCCCTGTGCTGGCAAGATGTACTTTCATTTGTTGTAAATTATATTTCGAATTATTTTTAGTTGTTCTCTATTACTAATTCATTACATTTGTTTTTTTAGAAGAGAAAAAAAAAAAAAAAAGGAATTTTATGTACAATTCTCAATAATGTCAGTTGTAATAAAAGGCTATCATTTGTAATATTACAAATACATTTTTTGCAGATTTTACAAGCAAACTCTTTGTAGCTTTACAAAGGATTTTCTTGGCAACCGGGCTTCCAAGGATTTTTCTTGTAAAAGTAAAAAAAAATGTTTACAGTGTATTCTACGGGCAGGCATGCAAGTTACTGATCGAGTGTCTATGCGCGCAGAAACTGTGGTATTTGATTGGGCCAATGCAGTGTTAGGTTACTCCGCGATTCGTGAGCAAACACCGTCCAGTTTGAAAAGTGCATCTGAGTTACAAAGTGTTTTGAAGTACATCTGGACACGGACTCTATTCGCGTAGATCGGATCCCCGTGTAAGACTACGCTGTTTTCAACCAGTTCTGCCCGAGTGCGTGTTAAGTGCGCTGAAGGTCGTCATAACTGGGAGTGCTGCATTATAATATGAATATTTGTATCGAGGTTGGAGTATCAGTGTCGTACAGTGACGTCGGCGATAATATTTTACAGTATGTAAACACGTATTACATTTCAAGTTCGCTATTTATGGCCATGTCATCACTCCCCGGTAAAGAACGGACGTCAACGAGCCAATTCTAACAAAAAAAAAAGTCACCTCTGCTCTTCTACAGACAGGATTTTTCATTGCAATCTTATCGGCTACCATCACGTCATCGCTCGGAATTGCAGGATCTTAGAATGTATCCCTCAGTGCGTGATCGCGGTGATTTGACTTCGCGTTTCACGTACGTAACCCGTCCAATTAATCAAGCTATACCTTGGAAAGTGTGTTTCGTGAGACCTATCACGTTCGTTTCACGTAAAGTTAAAACTTACGTCCACGTAAAGAAAAACATATAAGTTAGTATATTTGGTATGATTGGTGGCTCAGTAACACGCGCTCTTGCGAACGACTCGCGAAAACGACAAAGTAGTTATATCTTTGTTTTTCGTGGAATTGTTTTTTATTTCTGACGTGTTTCCCGAAGTAGAGGAAATTAGATTATATTCTGAACTACAGAGGATAGTGTTATTTGTAAATTTTGAAACATTTAGAGAGTTTATAAATTCCCATAATCTTCTAATTATGTTCCACGGAAGTATAAAAAAATGTCAGCGTGTACTTTCCAATGTTTAGCATTAAGTTTGCAAGCTTAAGCGCTGTACGAAATACAATTTAATGTACCCTGCAGAATGTTTAAAAAAAAACACTGACAGCGCATAGTGTGTGGAACAGGACAGCAAATTCAACATTTAGCGAGAAGCAACTTGCATTGCTTGGCCTCTATGGGACGAAAACCTATTACAACGTTTGGGACATAAGGTGTGCGGTTAGCTATGCATTTAATCAGTAAGACGTGTTCAGCAACCCAACTAGTGCATGACGTCATGGATTACAAAAGTGCTCAAAGGGGTTCGAAGTGACGACCTTAAACTTAATTAGGAAACATGTATCAGCGGTGCAGAGGTCGGCACACATGGCCAAAGGCACCTGGATGTGTGCTATTATTTCAGCTGCGGCATGGGTTCGTGGGACAAGATCTCCCTCAGATGTTGCTGGAGTCTCTTACATTCTGTAATTCATAATAGCCCAAACAAAATAGTCTAGGGGTGTACAATCTGATGACCAAGGTGGTGTTGTAACAGCCTCCTCCCCCTCCAACATCAGAATTCCCTTTCCTTTTGCCAGTCCGTCGATTTGGATATATGGGATTCAGGTGGTCCCGCAGACATTTTAAATTTAATTTATTATCAATGACCCAGGTAGCATATCTCCATTACGGAACTATAAAGAATAATGCAGCAGTTTTCATTACATTCATTTTTATTATTCTTACATCATCATATAGTATTACTGCAGAATGCAGATATGATTATTGGGAAGAGTTTCAATGTTTACTCAAATAAATGACGCACAGTTACAAGACAGAATTATTACAGTTATTACAGTACAGATAGTGAATTTTCAGATGTTCACAATTAGAATTATTATGCCAATTTTAGTGCAATGGCGTCTGGCGTTGGAGGTCGAAACGCTTGTCATATAGGTCGTCCTGCTTTAACACGAGTATTTCGCGAATTCATGCGGAGACGAGGTAGACTCCAAACTCTTGTTCTTTTATACTACTGGTGTGATTGGAGAACAGTTCTTTAGACACGCCCCGTTTAACTGTGAGCCAGTGACAAGCAGGGAGCAGTAGTGTGAGTGAGTGTTTAACAGTCCTGTACAGATACCTCACTTGATCACAGCAACACATAGAGGGCTGTACAGCCTAGCTTGCTGACAACTCAATCCGCGAAGAACTCGGGGCTCTAGTTGTAGGTAGATGGGCAAGTGTTTGAATACAGCGACAACCTGGTGAGGTGTATAGACTAGGAGGAATTCTTTGGGCGGAAATGGCAACTCGCCCCGTTTGTCCAAAACATTAATAGCCCAAAAAGTTTTTTTGACCGCTCGGATAACATGCGTACATTTATTTCAGAGCGAGAAAACAACTGTTTTTTCCGAGAGCTTGCGGTGCAAGAGTTTAAAGAGTTTAGAAAACGTCCGAAAGAGTTCCCAACACACACGAGTGGCGCTTGCAACTGAAATAGGCTGCTGATTGGCTGGAACGAAGGTTACCGAAAACATACGAGTAATTATTCAATTAAACTGTCATATGAGGTGGTTAATCAATGGGATCTTTGAAGGGCAGAGTGCATACGACGGACTGAACGAAAGTGAGGGGTGGTTAAATGGGGAAGCTGTATGGTGTAGAGGAGGGGGTGTAAAGGGATGGGGCAGGGATTGTAGTTGGTAAGGGGGGGTGTTAAAACATCGTGACTGATTGAAGGGGGAGTCAATCGTCTGCTGTACGGGGTGCGGGGAAACCTATGGAAATGTAAGTTTTATATATATATATTTTTTATTTTATACAAAATTTTTACATTTTTAATATTTTGGAATTTTTAGGTTTAAACTCACGGTCAATGTCACTGACATCCAACACAGCGAACAATATGGCAGCCAGCCGTCCGGAATTACAGAGAATAAACAGATTTGAACTCCGACGCCAGACTCTATTTCACCAAAATCGGCATAATCTCTCTACTTTCAAATGTTAGCAATATACAGAGAGCATTTATGGAATTATTGTAGTTTTTTTACAGGTTAGTATAATATATTTTGCAGAGATCAGATGACAATTTTGTGGGTTTTGAAAGATTAGTCTAATTCGTTTACTATTTACGGTCATAATGCATGTTCTTCATTATGGACATACCAAAGATACTCCTTTGTCAATCTAATAAATGTCTTCTACAGCTCAATTTTTTAAATGTTAACTTGTAAACTATATAACAGTATACTTAAACTAACTCTTCTACTAGAACAACCTTACTTAACTGTGTTGACTGTCGTTATGTGGATGCTGCTTGCTTGTCTTGTGTTATGGCAATGGACCTCTGTCTTAACAATAACTTTTAAATGACTATGTATCTTTTTATTGATTACTTCAAACATAGACACAATTCTTGATAAATGAATTTGTATCCCCGGTGGTCTAACGTTGCTTACTGAATGTAGATTTCGAGATGGCATGAGAAAGGAAAGATCATATAGTATTTTGAGGGCACGCTTTCATAATTCTTCTAATTCTTTTATCGTGATTCTCAGACCATTTCTCCATATGACACATGTACTGTAAATGTGACTGTATTTGTGCACAGTACACATTTTTCCTGATAATAAGTGGCACATGTTTTAAGCGGTTGAGGATTCCAATAACAGGGATTATATCACTTTTTGTGTAATTAGCATGTTCAGACGATATCGGGTTGTGGTCGATTTGTGAACGTATATACTAAAAGTGCGCTGGCGCTCCGTCGTGTTGCAATCACATTACCTGTCGAACCCACAGTGACGCGTGGTCCAGTAGTGTGGGCAAAACATCCCTTAAGCGTACATGGTATGGCAGTTCGTTTGGTTTCTTTGGTAGTATACATGGCTCAGTGGAATGGTAGCTAATAATACCTGTCCAAGCGGTAAAAGATAGCGCACACAGACTGCAGTGAACTAATTACTTCAGCGGGATGATTTTCATCGGCCCACGCAAGCCAGTTGTACAAGTTCAGATGTTGTCTCTAGTGAAAGTCCACTCACCCGCGAATCACACCAAGGTTGGGAATGCAGGCTAGATTATACACAGCAATCGAGATACCATTGCGCAAACTATATTCTGTGCGAGTAGTCCTCAACAGTTAATCCTTGGACGGTCTGAAGATGGTATTGTTTCATGCATAGGACGCCCGTGGGACGTATCTGAGTTCGTGAGGGATGGGGATCTTAATAAAATTAATAAATGAAAGAAACTAACTGAATTTGATATCTAATTTATTTACTCTGCTTTTATCTACAACTTGAATTAGCTTTCTCCACTTTTACTCTTTCTAGTTAACAGTGAGCGCAATATTTAATGTATATTTCCAATTTAATTAACATCCTACCTAATTGCCTCTCTTGGTTACAGTCAAAAAAATTATATTCATTATTAGCATGGGTTCAGTATATCTGTCACCATCAGTTATAATGTCCTTCACTCACGCATTTAGTCCAATAGTCTAGCCTGCCAGCCACGTCATTCAAAACATTGATACTCGCAGTCGCTGTCTTCGCATCTTCACTTCTGGTCACGCCCTCGCTCTTCTATCGCCCGGAATTCATCAGCTCCAACTCCAACTCAGACTCAGCTCAACTAAACTCCTGGCCCGAAGACCTGTCACACTTAACTAGCGCCGACCCTGGCCATCTGGAAGGTTCAGCGCACCCCAAGTTGCGCTGAGAGACGAGGACAGAAATCTAGAGCATTCATCAGATAAACGCAGATATCAACACTGCCACGGTCAGCTGCGTCATGCCGCAAAAGATTATCTTGTCGGCATACACTATGCGGCGCCCGCTTGCCTGCTGCTAATCGCATCTTCTGTCCTCTCCGCTCGTTCGCGCGGCGCCGACCGGCAACACGTCGCAGTATGGATGAAGCTGTTGTTTGCGGACAAGTCACACTTTGGTATGACGTGTGCCTATGTTATGTCCCACTTGACAGGTGTTAGTGATTGGTTCCTCTTTGAATCTCCTTAATACTTCCAGTAGAATGATTTTGAGAAGTTTGGTGCAAGGGGATAGGAGCCGGAGCCGTCCACCACCATCTTGGAATTTCCCTTCCTCCTTAAAAATTTCCCTTTTCCCCTTCAAAATTTTCCGTTTTTTTCCTGAAAAAAAGCACCTATCCCCCAGCCGCAAAAACGAGCCGCTTATAGGCACTTTTCGGTCCATCGAAAGGATTTGGGAGGCTCGCTACTGGAGGACAGAACAGTGACAGCCATACTGGTTTTAAAGGGACATAGGTATGCCAAATCGATACACAAGGTCCAGGGTTCGGAGTCAGACCTGATCATCAGCCATCTTGGTTCTGCCAGCCATCTTGTCCATTATGTTAGATGTCGGTGACCTTGACCTTGACCTCGTGACCGTAAATGACTTTGAACCCAAACAATTTTTAAAAAATCCCAAATATTTATAAAAAAATAATTTAAAATAATATTAAATATTTTATTTAAAAAGATGTTTGGCTTCTGTTGCCATTTTAGCCTGTGTAGTTGCCTGAGTGAGGGAGTGAAGAGCTATAGGTGGCGCTTAACGGTGAGATCTTGAAAGCCGACGGGAGAGATGGGAGGTGAGTATGGAGCAGCGACGGAATACTAGGGCGGGGAAATGGGATATCCCAGAGAAAACCCGTCGACCAGCGGCATCATCCGACACGATTCCCACATGCGAAAATCCGGGAGTAGAATCGAGCTCGGTTCGCCTAGGCGGGAGACGAGTAGTCTAACCACTAAACCATCGCTGCCCCGGTAGTTGCCCGAAAAACGTAATTCATTCTTACCTGTTACAAGTCAGAGCCGCTTTAGAACTTTATATTCTTGTGCTAGTAATTTAGATACAACTGCTAAGGTGCTTAAGTAAAAGCTGTGGGAGGAATTTTATAAATCCAAAACTATGATAAGATGATTCATCATTGCCGCTGAAACCCAGCTCTGCTGACTTTTACGACTTGCGTGATGATGACCAAACATTTCATACGCACAAATGTTGCGTATCTACTTGTCAATATACAAATTTCAATTAACAACGGCAATGGCAAAATGTTATCATTTTGTATGTTAAGTAGTTTATTTCATATTGGACGGCTTTTTTGAAAAGCCCCAATCCTACTTTGATTTTACGTTTAGAAGTGTCGGTGGTCCTTTTTATGAAAACCTCCTCTGTTTATAGTCCAATAAGTACGTTGACTTCTTTTTTCAGAAAAACCTCAATACAAAAACGCTTCACGCCTTCACGCACGCCTCATTGGTTAGATATTAGGTCGTGTCCCCGAACCGGGAGGAAAGAGATGTGATGCAGGAAATATGAGACGCAATAGGAAGACAGAGCGTTTTTTGGCCCTAGTTTTTTCTTGTGGTATACTCTATTGACCTCAAGGGTGGTCTGCAAGAAAAATGCAAAACGAGAGAAACCGATTCTCACGCGATTTTTAAATTTCAACTGCCACCAAATGAATCACAGAAACTTATTTAACTATTATCATAATTTATGAACTCCTTAAGTTAGTACCAGTCTATAACCACGATATCAGGCCATTTTTACATTGTTGTGTATCGCCGTGCGACAGAAAACATGGCAATTTGTTTAGGAGTTGACAACACGCGTTGTAGATAGGGCTAGTCAAAATAAAGACCTTCATACCGTACGTGAAAGCCAAAATAATTTTTCGAAATGTAATTTTTGCAGATATGGAACAAAGCAGAGGCACAGAATTAGAGAATGAGTAAGTACACTGTAAACATTTTTCTGGTAAACTTGCTAAACTGTAACGGAAGTTTTTACCCTATAGAGTATATGTTAATACCACTACGTATCAGGCTGAAAGTATGGGACTGTTTAGTATCGCTCTTATATAAAGTTGGGAACTTTCCTACGCATTTGAGTCTTTGCCGAGCAACTATGCGAACATTACCATGCATGTATAGGAAAATATTTTACTAATCGCGTTTTGTCACTTTACGTGTACACTGATACGGTAAATTTACAAATAATTTCTTAGAGTGTATGTAGATTTGAAATGATGTAGCAAGCCGATCGGAAGCAGCAGACTGCATGAGTAACTAATGGAACTTCTGTGCGCTTCGTAAAAAATATCTTTTTCCTGATTCTTTCGAAGCCATATTGTCTGAAACCTTTTGTTGCAAGCTCCGCTTTTTGAACTGAAACCTCCACGCCAGTCCTTTTTATTACTTTTTCGTCGGAAGCTTGGCGCGCACTGCTGCGATTCAGCTGTCTGAATATTAAGTTTTTTTTCTTTCTTTTTTGTTGTTCTCGTTCACCCTCTGTTCTGTTCGCACGATTCTTGCTTGCTTCACGATTCTTCTGCTGCATCCCCGGACATCTCGCTACAGCACCAGCCGTGGACGCCAAGGTTTGAAATAAGGGGATGATTTCCCGGCACATCATCCCCTTCGTCATCAGGGAAACAGGTTCACCCACGGGTAGCTACAGGTGAATGCACTCTGGCCTAGGCCACATTTACACTGCTAAGAAAAAATCCGCGAAATTATGAAGAAAGCACCGGTAAAAAAAAGAGTAAAGGTTGTTCACTGTTAATTGAGCACTTTTGAAATCACCCTTTGGAAAACTCAAACAATTTATAACTGCTTACATTTTTCTTATTTGAGGAAAGTAAGTATAGGCTGTACGCAGTAAAATGAGCACTTTTGAAAGCCCTGCATAAGATCTACTTGTATGCACATTGTGTATTCTTCCGCCTTATGTAAGGTTAACATTGTCATGGGCCTCATCACTTTATTCATGTGTCGGTCAAGTGAAACTGTGAAATTGTTAAGATAGTATATATTTTACAAAATTGGCTAATTTTTGCATTTCAATGATAAAAAAAAAAACAGAAAACGAAAGCAATAATTTAAATTATCACAAACGTTTACCTGTCACTTTTTACTCTACGTTAGGATACGGAACTACTTTCCCTTTCAGACAACTTTTTATTTCCACATCGTGTGTTGTACTTTTGTCCACTTGCCCACTTATGTAATAAACTCCATCACAATCGCGTAAAAATAACACTGCTTTTTGTCCGAAACTTGTCGTATAAACCAGTAGGAAATTTCATTACCGAAATTATTTTTTGTTACCCTCGGGAACCCTTGCCGAACTCCGCCGCTACTTCTGTTTCCTCCCCCAAGTTCTCATAAATTCCCCCAGAAATCTCATGTTTCAGTTCACGTGACTCGATAAAAGCGGGGCCCCCGGGAAGTATTAAAATAATTTTTATGTTTCTCAGGGGCGCCAACAACGCCGTCGAATTCAGCGCGGTCACGGAAGGCCAACGAGGAGCTGCTTTTGTTTTTTTATTCAGTTGCCTGCTAAGTTTGCCGCGCACGATGATACATTACTTACCTTCTCCCAAAGAGTCCAGGTCCCGCGCGAAGCTTTCATTGGGTTCAAAGTGCAACTCGGAGACCAACGGGAATGTCTCTCTTTAATAAAAGCGCAAAAGGTCTTGTGTAGTAAACATTTTCTCAATGCCCTTCTTATCGTTTCTTTTCTAATGTATTAAGTGGGTACCACTCCAATGGCGAGTGAAAAAATAATTTCTCTTAAACTCTGCAATATTTTTTCCGGGGATATTTATGCATCTCTTTTGCCACCCCTGCCCCTCTTAATTCCCGAATAAAACGCCCCTCAATACGGCGGTGGTATCAAAACATTCAAGTGTAGAGAATCGAAGCTGCAGTGTGGAACCAGAAGTTTTCGCATTGCATGCGCTCAATACAGAATAACGATATTAGTGTTCTTTGAATGATTTTTGGAGTAGGAGAGATTAATTAAGTAAAACTTTTATTGTGCTGGGCTACTTACAGAGATATTTCATAGAAAACATAGAACGTTAAAAAAAAAAAAATTCACATACACAGAAAATAAGCAAAGAGTGGCGACTGTCATGAGGCATGTCAACAATAGATAATTTCCACGGAAGTAATCAAGTTAGTAATTGCAAACGAAAAGAAACAAAAGCTATATAATTAGTAATCAATCATATAATTTATACTTAAGTGGTTGTTCTTTTATCTGCTTACTCGTCCTGTTGTATATTGTCTCTTTTAGTTCGTAATTACATATTTGTAGCTTCCTGTTGAATTGTCTATGCGTTGTTCACATTTATGTGCTGACAACAGTTATTCGTTGCTTATTTTAAGAGAAGTTTTTTATTGTATTTTAAGAGAGGTTTTATGTCGTATTTTAAGAGAGGTTTTATGTCGTATTTTAAGAGAGGATTTATGTCGTATTTTAAGAGAGGATTTATGTCGTATTTTAAGAGAGGTTTTATGTCGTATTTTAAGAGAGGTTTTATGTCTTATTTTAAGAAAGGTTATATGTCGTATTTTAAGAGAGGTTTTATGTCGTATTATAAGAGAGGTTTTATGTCGTATTTTAAGAGAGATTTTATGTCGTATTTTTCTGTGGCGTACGTTGTAACACTATTTTATAATCATTATTCTCAAATCAGCATCTCTCATGAACTCTTCAAGCACCAACCGAACACAGAAAATTCCTGGTCCTAACATGTATAGGCTGTTCACGGTAAAGTGATCACTTTTTAAGGCCCTTGTAAATTTTCCCTTTCATCCAATTTCCATTTTCCTGCGGCTTTTTAATTTAAACATTGCAATTTTATCAATAAACACAATGTATGCATTTCACCAACACCAAAAATTAATGCCTTGGTCTGCAATAAGATATATTTATTAGCGATCAATGCCTGTTGGGAGTACCTTAAAAAGTGCTCACATAATCGTGAACAGCCTATATATTTTCGTCTGTATATTAACTTACTTTTCGTTTTCACACAGAGAGATGGCTGGCATCTGCAGGTAAGGAGGCTTCGTGTTGATTCCCCGCGCCGCGCCTATGACCGTATGACTGCGATTTGACCCCCGTTACCTTCAAGTAGCCGCTTGACAAATTTCTCGTTACCCAGTATGCAATTCACAATGAGATCGTTTCGCTTCCTAACTACCCCATTTTATCCCAGTCTCGATCATATAATCTTAACAAACTTTTACCACTCGTGTCTCGTACAGTTTTATCCTCATGCTCTCACTACCTACGTTGATTTTCATTGCCCTATCTGTTGACTCTTTTTCTATATGGGCGTGTCCATGACATTTACAGCTGTGGCACCAGAAAACCCTACAGTCGCGATGCATGCGCCCATTTTAACAAACCCAAACCCAATATACGGTTTACAGGACTTTCCATGAGATGCGTCCCATTCTCATACCGTGCGTTAAATTTCCCAAATAGATACTCGAACAAATTATATCTAAAAACGTTGCCTTGTCATTAATCTGCCTTGATTGTCTGATAATTATACAGAAATGTGTTCATTTTTTCGGCGTTCAAATCACAGGAAATTAATTTTTCTTACATCCTAGATCCGAAATCCGAGTTTAGCATGAACCCTTGGAAACCGGTTTGAAAATAAGTGGGTGTGGCGAGGTTTGCGGTGTGGAGTTTACAGGCATTGCGAAAATTGTAGAAATATTTAAATTTTAATCCCGAAAGTTTTTTTCGATGGAATTAAATATAAATTTAATTGTAAATATTGTTATAGGATGCCCCAGGGACGTATCTGAGTTCGTGAGTAGTGGAGGTCTTAATAAAAATAAAATAAGTATACATTATTTCTCATTTATTCACACAATTATTATTTACAGCATTATATTATATATTTTTACTCTTAGTATTTTTATTTCTCAGTGAGTACCACATTTAACGTATATTGGAACTCTACCTAACGTCCTTCTCAATGTTGCTGTTTCGTTATAGTCAGTTAACTAAAACTCATCATATTAACACACGTTCAGTCTGTCTGTCGCAATCGTTTATAATTTCTTTCACTACCGGATCTAGTCCAATAGTCCAGCCTACCAGCCTGCAGTACTCTTTACTGCTTGATACTCGCACTAGCAGGTTTCCCTCCCGGATCTAGTAGAATAGTCCAGCCTACCAGCCTGCAGTACTCTTTACTGCTTGATACTCGCACTAGCAGGTTTCCCTCCCGGATCTAGTCCAATAGTCCAGCCTATCAGCCTGCAGTACTCTTTACTGCTTGATACTCGCACTAGCAGGTTTCCCTCCCGGATCTAGTCCAATAGTCCAGCCTGCCAGCCGTACTCTTTACTGCTTGATACTCGCACTAGCAGGTTTCCCTCCCGGATCTAGTCCAATAGTCCAGCCTACCAGCCTGCAGTACTCTTTACTGCTTGATACTCGCACTAGCAGGTTTCCCTCCCGGATCTAGTCCAATAGTCCAGCCTATCAGCCTGCAGTACTCTTTACTGCTTGATACTCGCACTAGCAGGTTTCCCTCCCGGATCTAGTCCAATAGTCCAGCCTGCCAGCCGTACTCTTTACTGCTTGATACTCGCACTAGCAGGTTTCCCTCCCGGATCTAGTCCAATAGTCCAGCCTACCAGCCTGCAGTACTCTTTACTGCTTGATACTCGCACTAGCAGGTTTCCCTCCCGGATCTAGTCCAATAGTCCAGCCTACCAGCCTGCAGTACTCTTTACTGCTTGATACTCGCACTAGCAGGTTTCCCTCCCGGATCTAGTCCAATAGTCCAGCCTACCAGCCTGCAGTACTCTTTACTGCTTGATACTCGCACTAGCAGGTTTCCCTCCCGGATCTAGTCCAATAGTCCTGCCTGCCAGCCGTACTCTTTACTGCTTGATACTCGCACTAGCAGGTTTCACTCCCGGATCTAGTCCAATAGTCCAGCCTACCAGCCTGCAGTACTCTTTACTGCTTGATACTCGCACTAGCAGGTTTCCCTCCCGGATCTAGTCCAACAGTCCAGCCTGCCAGCAGTACTCTTTACTGCTTGATACTCGCACTAGCAGGTTTCCCTCCCGGATCTAGTCCAATAGTCCAGCCTACCAGCCTGCAGTACTCTTTACTGCTTGATACTCGCACTAGCAGGTTTCACTCCCTGATCTAGTCCAATAGTCCAGCCTGCCAGCCTGCAGTACTCTTTACTGCTTGATACTCGCACTAGCAGGTTTCCCTCCCGGATCTAGTTCAATAGTCCAGCCTACCAGCCTGCAGTACTCTTTACTGCTTTATACGCGCACTAGCAGGTTTCCCTCCCGGATCTAGTCCAATAGTCCAGCCTACCAGCCTGCAGTACTCTTTACTGCTTGATACTCGCACTAGTAGGTTTCCCTCCCGGATCTAGTCCAATAGTCCAGCCTGCCAGCCGTATTCTTTACTGCTTGATACTCGCACTAGCAGGTTTCCCTCCCGGATCTAGTCCAATAGTCCAGCCTACCAGCCTGCAGTACTCTATACTGCTTGATACTCGCACTCAGGTTTCCTCCCGCTGGTCGCTTCTCTCGCCACTGTTGTTGGCCCTAGACATTTTTATCTTTAACCATATAGCTTGGGATTATTTCCTTATTTTACTGCATATTATCATTGAGAGACAGCCAAGGCGTATCTGATAAGATGTCCATCTGCAAAACTAAGTAAGACGTACACGTGTTTGATATCAAACCTCGTTTCATAAGAACTCGCAGATTATTCCAGGTCCCATTAAGATAACGGGTCGGTTTCCTGAAACTTTTCAATGGCACAAGAAAATGTGGCTGGGATACGCAGAGTAGACTGACTGATATCGTGTCTTTCAAGTGTTCTTAAACTTCACTGGAGTTCACAGAAAGCTTATTTTTGTTTGGAATCAACTTCATAATGGCTTTTAGGCGCTGTGTTTGAAGTTCGGCGTGCAGATTAACAACCCATTAACAACCCGTTTACAAAGTAGGTATGAGTATACGGTCAGTAATTATATTAAATTTTAACTGAAAATTAGCTATGTGTGTATAAATACATAATTATTTAAATCAGATATATTCTGATTTAGCAGTCCTTTAAAAAGATTTGGTTCATGGTAAAAAGAAATTAAACTAGTTATGATTATATTTGATTATGCTAAAGTGTACGGCACATATTTTTTTCTCTTTTGTCTGTGTACTACTACAGAGTATTTAACAATGCAAAGTTGAAATAGTTGAGATTTTAAAACTTAATTTAAAACTTTGTTTAATTGTTAACAATTATCGAAATAGAAAATCATTAACCGATCATTTTATGTTAAACGTAATCATCTGCGGTATCCTTTCTCGTCGGATTACTTTTATGTTGTCAACAGCTACCAACACTTTTCGAGTACACATCGTTTACGCTAAACGTCAGGGCAAATGCCTTTAGGGCAAACGACTTTAGGGCAAACCACGTTAGGGGCAAATGCTGTATGCACTGGTTTTCTGAATTAGCGAGAGCAGACAAACTTTGAGGGCAAACGCCTTTAGGACAAACGACGGGTCGAAAAAATTCTTCTAGGTAAATGCCTTTAGGGCAATCGAAAGCGCCTGTTTGGATCAGGTATGCAAGGAATGATAGGATATACTAATCTAATATATACAGGGCCGTCATTTTGAAAATAAGTGTCTGAGCTACTTCAAAAAATGTAAGTTTACATGACCTACCCTTGAACTACTTGTGCGAAGAATTTGATGGAAATCGGTTGATTGGTCCCTGAGATATGGCATAAAAAACTTTATTTTCTTAATTGGTGTTGCAATGTAATTGCAGAACCTTTATAGTACAGATGTGAATATGATATGTGTGATGAATATATAGCTACCCACTTCAATATACTAAGTGTCGATAGTCAAATAAACTTATAACTTTGTATTAAGAAATGTTAGACCACTTCAAAATTACAATGTCCAGGAAATAGTAATCAATCAAGTTAATTTTAATACTAAAGTAAAATTGAAAACATATGATACCACTAACAAGACAATTCATAATTCTTGAAATCAAATCTTATCCTAATATACGTACAAAAATTCTGCTGTCAGAAAATATAATATAATATAATTTAATTCGAATTTAATAGTAAAATCAGAATATTATCTCTCAAATATTATATGGCAGACACAGCAGTGGAGGTTTTCATAATGTGATTGTAGAAACGGGTTCAGATTAATTTTTGTAATGAATAAGTTCAAATATAGTATATTCCAGCTAGCGTTCAATTCGGGAGCAAGTGGTATTTCCTACACTTAGACCACTGGCCTTGCGGATAACTGTCCAGGAAAATCTTGAAATTTATATTAATTAATTTTTAATATTGTATCCATTAAGAGAATCTTGATATTATGTCACGTCTTTGAAAAAGTTCAACTTTAAAGTTTTCAATAAATAATTTCACCATCTATTATCTTGAAAAGGTAAGCCTCGACGATAATATTCGACAGCAGGACTAAACTGGCAAAACGCTGAACGTACTTGAAACGAAATGTAGGTGGAGATAGCAGCTGGAACCCAGAAGACACGAGAGTTGCGAAGTCCTCAATTAAGTCGGAATCCTTTCCCAACTCTACATAATCCTATTAACGGGTGGTGGTACCACGCCTCTGCAACACCGGGATGAGGTCTCCTCTCGATCCTGGTGCGATGCAAGCTGTCCCGTCGAAGTCACTGCGTCAACGGACTTCCTCGTTCAATGGCTTCCTTCATACGACTACTAAAACTTTCGCAAACTTTCTTGCTGAAAGTTATTTTTTAACAGAAAGTTATCATCTTCTTTGTCTGTATCTCACGGATTTGCATAACACTTCTGCACATCCTTGATAAATTAATCATTTAGAATTCTACCTATAATTATTTAATTCGCTTCAAATCAAAATAATATAAATTTTATATTTGTCACATCCGGAAATTATTATGATTAAAATACATTCAAAAATAAAATTAACAAACTTTCCAATTATAGTTTGGCATAAAATTAAGCAATAACATTTTGAAACAATTTTGGGAAACACGAAAAATATGGGCCGGAATCGGGCCAGTAAAAGATAAACTCCTGCCAGATGATGCTGGCCTGCTGTCATATGCCGGAAGCGGCCCGATGGAAATATGGACTGGCGACTGACTGTTTGCCGACTGTGTCAAACATACACCATACCGCTAATGGCAAGATACAAAATGTATTCCGGTCCAACGCAGACGAAAAGTACGGGCCAGAATCGGGCCGGTAAAAGCTAGCCAACAAGTTTCAGAATCTGCTGCGGCTGTATGACGGCAAGACGCCGGGCCTGCGGCGGCTGGATGGCGGCAAGATGCTGTGCCTGCGGCGGCTGTATGGCGGCAAGAGGCCGTGCCTGCGGAAAGCTGTATGACCATAAAAAACCTTAGCTTTTAAATTAAAATGACTAGTTATTGTTATTTCCTCTTTACATAGATTCATTTCGTTTACTTCTCAACGTATTATATGATAATCTTTTGCTTGTCGAGTGCGGGGTTAGAACCTAAGACCCTTAAGTTAACAGTCCAGTATGCTAACCTATACACCACGGGGTAAGTTGCTGTTACTCTCCAGTAATTTCAAATTTGTCATGATACAAATTATTATAAATGAATATCTAAATTCCATGACAATATAAAAATAATTTTAAAACACTGATTGTTTAAAAACCTTTTTCTTGGTTTCTTCGAAGGCTTGCAAACAAAATAGTTTTTGTTAGTTTTTTATATATCTGAAAACAAATTAAAACAATTTCAAAGTAAAAATTGCCATAGGTTACCACGAGACACATATATAATCATGAAAAAAATGCTAACGGTTGACACATGGTCTCGAAAAAGATATAATGCCATTAACAGCTAGCTGAAATCTTGCCTATTCAAAAAACACTTTCCAAAAGTTTGTTGGCAAAAAGACATCATATTTACATCTTTATTGTGATAAATAGCCATGTCTCGAAAACGTTAGCGGGCCGGGATAAATAAGATGACGGCCATCTTACCGAAAAAATTATGGTGCTATATCGGAATCGGGCCAGAATATTATTTTTGCTATTGGCGACATGTTGGCTGTGAGATATCATGCCGACATAATTAAGGTGATATCCATCAGTTATCCAAAAAAAAATACACTGGGTCGTTATATTTTTTCTAATGGCGATCAAAGTGTCTCAAAAAAGACGTCATGCCGTTAACAGTTTGCTAATGCCTTGCCTATTCAAAAGAATTTCCAAATGTTTGTCGGCAAAAATACATAAAATTTATATCTTTATTGTGAAATATCACACCGACATAATTTAGGTGGCATCCATCTGTTATCCAAAAAAAATACAGTGGGCCGTTGTCTTTTTTCTAACAGCAAACCTACTGTCTCAAAAAAGACGCCACGCCGTTCTAAGATGGCTATCTTCTGGCATTGAACGACAGTTGCCGACAGTACAGGTATCGGGCCGACAATTGACCGACAATTGGCCGACAGGTTGTGTTTGCTGGTACAGTGTTATCGTACAAAAATCTCCAAAAAAAATTGGCTCTGTATAAGATGCGTCCAATATATATTGACAACATACAAAGTTTGGTTGAATTTGGCTAAATTGTTTCATATATGAGGCAAACTTATATGAATTATTTATGAAGCTGCCATTTTCAACATCGTTGTTTGACCCACTTACATCATGTAAGTTTACATGTCCTTATGTAACATTCATGGTGTGCACAGTTAAGTGGAAATTAGTCGAATTGTTACAGATAAATGGCAAAATTATAAGTTTTTTGAAATGGCATTTTTTTGTAAATAAATGTAAAAGAGTGTATTTCTGCATGCATAATTGATGCATCTAATGAATATTTTCAATGTACAAAATTTGGTTGAATTTCGTTTAATTGTTTCATTGATACATACTACTAAGCTAAATCATTTATATAAACACTATTAAGTTAAGGACTGCTGCACCTGAAACATATCTGCTTACGTACCATAATATATCACTACTTGAGTGTAATATATGGTGGGAATCGGTAAATTGGTCCTCGAGTTATGGCATAAAACATACTTTTTTTTCACGTGACGATCTTCATAAATGGAGAACAACAAAGTTATTTAATAGCACATTTGACAATTCTATACTGCCAGTGTACAAATGTAGGTTAAAATCGATTACATAATTCCATAAATATAGATAGTACGTTAAGCTAAAATTATTTTTAAGCCACCATTCTGAAAATCAGTGTCTCACACTTAAAAAATACAAATATTAATATGGCCTACCACAGTACAACTTCTTCACCAAATTTAGTAAGAATGGGTTGACTGATTCCGTGATATTAAACAATAACTTTTTTTTTATTGAGGAGGACTATCTTACAAAATGGAACATGTATTAGGCTGTGTATAGACAAATATTATGGTTCTAATAGAATCTGTGAGCATACAAATTTAAGTTGGAATTTGTTTCGTTAGTAAAATATAATGATCTAAACTATTTTATAGCCACCAATTCAAAAATAAGTGCCTGACCTACTTAAAACAAACCATTTTACACCATCTGTTGCAGACTATTTGTTTGCCAAATTTGGTAGGAATCTGTCGATTTTTCTCCCTAGATATGACATAATTTATTTATAAATGTTCCACTATCTTACAAAATGGTTTACAAAATGTGCTCCATGTAGGTAGAATTGATAATTGTAATATCTATTGCTAGCATACAAAGTTAAGCTGTAATGGATTACACAGTTTCGACGTTATAGATTTCTAAGCTAAAATGATTATAAATCCGCCATTTAAAAATAAGTTTCTGATGTATTTAAAATAAGTTATTTAATATCATATGCCACAGTGCTACTAGTTTACCAAATTTTGTTGGAATCGGTTAACTGTTGTAGTGGATAGTAAGGGGTGATGGAATAAAAAATTATGGTGATGTAAAATGATGATTGTGTGAAAACATAACACCAAGGTGAATTACAAATAAATTAAATTGTAGCAATTTAAATATGTCATGGGCGCCTTTACAGATGAATAGATGGAGAATATTAAAATCAGTAACGTTTTCAAGCAAAAATAAATAATGATAATAATGATAATGACTCGTGTTAAACAGCCTCTTTAAAACTAGCGGTCATTCAATTGTATTATTCTGAAGAACTAGTGCAGCTCAACTAAGCACTCTACATACAAAGAACATCAGACAATACAAATATTCTACCATATTTAATATAACGAAACAAACTATTTCTATGGAAAAATGACAGGTTCCTCATTAAAATAATATTCAATGATTACACGATCAAAGCGATGGTTATAACTGCTGCCAGCTGTGTGAAATAAATTAAATGAGTTTAGTTTTAATGGCTTGAAAAACAATGACTAATTTCCCCAAACATTTTCGTCAGTATACATGATTGTGAAATCATGTGCAATCGTCATTTTAATAATCTTGCACTGTTTCGTGGAAATTGCTAATAAATTAAATATGCAAGTGTCCGACCAGTCATAGCTCAGTTCTTCTTAGATTCACGATATCTTGTCCCAAGGTCTCTAGCCTCTAGGTATCTGATTAGCTTGCTACTGTACTGTGAAACACATTCTTGGCTTTGAGCTGATACAGCATGCAAAATAGGATATTTCAATCTTACATTAATTTGCGACGACTAGCAAACTAGAAGTTCTCGATGCTTTCGAAGTGCGGGGGACCCTAGCAGTTCTGAATAGGATCCAGGCGGACTCCCCGGTCCATCTCGTCGTCATCTAAGTAGAAGCGGTTCTAGAACGGAACTCCAGGCCGATGAGACATCATCCTTTTAAACAGTTTCTTGCTCTCCTTCTCCGTCGTGGAAACTACCTCGCCCAGTCTTGCAGCCATCATTTCCAGAACGCAATAACTTTTTTTTTTACTTCTACTTCCCCAGCCAAAATGTTCTACTTAAAAAAATGTTCCAAACCAACTAAAAGACAAAAGCTCCGCTTAGCAACCATTCGTGAGATCGGCATTTTATATGGTCATGAAATTGTTCTCCATGTCGACACGTAGTGTATGAGAAATTTAATAGCAATTCATCAGCTTGTATGTGCGTTGAAAACAAATCAAACATTTAGTTAAAAACACGCGGTTGAGTGTGGATAAACTCTGAAGTTTCACATAAACATCTTATAACGAAGTTCCATTCGTGACATAGCTGTAATAAAATCATGTTTTAAATAGAAAACATACATGGATGGACATTTTAAGGATACAGTAATTTATGATGAAACAAGTAAGATAAATGTATAATGAGTGAGATTATAAGTGAGAAACAACTGTAAGGGAACCCTTACACTATTGACCTAGATAAGGCATAAAAACTGTTTTTATTCGTGTGGCACTAACTTACAAAATGGCTAACCAAAGTGTCTATGTGTGCTGTGTGTTGCCATATATGATGCTTGTAATAGGTATTTTCAGCAAGATTTGTTTGAAATTGGTTAAATGGTAAGGTAGATATGTACCAAATAAACCTAAAATATTTGTATAGTCACCATTTTGAAAATCAGTACACAATTTAGGTCAATTTCTTACGTTTACCTGGCCTATCACAGTGTTACTTACGTGTCAAATTGGGCGAGAATTTGTTTAATAGTTTTCAATGTAATGTAAAATATTAATTCTTTTCATTTGGTACTATATTTTTAAATAGCTGTCCAACAACGATATCGTTCTCAGAATTTAATGCTTACAGGATGCTCTGCCAGCGTACAAAAGTTGGTTTGGATCTGTTAATTATTCCCGTGATATAACATATTAACGTCAATATTAATATGGCTGCCATTTTGAAAGTAAGTGCCTGGCGTATCGAAAACTATTGAAATCGTGTGTCCTTACTGAGTACTACATGGTTAAGTTCGGTTGACGCTTTAAAAAATAGAATGTGTAGCTACCACACACACACACACTCTTTTACACATACACCTACACACAAACAGGAAAGTGATCTCATAATAATTTTTTTCCTTCCAAAAACTGAGTAAAAATTAAACTACACATAGCTCTGGTGTTTTCAAGTGTACGTTGCCACGAAATATTTTCGCGAAATAAAACATGCAGTAATTATTAGATCAGAGGAAAACAAAACAGCAAAGGCCGTTTGTCACTCTGACCTCTATTTCCAAACATTTGACTTGGGCGCTACTGTAGAGATAAATAAATTTGAACAGCTGTCTGGTACCGAATAAACGGCCTGGCACACAACTCGTGGCACGATGTTTGAATTGTGGAGGCGGCGCATTCGACTGCAAAGTTCTCTGTGTGTTTATTTGCGCTTGTTCGGACCGTGAGCTGGCATCCTTTCAGCACGAAACAGTACAGTACTACACTCTGTGCACTGAAGCCAATGAACCGATGCGGGAAAAACGTCACGTGTGTTTTCAAACCTCTTCGGAGAACAAATGCGCACAACATGCCAATAGAACAACAGTTTCTACTACCTGTTTATAGCCCTTAAACTTGCATAGGCAAAAAGACGGGGAAAAAATCGCTGTGCTGTTGGTTTACTACACTGGCTTCCTGTTTTAAATATGGTTCGGAACGAGTGACAGAATTAGAGCGACTTTCGTCCTTAGGTATAAAGTATAATGAATAGAGACCTGAAAAATTCGCGAGTTCAGTGACATCTACTTGATACTCCATTGTCGTATGTAAAATCATGCAAATGTCACTGTTCATTGGTTGCTTGTTGTATTAGCGGTAGACGGTGATTGGGTGTGCATTTTATTGTCTGTTTCTTACTGGCTCACAGTTGCCCAGGACTTGTAAACTAACGAGTGGGCTAGTAGCATAAGAAATTAAAACGTACAAAATTTTGAATTCTAGCTTGTCCCGAAATGACTCTGCGAATTTGTCAGGTCTCTACTAATGAAACTTCACTGAAACCGCTCACAACTTTCAATCAGCTTGGGATTGTTGAGTTTTGCTGTACTTCGCTCAAGTGAAAGTTCATTAGGTGTTATACCGTTGAATGTCATCAACGGCCTTCCATTTGGCGACGGGGGCTGAGATACGGCAAGTTTTATTGCGTTATGATTAGGAATGTGTGTTTAATATTTCTCGCTATTTTTGAAAGCAATGCATCACATACTGAAATACATTTTCCGAAGTTAACAAACATCGATCTATTGCGTTCGTTGCTTCGTCACTGAATTCGCGGCATGAGTAATATTAAGTACCAACGAGTGTTAGCTAGTATTGTTTGAAGTGGTCTCGTATTTTCTGTTATGTTACTGTGTAATGAGTAGTTCTTTAGATGCCCGCATTCTGCGCTCATGTCATGGGTAGCATCTAAAAAAAATCGGTGCACCTAAACTGCGATAAGAATACTTTTATTAAATAAATCCTTTCCTTAAAAAATACTGTATATTTTTTGTAGAGTATATCCTTATCTGAAATACAAACTAAAAAGTGTATACCGGCGAGTTTTGGTAGTTTCTGCAATAGTTCATATACCAAGTTCTGCATTTGCTACAGCGATACATTGCAGTATTGTAAGGAAATAAACTATAATTCTACATACCTGCTTTCCTGGTCGATGGACTTGGTTCACAAAAAAAAAAATTACTAAACGATTTGTGGTCAATTATTTTGCCATATTTTTTGTGAACACAAAATTGTTCATATTTAGTAGTGTTAATTTTTCTGACCACAAGTAAGAAAAACTTATTTTGTAACCACTTGCAAACAATAATTTGTGAATTTTCAAACAAATTAATTTTTTTGAGATGACGGTATGGTAATCGCATTCCACCGCAAAATCAATTATGAAAGTTTTTAAAATGGTCGTAAACACTAATTTAGATGCTCAATTTTAAAACATATCAATTTAATGTAATTATATGAAACTTGTGCAGACGTATCCACTAATTTCGCTATGGAATTTACGCCAATGAAATGATAAGGTTGCTGTTTTAATCCCCACAGTTGCACGCGGAACTTGTGCAAGATGACCCATTAATTTAGTGCCTCACATAGAAACTGTGACGAGTGATTCCGTATCGTTACTATCGCTCATGTGCTTCAAAACAACAAAATATCACACCAAAAAGGGTTACGTGTTCTACTCTATTTTCCCACATCCACTTATTGGTGGCTTCCTGTACATTATCAATGTTGTAAACAATGTTCACTGCTTCTTGGCGTTCACGTTAAATTAAGCACTTTTGAAAGCCCTGCTTAAGATCTACTTGTATACACGTTGTGTATTATTCCGCATATAAGTAAAATTAACATTGCCAAGGGTCTCATCCCTTTATTCATTCGTTGGTGAAATGAAACTGAAATTATTAGGAAAGTAAATACTTTACAAATTTGCTTATTTTTACACTTCGATGAATAAAAACAACAGAAAGTGAAAAAAATAGTTTTGATCTATCACAAATGGCTACCTAACACTTTTTATTCGTCGTTAAGATATGGAACTACTTTCCATCCTTTGTTATCAATTTTACTCGGCGAATATCACTCAGTGCGTCCAATAAAATGTATGCATGCAGGGGCAACGACTTTTTTCTAAGGTTCATTCTAAAGTGCTCACTTTATCGTGAACAGCCTTTATCTTCCGTTTACACTAAGGGTGATATTCGTAAGGCCATTAATTTCCTTTGGACTTTCAGTGCATATCGTTCCTGTGTCTGAAAACGTTAGACATGTGTTCCATCCCAGAGCCTCTGTGTAATAATTGATCACAGAGCGTCGATGCGTTGCGGCTCAAGCAGAGTGATCAACAACATTGTATGCAACGGGAACACATACTCGTGAACACGTGATTCGTTCGCGGAATCGTGATCATGAATGCAGGCGTTCAGTATGTTATTATGATCGCATCGCGGATCTGAGCTCTCATGTGACTACACCCATATAGACTTCAGAATACAATAAAACTTTGAGTGAACCACGTTAAAATTAACCATTATAGATAAAACTAGTGAATTTTTGCGAACAAATATGGGTACACGGTAGACTTCAATACTGCAAACACCCATCAGCAATTTGTCTATTGCCATTGGTTGCTGTCTGCTTGAGAAAGCGTTTTCATATTCGACCGGACCACTCAGAATTCGGCAACATCGGCACGGCTCCTACGTGATTCGTGTGCAGACAGTTCGCACGTGCCAAAAAGAAATTCAGCCAATGAAGATAGGCAAACGACTATAAAGTGTTTTGAAATATAGCTTGTCTTGAAATATTTCGCAAAATTTCACTACCCTTAATTATAGGTGTGAATTTTTGTTGTTTCAGTGAATGTTTGAAAAATTAGTTGCTCCGAGTTTTCAAGATATCGAAAAATTGTTTGGGGGGGAGGGGGGTGGTAACAAGATGTCCCGTGTTGAGTTGAATAGGACAGTTGGTGGCCGGCATTCGTATAAGTTTGACAAACACTGTCTTGCCCCTCCTTTTCTTTCATCAAACAGTGGTAAAATTTGAGCTTTTGTAAGCCATGGGTTTCGGCTACAAGAAGAACACAAAATTATTTTCCAATCACCTGATTTATTTTCCTGATTCTTCCTTTAATGTCAGTTGCAATTAAAATATTTTAACAAAAGTGTCCTTTGCTCTACCGTTTAATTGTTTAGCTCAGTGACGCCACATAACTTACATTTGTAAATCCATCACAATGAAACGAACAGAATTTCACTCGATATGTTTTAGCCGTTTTCTCGTGAAGCCCGAACAAAAATAACTGGTAATGGCTAGTGGAGAAACTCCGGCTGGGCGAAGAGTGGGAAGGAGGGAGACGTCAGAATACACGTGGCTCAGTTTATTTTCTCCCTTCTATTATCTTTCCACTTCTCGCGCCCCTTCCCAAACCGCCCTCTTCCCTTATCAAGTCCTCTTCGGGACGCCCCGGCCCGCCTGCCGAGATCACGGAATTGTGCCGTCTCGTTTTACGTGCGCGTCAGATAGAGGAGATCTGCGAGATGTAGACTTTTCCCTGGCTAAACCTGTGTCTGGGTGTTATCTCGTGCGACAGTCAGCGGTGGGTGATACGAGAAAAGAGCCGGCGCTGTGGATGTACCCCGAAACCCTTCAACACCCCTTCCCCCGAGGGAGCAAGAAATTCTATGCATCGAACGAAGAGTTTTAACAGAAAATCTGAGCTTTAATTTATCCCACCAGCCATAACGCGACCATCTACATACATCCAGTGTAAACATTCTGCGTAGCCTATACAGATACAATCGCTATCTTGATTAGGCAGGTCAACTGTTTCCGTTCTCATTCATACAAATTTTATGTTAGTGAGAATTAGCATGAAATGTAACGAGAATTCATCGCTGTCAACTTACGAAAATGGAACGCGAAAAAAACTACTACATGCTTGAAGTTACACTTCGAAACCATGTTACGTCACACACAACTTTTACTGTTGTCGAAGAGAGCAAACAATCGAAGCGCCTGCTTTGTTTAAAAGCTAACAATTACAAAATCGGATTTTTTTTTGTGAACCGTTTAATTTACTCTGACACCACTTGACTGCATTGGCGTTTCAAATTTTACAATTTCGAAATAGCCACTTTTTTAAAAGTTTTATTAAATTTTAAAATGTACTGTACATGTTAATTCTTTGCCTGGACTATACGTAATTTACCATCCACAGAAGACCTAATTATGATTTTAATTAAAAAGTATTACTGAGAGGTGTCTGCAACAGCCTATCTCCTCCACCAAACTTCCACATTCATTGGTTTGTTTATTTTGGGAGCAAGGAGAATGCACGTATTTATATCAAAATTGATGATTACTTTCAAAGAGTAGACATACAATATTTACATTTTAGGGATTTTTCCAGGGCTTCGTTTTGTACAAATATTGAATACTATCTGCAAGTAATATTCCAAGAGAAGGAAGTTTTTAAAGTTTGTCAACATAAAATAGTTAAAAAGCTATTGCTGACTAAAGAAACCGAAAATCTATAATCTAGAACGTTATCATAGAAGGGAGTAACCATATTTTATAATGTAGACTTAAACAAAGAAATCCTGGAGAAATGTCGAGGGATTTCTATTAAAGTATCTCTTACATAAAAATTCAGAAAATCTATATTTGAAGCAATATACATTTATAAATTTCAATTTATAATTCAAAGCACTGAAATGAATGCTACTGACATTAAATTCTAAAACAGAAAGAGACTACGGATGTTTTTATTTTTATTCAAATAAAAGGTAGTTAAAACTTAAATTACGGATCTGCAATAAATCATGACCTGAACTGGCCGCAATATTGTGTCGTTCAGTAAACATCACAGATATTATTTCACATTATTTTGGATATCAGGTGAATGATACGAGTTGCAGTTACATCAAAAATGTCAGTGTCGTCGGGCAAATACAGTCAGCATTAGAAGTGGAGTGGAAATGTTTTGGCGTTTCTTAACATCGAGATCTTGAGAGAAGATGAGGGTGAAGCGAGATAGATACGGAGCAGCGCCGGAATGCAAGGACACGGAAAACGGGAGACCCCCGAGAAACGCCCGCCGATCAGCGGCATCGTCCGGCACGATTCCCACGTGCGGAAATTCGGGAGTGGCCGGGAATCAAACCCGGTTCTCCGTGGTGGGAGGCGAACGCTCTAGCTCTTAGGCCAACCGCGATCCAACCAAAATAACGGCGCACAGAATTCGCTCTACCCGAACACAACTACAAATTAAAAAATATTATATAGGAACAAATATAACACACCTGCTGTATGTTATTATTAAAGTTTAACTAAGCATTTTTGAAATTATCCACCTGTGCACTATCAGTATTGTCGGCAGCGAACAGGTGTTGCAAGTAAATTAATTTTTTGATCCGTACAATACTTACGCTGGCACAGAAATTGATCGCGAGTAAGGAGCAGGGGCATCCAAATTTCGCGAAATATTTCACGACCAGTAGTATTTCATAACACTTTAGCTCAGATTCATTTTCTTGATTGGACGATTGGACGATTTACGTGTTACGCGTCTTAGACGTCTGCTCGCGAATCACAGACGCGCACTATAGGAGTACCCCAATTCTGATTGGCCAGCCAAACAATAAAAAGTTTCCTCACAAAGACCCACGACCAATAAGTAAAAGAAAACTGCTGGTATACCAGTAGGGTATTGAAATAACATGGGCAGAAATGTTTTCGCGAAATTCGGGTGCCTCTAGCAATGATATGTAGGGTTTGTGTTCGGCGACTGAGATACGAACCAGTCATTACCTAGAAAAGAAGCACTGTTTAAGAATCACTTACCCACAGGAAATATATTTGAGGATCGAGCCTCGCAGCGCTTGGTAACGCGTGGATAAAACGTGGCAACTACATTTAAACACATTTGTAAAATATAAACGCGCTATAGTAAGATATATTTAGTTACAGGTATATCATTGAAAAGAAAGTTATGGCACATAAATGGAAAATTTAACATGGCGTTGAGACTAGCCTTTAAATGCCCATTTGTTTACGCTGGTTCTGAATGTGTTAAGAAATAATAAAGTATATTGCCTTAAGGGGCCCGTCTACCTGGCGGGCGCTTAGGCTACGTTGCAGTGCGTTTGAAATCGACGTTTATTTTTACGAAACTATTAAACTTACGTCCAATGTACTGATCTACGTAAAGAACACACACTTCAAACTTCGCCTGTCGATTACTTCGAAGACACCACCCACGTTGAAAACGTCATTCCAGGACACTTCAATATAACTAGAAACTACTTTTTCAAAGTGACTTATCTCGAAATATTCGTGTCAAAGCACTCGAGAGTCCAGTGGCGGTATAAACGTCCTCTGGCAAAAAAATAAAAAAGTCACATTCCATAAGCAAGCGTTCGAGAACATTCGAACTCGTGTACAAGAAAACGCTTCCTATAGTCCATTCACGGTTATTTAAAACTTTCCTGTAGCACTGCGAAAGTTCTACTTCAAGGCTGTTCCTCCGCCTTACGCCAAAGTAGCTTAACCACACATATAGGTTATTCATGGTAAAATGAGCACTTTTGAAATGCCTGGTTAAGATCTACTTGTATGCAAGTTGTGTATTCTTTAATATTATGTAAAATTAACATTGCTATCGGCCTCATCACTTTATTCATGATTAAGTCAAGTGAAACTATGATGTTATTATAAAAGTAAATATTTTACAAATCTGCTCATTTTAATACTTCGATGCATTAAAGAAACAGAAAGGGAAAGAAATAATTTAAGTCATCATAAATGGTTACCTAACACTTTATATTCAACGTTAAGATGTGGAACTACTTCCCATCTATATTTACCAACTTTACTATGGACACGAGTAGCTCAGTGCGTCCGTTAAAATATATTCCGGTAGGGGCAGTGACTTTTTTCTAAAGTTGATTTCAAAAGTGCTCACTTAATCGTGAACAGCCTTCAGAAAATGACACCAAAGAGACACGGTGCTCCATTTGTGTGCGCTCACTTTAATATTATTTTGCATGGGTACTATGTCTAATTAGGCATTGCCAACACACGTATTTTTGCTCTGTCCTTATTTATATCAATTATGAATATGAATATTATAATCTGTGCATAAAATAAAATTTAAAAATTACTTTAACCTAAACGAAAATATTTTTATTTTAATAGAAGTAATTAAATAATTACGATACAAGACAGGAAACAACCATTCACATCACACATGGCCTGATTTTTCAAAGGTTTAATTAAAAAAATTGTGAAGCTACTGCGAAGAGACTTAGGAAACTGAACACTGGGTACTTAGGAATTCCAGCAGCACAAATTAATTTTGAACGCCTTCGTTATTATTTTCAACAGTATGTCTACATTGACGCCAAACATCTTGGCTTCTCAACGTGATGATATGCGACAACCGCAGCACAGGAAAACTAACCTGCAATGTGGTAGGTGTAAATTTCTGTGTCTCTCTGGCGAAACTCGAAGTCTCTTTCTTCTGTGGCGTTAGTCAACGACAATGCGGCGTAAAACTCAATTTGAACTTTTTTTGCACTTCAATATGTAAAACAAAAATTATACTGACTTGTCTTCTATTAACTTCTGTCGTCATTATTGGCTAGGGATTTTCGGGCGACTTGGGGGTTAGGTTGCTGGGTCGGGCTAATCTACTCAGGCTAGGAACAAACGTGATTACTTTACATATGAAAAATTTCCGCCGCTAGTTGCACAGTGTTCCAAAAGGTAACTTTTAATTAAAAAATTTCAGCTGCGTGAATAATAAAAGAGAAAGATTTTACTTACTTACGGAGATATTTTATGGTTGACTATAGCCCATTACCCATTGGAAGCAACATTCTCGGAGCCCTGATAAATATCTACTTGCAGGCCCGTTTCGTATCCTTCCGCCAAATGTAAACAAACATTGCCATGTGACTGCCATGTAGCATCTGTCAAAATCAATGTTTACATTCCATTGTGTGTGTACATATGATCATAAACTTTGGCTACACCTAAAAATAAACATTGAAATGTGACTTCTACTTTTGTACCTGTCCAATGTGTTGTTTACTGTTTACAGGTTTTCAAATAATCCTGTCATATTCCAAAAACCATTCTGTATGAATATTCACAGTTTAGGCTTCTAACATTATTTTGGTCAGCTTTATGACGTTTTAAAAATGCCTGAATTGACGAAAATTCTTACTGTTATTTTACATTAACATATTTGTTTTCCACGACATAGCACAATACTTGTAATACACATTAGTATTTTGCCGCGACTGTGTTTAACACTGTTACAACTGCGAGGTAAAGGGCTGTACTAATTGTAATTATCATTTTGTTATTGATATGTATTGGGCTATTTATTTAAAAGGACGGCCTCAGTTGGAATAAATATTAAAACGAAGTAACAACCAGTCAAACGAAAAAGGCACATTAAATTCAAGCACGCAACTCGTGTTGCTCATTTTTGTCATACAAACTTAAAAGATGGCGGTGAACATACACCCAAATAAGACTACGATAACTTTTATTCCGCTCATATTTCCATGTATTGCTACTTACTGTTTATTAGATTTATTGAAATTTATCGGGCTGGGATTAGTATTTTTCTTCTGGGATTGTGGTAAATAACGTTACACGACTGTGTTTCAAACCCCTTAGGACAAAGGTACAACGTTGTGATAAATAAACAGACGTGGATGTAAATAATTAACTTCGTCATAAAAACAGTTCACAGTTAAAACGTATAAATAGTGTTAATCAAATATTTGAAATCACGCACACACAAGGCCAGCGTATCGACCACGATGCACAAAGGCACGCCATTTCACAGACGCAATGATTAAGGAAACACACGTCACAGTATATTTATTACTGTCGTGGAAACTCAGATTTATCACAACATCGTAACTTGCCTAGGTAGGTTTAAAAAACACAACGTCTACAAACGTGATGTGGTATTTTTCGGAGTGAGAATAATTTTCGCTTCGTTTGGCAAAAAGCAACACGCCATGTCATGGCTCGCCAAGTCTGCGAACTTCACTTTGTTTCTGCCCCGCCATCATATCTAAATATATTAAGATAAGTATTCAAACATTAAATTCTCTTTTTAGTTGTAAATTACAAATTCAAAAATCGTTATGTTCGTGTAATAGGTATGAAATATGCTACCATTGAAACATTTATAATTTCCTTGTTTATTAGCGAAGTGAAATTTCCCGAGTTTGAAAGAGATGACAAGCCTCGCCCAGCAGACAGTTTTTTAGTTGCTTTCTCGCTCGATAAAACAATACCATACCATTACGGCCTACTCACTATATTATCCGGTGTTATTTCAAACTGTAAAAATGATATATGTTGCCATCGGGGCTACCTAAAATATGTAAATATTTCAATAGGCACCGGTTAATTTACTAATAGAATCCAAAAAAACTAGGTTAAAATAATATTTTAACTGTGAACTATTTCTCACCGGTCGTTGCCAACACATCGCTGCTCTCGCTGTTGTTAATTCATATTTAAAAAGAAATAAATATTATAAGTTATAGAAGATATTAATATAAAGTTTCATTTATTCAATAATACAGTATTCTAAAGCTAACCACAGTGTTATATATTTGTGGAATACAGGTTATTGAAAAAAAAAACAAGTTGACATGTTATGACTATAGAGTGTTTTTTCATAGGGCGATTTTCATAAGTCGCTTCCAATCGGGAAAGGACTATAGCTGTACCCTCGCCCAGTTCGTTGGGAATTGATTTATTTTGAAAATTGGAATCGCTCTAGCCACTCACTTGGGATCACTCTAGCCACTGGGTCTCTACAACCCCAATTGATATATTTATATCCACTAAGCATCTGCGGTCCACTCGAGAGTGCTCTAGCCACTGAGCCACTGCATCTCCACTTGGGATCGCTTTACCAACTGGTCCATTGCAGCTCTACTTGAGATTATTCTACCCACTGGGCGTCTGTGGTCCCACTTGATATATGTCTACAGTTATATGGAATAATGTAGCTCGCTAACAATGAAAGAATTATAACATTCGGCAGTGCAGTTTTGGTAGAGCATGATTAGAAAGCAGTAAAATAGCTAATTTCTTCCCGATGTGATTAATTAATACTGTTAATGCTCAATTTCTATCATTGTTATGGCAATTTTTAATATACACGATCCTTCGTCGATAAATGCAGATCATAACAGTAGAAACCTCATCCAAATCCGTTCAGTGATTCTCGAGATTAGCGCAGTCATACAGATGGACAGACGCACGTCAGTGACTTCCTTTTATACAATGTAGTGCTTTATGGTTATTGCCATTATTCTGTTTTTTTTTTAACGTAGAGAACAGAGAATATCTGGTACATTGCCGATACTAGCGCTTACCTAGTGGCGGAAATTTCGCTCTTGCCAACGTGTAGCAGAAGTAACCTTCTCCGGAGCTAGAATAGTAAGTAGTCTATGGAGCCGAGTGACCTCTGCGTGGGACCCCCGGAACGCCAGAGGATCTTCGGCTACTACCTGACGGGCCGACGCCTCCCGCTGGAATTAGCATTTAGAGGAGCAAAGTCCTTCGGCGAAGCACAAGGCATTGCCCCCGCCGAGAGGAAACGAGCCATAGTCATCGCGGCCACCTCCCGATAAACCGAGGCACCCGCCGCCTCGAGGTTTCTTCTCGCAGGCTGGCCGCAGATCTGTCCAGCGTTATGGTCTACCTGGGGTGCTGTCACGACTTAGAAACACATACACTAGAACCACATACCATAGAACCCCACAAGACAGAAAATTCTAATGAGAACCAGTCCTATGTGATGTGATTCTAATGTACGACAGTCCTAATCTGTGTGTTTCTAGTGTATGATAGTTCTTAAGCGTGTGCTTATATTGCACAACCGTTCTAACATATGTGTTTCGGATATAAGATCGTTCTAAGTTGTGAATTTCGGTTGTAAGACGTTTCTAACGTATGTTGGTCTTCAATATGTTGTTCTAACCTGTATGTTTCTGCCGTACGATAGTCTAACATCTGTGTTACTTTTGTATGGCTGCTCTACCACCTGAGTTTCTATGGCTGCTATACCACCTGGGTTTCTATGGCTGCTATACCACCTGGGTTTCTATGGCTGCTATAACACCTGGGTTTCTATGGCTGCTATACCACCTGGGTTTCTATGGCTGCTATACCACCTGGGTTTCTATGGCTGCTATACCACCTGGGTTTCTATGGCTGCTATACCACCTGGGTTTCTATGGCTGCTATAACACCTGGATTTCTATGGCTGCTCTACCACCTGGGTTTCTATGGCTGCTATAACATCTGGGTTTCTATGGCTGCTATACCACCTGGGTTTCTATGGCTGCTATACCACCTGGGTTTCTATGGCGTGACTGTTTGGTTGTCTGTGTTCTAACGAATATTAGTTCTTAGTTGTGTGTTTCTGTTGTATGACTGTTCTGAGATGTGAAATATCTCAATTGTGTGGTCTCGTTTGTTTATTCTTTTATCTGATAGTTCTACACTGTGTGTTTCTAATGTATGTGTGGTCCCCGTCTATTGTCAGTGTCTTCACACTTTTCCAATCAAACCTTTGAAAAATTCACCCACGTAGACCTACCCGGTTATTTCTTAAATACCATATTTATCACAAGCCTTTTATGCTTCTGTTCATATATGACTATCTTAATTTTGGTTAACTCAAACTTTTAATAGTATTGTATTTAGAAGTTATAATATTTAATGTATAATGAATATGAATAAAACAACATAGGAAGTAGGAGTGTTGGTAATACCAAGCAAGAAATATTTCCAATGCAAAATGTTAAAGTTAGTGCACACGAATGCGGAGCGTTGTCCATTTGGTGTCATTTCCTAGACATGGTTAAGTTTTGTTTACTTGAGGCGAAGGGATAGCCTGAAAGTAGATCTTTAATAGGGCTTCATAATACTTGGAAGCAACAGCGACTGAACTACAGAGGCCGATTCACATTGAAGTTAACAAGGAGCTCGTTATGTTGTATTTGCATCACCTATACTATCATGTACAGGTCTCACGGCAGTATGTCACTTGTAGGACGTCGTCTGCCTAGACTCTCAAAAAGGGCGCAGAGTTTCAGAGTATATATCATTTGAAAACTGTTCAATATTTTTGAGAAATTTCTCGCAACGAATAGCATTGAATGACCCAAAACTAGTATCCGTTTCATATTTCCGTCTCTGAGTTGATTTCTTTTTTAAAAGTAATACTGTTCTGTTATATGGAACTCCTGAGGGGCGTATCTGAGATCTCGAAGTATGGACGTCTTAATAAAAATAATATAACTAAATTTAATTTATAATCTATTTACAAAGATATTATTTACGGAATTTAATTATCTGTCTCTAATATTACTCTTTTTATTTAACAGTGAGCATAATATTTTATGTCTATTTCAACTCTAATTAACGTCCTTCGCAATGTCTCTATTTGGTTGCAGTAAATTAACTCATAATCATCATTAACACGTGTTCAGTCTATGTGTTGTCATCATTTGTCATGTCACTCATTGAAGCATCTAGTTTAATAGTCCAGCCTACCAGCTGCACTCTTCAATGCTTGATACTCGCAGTTGCAGATTTCCCTTCCGCTGATTCACTTCTCTCGCCGCTCGTTCTTCTGTCGTTTGGAACTCAGCCACTCATACATTCCATAAAAACTCCTGATCGGAAGCCCGTCACACTTATATCGTTTGACCTGACCATCTAGAAGGTTCCACACACCCCGAGTCGCGTTGAGAGAACGAAGTCAGTCATCCAGAGCATTCTTAAAATGAAGGCAGAAATCAATACATCTGGAGTCAGCAGTGCGTGCTGCAAAAATAATTACTTTGTTGGCTCGTTTTCCGTTACAGATACGTGGCCACCGGCCTATCACTCGCCTTTTCCTTCAAAACAATCCTTTGACTTGCTGCTGCTGCTATCATATAACTGCTGTCCTTCAAATCCACTCGCTCTCTTGGGATACGAAGCAGCGAGCGCGTAACAGATCTGATGCGAGTATTTCACGATTATCTTCAGGTATGAAGCTTCCAGTACACCATAGTATAGAAACGTTCAGCACAACTTTATTATTATACCATAGTATGATAAGGTCAACACTGAAAGTCCTATGAGGCTATAGAGGCTATAGAAAGACTGCACGTCAGTTCAGTGCCTTGCGCGTAAAGGAAACCAGACGTTCGATGCCCCTACATTGAACGCTTTGAGCGCTGCCACGCTTAAAGGCGTCGAACACTCAAAGTACCTCCATCCAGACAGCGTCCTTATATTAAGGGTGACGCAAAGTTACAGTTTCCGTGTGACTGAGAGGTTGAACCAAATTCAGCGACTGTTTGCCTAAACGAAACGATAACATAGTGACAGCAGGTAAAATTCAAGAAACGACGTGCTGTCGTTTGTCTTCCCTTTTATTCTACTTTATTTTATCACTTTCATTCCTACCAAATTTCCTTAGGACTGTCGCTATGGCATCAGCTGAGAACTTCATACGAATGCAAGTGAACTTGAAGTTTTAATTTAGTTTTTGTTTGTGAGCATGTGTGAGCGATGAGATTCTCATCTGCACGCACAAGCTAAAGTCTGAATATGATCGAACAAGTGTTCACATGTACGATATTATATTTCGGATGTGCCAAATTAATGTTTGCACTCTGTGAACGTGAATAACAGAGAAACTATCAAAGACAATCTTATTCTACAATGACAATTTTGGGAGTGTGGGAATGTTAATAACAGTTACAAATGAAAATGTCAGCCGTTAACAGCAAGAAATTACCTGAAATGCTGTAGAAGAGACCGACAAATAGTAACTACGGTTTCCATGTAAGTGGATTCATAGGCGGTCACAATTGCGTATTTTATGATATCCAGTGTCCATGGCTTTGAGGCGAACACAGTGTTCTTCAGAGTCCTCCAACAGATATTGTCGATTTACATGTGATGTTATGGAATTCGGAAGTCTGCTATTCTGTAAGGGTATGTCAGTCACATTACAAAAACTGCTTATTATTTATTATACCGAAACGTCGGTGGTGCGTACGTTCCTCTAAAAGCAGGCCACACTGAAAAAAAAAAAAAAAAAATTCTGGTGACCAAGAAATTGTTGGTTACTACAAAATTCTTTTGTCGGTACAAATAGCACAACATATTTTGTGACAAAAAATATTTTTAATATTTCAATATCTTTTGTGGTCATTCGTTCGTAGCATGATGCAAGAAGACGAAGCTGGACAAATATGGCCGTCTTTCAATGCGAGAATGTGAGCCAGGAATGTTGTTACTGCACCTGGCCCAACTCTAAGGTCATTTCTGATGGAGAAAGGTAGGCTCGATGGTTAAGTTAGCCATGTCACAACGTATTGTACAGAGACTATTTATACGAGGATACAACGTGAATATATCAGAGTGTGTTATGTTTAATTAAAACAAATATTTCAGCTGGCATGGCAGTTGAAAATTCTTACACAGTTTCTAGAGACCGTGGCCTAAAATAGTGGATGGACCTAGTTAGGCTAGAATAATAACACCTTAGCAGTAGATAGAAAAAGTAGTGCTCCTAGAATGCTCTGACATAGGATAATTTTTTTAAGGGGAGGTGAGGTCAAGCTTAGCTTCGGCCAGGAAACATTGTTTTGATTGAGGAACCAATTATGCGTGCTAACAATCATAAAATAGGAGCAGTTGAATGCTCTGTAAATAAATTCGAATAAATCCCTTTCACATTTGTGAAAATGTGTCTCTGAAATAATTTACTATTTTAACTTGCTCCTGTGAGTGGTTTTACACAGAATTAGTTTTTTTTTTCTGCATGGGATATAAAGTATGTCAACCGCGTTATTTTGGAACCGTTCAGAGGAGCCATTGACAATGTTTTTTGTCTTCTAAACAACAAATATTATTAAGTGAATATGTACTAAATTTTTGTACAGATAACTACACCCAACTTTGTTGCAAACCTTTCAATAAATTGATAGGATAATGCCTACCTAGTTCCTGTTTCATTTCAGTAGTGAATGGACAAGTATCGCTAGGTTAGTCGTATTCAACTGGCAAAGCAGAGTGAGAGAGAGAGAGAGAGAACGAGAGAGAGGGACAGAGAGTGAGTGAGAAAAAAAAGGGGGGGGGGGGGAGAGATGATAATGCTTCTCGTCTTGCGTGTACCTTGAAGGCTTCCTACCGACTCGCGGCATGCAGAGTGAGAGTAGACAGATCTCATCTCCTGTGGTCCTTCGCAAGACATGGAATCAGTTTCCGCGCTTACTGCCGCCATTCGGAAATCAGACACCGCCACTTCCCAGCCACACGGAAGCGTGTCTACCTTCGAAATGCGATGCGGGAACATGCTAAACGCGACACTGTAGAGGCACGGTTCATACGGCCGTACGCTGATTCCGTTCACTATATCCCTATACCTACGTTATCGTATTGACTTCTGTAAATTCATTTCGAAATTCTGAGCGAGTATAAGTAGGTCAGCTAGTGACCGTAAATTGATATTAATTTGTGAACATTTCGTTCCTACCTTCTGCCACTGCCATTATTCGTGCGTTTGAATAGAGTGGAGAGATTTGGGCTATGAGAGTGAAACGAGGTGAGTTTAGAGCAGCGCCGGAACGGAAAGGTGTGGGAAACGGGAAATCCCGGAGAAAACTCATCGATCAGCGGCATCGCCCGACACGACTCCCACGTGCGAAAATCAGGAAGTGACCCCGACGGCAATCGAACCCGGTTCGCCCAGGTGGGAGGCAAGTGGTCGTACCACAATACCAACGCGGTCCTTGGCGCGTTTGAAATTTCTCCGATTTCGTTACATCATTTTCGGTAAAACTACAGACGAAACGTGAGACTCCCTATTTTCACTCTTTTTCTGAAAGGTTTCTGTAATTGTTCGGATGGTTCGGTTAAAGGAAAATACTGCTCAATTTCTGACCCTCATTTCATATGAGCTCACTCGAAAACTGTGGGTAGAGATTACGTTGATCGAGTCATGCATGTGAGGAATTGCTTATTTCTGCCGAAGAAACAAAGTATCGCAAGTTTTTCCTCCTCGATTTCATTCTCATTTCCTTTGCACGCGGGTTTATGTCCTTGTGTATACATTGTGAGTCAGACATCATGGTCAGCTTCTGCACGTATTTTTTGGATATTTCAGGCATCATTCTACAGTATTTGAGCTATAATCACGTGGTTCCGTTCACCAATCTCAGGCGGGACGATCAATGGTGAAACTTAAAAACTACAGTAGAATGTGAGGTCACTGTTATTTATTGTTACATTAAAGCAATAGATACGGTTTTGAATGTATGTATTTGTTGTGCAGCTACTTATAAAAGAACATTTATTCGTAATATATACTTAGGGTAGTAGAATGCACATATTTCTAAGGAAAACATAAGTCTTAAAAAAAGTACTCTAACTCTAAAACCACACCTAACTGGCTTGACCTCCGTTAGACTTGCCAATATTCTCCTCAGTATATTTGAACCGTGAAGATTAAAGTAAGACGATTGCACTCGCCTGCCCCTCTCTAAAACTATGAAACACTGCTAGTAACATACATGTTTTGAATTTCTCTTTACTCCGGTACTCGTCTTTGAAGTCTTTCGCTTTGCATATCATTTAAAGCTCAATAACGTTTTCAGAATGGTATAAATAACTTGGTTTATATAAGCGGTCCCTTTGATGTGGGCGTTGCCCATTCTCTGACTGAATGCGCGAGGCTCTGGAAACAAGCCTTGTGTCCGATTGGCTATACTGTACCACATGCTTCGGGAGGTTCCCTATTGGTTGGGCTGCCAGGTAGCGAGTACGTCACCAAGCAGTGAATGGGGAACGGCGTTCCAACATTCTGCCGACAAGCAACTTTCTTTCACTGACGTGTCCTGTTGGAGTTGGTGACTCTAAGTGGCTGTTTCTTAAGTAATCTCGGACTTATTCCCGGGGGAAAAAAAAAAACAAACAATGTCAAGAGGATAAGTTGTTACAATTGTTAAATGACCAGGACTGAGAGAATCTCTCTACTACTTCAAAATGTGTTTTAGTACGTTCGACTATGAAAGCATGGCTATTTTTCGTTTTAATCCAACTGTACAGCCACAAGGCTGGAATGCAATCAGTACTCTAGTATTTTTATCTTGCAAGAAGGAACCCTTTGAACAATATACCGGTGCGGCTGTGAAACCACACTAACAGAGTGTTTCTTGCTAGACTGCTACGGAGGTCAGATTGAGGATGGATTCGTGTTGGTGGTGGTTTAAAATATTCTATACTAGAGGCCTATCCCATGACTTTTTTTTTTTTTAAGTATTGTCACGTGCTTAGAACAGTTATGATGTTACAAATTTTTGTTATCATACAAAGACTGAAAAAATTATGTGAAATTAACTCAACATTGGATATAGTTCTATCCACTGAGCCACTAAGGCCCACTTGATATAGTTCTATCCACTAAGCCACTGCGGCCCCACTTAAAATTGTTCTCTCCACTGAGCCACTAAGGCCCCACTTGGAATCTCTCTATCCACTAAGCCACTGCGGCCCAACTTAATTAACTCAACATTGAAGCGAGACATCTAAAGTAAACAAAAATGATATTCCATTATCTTCATATCTCTATGCAATATACTCTATGCATTAACACAAAACTTTTCATAGGGGAAAAAGTAATTTAAAAATGAGTTTTTAGGGTAAAAGGTAATGATTTCGTAATCTAATCTTGCTGAAATTCGAACTTGACCTGTATTTGACCCTGAGGATTCGCTCTGCAAAATTTGAAGAACTTGTGTTGAGTTTCAAGGGACTTAGAAGTATTAAAGATGGCCAGACAGACAGAGATCGTCCTATTATATAATAGGATGGTAGTGGATGCACACTCCTGTAAGGATAACAGCCAAGCACAGATGGCAAAAGAGATGTTCCTGAGTGGAGGAAGTGGATACTGGATTCTAAGGGCCGGGAATTTCTCAAATGCGCAGGAGGGGGAGGAGGAAGTAACTGGTCCAAGGAGTCTGATGCGTCCGGAAACCACACAATGGAAAAATATAACAGGAGAATAATAAAACCCTGGATGGCCTCACAGTTAAGTAGGGTCAGTGATGGATCGTGCTCGTGTATATATATATATATATATATATTTTATATATATATATATATATATATATATATATATATATATATATATATATATATATATACTGCTACGGCTATGCTAATAAGGAACAATATAACGAGATACGTCTCAAGGCCAAGTCAGACATCGATTGACCGAATTTGATACAGTGCTTGAGAACACCGATCATTGTCTGCTGTCAAAAAATTTCACCGTTCCGGCATGCATACACATGTTACTTTTTCGGTCGGCATTTTAGAGGGAGATTTAGATGCCCTCTTCGATTTGTATCTTTTTTTGCCATTTTTTATGTTGGAGATTATTTCTTCTGATTTTGTTAGTGCATAGAACATAATTTAATTATATTTAAGATACAACTGCCGTTTGAATTCTCTTGCTGTTCTTAAATGGCAATCAATAAATAATTCCCATTTAGTACAGATGACCAACAAACAAATATTACAGTTATTCAGTCATCCAACTTATATTTTATGCCTTGTTGAAGACGACATTTCAATAATGAATGGTAAACATATGTTATGGCTCAAAACTGTTAAAACCACAATGATGTTCGTACGGATACTTGTTTTCCACGTAGAGATACAACATTAGGTCAGATAAAATTTCGCAATTCCTTAATTTTAATTACTACGCGGACTTTCAATTACTGTATGCCTTAATCATGACTGGACTAGTGAAATACGGATATGTTTTTTTACAATGACAAGCGGCCATTAGCAAGACGAAAGCTGTAGGTACCAGAGAACGTGTTATAACTGGACGGACTAGGCTAATGACCAAGGCGAGAAGTGGGATGAGGTGGGACGTGAAGAGTAATTTGTTTAAAATTATTTACGTTACTTGAAATGAAAATCAAATACGTTCAAATGTTTGTGTTTACTCATCTTCATTAAAGTTATGGAACTATTTTCCATCCATCGTTACCAACTTTACCGGGCGTATGTCACCAAGTGCGCCCATTATAACATTCGCAGTCAGGGGCAGTGATTTTTTTCTAAGGTTGATTTCAAAAGTGCTCACTTTATCGTGAACAGCCTTTATCAACATATTTCTATGGTGAGCTATATAAATATGATACATCCATTGTCAGACACAAGTCTCATTCAGTTAGTTATTATAATTTGTTTTTAAGTTTTACTTGCAGTTGCCATTTACTGGTCTGCATCGCTTCCGTTGCCCCGTGTCCAGCTCAACCAGCGAAACAGGGTACCAAGGGCAGAGTTATAAAACGAGATGCGCACAGCGTTTTACAAAGGCCAACCGCCGCATTCACCAGATAAGGCTATCGGGACTCGTGCGCTCCCGAACTACAGAGGATTCGAATTTGTGTAGTTTTCGATGGAATAATGCTCTGGTCATTGCCCTAGCTTCTTTCAGTGAGACTCGGGGTGCGGAGAACCTTCTAGATCAGGCCATCAAGACTATAAAGAACGCGACGGGCCTCCGAGCCGATAGTCTAGAGTTTAGAGTTTGGAGAATCCTACGTACCTGAGACCCAGGTGTGAGAAGACAGAGAAGCGATGAGCCAGTGGAGCGAATAGTGACGTCAGAGCCCAGCGGGAGTGAAGTCTGCGGACTACTATCATCGGCACAGTGAAGCGTGAGACTAAATGCGTGAGTTTGAAAAAAAATTGGAATGATGGCGATAGACATACTGAACATGTGTTTGTAATGTCTACGATAGTGACTACGATGAATATAGAAGCATTGAGAGGACTTTAACTATAATTGAGATATCAATTAAATACTGCATTCAAATATTAATTGTATAATTTTTATTACGACTTCCATGCTATAAAAGATACAAGTATTAAAGGAATGTGTGTGCTGGTTTGTGTGTGATATCTCGTGCTCCTGGTAATCCTTTTGGCGTATACTTGCATTATTGATTCTTGTGTTCCTACTAATCTACCTATTGTGTCCCTTTCCCCAGTGTTCAGGTTTTCAGGCGGGAAGGATCACGCCACCGGCGCTGGCTCCACCAGGCGATACCCATCTTTGGTTACCACTTGCAGGTCATACTTGTTCATTGTTGCGATTTAATCATGAGTCTTCTTTTATGTTTCGTTGTATTGGTATATCGATACGTATAGGCTGTCAACGGTAAAGTAAGCACTTTTTAAGGCCCTCTCAACAGGCATTAACCACTAATAATTATATCTTATTGCAGCCCCAGACCTTAAATTTTGAGGGTGGTGAAATATATACACAGCGTTTATTGGTTGCATTGCAATGCTTATATTAAAAAGCATTAGGAAGATGGAAATTGGATGAAAGGAAAAATTTAGAAGGGCCTTAAAAAGTGCTCACTTTACCGTGAACAACCTATACCCATCTTCTTCACAGCAGAACTTTTGTGTTATATGACTTATTGTTAGAAATTTTTGTTCATTTGACATATTTTCTCTCTGATGAGGCACGTGTTGATCTTTTCATGTAAGCTGTCAATTCGATTGACTGTTCCCTCTTTTAAGATTTTCTTAGTATCTTATTTTGTGTTCTTTATAGTGAAATGGATATATTGTTACACTGGGTGTTTCTTTATAGTGACTGGATGTATTGTTACACTGGGTGTTTCTTTATAGTGACTGGATGTATTGTTACACTGGGTGTTTCTTTATAGTGACTGGATATATTGTTACACTGGGTGTTTCTTTATAGTGACTGGATATATTGTTACACTGGGTGTTTCTTTATAGTGACTGGATGTATTGTTACACTGGGTGTTTCTTTATAGTGACTGAATATATTGTTACACTGGGTGTTTCTTTATAGTGACTGGATATATTGTTACACTGGGTGTTTCTTTATAGTGACTGGATGTATTGTTACACTGGGTGTTTCTTTATAGTGACTGGATGTATTGTTACACTGGGTGTTTCTTTATAGTGACTGGATATATTGTTACACTGAGTGTTTCTTTCTAGTGACTGGATACATTGTTACACTGGGTGTTTCTTTATAGTGACTGGATATATTGTTACACTGGGTGTTTCTTTCTAGTGACTGGATACATTGTTACACTGGGTGTTTCTTTATAGTGACTGGATATATTGTTACACTGGGTGTTTCTTTATAGTGACTGGATGTATTGTTACACTGGGTGTTTCTTTATAGTGACTGGATGTATTGTTACAATGGGTGTTTCTTTATAGTGACTGAATACATTGTTACACTGGGTGTTTCTTTATAGTGACTGGATGTATTGTTACACTGGGTGTTTCTTTATAGTGACTGGATGTATTGTTACACTGGGTGTTTCTTTATAGTGACTGGATATATTGTTACACTGGGTGTTTCTTTATAGTGACTGGATGTATTGTTACACTGGGTGTTTCTTTATAGTGACTGAATATATTGTTACACTGGGTGTTTCTTTATAGTGACTGGATGTATTGTTACAATGGGTGTTTCTTTATAGTGACTGGATATATTGTTACACTGGGTGTTTCTTTATAGTGACTGGATGTATTGTTACAATGGGTGTTTCTTTATAGTGACTGAATACATTGTTACACTGGGTGTTTCTTTATAGTGACTGGATGTATTGTTACACTGGGTGTTTCTTTATAGTGACTGGATGTATTGTTACACTGGGTGTTTCTTTATAGTGACTGGATATATTGTTACACTGGGTGTTTCTTTATAGTGACTGGATATATTGTTACACTGGGTGTTTCTTTCTAGTGACTGGATACATTGTTACACTGGGTGTTTCTTTATAGTGACTGGATGTATTGTTACACTGGGTGTTTCTTTATAGTGACTGGATATATTGTTACACTGAGTGTTTCTTTCTAGTGACTGGATACATTGTTACACTGGGTGTTTCTTTTAGTTAGTTTTCTTCTTCTATGCAGCTGTTTGTAATGTTGATTCAATCTTTTTTTTCCCCTTCGTCTGAGCCTGTTCTTGTGTACTTGCGAGTTCTTCAGGTTTTTTGTTCTCTTTTGTGCCGCGTGACTCCAATAGTCTTAACAATATAGTGTGTGTGTGTGTGTGTGTGTGTTTTTCTCTGTTGTGGTGCATTGGTCTGTCCTTTTTTATTTCAAGTTCTAATTCGAAAGCATTCTTGTATTTCAGCCATATATCCTGCCATGCCACGATTTTCTTTTTGAAAATTGGTTTTTTAGGTTGGCTCTTTTTTTGAGTAATTTCCTGGTTCTTCATTTGCAGCCATGCTCTTTTGAATGTAGGGAAGTTTACAAGTTCTTTTTTTTTTTTACTGTGGAGGTGCCTTCTTTTTGCTCTTGCTTCTCGAAATTCTGCTTTCGGTTATCCAGCAGCTAAATTGTTTGTCGCCTTACGGGGGCCGCTACAGTTAGCATTTTTGTATTCTTCTGTGGTTTCTTGTATTTCGGGCACCTAGTGTTATGGTGGTTATCTGCACAACTTATGCAAGTTACAGGTTTTTCAGAGCATTCGTTGTGGCCAAATGTGTGGCACCTGTAACAATAAAGTGTTTTTTTTTTTTGTGGTTCTGTTACTTTCTTTGATTACTTTTATTTTTACCAATTCTCTTGCTGCTGTGATTTCATTTTTTTTGCTCGACTGGTAGGTCTATGACATATAGAAACATGGGAATTCGCAATTTGTGTAGTGTTCCCTGCTGTAATAACCTTTCTCTTTATTTGACGGGCTTAATTTGTTTGCGATTTTTACTCTTCCAGCATTTACTTCACCTATGTGCCTGTAGAGAAGCAAGTACTCCAATGAGGGATATTTTCAAATTTCTGGGTTGCATCCTGTATGTGTAATGGGGATTTTTTTATTTATTCAGGAGTGTAAAGTAATTTTCAAGGTTTTCTTTTTTGTGTGTTTGCATTTTACCCCGTTCTTTAGTGAAAAATAGTGTCAATTTTTTTGTTTGTTATTGTTGTAATTTTTTGCCTGTTATTCTGAATGTGATGTTTGTTATTATTGTTAATGGAGGTATAATTTCTTTGATTGATTCTGTTTCTTGTGTTGTCTCTTCTTGTTCTTCCGAGGCAATGTCCTCTGTTCTGATAACTCCTGAAGTGTTGGAAAAACTAGGCATCGATTAATCATCTTTTTCTTGATATATTTTCTTTGCTAGCATCAAAACTTCCTTTTATTTTCAGGCTGCGTCCCTCAGTTGTTTGGGCCTCGTTGAGCTGTGAGGGACTGGATGTATATATTTCTGTGTTTGTGATTATATTTTTGTATAAATGTGTAGTTGTCTTCCATCCCTCGCGTACTTGGATACGCACTGGACAATTTATTACATTACAGTACCGGTCAAAATTTAAAACCACAGGGTAGTTTCTGTTTGTTTTATTGCATCCATTTATCTACATTCCAAATATAATAGTGTATATATATATATATATATATATATATATATATATATATATATTATATATATTGGAGATGGTTTATTGTGAATTTCATATTATAATGTGTTACAGTTCACATACCTGGTTCGAAACATGCCAACCGGGTTATACATTTAAATAAATAACGTGAAGTCAATAATTTGTTCTACTCCTCTGCTTGTCAGTGGTAGTCTACCGGTACCAAGGAACGTGTCTTTGTTACACTGAAAGAGAATAAAAAAGAAAAGGACAAGGAGACAAACTGTTTGCAGAATGTAATAATATCGTTTTTTTCTTTCATGTTTGTGACTTGAGTATTCTTCTTCTGAACAGAAAGCATTATTTGTGGAAAATTTTCTTAGCTAGTTTTTAAAGAGTTCAGGGTTCGAGAAACACATTTCTTGTAGATCTTGTCGAAGTTTGTTGAAAAGCTGACTGCCAGAGTAGGAAGGCCCTTTTTGTACCAATTTAAAATTTTCTGGGGTTATGTAAATGAATATTTTTTTATTCTGAAGCTATTCTTGGAATGTAATTCATTTTTATAGAATATATTATTGTTTTTGGAAATAATCGTAAGTACATTGCCATTGACCATCAAACAAATGAACAAATGAATCTGCAAATCACTCAGAAACATCAATTCGTTACCAACATGCTAATTTTTCTACCTTATTCGCATAAAACCAACAGAAACTAAATGAAAGAATGTTATTATCCGAAATTTTAAACCTCCCGTTTTTAATAAGACTTCATGACGCGGCAGTACATTTCCTACATGGCTGCCAGTTTAATTAGGATTATATCATTCACTCAGCTCAAAACTTAAAATATATTAATGCAAGGCAGGGATGTATGTTTCCAAAAGTTAATCTCGACAGCTATTAATTACCTGGGAACCTGGTATATATAAATATTTTCGCTGCAGTCAAGTTTTTTTATATTTTACTACAGGCTGTTCATGGTAAACTGAGCACTTTAGAAAGTTCTACTCAAGAAATACTTATATGCTCTGTGTATCTTCCACCATGTGTAAAATTATCATTGCCACGGGTCTGATCGGTCTATCTATGATACTGTCACGTGAAACTGCGCAATTGTTATAAAAGTAAATATTTCACAAATTTGCTTATTTCTACACTTAAAAAACGGATAAAAACAGAATTCAGAATAAATTAATTTACTGTAGACGAATGTTTACGAAACACTTTTAATTCATAGGTAATAAATGGAACTACTTTAGCTTCGTCGCTGCCAGCTTACTGGGAGCCCATAACCGTTTAAATGTACGAACGTTAAGGGCAGTGACATTTTTCATAGAGTGGTTTCAAAAGTGTTGAATTAACCGTGCCCATATCGCTATTTCAAATATTTTCAAAGGATCGTCCCCTGACAAAAGCAAAATCTGGTTGGGTTCCTTGTAACCGCTCCTGCCGTTGCTCAACGTTTCGCCGGGGCTTGCGAGGAGAGCGCCTGCGTCCTGCGGCGCCAATCTGCGTGTTCGGGTAGAGGGAGGAGTAAAGTTGGTTGTTCCAGATAGAGAGAGGGGAGGGGAAGGAGATTCTGCGGTGTGGAGCCGCGGCGGAGCGAAGCAGTTCGTTTTGGCAAACTGCTTCTCTCTTGGAAGGGGTCTGTGGGTAGAGGAAGGTTTTGTAGGTGAAATTGGGATGCGGAGGAGGGTACTGAAGAAGAGGCAGGAAAGTAGAGAGGATTACAGACTTGTTCTTTGTTCCTTGCGCACATTTATCTTTTGCCTTCGTCCCGCCTGACTCTTTTGCTCCGTCGAATCCCCTCCCCCCTACATCATACTATTGACCATCCTTCCTCCTCACAATTTTGTTTTTGCGTGGCTAACCGCGCGTATGCCCGTAGAACAATTTTGTTTAAAATCTTTTTTAATATCTTCCTTCCGTTGGAAACATTTTTGATCAACGCATTACGAACTAAACCCAAAGAGAGGCATAAGTTTAAATATACATGAAATACTTCCAGCAGAATAATGTGGACTTTTTGACGACGTATTTTGCTGTATACAAGCATTCTTGGAGGGTTACTCTTTTTTTAAAAGAAAGAACGTTGAGCAGCCGAGCAAGACCTCAGAGACATTGTTAATCCTTAAAATTGTCCGTACCTTCACGGAAATATTTACGGAAATTGTAAATTTAATAAAGAGGGGAAAAAAATAGTCTGAGCTCCGTGAATTGGAAACACGACCGTCTCAGCATTTCCTATAGCTTACGAGCCTCGTGAACAAACATTGCCGAGTTTACACAAATCTTCAATCGCTTCTGTTATAGGCTGTTCACGGTAAAATAAGAACTTTTGAAAGTCCTCATTATGCACGTTCTGTATGCACGTTGTGTGTTCTTCCCCGTTTTTGCAAAATTAATACAGACCTAAAAAATGCGCGAGTTCAATGGCCTGCAGGCTAAACTCTACAGTCCTATGTACAAATATGCCGATATCAACTGCACATTGGCTGTCTGTTGTCACGGTGGGCGGCGGCAATTGGACACCGTTCACCAGAAGGTTTCAAACATCGTGTGAACCAATAGCTAAAATTATATAAACACACGTGTTTTGAATTCTAGCTTGTCCCAAAATGAATCCGCGAATTCTTCAAGTCTCTAAAAATTAAAATTGCCATGGGTCTCATCACTTTATTCGTGCGCCGGTCTATTAAAACTGTGATATTATTAGAAAAATAAGTGTTTTACAAATATGTGTATATTTACACTTAGATGCAGTAAAAAACAATGTTATAAATAATTAGAAAAAAAATAAAATTTAAGTTATCGCAAATGGTTACCTAACACTTTTTCTTCGACGTGAAGATATGGCACTACTTTCTATCCATCGTTACCAACTTTACTGTACGCATGACTCTTAGTGCGCCGGTTAAAATATGTGCAGGCAAGAGTTGTAATTTTTTCCTAAGGTTGATTTCAAAATTGCTCACTTTATAGTGAACAGCCTTTACATTTTTAATTACATCAGTTATACTTAGGGCCACCTGTTTTTCGCGAAAAAATGTATGTACAGAGTAGATTTCAACTTTCTATGTACAGGTTTGCAAATTTCCTTTGGCTATTGGTTGCGTGTCTGTGTGAGAAGACATTTTCTACTCGACTGGGCCGATCAGAAAAATAAGTTACACCAACATTGGACGCCCGTGGTTGGCTGGAAGGCACTTAAGATGTGTGCGAGTTAAAATATTCCAACCGCGATATCGGATAAGAACTAACGTGTTTTGAAGTACAACTAGTCGTGAAATCTTTTCTCGAAAAAGCAGCTGGAACTAGTTATGTTTAGTCATTCTGGAGATAGAAATAACTACGTAGATAAATATTTACAGAATATTTGTGTAACTGGATCAAATTACGTTTTCAAATATATAGTGTATCTGTAGCCAATATATTTTTCTTCCCATAACTAAATTGCATGCTTGAAATGATAAAAAAAAAAAAAAAAAATGCATATGGTGTTATTATACCTTTGAAAAATGTTGTGTAGAAAAATGATGCTTAAATTTTAAGTTTAACAAAATTTAAGATACGTTTCAATGATTATTTCTCCCTTCGTAACTAGAAGAGATAGTCACAGGTCCAAAGTGTTAGCGGAGAAGCTAGAATTTTTGATATGTTACCCTCTTTAATTTTTCTAGAATTAGGATTAGCGTCAGTCTTTTACGGGCAATGTACACAATAGAACCGACTGAAAACGGTCTTTTATCCTGAAAGAAATGAGGTGAACGGATGAGTTAGCAAAAGGGGGGAAAAAACTGACATACATCATTTCAGTAACGTTTTCCTTGAGTGAATTAAATAAATAACCAGGGAAGTTTAATAAACTAGCGGAATAAATACATCTTCAACCAGGCTTTCATTGTAGCTGCATCATTAAAAATAAAAGTCTTCCATTGAATGAAAAAGTGATACAAAATGTTTTATGCTCAGCGCAAGTAAAGATTTCTTAAACCAATTTTTCTTAAAATTTCTTTATTAATTCACTTACTAATGAAATTAGAATTGTGTTTGTAAGTAGGATAATTTACTTTGTAAACCCAGCATCAATAGGCTTACAAACATAACTGACGTATCTTTCCTTTGTGATGTAAGGTTTAGTAATGTAATAAGTTTGCGTCAATTAAGGCATAGCATGTTTGAAATATAAAAGAACGAACTAAAAAATTGAGTAATCCGTTTACTTACGAAAATAATTCATTAATACAGGGATTGGGCCATTTAAAATTCCCCACTTGATATGTTATCTGAAACTGACTTTGTTACGTTATCAGCTGCTTTTGCATACTCAATCCTGGTAAAGAGGAAATATAAACCGTTCACGGTAAAGTGAACACTTTTGAGGCCCTAGTAACTTCTTATTTTAATTAATTTTTCAACCTTTAACCACATTAAAAAATATATGTTGTCATGTAAGTAATAAACATAGTGTGTATATTCCACCGAGCGCGGAATTTAATGTCTAAGGCTACAATAAAATATATTAAGTGACTATTTTTCCAAATGAGAGGGCTTTCAAAAGTGCTCACTTTACCGTGAATAGCCTATAAACACCGGATCCAGAGACCATAGATTTCGTCACAACAAAAATGTTCATGTCGTTAATGGGATAACATTGATTTAATTTTACTTTTATAAAATGGACGATATCAAAGGTAGAACTCCTTCTCATGCTCTTTAATAAACTGGAATACTATACATGCATGGCTCATCATCAGTGGGGCCACTTAATTATAGCGACAAAATGTATACTCTTGCTATACTTCAATCTCTTACAATCTCTACAATCTCTTACTACCTTTGGTTACTTGCCGCGCGCCTACGTGAGAAGACATGTTCTCATTTGACTGGACCAATCAGAATAAAGTACTCTGATACTGAACGTCTATGATCAGCGGCAGACACTTGAGACACGTGACATTTAAAATCATCCAACCATGAAAGTGTATATAAACTTAAGTGTTTTGGAGTACAACTGGTCTTGAAATATAAGTCACGAAAAACATGCGTCCTTAAGCTTGTATATTATAGATATAAGTCACGAAAAACATGCGTCCTTACTCATCAGAGCGGGATTTAAGAAGCTTGTATATTATAGATTATAAATCACAAAAACATGCGTCCTTACTCATCAGAGCGGGATTTAAGAAGCTTGTATATTATAGATATAAGTCACGAAAAACATGCGTCCTTACTCATCAGAGCGGGATTTAAGAAGCTTGTATATTATAGATATAAGTCACGAAAAACATGCGTCCTTACTCATCAGAGCGGGATTTAAGAAGCTTGTATATTATAGATATAAGTCACGAAAAACATGCGTCCTTACTCATCAGAGCGGGATTTAAGAAGCTTGTATATTATAGATATAAGTCAGTATTTTTAATGGTTTAAAATATAAAATTAAACCTAGCTATCTTTATACTTTGGCTCACGTTATATTTCGTATGTTGTTAAACATCATTTTAGTTAACGGTTTTTACCAATAATTTATTTTCATTCGCATATTCACTAACTATTTCATTAGTAGTTAACCAAAATATATTATTATTGTTATAAATAATATTTCGAATTTTCAAGTTTATCGGTATCTTTCGTGTAATATCCTGTGTATAACTTGCGATTATGTTCGTACGCTCAGCATATTAATTCTTATGTTTACTCTTGTTTAAAATGGTTAAGTATAAAAAGTTATACCGCGTTAACTTTGGCATACAAAAACTGTGATAAATAAACAAAATGCTAACACGTAAAAAAAACTAAAAGATAAAAATTTGCAGAAATTAGAAAACATCATGAAAATATTCTAATTAACTTGGACATTACGTTTAACGACCTCTATTTACCAGTACGCCTCAACCATCTCTAATGTGTCACCCTAGTCCAGCAGATAAGCGTCCACAGTCCTGGAGTAATAGATTCCACTATGGCTGCAGGTAAATGCAATGATCATGTGCTACTTTTGCTTCATGAACTACCACACAAGTGCGCGTCTGGTCTGACCCCATATACCTGCTGGCTAAGTGGATCGCATGCACTTTGGCAGGGTTGCTGAGATCGGCCGTCGTCTTGTCGAGACATCATTTATACACTATACAAAAGGACACCCGAACTTCGAGAAAATATTTCTCCACATGCTAGCTCTCGATACCCTACGGACGTGCGAATAGTTTTCCCTTGCTTATTGGCCGCTTGTCTTTATGAGAAGAAATTTTGTTACTTGGCTGGCCAATCAAAATTAAGCCACTACGATTCTGTACGTCTATGATTCGCGGGCATACGCCTAAAAATCGTAACACCTAGATCAACCAATCGAGATAGTGGATCTGAGCTAAAGTGTTATGAAATACAACTGGTCGCGAAATTTTTCCGCGAAATTCGGGTGTCCCTACGAATTTAATTATTTTTAGAGGTAGGAAAATTTCGCGAGTTCAGTGACCTGTAGGCTAGACTCCACAGTCCTGTGTATAATCAAGCTTCAAATGTTTGTTCATTGGCTGCCCTACAGAGTAGCCAATGTTACCTCACACCTGGCAGTATGGGGTTCGCTACTTGTTTCCTTCCAAGTCTCCTATTGGTTCAGAATCGTCCAGGGTGTGTCTAACAAACTGTGATCCAATTGCAAAGGTGACTTCAGTGTACACGTGTTTGACGTCTATCTTGTCCTGAAATGAATTCGCGAACTTTCCCTATCCCTAACTGTATCACAGAGTAGATACATACATAGGAACGAAATTGCATGGCGCTTCTTTTGATGTGCGCGTACCCAATCTCTAATTGGCTGCACGAGGCTCTGGGAATGGCAGTTGTGGATGATTGGCTACTGCACGCAGCGAAATGTTCCCAAACGGTTGGGCTGCCGGCATGTTACCAGCCAGGCGCTCAATGGTGAACAGAGTTCCAAAATTTTGTTGGCCAGCGAAGCCGTTTTGCTGGCTTGTGGGGGTGGAGTTTGCGGTATATAAGCGGATGTTTCTCCTCTGTATTCTTTGGTACTCTAGAACTTTACCACGTTAATCAGCCTACTAAACTGGTGGGCAGCTTCACTCCAGCGCCGAATACACCATCACGTTATTTTTTTTTTAGAGATAGGGACAATATGTATACCTCATTTAAAACTTGTCTGGAGCTTAAGCTAAAATATAAATAAATAAGCTTTTGCCCTTCGAACCAAGACTGTTGGTTCATGGCTTCATGGTAGCACGACTACCTAACACATGGCGGGAGATTCAGTGTACAACAGCTTGCTGTTAACCTGTAAACAGCGACTACAACGTCCTCCGGAAAGTCGGGATGTTTTTCGATTTCGATGAGGCTTAAACCCAAAAGCTGACAATAATCTGAAATCAAAATTTTTCTTATTACGCCACAACAATTAAAATTTTCATAAAATTTGATGTAATTATCAAACAGAGCATCCAATAGCTAGAAATATAACTTGGTCTCTGCTGGAATCAAACCACATGCCTCCTTAATCTTGAGTACAATTCAAAACCGATTATTATCATATCTAAGTTATTTCAATTTAATGATACAGTCATAAATGCACTTTCGTTAGTACGATTAGAATATTATGTATTTTATGCCTGAGTCGCTATGTTAAATTACTGGGATTGATTAAATGTAAAAAAATATCACCCTTGACTCCACCCATGCACGAAGCTATAAATTAGTAAATGACAACTATCGGATTGTATTTTCTTCTCTCTTCAAATAACAGGCTTTCACATTGTATCATCTCAGCGCGTATTCTTCATTATTTCAAGGCTTTTGTCAGAGTGCATATAAATACGTATTCCAGTTACAACAAAATCGATCACTTGGTTAAAGCAGAACTCTTCGAATTTAATATTTGTGTTGGGCATCCATGTTAGCCACGAAAGAGCCATCAGCATTTTAAAATCCCAAATGATTGGACAATCATCTAAAAATCCAACAAGAATTATCTAGTAATCGAGGTGTTAGTGCACAATTATTCTTAAAACCTCATATTTATCACACATTGAAAAGTGAATGTTGAAGTGAAAAGCCGTTTTGACCAAATTTAATTTTGCTTAGAGACCTGAAAAATTGGCGAGTTCAGTGACCTACAGCCTAGACCCTACAGTCTTATGTACAAATATTGGGATATCAACAGCGCATTGGTTGTCTGCTGACACAGTGGAAGGCGACCAGCCTTTTCCAGGAGGTGTCAAACTCCGTGTGATTCATTGACTAAAGTTATATAAACGCACGTGTTTTGAATTCTAGCTTGTCTCTAAACGAATCAGCGAATTCTTCAGGTTTCTAGTTATGGTCTAAATTGTCCAGTGCATCGAAATTTCGGAGTTTCTTATAACAGTATCAGAGCTCAGAACCTCTTTGAGCATTTAACAGCGGTGTTTGCAAAACACATTGTTTGAAGTCACTCGTAATTGCTAGAGCATGCAATTATACATTGTTCCAAATTTTTTTTGCAAACTATCTGCTTATTTTAAATACTTTGCAGAGTCCAATGTTTCGTTTTTATCATGCATTATATTTCACTATTTAATTAGTTTGTGATTTTTATAATTATTTATTTTATTCATGCCGTATGCATCATGCATCATGCATCATACAGTTTATAAAGTGTAAAAAGTGGTATTCGTAAATTTCAGTATCAAAATACGCAAACAAATATATCGTATAAACACAATAATTTCTTAAGTAATGCAAAATTTGGAATTAAAAAAAAAGTGCTTCCGTGCAGCTAAGCCAGGAATAAGCAGGGAGGATTGCCGCGTCATATAATTTTTTTAGGAAGTTTTTCTGTACATTCACTAGGGATTTCCATTTTAATCGTATTGGACGGTTATTTTCTACATATCCCACGGAGAATGTTCTTTTAAAAGTACGGTAAAAATGTAACAAAAAGTACAAGTATTTTTCGTAACCGGTTCTTACCATGCCAGAGTAAAATTCGAAAACACTACTAGATAAATTTTTTCTTGTTTGTTTTTACCAGATCAAAACATAATTAGGGCGTTTACAGTAACATTTCAATCCGGATTGAACCTTGAGTAGACTGAAGAATCCAGATAGAAATGTTAGTATAAACACATCCGGACTGGACTAAAGTAGGAGTAGAGTGAGATGAAGTCCAGTTGTCGAGGTGGACTGGAATGTAGAATCCGGATTGAAAAATTTACTTTAAACACTCATCGGACTGCCATTAGAACAAAGAAGAAGTGACCGCTATATTGAATCGTCAGTTTCGTTACGTCGTTAGAATCATTTAGAATCATTCTGAGACCAGCAAAATTAGTGTTTTTTTTTTTTTTTGGAAGTGAAGCGAAAAATAAATGGTTATGAAGGAACTGAGAAATATTTGGACGGAGAAATATGTGGCCTTCTTATTTTAAATTATGCTGGAAAAATATATTTTAAGTTTACTGGACTTTCGTAATTCGTTTGTTTTATTATTCTGCCAGTCGTCAATAGAGTGCTACAATCCCGTTTCAATCCGAATGTATTTATTTATTTCGACTTTATTTATACTGGCGAAGTTAAGTCTTCAATGCCTTCTCTTTCACTTAACCAGGTATAACTCAGTGTACATATACGTAAACATAAAGAACAAGAAAAATACTTACATTAATAACAGGCGAAACAGATATATGATAGCTCAAAAAGTAGTCAATGTGAAAATGATCAGTGGTTTCATATTATTTACATATCTCGAGCAGGACTAGAGACAAGGCAATGTTTAAAGCAACTAAAATTAAAATAGCAGAATAATACTGATCTACAATAACACAAACTTTGTTTCATAATCAGTATTACCAATCATAAATATAAATGTGCTAACTTATAAGGTTCCTGAGAGGAAAACAACATATCGAATGTTAGCACATTAAAATAAATAAACATATATGTAATAATAACTTACATATAATGAAAATTGAATGCAGCAACAAATTAAAATAAATCGACGAATGGACAGCAATAATTTACACAATGATCAAAGTGAATGTATAAATCAAATGTTGTAGGTAAAGTATACAAATAGTTAAGAAGAAAAATATTAAAAATACTATGGAATAATGATACGTGTGTGTGTGTGTGTGTATGTGTGTGTGTGTGTGTGTGTGTGTGTGGAATCATTGGCGCATATTCATGACGTACTTGGCAGCACTTCTATTAAGAGTTGTTGGTTATGTAGAGTTTCTCACTCCTACGGGTAAATTATTCCATACTCGTGCGACAGAGGCGGTACGAGAATTTGCATATACCTGGGTTTTGTGACCTGGAATATTTAACAGAGATGTATTTTAGCACGCGTGTTAATAGTATGGTCATCCGCCAAGGTTTTCAGCCGAGTGCGTGAGTATTCTGGCGTTGTAATATACGAGGATAGTATTGTGTATGCTAGTGTGAGACTGATGTTTGTCCAGACGTAACCAGTTTAGTTGATCAAAGTAAGGAGACAAGTGATCACGTGATTTTATGTTGAAGAAAAGTCTTACACAAGAATTTTGTGTGCGTTGAAGTTTGGCTGCCAAATTTTGTGTGATGTTTCCATAAACTACGTCACAATAATAAAAATAGGGAATATCAGCGACTGTACCATTGTTAATTTTGCTTTAAGTGGCAGAAAATTCTTAAGCCTATAGAGGTTATGTCGTACAGCGTATGATCTCCGACAAACAGTGTTTATGTGACCCGACCATGAGAGTATCTCACTGAAAACAACGCCTAACGTCTTCACGTCATTAAACAGAGGAATAATCTCACCGGCTAGCACAATATCAAGGAAAGTCAATCTATAATATTCGTTTAAAATTCTACGAGGAGTTATTAATAAACATTGTGTCTTCGCAGTATTCAATTTTAACTTATTTCTGTTGCACCAAAGGTGTACCGATTCAAGGTCATTATTTATGTCCTTAATTACAGAGAGATTAATTTCGTAGAAGCAGATGAATACAACTGGAGATCTTGTTTACACCTTTAGTCCACGTTCGAAACTTTACCTTAACCTATTACTTTCTATACGAGTTCACTCCCATTTCGGCACGAGTTGACTCCAATCCAAATTAGGTCCAGTCCGAAATTTTACTCTAAAAGAACTATATGTCACCACTTTAAAGTAGAGAAAAAATGGTGGCGTTGCGTGTGCCCTAATTTCGTTTGTCCTAAAGTTAGGCTAAACGAAATTATGGTAAACGAAGTTAGGCCAAACGAAATTAGGATAAACGCAGTTAGGATATTCGCAATGGCCAAACGAAGTTAGGACAAACGCAGTTAGGCGAAATGCAAGTTTCAGATTTTAGGACAAACGCAGTTAGGCTAATCGAAGTTAGGGGAAACGAAATTTGGCCAAAACCCGTTAGGACAAACGCAGTTTATGTAGAGAATATTCAAAAATTGACATTTTAGGGCAATCGAAGTTAGGAGAAACGCAGTTAGGCTAAACGAAATCAGGATAAACAAAGTTGGGCCAAATGAAATTAGGTTAAACGAAGTTAGGCTAAACGCATTTAGGATAAACGCAGTAGGACAAACGGCTTTAGGTCATTTGCATTTAGGATAAACGCAGTAGGACAAACGGCTTTAGGTCATTTGCATTTAGGATAAACGCAGTAGGACAAACGGCTTTAGGTCATTCGCTTTTAGGGTAAACGAAGTGTACTCGAAAAAAAACAAAGTGCGAGTGCGCATGCTCTTTTACATGCGATTAAGGGAGACAACGTTTATTTACTGTCAAAAATGAATTTGGAGTCGCGAATAATAAACTTTATTTCGAATATAATAATCACATTAATATAAAATAAATTTATTGATAGGTATATAATAATCATTAATGCAGAAATTAACAGACATCAGACAAATTAAAAAAAATTTTTAATAAAAAAATTATTGTGAGAAATTTTTTTTAGAAATTTTGTCACATTTCGAAATTTCAAGAAGATACAAGCATAATTTTTTTTAAAACAAGTTTAGGTTATAATTTATTTTCATATTAATCCAAAATATTTTTAGAAGTCAACTAATTTCAGAATAATTAATTAAATAAATACATAAAATGAGCACTCGGGTACATTCAACGGACACGTCTCGCACAGCTGCTATGTTGTATCCTCTTCTATTGCACAGACTTCGGGCGCTCTACTCTCTCTCTCTCTCTCTCTCGCACATATTTAATTGCTCCGATTTTAAAACTTTAACGCACGGCAATAATATTCTATGACCGATTTTTCGCAGGCAAGCCTATACCATTATATTTGTTATTAAATAATCTTTATTTTGATACCAATTTCGATTGGTTATCAGCTCGGTGTAGTTACCTATATTGATTTACCTGTTCATACCTGCTTGCCAGATAGCTATGACCGGAAATAAGTAAGCAAGCCTACCTTGGCATATTCTCCATATAGAAAATTAACATTTGGGACTAAATTTGGTTGGTTATCAATAGAGAGAAGGTGATGAAAAAAAAGTAATTAAAATTAATTTAATTAAAAATAGTCATGACAGCTTTGCAATAGGCAAGCTATCATAGGTGTGTTCATTAATTAATAAAATTTAAAAAAAATATATGTCTCATCTGGTTATCAGATGGGTGTAAGTCGATCTCTCACCGGCTTTTAGACTAATATTTATTCTCTCTGCGGTTCGAACATGAGTGTGCAAGCACGCTTCAGCATTATTAAACCGTTAATGGGAATATTTGAGCCTTCATGGTTTTCTTGGAAGTTGACGGGTCTGAAGAGATCAAGGTTTGGGTTTTAGGTCACGTGTTTGGCAACAAAAGGTATAGACTGGTCACGGTAAAGTGAGCCCTTTTAAAAGTCCTCTCACTTAAAATAATAGTCATTAAATAAATTTTATTTTAACCTTAGACGTAAACTTTCAAGTGCTATAGAATGTATACACTGTGTTTGTTACTTACATGACAATATTTAATTTAAGATTTTGTTAAAGTGCAAGAAATGGCTCAAAGAAAAAAGTAAGTAGGGCTTCAAAAGTGCTCACTTTACCGTGAACAGCCTATATCACGATGTCTGAACAGCCTATATCACGGTGTCATTTTTTTCATTATAACAGGACCGAACAGTAGGCTCCAAACTACGTAACCAAGAGCGTAAGCCATCGTTGGTTAGGCCTCCGCACATCAGCGCGGCGCCTTCTTATTTTGAAAGGTCACTAGACGGTGTATGTGGCATCGCGCCTTATACGAAATTGTTTACGTGCCTCTCAAGGACTATTCCGAGAATTCTCTAACCTCTCGTAGCCTTTCAGGGAAAGGCACCATAAAACATCCTTGTCCAAATTTCTCCGCCGACAATGTTCGGGAGGACCAGCGGAACAAGAAGCCACCCGCTGAGCCATTTTTGACGTGACAAGCCATTCTTTCCAGTTCGCCTGCCTGGTTGTCCTTGTCTGTTTCTGATACTCCTACTGGGGCTGGCTGCTAGGAGAAAGTGCCATTGTACCCTACCTCGCGGCTTCCTTGTTCAAGAGCTTTACCTAAACTCTGGTCTCTGAGGGGATTCCACGCCAGTCCATAACGGTTAGTTCGCAGGTAGAAACGTTGAAACGACCATGTATGAAGCGTGAGTGAGGTTAGTTTCCGTCTACTGCGCATGTAATCAACTCTTGATCATAAACTGCCGTCAGGACTTTCTAATTCACGTGGGGGCCACTGCGGCTGAGTGGTTAGACCTAGCTGTTAAGAGCTCACGCTAATTCACTTGTTCGATCAATGATGTTCCTTTTATTTACATTTGGTTTTACAACAAATCCGCACTTTCAAGTGTTAAAAAACATATAAAGTATGTTCATTAAATAGTATTTGCGTTCCTACTTAGTGTAAAATTATATGATGTTTGAGTTGACCATTTATTATATGTTTAGTAGCGTTCAATTCCAACGCCTTCGATAGACACTTGTTTGAGAATTGTTGCGATTTTATATTTTAGGCCGTGTCTCAATTTAAAGAACACTCTTTCCAGAGTCTTTAGAACAACCTGGCGAGAGAACTGCTTCGCTCTCTCTCTCACGCTTTCGCTCTGTGAAATTTATACGGCCACACTACCGTTTCTGTCCGACGTCACTCAGACAGTTGATGCCAAAAAGGCGCGAAATCATGTTAAGCTAACATTACGGTCATCGGTAAGGACTGGTTTTTTTTCGCGAAAATATTTCCAGACCAGTGCTGTACTCCGAAACACATTTGTTCATATGCACTTTCGTGGTTGGATAATTTTAAATTTCACGTGCCTCAAGTGTTTGTCCGCGAATCATGGACGTTCAGTATCGGAGTACTTTATTACGATTGGCCCAGTCAATCAAGAACGTGTCTTCTTACGTAGGCACGCGGCCAATAACCAAAAGAAATTGCGGTTGAGGGTGTAGGAAATTTAAATCTAGCCTGATCATAAATATTTTCGCGAAAAACACCTGTCCTTAGTCGTCGGTATTGGAAGTAACTCATATCTGTTAAAACAAATTCAGAAATAAATATAGCACTAGCGTAATAACTGTTAGCGCATAAAATACTATCATTTTTATATCACCGTCGTGATGCAACAACGTGACAAAAAATTCAAGTCTTTGCTAAAAATTCTTATTTATATTTTTATAATTACGTGCCATGTAAGTTATTTCGTTCACTAAAAGAGTTGAAATAATCCACTCGCAGTTAAAATGCTGCATGGTTTGGCCCGGAAAGGTACTACAACCTTATTCTAACACTGAAACGATGCACAGATAGAGATAGGAAAATTTCGCGAGTTCAATTACCTGTAGGGTAGACTTCATAGTCCTGTGTATAATCAAGCCTCAGATATTTGTTCACAGGCTGCTGCCCCACATAGTAGCCAGTGTTACCTCACACCTGGCAATATGGGGTTCGCTACTTGTTTCCTTGCAAGTCTCCTATTGGTTCAGAGTCGTCCAGGGTGTGTCTAACAAACTGTGATCCAATTGTAAAGATGACCTCAATCTTCAGTGTAGGCGTGTTTGACGCTTATCTTATCCTGAAAGGAATTCGCGAAATTTTCCCATCCCTATGCATAAATATATGACGCGTGGTCAGAGAATGTGAGGAAGAGCGAGCGAGTATAACTTTCTGCTGTCTCTGTACTCTCGCTCTTTCGCGCGCTATCCGACGAATTGAGACGAACAGAAAACGTTTTCTCTGACGCCATAATGACGTGGTCGCGAGAGCATGAGAGAGCGCTCTCTGGGCCAATTAAGACACTGCCTTATTATGTGAGTAAGTTTTATTACATACTGGAAACTAAATACGCTATCATGTTAGTCCAACAATGTTAGTAAACTATAAGGGCCAATTCGAATACTGCCAACGCGTGTGTGTGGGATCATAGGCAAATATGATATTTCTGATATTTCATCCAGGTAATACTAATATCGTAATTATAGTTTACTGTTACGAAATATATACCTTTATAATAAGTGTTATTTTGACAAGTTTGCAGGAATCTTAACACTAATTTTTTTTTTTTTTTTTTTTTTGCTATCTTTGTCATATTTTTACAGTTTTTTCCTATTTTATTATCGATATGTCTTTCATTTAATAGTTTTTAATTTTTCTGCAAATGTAGTTCGTTTCTTCAGAAAAATGACCATCAGTGATTGGTAGAGCCACGAGTATTTCACGGATTCATTCGGAGGCGAGGTAGACTCCAAACACTTGTTGTATTCTCCTACTGTTTTGAATGGACGACCATTTTTAGACACGCCCCGTTTAACTGTGAGCCAGTAATAAGCAGGGACCAGCTTTGTGAGTGAGCGTTTAACATTCCTATATGAAGGCTCTCACTAGATCACAGCAACCAATAAGCAAACGATAATCTCTCGAGTGTATAGAGGGCTGTCCAGTCTAGCTTGCTGCCATCTCAATCCGCGAAATACTCGGGGCTCTAGTGATAGGTCGTAATTCAAGAACGTTTTTGTGCGCAGAATTTTATATATTTACTCGTAAATGTGTACGGTTTGTCAAAACTTTCACTTAGAAAATGGGTAAGTGTAAGAGAAAGCGATTTCCTTTAACTTCGCCATTTAATAAAGGCAGTAGGAGAAGGTAGGAATATGGGATACCATTTACATTCCTGAAGCTAGGGACGCTCACACCACACACATGAAACTAATCGAACTTGTATTCTTTGCAGAATTTAAAGTGTAATATATTGAGTTTACATAAATATCATGTACCCTATAGTCTAACCAAAAATGTAATTTTTTCAGCTGAAGGCAATATTTGAGAGTCTAAGAATCGGGCAGTAATATGAGACAGTTCAAATCCTTGAAGAACTGAGTTCTTAAAATGGTCATACGATATCTTAGGAACAAATATTAGCTTGTCCATACAAAAGGCATCATTACACTTGGCAATTAGTTGGGTTTACAATAGTCACGCTAATACATGTCGCTCTCTGAGCCTGCACATTCAGTTTGGGCCCACATTTTGCACATAAAATACTAACTTCACATTTCTCCCCTAGAGTCGTCTCGAAAATTTTGAGTCACAGAATATGCACATTGCATCGTCGAACCCTGGTTGGCACTGCCCTCGTAGAATGATGGATACATCGTTGTCTGATTCAACACACAAACTTAAGTCATCACTGGATGAATTGCTTATGATCTGAGTCCTTTTTGTTCTCTTTTGCATCCGCCTTCTTTTCTTCATCGTTTCAACTGGAGGCCGTTTCGTATGTGACCTGCAGATTACTATGCTTTCTTTGTATGGTAAAGTAGTTATCACTGCAGAAATGCCTGGTTTTCGTCCCAGATTTGTGCCCCTACGTGTAACTGTTGGAACAGGGGATATGTCACAAGGTCTCACTAAATTTTGTGGTTCCATTGAAAGGCTTGGTACAGGACCGATGAGAGCAGGACTCTGTGGTGTTCTGTCACCTGGAGATGTGGATAAAACTGAGGTATCTTCAGATGCATGCCGTGCTGCTGTCTGCGATGTGCTTGGTTCACGATCGATGAGGGCCAGACTCTGGGGTATTCTGTCACCGGGCGATATGGATGTAATGGAGATATCTTGAGACACATGCCGTGCTGCTCTCTGAGCTGCAGCAAGGAAATCATCCGCAGAAAAAATACCTCTGTTTAATGGAAATATTCCAGTAACTCTGAATCCACTTAATGCTATGTCAGCTCTTTGTACATTCAAGTACGCCTTGCCCAGCAATCCCGCAATATCAAAAGGACTCAGGGCCCTCTGCTCTTCACATAGTAGTAACCTATCTTCTTCACTGTAATGTGCTTTCAGCGGTCCCATAAATGGTTTATCCGGAGGCTGAGGCTTATGGGTTTGGATGTGGTGCCAGGGAAACAATAGACACACAATTCCTTCGTGCCAATTCAATAACAACGACATTTTTCGTACGGCTGTAGTGACCATCCAATATCAGAAGAACAGGAGATTATGCTGAAGGTTTGGCAAACTTCAGAAAGTGTTCGAACCACTTTGTAAATAGCGGTGCTTGAATCCATCCAGATGGATGGCATGCAGCAACTTATCCATAGGGTGCACCCTTCATTAGAAGTTTGTTTTCATTTTTTCTAGGGAAAATGATCATGGGTGGCACAAACACTCGTGCTGCATTCATGCAGCACACCAATGTTATGAATGCAACTCGTTCTGCTGATGTTAACGACGCAACTTGTCCTCTTCCTTTCAGTCCAACAACACGCAAGACTTTTGATTGTACCACAGAAAGCCCAGTCTCGTCCACGTTGTAAATCCTATCAGGAGTATAATGATGAATGGAAACATGAGATTTTTCGCGCTCGTCACTGGGAAGTCATACGATTCAGGATAATAAATAACATTAAGATAATTGAAGATTAAGTGTACTGCCCGTAACATTAGGTTTCGTTAACACTGTCCTCATTTCCCGTAAGATGGATGCCGCCACAATATGGAACTTCTCTTCGAAACGAGAATATGACTATATAGTCTATTCACTGTACCTATTTTAACTTTTTCTGAATAAAACCTTTGAATAACTCCCAATGTTCGACATGTTTGGTCGTTTCCCAAAATAAACCATATATCAGAAGCGTTCTCAAATTCCTTTTACATCAACGTTCAATGTTCACTTCAATTTTGTCTATACATTACCATTTTTTCATAGTTAGAATTAATTAAAAATAGAAAGGCTATATATATATATATATATATTGGTAGTGATCAGTAAAATATAGTTATTACGTAGAATACAATTAAATAAAGTTTCGTACGTAATTTGTAAAATAAACGTTTCACAGTGCAGCATTTAGGTTTCGAATGGGGTGTATGTTTCTCTTCGGCGTTTACTTCCATACTTGTTCATACCTTGTACAGGAAGTATACGTAGTGGGCAGTCCGAAAGCAGAAGTTTAGCATGACTTCAGAACAGTTACAAGTAACCACGAATAGACTCTAGGCTATTCACGGTAAAGTGAGCATTTTTGAAAGCCCTCTCATTTGGAATATTAGTCAATAAATATATTTTATTTTAGTATTAGACGTTAATTTCCGAGTGCGGTGGAATTAACACATTGTGTTTATTACTGAGATTAGAATGATATATTTAGAACGGCGGTTAAAGGATAAAAAACGGCTGAAAGGAAAAAAGTAACCAGGGCCTCAAAAGTGCTCACTTTACCGTGAACAGCCTATACAACGAACATACAGGCCAGTCGCAAGTGTTAACACCCAAATACTTTTTTTTTCTTCTACCACTAGCTTGGACGAAGTTTAGCTCAAGGTCGACATGAATATGTATTTTGAAATGTTTTAGCATAGTGCCTTTGACAAAATTTTTATTTCAACGGGGATATTTCAAGTCGAGATAAATAAACTTTGTTTATAAAAGAGCACGTCTGTTTAAGAACTCGACGTAAACGGGATACTGCAACGCTGTCGTGACAGTTCTATGAGCATCTATCTCAACTACGGACGGTGATTATTTTTTGCGTGGGAAATGTTCTGACTGCGTACAGTTCATGTATTTTTTAAATATATTTTTTTAAATTTTACTTTTACGATTAGTTCCGGAACCGTTAACCAAGTCACACGTCTCTATGCGCGCCCTCGCGTGTTAGCAACTTGGCAATAGACTGCTGCATGTACTATTCCAGTTAGTGGCTGTAGACGAACTTTCCAATCGCCGGCCGAACCAATACGAAATTAGTATTCCACGACACGGCGTTGCCAATCAGACGTCATGCTTTCTTACGCACCGTCGAGCAACCATATCAGCGGAATGGATACTCCATCGTCGATGGTATAGGCTGATCACGGTAAAGTGAGCACTTTTGAGTTCCTAGTTACATTTTCCTTTCATCCATCATTTATTCTTCCAACACTTTTTTTTATAGTAAAAATTGCAATGTAAGTAATAAATACAGTCTGTATATTCAGTCGAACTCGGAATTTAACATCTAAGGCTAAAATATACTTTATTAATTTACTTTTATTCCAAATGAGAGGGCTTTAAAAAGTAGTCTCTTTACCGTGAATAACCTACTCAGAAACAGCTACCTTAGATCGTATTCGAATATAGGACGATGAGATATGCATGTGTATAGTATCTGCGTTAGTAATTTGTGATACATAAAATTTAATGCACAGGATGTAAATCAATACATTTGTATGTATTGTTGCTCTGTTTACAAGTTTCACTTCTATCTAGCTGCAAATTCTGTGATCTGATAACTTCTTTCCCTTCTAGAGAATAAGCAGAATCCTGAATTATTCAGTCAAACAGGAGAAGGGCATCTAAAACAAACAAAAAAATTCACTGAGATCAAATTGCTATCCGCCCAGCGGTGATTTTCGCAACTATCTCAGGTCGCCACGCACCAGTATTTCACACAAATATATGTGAGCGCTAGATAGGTTTCAGCATCAAATGTATGAAGCGCCAGCAGCTTTCGATTTTTACTGGGTGTGTCTATACGTGAGAAACCATTCATTAACTGTTCTGATGGCAAGCTCGTGAAAAGAATGACGAGCCGCTTTATGTTACGATTACCAACACGCAATTAATGCAGCGATACGAGAAAAGTTCTGGCGAATTTAACTATTTAACTTTAAAATTCGTTGCAGAAATTAAATTACTTATGGGATTGCCACGTAAAGCTGAGTTATATATGGGCGCCACTACTCAATGTCAAATAACGATCAAAAACTCACCAGTGAGTTCTTCAATAACGTCAGACTATAGACTGAAATAATAGACGACAAGGTCCCTAAACAGGCCCTCTTGTAGAAATCATTGAAAGAGTAACTGGTCTTGAAGGCAGGTAAATACATAGTTCTACGTGGTCGTGTAGTGAATGCTGTAGCATCTTCGTGGCCTAACTTTGCACCAATTTTAATTCCACATGGATGCGATAATCTATCGGTAATCACGGCTTAGAGTGACTTAACATTTTCCCTGCTGCCTTCAATATCGCCACCGTTGAGGCGGTGCCTTGAGGAGATCGGCGTTTGAAAGGTCTGCCCACGTCATGTAACAATCTGCACACAGTCTGGGTAGACGAAACTCAAGATAATTTAACACTAAAAAATGGCGAAACTGTACACCTGGCGAGCGATACCATTAAGCATAAAAACAGGAAGCAGTTCTTCTAACATAAAAAATAGTGAATCTACTGTTTTAATTTATATGACTTATTTAAAAATGCTAAATCGAAAAATTACATTGTCGCGTTGTTAATTTTTTTCATTGCGGCTATTATTTTCATTTATGTAGGTATAAGTTATAACTAGGGATAGGAAAAATTCGCGACTTCATCTCACGACAAGATAGATTTCAAACGCGTTTACACTGAAGTAACATTTGCAATTGGATCAGAGTTTATTAGACACGCCCTGGATGACCCTATGCCAATAGCAGACTTGCAAAGGAACAAGGAACGAATCCCGTACTGTCAAATGTGGGGTAACACTGGGACAACAGCCAATTAGCAAACATCCGAGGTTCGATTATACAAAGGATTGTGAAGTCTATCCTACAGGTCATTGAACTTGCGAAATTTTCCTATCCCTAGTTATAACTAGAGATCTGTAAAATTCGCGTTATTATTTGAGGACATATTAAACTTAAAACACTTTTCCATTTGCAATACGTTTGTCATTGGGCCAGTCTTTATTTGACAAGTCCCTGGTAACTCTGCGCCAGTAAATGAACGCTCCATAACTGTCTGCCCGAATCACGTGCAGTTCACTCAGAAATGGAGTGACTTAACGTCAAGGCAGCAGCCAGTGGAGAAACGATGCCAGCCCAAGTATATACAGTACTGTGAATTTTAGTTTGACGCAAAAATATAACGCGAATTTTGCAGGTCTCTTAGTTATAACATGTGATATTTCCGACTTCGATAACTGTTAAAGTTAATTCACGTTTTCTGAAAATCCTCAACAGTTTGTATTTTATGTCTGGTTTTTTTATCTTCACCTCATGTAATAATTAACATCGCCATGGACGAAATAATGTTTCCAAGCTTCGGATGTTTAGATCGGTTACAATTGAGCCAGATCTTGTTCTTCAGTGTGTAAAAAAAGAAACCTTTCCACACGTGACTTATTTAAGAAGTTAAATAAATACATTATTTTTCAAAAGTTATTCGAACGAAAGGGTTTCCTTACACTTGTTATGATAGCTTTATTTACACTCAAGAGTAGTTGAATCAGAGACACCTAGCGTGTTAGCGAAACGGCGCTGCGGTCATCCCGTCAAATGAAGTAAAGTACAACCACACAGGACTAAGACGTCTTCAGACTTTATTATGACCATCTGAGTAACAGTCGAGCACGAAATGAGGAAGAAACAAGATATATGCGTATTGAGCCGTGGCCAAACGTTGGGGCCAGACGTGTAATACTCCATCTTCGAAGACGTGCAGGCACCGGGATATCCATGGGCCACCGTGTCAAGAACGTACCGCGAGTTTGTCGACTCTAGTAAAACCACTGCCGCCATGGTGGCCAACTGTCGTGGTGTACAACGTATAGATGACAATTTTCGCCGTCGGCTATCTCTGTTGGTAATAGCGGTTAGACAAGCCACAGTGCAGTAGATCAGTGCTGGAGCGCAACGACCTCTGACAATCATCCAGAATCATCTCCTCGCTACGGGGTACAGAAGCCCCGCCCCCTCACTAGAGTACCATAGCTCACCGTACATCACAAGACTCAGCGATTAACGTGGACGCGGGAACATCGCCGCTGAACCCTCGACCATGGAAAAATGTCGCCTCGACGGATGAGTCGAGGATACTCTCCGATGGCAGTGTACGAGTGTGTTGCCAAGCACAAAGAGTGATAGATCCCTCATGCCAGTATGGTAGTGTTCAAGCATGTAATAGTGATATACTCGTATGAGGACTGTTTATGTTTGATAAAATGGGTCCCCTAGTACAATTTCAATCGTCTCTCACCAGCGAACGATGCAGGGGCCTGCTGGCAGATCTCGTGTCCCGTTTCTGAGCCTACAACACCCTGCAGGAGACTATCACCTACAGCAAGACATTTCGTCCGCTCACTGCTCCTGAATTGTGATTGAATTGTTGGATGAATACTCTCCACGGACTTGGGGATGCTTGACTGGTCGCAGAGGTCACCCGACCTAAATACCACCAAACATTTATAGAATACCGTCGAGAGAGATGTGCATGCCATGGATCCTGCTCCGAGCGATCTTCGTGCATTGTGGGAGGCTGTGCAGCGATCATTGATCGTTATGGCTCCCGAACGTTTCCAGTGCCTCGTGGGGATCATGACACGCTGCATCGCCGTGATCAGAGAGAAAGGGGACGGTACACACTACTAAAGGCTGTTCACGATAAAGTGACCACATTTGAAATCAACCTTAGAAAAATGCCTGCATATATTTTAACGGGCGTACTGAGTGACATGCACCCAGTAAAGTTGGTATCGATGGAGGGAATGCAGTTCCATATCTCAACGTCAAATAAAAAATGGTAGGTAACCATTTTTAATAACACAAACAATTACTTCGCTTTCTATATTTTTTTGTAATGCTTTGGAGTGTAAAAATGGGCTGAGTTGTAAAATAATTACTTTTCTAATATTTTCACAGTTTCACTTGACAGGCGCATGAATAAAGTGATGATGCCCAAGGCAATGTTAATTTTACATAAGGTGGAAGAATACACAATGTGCATACAAGCAGATCGTAAGCAGGGCTTTCGAAAGTGCTCATTTGATCGTGAACAGTCTATACATAGGCGAAATAGACGCTTATTCAGAGAATTACAGCCGCACACGCCACCGGAAATGGCGTCACTTGCCAGGAAACTGTTAGAACGCCGTTCGCCAGTCTGCAGACCTGCCAATAGGGAACATTCCGTGGCATCCAGTAGTCAATCAGACACAAGCCCGTCCCCGGAGTCTTGCGTGGCCGATCAGAGAATGTGTGTGGCCACATCATCAGAGGAACCTCGACGCAATCTCGTCTCTGTGCACTCGCCTGCTTTGTGTTTCAGCGTGAAGCGGATACAAATACCTCGGCTAGTCACGTAGAGACAGCGAGCAAACAGTTACATGCCTCTCCGGGGTTTCCCCGCGGGCAGGCACCACGTTATCCCGAGGAGTGGAGAAATCAATGGAGAACGTAGGCGCTCTCGAGCAATGCTCTCCGCCCGCGCTCGCTCATCAATCAACCGTTACGAGGACATCCGTCTTCCTGAGGCCTGGTTGCCGGGTGTGGCGGGCTGAGCCAGGCGTGCTTCGCCCGCCGGGGCAAAGCAAATTATCAACTTCTCAATATCGTTTCTATCCATCGTGTCGCTGTCGATATCGATGAGACTAGTCGCTTCCATGACGTACCGAAAATCGACAGCGATATATGTAGCTGGGGAGTTACGTAAATTATCGTAGGAGGCCGAGGTTCACTGTTTTCGATTTAATGCCAAATACTTATGAAAGACGCAGTACTGTCGTTAACTCGCACTGTTAACAGAGATACTCGGTAGTTCTTCTCATTAGGTGTGTTCACGTGGTTTGCTATTCTGCTAGTTTATTGCTAATTCTGCTAGTTGCCATTCATGTTACCGGAAGTACTTTTTGTATGCTGCTCGGTTGGCGGTAGCAATTGCTATTTGTACTATAAAAAGCAACAATTTCTGCTCTTGCTCGACAAGGTAGAGCAGAAATATCAAAACGAGCAAGGTGGAAAAAAATGGCCGCCAAAATAAAAATACAATTGACGAACTATCTTGAGAGTGAAGATTGCAAATAGTAATATGCTTTTACGCAGATTGATGAAGAGAATATGTTTGGGTATCCTGTAAGGAGTGCAGAGAGAAATAAAAATAACTAAGACACATTTATCCTCGAAAGCAAGTCATCTTGAGTGGTCAAAATTTTTAATATACATAAATTACACAGAGACAATAATGATTATCAACATTTTTTTTAGCAAAATTGCTATTATACATTTTTGACGTTAATTTACTGCTGTTAGTCGTTCGTGTCGTCCTGCCGAGAGTAATTGCTGTTTGTGATACTTTTCGGCTAGTGAAAAATATAACTTGCTCTACGATAGTAGAAAAATCATACCAAGCGAACAAACCTATTATAGGTGGTTTGTGGCAGTGAATTATTTTTTATGATGTGCCTGTTGGTATATTAGACGGGCAGAGTTCCATTTTGACAACTATTTGAGTCAGGGGGGGGGGGGGGATATAAGAAGGGGCAAAACACTCGGGTCCGCTAGAGTCGGCGGCGCTAAACGATATATTTAATCTCGATCAACGTTTTGACCAACAGTGGATAGGTCGAGGTGGTCCGATTGCTTAGCCTGCAGGTTCGCCGGACTTGACTCCGCTAGACTACTTCCTGTGGACCACATGAAGGTCTTGATTTACAAGACCCCTGTGGAATCAGAGGAGAACTGCTGGCGCGGATTATGGCTGCGGCGTATCTTGGACTTCCAGGTATTGGTGATCGTGTGTATAGGCCGCTCACGATAAAGTGACCACTTTTGAAGCCCTAGTTACTTTTTACTTTGAACCAATTTATATCCTTCCCCCACTTGTTAATGCAAACCCTGCCATGTGAGTAATAAACACAATGTATGCATTCACCAAACCCAAAACCAAAAGTCAGAGGCCACAATGAAACGTATTTATTGGTTATTATGTCTGATGAAACAGCTTCAAAAAGTGCGCACTTTACCGTGAACGGCCTAACCGTGTTTGTATAGACATCGCTGATCGTCACAATGAGCCCTTCTTGTAAGTGGACTCAGAAGAAACACAACGCACAGTATGTTACAGACGTGGAAGAGGTCAACATGTGATGTGGTGGTGTTTTGTTTGTCGCTGGCAAACGGTACGTTTCTGCACCTAAGTTCCAATGCAAACGTAACCGTCTTGATCCCCACTACAAGTCTTTACATCGTGTAATGGGAATTTAGACACACCGTGTATGTCGTGCTAACTTACTGCTCGCTCACAGGTTTTTCGCCGCCGAAATGCAGCGCTCTTCTCCAGTTTCCGAGATGAACCGGGCTCCTACCGAGAATCCAACTCTCATCTCTCTCCCCCTATCTCTATCTCTATCTCTTTTACTTTCGAATTGAATTAATTTCGCCGTGTCAATAGCATCGCGAACGAGGGATCGGAAAAGGGCGCGGATGCAGGGGAGATAGGGTATAGCTGTGAGATTCAGACCGCGAGAACTTCGTCTGGCAGGGGAAAGACAAACGTCAACTTCCAACAGGAGAGCACCCCGCAGAGAGACGCGACGTAACGTCACAAGAGGTCGGAGCATGCAGGGCGAAGCAATGAAATAAGTTTGGGACGATCCGATGGCAGGTTTCAATACTCAGGGCACTTGCGAACAGGACTGCAATGATCGTTGACGAACTAGGTTGAAGGCGGGAGCGGACTTCGCAGAGCATGCACGAGTGTTGTAACCAGTTCGGAAACATCAATTTCAGACTTAAAGTATTGCAATTATGTAATTTGTTTGTATGCGCTGTACTTGTGTTCAGCTTTTTTTTTTCTCGCGACCAGTGAACTTGCTGAGTACTCGTACAAACGAGATTGGCTACAAGGAAGACTGTCGATACAGTTATTGGACGATTGCTAGTAAAATAATCGATCATTCGATAGTTTAATTATAATCGATGTATCGATTAATTAAAAATAATTCGATAATCAACGATTTTCAGCTGTTTATACAAACAAAACCAAACATTTCAGATAGCTTCATTTTTCACACTTATTAAAAAAATAAAATATAATTATGAAAACAAAAAAAAAATTCAAAATAACATAAATGATTAAAAATAAACAGAAACGTTTTTGGTGAGAATAGTTTTAAACGAATTTATAAAAATATACAGTATTGCGGCTAATTTTTACGTATGTATTAGATCAAGACTATCGATTATTTATTCGATTAAAAAATAATCGTAATCGATTCATTCGAATTACAAAATAATACGATTATCCCATCACTACGATGCACTGGACACTGGTGCCTTGCTGTGTACAGCACCGTTCGTAAGTATCATCCATGTACAACGTGTCCACGATCGTGGACATGGTTACTGTACGGATTAAGCAAAGGTTTCTATTTCACCCATTCAGTAACTAATCGAACCTTAAGTCATAACTTAATTGGTCTTTGTTCATTGATTGTACTTACAATAAAGCAACGGCAAACTATGAAAATTAATTCACAACAGCGAAAGGAGAAAACATTTGCGATGAAAATTACCGTGCAAAAAAAAAAAATGGAGTCGGGTGATTGGGAAAAAAGGGGGGGGGGAGGGGGGATAAAATTTATTCATAAAAAAATGGATATTAGTAACCCATTCGTCGAAATCACCTTAAAGATATAACAAAACAATAAAAACAGAAAAAAAAGTGAAATAAAATATTGTTCGGTCCTAACTTAACTACAATCTTTGAATTTTTGTTGAAGTATTGTAACTATTTATAAAAATAGGAGTTTTGGGTGAATCACAGGGATCCGAGATGAATGGAAAATTTTGTTCCACCCACTTGACAATGGCATAATAACGAATCCTAGAGACGTTTTAACAAGTATTCTACAGAGTGAACTATATTATTTTCGAAAACACCGAAATACAATGGCCTGAAAATTACGGTTAGTGATGGTTAAATGACAAATTAAGTAATTTTAATTCTAATATAACACCTGTTGTACTAAGTTTCAGAAACTGGTTTTATTTCGTACAAATTTAACCCCGGTGTATTCATCTATCCTGATTACCAACAAATTGAACGAAATGAGGTATACAGTACATATCGCAACTGAATAAATTGACTGTATGTTTGTTGTATGAAACCCACGAAAACAACTAGTTTCTTTCTTTCAGATTTCGGACCCGCTTAAAAAAAAAAAAAATAAAAATAAAGCATTAAGGTTCTATTTTTATAGCGTACTTTACAAAATGCATTATTTTCTAGCAAATATTTTCTACAAGTTTTGAAAATATTTGTGACTTTTAATCATATAATTTAAGTAAAATGTTTCACTGGATGCAATGCCACTGAAAAAGAAAAATGAATAGCGCAGAATGATACTCTGTTCTCTTACTTAATAAGAGATTCATACCAAACAATATTTTGCCAAATAAATAATAATTATTCCTTGAAAAGATTTTCATTTCCTTGAAGTACATGTAGAAACGAGAAGTTATTCATGCTAGTGGCGAGAATCAACAGTTATCTCAATACTGCTAATATCTGCGTTTTTATTTATATAAAGTTTCGTACTGAAGCATAATTTCCAACTAAAATACACTTTTCATGGTCACGAGAAAAATCGGAAATACAAACAGCGCGGAAAGAAACTCGTGTGATGATAAATTGATAACGTCCAGAGCCGTGGTAAATTGATAACGTCCAGAGCCGTGGTAAATTGATAACGTCCAGAGCCGTGCTAAATTGATAACGTCCAGAGCCGTGCTAAATTGATAACGTCCAGAGCCGTGGTAAATTGATAACGTCCAGAGCCGTGTTAAATTGATAACGTCCAGAGCCGTGCTGAATTGATAACGTCCAGAGCCGTGCTAAATTGATAACGTCCAGAGCCGTGGTAAATATGCGGGCAGAGGATGCAGGCGTGGACAACCGCAGGCAAGTGTCGTAAGGCCGTGAATCAAAGCAGAATTTTTACAACCATAAAAATATTACTGCTTAGGAAATTTCCAGTGTAATCTATATAAAGCAAAACGTTCCTGCTGCGACAACAAAATTAAACTTTTCCTAAGCTTTAAACAACTTAAAACCAAGTAATTGTTATAAAACCAGTTCGCTGCAATATTACTGTAAGTAACCAAGTCAACGTTCACATTTGACTTCATGTTTCGTTGCGATCAGAGACTTTTTATAAAGTTTATTTCAAAAGTTCTTTGAGTTGACCGGGAACCAGGAATATACGTTACAAGCCGTTTGTAGGATTAATTTTAACGAACGCAGATCTCTTACAAATGCTCACAGGTACGCCCAGAACTACATACAGTTTTACAAACGCGTTGATGTCCACAACATTTTCTAGACTCTCTCCTCCATTTCGAGACTCCCGCAGTATTCAAATTAATTCCCGCGTGGAGTCGCTGAAATCGAACACCGGCTGGTAGTTACCACACACCCGTTCACATGATTAAAAAATGAAGTTTATTTATTTATTTTTTTTTTGGTATTGACTGTTCACGATTAAACGAGCACTTTTGAAAGCCCTATTTAAGGTATACATACGTGATAATAAGTATGTAAAATTAACGTTATCATGGGCCCTTATAACATTATACATGCGGCTGTCAAGTAATAATTTGGTATGGACTGTTCACGATTAAACGAGCACTTTTGAAAGCCCTATTTAAGGTATACATACGCAATAATAAGTATGTAAAATTAACGTTATCATGGGCCCTTATAACATTATACATGCGGCTGTCAAGTAATAATTTGAGTATGCACATACGTTAGCTTAATTTTAACTCAACGTTAAGGCATGGAACTATTTAATATCAGTCGCTGACTACTTTATTGGGCACTTGTCAGTCAGTGCGCCCATTGAAGTATGTGACATTTCGGCCAAATGTTGATTTCAAAAGCACTCACTTAGCTGTGAACAATTTTAGAGACAAAGCTTAACTAAGTTTGCCTTCTGTTTCAACAATATAAATATGTTCCAGGGACAAACAAATAACATATTTTAAGACGGTAATTAATGACACAGTTTGTTTATAATTTTTAAATGCTGTTTAGTTTTGTTTTACGTCTTGCAACTTTATGGGAGGGCTTAAAACTCCAAAAACCAGTCCCTTACGCACGGCTCTGGCCAGCAGAGTCTCTACCCATGACTAAAGAGATAAGAGGGCGTTGTTAAAGATACCAACGACTAATATGGTAGTTGAGTGCTGCAAGTAAGTTCAGTAACGTTCTCACGAGAAAGCCATAGCTGTAGGAGCTGTATTTGTGGTTGAGTGCTGCATGTAAGTTCAGTAACGTTCTCACGAGAAAGCCATAGCTGTAGGAGCTGTATTTGTGGTTTTACAGCTATCCAATGTCTCGAAGAAATCATTCAGACACGATTATTTCGAATAGCTATATATGTATATATGTGTACGTTAGTCACAACTTTGTAACGCGACTTGATCTTGTCAAAGACATGTTTTACAGGAAGATCACAGTGGCTGAAATTCTTGTAACTTTTCAGTGTCGTTTGAGGGGGATAGCCGCCGTCATGGAACATTAACTTAGGTTAAACACGTTAATTGACGTAAACAGGTTTTTAAATTCACTACCGAAAATCCACACAATAGATAAATACACATATACTAAATGTGGCGGTGCCACGGTGGTGAAGTTTATAGACTACTCACCTCCTACCTAGGCGAGCTAAGTTCAATTCCTGGTGGGGTCACTCCCGGGTTTTCGTGAGGCGTTGGTAGGCGGGTTTCTCGGGGATATCCCGTTTCCTCCGCCCTTGCATTCCTCGCTTCACCCTCATCGGTTATCAAGACCTCTATGTAAAAAGTCGCCCAAATCACTCCACTACGCTCCACTCCACGAAATGTCGAGGCGGTTCCTTTAATGTGGTTGCACCCATTCTCTCATTGACTGTGTGAGATTCTGGGAACTGGCCTTGTATCTGTTTGGCTACTACATGTTACGAAATATTCCCTATTTATTGTGCTGCCGACTAACGAGTGGGTTACCAGAAGCTGATTAGCGAACGGTAAGTATTCTGTGTTGTTGCCACATTTAATGAGCGCATACTAGTCGCGGTGTTCGCCAAAATATGTGAAGATAACTCGCAGGAACTTATTTTGCATATTGATTTTAAAAATATTGGACCACAAACTAGCTACATATAAAGAATGATCCTCCTAACATCGACACTTCCTTGCTCGTTTCATACAAATAAAATACCTCTCCGGAGCTGAATGTAGATAAACGAAATCACATACTAAAGTATGGGGCCTACTTATAACCCATCTCGTTTTTAACATAGGGACAGCAGTCAGATAGGTTATATAGTCCATTTCATATAAGTGGTCTCAAATTTGATAGACAATGTGACCAACCTACCCAGTGTGTAAACAGTAAATTCTCTCGCTCCTACAGTATTGTATCAGCTGATGAACTGCTGCGGGATCCGTGTTGTTGGGTTGGCTATTTTGATGACGGTTTTGGAATAAAATAGTTCTCGGAACTAAAAGTCGTAATTTAAAATCATAATTATACTTACACCATTTATGGTTTAATTTATGTTTCTAAAGCATTATTAAATTTTCCTGGCTATTAGTAACGGGTCTTTAAAAACACGTTCAGCATTTATGACAGAGTATGTCGACATATACGAACAGTAAACGTTTCCAGCTAATGGCTAGCCATGTTTATGTTTCCAGCCCGGTGAAGGAAGTTGCGCGTGGGCTTTTTTTCTCATCGTGTTTATTATACGAATATATTATTTGTGTTGTCTGAATATTTAATCGGTAGTTAATTATTTTTTATTTGCTTTCTTAAAACATAGTTGGTTTTAGGTACCGTTGTAGTGCGGTTTGTTGAGTGAAATGTAATATTAATCGGCACGTCTTTAAAACTGTTCGTTCCGCCATTTTCCTAACCGCCTTCCACAATGAAGTGACACGAATATAATTTCCGTATATAAGTTTAAGTTTGTTTGTATCAGGAAACGTGCGAAGTGTTGATTTTACTGAATGATTTTCCAAATAAATTATGTAATGCTAGTGACGAACAAACGTGATTTTAGTAAAGTAAACTCGCAAGGATTGCCATAGAAAAACACGTGTTCAAGAGGTTACAACAGTAAGTTTGCGTGTTTTGTAAATGTATTTGTAAACCGTTAATATAATTAGTGAAATGTACTTTTGTAGTGAGTGAATAATATTTGTTTGTCTACATCGCAAATTCGAGTGCAAGGATAATGTCGGTCAAAGTGTGTGCGTGTATATATAGCTGCATCTGTACGAATATTAACAACGACGTATTTATCGCGTTTTGTATTTTCATTAAAGCTATAATTTTCGAAGTTAAATAATTTAAATGTTATTTCCATACGAGCAAAATTTTCCACTGCTCCATCAAAACAATATGCAATTCAAAATGCCACACACTCATGCCGGAATCACATAGCCCTGATCAACACAGCACGACACGACCAAAACGCAACCACGACACATTTCAATGTGCCTATTTGAATTTACAGTACGACCGACACCACGCTCTCGGCATTTAACCTAACTATTTAGAAGGCGCTGATAAGCTACGTTAGTCTCAAAGGCGGTGAACAAGAGGGAAATTGTAATACTAATGATGACGAATTGGTATCGCTAATGGATACAAAAGTAAAATGATTATTTTTAAGAGTTAGATACAGTAGTTTTTAATTAATTTTTCTTTTAAGCTGCGTATTTACCATTGTAGGGAAGGCTTGCAATACAATTTAATTATGCAATGTTGTAAACTCTGTGCATCGTGCCGCACGACACGACGAAGAATATAAATAATTTCTAATCCAAAATTGCTGGTCGGACGACAGAATTGGTCGGGCTTACGACGACCTATCTTGTATTTCATTGGCTGTTGCTGTTGGCCGTCGTGTCGTGTCGTGCGCGTTGGGGCTATGTAATTCCGGCGTCGTAAGAACATCAAAATAAACCCGTCTCATGAAAGACGATAAACTAAAGCCCCTCCCCCCCCACACCTCTTCTCACATTGCTCACTTTTCCCTTTTTCCCTCGAAATAAAATTAAGATGGCACCCTAATTGGGCCCACATTTCATTGCTATGAACATTTTATCTGTTTTATTATTGATTGAAACTCTAACACTCTGGTTCTGTAGGGTTTCAAAATGTAAAGCTTACTGGCCATACAAATTTGTAAGACAATTTTCGATATCAAGTAAATAACAACATGCTTATCAAACAAAATTCTTTCAATTTAAGCACCCAACGAAGGTGTTCCAAAATCATAAAGAAGTGTCTCATGCATCAGCAGGACCTGCGACATTCCAAAATGTATCGCTAAGGAAAATGAACTTAATGATGTCTTTAATCTTGGGTAGGTGGAGCATCTTTTTAGTGTGTAAGTAACATGTTCGTTTGATATACTGTTGCTGTAGGTCACATCTGCTTCTCTAGAGCGCTTTGTAACATCTCTGAACTGAAATATAGTTTTTAATTAGGTACCAGAGAACAAGCCTAGGGCTGTATACACAGTTTTGAGGAGGGAGGTTGTGCCACTGAACTTCAGTGTAAATATCAACACTGAGTCAGATATAAGTTTCTATTCGTAGCATGACAATCTGAACACGTAGGTATTTGAGAAAAGTTATTAAAGTATTTTGTATGTAGACCTGCAATACTTAACATTTGAGTTACTAAATGAGAGTTATTAAAATTACTGAAATTAAGTAACATTTGCTTAAATATTATTTTGGTTACCTACATACTTTAACATCCTGAGAATTATAACCACCATAAAAATATCAGGCTGTACAGAGTTTGCTGTCATATCATACCACAAAGCTGAATTATGTACTTTTAATGCAACAGTAGGCATAGCCTGTATGGAAGAATTTATACTGTCTTTGAAAAGAAGGTTATGGGAGGGGGAGGGGCGGTATATCGGTATTTGTGCATTCCTGGGGGGGGGGGGGGAGATCTTGGTATTTGGTGTTCGTGAAAACCAGGCTAAATTTTTATGTTTACAAGAACTTACTTCAGGTAAGTGTGACAAGATTAGTTTTCATTAATATATTTCGAGTACCGTATATTAAAAAACAGTAAAATATCTTATTAATTTGACAGTCAAAATACAATTTCATTTTCCTGCATCCTGGTTACAAATTTCTTGAAAGTTAAAAAATTATAAATTTATAGACTTATTACATTGGCTGTTAGTCATTCACATAAAATATTTATAAACTAAAAAAAAATTGAATTGTTGCCAACTTGCAACTGTTTGGACAGCCCTTCGCAGATTATAAAAGTCATTTGGGAGGAGGCACATGCAGTTTGTTTACAAAAACAGGCAGTCATATATTGTTTGTTTACAAATACTGGCAGTCACATAGCGTTTGTTTGCAAGCAGTCATCTTCAATGACAGTTCAGCTGTGGCGGAAGGATAAATAGCCAACCAGATGCCATTGGTACTAATTTCCTAGATCTTTCAAATTTGAGACCATTTATATGAAATAGACTATAGGTAGGGCCACCTGTTTATAGGGAAAAGATTTCAGGACTACTGCAAAACACTAAAGCTCAGATCTACTTTCGTGATTGGATGATTTTAACTGTCACGAATAACAGGCGCCTACCCGCGAATCTTAGACATTTAGTGTTGGTGTTACCTAATTCTGATTGGTCCAGTCAAGTAAGGAACTGTCTCCCGACAAAGAAACGTCGCCAATAAACAAAGGAAAATTGCACGTATACCATAAGGCACCGAGTCTAGCTTTCGCGTAAATCTTTTCGCGAAAAATAGGTAACCCTAGCTATAGTTAGAGACGTGAAGAATTCTCGGATTCATTTTGGGACATGCTTGAATTCAAAACACGTGCGTTTATATAACTGTATCCATTGGTCCACACGGTGTTTGATACCTCCTGGTGAACGGTGTCCAATTGTCGCCTTCCTCTATGACAGCAGACAAACAATGTGCAATTGATATCGGCATATTTGTACGTGCATCTGTAGAGTATAATTTGCAGGTAACTGAACTCGCGAATTTTTCAGGTCTCTAGTTATGGACCCCTTACAAATATTTTTAACGTAGATAATTATATCAGCACAACTGGCGTCTTGTGGTCATGTCTGCGACTGTATCTGCAACTACACTATGTTATACTACAGAACATATCGCTCCTTCAGCAGGACGGGTTAGACATTATATTAGTCCCGAAAAGAAAAAAACGAACTAACAAAACATACAGATGTTGGTCCATCATTTTGGTTTCTGGTGCCGTGAAACTCGATTACATAACTGCCGTATTGTCACTTGTCTGCTCATTTTTCAGTGTGGTTAATTGAAAAATATGCATTTTACTAACGATTTCAGTGTCTCTCTCTCGATCAGCGCACGGCAGTTTTTATCTTTACGTTAGAATTGAGGCTACTCGGCCAGAAGAAAGATGAATCGAAGCAGTAGGGCTTAAAAGAGCCAAATAAGCCGTGGAAAAAAAAAAAAAAAAATCTCGAATACCTAGTGGATTGGCTTATCCGTTTATACATTTTTTTTCCTTTCAAGAAAAGTGGGGTATAAGCGAATAAAAAAAGTCGGCTTCCAGGGTGACAGGGTCTTCATTAGCCAGGGTACGATCAAAAAAGGGCTATTGTATTTTGCTTCCTCGCCTCGAGATGCCCGGATGACGGGCGGAGGGTTGGTGTGCTTGGAAAATGCAAGACTTGGGGGGGGGGGGGAAGAGAAGAGCCAACCGCGTCGAAACTGCATGTGGCCAGCGTGGAAGAAGTCAAAAAACTGCAGATAACTACTTCCGGCCACCGACAAAGTCGGGCTGTGACTGTCTTAAAAGGCTGACGCCGCCCGCCGCCGATAACAAAGCAGGCCGCCCGCGGTCGTGCGCCTCCCCATCCCCCTCTCAACATCTCCTGTTCAGAACTACAATGATTACTTTAGCAGGGGCGCGACACTACTACCCTGCTGGCAAACATCCGCTGCCAACCGCCCGCTGCTGGAGGGACTGTAGACATCTCGTGGCCTGGCCCTGGCCTTTTAACTTTTTACTGTCTTTTTATAAAGGCAACTACCTTGCGGCTATTTCTACGAGACGACACGTTATTCTGTAACTTGTTGCCATAACGTTCTTTAGAACGCGTCTTCGTCGTCTTTATATACAGACAGGCCGACATGTGTCTTTATATAAATGACAGTGGAAAAAAAAAACCGCCTACGTATTGAGAGTTAATTCTAGCTAACTTGCCCCACGCAGAAAAATTACTGATGAAAATGCCCGTTATAGGAGAAATATTAAATTATGTTATATATTTCAACGCAAATAAACTTTGTCTGGAATATATTGCTAAATTATATTTTATTTTTCGTTAGTGCTTCTCTCCAACACCTCGTTCTAACATTAAATGACGGACTGAGTCATGTGTCAGTGCTGTTATCTCGCGATGCTCAAAATGAACTATGCTCCTTTAAAAACTTGTGTTATTGAAATAGGTATTTTTTTAAATGTTGTTCGGAATTGTATTAGTAATTAAATACAACTTATGATTGATCATTTACTTTATGATAGTAATATGTGACAAAAGACACTCTATGAATTACCGTACAAATATAATTCAGCAAGCTGATTGTTGATTTCAAAACAGTCCGTAGCGTTACTAAACCCATGCGACATTATGAAGACTTCTGACAGCCAAGTCTACTTTCCTGCCTCTTTTTTGTATTCTTCCGCCATATTAAAGTAACAGCATGCCTTGAGCACTATCACTTTATTCACGAGTCCATCAAATAAAGCTATATACCTAATTGTATATAGACATACATCAACTAAATGAAATAAATTCAGTGTCCACGATGTTTAATTTTACACTTTTAATGCCAAGTCTGTACATAGAATTAATTTTCCTATCTCGTTGCTAAACTCAACTGGTGATATGTCAGCATGTGCGTCCTTTAAATGATATGCAGTGGACGCAGGGATTTATTTCCACGGCTAATTTCATAAGTGACCATAAACCAGCTACACCACTATTTCAGAGTGAAATAACCCTACCATTTACTGTATAATAGGATTAAAACGGCATGATATCCGTTGTTATAAATAAATACAGTGTTTTTCGGCAAATGATATCGAACAGTGCACGGTACAAATTATGTTAACTTGTCACAAATTATGTTAACTTGTCACAAATTATGTTAACTTGTCACAAATTTCTCCGGTGCAGTCTCGGCTGGTTGTGGAAGAAATCCTTGAGCGTAGTGAGTTTTTGAACGAAGATGGATTTTAAGACGTTTTTGTCAAGCAGGCCATGAACAGGGAATGTTTAAGAAACATTAACAAAAAAAAAAAATTACCGGTGAGAAAAAGTGTGATTGGTGCGCGTTGAATTGCTGATTTTTCAATAACGATCTAATAAAAATTTTATTCAAGCTGAATTACTTTTCTTTTGAAAGAATTTGCACTTGAAATGTATCCGAAAAAGCCACGACAGAACTGTTCCTCCTGTTTGAACCTAGGACACAAGACATGAAGCTCTCATAGAATCCAGAGTGTTTACTACTGAGTTCTGCAGGCATTGCCGGATGAGCGGAGGTCCAGTGACCAGGAACCTGCAGGCATTGTCGGATGAGCGGAGGACCAGGAACCTGCAAAATTAGCGTTATTATTTGGCATAGGGTTAAACTTCGCACTACTGTATATACTTGAGCAGACGTATCTGACTGATTCAAAAGTCGCTTCAGTGAATTTAATTGATGAATCAGCGGAAAAAAATGCCAGATTTCCTTTACTTATTGATTCAGTGACTTTTCCGCTGATTCATCAGTTATTATTTTTTATTGTTTACTCTGTGGTTTATTTTTGATTGATGGATCAGTTAAACAGAGTCTAAAAATGGCCGTCAAACAAAGTGTATCAAGTGAAATAACAACGAATAAACCAATGAAACTAATATAAAATTCTTTCTAAAATGTGTTTCGTCTTTCAAAACGCCATTTTATGAGGTAATAGGAACACACAGCCTTTCATTCCGTTTCTATGTCTTTCATTTCGTTTTCGTAATCGTCACAGCTCGAGGGTTCAAACTGCACACAATGCGATGAAGAGAGTGCACTCATATATACTATTCGCTTTAACAAACCTAACGGTACCAATAAAACCAAACACGAAAATTAAGAGCATACAATATGAATCTTCACGACTTCGTGGCAAAGTGTAAGTGATATATTTTCTTCCTGTTGTTGCAACCTGACGTGGTAGCACAAGTGGTTAGATAACGGCCCAGAGTTGATGTATATATTTGTGAGTTCAATCCCGGCCACTTCCCAAAATTTTTAGCTTTTTTAAATTACGGTAAATTGCGCAATATAAATAGTAAATTATCGTAAAAATGTTTCATGGAATTAATTGGTTACATCAAATAAATACAATATTTAATTCGCCACTGTAGTTGGTCGTCACTTATTCAATCAATGAAATAATCTCGCGTCACCAATTCAATTAGTGAAATTTTTTTCACTGAAGCTATCAGTGGTTTTCCACTGATACTAAGTGGAGCCATTTTCACTGATTCGAGTAGTTTTATTTCACTGCAAATCAGTGGTTTCCTTCTCACTGATCCGAATTTTAGATGGGGAACTGCACGTGATTGGGGCATACAGTCAAGAAGCGTTCAAATAAAGTTTGGTCCAAAAATGTATTGCAATGTTACATGTGTTTGAAATTTAACGTTTCACCAAATAATACGGCGAGATTTGCAGGTCTCTTACCAATGACACACGTGTTTCCTACGTATACTTGTATGCAGTCTACACTGTTATAGGCTGTTCACGGTAAAGCGAGCACTTTTGAAGCCTTAGTTTCTTTTCCTATCAGCCATCTTATTTTGTTCCTACCGCCTCTTTTTAAAGTAAATATTGCCGTGTAAGTAATAAACACAATGCATATATTTCACCAGACTATAAAGTTAACGTCTAAGCTTACAATAAAGTATATTTATTGACTATTATTCCGAATGAGACAGCTTCAAAACGTGCGCACTTTACCGTGAATAGCCTATACTGAATTACAACACGAAGTGACAGGGTTGCGTTTAGTTGAGGGATTTGGGTGGTTCTTAACAGCGATGCCTTGAGAACCGATGATAGTGAAGTGACGTGAGAATGGAACAGTGCCGGAACGAAAGAACGGGGGAAATGGGAGATCCCTGAGAAAACCCGCCTACCAGCTGCATTGTCCGGCACTACTCACACTCGCGAAAATTCGGGAATAACCCGGCTGGAGATTCGCCTTGGTGGGAGGCGAACAGTCTAACCGCTCAGCCACCGCGGCCCTCAATAGGGTTGCTTTAACGCACATATCAGTAAGCTGTGTAACATTAAGGGAACTTAACCCCTCTTCCCCAACCAATGTTTCAACTACACAGTACAGTTAATTGGTCTTGTCTTCATCAAATAAACCACTACACCACATCAATTTTGCATAAGCGTACTAATCTATAGTATATTCGTGGTTTATTCACCCTTTATGAATCGAACGTTTGTAAAATAAATCCATGTATTACGTGTATGAATGTTTTCTAAATATGAAATGTATCGCAAGAGTTTTATACTTGTGTTGACATTAAATTAAACTTTTACTTCACTCTAAATCCGAAACAGTGAGAATCGAACCAAATGAGAGAAAATAGTGAAAATGAGCAACTGATAATCAGTGTCTCTTAACTATTTAATATGAGGGCTGAATTTTACTAAATTATATTTGTGATACCCATCGAATGTCGAGAATTCCACTGCCATGAGAGTCTGTTGGCAGTGTATTTATTTGATTTGCCAGTCGGCAGTAGCGTATCAATTGACTTTCAGTGAATGTTATTTCAATGATTGATATCACTGATTCGGGTCTTATCTATAAATTATAATATTTCATTTATAATTATTAAGAGTAAAAACTGGGAGCAAATAGGTTTGCTGGTAATGCCTACAGTAAAAAACAGTCCTTATGCAAAATATCATTAAAATTAGTGCGTATGAATGAGATGCGTTGTCCCTCTGGTGTAATTTTTTAGACTCAGTTAAGCATCGTTTGTACGAGGCGGAGGAATATCCTGGAAGTAGAACTTAAGCAGGGCTTAATTGGAAGTAACAGTGTATGGACTATATCTAGGGGTAGGAAAATTCCGCGAGTTCAATGAGCTGTAGGCTAGAATCCACAGTCTTGTGTATAATCAAGCCTCAGATGTTTGTTCATTGGCTGCTGCCCCACAGAGTAGCCAGTGTTACCTCACACCTGGTAGTATGGGGTTTACTAATAGTTTCCTTGCAAGTCTGCTATTGGTTCAGAGTCGTCCAGGGCGTGTATAATAAACTGTGATCCAATTGCAAAGGCGACTTCAGTGTACACGTGTTTGACGTCTATCTTGTCCTGAAATAAATTCGCGAAATTTTCCGATCCCAACTTGTAAACCGTCCGTCCCCTGAGTCTATCGGGGACATGTCGAAGAACATGAAGGCTATTTTTATGGTTGGCACTGGTGTGTCAAGCATCTTCCTCTCGGAAGATTTGATTTGTTGAAGTTTTCTGCATTTCTCACCTGTGAGTGGTTAATGCTGACATCAACCAACAACATGTAGCACGTTTTTCACTGGCCGCGAGAAGCACGCTTGACACACGTACAGCTCACATAATACACTTTAACGACTGCAGCATTTGAGCTCGTAAATAAATTTCGGACTGAAAGGGATAAGCCGGCCTCGCGCCCCGTTAGCAGCGTCGTTGTTTTGGGAGCTACTGATTCGGGTGGCGGCTGGCAAGTTCGTCTCCAAGCGCTGATTGGCTACTGACATTCTACCACTTTTCTAGAAAACGAGGCCATTTTCACGGCTCTTGCGGATGGAGTTTGGCACTCGCGCTGCAATTTTACTTCTGTACTGTTTAACAGTCTGTAGTTTGTCTTTGCCAGACCCCACCTAAAAGTAACAAAAAATTACGGAATTATATAGTTCGTAGTGTGGTATTCCGACATCAAATACCGGAAATACCCAAGTTAATTTACGACTTGGCATGATTTCGCAGTGTTCTTTATACTCGCGGAATCTCTGCTGGCACAAGAAAATAATCCTGTTGCTTTTTTAGTGAGCGGCACACGAAGTCATCTTTCTCGTGGTCGTCATTTGTTGCCGCGGTTCATTTGGAGCGTTGTCAAACATACTTTCCTCCAATCGCAAAAGCAGTCGACTTGTACACGTATTTTAAGTCTAGACTTCCGCAAACGGTATTTAAAAATACCCAATTTACATGGAAGGTTGTGTGCAGGACACATTTCAACATCATATGTAAACACCACTGTATCGTGATCTGTTTTTGGCTGCTTCTTTCCGAGGTAAATTATTTCTTTACTCCTCTCGGCTGTCCAGAATTAGATTCTCTTCCCCCCCCCCCCTCCCGGTAATGAAGAGCTTTGATTCGCTTTTCAGATAGCTGATACAGAGACATATCTTCCCGCGAGAAGATTTACGCACAGGCTGACTCCAATATCGGACGCTCACCTGCAACTATCCTTCAGTTATTAGTAGGGATAGGAAAATTTCGCGAATTGATTTCAGGACAAGATAGACGCCAAACATGTGTACACTGACGTCACCTTTGCAATTGGATCACAGTTTATTAGACACGCATTGGACGACTCTGAACCAATATCAGATTTGCAAGGAAACAAGTAGCGAACCCCATACTACCAGGTGTGAGGTAACACTGGTTACTCTGTGGGGCAGCAGCCAATGAACACACATCTGAGGCTTGATTATACACAGGACTATGGAGTCTAGCCTACAGGTCATTGAACTCGCGAAATTTTCCTATCCCTAGTTATTAGTTGCCACGTGCAAAATTCGCTTTATTAGAACATGCTAGAATTCACTGTCCTATACCTACTTGAGCGCAATTCCAATTCGTGATGTCATTGGCTACCGGCAACTAAACGGCGTAATTTGCCTGCATGGCTGCTTCACTGGTGATTGGTTGGTCAACCGGGAAGCCTTTACTATTGGCTACAAGCGTTCTTGGGACGTGTTACACAAGTTGTTGGCCAATGGCAGTAGTCAAAAGAGCACGTGACGTCTTGGAGTTTAGTCTGCAGCCAAAAAACAGTGAGAAATTTGCAGGTTCCAAGTTATTGGTAGAGACCTGAACAAAATTCGCATTGTTTCCCGATAGAGGGTTATATGATACAGCCTTACGCCTACTATTTATTGGCGTCTTGATCAGGAACAGCTTATTTTGTCTTGTTGCACCTGATACGACTGTTTCATACATTAAATATCTGCATTAGTGATTTCATTCTAGAATTATTTTACTTGATCTTCCAGATAATGAGTCGTTATCTACTGGGAATCAGTGGAATGCACTGAGGTTGTACTGCCAGGTCACTGTCACGACGGAAACACTGCACGCCTTGCGCGTAGGAGCGATGAGGCGCTAGAAGTGAGCGTTAATTAATATCGCCCGTATCACTCCCTCACTTCTCGACCTTGGACGCGTAGCTCCATCCCACTCGTATTACTATTCTGTGCTAAAGAGAGTGATTTATCACGTGTTAGGTTTCAGGGCCCTATGCGCATTCTATTACATTTCTTTCCTTACTGGCTGCAGCACATGTTAGGTACTATATCTTTGTTTGACTGGCCCAATGAGACTCCTGGTGCTCTGACAATCAACGTACTGTATATGGTTAGCCCGGTAAAGGTGTGAATGTTTCATCCGATCATTAAAGTATTTTGAAACCACAGAAGTATGGAGACTACCTTGGCAAGAAATATTTTCGCGAAAAAACAACTCCTCTACATATTATGTTGGCAGCGGCCAAAGTGTTAGTAGATCCCTTAACACATTGAGGTGTACACACATTAAGTGTCACTTAAGACACATTATAAATCAATCACCTATACCCACTACTGCAAGAACACTGGTTTTGTTTGTGTCTGTGTTAGAACTCACCATCGCCCGATTTGTCCTCGCCACACCGGACAGTAGTCGGTACATTACAGCGTTAATTATTGGCCGGTCATCAACCAATGGAGAGCCGAGTTGATGTTGACCCAAACAAATGTCCTTTATCGTATAAAAGAATATACAATCAATCATGTCATTTGAGTTAGCAATATCATTGTTACCGTCGTGTTATTGTGAGGTCATGTTAAACACTAGCCGAACAAAGACCGCATATCCATGCGAGTTTTGTTCTAAATAACGAAGAAATTTTCAAATTAGCTTTGCTCGAGTGTAGTTCGAGCATAGTCTACAAAATGTTAAAACGTATACATTAATTTTTCATTTCAGGTATTGCAAAAGAATAACATTTTTTGATATAAAAATTGCTTACAAACGTCTTATAACAACCTAGACTTCGGGACTTATGTGATTGATTTCAGTAGATCTATTGCAGAGGGAGCAAACAACTAGAAAATAACCGGTGTGTGAGCAGCAATCAATAGCAATGCGCAGGAAAAGACAATATCCGTAGTGGTTTTATATTTAGGACTTGCACAGCAGCGATCATGATCTCACCCATTCTGCAACATGTCACACGTACACGAGTATACTCGGGATAATATGCTAACAATCTTGACTGCCACCGACATAATATTACTTCCCCTGAATTTAACTGAGTTGTGTGCATTTTGCCAGAACTAGAGACCTGCAAGATGTGTGTTGTTATTTGGGAACACATTAAACTTTAAACATGTGTGCTTTTGCAATACACGTGTAATGGAACAATTTTTATTGGCCACGCCCTGGGTAACTCTGCGCCAATAAATAAACACTACACAATTGTTTACCGCAATCGCATGCAGTACTCTCAGAAAGGGCGTGGCTTCACGTCTCTACAGCAGACAATGAGTAAACGACGTCGGCTCTGGTATACGCAGTAATGTGGTGGTTAGCCTGATGCCAAATAATAACGCGAATTTCGCATTTCCCTAGCCATAACGTTACGATATGTCGCGACACCCGCTTTAATAAAGACAGCGGTCGAAGAAATATTACTTCGCCAGCAGTTTTCATGAGGTTCTCTGCGACGTCATATCACACCTACAAAATGTAAATTGTCAAACGAACAGGGTGAATTATATACTGGCGTACGTAGCAAATAACACATGACTAGGACACTTTCAACTGGGCATTCATAATATTTGCAGAGAGCCAGTCACCAGCGAACGTTGTTCAGTATAGCGTGCGCCCCACTTGTGTATACGACGGCTGTAAATGGGAATACAGAGACCAACAAAATTGAAGGTTATGCACCCGTGAATGCACTTGTTTTAATTGTCAATAAGTATTTACAGCGCTATAGGCTATAGGCCGTTCACGGTAAAGTGAACACTTTTGAGAAAGTAGTTATTTTTTCGTTTCAGCCATTTCTTATCCTTTAACCACCTTTTTGAATAAATATTGCCATGAAAGTCATAAACACAGTATATATATTCCACCACACTCGGAAGTTTACGTATACGGTAAAAATAAAATATACTTTTTGACTATTATTCCAAAAGAAGAGGGCTTTCAAAAGTGCTCACTTTACTATGAACAGTCTATACCATCATATTGAATTTATTTGAATATTTAATTTCTAGGATAGAAAAATCCCGCGTTATAAACGACCTGTAAGCTAGAACCCACTATCCTATGTAATTTCGAACCTCAGCTTTGTGTTCATTGGCTATTTGGGGCGTAGAAACGTTTACCTCTCATCAGGAGGCGAGATTTCCAGTTCTCGTTTCCTTGCGCATATTTCATTTGCTCAGAGTTCTCTCGAGAGTGCCTAATAAATAGGGACAGGCGTTTTTCGTGAAAATATTAATGGCCATGCTATACTTCAATATCCTACGTTCGCAACCACGACTTACTTTGGTTATTGGCCGCCTGTCTACGTGAGAAGACATGTTCTTGTTTGACTGGGTCAGTCGTAATAAAGTACTCCGATACTGAAAGTCGATGATTTGCGGGCAGACACTTGAGGCACGTGAATTTAAAATCATCCAACCACGAAAGCGCATTTGAATAAAAGTTTTTTGGAGTACAACTTGTATTGAAATTTTTTCGCGAAAAACACCTGTCCCTACTAATAAACTACGATCCAACTACAAACATAGCAGGAATACATATGTGTTTAAAGTCTAACTTGTCCTAAAATGAATTTCGCAAAATTTTCCATTCCCTACTGATTTCAAGAGGAAAACACACGTTTTTATTTTCCTTTGCTCCTGTAAATAATACGTGTAAGTTAGTGTGATTGCTAATAAATCGCTACTTCGCTAAAATCAAGTTAATATATATTGGATGGAGATAAGTCATGTACAATCATTATGATTAGACCCCCGAGAATTTCGCTGGTTTCATTTGTAGACAAGTTGAAATTCACATACATGTACGTTCATGTTACGTTCGCAATTGGTCGACGTGTTGTTTAACACCTCCTGGAGATAAATGAGCCAATAACAAACATGTAATAAATTGTGCACCAACCACCACATTTTAATACCACAACAATCAACCTATAAACAGTTGATATCTGTATGGCAGTATATAAGACTGTGAAGTGAATCCATATGATGGATTAAAACGCAAAATTTCCCTGTCCCTAATTCACAGTCATCATCATCATCATCATCATTCGTGTTCTGCCCAGGGGCAGGTTTTCACGTGGTATCTCTTCATGCTCTCCTGTCTTCTGCCAACCTCTTCAGGTCCATATACTTTCCGCTTCCCTAAATGTAATCTACCAACTCGTATCTTCTCCTTCCTTTCAATCTTTTCCCACAAACTATTCCTTCCATAGCGTCTTGTTAGCAAGCACCCCCGTCTCAACGAGTGTCCCATCCATCCTTTCCCTTATGACTCTCCGCAGTTCTCTTCCTCTCGCCGTGTATTACAAATTCTTTTGTAAATGTTCTACGCAGACGTCTGGCGTGCACACGAAGTTGATGGCAAGACTGACGTGGTGGTTGTCCCTGGGAGAGGTTCGCTGGTTTGTTTGTCGTGAGAGACGGCCGTGGAATGTGTCGATGTTTGGGCGGCCCGCGCGCGCCACAGCTCTCCTTGCTTCACCTTCAGTCGACTTTGAGAGCTGCCTATTTTTACCGCGCCAGCCCCCTCTGCAGTGCCCCGTGTGTGTGCGTGTGTGTGTGTGTGTGTGTGTGTGTGTGCGCTCTGTACACAGAGCGGGTCGTGCCTTCGGCCGGGCCGCTCTGCCCCCCCTCCCCCTTCTCCTTTTTTCCCAACCTTTTACTCGCGTGCAACACCAGCACAAGTCATTCCTCCGCGCTTCTCTCACGCATTTTGTCCTGTACAAACAGACATGCAAAAATTCCCTCCACAAGCCGTTCGCAATTACTTCTAAAGGCTGTTCACGATGAAGTGAGCACTTTTGAAAACGACCTTAGAAAAACGTCAATGCACCTACCAGTATATATTTTAGTGGGCGCACCAAGTGACATTCGTCCAGCAAAGTTGGTCACAATGGATTGAAAGTAGTTCCATATTTTAATGTCGTATAAAAAGTGTCATATAATAATTTGTTATAACTTTATTTATTTATTTCACTTTCTGTGTATTTTTTAATACATCGACGTGTAAAAGTGAGCAGGTTTGGAAAATATGTACTGTCTTAATAATTGCACAGTTTTACTTGACCGACACAAGAATAAAATGATGAGGCCCATGTGAATGTTAAATTTACATAAGGCCGAAGAATATACAACGTGCATACAAGTACATCGTAAGTAGGGCTTTCAAAAGTGCTCATTTTACCGTGAACAGCCTTTAACTTTTCTTAAGCCCTACCAAGTTCTACTTCTAGGATATTCCTCCGCCTCATGCAAACAAAGATTAAACAAGTCTCAGTGTAATAATATTCTTCCATAAGAACTATTTCTTACTAGAAGTTAGTAACACATCTACATCCTCAGTGTATTACTTGTAAACGAAATATTACAATTTAAAAATAAAATTTGAATAAAACATCTACTTAACGAAAAATAAGATACTTTTATGTTAACATCAATATAAAACGCTTGTGATGATGGGATATTTAGGAAACAACCAAACACGTCATACATGGGGAGATTTTTCGTAGGTTTGATTCATAAAGTGTGAAGAAAACGCGAATAGATTATACTTCCGGTCGTCTGTTGACTCCAGTTGTCGTTTGTTCATTGGCTTCTGGTTCCGGAAGGACCCCAGTTTATTTTATGGTTAGAGACCTGCAAATTATAGTTATTATTTGGGGACACTTTAAACTTCAAACACATGTATCTTTGCAATAACTTAGTCATTGGACCATATTGCATTTGACACGCCGTCAGTAACACTGCGGCAATAAATGAACGCTTCGCAATTATGTGGTCCAATCACGTGCAGTCCAGTCAGAAAGGGAGTGACTTCACATCTGTGCAGCGGCCAATGAAGAAACGATACTGGCTTGAATATATAGATAGCACTGTGAAGTTTAGCTTGATGCCAATTAATAACGCGAATTTTGCAGGTCCCTACTAATGGCTTGGTTGTGCTTGATTCGACCGTCTCAGGATAGTTTTTCTTACTGGAGAAGTGTTCTACGGAGCGTGCCACGTAAACTGTGCTCCAATGGTAGTACGTATAAGTGTTTCAAGTATAACACAACGCGAAATTTGCATGTATGTAACCACAGAGGGGTCGCCTCCCACCTAGGAGAACTGTGTTTGATTACCGGCGGGGTCTCTCCCAGTTTCTCACATGTGGGACTCGTGCCGGACCAACCCGCTGGCCGGCGGATGTTCTCGGGGATCTCCCATTTCCCCCGCCCTTGCATGCCAGCGCTGCTCCATACTCACCTCACTTCACCCTCATCGGCTCTCAAGTACCTTGATGTTAAGAGAATCCCAAATCTCTTCACTCACTATTAACTCACTACCTATAAACTAGTGTTGCCGCCAGTGGGTAGCCGATAGAGATAGGAAAATTTCGCGAATTCATTTCAGGACAAGATAGACGTCAAACACGTGTACACTGAAGTCACCTTTGCAATTGGATCACAGTTTGTTAGACACTCCCTGGACAACTCTGGACCAATAGCAGACGTGCAAGGAAACAAGTAGCGAACCCCATACTGCCAGGTGTGAGGTAACACTGGCTACTCTGTGGGTCAGCAGCCAATGTACAAACATCAGAGGCTTGATTATACACAGGACTGTGGAGTCTAACCTACAGGTCATTGAACCCGCGAAATTTTCCTATCTCTAAATATTTTAGTCATTTTTCTTGAAACGTCAGAATGTAGAGAATTTAAGGTTTTATCTAGTAACAATTTTTTTTTCTCGTAATTTCTGCGCTAATATATATTGCTTTCATTTTCTCTTTTTCCCAACAACAGACACTAATATGACTCCTTATTTCAAGCTTAAAATGTCGTCACTCAGTTTATTTCTCAGGAATAGGGGCAGTGAAATTTCACGAAAAGATTTCAAGACAAGTTATATTTCGAAATACTGTAGGGTCGTGGAAGAATTACTTTATGACACGTGTTTGCTTTCTGCAGTCAAATCACGTGCCGTGCCGATGTAGTCAAATTCTGAGTGGCCCGGAGGAATATGAAAACGCCTTCTCACGAACACGGCAACGAATGACAATGTAGGCTGTTCACGGTCAAGTGAGTACTTTTGATGCCCTAGTTACTTTCTCCTTTCAACCATTTTTTGGTCTTTAACCACCATTTTCAATAAATATTGCCATATAACTAATAAACGCAGTGTGTATATTTCACCGCACTCCCAGTTAACGTCTAAGGCTAAAATTAAATATATTCATTGACTATTATTAGGGAAAGGAAATTTTCTTCAGGACAAGATAGATGTTCATCGCGTGTACACCCAAGGCACTTTTGTAATTGGTTGAAAGTTCATTAGATACGCCGTGGATTACTCTGAGCCAATAGCATACGTGCAAGGAAACAAGTAGTGAGTGTCATATTGCCGCCAGGTGTGGAGTAACAATGGCTACTGTCTGGGACAACAGCCAATGAACAAATATTTGGGGCTCGAGTATACACAGGACTGTGGAGCCTAGCCTAAAGGTCATTGAACTCGCGAAGTTTTCCTATCCCTAACTATTATTCCAAATGAGAGGGCTTTCAAAAGTGCTCACTTTACCGTGAACAGCCTATAGACAAACTGCTCTTGGGTGCTTATAGTATTGATGTCTACGGTGCAATCATATGTTTTTCGCGAAAAATCACTATCTCTATTCAGTAAGAAGGTTCTCCTAGTATGGTATCATAATAGGTAGAGACCTGAGGAATTTGCGGATTCATTTAGAGACAAGCTAGAATTAGAAACCCCTTTTTTTAATATAACTTTAGTCACTGGACCACACGGAGTTTGACGCCTCCTGGAAAAGGCTGGCCCAATCGTCACCTTCCACTGTGACAGCAGACAACCAATGTGCAGTTGATATCTGCATATTTGTACATACGATAGCAGAGTCTAGGCTGCAGGTTACTGAACTCTGGAATTTTTCAGGTCTCTAATAATAGGCCTATGTCCGTAGTGTTTTGAACGAGACTTGTGTTTCGTCTTCGAAGTGTCTAATTAACAGTGCATGAGTCAGTCATTTATAAATAAGTGTTAAGGATTTATTTTGAAAGTATTAATTATTATTGTATAGTGAATAAGAGTATGAAAATAATTTAGGTTTATAGCGTAGCTTAACTTTGTTAGTTGAGGTTGAATATCTTGAACGCATGCAGCCAACTTACTTGTCTTCAGGTTGGCAACTCTTCTATAAATAGAAACCCGGAAATTTCACTTGGTCGGCTGAAGGCCAGGCTAAACTTGACAGCTCTGTATACACTGCAGGGGCTTGTTCTTTGACTGGCGCCGTCATGATGAGAACTTTGTTGTGTGTACTAGGTTGTACTTGATTCGCTAGATCTCTTTCTACATTACTGCAGAACTGCAGAGAGTGCCAGAAAAAAAGTGGCAAGTTTTTGATTCTAGCCTAGTAACGCTTGAATTTGCGACATTCTCGAGCCTCTGCCCTTTAGATGGGAATACGTAAAATTCCAGTTGTTATCCTTAGAAAGACTGAACTTCAAACACTTGTGTGTTGATATCGCGTTTATGATCGGACCGGTCTTTATTTGACACTCCTTAGAGCATTCTGAGCCAACAAGTAAAGACCCGAGCTTTTCCCGTTACTGGTTTGACGGGAGGCTATGACATCACAATCCTCCAGATACTTGAAGCATTACCGTTACAAGCCTCACTACAGACTGCCGGCTTGCAATTATAGGTTAGAAGGCGCTGATTGGCGAACACCGTTCCAACATTCATCTGGCCAGTGACGCCATTTTGCTGGGGTGTGCGGCTGGAGTTCCGAAGTCTTGAGCAGTCAATCAAAACGAGTACGCCCATATAAAACGAACCGCCAAGCCGTTTCGTCTCCATATATTTATCTTCGTGGGAAAATAATTTCTTTACATTGTAATTATATATATATGCATATATATTAATATTTATATTTATATACATAGGAAATTCCCATGTAGCAATTAAACACAAACATCAAATAGGCCTAAATTCACTCAAATACGTTAGCCATAGAATCTTGTTATTTTGAATTTAAAAGCCAATGGTAAATTGAATTTCGTTCATAATTCCTTTGGAAATTCCTAGGGATTGGAACATTTCGCGAGTTCATTTCAGGACAAGATAGACTTCAAATACGTGTACACTGAGGTTGACTTTGCAATTGGATCTCATTTTATTAGACACGCCCTTAATGACTCTGAGCCAATAGGAGTCTTGCAAGGAAACAAGTAGCGAGTGACATACTGCCAGGTGAAGTAACACTTGCTACTCTGTAGGGCACCAGCCAATGAACAAGCATCTGAGGTTCCAGTATACACATGACAGTGAAGTCTAGCCTACAGGTCATTGAACTCACGAATTGTTCCTATCCCTTGATATTCCACACCCATGACAAGGCCACCTGTTTTTCCGCGAAAAGATTTCAGGACTACTTGTTCTCCAAAACACTAGATCTCAGATCCACTATTCCTGATTGGATGATTTTAACTGTCAAGCGTTGCAGGTGTCTGCCCGCGTATCACGGAATCTGATGTCGGAGTTGCCTAATTCTGATTGGCCCAGTCAAGTAAGGAAATGTCTCCCGACAAAGACACGTGGCCAATAACCAGAGGAAAACTGCACATAGGCCATAATACACTGGAGTCTGTTTTTTGCCAAGAGATTCCACGACCAGTTGTTCTGCCAAACACGTTAGCTCAGAACTTATTTTGTGGTTGGATGATTTCAACTCTCGCGCGTCTTAGGTCTCTGTCAGCCAAAAACCGACGTTCAGTGTCGGGATAGTTTAATTTCGATTGGCCAAGTAGAGTCGAAAATGCCTACTCACATACATATGCGGCCAGTAGCAAATTAAATTTGCAAGCGCGTACATACGGAGTTGAAGTACAGCCTGTGTGTAAATGTTTTCGCGAAAAACAGGCGGCCCTACTCATTACTAGAGACCCGAGAATTTCGCGGGTTCATTTCTAGACAAGTTGGAATTCACACACATGTACGTCAATGTTACGTTTGTAATTGGTCGACGTGTTGTTTGACTCCTCCTGGAGATAAATGAGCCAATAACAAGCATACAATAAATTGTGCCATCAACCACCGCTTTTTACTACCACAACAATCAACCTATGAATATTTTATATCTGTACGACAGTATATAAGACTGTGAAGTCTAGCCTACAAGTAATTGAACTCGTAAATTTCTCGGGGATCTACTCAGTACCTATGATGCCTGCAAACCTTATAATACCAACGAAAATCTGCAAAACAAATACAGTAAATATTTAAAATTAACATGGCCAAGCAAAAGGGCTACAAATGTATAAAACAAAATCCCCTATGCAACCTTTACTCGGCGTTACCTTTTTAATTAATTTAATTTTCTTCTTTTCAAATACCATACAGTGCATAAATGTTTTTGTTTTAATACAAAATTGTATAAACCCACACTCAGGTTTTACGACTCTGTGAATATCAGATTGTAAAAATGATATATGCTTGCGTGGAAGAAATTCTATGTAAGTCTGTTGGGTATACCTTAAATTAATTCAAGAAGTTTTAGTGCACATGTTGTCGTGACTATCCGCAGTTTCTTCACACTTTTTGCATCAAACCTTTGAAAAATCACCCCATTTATGACGTGTTTAGTTATTTCCTAAATACGCAATGTATCACAGCCGTTTTATACCTCTGTTAACACAAAACTTCTTCTTTTTCGTCAATTTGAAGTTTTACCTATGTTATGTTTATAAATTATAATATACGAATTATAATACATATGAATAAAACAGTGTGTTGGTAGCACCTAGTAAGAAATACTATGGGATAGTGAAATTTCGCGAAAATATTTCAAGACATGTTATATTTCAAAACACTGTATGGTCGTCCACCTATCTTGATTGGCTGAGTTTCTTTTCAACACTTGTTAACTGTCTGTTTGCGAATCACGTAGGAGCGGTGCCGATATAGCCGAATTCTGAGTGGCCCGGTCAAATACGAGAACGACGTCTCAAGCAGACAACGACCAATGGCAATAGACAAACTGCTTTTGGGTGTTTATAGTATTGAATTCTACCGTGTACTCATATTTCTTCGTGAAAAATCACTAGCTCTAGAGTTCTCATACTAAATATAATTACAACTAGGTACGTACGAATTCGGTGAGACGTCCTCTGGTGTAATTTCATAGAATTAATTAAGCTTAGTTTGCATGAGGCGGAGGAATATTTTGGAAGTAGAAATTTAGCAGGGCTTCAGAAAAGTGTGAAGTAACAGTGAATAAATTACACACCTTGCACGTCAGGACGTCTACGGGTATGGAAGCAAGAATGTCACCAACAAAGACCACGTCTGTCTTCTCCTCCAAACCTAAGAACGCATGAATATTGAAACCACCATCTTAATGACGCTCACTCGTAAAGCGAAAACAGTTCACTGGGAAGAAAACTCTAACACCTCACCTTTACTCAGACTGCAATTTGGAAACGCCACAAACAAATTGCACGAATTGCGCTGCGATGTCGACTCCTTGATCCTACCAACAGAACTCACTGAGTAGCCCATACATACCGCCACGCGAGGAAACTGGGCTGCAGCGAACCGTATCTCTGTTCAATGCCGCAGCCTGAAGAATCAGCGGATTCATTTTGGGACAAGCTAGAATTCAAAACACGTGCGTTGATATAACTGAAGCGTGTGACCCCTCCTGGAGAACGGTGCTCAATTGTCACCTTCCACTGTGGCAGCAGACTACCAATGCTCAGTTAATATCGTAATATTTGCACATACGTCTGTAGAGTCTAGCATGCAAGTCATTGAGATGGTGAATTTTACAGGTCTCTAATCATACTGAATTTAATTCCTTAGCTATAGATGCTGTCTTTTCGCGGAAAAATCTGCGCGTGCACTATGATGGGACTCAGTTTCGTTGGTACAGTCCAGCAATTTCTGCTTTGTTATTGGTTGCTTATTCAAACTGGCTCATTCTAATACTGCAAAGCTGTATTAAACGTCTAGACAGCTGATAAACGTAATTATAAAATCAAACCAGACAGCTGATAAGCGTAGTAGTGAAGTTAAACCAACCATTAAAGTAAGGCGTAAGTGACGAGCGATGAAGCATATCTTGTCGCGAAATTTATTGGTAAAATGTCGGTATATGTAACTGAAGTTCATCGCACACAGAACCAAATCATAGTTCAAATACCATCATTTTTGCGCGGTTAATGTCACTTGGTTGAAAGGAAAGGCACTTCCTACCAGGCACAACCATATATGGCGGGGCAATTAACCAATCCTCTCCTTTTTCTGGTTGTTTCCTTCTTGGTCGAACAAAAAAGAAGATGGTTGTGAAACAGTGGCGTGTAGGAGATGGAGAAAAGGAGGGGGTTAGCTCCGAATCTCATGTACCAAAGCAACTCGCAAAAACTATGCTTTTTTTTTTTGTATACGTCCCTTGAGACAGCGGCTACTCCACTTTTACAGCAGCATCTCTTTTTTTTTTGGTCCCCGTAAAAAACAGCGGTCTTCTCCGCAAGCAACGTAGAAATGCTTGAAACATGAGCGCCGAAAATTTTCTTTCCTTGACACTGAACTTTTATTTTATAGCTCTAAGGTCTACATTTTGTCATAGCCCGGAAAGATACACTCACGATTCTTGTTTTTTTTCCCTCCCCCCTTCTCTTAATGGCTACTGGAGTCTTAATTACTTCTCCTATTTTCCTTCTTTCTCGCGTGCTCTCGACATTCGTCGTCGTTAAAGCGGTTTCACCAACGAAGAGTAATTTTCAAGAATTAGGCAAACAAAGATATCAATTGCAACAGCTTCATGCTGAGACATGAAAAATTCGCGGATTAATTTTGGCACAAGTTAGACTTCAAAAACTTGTATGTTTGTATTACTCTTGCAATTTTCCCACGATGTATTTGACACCTTTTAAAGAACTCTGAGCCAATAACAAATAGGCTGGGAATTGCAATTCCAATCGCGGCCTCTCACTATGGAAGAAAGCACCCAATAAGCAGTTGGTATCTGCTTGGATATACAAACTAACATGGCGAGTCTAGCCTTTAGATCATTGAAATAGAGAATTTTTCCTGATCTCTAGTGATCTGTATTTTCACAACAATACTTTTTCATTATGGATATTGAACCCAAAAAATTAATAATTTTATGTTTGTTCCAAACATTGTTCAACTTGTACCCATTTTATGTGATAACATTTTCCTAGAATAAAAAAAAAATACACTTTTTTTTCCTTCAAATAATTTGATGCCAAATACAAAATTTTTCTATTTTTTTTGCAGCTATGTAGGTACTAACTAAGTTGTATAAATGGAAAAATTTACAAAGTAAACTAATGCGATGGCCTACCGCGTAACATATATGTCAGAGCCAAATAACAAGCCACATATAAGAAAAAAATGGTTAAATATATTTTTTTAAAATTACATATTTTTAACTTTTTTTTAAATGTATGAACTGTTATTTGGTGATAACGTATATTTCATGCATACGGTAGCCCATGGCATTAGTTCACTTTGTATTTTTTTCATTTATACAACTTAGATAGTATTTGTTATTATGGCTGCAGGAAAAGAGAAAAAAAAAAACTGAATTTGACGGCAAATTATTAAAAAAAGATGCATTCCGGCGCTGCTTCATTCTCACCTCGCTTCACCCTCATCAGCTCTCAAGACCTCGATGTTAAGTGCTACACCAATCTCTGAACTCACTCACATTAAGGTGGCGTGTATGTACTGCGGATATAAATATTTGTGTTGAATTAATGTTATCTAATGTGTAGAGACCCGAGAAATTTGCGAGTTCAATGACCTGCTGGCTAGACTGATATCAACTGTTTATAGGTTGATTGCTGTGGTAGTAAAAGGCGGTGGTTTGGTGCACAATTTATTGCATGTTTGTTATTGGATCATTTATCTCCAGGAGGTGTCAAACAACATGTCGACCAGTTATAAACCGAACATGAACGTACATGTGTGCGAATTTCAACTAGTCTACAAACTAACCCGCCAAATTCTCGGGTCTCTACTCATGTATTAACAATTTTGTAAGTTTTCTTTTACTTTAGAACAACATTCTGATGTAAAATAAATTGACTACAATCATTTTGTCCCGAAAAGAAATATTACCAATAAAAGAAAAATTCATGAAGTGGGAAGGATCGAACCCACACCCTGTGTACATTAATATCTCCCTTCATGAAGTCCCAAGATCCTACAAACTAGTATAATTTATAACATATAGCAGCAAATTGTAGCCGAGACTGCAGCACGTAGAAATACTTCGTGCTCTGAAAAAGCATACTGATTCGGCACACATAACCTGCTTTGCAAGGTTAGTAAGTTGACAGAAGTTAAATTTAGTTATGAGTCTATATATAATATTTAAATATAGTTATTTCGTTTTAAGAGGTTTTCGAATAATATTCGTAAAGGTAGTGAAATTTCGCCGGAAGTTTTCAAGACAAGTTATATTTCAAAACACTTTGTGGTCGTTTACCTGTCATTAGGGACACCTGAATTTGGCGAAAATATTTTGCGAACAGTTGTGTTTTATAACAGTTATGCTCAAATTCAGCTTCTGGATTGGATGATCTAGGTTTTACGCGTCTTACGTGTATGCTCGTTAATCACTGACGTACAACATTGGAGTTCCTTAATTCTGATTGGCCAGTCAAGTAAGAAAATGTTTTCTGGCAAAGACACGTCACCAAATAAGCCAAAGAAATCTGCTCGTATGCCCGTACTGTATTGAAATCTAGCATGTCCGTAAATCTTTTCGCGAGATTCGGGTGTCTCTACCTATAATTATTTCCTGGATTGCTATTGGGCACGTGTTAACTGTCTGCACACGAATCGCGTAGGAGCCGTGCCGATCTTATCGAATTCTGAATGGCTCGGTGAAATATGAAAAAGCCTTCTCAAGCAGACAGCAACCAATGGCAATATACAAACTGCTGTTGCGTGCTTATAGTATTGAAGTCTACAGCGTAATCATACTTTTTAGTGAAAAATCACTAACTCTAAATATCCGCCATTTTACTTCGCAAGGAGACTACAAAATGTTCCATCATGAAACAAGATAATGGAGTGCAGATGTTTGTGCTGCTCGTAACATCGATGTCTTGAGAGCTGGTAAGGGTGTAGCATAGTCAATATGGATGGAGTGGCAGTAGAATGCAAGGGCGGGGGAAACAGGAGATCGTCGAGAAAACCCGCCCAACACCGGCGTCGTCCGGCACTATTCCCACATGCGAGAACCCGCGAGTGACCCAGCCGGGGATTGAACCCAAGTCCGCCTTGATGGGAGTCGAGCTTGCTAACCGCTCAGCCACCGCGGCCTCCAGCAAAAGAAAAGAATTACTGTATTAATTTGTAACGTTAATGCTGTTGTCAAGTCAGCCTAAACTGGCGATAGCTGGACATTACTTTAATGTCGTAGTAACATATATTTTGTTCTCCATGTTATCGTTAGCGTAATACATTTGGTTGCATAACCATTACTTCGAATCTTTGTTAATAGTAACAAGTCAACTTTATATATGCATTATAGTAATGAAAGACTTTGTAAACGGGTCCAATAATAAATTTGACAAAAAATTATAAATTTTAGTACCTACAGCAAAAAGCTTAAAGAAATTGTTCAAAAAGATTTTTTTTTTTGTTTCAACATTAGACTTTTCATGTGCAGTATTGTATTGCTCATATCAATGCCAGGAAAAACAAAAAGACGAGCAAAAAACTCGGTGGATTTACACGAGCACATGAACATTTTTCTGCTTAATATTGTGGCGTACTTTATTATGCAATCATATTCGTTTTCAGTTACAATCCATATTCTCACCTTTCAACTCTTCTGTTGTACGTACATAATGCTCAAGTTAATTTATATTCAAATGTAACCTAGTCATTACACATAATTGCAAACCGTTTGACTACCTGAACAGAATAGTGGCTGGGATATTCTTCAAGATAACAGAAGATTGTTGTAAGAGTATTATCGTTTGTGGTCTATCGACTAACACACGACTTATTGCAATAGATGTTGCAGGAAGGAAAAAGAACTGGGACAGGGCTGCACAGAACCAGGAACAAATCAAGAGAAATGGCTTGTAACTGAACGAGGTTTCACTCAAAGAAATACTGTTCGCTAAAAATTCAGTAAATGCGCTGCTGTTAGCTGCGGAACGAAAAAGGGGCCAACTCTCGGGTTAGAAATTTCACTGGAAATCAGCGGGAAACGCCTTTAATTGAGTGAACTACAGACATTGCAATTACCGGCGCTTCCTTTAGCGAAGTAGTTTCTATTGTTTCTCAATAAGATTTCAGCTTCAATATGACGGCAGCAGTCTTCGGCTTGTTGAGTCCGGAAGGAGACAGGGGTAGTCACAGATGTCATGGTGAGAGAGTCAGATGGGAAAAGACGGCGAGGAAGACGTGCAAATGAGGTAAAGGGATGATAGCTGAAAGGATGTTGAGAAGATTAGGGGTCGTGGAGATGTAGGGCTGTAATAAGGAGTGGGGGTGAAGTACCCTCTGTCCTGCGAATGGCCAGCTTAAGTAAGTAAGTCAGTACTTTTTTTGTTAATAGAACACCCCTCTAAAAGAAACGTAGTTCTGCCATCGATATTACTGATCAATATTTTTTGAAATAGTATATAAAAGCTTTAACAAACCTGCAAAGTGAGGTGTGATACATGCCTAAGGTGTTCGAGAAAATGAAGTTAGTTTTTACATTTCTACCATATAGAGTCTAAAAAATTTATGACGTACGACAATAACGAAAAAATTATTTTCCAACGAACGAAAAGTGAGATCAAATGTTACAATTTTATTTTATTTTCATTCAAATTTCAAATTGTAACGAAGTTAATAAGTCAGGCTAGAGCTCAAAATAATTGTCCATTTCATTGTAATGCAACGAAGAATACCTATGAACCTTACCTCTCGTGAACTAGAACAAGAATATGTTCCTCCTGGAACTTAAAGAAGCACTTCAGTTGATGTAACACTTTGTAAATAATAACTTTTTTTTTTAATCTGTACGAATCAAGGTTCTAAGTAAAAATACTCATATTTTCGCTAAAACATGATGAATATACTTCTTGAAATTATTAGGTGTTTCCATCAAGTTATCATTGTTATCACCTCAGGAAACCACAAAATACTGTCAAAAGTTTTAAAAAATATCAATTCTTTATCGGCCTTGTAGACAGCAACTTCATTAGAAGTCGAAAACCTTTGGACAGTCTGAAACTGTAAAATAATCTGTCACGGCAAATTTTAAGGGACAGGGGTAGACTATAGGCTGTTCATGGTAAAGTGAGCACTTTTTTAAGGCCCTCCTAACCGCCATTAACCACTAATAAATATATCTTATTGCAGCCTCAGGCATTAAGATTTGAGGGGGGGTGAAATGTATACACTGTGTTTGTTGGTCATATTGCAATGTTTATATTAAAAAGCAGCAGGAAGATGGAAATAGTATGAAAGGAAAAGTTTAGAAGGGCCTTAAAAAGTGCTCACTTTACCGTGAACAGCCTATACCTGGCTTACACCTGCCAGGGCCGCGGTGATGTTTTGGTCAGACTACTCGCTTTCAACCTAGGGTTCGTTTCCCGACGGGTTCACTCCCTGATTTTCGCACGTGGGTATCATGCCGGACGATACCGCTGGCCTGCGAGTTTTCTTGGGTATCTCCCTTGCATTCCTGCGCTGCTCCATACTTACCTCTAATCACCCTTATCGGTTCTCAAGACCTCGATGTAAAGAGCCGCCCAAAATCTCCTCACTTCCACATCCACTTCTTCTTGCCTCCTTTGTTCGTTGTAATGATGAGCATTGCCGTCCAGGCGTGATTGTTTCTTCACGTTGCAGAAACTTTGTAGTACAGGTTTCTGATACATTTGAAGCTCAATAGAGCGTGCAGAAATTCTTGGTTACTGTTGTTTTCTTTTGGACATATATTGCTACGTAATGACCGGATTCGTCTCGGGAATTACCTCGCATAAATCAATAAATTAAGCATAGTATTATCAATTTAGGGAAGCCTGGAAAGCTGTTATTCATTTTATGTCGTGCAAAAAATCCCAGTAAAGCTTCCAAAACTATACTTGTGGCGAAAAATAAATAAACCGATTATGTATCATTATCAGTATGGATTGGAAAATTTCGCGAATTCACTTCAGGACAAGATAGGCGTTCATCGCGTGTACACCGAAGTCACTTTTGAAATTGGTTGAAAGTTCATTAGATACGCCCTGGATTACTCTGAGCCAGTATAATGCTTGCAAGGAAACAAGTAGTGAGTGCCATATTGCCAGGTGTTGAGTAACACTGGCTACTCCCTGGGACAGCAGCCAATGAATAAACATCTGAGGCTTTATTATATACAGGACAGTGAAGTCTTGCCTATCCCTAATTATTAGCTATTCGCCTTAAACTATCCGAACATTCACGTAAGATGGCTGTACCAACCGCGCTACCTCGCCAGCGGGTAAGGATGGAAGGCATAAGTAATACAGAGAGACAAAAATAAACAATTGTGTGCAGGTACAATATTAAAATGCATAGCCAAGACTATCGCAATAACGAAAATGTAGATGCAGAGTTATGAAAAGCTACTAGAAGAAAATTCTTCGCAAAATATGCTGAAACAGAAACTAACTACCGAATATGCCATTTTCCATTCACTTACATTTTGCGTCTTACGTATTTACGGAAATAAGAGCAGTATATTTATGTTAACATGTGCCCACCCAAGTAACAATTATTTTTTCAAATCATTTCTGTATTTTCAATGATTTCTTTGTTCTTTTCGTTAAATGAAAAGTGAGAATAGTGAAGCTTTCTCTTTGCGTCGTACGATAATGCACAGACCCGCTATAAATACAAAAGGAATTCCTGGTTATAGACAGCTTCTTTGTAATTCGTAATTATTGACTAAAAGCTGTTCACGTTAAAGTGAGCACTTTTTGAAATCAACCTTAGAAAAATGTCACTGTCCCTACCTGCATATATTTTAACAGGTGTACTGAGTGACGTGCGTCCAGTAAATTGGTAACGACTGATGGAAAACAGTTCCATATCTTAAAGTAGAATAAAAAGTGTCAGGTAACCATTTCTGATAGAGAGAAGTATTTCTTTCGCTTTCTGATTTTTTTTTTTTTTTTTTTTTTTTTTTATTAATGCATCACAGTCTAAACATGAACAAATTGGTAAAATATTTACTTTTATAAATTTCAGAGTTTCACTTGATCGTAGCTGGAATTAATCTTACATAAGGCGTAAGAATACGCAACGTGTATACAATTAGAGCTCTAAGCAGGGCTTTTAAAAGTGCTCATTTTACCGTGAATAGCCTATACTAGAAATACTGGAAAATCGTGTAAATTTTTTGAGCATCACTCGCCAATTAACTGCAGAATTAACGTTCGGCATTCAGCTCCTGGTAACTCGCTTGTCAGCCGGTAGCCTAGCCAATAAGGAACCTTTCGCATCCTGCAGTAGCCAATCAAACACGAGGCCCATACGCAGAGCCTCATTCAGAAAATGGGTACGCCTAAATGAAAGGAAACGTAATTCCTTTTCGTCCAGATGTACTTGTCTACTGTGTGGCTGGAAAGAATGCACAGTAACCGCGTCCAATATGGCGACGGCAGTCAGAGGGAATAGCGACACCAGTAGAACTGATATTCCGGCAGTGGTGTAGTGGTTAGACTTTTTTTATAACTGAAGTAGCAATGCATTTCGATTAACTTACAGAAAAATTGTTACTGTATCTCAGATAGGAGAAGCGAACATTTCTTCAGCTTAAGTGGAGTGAGAAGTGAAACATTTCTTGTGAAGTCGTTGTTTGCGCGTATTCGCGTATCTCGGTAAATATATGTTCTGTAAACACAACCTTTTGCTAGAAAAGACAAAAAAACTATCATCTATGAGACTATGTTTTTACTTTTAACATATTAAACACATTCATGGAGAAAAAAATTCGTGAAAATGGCCAAATAACGCATTTTTGAAGCTTGCCTAAGCAGTTTCCTTAAGCGGCAAGAGAAAAGTACAAATATGCGGACGTAGTTTAATCTGTGGGCTTTCATTGCATGTAATAAAATCCCACTGTTACAGATCTGATTTGCACAGTACAGGACCACGACGGAAACACCTCATGACGTGCGTGTAGGAGCGATGGGGCACTAAGCGTGCGTGTTCGTGTAGCCCTTATATGCTCCCTTACTTCTTGACCTTGGCCGCGCAGGTTCACACTCCTCTTAAGATCATACATGTAGGTATATAGGGCTTAACATCTCGTCGACGGCGAGTTCATCAGAGTGTAAGATCCGGGAAGGAATTGGCATTTACCTGTATTAAGAAATCATCCCATCATTCGCTTGGGGTGATTTCGAGAAACCACATAAAACCAAAATAATGATCGCTGGATCGAATATATAACCCGTAACCTCCTGAATGCGAGTCCAGTGGTGTACCACTACGCCACCTCGCACGGTTTAAGACATTTTGTAAGTGCTAATCAATAATCCATGAATTTAACATGAACATTCGGTAGCAGGTTAACCTTCAAAAATGTATTCGTACGTGTAATTTTTGCGAATGAATCACAGTTTTTGACACTCCCTGAACGACTGTGATCATTAATAAAAAGGGGAAATAAAGTAAGTCTCCTTATCATAAGTAACACATTCAAAATCCAAAAATTATTGGTCTCCTATCATTGCAGTTGCCAATGAATAAGGACACCGAAAATAGTTCCTCCCTAGATGTATTTCAAAACATTTTTAACTCACATCCGTTTTCCCAGTTGGATGGTTTTTGACTGTAAACACATCGAAAATGCCTAACTTCATTCCCGAATACTAATTGGTGCTGTCGAGTAACAACATCGTCTCACAAATTAATGGGAACGATAATCGAAGGAAAACTGCAAGTGATGGAGGATGTTGAAATCTCACCTGCGTGGAAATCATTGCGTGAAAATCGGTGAATGAATGACTGTGAATAAATTAATAACTGATACACGATAGTGGCCCCAGTATGAAAAGGACTCAAAAGTCGAATCTCCTAAGCTGACTTCAAAACAATTCGCAAAATTCACAGACTTCTAATGTGATTAGGTGTATTCTAGGTGGGTATATATGTATATATGCCTGGATCAATAACACATGCACACACACATATGTAGGTGTGTATGTATCCTATATAATGAGACTATCTCTGTCTGCCTGTCCCTCTTTAATACTTCTAAGTCCCCTGAAACTCAACAGAAGTTCTCCAAATCTTGCAGAGCGAATCCTCAGGGTCACATACAGGTCAAGTTCGAATTTCAGCAAGAACAGATTACGCAATCATTACCTTTTACCCATGAAATTAATTTTTTAATTACTTTTTTCTTATATGATTGTTTTATATTAATGCATATAGATTATTGTATAGAAATATGAAAGTAATGGAATCTTATTTTTATTTATTTTAAATGTCTCGCTTCAATGTTGAGTTAATTTCCAAGTGGGGCCACAGTGGCCCAGTGGATAGAGTGATTCAAAGTGGGGCCGCAATGGCTCAGTGGATATAACTATATCAAGTGGGGCCACAGTGGCCAAATTTATAGAGAAATATCAAAGGGGGCAGCAGTCGCTTCAATGTTGAGTTAATTTCACATAATTTCATTATATATATATATATATATATATATATATATATATATATATATATATCTGTGTGTGTGTGTGTGTGCAATATGTTTTTTTATCTCAATCTTTGTATGATAACCAATCTGTAACATGGTAACTATTCTAGGCACGTGACAATAATAAATAAAAAAAAGTCACCGGCTGGGCCCATAGTTTATATATAGGTGTTAATATGTATAGGTCTTGCACATAAAATGGAATTAATTTTGCGAGACTTCAGCAGGTGTATAGCAAAAACAAAATACTTGAGAACTTTTTTTCAGCATGAAATAATGGCGTATCAACGTTGAAATGTTATTTTACGTCGCGACAAACCATCAGGTGTGTGCAATCCATTGTCTTTTCTCAGTGCATGTCGTGGACAATACCAGCTAGAGAACACGAAATGCTGATAGTTAATAAGTGTAAACAAATGTACAGATAAGCTGGAAAAAAACTGCACACAGTTCGATACGAACGCAAACAGACGATAAAAATAGTCGATTATAAATGTCACTTTCCTTGATGTACTTTATATCTTCACACTCCGAGTCGCGATATCCAATTCCTCTGAAACACACAGACATATCGGAGTCGAAGATTTAATGGGATTCAGTTGGGAACAAGTTAGACTCCACAATACTTTTTGAACTCGAGTCCGAGTTAGTTTAATTGGCTGTTGCTCCAGTTTTAACTCTGACCTAGTAGCGCGGGATTCAGTACTTATTTTCTCTTGCAGTCTAGGTATTAGTAGAAAGTCGTTCGAGGGCATGTCTCTAACAAACTGTGATTCAATAGAAGCAGAAACTCAAACGTACATGCGTTTGAAGTTTAACTAGTACTCAAACGAGAATTCGTGAAATTTCAGGATCTCTAGATACACAGTATTACCAAACGATATTATAATATATTTAGAATTGATGCAATGAGAGAAGATAAAAGCCTTTTCTGATTTCTTCAGTTCTGAGCAATACATTATGTATTTCTCTTAATCATTAAGAGTGGGATGGAGCTACGCGTCCAAGGTCAATAAGCGCGTGTAGTGTTTCCGTGCTAACGGTTTACTGTGTAAACTAGATCTGTAACAGTGGGGTTTTATTACACGCGATGAAAGTACGCAGATTAAACTACGTCCGTATAATCGTACTTTTATCTTACCGCTTAAAGAAACCTCATAGGCCAGCTTTAAAAATGCTATATTTGACCACTTTCACCATTTTTCTCCATTAATACACTTAATATGACAAAAGCAAAAGAATAGGGGCATAGATAATGGTATTTTGTCTTTTCTGACAAAAAGTTGTATTTACAGAACATTTATTTACCGAGACAAACGTCTACGCACAAACAACGATTTCACAGAAAACGTTTCAGTTCATAGGACCCTTAACCTCTTGTCGACAGCTCGATTTTTAGAGAAGGAGCCGGTTTCTCTGACAAGTACAAATAAGGAAGGAAACGGTTAATGGCACAGAGCAGGTAGTCCTGCACAGAGGAGAAACGATATGGAGGTCATTTTAATGGCAGTGCAGCCGTGTTCGGATTGGCTGCGTGAGGCTCTGGGAAAGGCCTTTCGTCTGATTGACCACTGTATAATGCGAGAGGTTCTCACACTGGCTGACCTGCTGGTTGCTGAGTAGGTTACCAGGCGCTGATTGGCGAACGACGTTCCGATTTGTTGCTAGCGAGTGACGCCATTTTGCTGGCGCGTGTGGCTGAAGTCCGTGGAATAAGCGGCGGTTTCACATCTGTATTCCTAAGTACTCTGTGACGAAGTCACTCAGTAGATAAATTTTCTGTACTCCCCCCCCCCCCCCCCCAAAGTTATCTCGGGAGAACACTCCTCGGACAACAGAACACTTGACAAATCCTGAACCCTCCTTAACTTGTAACATTGACGTTTACTACTCTATGTCATTTGATTTTTAAATCTTTCCCTCTTTATATTGTTTAGCACGTCCAATTTCTTGAATTTTCCTCCACAGACGCTGCGTAAAGTGAAAATTGCAGCCTGAAACAGTTTCTTCTGGAAACACGCCATGCAGCACCTTGTGCACACGCATTTCGATGTCAGTTTTCATAAGAGGAGGTTTCCACTCAGGAACCCAAATCTTCACCAAATTGAAAGATCGCCTATAAGTAGCTTCACTTTTGCTAGGTAGCAGGGCGAACAAAACGGGGTAAACAATTGTATCTTCGTCTGTGCTGCCTAGATCTACATTAATTGTATACAACTGCTGGAACTATTGACAACAACTTGTAAAAGTGCCATCCATGAAACACGTCTATGCTTCTTTAAGAAACGCGCGGACTTCTTCTACTGCAAACACTACGAGTTTCTGTCCCTGAGCTTCACCGTGGATTATAAGAAAACTGCTTCCATGGGTAAAGTGACCAGCTTCTGGGGAAAATTTGTTTCTCGGAACCTGTCTTAGGATTCTAATCTGTACCATGCAATTTCCTTTTTTTCCTTCATAGATGAGATTTTATGTAATGGTAATTGTGTTCTTCGGCCACCATCTAATAGCCTCTCTCTCTCAGAATAACTGAAATAATAGAAGGATACATTCCATATACGTATATTCCAGATATACACACACATTTAAGTAGTTTACAAATTAATTGCAAATGAATAACACAAAATTAACTAACAGCTGCTCTTACTTGAAAATCCTGCGAAATATTTCATAAATTGGAACAGACACCTCCTGCCTCGCTCGTTTTCTGCGTACAGATTTCGGTTTCAGCCTCATTCAGTAAACATGTGTGAGGTTTTACTGATTCTTCAATAACCTCTTGACTCCTAGTTTTCACCGATCTAGGACGCTTAAATTTCTTCTGTTTAGAAAAGAGCCACGAAATAACTTCATTATTTTGACGGTGAATTCGGTTACTGTAACCGCCCATAACTTGTAAAGGTTTACCCATGCCTACGCGCTGTAGAGAACTCGATCACGTCATTCATTTCTGTGACTTACGTGTCTTGACACCACAAAACGCAAAATCACATGTAAACTGTATAGGGATGGAACATTTCGTGAGTCCAGTGACCTGTAGGCTGGGATCCACAGTCCTGTGTATACTCGAACCCCAGATGTTTGTTCATTGGCTGTTGTCCCAAAGAGTAGCCATTGTTACTCCACACCTGGCGGCAATATGGCACTCACTACTTGTTTCCTTGCACGTATACTATTGGCTCAGAGTAATCCAGGGTGTATCTAATGAACTTTCAACCAATTGTAAAAGTGGCTTCGATGTACACGCGATAAACATCTATCTTGTCCTGAAGTGAATTCGCGAAATTTTCCTATCCCTAGCCGTAAATAACCAGGTGGCCCCTGCCCACACAAACACCAGGTGGCGCATGTGTTTGTACGCCTCGAAGAACGATACATTTGCAGCCGTAAGCCACGAGCACGTAAAATGGGGCGTAGGCCTCGAGAACGTTACCAAACATACATACACACACAGACACGCAGACAGGAAAGTGATCTCTAAAGCCTTTCTTTCTCTCAAAATGTAGGCAAAAAATTGACGAGTGAATTTCAAGGATCGCATCAATTAGTAGTTTTTGCGAAAGAAATCTGGTAAAATTTCAAGCGGTAAGTCCCGTACATCTGAGTGCCTAAGATGGACGAAGCCTACACCCAGAGGAACAAAATATTAATAAGTAGTTTCGCATTCCAGCCCTAACTGATGTTTTAACCAAGTCTTCAGTTCACAACTAGAAGTATATCACATGTGAAGACATGACCGAGACACACATCTGACAAGCACACAGAAGCAAAGCGTCAGGGGCGATCGCTTTGGCATACGCGATCCAGTTGCCAGATTATACGTGCTTGAAGCGCCCTGGCAAAAGTTAGTGTTCAACCTCCTAGTCAATGTCGCATGAGACTGCCATTCGGATCGACTGGTTCCTGGGAAGAGCCCACGAAGGTTCAAATGAACATTCCAGTGGAACGTGGCCACGATCACAGGGCGAGTAGACAGAGGCGAAATGTCGTGGCGGTTCCCTTGATGTGGACTTGCCAATTCGCTGATCAGATTGTTATGGCGAACTAGCACGAAGTTATGTCGGGTGCCTACTTCGATACGAGTGGCATGGTGCCACTCAATGAACGTCGCGAGGAGGGGAATTGGGGGCGCGACCAGAATATATAAACGAGGTCGCCAGGCTCGACACATTTCATATCACCACTCATTAACCTCTCAAAGTCTATCTTCGCGAACTAGCAAACACACTACTTTCTCCAGCCCTAATCCAATAAAAGTGATAACATTTTTCCTCCGTGACTGTCGCATAGAATTTCCCAGTCTCTCTCCGCTTTGCCTGGTTTGCTATGCCCTACCTAGACCCTTCTTCTTTCGGGGTGTGTCCATGGATACAATTGAGACCATGGCACCAGACAACCCTGCTCAGCCGCGATGCATGCGCCCAATTTGTTAATCAAACCTGACCTAAGGTGTGTAGGGCTTGCCCTGAGACGCATCCCATTCTCCAACCAACATGCCGGAGGGCACACAGAACTAAGAAGATGCTCACGCTGGCGTAGCGGGATTTGGGTGCTCGCAATTAAAATTTTAAAAAATAATTGTCGGCAATCTTTATCCTTCTCCATACTCCAGGTGACCGACGGCGCAGGGAGCTGCCGCCGCTGACCGCTCTCAAGCTCCGGTGCTGAGAGACGCAGCCAGAGGAGATGATCCACCACGAGGGGGTCCTGTCCTGAGAGACCTTCTCCATACTCCAGGTGACCGACGGCGCAGGGAGCTGCCGCCGCTGACCGCCCTCGAGCTCCGTTGCTGAGAGACGACGCCAGAGGAGATGATCCACCACGAGGGGGTCCTGTCCTGAGATACCTTCTCTGCGGTGCGGGCCTGACCGACCCGTTCTGTATAATAATCCAGTGGTGAGTCCAATTTGGATAGCAGTGGGTAACGAGGATATTGCCTAGATTGCTTCAGTAGCGGCTTTATTGAGGACCGTTTACTATTGAGATTTAATAACGATTCAATGAGATTATTGTGATTTAGACCCCAAAATAAATATTTTATATAATAACAGAGAGAGAGAGAGTTATTTACCAAGAGTATACCTGGTTATCTGAGTTATAATTTTAAAGTGTTATAAAGTCAGGACCATAAGTCCAACTGAGATGAAGTGATCAGTAATTTGTAGCTACGTTCCTAGTCTATTCCTTTAGAGCCTCTTGCGTAGGAAAGGGTAATGATTAACCACGAATAAGACTGGTCACTGATGCTTTGCTGTCTACGTTACCGGGCATAAATTAGTAATGGAATTTCCTTTTCTAACTTAAAATTTGAAGTCTGCGGTATTTCGATATATGTTGTATCAAGATATTATCCAATATTGCAGTTGCAATTGTGAAGAAAGTTACGGCAACGTATCGTACACTGAAATAGCGACGATATTCCGATTCGGGCGATATTTCGCCATCGGCAAAATTTGATATGTGATTGACCACTTCACACTAGTGGTGAACGAGCGATATTTGAACTTATTTAATTTTACGTAACGTACGTGACTAGTTAAGTATTAAATTTTTTTTTAGTGGTATCAATTTCTGATACGCATAGTTTATACATTATATGTAGGCTTATGTTTCTATCGATTGCTACCGATTTTCGTTTTTTAAAGAAAGCAATGTATCAATGTAGACATGGTTACCTGCAAGTACCGACAGAATACAGAAGAAAATATTCAACAATTCCACCCTGGACACATTCTAAAACCCAAGGTCGTAAGGTGAAAAGGACTCTCCCCTTCTCCCTTTCTCTTTGTGTGTGTGTGTGTGTGTGTGTGTGTGTGTGTGTGTGTGTGTGTGTGTGTGTGTGTGTGTGGTGTACGGGTGGGAATGGGATGAAGGGGACGTAAATCCGGATGCTGTGGCGGTGAATCTAAGCCGACCCGGCTGTACAAGCACACGCTTCGCTAAGTCTCAGCTAGGCCACAGAGCAGATAAACATACAGATGCACGGTACTGGAATTCGAGGCAATGCACAAGTACAAATACGAAGATAAGGAGTCAAAGTTCAAACCAGAGTTGGAAAGGTAAACTGAGTAATTTGATGCTCAGTAACAAGTTTTTTTTCCCCAGATAACACTGAAGAAATGCTCTACTTTTTCGAAGAGTACGAAGTCACTCTAAATAAATCCTTGCTAAGATCTCTGTACAGCAAAGATAATCATTTCTTTGAAGATGTTTTACGTATTCACACTAACACAATACTGATTTAAGTCAAAGAGAATGTTACATAAATTTGCTGTTAATAAAGTTTTTTTACGGCAATATTATGTTATTTGTAGCAAAGAAATCAACATTATTTAAGGGGCGCGGTGGATGAGCGGTTAGCCTGCTCGCCTCCCACAAAGGCGAACCGGGTTTTCGCATGCGGGAATCGTACCGGACGATGCCGTTGGTTGGCGGGTTTGTTCTGGGATCTCCCGTTCCCCCCACTCTCCTTCATTCCGGCGCTGCTCCATTCTCACCTCAATCACCCTCACCGGCCGCCCAAAACTCTACACTCATTCATTCACTCAAAATTCTTTGAAGTGTTTTTGTTTACAGTTTACTTGGTAGGGAACGTATCGGTTTAGAGATATTAAAAGTTTACTGCCATACTTTGTAGTTTTTATTACATGACTGTTGTCCCGATGCAAACATTCATAAACCAATATATTCTGCAGTTACGAAACTGCAACTGAACAGATGCACAGTGCTCCTGCAGACTTATAATAGCTTTCTGAAGCGCAGAAGTTCTCCAAAGCACTTCAATTCTTTTCAAGAGAAGACGTTATTTCATTCTGGTCCATCTTTGCATCTGAGATAATCTATCAAAAATAGTCGGAACTCATTACAACAAAGTGGCCTTTTGAAGGACTTAGGCTAAAACACGGGGGTGTTGGTTCGAGTCTCAGCCATCCCAGTTATTTATTTTGCTTAGTGAAAATCAATTTAAACATTTAGTTGCTTCTCGCTTATTTACTAATCACAGCTGTTTCGTATTTCAGAGCACGATTTTTTTTTTTAAACGGTAACTGACATTACCACAAAGACATCTAATAAAGGCTGTTCACGATAAAGTGAGCACTTTAGAAATCAACCTTAGAAAAAATCACTGCTCTTACATGCATATATTTCACTTGCACTCTGAGTGATATGCGCCCAGTAAAGTTGGTAACGATGGAGGGAAAGTACTTCCATCTCTTAACGTCGAATTGAATGTGTCAGGTAAACTATCTGTGGCAACTTAAATTATATTTTTCGCTATCTGTATTTTTAATCCATCGAAGTGTAAAATAAGCAGATTTGTAAAATATTTACTTTTCTAAAAATTTCACAGTTTCCCTTGACCGAAGCATGAATAAAGTGACGTGGCCCATGGCAATGTTAATTTTAGATAAGGTGGAAGAATACACAACGTGCGCACAGGTAGATCTTAGGCAGGGCTTTCAAAAGTGCTCATTTTACCGTGAACAGCCTATTAGTAATCATGTGCAATAACTTGAATAATTTATTCCATTTTCTGTTCTTTTTTTTTTTTTTTTACTTCATCTAAGTGTAAAAATTAGCACATTTGTAAAGTCTTATATTTCTAATAATTTCATAATTCACTTGATTGACGCATGAATAAACAGATGAGATCCATAGCAGTGTAAATTTTACACAACGCGGAATAATATACAATATGCATACACGTAGATATTGAGCAGGGCTTTCAAAAGTGCTCATTTGATCATGAACAGACTATAAACTATTGTAACGACAAGACATATCCTTAAGGGTAAGCTTCACACGCCATTTTGGATTCTTGCTTTTCTTTATTTGATTTTTGAACATGAAAATTTTAAAAGTACGTCTATAGCAAACTAGCTATTGAATTTACGTTGCAGTGCAGATATATATGACTACTAAACTACGAACCCATAAATATGTCACAGTATCAATTCTACCAAAAATTAGGCAGAATCAATATTGTGACATAGTAATAAATTCGTAGTTTTCACGTTATGTCTGTACTGCAGGGCAATGCCAATGGCTAGTGCGCTATAGACGTACTTTTGAAATCTTCTTTTTTAAAAATATAAATAAGCATGATATCCTAGAACCCAAAATGGTGAGTGAAGCATACCCTTAACATATCTCTCAAAAAAAATTATGTTTGTAGCAAACCTATATTACAGTGGTTCATATTTAATCAAGTTTTTCTCTGCAGGAACATATGTGTTGCAGCAAAAGAAAGTGTTATTATAGTGCAATTATTAATTTTAACTCACGCTTAATAGTATCGCACACCAATTTTGAAATTCCTTTCCAGTTTCCATTAATTTCGATTTCATGTACGGATACGGTACGAATATGGCAGCCAGCGCTTGTACCACAGAATTTAAATACAGTTGAGCGAAATGGTGCAGTGGTTCCTATGGTGTGTGTGCGCCCATTTGGCGGTTGTCTGCGTTGAGGCTCTCATTTGCCACGACGTGCTGTGGGAGGTTCCTCATTGGTCCGGTTGGCTCCCGGCAAGTTCTTATCCAGACGCTGACAGGTGAAGGACGTCCTGCCATATTGCCAACGGACGTGCTGTGGGAGGTTCCTCATTGGTCCGGTTGGCTCCCGGCAAGTTCTTATCCAGACGCTGACAGGTGAAGGACGTCCTGCCATATTGCCAACGGACGAGGCCAATTCTCCAGGCTCGTGTGAGTAAGTGAACTTGTGCTCCTGCGAACAACGGAAATATTCAGTGGATTTTCTTGAAATCCAAATTAACAGTGATTAGAGATGATGGAAAATTGCGAAAACGTTTTGAGCCAACATAACTTCTATAACATCGTAACTAGTTTATTCTTTCATTATTGGATGAACAATGTTTAGACTCGTGAAGACCAATCCAGTGAAATGGAGTAGCAGCTTCATACATGCATGACAGCCAATAAGGAAACTAATCTGTCGTAAATGTGTACAGTACATTGAATCCTAGCAAACAGATAACTTTTCCCGCGTTAAACCAACATCTCGAACAATGATATTCGTCATTGTAAGTAAAACTGATGACAGGTAAGAATTTTCAATAACGAATGTAATCACCAGCACACCTGATTTTCGCGAAAAGAACTCCACGCAGACTACACTTCGATATGCCACGTGCACACTGCAGTTTTTCTTGGTTATTGGCAGCGTGTCATTGTGAGAAAACGTCTTGGTATCTGACTGGCCATTTAGAAATAGGCTACTCTATATTGTACAAAAAAGTGTAAAAATACACGTACAACGTTTTAATAATTTTCCTTTTTCTGTGTGTAATTTGTAAAAACAAGTGCAGTACGTGTAAATTTACAGCAATGTACAACTTTATTCATAACATAGTACATTGATATTATAAAAAAACACAAATGTGTTGGTATATTACAGACCGTTCACAGTTAAGTGAGCACTTTTGAAGCCTTGGTTACTTTTACTTTGAACCAATTTATATCCTTCCCCCACTAGTTATTGTAAACCCTGCCATGTGAGTAATAAAAACAGTGTATACATTCACCATAACAGAAACCAGAAGTCCAAGGTCACAATGAAATGTGTTTATTGGTTACTAAGTCTGATGAAACAGCTTCAAAAAGTGCTCACTTTACCGTGAACGGCCTATCACAATATGAGGGGTGTAAATTTACAAATTTGGAAGTATGTGTAAAAATCCACGAACGTGAAGTATTGAAACCCAAATCTGTGTATTTTTACAACCACGCCAATGTTGTGTTGAAACGTATTCATCGGTGTAAAAGTACATATTGTTCTATTTCATTCAAAAGGTAGTACAATCTTACTGCAAAATATCACAAATGTACTGGTATATTGACATTTAAAAGGGTGTAAAATTACCCATACAAAAATATGTGTAAAATTACACTAATGCAAGGCACAAAAACCCTAAGCTTGTGTGTTTTTGCAACCATGCCAATGTTGTATTAAAAAACGTTCATCATTGTAAAAGTACTTATTTTTCTATTTTACTCACTAGGTAGTACAATTTTACTGTAAAAAACACAAAAGTGCTGGTATATTGACATTAAAAAGGGCGGGAAATTACAAATACGAAAGTATTTGTAAAAGTACACTAATTCACGGTACTAAAACCCCAAGTCTGTGTGTTTTTACAACCATGCCAATGTGTTGTATAAACTCGTACATCAGTGTAAAAGTACACTAATTCATGGTACTAAAACCCCAAGTCTGTGTGTTTTTACAACCATGCCAATGTGTTGTATAAACTCGTACATCAGTGTAAAAGTACATGTTTTCCTATTTCACTCAAAATGTAGTACCATCTTACATGAAAAAACACAAGTGTACTGGTGTTTTTTTTTACACCAGGGGTGTAAAATTACAAATTCGAAAGTACATGAGTGAATATTTACATACACAAACGTATGGTAACTGTAAATTTTTATATGTAATTTCCTAAAAGGAGTACACTATTTGTAATTTTACACTAATGTCCCTGTGAATTTAAATATAACTACAAGTATTTGCCAAACACATGCGATCTAGCGGTAGAGAGTAGAACTACTTCGAACTCCGTTTGTGATGGCATATGCTGACTTTTGTATATAACTACCTATTCTATATGTGAAGTCAATCGTTGTCTACATTTTGTAGACAACTTTCCATAACTCTATTAATACACAGAAATTTTGTAGTTACAATTGCAGAGAATATGCGATTTTACTTTTTTGTTAGTGAGAAAATACACATACACAGTGGTGAAATTACAGTTGTGATGTTTGTGTAAATTTACAGCATGTGGTAGGAAATCTATAATTTACGTAGTCAAATTGCATGCACAGAGTGCATGTTATTGAACATCATAATAAGTTAAAATTACAAACTGGTATGGTATTATTACACCTACAGTGTACATGTAGTTAGGTATGATGAACATAAAAAAGTAACAGACTGGTGTAGTAAAATTATCATAACAATGATTGTGTTAATTTACAATGTGTTGTATTAAATTAGTAGCAAGCGTAGTAAAGTTACATGTACAGAGTACTTGTGATTTAATGTGATGATTGGTAAAAGAAACCGACAGGTATGATAAAATTACACTAACAAAATTTGTGTAAATTTACATTATGTGTATTGATATTGGTAACAAAAAAAGTAAAATGACACATACAGAGTACGTGTAATTGAACATAATGATTAGTAAAAATAATAACAACTATAGTAAAATTACACTGGCATTGTATTTGTAAATATACATGGGACACGCAGTAAAAGTACATGTACACATGTACGTGTAAAAATACATGAACACGTGTGGAAATTGTGCCGGCACGTACATTCGTGTAAAATTACACAATTTTTTTTACATTGTAGTAGTAAATGTCTGTCACTCGCGTAGCATTCGAAATTACCATTAATAAGAGGTTGCGTTTCTGGAATTCGTTGATTCTATAAATCTTAATTTACTTGCAATTTCCAGGATGTTAAAGATTTATATATGCTATTCACGGTAAAGCGAGTACTTTTAAATGCCCTCGGCCTCAAATGTGCTCATTTTACTGAGAACAGCTTATAATTTATTTATTTTTGTTGAAATGTGGCTCCGGCAAAGATGGGCAGTATTTTCTGTTTAAAACCATTCAGTCCTGAATTAAATTACCAGCTAGTGTGTTGCAATCAATTGATTTTTTTTCATGAACTGTACTCGTGTCGAGCGCGCCTCTCGCCACCTGTGAACATGTTGCGTTTATTTTGACGTCAACGTTAGCCAATCACAAATTTGCTATGCAGAAAATTCATCAAACCAAATTACTCGCAATTAAGACGGTCGGAACATCGGCCACTGGTTCCTTGTGTACAGGCCGACCATAAGTATCCTTCATATGCAACATGTCTTCGATCATGGACGCGGTAACTAAACGGGTTAAAAGCGAAATCGTGAAAGGGCGCCGAGACACGTCTAAAAACATTTGAATCCATTAACCGCGGTGGCACAGCTGCTGCAGCTCTCGCCTCCCACCTTAGGCGAACAGTGTTCGATTCCCGGTGGGGTTGCTCCCGGATATCCGCACGCGGGACTCGTGCCGATGGTCGGCGGGGTTTTTCTCCGGGATCTCCAGTTTACCCCCGTCCTTGCATTCCGGCGCTGGTTTACATTCACCACGCTCTACACGCCGTCCAAAACCTCTCCACTCTCCACAGTCGCCCGGGGCTACGTATCCACGCGAGCGGAGAGACATTTCATTGCACATGTGCCGCGCCGCGCGACTTTTATGGCGATCCTCGCGAGCCGTGGGCTTCGGGCCTCGTCCTCGTTCCCACAAGACCGCCCGGGCCAGCGCAAAAACCGCCGATGATGAGACACGCTACTGCAAGTGGAAAAGTAGAAAAAAGGAGGGGGGGGGGGAAGATGGCGGTAAAATTATAGTTGGCACTGACCTCCTCTTATCAGTGGTCACAGGTCACGGTCTGTGCTCCTGCTGAGGCCCTGGAACCACCTGCACACCTCTTAAGAGTGGACCCCCGCGTTTTTTGTGACGTATGCACGAATACGCGTATCTCGGTGAATAAATGTTCTGCAAATACGACTTTTTGTCATAAAAAATAAATATAACCACCTATACTCCTACTTTTTTACTTTTTTTCATATTAAGCGGCAAGAGAAAAGTACAAATATACGGGCGTAGTTTAATCTGTGGTCTTTCATCACGTGTAATAAAACTCCGCTGTTACATATCTAATTTGCTCAGTACAGCGGTACGACGGAAACAATGCACGCCTTGAGCGTAGGAGCGATAAGGCACTAGGGGTGCGTGTTTGTATCGCCAGTATCGTTCCCTAGTCTCTTGACCTTGGACGCGCAGTTCCGTCCCACTCTTAAAGCGACGAGCATTATTTGCGTCTTCACAATAGAGCGATGTTCTGACCCTGCTGCCATTTGGTATGCTGCAAGGAAGATTGCAATGAATTGCTAAAAAACGAACGAAATGCAGTGGAGTTTCCTGCTATTTAATTAGTAAAATTGATATTTTGTAGTGATATACACTTTTCTTTAATGAAAGTATTATACCAAAATACAAAATGATGTTGTAGAACATGAACGACTCTTCAGGCATCGGAAAACCTCCTAAAGGTAGGTAAAATTGATATATAAGTTTTTAGTTCTTTATCTCAGTTTCTCGCCAGTTTATTATGAAGTACAGAAATGTTATTCTTCTTATTCTCTGACGCTGGCGACGAGCGTCAAAACCAATGTTCGCCGCTCGTGCAACGCTCTCACGCTCGACGCTAGCGTCTAGGCTCTGATTGGCTGATGCTCGACGCGACGCGTCGAGTAGCAACTCTCTATTGAGAAAACATCTTTATGCCGGAGTCATGTTGGTCCGGCACGTTTACCCTTTCAAACCCACGTTAATGTAGGATTTCAGGTGTTGCAAACAATAAAAATGATGATGCGTGCTGTACTTAAGTCGACGCAGGACTTGTTTCATTGTCACAGTCAGTGAGCTATGGGCTGTATATTGGGCTACAGTCATATGAAACAATTACAACCTTGGCCGTTTAGACTGTTTGCGAATAATTTACACACACGTAAGAGCATTGGCAATAGAGTTCCCCAGTGTGCAGTACTAAACAAAAATTGCCTATAGTCCATTCACGACTGGAACAGACTTGTGAAAATCAACCTTTGGAAAACCACGGCGGGTGCGGTACTTGCACCCGCCACTTTTTGTACTGGCTGTACATGCAGCTAATCGTTACAGTGATTTTTCAAAGGTTGATTTTCATGTCTGTTCCAGTCGTGAATGGACTATTACAGGTGCATAATGTACACAAATGTGTACACTGGGTATGAATGAGTTAAGGGGCCCCCAGATAGCACGTAAGCACAGAGCATATAATGACATATAGCGTAGTCTATTCGCAGTTTATTCGCACATTTAGAATCAAACCATCGAAAAATTACCCCCTGTATGACGTGTTCGATTGTTCCCTTAATATTCCAAGCATCACAGACGTTTTATACGCGTGTTAACATAAAAGTACCTTAACTTTCGTTAAATTGAAGTATTGTTCGTATGTTATCTATAAATTATAATAGTTTTTTTTATCAAAATGAATAAAAACAGTGAGCGAGTAGGCGTGTTAGTAATGCCTAGTAAGTAATAGTTCTCATGTAAAATATTCGTAACGGGAGTGAGCACGAATGCACTGCGTCGTCGCTTTGGTGTACTTTCTAGACTTGATCAAACTTTGTTTGCTTGAGGCGGAGAAATATCCTGGAAGTAGAACTTTATCAGGGCTTCAGAAACGTGTGCAGTAACCCTGCATGGACTGTAGACGAAATGGCGAGATGGTTCCATTCTCTGATTGTCTGCTACAGGTCGTGGATGTCGGCCTTGTATCTGATTGGATAACTGCGTGCTGATGAAGGGTTGCCTATTGGATGGTCTGCCGCCTGACAATTAAGTTGCCAGACGCTGATTGGCGAACGGCGTTCCGACGTGGTGGTGGCTGGTGAAGCCATTTTGGTGGAGTGCGTCGCTGAAGTTCGCGGACTGAGCGGCTATTTCACCTCTGTACTCGTAAGTACTCTGTGACGTAAGCTCGCCATTTGGCTTGAATTTGCCTTGCCGAGTAGGATTGTCATAATAATTATTACCACATACAATTTTGGATTCGAGCTGGATTCAAGCCTAATCCCTAGAGAACTGCGAAATTCTGCCTGTAACTGCCGGATTGTAATTCGTAACTTCGTTGGCTGACGCTGAATTACACGGCGCCATTTACCCGTGTGACATTTTTAATGGTTAAGACATTTCGTGTGGTTTAAAAGTATCCTAGGGACGTGCCATAGTAACTGGGCGCCAATTGGAGTAGTCGAAAGAGGTTGCATTATCGTGAAGCAACCTTGCAGCAAGTGTAACTAATCAATCTTGCTGCAAGCTTGACACGCGGAGACTTGTTAGCTTCATTCAAGCTTCATTCAAGCTTACAGGCTTCCACAATAATCTTGCAGGATTGTCATGACAAGATTTGTTCAGCTTGAATCAAGCTGATTATTTTTTTGGGGGTAGTATCTCATCTTGGAATTATATTTGTTTCACTGTAACTTAGTTTTCCGATAAAATACTTCAAAACGAGTGCTGTCAGATTATAGCGTATATCTTTAACAACCTATATTTTTTTGATCCACGATATTTTAGCCCTATTTTTGTTCGCCTATAACCGCAATAAACATTATCTCACTATTTATTCTTTTTCAGTCTCACATGAGAAAATACAGAATCTACTAAGTCCATTATGGTTTCAAGAATTCTGTAAAGTAGAATTTTTGTATGTTTGAATTTTAATATTAAATCGCAACTATAAGATACAAAGACATATAACTAAACATAAGGTGGCAAGGAGCTACATATATTTTCCACGTCTGAGGCAGAGAAGTGCGTAAACGATAAGGGCTACATTGTACAGTGCATCAAGCGACCCATCGCCACTAAGCGCAGCTAGCTCTGAACTTGCGTGCAGTGATGTCGTCGTGTTGTACCTGGTAACCCACCCCCTTTCACCATTTTGTTGGTGGAAAATCTATAGCAAATTTTCGCCATGTCAAAGCGCTCTGCATTGATATCTCTCACGCATGCGACGTCATGAAAGCACTCAGGCCTCATCTGAAGAGTGTGGTCGTTTCGTGGATCATCACATTGGACACATGTTTCTTGGGAAAATGTGTATTTCAAGCACTTTACAATGCATTTTAATGGTCTGTTAGGTGGACTTTTTAAAACAGAACAGGCAGTCAGGCCTATCATTTCGCATTCAAATTTAATAACTTGCTAGGTGCCATACGTGTATGTGCTAGTTTCACACATGTCACTGGCCTCCGCTCATTATCAATGCTGTGAAGATGCCTGGAGGAACATTGAGCAAATAGGCTGCTCACGGTAAAATGAGTTCTTTTCAAAGCCCCGCTTAAGCTCTACTGTTATGCACGTTATGTATTCTTCCGCCTTATGTAAAATTAACATTCCCACGGGCCTCATCACTTTATTCATGCGTCGGTCAAGTGAAACTGTAGAATTATTAGAAAAGTCACTGTGTTAATTTTCATAGTTCGATGGGGGGGAAAAAAAAAAAAAAAAAAAAAAAACCCCAGATAACGAAAGAAATAATTTAAGTTGTCACAAACTGTTACCTAACACTTTTTATCCGACATTAATATATGATACTTTCCATCGTCGTTACCAACTTTACTGGGCGAATGTCACTCAGTGCTCCAGTTAAAATATATCCAGGCAGTGGCCGAGCGAGACGTTCCTCTAAGGTTGATTTCACAAGTGCTCACTTTATCGTGAACAGCCTTTACGTACATTCAGCACTCGGATGACTTAATTCCGTGCAGGCGAACAAGGCTGGAGAATGAGCTTTGACGGTGGCAGCATCCCAACAAACAAATTGCATCAGCTTGAGTAAACAGAGTGTTGTGAAGTTAAGCCCGGTGCTATTTTATAACGCGAGGTAATAGGGTCTCTACCAATCAAATACTAGACACTTCTGACCCAAATGCTACGGAAACTATAGGAAGGCCCAAACTTTTATACTAGAAATGATTTTTACTTTTGTCGTATCTTGCATAAACGGAATTTAGGGTAGGTGTAGAGTGCGCAAGTCAGGTGTGCGCAAAACAATATCAGTGTTCCCAACATTAGACACCTATATTTTTACCAATAACGCTATCAAAAACAACGTGGAAAAAATTCGAGGTAAGAATAATGTTTATATATAATTAAGTGCTTTGCGATGTTTGTACACGTCCTCACGCCTAGTTTTAATGCAGCTAACCTAGAATATATTCAAATTATTCAAATAACGGTATTCGTATAAAAAGTTAGGTCTTTTGTAAACTTTAACGTAAATAAACACGTTCATCAGTGTTGACCATTTGACTTTGAGAGTTCTATTGGCGATGGTTGAGTTAATGTTGGGGACATGCGCAGAGTAAAAAAAAAAAAAACGGTCTACTTCATCTTTAGTCTTACAAGAGCCTCGCAATCGCCAACGATGCTATGAAACAACGTACTTTCGAGTTTTGTCTTTACGAGCAATTTAAGTGTCATATCGCAAGTGTCAAAAGGAGTTTTTCATGCGAGCCGTTAGGAGGTATGCCATTTACTGGAGCCAAAGGCAGATCTGATAGCACATTGTGGCATTCATCTGGAAATGACAAATCCACTTCCAGGAAAAAGCATGTGTCCCCATCATTCGCTGTGTTTGCAAAATCCCACAATGAAAACACGTCAGCCTCGACCCACTCGAAATTGCCAATAGGAAGATTGCTCTTCATAGTATGTCTGTACAGGTTGTTTACATCGAAATAGCAGATGTATTTCGATACAACACTGCGGTCATACTCTTCACCCATGTAAATTTTATTGGCTTCTGCACACCTTCTGGAAACCTGGGTAATGCCGCCCCTAACCTTGTATTCAACAAAAAGGTACATGTCAGGGTTGGTCAACAGCTCTAGCTGCGCATTTGTCATCAATAATAAAGCGTCCTATGCAAGAGCTAGAGCTGTGATGTACATGGCGGGGACAAGAATGTAATGAGCAAAACATACGTACCTCAAATTTTCAAAAATGTCTGCCAGCAAACAAGAGTCCACACATAAGTACTGAAAGGCGTACTGCAGCAGGTTTATGCAGTGGAATGCATCTAATGTGGCTTGGGTGTAAGCATAATCCCCATCTCTAACGCTTTCACCTTTCATGACATTATGAAATGCATCCTTTGGTGGGAGTGACATGCACATCAGACTGTCTTGGGACTTAACAAAGTCATAAGGAAACATCCCTTCATTTTTGCCAATTCAAATTGGGTGTTGTCTGGAAACATCGAGCAGATGATACTCAATTGCGCAGTTTTCAAATTACCTGCCAAAGTTTCGAGCGAGGTGCTCATGAACCGAAAAGAATCAATAGAACTTAAAGCTTGAAATATTGTGCCATTCCATTTGAGTCAATCCAATTGGGAATACGTTTGGTGATGGACTTGTACTTTCCAAGGGACCTTCCAATCACCTCGATTCTACCCGGGTTTTCAATTACTACGGTTCCGTCGGGGGTTTTGTTACATGACTATCAGCCAATGTATTTATGAGAAAGTGAGCATCATAGTTTTGCAGGTTATGAAAGACAGCGACAAGTTGTTTCTTGGACAGTCTGAAATTCAAATTGCATTTATTATGTGCAGTGCCTCTGATTTCCCCTGTGAGATGGTCATGGTCGACCACAGTATCTGTACCGAGTTCCTTCTTACAAATATAACAGCATTTCTGAGCCACCAACATAGCTTCATCAGCAGGGGTTTTTGACTTCATCAGAACAGTAATGCTTTATATCCCTGCAACCCACTATGTCAATTCAACCAATTTATATACTAATTGGTTCATACAATCATCACCCACAAACTCAAAGTAGCTATATAATGCTGGATTGTATAAACATACCAACAAAATGCTACAAGGATATGGAACATGTTGGTTGATGGTATATGTATTACTCATATTATCAATGGGGAGGCAAGTGTACAAGTGTTTCAAATATAATATGACTGTGCCGTAATATGCGACGAAACCCAATCTTTGCTGTTTGCTATAACCCTGAAATTGCAAGTACTTGTCCCCAGCAGGGAAAGTATTGCGAACAGCCTTATGTTGCTGACAGAGTTCATTATGGTTTGTGATTTTCTCAGTACTACTAAAGTATTCGAGACAACAATCTCAAACATGTTTTTGGTTTCTCTTATTTCCCAACTGACTGTTAAGCAGCCTTGACATATCATTAATGGAAACAAAATGTAAATTGGCATCATTTCCACAAGCATGAATGGTCAATACATTTACATGTTGTGCATGTTGAACAGGAGAAATACACATTGGTACGATAACCCCTTGCTTATCAAAAGATATGCAATAATAATACAATGTTTGTCTACTGCAGAGTAGACATTGATAGAAATACCATTGTTCTCCTAGAACTTTCGAATATGATGTAACACTACAGGAACCAACAGACCTTCAGTAACCAAATCCTTGTGAGGATTTGGATGTGAAGTTATTCTGTGGACAGTTTGTGTGGCGAGAAGAAAAGTTGATATAACAGTGTAATGGAAACACAGTCCCCCAGGACGCTGCACATTAATGTAGGCTTTCCTATTGGCATTCAATTTGGGGATCATAGTGTGAGCAGCAGAGACAGCGAATGCTCTAAACTGTGATATGTGAACATCCGTATGCAGAATTAGAAGCAGACTCCAGCCACTACCACGAGTACGAAATTCCTCAAGCCTGTTTGTGAGATAAGGCCTAATTGTCTCATCGTAGATTTCACCCACATTAGTTGAATGCAGGACGGGGAGAGAATTACTTTGAAAGTAAAACATCTGCATAGCACCTTCCACAGCCAAAAAGGATATCAAATATTTATCCTCTATGCTGACACTAAACGTTATTGACCGGGGTGATGCAGTTGTTAGTTCTAACAAAGGGATCCTGCACCTTGTGAAAAAGCTTACAAATTCTGCAACAGACATTACTTGTTCATTACATATCCGCACATCAGTCAGCCTACACATGAATGCTGTCGCCAAAACGCGATATCTCCATTCAGGCAATGAAGCTACCACTTAGAGGAATCAGAAAACGAATTATTTTCCGTTTCCCTAGCCAGAGTTTCTCTAATTGACTTGAAAGTTGGCTGTGAGACGGACGATGCACTATCCGATTCACTCAAATTTTCTGTGTCAGATAGAAACAAATTGTCTGCCAGAAGATCTAGTTTTCCGTGTTTGGGGGAAACGATCGTGTCCCGATCTGTTGCAGCTGACAGTCTTTCCATTTGTGAATCAGTTGGCGAATCACTCAAGAATAGATTGCCTATCAAGTGATCGAAACAACTAGGTTTAGGCAAAATGACAATGTCCTGACATCTTGTACTAGACATTCTTTTCGTTTGCAATTGAAATCCAGACTCTGTATCGCTAACGAAAAGACCGTCCAACAAACTAGCAAAATGTTGACGTTTTCTCTCACTTGTAGTGATACAAAATAAATTTTTTTCCCAATATAGTAATTTCAGCTCCACAAAATATATAAAGGTTGTGTAGTCTGAAAAGAGAGGAAATATATTATTATAATGCCTCTAAACGAAGTTGCATCTGCATATAAATGTCTATTAATGTTACAATCGTAAAATATTTCCTTTAAAATGAATGTTGTAAAATATATTATTTTAATGAGAGATATCAATTCTATGTTTGAAAACAAGTGAGCTGTGTGTTTACAAAGCATTTTTTACTTTTATTTTGACTAGCAAAAATAATTAGTTTAAGATAAAACTTTGAATATTAATTATTAAAAAATGTTTTCATTAAGGGAATTATCCTGTTACTACTCATTTAAATCACTTGTAGAAATAATTAAAAATTCTTCAATTAAAAACATTCTTAAAAAAATTACTTAAATTTTTAACATTCTATACTTTCACAACTAAATAACATACTTAAAACTTCCCACCCCATTACACATCAAAACATTTCATTCATCAGAGTTGCTCATAGTCCATTTATTCATCATACATTCATACATCACTCAAACAACTCATTCAGAACATATACATGAGCGGGACTTTTCACTCTCCAGACCTGCCGGGCATGCTCCAGACCTACTGGGCAAAGCATGGCTTGGTTCCCAAATCATTTTCTATGTTCCATAATTCACTCCCAAACACACACAACAGCCCACCCTCACATCTTTTAAAACTAACTAAATTCAAACACCTTTCCCCTGCACTCACACACCTACCCAACTATTTTTTCTCAGTGTACTTGGTATTTTATTCTAAATGGCTTTAACCTATTTTTGCTAGTATTTAACAGTCTAGAGAGGGCCTGAATTGAGATATTGTCTCGTCTTATGTCCATAGTGCAATACTATGGTGGTCATTCAGTATCTCCTTCAGAACTCCATTAAATTCTCTATAAAATACATCAAGCACCCACCTAGAATTTATTCAAACACCTATCCCCATCACTCACGCTCTTAATTTTTTAAAAATAATAAAACTACTCATCAAAAAATTTCATTTGTTAGAAGTACTCAAGGTCCAAACATCCATCACACAGACATCCTTCTCCTAATAACACATTCAGAACAAGATTGGGATCTATGGCTATGAGTGTTCCAAGTGTGCAGCACACAAGTGGCTTAGTTCTTCCCCTTTTTAGCTGTTCCATAATTCATACACAAAATCATAACCAAAAACCACCCTTATATCTCTTAAATCTAATTAGAATTTAATTATATGCCAAACCACCCTGTCACACTTCAAAAATTTCATTTGTTAAAAGTTCTCAAGGTCCAAACATCCATCACACAGACATTGTTCACTCAAACAATGAATCCTAAACAGTGACTCAGGCAGTGCTAGTAGCCCTCCAAACACACTTGGCATTGTTCCTTCTTTGTTTTTCACTGCTCCATCAAACACACCCAAGCACACAACAGCCCTTCCTTAAAAATCCCTAAAACTACATAAAAAGTGTAAAAAAATACATAAAACAAGTAAAAAAATACATGAAACTAGCAAAATTCTTAAAACCATTTAAAAATAATTAAAACTATTTGATCATTGGATGGGAGCACATCGCCACAAGTATCCCTTCGAATTACCACTAATACACTATCTAATCCTATTCCGGATTTTTTTGTATAAACTAATAAACAATTAAACCACTTGCAAAAAATCTATTTAGGAAATATAAAAGTCGAAGATATAAAAAAAAAAAAAAAAAAAACTATTTATTAACATCTCGATAGAAAATTTTAAAATGTCGAAGATATTACAAAAACAGAATTTAAATAAAAAAAACTATGCTATTAAAATCTCTATAGAAAATCTTAACATGTCGAAGAAATAACAAAAAAAGAATCAAAAATACTTCAGATAAAAACTCTCAACAACTGTACAATTTTTTAAAAAATAATTACGCGATTATTAAATACAATTCATTAAACAAGCATTAAAGTTATTGAACATATTAGTACAATATCGGTGGCTGCTCGCCCAGGCTAGACAGTTGAAGGCCAGAGCGTGGCCAATCACTGGCAGCTTGTGGCTACCTGCCCCCTAGGTTGGGCCAGGCGAGCAAGGCTGGCTGCCCTAAAAACAGAAAGCAGGCTGGCAATGAAGCTGATCGAGTTCCAGTGGTCAGCAATCACTCTGTGAACCCCTGCCAGGTGTTGCAGCAGTTGGTGGGTGGTCGCTGTGCTGCAGGTGTTAGTCGAGAGGAGGTCCTCCATGGCGACTGGGTCAAGAATGGCGGCCAGAGCTCCTACTCGAGTATATATAAGGCGACACCCTCCTCCCCCCGGGGGAACCTACACGAACAAGGCGAAATAGGTTATTTTAAAGTCGAGCAGTTTCTGCCATAACTGAGGTCTATATATTTCTCAACCATATATTTCAAATATATTTCAATCTAAGAATTAACATATTTTAAACATTTTTAAGTAAAATTTAACCAAACTTAACACAAATGTACAGAATTAAAAATGTTTTTCATGACCGGATGCATTTTTAGCCTTCAGAGTGTGCACTTTGGAATGTAATGTGGAATATGTGTATTTATTTTGAATGAACTATTATATTTAATTTAAATTGTTTTCTTATTTACCAATTTAGTACACGAACAACTGTGATTCCAACACAAGCTTTTTAACCTACAATATAATGAATTTTTACTAAGATTGGAAACATTTTCTATTTTTTTTTTTGCGTAAACAAACCAATTTCTTTTTTTAATAGCATTGAATTCTATACATATCAATGAATTATCAAACTATATTCTTTGACAGAATTTATGTAACCTGTAATATTTTTAACGGTTTATAAATTTACTGACTTATATACAAGATTACAATCTTACATGCCTTACCCAGGATTCCAACCCAGGAGCTACAAATTAGATTACAATCATCCATGCCTTACCCGGGATTCGAACCCAGAACCTCCAAAACTATGGTGTAATCTAACTATTCTATGGAGGTTGGCAAAAGAATAAACTATTTTTTGTGTAAATGTGTTGTGTTGTAAAATAATAGTATTTTTTCAGCAGACATCTTTTCCTGGATACAGTTTCAAATATCTTTAGTTTATTGAACCAGTATTTTCCTCTGTCTTTTTCAATTACAACACTTGTTTATTTTTGCAATACCATTATTGATGTTTGTTTATCAATATTATTCCTTTCTTAGGAAAACAAATTTCATTTCACAGTTTATAAGAGGAGACTTTAAATACACACACAAATTAAATCATTTTAAAACATAAATTTATTGACAAATTGTTTCCAAATATACACAAGAACAGGTTTTTTCAAAATTAGCAAATCATTTTTAACACAAATAGTTTCAAAATGCACACAAATAAGTACAGGATGTTACAAAAATACCACACATTAGAAAACGTTTCAAAATAAATACACACCATTAAACAACTAAGTACAGGTTGTTTCACAAATTTAAGTACAACATTTTTTTTACTATAGGTTGTTACAAAATACATATTTTTAATTTATCCAAATATGGATATCAAAACTTAAACAAGGTGACACATAACATTTAGCAAGTATAGGTTTTCTGACAAGTTATAAGTAGAGAATTCATTTCAGGACAAAATATACGTCAAACACATGTACACTGAAATCATCTTTGCAATTGGCTCACAGCTTAACAGACACACCCTGGTTGACTCTGAACCAATAGTAGACTTGCAAGTAAATAAGTAGCAAACCCCATACTGCCAGGTGTGAGGTAACACTGACTACTTTGAGTGGCAGCAGCCAATGAACAAGCATCTGAGGCTTGATTATACACAGGACTATGGAGTCTAGCCTACAGGTCATTGAACTCACGAAATTTTCCTATCTCTAGTTATAAGCTATTGAAAACTCCACAAACAATGTTTATGTATACATTTGTAATTTTGGATCTAAGTCACTTTATTGGACTCTATTTTCAAGGAGGGAGCATATCTTACCCCCTGGTTTGATCCTATTGGTTTGAACACACACATCTTTACATTGAGGGGAATGTAAAACAACACTTTCATCTAAGTCAGGTATGTTTCGTCATAGTGTGAGTGAATGGCTTCAATGCTAGAGGGAAGAGGTGTTGTTGCAGTTATGTAGAATATAGGACGTTTAGTATTATCATTGCCCTGAATCTACTCATGACTTTTTTTTGTCATCTAACAGAAAATAAATCACATATATATGGAACACACTATCACAAGTTTCTGTAAACTTACCATAATGTGTAAGTTATATTAGACTTCCCTGGTTTGACACTAAAATAATAGTTCCCAGAATGGAATTACATGTTACCTGTGTTCAATCCAACACTCGACTGAGAAGAAATATTAAAGAACAATGTATGTATAATGAAAATCCCCTTCTATTGTTTAAAGTTAAACAGTGATTGCAGACTAAACTTTATTTTTGCTATTTTTATTACTCGATGTGCGTAATACTTTGAGGAAACACACCCAGTACATAATAAGTAATCAAACTCTTCATTATTGTATACCAGAATATGAATATCTTTATCACATTCTTCAAAATACTTCTGTAGTAATGTATTTTCTGCTGTATAGAAAAGATGTTTCAAACTCTATTCTTCCTCACAAAATGTCATTACGATCCTCTCGCCCTTAGTTTTAAAGTTAATTTTTTTCTGTAACTTGTATGGTCTGCACTGATTTACAAGTCATTTCGAACTGTTGTAGCTAGTTAAAGTTAAAGTGGAATAAATACTACAAGGCTTATTACATGCTATCAAACATCCAGGGCAATATGTACACTTGAAATTAATGTCTGACTCACACATTTCCTTAAAAACAATATGTCAATATGGCAAGCCATAAGTTACAGAATACAAACCATGTTCGAGAAACGAGTACTTGGCATTTGTGTTATACGTCATTCTGAATTATCCACTTCACATGCATATATGTTGCACATTGATGGGAAAATATATTTTATTTGAAAATAAAGTTGTGGAAGTCTCTGTTGCAGGTTTCCTTCCAGTGGATGGCGATTCCCTGGTGAGGTTTGGTTAGTTGGTAGGCAATTACTCCATTACCTCGTTCCTCTTCCTCCTCTTTGGTAAGACTGGATATCATCAGGTCTTCTAGTGTAGATTGCAGTCGTTGTCGGGGCAGTGATACCTCATAGCACAATTGTTTGCATGCTATACCTTCAACAAAGTGAGTGCTGAGACTGTTATCGAAAGTGTAGCACCAATGTTCTATATTGTTGCATATTTGAACTTGTAAAAACCATCATACAGCTTAAAGAAAATGCTTCTGTAGCCTATTTGCAGGACATTGTATATGTCTGTATGATTGAAGATAGTAACCATGACTAATACTTTTAATACTAAACTGTCTGCTTTATATATTCTGGCAGATTAGATGTTCTTGCTTAGCCATACTTTCCATTCCCACATGCCACATGGAGTAGTTAATTCTTGGTTTCCTATGTACGTAAAATGTTTGTTGTTGTTACATTGCTTCCTCCACATTGTAGGAATAGAACTACAACATTCCTTTAGCATGATGTATTTGATTTTCTTGTATGACAAAGTTTCTTGATGTTTCTGGCTTGAGCTTTAAATGCTAGATCGTTCTCACTGCAAGGTAACTTACTGTCAGGATGCATAATATACGAAGAATTAAATCTTCACCAAAAAACTTCTCAAATTGTTAAAGTATATTCAGAACTAATTAACAAGAAACGCCAATGTTCTTCCCCATTACACAACTGAATCTGTAGTCGACTATCTTCTTCTTAAAGTAGAAATCACACTCTCCTCTAGCCTGGATCCTGTAGGCTGGAGTAATACTGGCATAATGAAGTAATGGGTTGAACATCTCCATCATAACTGATGTTCGGGTATACGGTTCTTTCTTTATATTGTTAGATTTTTTCCACTATGATACATTCTAGTTGTTTAACGACATCTTGGTTATGTCTAATTTACTGCCAAAAGCATTGCTCTGTCATACTTCACATTCCCACATTACACAAGGCGATCTTTATAAAGGCAACAACTTCCTTTCAATTGTGTGAATTGCTCCTTGTTATTACACAATTTCTTTCCAAACTATAGGGCTATCATAAACTCTCTACTTAATTTATATTTTATTAGTTTAAGTCCTGGTTCCTTGGTTATTTCTTCATTTACGGTTTTAAAACCTAGATCCCACTGTTTGGTCATATAATAAATACCATGCAGCCATCTTGTTCATAACACAATACTCATCCTTTATAGGTATTTCCTGCAAAACTTTGTGAAAAGTTCCAGTGCTCATCTCTGTTGCACATTTGTAATTGGAAGAACATATTGTCTTTAGACTTGAACCACACTCTCTTATATCTGCATACCATATTATCGTATGCCTTCTCTGGGTTGAATGTCTCCATTTTCAATCTTATGTGGGTATGAACCTGTAGCAAACTATTTGTAATTATTATCTTTACATGTAGGTAGGGTGCTGATATAAATACACTCTTAAAGTTTTGCTTTTACATTATGAACAAAACATATCTTTCCTGCAGTGATTTGTGTTATAGCATTTAACTATCGAATTAATGCTTGAGCAGTCATGATATCGTCCAATGTTGATGACTTCTGCATTGGTTAAAGTTTTGAAAATTTCCTTCTGTGTTTTTCCAACTATGTATATGGGATAGTCTCTTCGAGAAGCACATCATTCACTTACTGGAAACATTCTTCCTAAATTTAAAACAAATCAAGCTATGTGTGGATTAAAACTGAATACTTTACAATTATTGTCATCATTTACATATGAAATGGCAAGTTCTTTAATTACAAAATACTTGTCTTGATAATTTTCATATCCTTGCACATTGCACATCATTATGACTTGATATCCTTTACAACTTTACTCTCTCAAGTTATATAGTATGTAGAGAAAGTCTCCAAACATTTTATTTTTACAAGATCTCAGTGGTCACCTCGGAATCCACTTCGTCTACCCCAGAATCGTCCATTGCTAAATCGGGGATTATCCTATCTTCTATTACCCGTTCCAACCTTACGCAACCTGCAATCCCTCTGCATATGTTGTTGGTTGGGATTAATAACGAAAGCTGGCATGACATATGGGCAGTCTTCACATGGAAGATAAGACACAATATCCTTGTCTGCTCTTAAATGTTCAGGAAGGAATGAATAGACTAATTTTACTTTGTGGGATGCAAACTCTTTAGGCTGCACCAACAATTGAGAACAGTCTAAACTCAACAACGATTTCACCCGTCCATAAGATAGAATCACATTGAATACTTCCATGCACTTCTCATCACAGTTGTTGCAGCAATGTCTTTCGTGCAGGTCAGTGTCTGGGGTTGAAGGCTTTGGGCAACGGTCACAAAGGCTTGAATGGTCAATGCTCCAGTCTCGTCCAAGTTTGCAGCTGGAGGGCAGGCAGGGCTTGTGGTGGACAAAGGGGAACTTTGGGGGGGGAGGAGGCAGAGGTTTCTATCAGAACTTTCCAACCATCCTACTGGCCAGCAGCTCAGAGAGGACATTTTAGTCGCTCTTCAGTTCTCGTTCTACACACATGGGTATCTAACCATGGTCTTAGTAACAAGATTTTTAGAAATATTTTCATTAGTTTTTAGTGCAGTTATACTTCGTACCATTAAATTGGCTAATAATTATATCAGAAAAAGTCAATTACGTTTCTGTAATGTTTAAATCAACAATAATAAATAAGTGTTTTGTAAGCGATGAAGGAGTTGATATGTTAAATTGTTCGGATCTATATACTGTGTTTGTTGTGTATCTGTTATGACATTTACGTACACCTATTACTTTTTAAACATTACTTAGTATTGTTTTTAAATAATTTTATATTTTTTCTTCGAGGAAGTGCCTGGACTGTTTAATTCAAATTGTTCATACATTTTTAATTATGCGATTATTTAAAACATCTACATCTGGGTCATTATAGCATAATGTCTTCAATGTGATGCACGTCTTGCCAAGCTTTGATGGAAGTTTTATTGCTTGTTACAAGTGAATTATTTTAAAATACATCTTCTCATGATAGGGAAATTTATTCGCAGTAAATTAGTTTTCTGGATATGTCGTTAAATAGTGCAAATTAATTCTTTATTTAAAAAAAATAAATTTTTCTTGGGAAGAGAAATTGTGTACTAATAATTTCAAACATGACACTGGGGTAAGTTTTCTATGCGATTATATTATACATCTTTGTCTGTTGTAGAACTGAGAGGCGATGAGGGAGACGTGGATAATAACTCATTAAAGTTCATTGATAGGGAAAAATATTGTGGTGAAATCGTAAACAGGGATAAATAATTGTTATTGATTTGTGATGTAATGTTTAGTTATTTTAAAGTCGAGCAGTTTCTGCCATAACTGAGGTCTATAATTAAATGTCGGCCGAAGCAGACGTTGCCTCTGGTGGCTTCCAAAACCTGGCTCAGCTTACAATTCGTCCCTAGTAATACACTGGACTCATTCCTACACCAACCTCCCAACTGAACTTACATACAGTATATATATATATATATAACTTTTAAGGTACTTGTATATTATAAACAGTTGTGTTTTGAATTCATTTGCGATTACTTAGGATTGGATTCGTGTAATTTATTTTGTAGGGAAATATTTCTTTGCTTTCGTTGTAGGTATACCTCATTGCATAATTTCTTTATGGCACCAGGAATTACATTCTGTAATTCGTTTGTACATTAGCACTTGTTTCGTTTATTCTGCTGTTTGAAATATGTTTCGTTACGATATAAAATAAATTTTGTGGTCCATTCGTTATAGTTTTGTCTTGTGCGACGTATTCGCTTTGTCGTTTTTCATTTCTCTCATGTTTTGTCGCTTGTACTTCTGTTGTGTGTAACATCATCAGTTTAATTAATATAAATTGATTTGTAAACAGTCATTGTGTATTCGGACATAAATCGTATTCTTTTCATTTCCGACACTTAATATCTTCTGTTTGTCATTATTTATATTCCTAAAATTCAGGATGGGTTAAGGAACTGATGTTGCGGATTTCATTTTAAATAAAATATATTGTCTTTCATTACGTATTTCCTAATTATATCATTTCGCAGAAATACGCCATTTCCTCAGTCTCCTGCCAGACGGTAAATGGGAAGGAACTCCTACTCAATACCATTAAAAATTGATATTACACAATACCTATATACACCCCTTCCCCGACATATCACATCACATTACAATTTCAGAGCTCCAAGGGTGATGACCTACGATTCTGCTCCCACCCCCCAAAAAAAAAGATATATCCTTAGCACACTCTTGCATCAAGGTATACACTTATCAAATCACACAAAATTTAAAAAAATGATTGATTGGTGTAATTAATTTTATTGAATAAATCAAATTTTATCGGAATATCAATTTTCGGAATAAATTTTTTATCGGATTAAGATCGTATTAATGATTAATCCGATCAATCAATTGGATATCAAATTGATAATCCGATAAATCAAAAGTGGGAATGAATCCCGTGCGCCCCTACTACTACCGTCGACGTGTGGTTTGGCACCTCCTGGAGATAAAGGAGCCAATAACAAACATGCAATAAATTGTGTGCCCAATCACCGCTTCTTACTACCACGACAATTAACATAATTATACAGTTGCTACTGTATGAGAGTGTCTTAGCCAACAGGTCACTGAACTAGCGAATTTCTCGGGTCTGTACCTATAACTAGAGATAGGAAAATTTCGCGAATTCATTTCAGGACAAGATGTCAAACACGTCTACACTGAAATCACCTTTGCAATTGGATCACAGTTTGTGACACGCCCTGGACGACTCCGAACCAACAGGAGAGCTGCAAGGAAACAAGTAGAGAACCCCATACGGCCACGTATGTGGTAACACTGTCTACTCTGTGGGGCAGCAGCCAATGAACAAACATCTGAGGCTTGATTATATACAGGACTGTTGAGTCTAACTCGTGAAATTTTCCTATCTCTACCTATAACCTAACCGCAAGCAGGCGGTTCAGCCAATAGGGAACTTTTCTAGCACACAGTAGCCAATCAGACACCATGTCCGTTTCCAGACCCTCACGCAGCCAATCAGACTGAGTTCACATCTATAGAACCTCTATGCCACTTCGTATCTGTGGACATACTCTGTGATTAAACCGCATATGGAAATGTTATTGGAAATTAGAAAAAAAAATGAATTAAGGGGGGGGGGGGGGGGGGGTTGGCGGGAATTCCCTGGCGTGATGTTTTAATGATCTCGCAGCGGCAATCTTGATGGCGAGTAATAACCCGGCGGGACTGCAGAGAAGTTATCCGCTGCGCGGTAGTGACGGATGCCGCCGCTGGGAGGGCAGAATTGCAGCGAGGCGACTGCCAGGCCACTCAAGTGTTAATGAGCTAAACACGCGGCGGCTGACATGGCAGTGTGTTCAGACACGACGAGGTCAAGGCACCCGTGTGGCGCCAGGGGTGACCACTGCCATAGCCAACCTATGTTGCAGACGCAACACCGCGTACTACCCGTATCTCCAGATCGCCAGCATAACTCTTCCAGAAAGAGCGCACCGCGCACTACGTCCGCAAAATGGCGTCACTTGTAACGCAATGTAGGAACACCATTCGCCATAAGTGCCGCGTGAAATTTTTCCTTTAATCCGATTTCCATCTTCCTGCTATTTTTAAAAATAAACATTGCAATGTGAGCAATAAACACAGTGGATACACTCACCACACTCAAAATTTAAAGCCTGAGGCTGCAATAAGATATATTTATTAGTTAGTAACGCGTGTTGTAAGGGCCTTAAAAAGTGCTCACTTTACCGTGAACAGCCTATACCAAAGCGAACCGGGTTCAATCTCCTGCCGGGTCACTCCCGGATTTTCGCAAGTGGGAGTCGTGCCGGACAATGCCGCTGGTCGGCTGGTATTCTCGGGCATCTCCGTATCCTCCCGCTCTTGCATTCCGGTGCCGATCCATTCTTACCTCACTTCGCCCTCGTCATCTCTCAAGACCTCGTTGTTAAGAGCCGCCCAAATCTCTGAACTCAACTCAACCATTCGCCAATCAGCGCCTGGGGTATATAAGTCGCCAGCCTGTCGCCCAGCCATATAGGACCTTCCGCAACGTGCAACAGCCGATCAGAGGTAAAGTGGAGTGGAGAGATTTGGGCCACTCTTAAGGAGGCCGCCTACCAGACGCGAAATGGGACAAGAGCGAGCGAACGCTAAGGGCTACACTGGCATGCGCATCAAGTGCCCCGTCGGCACTATGCGTGAAGCATTAAACTAGCGCGCAAGCTTTTCTTCGAACCGTTTTTTCTATGCGACTTTAAGCGGTGACTATATTATTTTACTAATGGAAATTCTAATGCAAAGTTCAATGCAGGATTGTGTTTGTGTTTCACGTAGATCCGGCCAGCACATTTTGACATACGGCAGTCTGAAAATGCTGTTTTAGCATGTTGGAGGACTTGGAAATAGTGGTTCTAACATGCGTAGTGTCATGCATGCGACATTCCGTCATCGCCTGAAGTTTGTTTTCTTTTCGTAAATTAACACATAGGGCGCACATGGAATAGCTTGGTAAAAATAAAAACAGATTTACCAACATACTGTAACACATTTTTGGCGCCTAGAACGCAGCCCCCTTCACATCGGATTCTTGAGGGACGATGAGGGTTAAGTGAAGCGAGTATTGCAGCGTGCGGTTGCCGGAGCGGGGGAAAGAGGGAGATCCCCGGGAAAACCCACCGAACAAAGGCATCGTCCGGCAAGATTCCCACATGCGAAAGCCCGGTTCGCCTTGGTGGGATGCGAGTAATCTAACCACTGCACCACCTCGGCCTCCGCCAACTAGACGTAAGGCACTTCCAGAAAGCCTCGCGCATCGCATCAGAGAATGGATATGCCCACCATTACACCACGTCTCTGTATACTTATCTATTCTGTGGCGCTGTCATGTCAGAAGCTATAAAAACGTATTTGTGTCTGATGCTACAGGGAACATTTGATCATGAGACTGAGTATTAGATTCTTAACACGGAGCAGATGAGACGAAATCACATGGCGATTCCTTCAATGAGGGCGTGCCTATTCTGTGATTGGTTGCACCAAGCTCTGGGAGCGAGCGAGCGTGTATAGGCTGTTCACGGTTAAGTTAGTACTTTTGAAAGCTTTCTCATTTTGAATAATAGCCAATAAATATATAGTACTTTAGCTTTAGACGTTAACTTTCAAGTACTGTTGAATATAAATACTGTGTTTATTACTTACATGGCGAAATTTACTTAAAAAGGTGGATTAAAGGATTCAATATGGCTGAAAGTAAAAAGTAATTAGGGCCTCAGAAGTGCTGACTTTACCGTGAACAGCGTATACCTATGAGACTTTCAGCGGCGACCCTATCATTTTGTTAGTGGAAAATCTGTAGATAGGTTCATCGCAGGACACTTAAGTACTATTGCATGTGTCTGACACGTATATTTTGAGATACAGATCTTTGAAAGCTGTTTTCATCTATGTTGGAGTGCTTGGAATGATATATCTAATGTACGTGACGTCTTACAAGCACTCAACAGCTCTGGCCTGAAGTGTGTTCTTATCGTACATCAACACATTAGACGCTCGTTTAAAAGTTTCGCAGAAAAACGCGAATTACTAACACTGCAACTCCGGCCGTGTCCGAAATGAAAAATTCATTATTTTGTAATTTGTTATTTCGTAAGTTTCAATGCGGACGTTGTCGACAGTCACTTGTTTAGAACTCGCGGCAAAGCATTTTTACATTAACAGTTACAATTTTGTTTATCTAAATTTAATGCTTAAAATTGACGTAATATTTCTACAATTATCACTAGAATGCTCCGAATATGTTAATAAATAAGAAAATAATTTATGCAATAACGAATTCAAATAATATTTTTTTGTTAAATATGTAAACAAAGCACAGCACTTACTTACTTTGTAAAATACGTCTAGTGTATTTTATGACCTGTTATTTGTTTTAAAAAAAAACGTATTAATTACGCATTCGAGCATGTGTTTTGAATATCAAAACCGATATGGCGCTGATTTTTGTCATTTTGTATTTTTGCTTACATCTGCCACATACAAAACACCAAATACCAAATTACCCACTACGTCACCATTTTTGTATACAAAATCTCATCACCTGATCATTTTGCGAACAAAATCTGCAATTTCCAACACGACTTCAGTCAAGGCGCCAGCTAGGTCGGAACCTTGATCATTTTGGCGACAGTGCTCTGTATATGCGACTTTGGACTAGAAAGTAGATTTAATTTTCTACTCTGTGAACAGTAGAATACAATGTCTGACAAGAGAGATGCCTCGTGTGGCTGAAGACAATATCCGTTATTGATACTTTATTCGGCCATCACATAAACAACTACTGCTAATAACAACAAACAAAGAAACTTTTTTTGTCTCTACATGTCAAAGTGCCATTCTGATACTTCTGCAGTTCCGAATAAAATATTTCTTCGTTAACCACGCCTGAAATTGTATACTCTGCGGACAGTAAAAATAACGTTCACAGAATGATATGTCGAATGACACTGAAACTTAATAGAAGCAGTGATAGAGAACAGCAACACAAAACAATGGGGTGTGGCTGTGTTGGGGACACGGCCGTTTGTTTGGCGTGAATACGTCTACGTTAACGCGCTCGGACGCCTTGGTGTTTATTTTACATTTCCGGTACTGCTCAACACGATCACATGGGGTTTTATGGGCATCACTGGATTGATTTTGAGATGATCTTTCCAACCGTATACGATTTCTGTATATTACGACTTGGCATTGTTGTTGAGTATAGGATGACATTGTGTTAAGTTTTCTTAATTTTTTACATTAAATTCATACAATTTCACCATAACCACGGCACACAAATGTTTTTATATATACAGTCGATTGATCTTGACGAGATCTGTAGATTGAAACCCAAACGAGCGTCGTAGCTTCTCATAGAGAAAAGTTACTACGCGGAACTTATGAGATGCGGCGTAACGAACTCAAAATTGGGGCGCCCCCTCCCCCCCCCCCCACCTCATCCGACACAACAACGTGTGATGCTTCGCAGTCCTCACTCAACGTAACAATATTCTTCAATTATTTGGCAATCGAGGGGTGTAATTGAATTTTGATTGTAGACGATAGATTCGGAGCCGCAATTCCAAACTGTATCCCCCGATTTTGTTGTGATCGGATTTTCTGGATTGCCTCCCACCATGGTTGCAAATTTAAAGTCGTATTCGCGTCAAAGCGGGCAGCAACACAGATTACTCACGGATCTGTGGCACGCCGTCTGGTAACATGGAATATTACGTTGCACCTTTCGCACGGCTATGCGAGCTGCAACAAGGATCTGGCGTGGAGTCCAACAGACGCCCGATGTGGCCTGAGGCAGACGGGCCTACAATATGTTGGACGATGTGTTCTTAAACCCGGATACTGTGGCAGCTGTGGCGAAGCGAGGTGAATATGGAGCAGCGCCGGATTGCAAGGGGGAGAGAAGCGGGAGATCCCCGAGAAAACCCGCCGACCACCAGCATCGTCCGGCACGATTCCCACACGCGAAAATCCGTGGGCGACCCCGTCGGGAATCGAACCCGGTAACCCTTTGAGGACAGCGGATTTCAAAACTAACCGAAAGATAATTTGGCGTTAAGTTAGTATATTATTATTTAATACAGTAGGAAGACATGCAAGAAATATTGTTTTGTAATTTGGTATTTGCATGATTTACACTTTACCGACGACCCCAACACGACGAAAGGTAAAAATATAATCTAATTTAGTTGTGCTGCCAGAACCGCGATTTTGTCAGGCTGCCCTTGATTCCGATTGGCTTTTAAGAATTCTTCGACGTGTCGGGGCTGTCGTGTTGTCCTCGTCGTGGTATCGTGACTCCATCATAAGCTATTACTGAGTCAGCCCTTGAGTATCTTCCCGCTCCGTGTTTAACCCGAACAATTACGATACAAGAAAAATCGTAGCAAATTCATTAATATTAGCTTTTAATGAGAATGGAAAAGTATAAGCTGTTCACGGTACATGAGCACTTTTGAAAGCCCTGCTTAAGGTCTGCTTATATGTACGTTATGTATTCTTCCACCTTAAGTAAAATTAACATTGCCATGAGCCTCATCACTTTATTCATTCGTCGGTAAACTGTCAAATTTTTAAGAAAGTAAATATTATATATATGTGCTCATTTTCACACTTCGATGCATTGAGAAAAACAGAAAGTAAAATAATTAATTTACGTTATCACAAATGGTTACCTAACTTTTTTATTCTACATTAATATATTGAACTGTTTTCATCCAACGTTACCAACTTTACTGGGCAAATGCCACCCAGTGCTCCCATTAGAATAAATGCTTTCAGGCGCAGTGACTTTATACTAAGGTTCATTAAAAAATGCTCAGTTGATCGTGGACAGCCTTTACCAGGTAAATTAGCTGTTTCTCAATGCATCTGTCGTGGATAACACATAACATAACCTTGCGAGTGCACGTTACATAAACAAACTCTCTGGCCTGTGTTTCATGGAAGTTAATTATCACGACGTATGTAGCGTCACGATGTTATTCGACCTACTGGTCAATTTATTGACATGCACATTACGTGAAAATCAATTGTGTGATGCAGTCAGTCAGAATTAGCAGAATTACACCGACAGTATAGCACTTGGATTTTTTCCGATTAAGCAGTACAGGGGTTGATGAATTAATTAAATTTTAATTATTAATACATCATTTCTTAATTACTGCCGTGGAAAGTTTCTTTTTGTATGGCTTTATAGATAAGTATTGTGAACAAATCTCCGTTCTGTCATATTAGGACCAACCTTTTGCTACCAACAAGAGACTTCTGTCACTTTGTCCCTTTCCATTACCGCTGAAAAATTGAAATAGTCATTCGAAAGCGAACGGACTGCACATATTTCTTGCTTTTGCTAAATGCTAGACGGGATGCGCCAGAAAAAAAGACTGGAAATCTCAAGGATATAATATTTCTCCGGGTAGTTGAAAAAGTTGTTCTTGTTCAGAGGAAGTAATTGCTGAGCATTAGAGATAATGTATTTTGTTTTAGTTTACATTGCAATTGCAGTCTGACGCAAACCTTACAGCAATTACATGGAATAAAATATACAGCGGAAAACAGGCAATGCGAAGCGAGATATTTCAGTTTATAGCGTGCGATGTGATAAAAAGGGTGCATATTTTATCACAGGGTGTACACGGCCAGTACAAATTGTAAAGTATTTCTAGTGCATCCATAGTACATATCATTTACATGTTTAAGAAATGTACAGCTGCACACGCTGACAAATACAACCCAGAGTGTATTACATAGAAACATTATGGAGAACCAATAAAAGGTGGATTTTATGAACATGAACTGTAAGAAGTCAGTTCTCCAAATGAATATTTGGTTGATAAAATCATTAAACGGAAGAAAGGTATGTCCTTGGTTCGATGGAGAGGATTCTCAAAAGCACACGACTCCTGAGTTAAGAATAAAGATCTTAAAAGAATGTAATACAATGTTTGTAAATTGTTTTTTGTACTAAAATGAAAGATTTTTAAAAATTATATTGATGTATTATTTGATTTAATAAACATCTAGATAGGTGATGGATGTACAATTTTTTATGCAATCAATCCCTTGTTGGTAGGATTATAGTTTCATTGGATTAGAGTTTGAGTGATAATCCAGTGTGATTAATTCCTTTTAATTGTGAAGTCATTCCCAATAGGTGATAATCAGTTACATTTGATATGTAATTCAATTGGTAACTGTGATAGATTCTTTTAATTTTTAATTGGCATTTAGGTGTTAATTGGGTGTATTTGGTACATATTGTAATTCATTCTGTTTGGGTGGTATTCCGTTGCATTAGATTCCTTTTAAATGTGCCATATTTGATTGTCTCTGATGTTGCATTTTTTGGAATAGGGATAAAATTTCATAGAATTTTACATCTTGTAGACATTTAAGAAGTGATTTGTTTTAATCGTTGTTGTAATTTCCTGGAAATGAAATATTTTTTCGCAAATTTTTCAACTTAAAGGCATTTGGGATGATATTCCATTTTAATGTTATTTAGAATGTATTTGTAATATGTATATTTCTTGGGATTTGGATATTGTTTCTAGGAATTTGTTTCTCGGATTAGATTTCTATGGTATTTCGTGTTTTCATTTATTTAATTGTGAGACAATTCATCATTAGTTTATTGAAACACATTTCTGGGTTTCATAATTGATTGTGGTAGGTTATATTTGTTTACTTGTAACGATACAGTTCTTGGAAATGGGTTAGTATTAAGATAGCAAAATATTATTACCTATGCTAAAAACTTTTTATACCAAAATCGTTATTAATTTTTATGGTGTAAATGATTTATATGGTGTATACTAGTTTTAATGGTGTATAGTACTTTAACGGATCAAGTTTTTGAAATTTAAAAAAAGCGCATTTAATATGTACACTTTTTGCTATTGAACAAATGGTTTACACAACTGGGCTAATAATTCATAGTAATATTTTAAACACAGTCTGCTTGCTTTGAAACTTGTGAAAGACAGGCGAGAAGAGGCAGGTAAAGGAAAATCTTTGTGTAAAGTGGAGACAAACTGCAATCAGGGTGATGCACATCATGGAGAGAAGTTTTTTGGCAGGGCGGTATACGAGGGGAAGTGTCCAGTCTCACTCCCGCTGTCGCTCATGCATGGAGGCGACCACCAGGTACTGCGTGTGAAGGGAAGGTTGTCGGTGGGTATTGACGTGGACAGCGACGCCTTTCTGAACTATTCTCTCATTCCTTTGATTGCTGTGCGCCATTCACATCTCCCGCACTGTCATGACTCAAACTCCCAGCCCAGCGCCGCTCTCGAGACATAAATTTCGCTCGCTCCCCAATCATACTCGATTCTTGGTTATCCGTTACCTGGTATTGTGCACGAGGTTTTAGAATGACTAGTTCCTGTATCTTTTGTTAAAATACCTCGCGCTGTTGAAAACTATGCGATGCTTTTTAAACACATAAATTATTTGTTTACAATCAATTTGGAAGTAATTATTACTTAATATATAATAATAAACTTTAGCGAGATTATATTTTCCTATATGATAGTACTGTCTAAAAATTCTGGACTAGGAAAACTACAAGTGAAATACGTATTTTTTATCTGCTCGACGAATAAGAATATTTCTTTTCTCAATACTTGTGAAAAAAATGTGTCTTGTATTTCTGTGTGAATTTTTCAAATCATAGTTTACTTTATTCAAATATACACTTGTCGTTGGAATTTTAAATCTGGGGATTATCTCGGGGATGAAAGGAACTTTATTTCAGGGACTTGTAAATTTTTTTTCATTTTGCTGCTCATATAGTCAACCTGTTGTGTAAGGTTGAAACGACAATTAGTCAGGCGAAATCTCTCGGGGTACACATTTAGAGGGCTACTGGCTGGCGAGCCAAAGCAGAGAAGCCAACACTAGAAAAACGTGCTCCGAATGCTTTAGCAAGGAAGGGGTGCACTGTCGTGAAACAGATTCTGCAGTGGCACCAACAAAAGAAATAATACAAAAAAATATTTCTCAGGGCTGAAGCTGGTGTGTGTGAAACAAGTTTTTGCGAACACCAGGCTGGATCGATTGCAGAGCTCTTCAGAAAACTATTATTTCAAGGCAAGTCACCTTCGCGACTACGGGTAGGAGGGGTTCTTGACCTCCTGGACCATGCAGACATGGCTTGGTGGGGAGGGGGTCTAGGGGGTAGATGTCACAATTACCCTGGACTCAGGCCGGTTCTGAGGGGTGGGGTGGGAGGGGGGTGGCTATAAACAGACAGCTCCCGATCTGAACGTATCCAGGCAGTTGATGCCATCTTAACTCAGTGGCAAAAAATTGACAATTTCAAGCAGCCCGGGGCAGCAGTCTGGCAAGTGGTGAAGTTGGGAGGTGGGAGGGGGTGGCTACAAGCAGGCAACCCCCAATTCGGTCACTCAGTGCCATCTTCAGATGTTCATAGAAGCTTGGACTAGATGGCTCTATACCTCAACAGCTCTCTCTCGTCTCTACCAGGCGGGTAGACGGTTGGCGGCCGACGAGATTACGATAGCGGGTTACCGCAACTATGGACCAGCGACTATTGCACCTACCTTCATCTCTAGTGCTAGCCACAATTAATGTTTTAATATATAAAAGTATCTTATCAGTAAACTTTTTTTTGTGTGTTAAGTCAATATTGCGATAAGATTTTCAAATCTCTTTTCTGAGCTTGGTCTGGGAAAATTCCTAGCAGTTTAAAAATACTGTTTGTGTTAACAAGTGCATTGAATTTCATAAACACAAAAAAAAAATTCCTATTGGAAGCACTACATATATCTACTCAAAGTTCGATGTAAGTGCTACTCATTCATACATCGAACGGACTTATTTTAATATCATCTAAGGTACGTGATTGTGTCTGGTTAAAATTGTATTCAGAGTTTTTTCCGAGTAGCTATAACCTTAGTCGTTTGTCAGTCTCCGAACATGCTCCATGTATATATTGTTAGGCACTCGACGTAAGATCGACTCAGTGCTTCACTGAGCTAGTAGACAGACAGACATGTTTTGCAAGAGTGCGATTTCATTTTGTGTGTTAATCAATTAATTTATTTTTAAATGTGGATTACGTTCCTCATTGCCAGTCTCACAGGCAAACATATGTGTAAGGTATGTGCGATAGGCCTTATATATATTACAAAAATCACATCTTTCAAAGTCGTCTATCTCCCACCACTGTCTACGAGCAATATTCCCCCCCCCCCCAAAAAAAAACATAAAATGTACACTTAAGCCACTCTTAGAAATCGTTTAAACACTGAAATTCTCTCGTGTGTAAAATATATCCGTAAAAATAGCCTATCTACCACCAATATCCCTACAAACACATCAAAATTAGAAAAAATAAGAAAAATTTATCTTAACACACTCTTGCACTCAACTCAACACCTATATAACACATTGCAACCTACCACTCTGGTCAGTCGCCTCTAGAATACCACAGTATCAACATCGGACAGAGCTCCTCCCCACAAAAGGAAAGAAAGAAAATAATAAACTTGACACTTATGCCATTCTTGCACCAAACACAAAAATTTAGAGAGAAAAAAGATCGGATTAATATCGAATTAAGACACTTTTAATCGGATTGAGAATTTTTTGATCGGGTTAAAATTTAACCCTTTTTAATTAACACTTTCAATTAATTTGTTATAAAACGGTTCATCAGATTAATAAAAGCGGCATACCCTTTGATCTGAAACCTCGCTAGCCCCTACTACTCACGCACGTAGCGTATCGGTTCCGACAAATATTGTTACTTGGTTTTTCGGTGTACATATCTTACGGTACGTATCGGATCGTGCATATTATGTTACCGTCTGATATTCTCGCCGAGAATTTATAACGATACGCGACGTTCTGGAAAAAGACGGAACGTGCCTCAATAGACGTCCGTTTCGTTCAGTTGCGTCCAGGCCTAGAAGTGGTGAGCGCCTTCTGCTTGGATCAGTGAAAGAAAAGAACTGTTTGGAAATTAATTGAGAAAATCTCACTGGAGAACATCTGGGGCTGAAAAGTAATATGTACGGAAAATAGTACGCGGTGTTCATAATTTGCTTATAATACATGTAATGGTTTAATACATATTAGAAGCTTCTGAATATCAAATAAAGCCATTAACAGTCATGTTTTTGATGTTATCATGGTGGTTCCAGTTAAAGCCATTAGTAAAGCGATAATAGTTAAGCGTTGGAATCACTATGCAGAAAATAAGGAAGCGTATATACATCACCTCTATTAAATTGTATTACATATCTACATGTTACAAACTTGAATGACATGGTGCAGTTCGAATATAAATAAGACGTCACATGCATTATAAATTATATTACTTAGCTTTACGAGTAGCTACATTATTCTGCATGAATCTATTTCATAAATGCATTATAATGAGAAATTAAATAATGTGTGCGACATGACTGGAATGTACACCAATGGAATTTTGCAGCATGCACATTGTAAAAATTACTCTTTGTGTAATATCTGGTTTCAACTGAATTCGTCTGTTGTAGATACCAAATCTTTGGGCTAAGATCCCAAAAGTCATTCTCCACTTCCCGTCTGGCCGAAGAAAGATAATAGTTGAAATGTGGCTTCAGGTTATCATGCGTTTGTGCTCCTGGATATGGTCTCATTAAGTAAGGCTTTAAAGGAAATGCCTCATTCTCTACTATCATGTGGGGCATAGTTTTCTGCTTTCCTGTTAGGGGTTTATCTTTTGGTAACAATAATGTGCCATTGGCAAGACTATTATTTAACTTTGAATTCTGGAATATTACCGCGTCACTGTTTTTGCCATAACTGCTTTTACCTACTACAAAAATTATATACCTAGCATCAATTAGAGCCAACATGACAACTGAAAAGATCCACTTATAGTTAAAAAACAGAACCCAAGTATTTGCCTAAGCACTTATCTGGACGTGTTTGCCGTCGACTGCTGCGATGCAATTTGGGAAATTCCAAATCTCCCAAAAGTCTTGAGCACTTGTTCCCATTGTTGAGCAATAGGAACGTTCATGCACTCACTTATAATTGTTGCGATAATTACATTGCAAACATCTTCAACAATGCATCTGTCTGTAGAATGACCAAGGTGGAAACTGAATGCAATAGTTTTGATCGAATTTCCGACCACAAGATACTTGAAAACCATTTTAATTATTTAACATGCAATTGCTTTAATTATACAAGCAATATATATATATATATAAAATCTGGTCATACATGTTGCCTTTCTCTTTCAGGTGAAGAATGCAAGAAGCAGTGGACAGCACTTAGCGACAGTTTCCGGACGTTTGCGAAAGTGCAAAAAAAAAGAGTGGCCAGTGATCACTACATAAAAAAAACGGAAACTAGAGAATGATATGCGTTTCTTACTTCCATATTTACAACAGAGGCTAAGCATGTCTTCGTTAAATGTTTCCAATTCATCGTGTGACGAAACTGAGAACAATAATTCACAGACACTAACAGAACCAGTTATTTCTGATCCTAAAGATGCACCTGAATGCTCTGTTGTAAGCAGTGCACATGAAAATTCGGAAATGGTGGTTTTGACTGAAAAGAAGAATTCAAACGAAAGCCCATTCACTGATAAGAGGAAAAGAAAAACGACACAGCTAACTGCATCCGCAGTACTAGTGAAACATCTTTCACAAAATAAAACAGACAATGAAGATAAGGTGGATGCTTTGTTCCATAGTTTGGCGCAGACTGTCAAGAAAATGGATATATATCACCGTGCCCTTGCGAAATCCAAAGTGTGCTCTATGGTAGGAGAACTGGAGATACAAAGTATAATCTACAAGAGGCATGCACCACCATGCAGTATGCCTACTTCTATAGTGGGTCTTTCACCTAATACCTCTTATAAATCATATTCATCCACAAACGTTTCAACACCCATGCATTTACCGACATCTGTAACGCGAACAAATGATGCTGTGAACGAGCTCCTGTTCACTTCTAATTTTATTAACTTTTTTCGCAAGAAATTTGTAACATGTATTGTACAGTACTTGATCATATAATTTCAGTTTTTTTTTGTGAAATAAATGTTTATGAAGGTAAATAACGTTATGTAAGTACTGAGTAAACTTGTATTTTATACCTTAAAGTGACTGCTAATTTCTCCTTAGGTGTTATTATCTTCCTTGAATGTTGTATCGTGCCTCATTATTACGGATGCAATCTTTTCCAGTATATAACCAAACTGTATTTTATTCATTCGAAAATATTTGTAATACTTCGATTCGTCATCCATTCGCTCCTTGTACAGTGTCCAATATTCTCTCTCTTTTTTTTTTTTTGAACCCCAAATCTTTTTTTTTTGCAGATTAACTTGTCTTCGTATTCGTCAAACACTGCTGCAATTGCACAAAGTTCTTTCGTGCTAAAATGAAACATTACGAGATATGCACAATCACTTTGTGTGTTTTGTTGGCATATCCCCTCCTGACTGTACGTGCTTGAAGCATCTAGAGCCTGATATTTTGAACCGAACCGATACTCTACGTGATCGACACGTTTAGTGCATGATAATATGAAGCAACCTTTACATTCGGTTCTCCGGCCACCAAAGACCCTTTCCACGGAAATTCATATCGAGAGCTGCCGTGTGCAAAAAAAAATTCTCGTCAATTTAACAAATACTCACAAGTACACAAAAATAACATGTTTTTAATCTTTTCGGGAATACACGTCCGGAACCCAAAGACTACAACTCATTACTAGGGACCTTTAAAATTCACGTTATTTTGTGGCTGCAGGCTAAATTCCAAGATGATGTAGGCTCGTTTGACTTCTGCCATTCGTAGATAACCTGTGTGATACGACCCAATGGTGCTTTCAACCAATAGTAAAGGCTCAGTGATTGAGCAGCCAACATCCAGTGAGACGCCGTATAATTGCCCGTAGCCATGACATCACGGATTGCACTCAAGAATGTACAGGACAGTGAAGTCTAGCATGTTACTAAATAAAATCGCGAATTTCGCACGTCTCTAGTCATTACATATTTGCTTCAAAACACAATATTTCTAACATAAGTCTGGCTAGTAAAGAAATGTGAAGTGGTAATGGAACAAGTAGGTCGTTTAAAATTGCCCTCATATACAAGACCGCTATCCAGCCGCTTCAGGAGCAGGACCTTGCAAAGTGCATGCAAATCAAAGATCGAAACTTTCTTCAGTGGTATGTGCCACTTTACAAAATACAATGACGGTCTTATACGAACACATTTTTACACCAGCAGTATCGCGAGAGTGGCTGGAGTAAAATTTGACATGCTGTGCGGATGGAGGGAGTTCCGACAACTTTTCGACGTATGTGCAGACTGAAGAGGGGGCCAGAATCTATACTCTGGGTGTGATCGTCCCAGGAAGAGGAGCTGTGTGGTTATTGGGTTGCACGAGCGAGTGAGTGAGGGAGGGAGGGAGGACAAACCGCTGTATTGTAGGTCGCGTCTGCTTTGAATATTAACTAGGCGGGGCTGACGCAAGACAGGCGACAGTCGCTCCACGAGTCACCACGTCATCATTCCGCGGATTGGCCGACTTCGCTGACAAAGACCCTCGAGTTATGCCACGGGCGCCCGTCTCCGTAGATCGCGGAATGCCCGCTTATGTACAGAGTTCAGCTCTTTCGTACATTTTCTAAAACATAATTACAGACGTCTAAATTAACATTGTACTTGGATCAGTGTAACCACAGAGGATAAATAAAAATTTTCCACATTGTGCGTAGGTGAAAATATTCCAACACAGTTTAGGAAGTTAACTTGAACATCTTTAACCGACCCAGTGCTCGTAACTATAGTAATGTAGGAGGGTTGAGCGCGTTCTCGTCCAACGAGTAGGGACAGGTGTATTTCGCGAAAAATTCTTTGGCCATGCTAGACTTCAATATCCTACATCCACAACTACAACTTCCTTTGGTTATTGGCCACATGTCTACGTGATAAGTAGGAATGGGAAAATTTCGAGAATTAATTTCAGGACAAGATAGATGTCAAACACGTATACACTAAGGTCACCTTCGCAATAGGATCACAGTTTATTAGACACGCCCTGGACGACTCTGCGCCAATAGCAGACTTGCATGGAAACAAGTAGCGAACCCCATACTACTAGGTGTGAGGTAACACTGGATACTCTATAGGGCAGCAGCCAATGAACAAACATCTGAGGCTTGATTATACACTGGGCTGTGGAGCCTGGCCTACAGGTCATTGAGCCCGCGAAATTTTCCTTTCCCTAGTGATAAGACATGTTCCTATTTGACTTGGCCAATCGTAATAAAGTACTAATATACTGAACGTCCGTGATTCGCGGACAGACACTTAGGTACGTGACATTTTAAATCATTCACCCACGAAAGTGCATATGAACTAAAGTGTTTTGTAGTACAACTGGTCTTGAAATGTTTTCGCGAAAAACACCTGTCCCTACCAATGAGCCTTTATCGTGCACAGCCATATAAGACTCAGATAGAAACTACACAATCTGCAATACTGAGGCAACACCCGTCCGTTCTGCCGTCTCCACTGTGAAGAAAAAAAAAACTTTCTACAGTCCGCCCACCAACCCACTACCACAAAATAACCGAGTATACGGAAGCAAAGTTGTGGGATGTCTTCTGTGTATGCGTAGACGGTCGCTGACTGGCGGCAAGCTATTTTTTCTTTTTACTTCTCTCTAAGAACGAATCAGTGATATCTATCAGTGTAAAAAAAATTCACCGAACGTCAGTTGATAAAACTACTGCCAACTGGCGAATCAAGCGAACAAATTGTGGAGCAAGTGATTTATGGCAGTGGAATTGCCGAGATTCATCGGAAACCACCAATTAATCAGTGGAAAATAGCCATATCACTAATTAAAGGCCGTTCACTATAAAGTGAGCACTTTTGAACTCAACCTTCGAAAAAAGTCATATATTTAACTGGCGCACTGAGTGACATTCGCCTAGTAAGTATAGTAACGATGGATGGAAGAAGATGCATTTCTTAACGTCAGATTAAAAGTGTTAGGTAAACTTTTGTGATAACTTAAAATACTTCTTTCGCTTTGCACTTTCTTATTGTATCGAAGTGTAAAAAGGCGCATATTTATGGAATATTTACTTTTCTAATAACTTCACAGTTTCACTTGACCGACGCACTAGCAGCAATAAAATAATAAGACCCATGACAGTGTCAGTTTTACATTAGGCGGGATAATACACAACGTACATACACTGAAAAAAATATTTGGTAAAATCCGATGGAAATTGTTTGAAACAACCAAATGGTATATTTGCCTGGTAGCAATCAAGATCATTCATTCATTGCTTGGCGCAACAAAATTATTTGTTTGATATTATTTAGTTGTTTCAAAAATGTTATATTGCTGTAACAAAACCGATATACACAAGTTTGGCAGAATAACAACCGTAGTTTCTTTTAACCAAATAATTATGTTGAACTTCAACATGTCTGTGTTAAAACAACCAAGCAGCTGTTTGGCTTGACTAACAAGACAATTACTTTTAACCAAATCATTTTGTCGAACCAAATAAATGCCTGTGTTCAAAACAAACGTGCATTTATTTGGCTTGGCTACTAAGATTTTTTTTTACAGACTCATTTAGTTAATCCAGACATGTATTTATTCAACTTAATTATTAGTGTTATGTCTTTTAACCACACTGTAAAAAAAATAATATTAGCTATATTGTATAAAAGAATTGTGTGTATATATATATATATATATATATATATATATATATATATATATATATAAACACACGGGGTATCAGTACCGTCAATTTTTTTCTATTACCTATATCCTCCGACGAAGAATAACCGAAATATTACCTCTGAAATCCTCGATACTTGCCGGAGGATGGGCGCGAATCACGGACTTATCAGAGTAGGCCGATGCGCTATCCATTACACCACGACGACTACGTAATGTTAGAAGTGAATATTAGTGTGTTAGATAATTGTTTCTTCTGCCCGTCCTCCCACTTAGCTGTTACTCCTACTTGTTCCTCCCACTTAGCTGTTACTCCTACTTGTTCCTCCCACTTAGCTGTTACTCCTACTTGTTCCTCCCACTTAGCTGTTACTCCTACTTGTTCCTCCCACTTAGCTGTTACTCCTACTTGTTCCTCCCACTTAGCTGTTACTCCTACTTGTTCCTCCCACTTAGCTGTTACTCCTACTTGTCTCTGAGCGCTGTTATTTCGAAACACACCTCGGAAACGTAATAAAAGTAATTTTATTACTTTAAATCTAGTTTATGTTTATAACAAGGGCAGTATAGCACGGACGTTTTCAAAAACTATTAAATGTCACTGGAATTAATCCATATTGACAATAGGAACGCAAAAAATAGAAACAAAACTCCCACATGCCTTCTAAAACAGGTGTATATTTTTCAAATCCCCATGAAATTACTATCATTCTTGTTTCTTGGTCTGCCATCTTGCACTCGCTCACCAACCAAGCTCGTTGTTCAGACGGACGTATCCAAATGGTTATATTTACCATGTCAAAATAATTGGCAAATATATGGTTGATTAAAATAAATCGTTTTGTAAAAGCAAGCAGGTGTAGGCAAATTAAAAAAATAATATATGTTTCTTGCAAAATTGGTATATATAAATAATTGTGCTTACCATACATGAAAAATATGGTATAGTCAGCAAAGCATTCGTTTGATTTGAAAAAATATACCAACAAAATTATTTGTAAAAAACAAATAATCACTATATTTACTTCAACAACCCAGTGTTTGATTTAACAGTAGTTGGATTGAAACAGCAAAATAAATGGTAGCATTATTTATTTGGTTGTTCAGACAATCCGTTTTTCTCAGTGTACAAGTAGATCTTAAGCAGGGCTTTCGAAAGTGCTCATTTTACCATGAACAGCTATTAGTTATCCGACACTGATTTACAGTCAAGACATTTTCACTGGATTTCACTGATTTGGCTCAGTTCTCACTGTTCGAGGTTTATAGTGTTGTACGAGCATAAGCTTGAAAACAAGTTGTCAAAAGAATTTCCGTGAGATACCGATCATGAATAATATTGCAAAATTCAACTATCGTTAACTTTTTTTTAAAATTGCCAACTGCCAATTATCTGTGAACTCAGTATTTGTTATATGACCGAGTACTGCGTATTAAATAATGTATAATAAATTTCCACGTCTGCCTCGATGCATTTCTTTTATGGAAGCAACGGCGTTTACCAACATTCTTCGAAAACCTAAAAAGACGTACTCAAAGAAAACTTTGATAATGGTTACAAAAAATATTGGGTTGATGATTTGCACGACAAAATTTGGTTGCTGGTGAAAACAGATTTTAGTTCAAAATAAAGCGTATATGAACATTTAGTGGTCGCTGGTTACCTACGTATTTGTTTATCGGAAATGTATTTATTGGTTGCCACCAAATATTTCTTTGGCAGCAATAGCATTCGCGCCGTCCATAGTCAAACATTTTGCTGCTTCTGCAAAACTATAGGCTGTTCACGTTAAAGAGAGCACATTTGAAAGCCATCTAATGGGGAGTAATAGTCAGTAAATATGTTTAATTTTAGCCTTAGACGATGACTTCCGAGTGCTGTGGAATATGCACACTTTGTTTGTTACTTACATGGGAATAGATATTTTAAAAGGTTGTTAAAGGATAAAAATGGCTGAAAGGAAAAAGTAACGAGGGTCCCAAAAGTGCCCACTTTACCGTGAACAGCCTATACATCCTTTATACTCTGCGCATGCGCGGTAGCCACGACGCTGTGTTTGTCCGTGTACGTCTTCTTGCGTTCTTAAGAAATTGGCGATGGCTTACATGATCCCTCGTGTTACACATAAATTACTTGAGAAAGTAAACTTCCCGTGGGGTGAAGTGTTCACGTCTTGGCTCATGTGCTATTCGTTAGACTTTTGTTTGCAATTTCAAGAAATGGCGCAGTGGTAACGCGCTGAACTCGCCTTCTCGAGGAACCGGGTTCGATTCCTGGTTCAGTCATCCTAATTTTGGTTTCCAGTGGTTGCCGAAATCACCCCAAGCGATAGCCGGTACCTTAATAAAGGCTTTGGCTGATTACTTTCCCGATATAGGCTGTTCACGATAAAATGAGCACTTTTGAAATCCCTGCTTAAAATCTACTTGTATGCACGTTTTGTATTCTTCCATCTTATTTAAAATAAATATTGCCATCGGTCTCATCACTTTATTCATGCGTCGGCAAAGTGAAACTGTCAAATTAGTAGCAAAAAAATTAACTACAAATTTGCTCATTTTTCACCTCGATGCATAAAAAAAACAGAAAGCGAAATAAATAACTTAATTTATCACAGATGGTTACCCAACACTTTTTATTCGACGTTGACATATGGAACTACTTTCTCTTCATCGTTATCAATTTCACTGGGCGCATGTCACAGTGCGCCCGGTAAAATGTCTGCAGGTAGGAACAGTGTCTTTTCTCTATGGTTCATTTCAAAAGTGCTCACTTTATCGTGAACAGCCTTTACGTACAGTCAACAACATCGTGGACGCCGTGGTGCTTGGCTGCCTACACTCGGTCGGGCCAGTCAGTCCACAAACTTATTGGCTGTAGTTATTTGAGCACAACTAATCAGTAATATTGCTCGCATCGTAACAATTTTTGCTATAGCTAAAGAACACAGTATTACCAACCAACACAATGAATTTTTGGTGACCACCAAAAGTCCTGTTGTAGTTTTCAACAGGTAATGTAACTGATAAAAAACTTCGTTCGCGCCACAACATATTTTGTGATGTCTGTATTAACAAAGAATTTTGTGGCCACCAACGATTTCTTTTTTCACGACAAACTTTTTTTTAGTATAAACAAATGCGATTATTTTTCGCATGTGGGATAGTTGGTAACCATCTACCGAACCTTGAAATGGGAGGAATTCTCCAAATATGGGGTCTGAGTGAATAACCGCAGATATTTAGCGAATCTTTGCTTCGGGCATGGCGTGATGTCAGTTGTTTTTCAACAACACGATTTTTCTACCATTGTCCGCACAAGCGCTGCTCTTTGTTGGAGAGCAAATATGTTAAGATGGACTAAGTGGGATACCGTGAGCAAAAATGTATGTACTAGGACAAGAACAATTAAGTTTCAAGGGCAGATGTTTTTTACATTGAGTGGGTGTCTTATTATCTGCACCGTTTTTAGAGCCCCGATTATTTCGGGAACTGAAATGGCAGCAGGCAATTCTTCACAATCGACTATAAATTCGAGACATTATTACTATTTTTTTATCGTCTGCTGCTGGGTTGCTAATAACTCGGTCCTCTTGTTATTTACTGGCCCACGATCATGCAATGCCTGTAAAGAATTACGGGACAAACGAAATATGACAAAAAATAAATAACGAGTACTTGAAGTATACCTCGCCTCCAGTAGTTGGTTGGCGGATGTCCTCAGACCACATTGATAAGAAATGAGGCCATTTTGTCGAGGCGTAACAGCTGAATCTCATAACACACGCGGCAGTTTAGCTTGTGAATTACGTAGGTGTCAGCATGGAATAAAAAAACTGGCTGTTGTCGAGTTATCGCTACGGAACCGAGAAAAAAATATCGCGGATGACGTATGGTTTGCTTCACACACTAGTGGTGTTTCTTTCCTTCTACTTCTTCGCTTTTGGTTTCGCACATTTCAAAACCCGTGCTCGAAATCTTTGAGACATCAAAAATGGTCAAGAAATATAATGTAAGAATGAAGGCACTGTAGTGTGATGTTTTGGAAGCTTATTCTAGACAGGAGCCATTGGACAAATGGCGTTTTGTTTTTAACAGAAAATAGTGAAGAACATTATGTGTACAGTCGACGCAGGACTTGTTTCACTGTCACAGCCAATGGGCTGTAGGCTGTATATTGGGCTACTGTAATATCCAGTAAGACGGTTAGCGAATCATTTACACACACGTAAGAGAATTGGTAATTGAGTTTCCCAGTTTGTAGTAGAGAACAAAAATGACCTACACGTGCTTAATGTACAAAAATGTGTACACTGGGTCTGAATGAGTTACTTCCAGGACGGAAAGAGCTATAGAGACAATAAGTAACGTTTAAATGAATATTATGTGATTATTCGGTAAATATAAATATAATTAATTTAACTTTCCTGGAGTATGTTTTGCTGTTAGCCACAATTTTGGTTTAATTACGGATATCTCAAATTAGTCTAGATTTTAAAATATTATAATTAGATGATAAGTGATTTTCAACATGCCATTCGTGCTTCGATGTAGCTTCGCGAAGGCGCTGCATTAGCGGATACCAAAGCGGTATGTAACATATACGAGGAGGTTAACGTGTGCAAACATTGTCGCGTCACACTCAGTTCGCGAACTGCATCATCAACAGATGCGATGTACATTACCTGTGCAAACAACGCCCTACAATACTCGGTTCGCAAACTACAGTTTTGCATGTTTCACGACCGGCAAAATGTGTGCCAAGCGCAAACAGGAAACTTTTTTTCCCCCACACGTGTACGGCAGCAGTTCAGCACCTGTCTAACTATCTGAATACTTACTCCGAGGCGTACGAGCGTCTATATTGTGTGTCTAGATACGACTTGCACGCTGCCAGATGTCTGCGAGCTTCAGGACGTCACAAAAATGTATTTTCAATAGCGATTACATTTTCACAGTTTAAATCAAATACTAAATTAGAGCTGCTCAATCACGATTCGTTAAGTAAGGTAATCGATTATTTCGTGGTAATTAATCGATTATTTGAAATCGATAACTGCCCTTCAGATTAATCGACTATATCGATAATTTTCATTTGGTTATTTTTCGATTAGTGACCGTAATTCACAAACTTTGCAAACAGCAGTTTGGAATTTAAAAAATATTCTGACATTGCAGTACGAGAAATGTTGGCAGCATTTTCAATAACGTTTAAATTTCTTCTTTAACGTGCCATGGCATGTCGGCAAGGAGATGTTCTACCTGGAAGAGTTGAATTTCAAACAAATTAGCTGAGCATCATGTTACACTGTAACACACATGTTTTCTATTTTTTTACTTCTTCCCGTTATAAAAAACTGTACTGGCATTTGGATAAAGAACATATGCAAGCATCCCTACAACCAGTCAGTCGTCTGTCGTCTCAACTTAAGAGTTTGGTCGGGAAATTATCAGTTTGTGGTGTTAAAAAAGCAATTTTAACTTTTGAGAGTGTAGGCATTTGCTAAGTGGTTCGATTTGCATTCGTGAAATAAGTATACTTCTTTTAATGCAGTTTGTAGCCGAATTTCCGAATACTACCAGTTTCACCAATTGAGTCATAGATTAAGTCTGCAAAACTGTCGAGTGCCTCCAATTTTGCTTTAACAAATAATGCAAACAGTAAAAAATATAAATGTGTTCGGCATTGGGCGGTTATAAGCCAGCTATTTAAATGGAAAAAAAAAAATTACGAATTTAAGTTCGAAAAATGTATAGTTATCATTAAAAATAAATTTGTATTTTTCTCCTTTCGTTTACGGACATTGCGAAGGAAAGACCTAATAATTATATTTAGTTAAGATATAAAAAAAATAAAATTCTTAAGACTATGATTTGCTATATCCATTTTGCTACACAAATATTTAACAATATGCAAATATATTTCGTTATATTTATATTCTAGTACGAAGAACAAAGTTTATTCTTTGTGTAGGGTCTGTAACAATACAGCTGGGAAGAATTTTCACAATTACATTCATTTCATGAAAACTGCAGTTTCATACGAAATGGAAAAATCCATTATATATGCGACACCAGTGCTACCTGGCAGCAAAAATTTTATTTGCCAAACTAAATGTATTGAGTTTCCCAACCTTAATAGTTTTACATGCTAGACCGGGGAAATAAAACAATAAAAAAATTCATTAATCGCTTATATGAAAGCAATCAATCTGTTTTTATAATCGGATCCTTTCGATTTGATCTGTTAGTTCTTAATCGATTATTTTGTTTCGATGCCAATTCCTTACTTAAATATATTCCTTTCAAACAAAATATATTCATTAACAAAGAGTGGTCTTACTATTATAATGTCAATAAACACTTGATGAGAACTGTTACGCATTCCTATGGATGGAGGTAAGGGTTAACTAACTGGATTAGAGACAGGTCCATCATGCAGAGGACAATAGAAAACATTTACTATGGATGGAGGTAAGGGTTAACTAACTGGATTAGAGACAGGTCCATCATGCAGAGGACAATAGAAAACATTTACTTTGGATGGAAGTAAGGGTTAACTAACTGGATTAGAGACAGGTCCATCATGCAGAGGACAATAGAAAACATTTACTATGGATGGAGGTAAGGGTTAACTAACTGGATTAGAGACAGGTCCATCATGCAGAGGACAATAGAAAACATTTACTTTGGATAGAGGTAAGGGTTAACTAACTGGATTAGAGACAGGTCCATCATGCAGAGGACAATAGAAAACATTTACTATGGATGGAGGTAAGGGTTAACTAACTGGATTAGAGACAGGTCCATCATGCAGAGGACAATAGAAAACATTTACTTTGGTAACCACTTTACGCTCAAAATTCGAGAAATCTTCTAAGCAATTCATTTCGGCAAACATCTCCGCCTGCACTAACAACACTACATACTGTTACATGAATGCCTGCTGGGCATATCTGAGTTAGTGAGGGGCCTGGTGTTACTAAAGTAAGTAATAGGGGTGCACAAATTTTATTCACTGGGATTAATTGATGGATTATCGATTTAATTGATTGGAATAATCCTTTAATTCGACCTTAATCCGATCAGAAATTGTTAATCCGATTTTTATCCAATGGATTTTTTTGATTAATACTTAATCCGATATTAATCTGATCGATTTGTTTTAATTCTCATCGGATAAAATGGTATGTTGATTTGATTGATCCAATTAATTAAATTTAATTTATAAATCAAAAATTGTTGTGTGTATAGTTGTACTTTATTATTTTATTTCTTTCTTTTTGGGGTGGGGAGCAGCTCTGGTACGTCCTTACCCTTGGAGCTCTGGCATTCGGATGAGGTGTGGCATGTAGAGGACACTGTATATATATATGGTTAGTTTTGTGTAAGAGTACCATAAGTGTAAATTTGGTCTCTCGCAGACAGTGATGGGAGATAGGAGATTTTGAAAGATGCGATTTACTTACTGTCTGTTAGTAATGTCAAACGATTAAATAGACGACGACTATATCCGAATGCAATTAAATGTTACACACGAGAGAAAACATTTCGGCGAGTTCTACCTATGAATAAATAACACGAGAGAGAATTTTAACTACGTGAATAACATATGGTGTCGACAAGTGGTAAACGATCACAATTATGTTACTCTCCAGTATGGAATTAATTAAGGAAGCAAAAAATGTCCCTAAAAGTTAAACAGCAGTCTTCCTAAACACAAGATATATGAAAAATGTGACACTACTTGACACCTCTCACACATACCTGGCAATATTTTAAAAACGTCTGTTTGCCTGTGAGATAGGTGAGGAAATTCTGAGATGGAATCCACTTGTTAAAAGAAATTTATTTATTCACACACGTAAAAATGAAAACGTTTAAAATATGTCCATTCGCTCGGGAGGTTACTGCAGCACTAACTTGGATATAGAACATACATCAACTTATAAGCTGTGTTGAGACCAAACATAACCTACATTTGATTATAGACTGAGGTGAAAACTCGGAAATTTTAATGAAAATACGAAAGTAGTGTTTCCAAATAAATTAAACTGTAAACGAACACAAGTACATGAAAATGGTTAAACAAATGAAAAAACCACGTAATAAAATCGGACAAGGAGATCCCCCAAAACACATCCGTCCGTCTCGAAGGATGGTGAATGAATGACGTGCGCGGCTTATACGCTGTTATATATATGTGGAGCACGGTCGGAGGCAGACAGGTAACTATTCGTCCTACAACAGACAACGAAACAATAATAGTTTAACGAAAGTTTCACTATTGTAAGAATAATTTACTTTTAACAAAAATGTTTTCTATCGAATCGTAAGGACACTTGGATGACTTAATCCCGCAACACTATATACACACGTACTGTATATTATTTTAAATAGCCGACGTACTACAAAATTTTTTCCGTTAAGTCTGTGAAATTCACGGCACTAGTGACCGAAACGACAGTTGAAAACTATACCAAGTTTCGTCGACGGATGTCAGAAACAGGGTTTACACGAAAATTATTTTATTCCCAATAAATTAAAAATTACAAATTAGAAAAATATTTTTATATTAAAACGAGAATAGCAGTTATCACTCTCAGAATCCCACTAACCGACACCGCAAATCGGCGAACCTTGCTACCCCTTGGTCGCGTCATGAAGCCCGCCACACCAGATGATGTCTGGGGAGCTGCTGTATACCTGTATCCTGGACAAATGATTGCCACAAACTAACATGGCAGTGGACAGCTGAAACTGTTCACATCGCTCCACACTGTGCCTCCTACCCCCTTCCCCTCTTGCCCAGAACGTGTCTTCGGTGATCTGCCCCCCCTTCCCCCAAAGCAGAGTTCGTTTTCAGATGGCTGCTCTGTCCAAGGTCACACACAACCTCGGTGTCGATCCAAGACCACGAACCATCACCCTCCTCCCTCAGCACCAGCCCAGATAGCATATTTTGTCCAACAACAACTTCAGGGACTCTCCACCTGCCATGCAGCCTTCAAGACACCAAGTTGGACTCTTCCAAAGCATTTATTTGTTTGCAACATTATGCTTGACCCATGAATTGTGAACTCTCCCAAAAAAATTTGCCCTGTCCGGTTCTGTGAGAGGAATAGTTATCCCCCCACCCGCCCTTTCCACTGACTCGCCATAACTAGAGCTAGTCAACAGCCTTCAAACTTTTGTGGCAGGGAATGTTTTAAAAATTCTCACATTTTGACTCTCAAGTGTTTGAATGATTATTTCCATTGAATAAACATATAAGAAATTTTGCTGAAATATTATTCCCTTAACATTAATAACTAGATTGGAAATAATATCATTAGACATGTAACTGTATCAATGCAAGTGCACTTTATTGTTTCCGACTAACTTTCCCTAGCGTGATAAACTATTTATTTCTTTACACCTCTTCCACCAAATCCCACATAGCTAAGTGAAAACTTTTATAAATCTTTGATCAAAATTTTCCTCAAAGTAATTTATATCATTGTTATTACTACCGAATTTAATGCTATGAAGGAAATTAAATAATAAAATTTATTTTCTAAAAACAGAAACTCAATCTTGTGAGAATTTTTTATCCAAACCCCTTACTGATATTTAAGAAAAACTAGTTGAAAGCAATGTTAGAAATACACAGCGAACATCAACCTATATTTAGTAATATATTACTTGTTCTTATATCCTCTCTATACAACATTCTATCTGCTCATTAACGCAGAATCAAGATTCTCTTTCCTTTGTAACAGGCAGCGATTATGGAAAACTTTACTCTCTCCCTGCATAGAATTGTTTTTAGAAATAAAATCTTAGTTAAGAAATAAATAAGTTGGGAATATATTTTAAGAAATATGTAATTAAAATGATTTAAACACAAAGGATTATCGCTCAAATGTTAATCCAATGAAACAATAATCCAATCAACAAGTGGATTGATTACAGAATAAATACTACATCCATTATCTATCTACAGGTTTGTTAAGTAAAAAAGATATAAAAATATAATTAAAAAACATTTTATTTAGTATCATAATTTTACAATCATCTAAGATCTCGATTCTTAACCCAGGAGTTGTGTACTTTGAGACACCTCTCCATCAAACCAAGGACATATCTTTATTCCTTTTAATGATTTTATTAACCAAATATTAATTTGGAGAACTGACTTTTTACAGTTCATGCTCGTAAAAACCGCATTTTATTGGTTCTCTGTTGTAGGTTTCTAGGTAATACACTCTGGGATGTGTTTGTCTAATTGAAATAACTTTAGGTATTTCATAAGGCCAATTAATGGTAAATTTTTTCTCTGCGATTACTTTCTGCTTCGAGATATGTATAAATTTGCCAACTTTGAACTTTAGTTTTCTTTAGTCGATAATTTCAACAGTATAATGAATAGTTTTCATAAAACTACTATCTGTAACTTCTCTAGGTGCAACCTTGATAGTTCTATGATATTTGGAATTATAAAGCCATACTATTTCAGGCAAAAGTCAAACCATTTGTAAGTCCTCCCCAATGAAAAATGTTTTTATATCAACTGTATAATCGATTTGTTGTAACATTCCACAACACTGGCTTTAAGCTCAGAATATGTTGCATAGTGATTAATACCATATTCAGTCATTAGTCTCTGGAATGGCATAGAAAAAAATTCACTTCGTCTATCGATTTGGAACGAATTTGGCTTTCTATTTTTCAAAACAGTCTTCATTGCATCAGAAACCTGTTTCTCAGTTTTGTTTTTCAAAGGTATACCCCAACCATACTTTGAATAAACATCTGTTACAGTTAAAATATACTTGTTTCCCTTATTGTATGTGGAAAGCAATGGCATTTCACACATATTCAGCTTGAAAAAATCATCTAAACCATGAGTTATAACTTTTCTTCTAGGATATCTTATCCTTGCAGGGGAATGAAGCACTTCAGAAATGTAGTTTCGGATGGTTTTCATCTCCTGAACGAATGTTAGCATTTGTACAACGAACAAGTTCTTTATATTTCTGTAAATCAGTAGCAGAATATCCATTTGGAAATTTTTAAACAATAATTCAAACAATCTTTGACTCACATCAGTTATGTAATAACCTATTTTATTTTATTGTCAGGTAGAAATGTTATTACCGAATCTCCCAGAAACCAGACCAAACATAAACACCAAATATTGTATCACGAGCAGACTAAGATTGTTTTAAAGCTATATAACGATGTGTTAAATGAGAAAGTAGTTGCTTTTTGTTTTTCTTGTTAAATGTTCTTCAGTTTTAATTTCCAAAGGTGTTTCATTAGACTTATTCAACACAGAATGCAGTGTATCCATTCTACTTTTAACAGGGTTAAATATTTCTTCGTTTAAAACATCCAGTTCCATACAAACTTTTTCGGCTTGTAAATATTTCTCTTTTGCAGCAGATATAACATTATGTAATTCTGAAGTAGAGGCAGACATGTTTGATAAAATTACATAAAATGCAAAACATTTATATATATGAATTAAGTTGTTGATTTTCGAATTGCTGCAATAAGGCGAAAAGTTTGGGCTTTTTCAATTTCATCGATGTTACATAAAACAGCTTCATTTTTAGTTATAGTCTTAACTCTCAAATTATTAATATAATAATTTATTCATGTTTCCAAATCATTATTTTGTTTTCTCAAATCTGTTTGCATTGCTAAACCAATTTTTTATTAACAAATACATTGTTTATATATTGCATTATTTGTTCCATTTTACTTCAAGTTGTTTTGTAATAGTATCACTTGTTACTTCATTAATTACAACTCTTAAATTTTCTTGCATTTCTGTAAGATGTGTTGTAAAAACTATGTTTGTTATATAATTAAAGTCTTTAGTAAATCCATTTAAACATTCTTCTATTCTAAATTCATTACTCTACAAATCATTACAAAATACTGGTAAAAATGTTTACAATTGCACTCGTGTTTTTATAAACATTCCATTCAAATCCATTAACTTTATTAATTTACCTTGAATATCATTTGTTTGCAATTTAAATACATTTAGCATAATAGTGTTTAATTCTTCCATGTAAGGTTAATTTAACGCACCAGTATCTTTCACAGCCAAACCCATATTATGTAATATATGTCCATCAAATCACAATTCCCATAGCGATTTTTTGTTAAACAGCTATTGTAATGATTATTTTTTATACAGTAATGTCCAAACTTTGAAATACTTTTTGTTCTATTGCTTGGAAGTAAAAAACAATCAAAACCAGACCTATATCTGCCTTTATATAGAGAAAGTGTTGGTATAATCACCAAAAAACCATACATATATTTCCATCAGTAAAAACACATATCTTCAAACTTTGTAAATATCATATCGCCTAAACCATGCTCATTTTAAATATGTTGCAGATTCATATTATCCATTTTAAACACAATTACTATATTTGCATTATCATGCACATTATGTTTTGTTATACGTGCATAGCTTTGTGACAGATATAAACAATCAATTTTTGAATGTTGACAAAAAGTAAAATACTGCTGTATTTCATCCTGTGGTTCCCATCAAACATTGTCAAAAATGAATACAGAATTGGGCAATGCTTCATTTGTAACAGGAAAATATCGCATTCTTTCAATTAATGGCAAAATGTGCGCTAATTGTTGATATTTTGTTGGATGTATTGTTTTAGAAAAAACACACATATATATATTCAAATTTAAGTACATTTGGATGTTTCAACAGAGACATAATAACAGAAGTTTTTCCACATGAACAAGGACCACTTATTATACAATGTATATTTGATGTTAAAAGAATGCCATGTTGCTGTTCAATTACATTTTCTTTCGTATTTACAATTACTGGCAGATGTGCATGTTTTATAAACTTCATTTCAACAAAATTAATCTGTATTACACACCTTACTAACATAAAACTATAGATGTAGGTCTATATATAGTTTCACGTTCAGTTGAAAACAATGACTTGTACTAAACATATCAAAAAGGACAAAGTGTATTGAATGCATTGATTAATAAATTACAATTTGAATTGCATTTACTGAAATACAATCATTGCAAAACATTTGTCACGGAACGATCAAGGAATAAACTTTTTGGATAACACTTGTAAAGAATATGATACCGTTTATGTTCGAACAGGCGATCCGAAAGAAAGACATATAGCAGGTACAATTCTAGCACATAAAGCTGCAAATATAAGTAAGAATCCATCTACAACTACAGGTGAAAGCTTGAAGCTTGGGTTGCTGACAAAGTTATGCATGCAAAGGTGAAGAGAGGGATGGGTGGGCTTAAAATGTAAAACCAAAAAGTAAAACAAAGAAAGGAGGAATCATTCCGTTCCTATTTCCAGCATTAACAGCTCTTGGATCAATCCTCAGAGGAGTTTCGGCAATTAGTAGAGCAGTTAAATCCAAAAGGAAAACGAATGTATTTGAAACCTTATTAAGTCGGACAAAGACAAAAACTCCAAATTTGGAAACAAAATCCAGAAAGTTCTAAATAGTCTTCCAGAATATGCACTTACAAACAATGATATTAAGGTTTTTGCAAAGAAACTGGATGTTCCCTATTTCTGAGGTGTGTATATGAGAGACGATTTACCAAAGAAATAAAATCTTTGTGAAAATATGATAGTTAAATTATATTCGATACAAAATGAAGGAACACATTCGGTTACATTAATTAAGAATGTAAATCAATCATTTTACTATGACAATTTAGGTGATTTATATCCTCCAATTTAAATACATAAATATTTAAAAAAAACATGCAATTGAGGTACTGATACAAAATGGAACAATTGGCAAACAGAATTAATTGTGGACAATTATGTTTATGCTTTTTGTCTACAAATAGGATATATAAGTAAGTGTAATAGTAAAACATATTCGTAACATATAAATTACTTTGATATTAAGTGGAAATTCATCCCAATTGCATGCTATATATTCCCCAGCTTTCGAGTTAAATTGAGAATGGCAAATAAGTCTAATCGAAATCGTTACTTACAACAACATACCAAACATTGATATGCATAACCAATCATTTAAGGATAATATTGGTGAAAAAACGTACACGATTGTGATATGGGTAGGATCTTATGAGTTGGCTGACTTAGAAACATTCATTAAAGCAGCATTACCTAAAGATCTACAATTATGAATAATTTGAAAGCCAAATATACGATAACTAGTGCAATATATAGTAATGTTATCAATTTCTAGGAAAACAATTCACCTGCAGATATGTTAGGTTATGAATGGAGAGTATTTCCAGCTAATCAATTACATGAATCATCAAAACAGGTTAATACATTGTCGATAATTGTATATTGTAGAAATTTTAATATTATAGGCAGTTCACATTTGAATGGAATACCGACAAATACAATACATGAATTCACATGTGCTGTAGCTCCAGGGTATAAAATAATTGAAATATCTTCCGGTAATAGTGAATCATGTTGATGAAATAGTTGTTACCATTGTCGATCAAGATGGTAAATTGATTAATTTAAAAAAAAAAGATATTACCATTTGTTTACAATTTTCAAAAAATCTCAATAAACAGTTGCATTCTCTTGTTCATTACAATCATAATGGGTATTGTGTATAATAGTAAATTCGTTCTTAAAGTAGATGGTTCTTTTAAGAACTATGTAACTAAGGATCATGTTTCGAAGAAAGGAAGTATAAAAAGACTTAAACACAAGCATAAAATGCTCTCTTTAAATAAGATACCTGTGAAGTTAACATGAGGCTACAGATTGTATTTAAAGAATTAGGATATACTGTTAATATAAATGGAAGACATACTTAATGTTGAAGAACCAATCACTTCTGAAAATGCAATCACCAGTACGGAAATACATGTGTATGAACCATTCCGAGTAGGTCCATAAATGTTTCCTTCGAAAATAAGGATTTCAATACAAAATCGCGATATTTACACATTACCATCAAAATCCAGTTTAACGTTTAGAGGAACAATTAAAAAGACCGCCAATGCAAGTAATCCAGCAACTACAAAATAGTAAGAATTAGAATACTTCATTTAATTGACAGAATTGTGTATGTATTAAGTGGAGTGAATATCGATCAAACACGAGATGTTGGAATTACTTCCACAATAAAGAACTATCTCACAGGAACTCTAAACAATATTTATACAGGCCTTATGGCTGGGTGGAGCAATGCTAGTGATTACTGATTACAAATAAACCCAGGTGGAAAATATATATTTCTTATACCATTAAGAATGGTTTTGTGGCTTGCTAAAGACTACAAATACGTCATATCAAATGCTCAATAAGAATTAGTTATCCTATTTTTCAATATGCATTGGAATGCCATATATGATGCAGTTAATAATGAGGAAGGTATAGCATTTCAATTAAGCAGTTCAGAATGGTTGATGCCACATGTTGAAATTTACACTCATGAATGTGTAAAGTTTTAAAAATTTATAGAAAAAGGAAATCATTTAGACATTGTTTTCAGATGGTGTGATTAAATAAAAAAATTGTGTTTAGTGTGAAATCATGTTTTGCATCAGAAAAACAAAGACATGTTTTCATTTATTTTCAAACAACTCGTCAAACTTATTTCAAAGTAGATTGATCAGTATTCGATAATTGTGATATGAAAAATATTAAACTATAATTAAACAGTCAAGCTTACCCCTATGTGGATTTAAGTATGAACTTTGCCAATGGAAAATTTCTTATATCCTACAATATGTATACAAAGTTTCAGGAAACATTATAACAAAAACAGTTCACCGATCCTAGAACTAAAAATATTTAAAAGTAGAGGAGCATTATTTGTGTTTGGTGAAAGCAAATAAGATGACACATTTACAAATAGTGTGATTGATTCACGAATTGAAATTATTGTATATACACCAATTCTGGCAAATACACAAACTTATGCTCTGGTAATTCACAGTAGATTAGCAAGTAACAATGTAAGAGATAAGCTGGTGAAGATAATGTATTAATTTACTATGTGATGAACTACAGCTAAAAAAAGATGTTTTGTAATGTGCAAGGATTTCAATCTGCAGGAAAATTTATCATTCAAGAATTAGCTATTACAGATATGGAAGAACATACAACTGTTTTCAGCTTCAAATCATCATTTGACTGGAAATATATAACTCCTGGATACAAGAAACTAATAGATGGGTCACTAACCCTCACCTTGGTTTAAAATGCGAGAGTGGGTGTATGGAGTAAGATAATATTAAACATATTTGTGAACATTACCTAAATAATTATGAAATATATATAGGAAGTGTCGAGCAAAAACATATTTTAGAAAGTGTGTATAACAGGAAAGTAATAGGTATTTAAAAATAATACTATTGCCCCTTGTTCAAACAATTATGTAAAACATATGGATCTAATTCGACATTGTTCTCTCCTGAAGAAAACTAAAAATTAATGCTAACTTGGGCAATGATGGCTGACTGGGGTGAAACAGAGTATGATGATTCTCCTTCTGAAGCACCTGTGGGTAATATTCGAGTCACATGGCATTATTTGGGATGAGAGAACAAATGAGTGAAATTTAATATGAAATGTATTTGATTCTATGCCAGCCACTAGTTCATAAAGATTGATCAACAAGACAATGTAATCACCTGTTATTGCATACAGAAATCAAAGTATAAATTAAATATTAGCAAGTTATTAGCACACTGGAGTAAACCGTTTAGAGTTTGTCTCAGAAAGAAATAGTTTTAACAAATTTTGGGACATTCTGTAGTTACTTTTGTATATTTTGGAGTAAGTTGTAGTAACTTTTGCATGTTTTTGGAACACTATGTACTTTAACATGCAGAGAGAGAGAGAGAGAGAGGGAGGGGGAGAGAGAGATGTTTGTCTTAAAAAATGTTAAGGATAAATTTCTTTGAAACAGCTTATGTTTGTATATATTTTGTCAATAAATATGATGTAAAAATGAAATGTTACCATTTATTTAACCTATTCCTTTTTTTAAAAGTAAAGTTGTTTTCCTTGGAAAAATATTTTCCCAAAAGAGACAAAGTGTGAGAGAAAAGTTATTGAAATGTTATAACAGAGAGAAAGAGATTTGTAAATTTTTCCAAACAAGTATGTTACATTAACAAGAAATACTTGTGTAAAAAACCCAGAGGAAAAATTCTGGAAGGGAGCACTCTAACCACTTTTCCATAATTAAGTTATGAATGTATAAGGTAGGTGTGATTGTAATATATAGATTCTGGGTTCGAGTCCCAGGTTAGGTATGTTCAATATCTTATAAACATAAAAGGAATTACAAACAAATCACTGTTAATTAAACAAATATAAATTGGTTCCTGAACAAGAAAAAGGTTGATATGCTCAAGTTTACAGATGTTTAAATTTAAATTAATAGCATTAAATATTTCCAATTAAACATTATTATTATCTAATATATTCATACTTGCTTCGAAATCTCAAACTTAATTTTTTTGTTTGCCAATATCTCCAGATGTGAAAAACAGTTATGTTCAGAGATCTAAAACCTTAGCAGTGAGACCGCTCCTTCTTCAAAGTCATAAAACTTCAAGGTTAAATTTTAAAGTTTTTCTAATAGTACCAACTACAAAACTTGAGATTTCAGACAGTGGTAGTCTGACTCCAACAAACCCCCACAGCAAGCATTTAGGTTTTATTATAACCTAGCTTTTTGGAAAATCTCGAGCAAATATTGTGTTTTCTACTTGATAAAATTATTATTCACTTTGCAAGCTCCATTACACAAGACTTATACTAAAATAATGAACAAATATATATGAAACAACTTTTACTTCCCCTTTCTCAGAAACCATTATAACAAATATTAAAAATATCTTGTAAAATAGAATTTTTACCATATAAAAAATATGATTGGTTACATTAATGGAAAATTTCCAGATATGGTTAGCTTAAATATGATAAACAATATGCAGATTAAGTAAACTATAACATATTTAGTAAAATTAAATTGTAAAACATAACATTTATTGACTAAGATAAGATATATTGTGAATAAAAATTATTTTATGATAATTTAAGTTTGTTTTTTTCTATAAATTATATATTGCTTATTGAGTATGTTTATCTTTAATACATTGCTAATCCTTTTGATTTATTATTTATTAAACATAATTCATTTGTTATGTAGCAGAAGTTACTTTTGTGACAAATTAAATGTTATTTATTTCTGCGAGGATCAACCTTAGCAGAGAGGTTTGTCTCAGAGGTTGGGGTGCTGGTTTAAAGATATTTGAAAGTTAGTGATGCGGGAAGGGAGGGGGGTGGTGTTTGGACTTCTGAATTCTGGTTGGAGGGGAGAAATCATGCTTCTCGAATGTTTACATGTGAATTATAAATTTTTATTAATATGGCTTTAGTCTCTAAGCCCTCTTCCACTGTTTCCAGTTGTTTGTCAGAGCGGTTTGCATTGCGATGTCGCACTCATATGAAGATTATTTTCTTGGCTTATCTACCCAAGATTATAACAAAGAACTTACAGATTTGAACTGGGATTATTTCAATCATTTATTAAATGTACTAGATGCTTTGGCAGAAATTTTTTTTCCTATATTTTTGATGACGACGAAGAAAGTGGATCTAATTTACAGTAGTTGCTCTTGTCAATGTCTTCAACATTGAAAACACTTAAAGTAAAGTCTACACTGACGAATCCTGCAGTAATACCGTCATAGTCGAGAGCAGTTACAGTGACGTCTTTGCTGACGAATTCTACAGTAGCACCTTCAATGTCGAGAGAAAGTATATTGATAGCTGCACTAACGAGACCAACATTAATGCCTTCGACATCGAGACCAACAGTAATGCCATCAACATCGAGGTATAAAGTTGGAACGATTTGTAAACAAAGTTTAATGATTAATGAAAATTTCATTCACTTTGTTAAAAGTTCTAACGATTCATTAAAATGTTTAACGATTTACTAAAAGTTTATTGAAATTCATTAAAATTCTAAAGACTTGTTTTAAAAAGTTTAACAAATTTAAGTAAATTTAATTAAATTTGTGAAATGTTTTAACGATTTGCTAAGATTAATGATTTCTGATTTCTGAAGAGAAATTTTGTAAAATTTTCATGAACTTTATGATTTCAATCATAAAATGTTGGGGAGTTTTTCAGTTGCAACAGGAATTGTTGTGAGTTTCTTTTTTCAGTTTTATGGCATAAAATGGTGTTTCGGTTAAACAGTTTGTATGGCTCACACACATAATGGCGAAATGTTTAATGATTTTCAGTTGTAACAGGATTTGTTGTGATTATTTTTGCAGTTTTATGATGTAAGATGGTGTTTTGTTTAAACAGCTTCTATGACTTACATGCATAATAGTAAATATTTTTATTGATTTTCAGTCGTAACAGTATTTGTTGTGATTATTTTCGCAGTTTTATGAAGTAAGATGGTGTTTTGTTGAAACATATTATATGACTTACAAGCATGATGGTAAATATGTGTAATGATTTTCAGTAGTAACAGGATTTGTTGTGATTTTTTTTGCAGTTTTATGATTTAAGAGGGTGTTTTGGTTAAACAGCTTGTATGGCTTACACATGTAATGGTAAAAATGTTTAATGATTTTCAGTCATAACATGTTTAAAGTTTTACGATATTAACATGTTTGATCTGAATATGTAAAGGATTTGTTTTACGAATGTTAACTAAGGTATGTTTAATAAATATTTTTGAAAAAAAAACTTTGAATAAAATTTCTGTGTTAAAATTAAATGTTGTGACTTGTTATTTATTAGTTTGAAAATTCCTCGTGTCTTTATATAATATCTTGTGAATGATTGGCGATTCGATGTCTGAAGACGAAGTACTTGTATAAGACTGGATATTTTATGTTTAAATGAAAAATATTCTTGAGACGAATGGGTGATTGTAAGATTTTTGAGGTTTGGAACTTGAAAAGATTTTTAAGTGAAGTTATTTGTTTTCTTACTTTCACGAAAAAATTTATGAGTTGTTTGGTTCCAATTTGAAGAGGGATAAAAATAAATATTTTACATTAATAAACTAACATTTAAACTAACGAAAAATAACATAAAGAAACTCTAAAGGGAGAAATTACAAAAATTTCGGGGAGGAACGAACATGTCTGAATGAATGATTTAGACACGAAAAGGAACAGACTACTATCTCGAGAAAACTTTGCTTGGCCACTGATCAATGTGAAGAACCTTGGGGAATTTAACGAAACCGAACCCCAAGTGACACAAATACCTTTTCATAGGGCAAGTAGAAAGGCCTCTTGGCGACACACCACAATATTTCCAGTTAGCCCGACTTTCTACAGCTGGAGAATCTAGCCAACTTTGAAATAAAATATATAATTTCTCACAGCAACCAGATTACTACTACTACTGCAGCTGAGCTTTCAACACGAAAATACTTGCTGCTTAAAACACACTCATACTTTACACAAAGCCAGAAAACAAAATTACAGTGTTAAAAAAAATAGAATTCAATATATGTAAAAATGGCTACTGTTTTCCTTAAAATTTGTTTAAATTTTACCTTTTAGGAAAGTTAGTTGAAATATTGTGAAATTTAACAGATTTCAGCTTCGATAGCAATCATTTCAATCTGGATACGAGTTGTTTCAGTAATATCATGTCGAAATTTATCTTCTAGGTAAATACTATTTGTAAATGTGTATGCATTTCATAGTTGATAGTAGAGTCGAAATTACTTCAGGCTGGAAAAACTATATGTGAAATATGCACAAATATAAAAAAAAAAACAGAATGAAAGTGAAAAAGTTTCAAACAAGTTTGTTTCACATTAGTGTTCAATGGTTGAAAAAAGTTTAACTTGAGTATTGCTTAAATCTAATAATGGTGTTATAAGTTACACTTGTGTAAGTGGAAAGATAAGTGGTTTTGATAATATTAAAAAAATTTTTAGCAAGTTAAAAATATGTCTTATATTTGTGCTGGTATGAAAATTAATCATTGATTATTTCAAACTTAAATAATTTAGCTGGAAACGAAATAAAGTTCGCTGAAAAACCGAATAAAATTTATTGGATTAAACTTATAATTTTACATAATACGTTTTTTTTATTTGAATTTATCGTGTGTTGAAAAGACATTTGAAATGTAGTTCTTAGTGATGAGGAAAATAAAGATTCATTTTTATTTTTCTGGGAATACACCAGGCTCTTGGGTCTCGAAAAATATGAGGAAGCTTCAGTCTCCAAGTCAAAGTAATAGTTTGTGGCAGAGAGGGGAGAGGGCCAGGCAGCTATCCCAGGTGAGTTCAAAATCTGCTGCTGCCCCGAGGGATGAAGGTTTCCCAAATGTTTTCACAAAAGACTTGCTTTGGTCTTGAAGAAAACTCCGTTCCTCGGCAAGGCATCTTTAGTGTTGGAAAATGCGTGCTCTGGGGTTGGGAGAAGGTAGGGGGACCAAGGCTGCATGGAGTGGGAATTTTTCGAGATATTCCCGAAAAACACGTTCTTGAGTGGTGTAAGGGGAGGATGTGCACGGCCTTGAATCGATAGCAGGGGCTGTGCAGGCCATCTGTGGACAGGGCAGTCATCCGATAATACTTTCTGACCTTGAGGGGGCATGGACAGATTTTCCGAAGCAAGGCGTTGGAAGGTGACAGTCCTCCAGAAACGAACTCTAGGCTGGTGTAGGCCGAGGGGGTGGTTGGTGCTAAACAGGATTTTGCAGTGTTGGATCGATAGTAGGGTGTTGTTGTGTGACCTTGGACAGAGTGGCCCAACAAAAATGAACTCTGCATTGGTGGGGAGGGGGGATAGATAGCCAAAAACGTGGTCTTGATAAAGGAGTGGAGGAGGGGTTGCAGTGAGGAGCGTCATGAACAGTTTTAGCTGTCTGTCGCCATGGTAGTTCTTTTCAAACACTTGTCCAGGATACATGTATACAGCATCCTTCCCAACTTCACCAGGTACGGCTGGCTTCGAGACGCGACCAAGGGGTACGAGGTTCCCCGATTTGCGATGTCGGTTAGCTGGTTTCGGAGAGTGATAGCCGCGATTTTCATTTTAATATAATTTTTTTTTATAAAATTTAATTTTTAATTAATTGGGAATGAAATAATTTTTGTCTAAACCCTGTCTCTGAGATCTGTCGAAGGAACTTAGTATGATTTTCAACTGTCATTTCGGTAACTAGTGCCGTGAATTGCACAGACTCAACGGGAAAAAAAATTGTAGTACGTCAGCTATTTTAAATAATATTTAGTACGTTTCTATAAAGTGTTGCAGGATTAAGTCATCCGAGTGTCCCTACGCTTCGATGGGAAAAATTTGTGTTAAAAGTGAATTATTCTTACAATAGTGAAACTTTCGTTAAAAAATTATTTTTGCGGTGTTTGTTGTAGGACGAATAGTGTAGTCAGAGTTTTAGTCGTAAATTTCAACCCAGTTGCCTGTCAGTTTCCGAACGCGCTCCACGTATATATAACAGGTTATAAGCCGGCGCACGTCATTCATTCACCAGCCTTCGAGGCGGACGGATGTTTTATGGGGGATCTTCTCGTCCGATTTCATTACGTGTTAGTTAGCGGTTTAATTTATTTGGAAACATTAGTTTTGTATTTTCATTAAAATTTCCGAGTTTTTCGCCTCAGTCTATAATCAAACATAGGTTATGTTCGCTCTCAATACAGTTTATAAGTTGCCGTAAGTGAAATATCCGAGTCAGTGCTGCAGCGACCTTCCAAGCGAATGGACATATATTAAACTGTTCTTTTTTACGCATGTTAATAAATAAATTTCTTTTAATGTGTGGATTCCGTTTCTGATTTTCTTCACCAGTCTCATAGGTAGACAGACGTGTTTTAATCTATTGTCAGGTATTTGCAAGAGGCGTCAAGTAGTGTCACGTTTTTCACATATTTTGTGTTTAGGAAGACTGCCGTTTAATATATATGGACTTTTTTTTGCTTCGTTATTAATTAATTACATACTGGAGAGTCACATATTTGTGATCACTCATCACTTGTCAACACCATATGTTATTCACATAGTTAAAATTCTCTCTTGTGTTATTTATTCATAGGTAGAGCTCGCCGAAATGTTTTCTCTCGTGTGTAACGTTTAATTGCATTCGGAAACAGTCGTCGTCTATTTAATCGTTTGTCATTACTTTCATACAGCACGTAAATCGCATCTTTCAAAATCGCCTATCTCCCACCACTGTCTACGAGAGACCAAATTTACACTTATGGTACTCTTACACAAAACTAACCATATATATACCGTGTCCCCAACATGCCACACCTCATCGAGTGCCACAGCTCCAAGGGTGAGGATGTGCCAGAGCTTCTCCCCACCCAAAAAAGAATGAAAGAAAATAATAAAGTACAACTATACATACAACAATTTTTTATTGATTAATTCAATTCAATTAATTGGATCAGTCAATCAAATCAACATACCATTTTATACGATGAGAATTTAAAAAAATCTATCTGATTAAGATCGGAATAAGGATTAATTCAAAAAAATTTCATTGGATTAAAATCGGACCGACAATTTCTGATCGGATTAAGATCGGATTAAGGATTAATCCAATTAATCAAATCGATAGTCAATCATTTAATCCCAATTAATCCCAGGTGAAGTAAAACAGGCGCGTCTCTACTACTAAAATAAATTAACTATATTAGATTTTTAATTTATGCACACAGCTATTACTTACAGCGTTATATTATTCGTCTCGACTATCACGCCTTTCATTTCATAGTGAGCGCAGTATTAAATGTGTATATCAATTATAATTAACGTGCTTCATTATGCCTCTATCTGGTTTTAGTTAATTAACTCATACTCATCATTAAGGGGACTATGTAGCTGCGCGTCTAAGGTCAAGGTGCGAGGGAGCGATACAGGTGAAACTACCACGCACGCCTAGTGCCTCATCGCTCCTACGTGCATTGCGTGCAGTGTTTCCTTTCTAACACTTTACTGTGTAAATTATATATGTAACTGTGGGGTTTTATTACATGCAATGAAAGTACACAGATCAAAGTACCTGCGCATAATCGTACTTTTCTCTTACCGTCTAAAGAAATCTCATAGGAAAGCTTTAAATATGCTATATTTGACCACGTTCGCGATTTTTTTCTCCATTAAGACACTAATATAATAAAACTAAATATATAGCGATACAGACGATAGTTTTTGGTATCCGTTCTGGCAAAACTTCGAATTTTCAGAAAATTTATTTACCGAGACACGCGTTTACGTGCAAACAACGATTCAGTACATAGCACCCTTAACAAGTGTTCAGTCAATCTGTTGTCATCATTTGTAATGTCATTCACTCACGCATCCAGTACAATGGTCCAGACTCCCAGTAGCACTATCCGCTGAGCCGATGCTCGCATTCGCAGATTTTCCTCCTGCTGGTCCTTTTCTCTCGCCGCTCGTTTCTCTTCTCGCTCGTCGTCTTTCGCTCGATGCTCCAGACTTCACTAATCAACTCCTGATCCAGGAGCCCGATTTGATTTTCATCAGTCGCCCTGACCATCTGGAATGTTCAACGCACCCTGAGTCATGCTGAGAGAAACGAGGTCATTAATCCAAAGTATTCTTCAGGTAAACGCAGTAATTATATCACCAAAGATCATGAGAGGCGAGCCGCCAAAGGATCATCGCGGCAGAGTGCCTTCATAACTCAAATCGCTGATAAGATTATCGCTCGCTTATCATTCAAAACATTCCATTGAGTTGCAGCCCCTCTATCATATCTTTACATACTCTGGGGCGGGCCAATATCAGCGGCGGAAACCAGCGACACGTAGCAATACATTTACTATTATATCGATTATCTTAAAATCAAAATATTAATTTTTTTATGACAATTTCTTTTGATTTTATTTGAATGCTGGTGTTATTTCTGTGCATTCCTGAGAAAAATCTTATTTTTCAAGTAAAGCAGATGTGATTAAGTTTACTGCCAGATGAAACTATGTTTACAAAAAATTACCATTTAGGTTATATTTTCTAGTGGAATTTTGATTAGTTTCTTGCATTTAGCACCTGTTTCAACGAATTTCAACATTTTGCAATCTATATCCCGCGCTAGGGTATTAACCTCTTTCCACTTTACCATTAAACAAAAAAAAAATAGAGGCACATTTTTCCTTCAAATCCTGAATTAATGTTATTGTGGCAACTGTAATGCGTACACACTCTCAACAAATGCTCTGAGATCTGAAAATTGATTATCTTTCGTTTGCTGAACTTTCTGAAAGTCACTATTTTCCATTGAGTCGCCGACAGTAGGGCTGTTTGTAATAGTCGTTCCAGCTCGCACATATATGCCGCACATGTATGCCTAGATAATTTGCACGTCACAGGTACTCGTGACAACTTTCAACGTGTTGGCCAGCTAATATATTACCGAGAAAAAAAATCACACATCTCTGTAAATGCAACATCAAGATAGATGTACTCGTTTGCAATCCCGTTACTTTTTAAATCGAGTCACAGTTTAAGCAAAACGAGAATCACATTACGTGGTACCTGGTAAAGGTTAAAACTGAGCCAGAAGTCAACGGACGGATAATTGAAGTTGGAACATACAGAGGTCAGTATAGTGAAGCTTGCAGGTAAGTGATCTCGCAGCAGGTGCTTATTACAACCTCGTGGCTTAATGCACAGCGTGTTCCTCATAGACTACAGATGAGGTAGGCCGATCTGATGGCTACGCACAACCAATCTCCGTGTCCCAATATTGAACTGCTTTTCTGCCAAAATGACTAGCAAAAATGACGTGTATTCGATTTGAGGTTAGAACATTGTTTAGCAATCAAGTGCTTTGAGGTATTTGTATACTTCCTGTAGCCGATTTGAAATTTAGTTCGATTAAATTCAAATTGGTGAAAATATTTTAATCACATAAAAAGTGCTTGTCTCTGAAAATTAGGATATAAATAAACTATGTGACTTTGACAGTTGCGTTCCTTTGGGGCAGGTCAATGTTGGGTACGTGCGCAGAAGACGAATAAGGATCTACCTCATCTTTAGTTTATGGTGTTCCGGATGAAGTACCACTTCTGTGGAAGAACTGAGAATTCTGGAAGTGTTTTGCGAGTGATGTGATTAAAGATCCTCCTGCAGGCTAGACCACTTAGCGCCATGTGAAGTATATTCTTGAGAATCTGCCATTCCTTCATTCGTTGCCACAGCTGTTTGAAACCGTTTCTTTATTTGACTTAAGAGCCCGCGTCACCCGCCATATTGATTTTTTTATTTATTTTTTCCTAATTCAAATTTAGAAGGATTTATTGAAAATAACGACAACAGAAGCTTCTCTAGTTGTCTTATCCATTATTAAGGACATAATAAATGAACTACCAATAAATATTTATGCGATAATTAACTTAATACAAAATTTCATATACTAATTAATTCTGACCTTTTAATGACAACCAGGAAACTCCTTTGGACAAATTGATACAACAATTTGCTCATAAATATGAAGTGTAATGCATCTGTAAAGATGCATTCTCAGTAGTGGCCTTGGCATTTCTGTTATGATTCTAAAACGAAAAATTTCTCTATAAGGGGTGACGCAGCCCTTAACCACAAAGAACTACCCCATTAAAAAAACTAAATTTTTAACCACTGGCTCAGAGTACTCTAGAGTGTGTCAAATGGAAAACTGTTATCAATACAAGCGTGAAAGAGATGCACAATACTACGAAGTTAAGCCTGTTGACAAAAAATCAAGTAATAGCTTATAATGCCAGGTTATAACACTTTGAAATTTTTATTGTAGTAGGCCTAGATATTTTTAACAAGTTAAGTCCACATTAGTGATATATTTACAATGTAATTTTACTAATAGTGCCTTTTTTTGTATAGTTTATTGTAGTTTTACTGGACTTATGAGTTGAACATTACGCATAAATAAAAACATTGGTAATTTCCTCCATTCCCCTCCTCACCTCGTGGACCTGTTTCGGTAGAATCGCCCAACTCCTGGTGCCCTAATATCTCACATTGCCGCAAAATAAAAGCCAAATTTTTATTATCTTGTAACGCAATGCAAGGTTTATTTTGTTTACGATGACCCCAGAAAAGTGGAAATAGAGACACGGAAAAGATATGAAAAGATGGTCATTAGCTGTTAGAGTAACGGGAATGGGATATTTACAGGCTCAGGAGTAATTCGATGTCCTCAAATATACATTAAAAACAACATCAACAGTTGCAGAGAAAATAAATGAGCTAGTACAGAGTTTGGAAGGAGTCAGTCAGAAATTTGTGAAGAAACAGAGGAAGCGTTAGTGAGTATCGTTGACTGTAAAACAGTAATCTGCGAAATCTTTAAAGCTGCAAAAAAAAAAAAAAAAAAAAAAAAAAAAGACACCTGAACCTCTGTTCAGGTGTCATTTTCACCTTTATAAACAAATTCTCGCAACGCAGTATAATGTAAAATTTCATGTTTTAAGCGGGACTCGTTTCAATTATTGAGGAGGTTATAGATTTCTCAACTTTGTGTAGGTTTCCTGGATTGAATTGAAAAACCGTTTCCGTCCTGTAAATTACGAGGAAGAAATTTTTCCAAACATGAAAACTTACATTTTAGGATTTTTACTTTAAAAAAATACATTTATAGAACATTGATCAAAATTCGAAATTTTTTTGCAGGAACAACAAATTTCAGAAATGCAATCTTACAGGATACGGTATATATATATATATATATATATATATATATATATATATATATATATATATATATATATATATATATATATATATATATATATATATATATATATATATATATATATATATATATATATATATATATAAAATTATAAATTCATCACTAAATTATAAAGTACGTGTAACCTTGAATAAAAAATTATGTTACTGTCTTTACTTTTCAAATTTGTTGCAACTAACAATATTTAGCTATATGGTATTCTTTTCCGAACAGTTTCAGAAGACGTGCCGCAGTTACATAGAATTCAAAGTATTATAGCCTAGTAACCCAAATATTCCATAATCACAGGAGATGATAGCAAAATTATGTATTAATAACTTAGCGGTTAAGAGATAGTGGTTCGCGTTTCTTGCAAGCGGCACCAATAAATTAGTGTAGATGAGCTAGATGACTCAATCGAGAAACAGTCAGTCATGGTTGTTTATTTAGTAGAAGTTTCGAAGGAAGAGAATTTAACAATTAACACTGCACACGGCAGAAGACGGCATTCAGTTAAAGAAGTGCATCAGGTGGTAGGAAACATCATTTGTTGTTCAGACTGTGTTTCGTAGTCGCATAAACAGCTAAAGGCTGGTTCATGATAAAGTGAGCACTTTGAAACCAACACTTGAAACATTTCACTGTCTCTACCTGCGTGTATATTAAACGCGCACACGAAGTGACATTTACCTAGTAAAGTTGGTAATGACAGAGGTAGAGTAGTTGCATGTCTCGACGTTGAATTAAAATTGCTCGGTAAACATTTGTCTACACTATAATAAGTTATTTTTCTTTCTGATTTTTTAAACTGCGTATGTGTGTACAGATTAGAAAATCTGTAAAATATTTAGTTTTGTAATAATTTCACAGTTTCCCATTACCGACGCACCGATAATGTGATCAGGTCCACGGCTATGTTGATTGTACACATGGCGGAAGGATACACAACGTGCTTATAAGTAGGTCTTACGCAAGGCTTACAAATGTGCTCATTTTATCGTGGACAACCTATAATGTCCACTACATCAAACTCAATTATATTTTTATTAGTCCCGACACACGACAGAAAGTTATATAGGCTGCTCACGGTAAAGTGAGCACTTTTGAGGCCCTAGTAGCCATTTTTTATTCTCTAACCACATTTAAAAAAAATGTATTGCCTTGTAAGTAATAAACACATTATGTATATCCCACCGCACTCGGAAATTAACCTCTATGGTTAAAATAATATATATTTATTGATTATTATTCTAAATGAGAGGGCTTTTAAAAGTGCTCGCTTTACCATGAACAGCCAATACTAAAGTTTATTCTACTCAGGTTAGGAAGCTCAATACTTTAGTTTGGCAAAACGTTCTCTATCAGGACTCACTGGTGGCACATGACAGTTTTGTATGTAAGTGAACGGGATAATTGCAATTTTCATTAAATAAATATAATAGTGTAAAATATTTCTATTTGTATTGCGTTATATTCCATACCCCAATCTGTGATATCAATTAGTGCAATAACATGCACTGGAAGTTAGCTAATAAGCTATGGCCGACTGACAAATCAAACAAATTATCCGAGAAAAAGTGATTTATGGCATTGTAATTCTCGACATTCGGTGGGAATCACAAATAAATCAGTGAAAATCAGTCATCAAATTAATTAGTTATCACTGAGGCATTGATTATCGGTCACTCAATTTTCACTATTTTTACTTATTTGGCTCAATTGTCACTGTTTCAGGTTCACATTGACTACTTTTTGAGCTATCATATTTCTGTTTCGCCTGTTATTAATGTAAGTATTTTTCTTGTTCTTTATGTTTACGTATATGTACACTGAGTTATACCTGGTTAAGTGTAAGAGAAGGCATTGAAGCCTTAACTTCGCCAGTATAAATAAAGTCGAAATAAATAAATAAATCTTCGTAAAGAGTAAACATTGTTATTATCACCAGACTGGATATATAACGAATCATGTTTACATGGTGTTTAAAATTCTGTCGTCAAATTGGGTTTAGCAAAAAGTTGGCTTACACAATTAATTAATTTGAATTTGAGATCTGAATAGAAAAAAAAATAGTTCGAAGGGTTAAACATGTCATTTTAGGGTTTTCCTCCCTAGTTTACATTGAGGGAGGGGTAAAATACAAAGTTTCTTTTGATTGATGACAGCTGCATTTATTTCGCACTTGAATTCTTAACGCAATGCCACCCAGAGTTGTGTTTTTGCTGTTTTCTTTTGTAAATACCACCGAAAGGCGAGAATAATAGTTACGAAAAAAAAGTTAATTCTTTGGCTGGGGCAAGAAATCCTACACCACAATTCGAGCCGAACATGAACTTTAACACACGAGTAAATAACATTTCTGCTTAAAAGTGACTTCTTTGGAACACCGTCGGCTCTTGGGGCAGGAATTTTTCTTTTGACAAACTTTCCCATGAGAATTCTCTTTTTGTTCCTGGCCTGAGCAGAATAACATTTATAAGCTGTTCACGATAAAGTGAGCACTTTAGAAATGAACCTTAGAAAAAAGTCACTGGCCCTGCCTGTATATATAAATCTAATGAGCGCACTGGGTAACATCCGCACAGTAGAATTGGTAACACAGGATGGAAAGTAGTTTCATATCTTAGCATCGAATAAAAAATGCTAGGTAACTATTTGTGATAACTTAAAATTAATTCTTTCACTTTCTGTTTTTTTTTTTTTTTAAGCATCGAAGTGTAAAAATGAACATATTTGTAACGTATTTACTTTCTCAATAATTTTACAGTTTCATTTGAACTATGCATGAATAAAGTGACGAGGCCCTTACCAATGTTAATTTTACATAAGGCGGAGTACTACACAACGTGTATACAAATACAAGTAGATCTTAAGAGCGCGATAAATAGCTACAGGAATTTCCAACTACTTCTCGAAAAGCTCGTGTGCCTGGTATTGTACGTTAGACTGATATTGCGCGGAGCCAGCCGCAAAGGCAGACTTTTTGCGGTTTTGCTCATCCACAGTTCTTGGAAAAAGAGATAGGTGATGGTTTGGGGGGGGGGGGGGGCGGCACTGCTAGGTAGTCCGGATTAGTTTCCTTGCGATAACGTCTCATGCGGTAACTTGGGCATTTAAAGGTATGTTTAATCATCATGCTAGCGAAAATGTTAATGTAAAACCAATTGTTACATTCCTTCCAAAATAACGTACGTGTAATTTGTGTTATGTTTCCTGTAGTTTAACAAGCATACGGGGAGAAAATACATCTGTCCCAAGTTACCTTGCAAGTAGCGTCTTCAGAGCTGATGAATGAAATTCAATATGAGATGGATATTGAGCAGCGCCAGGGATGCAATTTTTTTGGAAGAATATGGGGGGGGGGGGGGGTTGTCATTGAGTTTCCTGAGGACAGAATCGTCCATGCACAATTTCCACAGGCGAAAATCTGGCAGTGACCCCGCCGGGGATCGAACCCGGAATGATTTGGTTGTAGGCGAACGCTCCAGCAGTCGCTCGACCACTGCGGCTCTCATGTAACGTGAATTTCTCTTGTGAAAACATTTTCAATAGGACATATTCATATTCACGAAATGCAGACACTTATAACTTATTATCAGTAAGATGTCCTCCTATAATCCATCTCAGGATAGATACTCCACTTTGCCCGAATTTCGCGCTTGCGCACTTCAGTTTGCCATACACATATAAGATTTGCTAAGGACTGCAAATGTGGCTACCGCACGTAATGTATGTTAAAATATTACACAAGAAAACAATTTGCTGTACGCAATAGTTTCATTTATATTATTACAATTTCTCTCTAGAAATTAAGTGAGCTATACCAAGTTCGTTAAAGGATGGTGGTCTTAATCAAATAAAATAATTAATTATAATTTCCTTATATTATTTACAATAACTACAGCAAAATTCTCCGAATTCAATTTCTCACAATTAATTGAAATCACTTACTGTTCACAATTGACAACAATTAATACAATTTATAATTACGACAAAGAAATCAATGAAATTAAATAATTAAAGATCTGTCCCAATAGACAGTGTATCAACATATTCAATTATTTGCCATATTTGACAGTTTGAGTATTTACAGTAAATTCAGTATTACACTTCCATTCAGTCCCACCTCAGTTCAGTCCATGTCCCGCCAGTCGCAATGTTCTAGAGTCCTCCAAGCGCCCTCACGCACAGTAGGCTTCACTCGTGTGATGCGTCGCGGAGGGCTGAGGCGCCAGCCAGTCTCACCAGAACATTCTTACGTCGTCGCTAAACGTATCGGAAACTCAAGCAGGCGAGAGGAGGTCTGTGACGCCAGCAAGTCTCGCAGCTGCCTGCATTCACGTGATTCCCAGAAGGAGCGCAGACAGCCACGAGCGCATCGTTCCATGATGAGGGGAGGGTGAGGTTGGTCTCAGATTACGGCGTGGGGCAGCTGAGTCGGCGCCAGCTACAGCAGGTACTGTGAAGTCTCTGGAGAGATAATTCTACAGGTCTACTTCACATTGGCGAAAAAAAAATTACTCAGAAGATTGATTCTCTACGTGAATCCATTACCGGTATTGCAGATTTTGTAACGAAAATACTACAATTCCAAAGTCCGTGTTTATAAAATAACAGTTAACTGGGAAAGATATTGTATTTCTTACAATGAAAAATTATACAGCTTTAAAAATAATTATTTTGGCAACGAAAATTTTAAACATATTTTTTTGTTAATACGAGTTTTTACAGTGCACAGGTAACAAGCTCTAAAAACTATTACCACCACATATGTAAGAGCATTTTTTTATTCGCTGATCTATGGGAATGAGAACACTCTTGTGCCAGAACAGTCCATGAAATCTTACTTCAGCGTGGAGTTTAAATTACCGCTCACATGAAATTATACATTTAACAAAAAAATGAAAAAATAAATAAGCAGAAATTGTTTCTAAAATTTCATGTAATTGCTCACAAAAATTATTCGTATATTGTCAAGATATGTTTTATAGATCTCCGGATTATTTGAGTCATAAACTAGAAAGACGTTACATGTATTTTTAAATTCGAAATTCACATAATTTTTGTACATATTTTCACAAACCTAACCAGAATATAAATTTGCAGAATCTAAAACGCTATCCACAGTGTTCAAAAATAGGTTTCTTAAATATACTTCGGTGGTGTCAACTGGATCTGCGTATGTGGGGAAACGTACCTGTACGATGTCATTATTTGACGGCTTTTCTCGGGTTAACTTGAGAGGTTTGGGTGGTTCTCTATGGTCTTGAGAGCTGATGAGGAGTAAATTATGTGGGTATGGAGAATGGAGGGTGGCGGAAACGGGAGATCCCCGAGAAAGCTCGCCAACATGCAGCATCGTCCCGGCACGAATCCCACATGCGAAAATCCGTGGACCGACTCCGACAGAAATCGAACCCGGATCGCCTTGTGGGAGGCGAGCGCTCTAGCCATTCGACCACTGTGGCCCCGCTTTTCTCGAGGTTCTCCCGTTTTCCCACCATTCATTCCAGGCGCTGCTCACCTCATACCATCCCTCATCGGATCGTAAGACAATAGATTTTTAAGAGCCGTCCAAACATCTCAACTCAACTTAAAAATACTTATAGTTGTAAATAATATTTTGACATAAGTTGTCACAATTCAAGTGAATCAATTTCTAAATAATTTATTGCTGTTAATTTTTTGCGACGCAATAGTACACAAATGTTCAAATAAATTATGCCTTAGGTAATTCACATTTAACAACAGTTCGAAATGTTTCAAACATGCATGTACTCAACTGAGCGAAGGTAAAGATTCTTCTAATAGGATATGCTGATTTTCATGTTTATTATTTTATTACATGTCAAAACTGCTCTTACTTTACTAAGAAGTTCGTTGAACGAATCAAACCTACAGTTTATTTGTTCCGACACATCTTTGAAATACGAAATTGCATTTGCAAGACACTCATATGGGGAGGGGGGAGGGGTGATTGCGTCAACTCACCTGCTTCCCCCTGGGGAACTGGGCCTTCCTATCCCCCCCCCCAAAAAAAAACAGAACTGCCACCAATGCCATGAGCAATCGCGAAGGTACACAGCAGAGGAAACAGGAACCCTCAAATGGCCAGCATAATCTACACCACTCTCATTATCTACTTCGCTCATTTCGTGCTGAAGGAATAGGATAAAAGTGTCATATCTCCAAGGAGTAAGGTGGGATATTTTCTGCTCAAACATGATGTTGCAGTACATTACATGTATGCATATAAATCGCCTTTGTGTAAAAATAATTCTTTCTATAAACTATCTACTATGAACGAAGGTGATAGGTAACTGTTTTAGTTTTTTATTTTAGATATTACGACTACTTCATTTTCTGCAACTTGTGAAATTTGCTCTAATATAGCCCTTTTTATTATTTAAAATTGTATATTAATAAGAATTTTGACGAAATCTTTAAAACAGGCATTCCTAATTTTAGCTTTCCTTAATAGCATGTAAAAATCTCATTATTCTGCATAAACGTGTTTGACCTCTATTTGCTGTCGCATTGACCTCTAGAACAGCTCTAGATGATGCCCTTCATCGCAGTCTTAAGCAGGGCTTTCAAAAGTGCTTACTTTACCACGAACAGCCTATATTTATACTGATATTTGTGCAGTTTGTTAAAAACATTTGTTTGCTACATAGTTACATATTTTATATATGGCTGAAATAGTTACGAAAATACTTTTGAGTGACTTTTTTTTCCCAGTGAAAGTTGTCTGGAGTTGTTCTGATATGCTTTTCTGAAGGAGAGTGTATCAGATAATCTCGCCCCTGTTTTCACGTAACTCTCTACGTTTTGTAAGTCTAACTATAAACCAACTAGAATTCACAAGCGGGCGTGTTCCACATCCTGAGCTGCGCCAATGGCGGCGCGGCGCCGACAAAAGAGCGCCGAGTTGTTGTTCTACACGAGAGGCGATCACAGGGTCATCTGCCTAGCTTTTGTGGCGGGGCCCTGCCTGGTGACAGGGGTTGTTCGGAGTCCTTTATCCTAGACGCACAGAACAAAGGGAGCCGAGCTAGTTCAAGGAGGAGAACCCCGCGAGATCGAGTCGTTCGCTCCGTGACCTTCCCGGAGCAGGCTCGGTGCAGGAATGTCGCCCTTATCTGCAGAGATGGTTGAACCCAGACGACCCTCTCTGCTAGGCGGGGGGGGGGGGGGGGGTCCGCTCGTTACGGTCTCCCTGATGTTCTAGAGGTCGCTTCCTCTAATGTTCTAGAGGTCGCTTCCTTGATCCGTGTCTTGACCTGTGCCTCCGGGTCCTTGTAGTGGCGTAGTTTAGTCGATGAGGAGTTACTTTTAAATTTTCTGAAGCTCTGATATAGTTCTGCGTTCAGGCAATTCCTCCGTCTCATGCAAACAAAGCTTAACTAAGTCTAAATAATTACAAGGTCAAGGCACCGCATTTGTGAGCCCTCACTTTAATAATATAACATTTCCTACCAGGCATTACCAATCCACCTAATTTCGGTCTGTTTTTATTTATATAAAGTTATATTTAATGTTATAATTTATATAGTAAACATAAGTAAAAAGTTAAGTTGATCAAACATAAGATAGTTTTATTTTAACAAAAATATAAAACTCTTGGGAAACATAAAATATTTTGAAATAAGCAAACGCGTCATACACGGGGCGATGTCTCAAAGGTTTGAACCAAGAAGTTGTAAGATACTGCGAATAGACTATACCGAGCCTGCCGCTACAGAACAGGCCACCACACGCCAGTGAAATGACGTGGCGGTGTACCAGATCTAGGCGTACACATCCTGTGATTGGTCACGCGAGGCTCTGGAAACCGACATAGTGTTTTGATTGTCTACCGATCGCGTGCTGCAAAAGATCTCCTGTAGTTCGGACTCCCGCCTGTCAAGTTAGTCTCAACGCTCGCATTGGCCGACGACGTCTCCGCCATATTGCCAACCAGAGAGGCAATTTCGTTGGCGTTAGCGGCTGGAGTTCGTGATACGTACTCCCGTTTCGCATCTGTATGCCTTACTTGTCTGTGCAGGCTCTTTTGTTTCCTCCGAGGAGAAACATTATTGATCCGCCACCGAGTTGCCCACTTAATATATTTTCAGAACAATCCATACTACAATGGATTCACACATCGAAATGTTCTTCAAATCGTATTAACCATATTTGGTCAGCTCATCACGTTGGCTCAACCGCTTGTGTCTGTTCAGCCTATCGTGATTCGTTGCACCTGAATTCAAACACTGCCACTACCACCTCGTTATTTTTGGCGTGTGACGCTGCACAGTCTGTCGCTTTTCGCAGCTCTTACTTTATGACACATTTATGAAGACTGTACAGTCTGCCCTTACAAGCAGAAAATCTCGACAGTAGTGTGTTCCACGTTCATTTTGTCAGCTGTTTTTATAGGCTAAGATACTACAATTTTTTTGCTTGGCCCAAAATAAGGAGGGGGGGGGGGGCAGAGGAAACTCAAGCGAGAAATGTTTGCAGGCCATAGTACAAGACCTTTAGTGTAAAAGAAATGCAGCATTGACGAAAACTTCATTTTAAATGAAACTTTGCCAGCAATACACGATGTGGTGCAAGTTTCTGCAATTAGAGTGTTAACGTATGGTATTATTTGTCTAAGTTTTTTTTATCTCGAAATGCTATGTATTCCGTGCTCCACAAACGACATTCCAAAAGACCAGTAAAAACCTAAGGGTAATTTAAACTCACCAATTTTTCCTGTCCCAGCCCAAACTATTCAGTATCTAAACAAGCTTGTATTGGATAGCGAAACAAGTAATCCTTGGTCTTATCCGTGACTTTTCTTTGGAAAGAACATAATAGTTGCATTTGTAAACATGTTGTTCAAGAGCATACCTTAACGACGAAAACTATCTAATTTTCGGACGATTATTTTAATTGTATGACAACGCCGTAGCTACAGTACGCGCGCAGTCTATGGGAAGTAGCGTTTTGCCGTTTGACATGTTACTTTAGCTGGCACCTCCATGAAAACCTGTTGTCTGAACTGCGGATATTCGGGAAATTTCTTTATACTGGATTGTGTGTAAAATGTAACCAGAACATTTAAGTTCTACAAGAAAATATAGCTCTGATATGGTGTCAGTAGACATGAGACACATGAAAAATATATTAGACTAAATATAAATAATAATTGGAAATTTTGTGAGCCCTGACATTTCTTGTCATTTCACAAAAGTGTAACAAGAATGGCGTAATTTACTTTGGTTCATTTTGTGAAAAGCTTAACATATATGAAACTTTATTATTCACCAACAATATTTTTTAACTCTGCTTTGTCGCTAACGGTACGGAAATTTTCGAATTCTTTTTACGTTTAGGCTAGAATGCAAAATTCATCACGTATGCCAGTCGCTGCCGTAAGCTCTCTGCCGCTGCGTAGTTTTTCCCTTATAATGTAGCTGTATTAGACTCACTCATTCACTCGCTAAGTGTGCCACGCTGGCCTAAGAGTCTCACTGAGCGTTTAGAATTATGGCACGGTTAAATAATAAACAAGAATATATTACCACGTATTTTTTAAGTTAAACTAGAGAAGGGAAAAATTTACGAATACAGCGACCCGTCGGCTACACTTCACAGACTCAGATATAGACCATTCACGGTTATTTCCAACTTTTCTGAAGCCCTGGCCAAGTTCCACTTTCAAAATACTCCTCCGCCTCATGCAATAAAAGCTTAACTAAGTCTAAAAAATTACACCGAAGGGACAAAAGACAGTATTTCTGCTCATTGAGTTTAATAATAATTTGCATGAAAACTATTTTTTTTTTGGCCAGATATTGCCAACGCACCTATTTTTCTCTATTTTTATTCATATTGATTATATATGGAATATTATAATTTATTAGAAAATTGTAGTAAAAATCACCAAATACAGAATATTTTTATTTTAACAGAAGGAAAAAAACGCTTATAATAGATTATACACATACTTAGGAAACCGGTAAAAACTTCGTGAGTCGGGTGATTTTTCAACGGTTTGATTCAAAAAGTCTGTAGTACACCACGAATAGAGGCTATAGTCTATTCGAGGTTTCATCACAAGTTTTGAATCAAACTTCTTAATATCACCGCACGTATCACGTGACTAATTGTTTCTTCCTACACACGCCATGTATCACAAGCGTTTTATACTTTTGTTAACAAAAAGTTCCTTATTTCTGGTTAAATTAAATATTTATTTATATCTTAGTCTATAAAAACAGTATTTAATTGATACTAAATTTGAATAAAAACAGTGACGAAATATGTGTATTGGTAAGAACTAGTAAGTATTAAGAATTAGTAAGTAGTAAGAATTGGTAATACTTAGTAAGAAATAATAGTTATGGAACATTTTATTACATTGAGAGCTCATGCGGTGCGTTGTCCCTTTGGTGTAATTATATAGACTATGTCAAGATTTGTTTGCATGAGGCGGAGGAATATCCTGCAAATAGAACTTTAGTAGGGTTTCAGAAAAGTTAGAAGTAACTGTGGGTGAACTATATTATCTGTTTACTGGTTGCTTAATGTCGCAGTGAAAGGCTGTGATTGAACATGCGTTTCATTGCATGTTTATTATTGGCCCAGGATTCTCCAGGTGTCAAGTAACAGGTGAACCAACTGAAAACTTGATATTTTAAAACTACGATTTTTAAAATTCTTGCTTGGCCTGAAATCAATGCGCTATTTTTTTTTTTTTTTTTTTTTTTTTTTTTTTTTTTTTTTTCGCCTCTGTGTATTGAACCTGCAACTAAATGAACTCGCGAATTTTCCTGGTCTGGATTTATTTTCTTTCTCGATTGACTTTACAATTTTGTATTTCCCTTCCATCCGTCGTGTGTTCAACGAACTGAACTAAGAAGATTCTGGTAATTTTTTTGTTCTTTCTATCCCCATCCTCATTCCACGTCATTAAATTTCTTTTTTGTATCCGCTCATCTTGCATTCACCTCGAGAGTCTGGCTAATGTAATATTTCCCGTATCCTCGACGTATACACGAATTTCCCTAATAATTCCCTTTATTACGGTCGTTATTATATTTCTCGAATGTATTTCTTTTGATCCTCTTACAGTTAATTTTGTCAAAAACAAGTAATAGAGTGACGTTAAATCCGTTTTAACCCGTTCAGTCCGGAATTAATTTACGAGCTCAAGTGTTGCAATTGTTAATGTCAAGTGGACGGGAGTAGAAGTCCGTTACACGTACATATAAATGTACATACACAGACATATTAACTATATCTGTTGACCTATATGTGTACTTGTCGGAAATTCACTGTGTGGTAATAACTGTAGGAAAATAGAAATGTAGGGCTCTCATTCCGTTAAAGCCTTTTTATAAGTTTGAGTTAGTATTATAAGATGCTCATAACGGAATACATCATAAAAATTCAACGATTGTTAAAAAAATTTTAATCCATTTTACATGCTTTAGTACCATTTCGCTTGGTATCTCGTCTGGTAACATTTTACTTCATAATGAGCTTTCAGCTTTCTCATTTTTATCATTCTGTACTTGAAAACCCCATTATCTCCCGCTGCTGCCTCTCTCTTCTTTTTTATTTAAGTTTGAATAACCTCTTCCTACTTTAACTTCGGTCCAATTTCATGATATCCAGAAATTCTTTTTGTTGAAAACTTTTTCAGTCTTCATTTAATAATTCCTGGATATCGTATTTATTCGTTTAAATAAATAAGCTGAACTTTAGTTAATATATGCGATTTACTGTGATTTTCAAAAGACTTATTAATGTGTAATTTTGCACAATGTCTTTCCTGTACCTCATTTTATACGGCTAATTTCTTTTTTTTTTTTTTTTTGTAAATTGTGTTGTAATCATAATTCTTATTATTCAAGCATTGAGATTACACATACATACATACATACACACATACATACATACATACATACATACATACATACATACATACATATGCATACAAACGAAGCTCTAATTCACCATTTTTCATTCCGTTACACCAAATTTGGCCCTACCGCCGACTGCCTTATCCTTTTAGATTTTCTTCTATCATTACACATTTCTTGATATCTTGATTTGATATTTGGTAAAATAGAAACAGTTTTTCTTTGCCACCGTTTAAAGACTCATATATTACTTTTAAAAAAATACTTCGTCTTCCGGAGAAATGTTCGAACACTTTCGTTTTGCTAGAGGTCAGTATAAAATATTATATTTTAATTTTCTCTTCCTGAGGTAAGTAACAATTAATTAATTAAATTTGGAGTGCAAGAAGAACCTTTAAAAATACTGGCATACATAACGCTGCGTAACACTAATTATTCTAATGTCCTTACAACGTGGTCGTGTGGACCAATGCATTCGCGCAACTGAAAAATGTATTTCCAGGTGGTTTTAAATGACGTGTGTAGTAACGCGAAATGATCTTACTCACTAATCTCCTGAACCTTTTCCTTGCAGCAAGAACTTATTTTGCTCACAGGGAAGTTTGTCGAAAACAACATTCTCGAAGGATTTATGATAACAAAGACATAAAATAGTAAAGTATTAACGGCTTAGGGATACAAACTAGCAGGACATTTTTCATCCTTGTGTAGGCTGTGAACACTACTCTACTATTCGGAGCAGTTCACGGGCGCTTAGGCAGTTAATTTCCTCGAATGTGAGCGTGTGAAGAATTCGTTCTGGTCTCTTTGGTCGAGGGGAACTTCCCGCAAGAAGGATCCAAAGAAACCAGGAAAATAACCAAAAAGAAGGGGCATATTAACCTTGAGGACGCCAGCTTTAAATATTCAGCGCCGGTAGTGATTTGGCCGTTGCCAAGTAAGCAGAACGTCTCTAACGCGCACTTACGTCGGAGTCATTCGTAAGCGCAAATGCCCGAGTGGTGGAAAAAAAAAAAGGGGGGGGGGGGCTATTTTTGGGGGGCAAGATGCATCTGGGAAGTCGTTAGAGTGGAAAAAATGTTATCGTGGGGTCTCTGGAAGGGAGCCAGCACGTGAAATATGACGATCACTTGTCGGTATTTTTCACGGCTGGCAGAGAGGAACGAGACCCAACCAGACACGCGTACTCCTGGATGTTTGTTTTATATGGTCCATATTTTATCCCGCCGTAGCCACCGCTGCTAAAGTATTCCGTTCCAAACGTGAAAAATCTCCCTTCCTATTCTTGTTTACGTCGAAAGTCGACATTATTCAGGGCGCTCGCTCTTTCGGCCCTGAGACCGCGAGCATAACGAGACGTGAATTTTCCCGTTTACATCTTCCGCGCAGGCTTGCTTCTGAAACAGTACCAACCTACAAATAACAGTTTTACCCCACTTCTGTTATCAACATTCGTTTATTAAACCAGTAAAATTTAAATTTAAACATAACTTGAATTCAGCAACAAAACATCGGTTTTTTTTAAAAGAAAAATAAGCTTTATACACTCTAAGAAATTATTCGGAAATTTACCATACTATTGTGTATGCTTAGTGACAAAGCGGGAATGATCATACTTTTCCCTAACATTCATAGTAGCGTTTCTACATTTCCTCAGTAAACAGTCAAATGCTAGGGAAATTCCCAACTTTGTATAGTAGAACTGCTAAACATTCATATATCTGCAGCTTTGATGAGTGGTATTATTTCCATACAATGTATAGATTAAAAACTTCCATTTCAGTTTAGGAAGTTTACCAGAAAATTTTTTTTTTACAGTGTAGCTACCTGGCCAAGATAAAAATTGGCTACTCAGTGAGTAGATGGCCAATGGACAAACGACCGATTTTAGATAAGACACGTATATTTAGAACATCGTTTTTCTACATCGCTATAAAGGTGAGGAGGTAATGTCAAAGAAAAAAAAATAGTAATACTTCTTAAAAGTTGAAGTTTAGTAAAAGTAACGCGTGAGAAGTTGGCTCTACACCGAAACTGCGGCTGTTGCTTTTGTGATGCTGAGCTGCAAGCGTCAGTGAGGGACGAATTCCGTAAACAGATCTCAGGGATTCTCGCAAATGCTGACATGCGAAGGTCACAAATCCTGAGTAACGACCACTGTACGACCATCTATCTAAGATCCCTGCCAGCAAATCCTGCTCCCCTGGTCTCGCCGTGTCCCTTAGTGCAGCAAAAACGGGAGAGGGCGAAGGTAAGTTTCTAGAACCGTCTGCTGAAGGAAGTATAACCTCTACAGGAAACGCTCGTCCTGCATGGTGGGGTTTCTTTACTAAAGCCGATATTACACGATACTTGCTGCCGTACTTTGTTCTTGTACAAGCCCTGGTGCACGAGCCGGTATGCCAGCCGCTGTATGAGACGACATGGAAAATTCATATTACACGACAGCTGTTCGCGTACTAGCATTGGACACCGTCGTTGGATGCGCAGCATGTGGTTCGTAGTAAATATGAACCCTATTCGTTGATCTGCTACAAGCCAGTATCTTGCATTGCCCTATAAAAATATCTAGCTAGTACATCTTAATATCGCTATATTATTGTTGGCCTTTACTGGTTTAGATTCATTCATTTTCTAGAAAATAACGCGAAGTCACGAGAGTACGAACGTTATTTTTAATTGCGACGAAAATTATTAACCGTTTGAAAAATGTAGCCTTTCTTTTTCTTTTACGTACAGAGTAATAATCAGTATGTAATATTTTATGTAAAAAAAAATGTGTTGGAAGGAGATTCGAACTCATGCCAAATTTAAACTTCGTCGCAGGGGTTGAAGGGGGGGGGGGGGCAGATTCTACCACTGTATTACCAGTTCTTACAACTGATAGTAGTTATGAAATACGAGTAATATACATATCCTTTTTAAATAATGTTTCCATGGTGCAGGGAATGTTTTAAATATGTAGGAAGGTTTTAAACAGTAATTAGAATCTGTCATCGCCAATATTATTCGTCTTTGTCGAATTCTAAATCTATTTCAAAGAGTTTCAACCTCACGAATGTATAATCAAGACGAAGCGTCCATTTTGGTTTCTTCATCAACTCGTTTCAAGTAGTAGCCACGGGGAGCGCCCTACGCTCTGAAACTGCGACGTGATTGGTCAGGTACGAAACCTGGTATGAGACCCGCTACGACAAATAGGACGTGTTCTATTACCAAACATGTTACGAAATCTGTCCTTATAAGGCTGCAAATGCCAAGACGGGTCCTTTGCTAGCCGCTATGGCGGACCTTGCACAAGCTTTTACGGAATCTGGTATCGTGTAGTATGGCCAACGGCAGGCTCTGAGCGCGTAGCTTGTTGAAACCGCCGCCTAGATGGTGCTGCAAGGGTTTGCCGGGGGGGGGGGGGGAGGAGGTGATGTAGGCTATGACATATGGTGCCACACCATTCTCGTGGACAACTGTACGTTGTTGCCAAGTCGTCAGCAACTACAGAGCATGTATGTCCAACCACCCAGCGACCACCATGATGTGCGTTGAACACTCGCGAAGCAGCGCATTATCAGTACGAACTGACGTAACCAACCACTCAACTCGCTTGTCCGTGAAAACGATTTGAAAATTATTCATGGAACTTTCACCACTAGCTCTACATATAATCCGGCTTCGTATAAAATTGTCAATATTCATGCACGTTCATTAGTTGACCTGTAGAAAAAAAATGGTAATCTAATAATTTTTTCTACTCAAAAACCTGATTTAACATGGTCCACTAAAAAGTATGCTAAAATCGTAAATATTGGTCAAAATGTAATATTTAAGCCTCGTAAACCTGAATACATCATGAAAATTTAATATCCTGTAAACAAACGTTTCTAGATTCAATACTTTTCACAGGGCAGCATGAAATGTTTTAGGTATCGCATCGTTTTGTAGCTACACACACTGACATTGTAAAAAACATGTACATATTTGTGTTTAACTCCTAGAGCATGTTTATGAAAATTGTTTACTTGGCGAATTGTTTTGATAATTATAATATTAGGTAGTATTAATTCAGGAACCCAGCTTATAGGTTTCCACGTAGTTGCGTTTATCTGTTTTTTGATCGTATCGATCATTCCGTCGAATCAATTGCAACAAAATGAACATATAATCAACACATGTATAGGCCTACTATATCCTACAGTCTACCATATTATCAGTAATGAAGTTTACTTATGTTCGTTAGATTAATTATATCAATAAACATACTTTCTTTGGTTCCCGCAACACATCGTCACTAAGATGATAGGTTACTATGTCAGACGTATTTCTATAGTGAAACGTAAAACAATAAATAAAGTTGACCTAAACAATAAAGGGAAATGTTACATTCACACTGATTTACAATATGAATGGTCACACAAAATTGTAATTTGTAGTTTTGGTAGTTTACTCAACAAAAAACAATGAGTTTGTGCTGCTTTTTTGCAGCCAAATTTCTCTTCTGTCGGCATTTATCTATTTCTTCGTGCCAGATGTGTATCCAGCATTTTACTACAAAAGCCCGCACGAGTTTGCATGGACGTGTTCGCGAGCGACGGAATATCCATGTTACTTTGAATGCATAAATGTAATAAACTACTGTACATCCTCTGGAGCAGAGAAGCATGTGATGTATAACAGGAAACATTCTAGTGCTACTGCAAATAGTGCATTGTCTTGGGATGAATATCGTCAATATTGTATCGAGTAATCACCACACCCAACTGATGTAGGCAGAAAACGCAGCAAGGTGTTGTAAGATTGAGTTTCAGAAACAGACCGCGGGCAGTGAGTCCATGACACGTGGACGACAACAGAGAAACTAGTTAATGTCGATTAACGAAGTAAGTGTAAAATAGCACACGTAATGTAGGTTTTTGCTGTAAATAAATACGAAATATTCGTAAGCGACGTGACGTATCATGACAAACATACGAGGTAGAGTACGTAAATTAAAACAGATAAACCAGCAAACGGTTTTCTAACATACGATCTAGTCAAAGTTGGTTTTCTGTTAATGTTTAATTTGCGTCTGTATCGCAGTACCTATTCGGCGATGTGGATGGCGTGTGAAGCCACCCAAAACAAGATTCCAAAATTGACAAAGAGTAATATTTAGTCAAATTAATATAATTGCTTTATAAAAACACAGAAATACAATAGCAAAGGAATTTAAGGCCGCTGTCACACGGTATACAGAACTACTTTACTTTTAAACATGTTCAGCACTACATGCGATTACACTGGCTCCGAACTTGTTTCGATCGCAGTCACTTCTTCTTCAAAGTAAACAGTCGTGTAAGTACATCGAAGTAAACAGGTTGTGTAAGTACATCGAAGTAAACAGGTTGTGTAAGTACATCGAAGTAAACAGTTGTGTAAGTACATCGAAGTAAACAGGTTGTGTAAGTACATCGAAGTAAACAGTTGTGTAAGTACATCGAAGTAAACAGGTTGTGTAAGTACATCGAAGTAAACAGGTTGTGTAAGTACATCGAAGTAAACAGGTTGTGTAAGTACATCGAAGTAAACAGGTTGTGTAAGTACATCGAAGTAAACAGTTGTGTAAGTACATCGAAGTAAACAGGTTGTGTAAGTACATCGAAGTAAACAGGTTGTGTAAGTACATCGAAGTAAACAGGTTGTGTAAGTACATCGAAGTAAACAGGTTGTGTAAGTACATCGAAGTAAACAGGTTGTGTAAGTACATCGAAGCGACTTTTCTTCTGTATTGTGCTCTAATTGGCTACTATGAAGTAAATAGACAGCATTATTTTTAAATGGCTGAAATTGGCGGGAATTTATTCATTCGTTTAAATAAATAATATGCCAGGTCAAAAACAGTATTTTATATACTGTTACAATAAAAATAGGACAAGTTGTGTTAAAATTAATAAAATACTTAACATTAATAGTGGTGGAAACGATTATTAAAAAAATATGGGACCGTGTTTTTGATGTTAAGATTTCCCTCTGTTCGCATTCAGTTATTGAGGTGTAACCACCGAAACTAGTTCCGTTTGCAAACATGTTCAAACGTGGCTGCTGTACGAATTTGCAATAAATGCGTTTAGACTACTCATGTGAACGCGATCGTAACCATTTACAGTAAACAACTATAAACTATTTTAAATATACAAATATCGTTGAAATGCTATGGTAGCAAAATATATATATGTAACCCATTTAATAGTTATGTAATTATAACAACAAATATGAACAAATAAATAACAGCGAACACCATATATGCAGTTTATTTGGTACAGGAAGTCAGTCGTTGCAAACACATGTCTCTTTCAAGCGGAATAAGCGTAAAATACGCAAAAAAATTCAAACGGTAAATTGTGTGAATCAAGTATGGCATTCGTTTAAAAAACAAAAGAATGGAATAGTATAGATAGCTGACAGAAGTAAAATAGGCATTCGTTTTACGACATTTAAATACCACACTAAAGATAAGCCTAAACAATTGTTTAAGAGCTAATGTCTCTAGTAATTCCAGTTAACTGATGCAAGTGCGCACACCCAAACACTATTGTTATAATGACAATTATGTTACACCGTTCATGCAGTCTCACAAATTACGGAAGTAGGACGTCAAAATATACGGAAACAACTAAAGCAGAGATCACACGATGCAAGATGCAATTCGCGCAAGATTTCGTACGAGAATGCCAACTAAATTGCATGCGAAACGAGTTCACACGCAGATAAATAAGATGACTACTGTCTCGCATCAAAATTAGTTGATAGCGCTGGTGAGTAGCAAACAGCCGAGGTATCATAGTACAAAATATGACGTTGCTTACCTCAACAAGGTATTTGTTTCAAAACTATCCCTCCGATATATAATTGTTACTATTTTACTGTCAGCGAACTATCTAAACTTCAATCTCCACTCTTTAAAGTTGTTTTCCAGCAATGTATTATTTCCCTGTATTCCTCTTCGCACACCTCAAATTATGATTTTATTTTACTCTATAGTTGAGTTTACAACAGGTCACATGACCAGCATACAATGACCAATAGGATCGCAACTTGCATTGCCTTGCACGAGAAAAATAGGACCTGCTCTATCTCCTCATTTCGTGCAAGATGTCCTTGCACAAGAACTTATGCAAGAAATTCTTGTGCAACGTTAGCATCTCGCGCAAGATTGGTACTCATCTCGCATCGCGTGATCCCTGCTTAAGCGAAAACATGTCTCCTTATGCACACTCCCTATGTGGAACGCATTACGTTTTTTGTTCTTTTAAAGAATGGCTGATTTGCGTGCTGCAGTTATAAATGCAGATTCTCGAATCGTATGCCGTATTGGGAAAATAGGGTCCACGATTTCTGGCAACATGCAATGCATATACAGTCGTTCACGTTTCGGAGTCATTTACTGCCTCCAAAATGTTTCATCCGCTGATAATTTTTCTGTATGAAGACTTTCCTGTTTGTCTGTCATTACCACAAAATAGCAGAATTGGCGCCCAGTTATGTTTCGTACTCCTTGCACTTTATAAAAGTAGCGGTGCGTCTTCTTGCGTTTTAAGGTATTGTCTCACATCATCTCCAAAAACAAGTTCTATTTTGTCTAGCAGTCTCCATTACGCCCGGTGGCTTAGCAGAAGGAACGAATTTCACCTCGACCAGAGCACTTTCCTCTCTAACTAAACAAGCTGGCCTAGCCCCCAGATAACTGCTTTCCAAATCCACAAAATGCCATACCTGTCGACATTCAAACATGTTTCTGCCTCGAAGCCCTTAATAGCGAGGCATTCATTATGGATGCCATACTACATATATGGTGTTAAAATAATAGGTTTCTACAGAAGTCGCTTCACCAAATTACAACAAGACGCGGAATCTTTCCGTCAGAAAAGCACTCCAAAATTACTTGATGTTGGACGACAAATAAGCTTGCATTTTTGCTGTAGGGCCTCAGACCCTCTACCACCAAATTGTAAGCTAGTGGGTGACCTTGACCACCTTGACCCCATGACCTTGAACGACCTTGAAAACAAAGGGACGGGTAAAATACATGTCAGCAAGCATTCGACATCACAGACTACCACCGCCATATTGGATGCAGGTAATCAGGACCTCTATCCCATTACCTTGAACATGTATATAAAAGTCAGCAATTATATTATGTTACTGACTACTACCACAATATTGGGTGCAGGTGACTTTGGCTCCATGAACTTGAATAACCTTGAAAACAAAACTAGAGAAAAGACGCATGCAAGTCAACAAACATATCAGTTTACTGACTACTACCTCCATATTGAATGCAGGTAACCTTGACCTTGACCCCATGACCTAGAATGACCTTGAAAATAAAAATTTCGAGAAAAATTACCGAAAAATTTCAACAAATCCCCGAAAAATACTTGACATATGACCCAATAACCAATGACCCAAGACCAATGCCCCATGACCCGATGACCCATGGCCCATAAATGACTCATTTGTGACCCGTTAATGACCCGTAATTACCCTTTAATGACACCTAACGACCTATAATGACCCCTGATTGTGGTGCATTAAGTGCTGATTGTTGTGCATGTGGTGTTGATTGTGGTGCTATGGTGCTGATTGTGGTGCTTTAAGTGCTGACTGTGGTGCATGTGGTGCTGATTGTGGTATGTGTAGTACATGTGGTGCTGATTACGATTTGCTGAGGATTGCGATTGTGGTGCTGTTTGCGATTGTGCTGCTAATTATGGTGCGAGCATGTGGGTCACAAGTTACAATAAATTCCCCCTATTGAAAAATAACACTATATAGTCCTACCTCCAAACGCTGAAAGATGAACATTTTATTCAATAATCTTGATTTAAGAAGTATACATCCAGGTCCCTAGGCATATTACATCAATCCCTGGGAAAACTTTATTTAAATTTTGCAATAAAAGTGCCAAGAACTACAGCTGGCTCCCACCACGCTTCACTATTGGTCGATGCATAACTTAGACTTTGTAATGAACAATGCAGCACCACGGCAGGCCGCCGCCATGATTACTGCACTCATTCCGTCTTTAACATTAACTGTCTCATATTAATCACCTGTCGAATCAGTACCCATCGATACAGCAAGAGGTATTGACTGCACCACTTCCTGACTCCCAGCAGGCGAATCCTTGAGCAGATCTCGGTATGGTTTTTCAATCAATCGCCTTGCTCAAACTGCATGGGAATTTTGTCGTAATGCCTCGTCGCACGAAAAGTTCACTTCATACAGGTCATTCTGTCATACCGACAATCATTTTGGCCATATATGAAAACTCAATCACAGAAACGGCACTAGCGACAACCAGGTAGAGATGATGCAGGTCGCGGCTCCATGTTAGTTGAGATCAAAGGCAGGCCTTCATGATATGACGAAAGAGTGCCTCCAAATCGATGTTAACCTCATGGTGTCAGAATGTCAACTATCAATTTATATTATATAAAAGCAGTCATTTTTTTGACTGTAAAGAGCCTAGCTTGTGCTCACCAAAGAACTTTCACCATAAAATTTATATGTAAAAAAATATTAAATGAGAAAACCTACATACTCGTTCGCCCCAGAAGAAAAACATTCTGATAATTATGTATATATAAATATGCAAACATAAAATTAATTCCAATTTACTTTATACATAATTATGTATTACTATATATAAATATCTAAATATTAAAATTATCTTCAATTTATTTTATACCTAATTATTTACAGCTGTATACAAATAAGTAAATATAAAATATTTTCAATTTATTTTATACGTAATAATGTATAGTCATATATAAATTTGTATAGGTGTATAGATATGTACATATAAAGTTTTCTCTATTTATTTTATACATAATTATGTATAGGTATGCAAATATCAAATTAAATTAAATTTCAATATTTAGATATACATATGCCTACAAGCTTATTTAAAAACATATTTTAATGTAAGTATATGCGTGTTTTTCTTCTGGGACGAATGAGTCTGTGGGTATTCTCAGATTGCTCTCATATTTATTTTACATATACATTTTATGGGGGATTTATTTGAACTTGTGACCTACATGCTCTCACCACAATCAGTACTACAATCGTAATCAACACACAATCAGCACCACAATCGCAATCAGCACCACAATCAGCACCACATGCACCTTAATTAGTACTACATGCACCACGATCAGCACCACACTCACCACAATCAGTTACTCATTCATCACAATCAGCCACACGTGCACCACAATCAGCACCACACACATCACAATCAGCACCCCATGCACCGCAATCAGCATTGCATCCACAGCAATCAGCACCAACACATAGCAATCAGCACTGCACGCACCATAATCAGTACCCCACGAACCACAATCAGCACTATACACACAGCAATCAGCACCGCAATCCGCACTGCATCCACAGCAATCAGCACCAACACATAGCAATCAGCACTGCACGCACCACAATCAGTACCCCACGAACCACAATCAGCACCATACACACCGCAATCAGGGGTCATTTAGGGTTGATTTTGGGGTCATTTCGGGGTTGTTAGAAGTCAATGCGTCAGTTTTGTGAGAACAGGAGTCAGTTGTCTGCTTTAAGTGTGACCATGATTTATAGGTAAGCGAAGAACTTGGCTGGAAGAAACTATTGAAGATATAACTGCACGGCAATGTGATCAAGGACCTAGCATCTAAAGCCTGCCACCTGCCTGATTGTGATGTCTCGTTTTTTAGGAATAGTTTTATGAATGAGGAATGTTTTTGATAAATGACAGCGCGAAAATCTGGAAGCACCCCTGCAGGGAATCGAACCTGTCTCTTCGTATTGGGGCGAAGAGTCTGGTGTTAAGATGAACCTTCTGTGCAAAAAAATTACACAAAAGAAAGGATGCTGTGTGCGTACTCGTGAGGGGAAACGGGAGCTCTAGCCGCCGCGTTGCTGCGATCCCTCTATTTTGCGTCATCATGGAAGAGGTCATCGTTGCGAAATGGGCCTGGGGTGCTGTTTATTATCGGAGTAGCATAAAAATGAAGAGCCCAAACCTTCATAATTTCGCAGATTGCAGTAGGCCTTCTGGCCTGAAATATCACGTCTGCAGACTGCTACTTTTTAAATTTTGCATGGGAAATAAACCTCATATGTGTAAACACGAATATTTTTAATATTTTTTTTTTGCTAATCTATTGCTTATGTACTTGCATAATACGAAATTTTGTGTCTTCGTGGCATCACGATGGATTGATAGAGCTCAAGTATGCTAGCAAGCAGCTCTATCTGTGTGTGGTGGAGGTGCACAAAATTTGTCGCAAAATTGAACACCGATAATAGGCGATTTAGTTCTCGCTTCTGACATTCCCAATGAATTAGGGACTATTTCAGAATCGATATTTAGCTCTGGTAACACGATGCGTACTTTGTAATTTTAGAAAATATTCTATTAAGGGGACTAGACTTTAATTTTTTTTAGTGGTCAGGTCCTTTATAAACATTGACATTTCCTATTAAAATACTAGGATTTATTTTTCACCTAGGAATATCGCATCGATTCGGAGATATAAATATGCAACACTGTTCGGGACATGACGTGTATTATCTTAAGTTCGTTACTGGCCATTTTTTCCCTATTTCTGTAATGGGTGGCCTGTTTTCTCTTACCTTAATTTGGTTTCGTGTGTGTGTGTGTTTTTGACGTATAAGCAAGTGGAGAATGTACCAATTTTTTTTTCTTATTTATTAGTTTCGTGGTATAACAAAGCATGTTTGGTTCCACCGACATTAATAAAAAATTACAAATTTAATTTTTATACGAAAAAGGAAACAAAGCACCACATTTCATTTACAAAAAATTCGTAGATCGAATTAATTTTGTAGCATTGAACAGGGATTTGCATAACTCTAAAATTCCGTGGTCTCCGTAATGCACTGGCTGCAATGTACTCTAATTTCTTAGCACTTGTAAAGTCTTTAATAATATGTCTCGACAAGGTGGTGAATGGGAGCTCTATGTCTCTGTCTTTCTCTGGAATTCGTATTGTGGTATAAATCTGCATGGTGGACTAGCATCTCGGGAATAAACATATTTTTAGTTCTCAGAATTAATAAATGGTGAATACTATTGTCAACTGCTCGATTAGGGGGCGCACATATACATACACATGTTTGCATGTTACTTTTTATTCGGCTAAAGTCGTGTAGCTGTGCGGTGGGGCTCTGGAGGAGTAGTTTTTTTTTTTTTTTTTTTTTTACCTTTGCGCTAGCTTCTGTTGGCGATATCCTATAACATTTTTTCCCCGTAAAACTTCCTATACGTACATTATTTACATGTAAAAAAGTTTTTATTTGCGGGCACTGGAAGCTAGAAATTTCATTATACGTGGAATAACCAAATGGATATTTTCTCCTGCTGACTAAATTTCCTAACGTACTGATTTGAAACTTGGAAGGGACTGTTATTTTTTTCGTCGTTGGTCCTACATTTTTTCAGCATTGGCCCTGAAATGTTTGCATCTTTTTTTGGGCTACGTACATATGTACCTATGCGGAGCGTGCGTGGGCAGAGGAGGAGGAGGATGCGGAGGTGGGCCATTTATGCAATTTCTTTGTGTATCTGTGCGGAGAAGTTTCTTCTGTGTGTTGATATAATTCAGCGTTGGTGGGAATATATTCTTCTGTACCTGTGTGCTGTTTTTTCTGTAATTATTAGTATTTTTTAGTCATTGGTCCTGAAAATTTTTAACCGTCGTTGGGCTATGTATTTCTGTTTCTGTGCGGAGCAGGTGGAGATGAAGGTGGAGCATGTGGGCAAGCAGAGAGTATAGGGTGTTTTTATTTTCGGTATTTATTAGTAATTTTCCTTGTTATGGCCTTAGAATGATACATTTTTCGTTAACTTCTGTATGGTTCAGTGCATGTGTGATAATTTCTTTATTTATTTATTAACATTTGGGAATGTAATCGCTGGTCCTATCATAGCTGTTTTTGCCATCGCTGGTGGGCTGTATACTTCTGCATCTTCCGATATTTTTTCTGTATCTGTTCGTCGTTGGGCCTGCAATTTGATCATCGTTGGTGGGGTGTATACTTCTGAATAGTTTCCATCGTTCGTTCTACATTCTTTCGACGGCGGGGTATGTACTTCTGTTAATTTTTTTCGTCATTGGTTTAATTTCTTTGGGTTAATACTTTTGATTGTTGGTGCTCTACGTACTTCTGTACCTGCGCGGGGCATTTTTTTTCTGTGTATTAATATTTTTCAGCATTGGTCCTGAAATTTAGTTTGTTTTTATCCTTGTTAAGGGCTTAGGACGATACATTTTTCATTGCCGTCTGTATAGTTCTGTGCCTGTGTGAGCATTTCTTTCTGTATTTATTAATTTTGTTATCGTACGTCCTATCATTAGTCCACCGTTTGTCCTGAATTTTTTTTTTCATCCGAGGTGAGCTGTATACTTCTGCATCTTACCACTGAATAAACTTATCCAGGATATCTTACTTTTTTCCCATGTTTTATAATATATTACTTATACGTTTTGGGGAATATCTACATTTTTTTTTTAATTCGGCAAACATACTTTTACCATGTTATGTTAAAACGGACGAATTAGCGCACATATTTTTTATAGGGAGTGTGTTAGCGTGATGTGGTTTAATGCAAAGGGGAGGATACATACAAAGAGCATGGTTCGGAATGGACATTGTCATCAGCTTTAAAGGTGTTTGGAATGTTTTGCCTTTTTTTTTTATCGGTACAGTAGTAACGTGTATAATTTTTTCCCCTCAATATTGTACATGTATTATACGCCTGCTTGTCCTCCCAGTATTGTACCGTGTCTAATTTGTCATAAATGAGTATAGTAACAAAGATATTATTTTCGTCGTACTGTACAATTTTTCTCGTCCATTTGTCTTCCCAATATTATACTGTGTACAATTTTTTTCTCATTGGTATTGTTACATGCGACGACACGCCCGCGGGGCGTATCTGAGTTTGTAAGGGATGGAGGTCTTAATAATAAAAAAATAAAAGAAACTAAATTTAATTTATAATTTATTCACTCACTCTGCTACTATGTGCATCTATTAGCTGTCTTCACTTTTACTCTTTCTAATTAGCAGTGAGCGCAATAGTTAATGTTTATTTCAACTTTATTTAATGCCCTTCTTAATATCTCTCTTTATTACAGTCATTTAACTCATACCCACTACTAGCATGTGTTCAGTCTGTTTCCATACATTATAATGTCTTTCACTCACGCATTTAGTCAATAGTCCAGCCTGCCAGCGCACACTCTACTGCTCGACATACACTGTCGCGGACTCCCCTTCCGCTGCTCCACTGATTCTCCCGTCGCTCGTTCTTCTGACGCTCAACCATTCATCAGCTCCAACACAAAAACTGCAGGCTCGGACAGCCTGTCACACTTAAATAGCGTCGGTCCTGACCATCTCAAAGGTTCTATCTCACGCCGAGTTGTGCTGAAGGACGAGGTCAGTAATCCAGAACATTCTTCAGATATCGGCCGAAAACCAATTCTGCCAGGGTAAGCAGCGTAAGTGAAAAAGAGATTAAAAATGCGACACGCTTTGAGGTAACTGATGTGCCGAAACTGCTCGGTCGCCTGCCTCGGAACAGCGTGTTCTCTGTCTGTCCCAACGATACAGCGTGTTCTCTGTCTGTCCCAACGGTACAGCGTGTTCTCTGTCTGTCCCAACGGTACAGCGTGTTCTCTGTCTGTCCCAACGGAACAGCGTGTTCTCTGTCTGTCCCAACGATACAGCGTGTTCTCTGTCTGTCCCAACGATACAGCGTGTTCTCTGTCTGTCCCAACGGAACAGCGTGTTCTCTGTCTGTCCCAATGGTGCAGCGTGTTCTCTGTCTGTCCCAACGGAACAGCGTGTTCTCTGTCTGTCCCAACGATACAGCGTGTTCTCTGTATGTCCCAACGTTACAGCGTGTTCTCTGTCTGTCCCAACGGTATAGCAGCGTATGTTTTGTTCCGCCTAAATAATATATTTCATACCTACTTGTACCATTTTCCTCTTACCAGTACTGTGCCTTGTATAAGTTTCTCTCGTTGTTGCTGTACAGTTTTGCACAAGTATTGTACCGTGTTAATCTCGTATGTCTCCACCAGTGTATAATTTTTTTGGCTGTATGTTATGTGTGTACCAGGGCTCGAGCGTGGTCCTTACTTATTCTCGAATGGGGAGAAGGTTCATCGACGTATTACATGGTAAATGAATACGCCGTCGCTGTCTGTTGGTATTCTAGACATTAAGTGTGAAGTATTCAATCCCTTGATAGCTGTCTCTGGAACATAGTTCTGTCTCCGGTGGCCCGCGCGTCGGGTGACTGGCCACTGCGGTTTGCACGTGTACCTTCGACCCGGTGTTCTGCGACAAATACCGATGTTGTGAATACCTCCTGCCGTCCAAGTCTAGAGACGATAATTACGGCAGCCTGCCTTCAGGTGCACATACTTCCTTCGTTTTAAAAATTCAGTTACGTTCATACATGTAATATATATGCTTGTGGTGTCTAGAGTCTCTTTATTACTTTACACTGTAGATCCACTAACTTTACCGAGAGCGTGTTTTATTAACATCATTACAAAACTTTTTTTAATACCTTTTTTAAACCGAGAGTGTTTTTCAAACACTGATTTAAAACATTTTTCATTACCAACAGTTCGGGCGCATCATTCTATCTACTAAGCTACTGCGGACCTACTTGAGAATCCTCTAGCCACTGGGCCACTATGGCCAAACAGGGGATCGCTCTAGCCACTGGGCAACTGCGGCTCCACTTGTTATATTTCTATCCACTAAGCTAATGCGGCCCTACTTGAGAGTCCTCTAGCCACTAAGCCACTATGGCCAAACAGGGGATCGCTCTAGCCACTGGGCCACAGCGGCTCCACTTGTTATATTTCTATCCACTAAGCTACTGCGGCCCTGCTTGAGAGTCCTCTAGCTACTAAGCCACTATGGCCAAAGAGGGGATCGCTCTAGCCACTGGGCCACTGCGGCTCCACTTGTTATATTTCTATCCACTAAGCTAATGCGGCCCTACTTGAGAGTCCTCTAGCCACTGGGCCACTATGGCCAAACAGGGGATCGCTCTAGCCACTGGGCCACTGCGGCTCCACTTGTTATATTTCTATCCACTGAGCTACTGCGGCCCTGCTTGAGAGTCCTCTAGCCACTGAGCCACTATGGCCAAACAGGGGATCTCTCTAGCCACTGGGCCACTGCGGCTCCACTTGTTATATTTCTATCCACTAAGTTACTGCGGCCCTACTTGAGAATCAACTAGCCACTGAGCCACTATGGCCAAACAGGGGATCGCTCTAGCTACTGGGCCACTGCGGTTCCACTTGTTATATTTCTATCCACTAAGCTACTGCGGCCCTGCTTGAGAGTCCTCTAGCCACTGAGCCACTATGGCCAAACAGGGGATCGCTCTAGCCACTGGGCCACTGCGGCTCCACTTGTTATATTTCTATCCACTGAGCTACTGCGGCCCTGCTTGAGAATTTTCTAGCCACTGAGCAACTTTGGCCAAACAGGGGATCGCTCTAGCCACTGGGCAACTGCGGCTCCACTTGTTATATTTCGATCCACTAAGCTACTGCGGTCCTTCTTGAGAGTCCTCTAGCCACTGAGCCACTATGGCCAAACAGGGGATCGCTCTAGCCACTGGGCCACTGCGGCTCCACTTGTTATATTTCTATCCACTAAGCTACTGTGGCCCTGCTTGAGAGTCCTCTAGCCACTGAGCCATTATGGCCAAACAGGGGATCGCTCTAGCCACTGGGCCAATGCGGCTCCACTTGTTATATTTCTATCCACTAAGCTACTGCGGCCCTGCTTGAGAGTCCTCTAGCTACTAAGCCACTATGGCCAAAGAGGGGATCGCTCTAGCCACTGGGCCACTGCGGCACCACTTGTTATATTTCTATCCACTAAGCTACTGCGGCCCTGCTTGAGAATCCTCTAGCCACTGGGCCACTATGGCCAAAAAGGGGATCGCTCTAACCACTGGGCCACTGCGGCTCCACTTGTTATATTTCTAGCCACTAAGCTATTGCGGCCCTGCTTGAGAGTCCTCTAGCCACTGAGCCACTATGGCCAAACAGGGGATCGCTCTAGCCACTGGGCCACTGAGGCTCCACTTGTTATATTTCTATCCATTAAGCTACTGCGGCCCTACTTGAGAGTCCTCTAACCAATGAGCCACTATGGCCAAACAGGGGATCGCTCTAGCCACTGGGCCACTGCGGCACCACTTGTTATATTTCTATCCACTAAGCTACTGCGGCCCTGCTTGAGAATTTTCTAGCCACTGGGCCACTATGGCCAAACAGGGGATCGCTCTAGCCACTGGGCCACTGCGGCTCCACTTGTTAATTTCTATCCACTAAGCTACTGCGGCCCTGCTTGAGGGTCCTCTAGCCACTGAGCCACTATGGCCAAACAGGGGATCGCTCTAGCCACTGGGCCACTGCGGCTCCACTTGTTATATTTCTATCCACTGAGCTACTGCGGCCCTGCTTGAGAGTCCTCTAGCCACTGAGCCACTATGGCCAAACAGGGGATCTCTCTAGCCACTGGGCCACTGCGGCTCCACTTGTTATATTTCTATCCACTAAGTTACTGCGGCCCTACTTGAGAATCAACTAGCCACTGAGCCACTATGGCCAAACAGGGGATCGCTCTAGCTACTGGGCCACTGCGGTTCCACTTGTTATATTTCTATCCACTAAGCTACTGCGGCCCTGCTTGAGAGTCCTCTAGCCACTGAGCCACTATGGCCAAACAGGGGATCGCTCTAGCCACTGGGCCACTGCGGCTTCACTTGATATATTTCTATCCACTAAGCTACTGCGGCCCTGCTTTAGAGTCCTCTAGCCACTGAGCAACTTTGGCCAAACAGGGGATCGCTCTAGCCACTGGGCAACTGCGGCTCCACTTGATATATTTCTATCCACTAAGCTACTGCGGTCCTTCTTGAGAGTCCTCTAGCCACTGAGCCACTATGGCCAAACAGGGGATCGCTCTAGCCACTGGGCCACTGCGGCTCCACTTGTTATATTTCTATCCACTAAGCTACTGTGGCCCTGCTTGAGAGTCCTCTAGCCACTGAGCCATTATGGCCAAACAGGGGATCGCTCTAGCCACTGGGCCAATGCGGCTCCACTTGTTATATTTCTATCCACTAAGCTAATGCGGCCCTACTTGAGAGTCCTCTAGCCACTGAGCCACTATGGCCAAACAGGGTATCGCTCTAGCCACTGGGCCACTGCGGCTCCACTTGTTATATTTCTATCCACTAAGCTACTGTGGCCCTTCTTGAGAGTCCTCTAGCCACTGAGCCACTATGGCCAAACAGTGGATCGCTCTAGCCACTGGACCACTGCGGCTCCACTTGTTATATTTCTATCCACTAAGCTACTGCGGCCCATCTTGAGAATCCTCTAGCCACTGAGCCACTATGGCCAAACAGGGGATCGCTCTAGCCACTGGGCCACTGCGGCTCCACTTGTTATATTTCTATCCACTAAGCTACTGCGGCCCTGCTTGAGAGTCCTCTAGCCACTGAGCCATTATGGCCAAACAGGGGATCGCTCTAGCCACTGGGCCAATGCGGCTCCACTTGTTATATTTCTATCCACTAAGCTACTGCGGCCCTACTTGAGAGTAATCTAGCCACTGAGCCACTATGGCCAAACAGGGTATCGCTCTAGCCACTGGGCCACTGCTGTCCACTTGTTATATTTCTATCCACTAAGCTACTGCGGCCCTACTTGAGAGTCCTCTAGCCACTAAGCCACTTAGGACAAACAGGGGATCGCTCTAGCCACTGGGCCTCTGCGGCTCCACTTGTTAAATTTCTATCCACTAAGCTAATGCGGCCCTACTTGAGAATCCTCTAGCCACTAAGCTACTATGGGCAAACAGGGGATCGCTCTAGCCACTGGGCCACTGCGGCTCCGCTTGTTATATTTCTATCCACTAGCTACTGCGGCCCTGCTTGAGAGTCCTCTAGCCACTGAGCCACTATGGCCAAACAGGGGATCGCTCTAGCCACTGGGCCACTGCGGCTCCACTTGTTATATTTCTATGAACTAAGCTACTGCGGCCCTTCTTGAGAGTTCTCTAGCCACTGAGCCACTATGTCCAAACAGGGGATCGCTCTAGCCACTGGGCCACTGCGGCTCCACTTGTTATATTTCTATCCACTAAGCTACTGCGGCCCATCTTGAGAGTCCTCTAGCCACTGAGCCACTATGGCCAAACAGGGGATCGCTCCTGCCACTGTGACACTGCGGCTCCACTTGTTATATTTCTATCCACTAAGCTACTGCGGCCCTACTTGAGAGTCCTCTAGCCACTGAGCCACTATGGCCAAACAGAGGATCGCTCTAGCCACTGGGCCACTGCGTCTCCACTTATTATATTTCTATCCACTAAGCTACTGCGGCCCTACTTGAGAGTCCTCTAGCCACTGAGCCACTATGGCCAAAGAGGGGATCGCTCTAGCCACTGAGCCTCTGCGGCTCCACTTGTTATATTTCTATCCACTAAGCTACTGCGGCCCTACTTGAGAGTCCTCTAGCCACTGAGCCACTTTGGCCAAACAGGGGATCGCTCTAGCCACTGGGCCACCGCGGCTCCACTTGTTATATTTCTATCCACTAAGCTACTGCGGCCCTGCTTGAGAGTCCTCTAGCCACTGTGCCACTATGGCCAAACAGGGAATCGCTCTAGCCACTGGGCCACTGCGGCTCCACTTGTTATATTTATTTCCACTAAGCCACTGCGGCCCACTCGGACTCGCTCTAGCCACTGGGCCTTCTGTGGCCCCTGTCATTTTGGTAGAGCACGTTTAGAAAGCAGCCGAGGAGCTCATTTTTCTCTGTCTCGTTTCCCAAAATTTTTTGAATCTCTCAAAGATTTTTTTAAAATTCAACAAAGCTTGTGACCATCTGGAAGAATGTAACTTTCTAACAATGAAAGAGTTCTAACGATCGGCCCCGCAGTTGTGGTAGAGGATGCTTAGAAAGCAGCCAAGTAACTCATTTTTTCCCTAAATTTTTAAATTTCTCAATAATTAGAAAAAAAATTAAACATAGCCTATTTCCATTAGGGAAGAATGTAGCTTTCTTACAGTGAAAGAATTATAAGAATCATATTAGTAGTTCAAGAGATTACCTCTATAAAAAAATTACCTCTTTATTTATACTAGTATAGACGAACGAAAAAAAAAAAAAAAACAAATGATAGTTTACCAAGATTGCTGCCGGACGCACCTACCAAGATGGTGCTCGCCTACCAATATGGTGGAGTGGGTATAGGTGAGGGGTGACCTCCAGAAAGTTAAATTTTACAAAATAATTTTTAAATGATTTTTGAAAATAATTTATAATAATTTTAATAATAAATTCTAACAAACTTCGAAACAAATGAGCTTAACAATATGACGTCGAACACGCCTACCAAGATGGCGCCCTCCAGTAACGTATAAACAAATGGGGAACGAAAAAATAAAGATGGTAGAATGAGTATATGTGAGAGGAGTGGGAGCGAGGGAGTCAGTCGTCTGCTGGGAGTCGAACTAAAGTTAGTATTTGTAATTGATGGAATGAACGTGACGGGAAGAAGTTGGAGTCGATTCGACTAATTACCCCTCGGAAATGTAAATTCTATTTTTAACGTAACTGTTTTATACTTTTTTAATGATTTTTAAATGATTATTAATAATATTTTTTAACAATTTTTTAATTTTTTTTACAATTTTGAATAAGACTTTAAAATATTATTTTAACAAAGTGAGAGTATACCAATATGACGAGGTCTAACGCTACTACTTGGTCGAGTCGCTTACCAAAATGAAGGCCATGGCGAAAAGTTTTAAAAAAAGTTTTTAAATATATTTTAATAATTTTTAAATAAAATTTTAGTAACAAATTTTTTATAATTTTTTACAAATATTTTTGCAATTTTTAAATTAAATATATAGTAAGAAATGATTTTAAATAATTTTTTAATACATTTTTAATGTATTTTTTAAACGGGTTTTCAATTAAATTTTTGTAATACTTTTTTTTAAATATAATTTTGGAAGCATTATTTCGGAACGTTTTGGGTTTTTGGGATTTTTGGGTTTTTGGGGTTTTAGTGTTAGAGGTTACCAGGGTCAAGATCAATGTCAAGGGTCATGGGTCAAAGATGGCGGACGGGTGACATAACGATATTCCCGACCCCCTTGTGCATCAATCGCCATTTCCCTACTATTCGTTTGTTATATAGCTGTTTCCACTTGCTTGGCTACGGGCCTTGGTGCTTGGCTGTGGGGTTTACATATTGCGGACAATCTCGCGCATACATCTGGTATTATTTTATTGCAAACTATTAGATAACTTGTTTGAAATTAGTAAAAGATGAAGATTTTTTTTCAGGTATCTCGAAAGTTATATAATTCGTTTTATTTCCAAGCTCTTTTAGTTGTTTACTGAGCTCCCCCCCCCCCCCCCCCCCCCGCCACTCTCTTCTTTTTGTCCCGGGCTCAAACAATGATGCGGACATTTGTCAAAAACTAAAAGTTGTATATATTATCATCTGTTATTAAACTCATTAAAATATTTGTCGCTTAGTGACAAACATCCGTACGGAATAAAACTGCCTTGAGTATAAAACCTCTTTATCCTTTCTGATAATTCGGACTTTCCTACGCATCCTTATGATTAAGTCTACCCTAGTAGCTAATTTCATGCATACATCATAGTTTGTTCTTATTATCTTGCAGTTTGCACTTACATTACATGTATTTGTTGTATTACGCAAAAAATATGAACATCACCACTCGTACTGTACATCAACAAAGTAGGCCTGCTCGTGCTTTGTTTCATATACGGTAACTATAATTGCGCTGTCGCAGTACACCTGACTCGCGAAAAAACCCACATCAGCTGTCTCACACTTCTTTATCTAAAGACATTATAACCTTATTTGTACGGTGCATATATAACTGGTAAATTTAGTTGCACGCACATGCTGCATTTTCCTTTTTACAGACTTCCTTTTGCTACATAACTGCAGTTGTTTCTACGTTTTGCGTTTCTCATCGTTTGTCTGATAAAAGCACGTGGAACTACAACACTCGCGCGCGGCCGTCAACTTCTTGTAGCATAGCTGGGATTACAGTCCAGCCCGAGCATAATAGCTCAAGGCCGTTCGGTCGGCTCTGATAGATATGGCAACAATGCCAGCCCGCCCTACTTCCCCGCTCCCCTCTCGGTGCGCGGGCGCCTACAAACACGTCACCTATTACTTCGCGAATATTTCGTTTACGTCCTGACGTGTTACGTCCTTCCTATAAGAAATACATTTATGCCACCAGTGACTTTTTACGTTGTTTTATAGTAACGGAGTTCGCGACACGATTTTTAAACCATTACATTTCATAGCCTGTAACATACAGCGGATTTAATATTTAAACTTGCGATATAACGTACTTTCAGTAACGAAAGTATTGTTTTCGTCTTGGAGCGCGATCGTCGTTTTCAAAACGTGTGTTATGGTTTATGATTCAATGCTTAATTATGTAAACTGGCTGCGTAATGCGACCTACAATTTTGCATTGAAATCCCTATCTCTCGCATACTGTTCCTGTCGATCGAGCCGGCTCTTAAAGCCTGTAACCTCTCCACATAAAATATCGACTATCCATTAGTCCTGAGGTAGACTCGAAACGGACCGACCAAGAGAAACTTGGTCTGAAGAATCAGAAAAGGTTGGGTTCCATAATCTGTGAAGAAGATTACACCAGAATTCATTTCAATGTGGAGACAGCGGCTTTTCGCTGGTCAGTGTTATGATGGTTTGGATATTAAATGTTTGCGAGGAAAGAAACAGCCTTGAACACGGCGAAATAAACTTCACATTCCTGAAAAATTGTCGAACCGGGCTTGAAAGGAACATGTGATCTTTGATGTGCTAGTCAGGTGTCCTAATAATTGGACCAGATGGTCGACGTTCACTTGAAATGTAGACGGATGTGATTTATTTTTATTTTAAAAATCCTTCGCTTAATAATTTTTACTAATTTTCGGGTTTTTGTTACCGTCTACAAATCGTGGCCAAGGGAGGGAGAGTCATAAAAGCAATAACTACGAATTTTTTTTTGTGAAAAGATTACGCACAGGCTTTCAATAACCTACACGAGTATTTGCAACTTTTCTTAGCTTGTAAGCCGCGTTTATATTTCCTTAGTTTTCGGAGTAGTCATAATCATTTGGTTACTCTAATACAGAACGTCTATGATTCGCGAGCAAACACCTAAGAGAGTCAAACTAAAATCGTTAAACCACGGAAGTGGTTCCGAACTAAAGGGTTTCAAAACACAACTAGGCATGAGAATTTGTTGCGAAATACGGGCTTATCGAGTCATGACTCTCTCTAAACTTTGATTCTACAATAAATCGACTTTTAAAACTAATTCAGCATATCGTCAATTGGCTCGCCAATCTGAATTACAGAAATATGAAGCGCATATTTTGTCGAAAATATAGCTTACAATTATTAAATTTATCAAAATGTTAAGCATTTTTCAAGTTCACCTCTTTCCACATGGCACCTGTGAACACAAACGATTCTTTGAAAACTACGTGTTAAGATTTCTTCTTTAAGGCTACAAGTGTATTAGAGAAAACATTACAAACTACTGTGGAATGTGTACAACTAAAGATTTATTTTAGCAAGCCAGTACTGTAAACATTAAATTGATTATTAACTTGTAAATATATGAACAATGTTGTATGTTCCATAAAATAGTATGTCGTAAATGTACAATATTTTAGTTCGAATGTCATAAGAAAAATTTTGACAACTACTTTTCAAAGAATTATTTGTAAAACTTAGATATAATTTTACTGTATTTGTAGTAATATTACACTATTTCATCAAAATCGCAGTTGATGTTGTAGGCTTCCAAGTAGAGCGAGTCAGTGTGCCACTAAATTAAATAAGTGGTTTTGAAAAGGGTACTAGTCAATAAGAAAACTTTCGAAAAAAAAAAAAAAAAAAAAAAAAAAAAAAACAAACAAACTCCTTTTGGTTGAAAATGTAAGATCAGAAATATTGACAGGAATAATACCTACCAAATACATTCTGTATAATGTTTTCAGATTTGTAGCACCAATAACTAGGTCGTAAATCCATTACAACGTGAGTTGACTTATGGCCTTTTCAAAAATAATGAAAGGACTCATGCCTTTTCAAAACTAATGAACGGAAAGACTCAAAATAGTTGTAATGTTTTGTATTAAGTGTCATATGCAGTGGTTAAATGTTCTAATCATCTGCTTACATATTACTGACAATGTTACAACTAACTGAACATGTGTGGTCTTTGTACAGCTTACTTCACACAACATCAGTCTCTAATATTCAGTTCCCAAAAACTTCGCACTTTAATAAACCTTATCCTCTCCTTGAACAGTGGGCCATCTAACAATTTCCTCGTGTATTTCTATGAAGTTGTCAGGAATGTAGGATTATAGCTTGTATATAAAATTATATATATATTTTTTAAATTGTTTTGGCATTTACCGTCATACGCCTTCTTTGTTGGGAAAGGGATGGCTGATGATTTCGCCACCTTGAATTGATAATATACCAATCCATCAATAAACTGATAATCATTTACCTTACCAGAAAAGCTGTTGCTGAATACAAATGTAGTATTTGGTTATGTTAAAGCCCACTTTATCACCTCGTGAGATTTTTTTTCCTTAAGACTCTTTAACAAAATCGTTTTCTTGAAATATTGTTTCCACTAAAAGTTGACCAAACCTGTCGCAAAGAGTCGTCCAAAATGAGAATGGAAGGCAGGTGCATGCACCATCGTCAGGAAACTTGCCCCAGAGCTTTTTTCCCAGCTCAATCGTTCCCGACCATTCGCCAGCAGATGTCGGAAATGAAAAAAACGGGCAACTGCGCAACGTACGAATTAATGGAACTTCGCCAATAGTAGCGAGCGGCTGGACATCTGCAATATCATGTCTGTTCGTCACTATAATAAGATTCCATTCATTCCCAGACTCGACAATTATGTGAGTTCAAGCAGTGCTACGGTAGATTTTAAACACTTGTGCTTCCGTGTTACTTCTGTTCGATTGGACGACTCGTTTCCTGACACGCCCTGCAAGACTATGGGCCAGTAACACACGTTTATAAAGAGACCAATCGAATCGCGTAGGTGGTAAACCTAGTATAGGCTGTTCACGGAAAAGCGAGCACTTCTGAGTCGTTAGTTACTTTTTTTCTTATTAGCCATTTTTTATTCTTCCACCACTTTTCAAAGTAAATATTGTCAAGTAAGTAACAAACACAGTGTGTATATCTAACCGGACTCGAAAATTAACGTCTAAGGATACAATAAAATATATTTATTGATTATTATTCCGAATGAGAGGTCTTCAAAAAGGGCTCACTTCACCGTGAACAGCCTATACACAGGGTAATGTTCTCATCGTATGGTGTACTCGCGGAATTTCCGGGTCTTGTGACCTGTGATGGAAACTTGATTCTACAAGATAATTCCAGGCGAAGCGGGCAGTGTTTGGACATTAAGTTCCACGAAACTTTCAAAAACCAAGATGGACACCACGCAATGATTTTCTTGGCAGTATTCTTTACTCCCGGCCTGCAGGTATCGTTGGTCAAGTTCTTGGCGGACAACGCGAAACTCCAATCGACAAAATCTCCGACACGAAAGCGGAATGACCTGAGAAATGAAGTAATCCCTCACGTCTACCTAAGTTTGTGTTTCTTCGTTCTGTAGTGTCTGGAGTAATTTCTCTATAGTCTCATTTTGGCGTATACAAAAAAAATTACTCAATTCCTTTTACAAATTTTTTTATATCAAATTTTTTTCTGTCTGTTGACATTTATGCCATATTGTTTTCGATATCCTTGTATTCTCATGTCAGCTTCAGTACTTGCTTAACACCAACTGAAGAAGAATTCAAAGAATTTACCCTAGGTATGTTTAGAATGAAATTTCGTTGAAAAATTATCGCAGAAAATATCTGATTTCGTACTTTAGTAAAGTTCAAATGATAAAATAAGCTTGACGCAGCTTTGAGGGAGGGAAAGTAGGGGAGGCAGTGTAGGGGAGGGTTCTCCCGAGCGCCTGCCACTGGAGGAAGTGAAACCACGTGACTCTGTTGGCGCTATTATACCAAACTGATAGCTTCACTCTCTACTATATAGACCGTTCACGGTAAAGTGAGCACTTTTTGAAGCTGTTTCATCGCACATAATAACCAATAAATACATTTCATTGTGGCCTCGGACTTTTGGTTTTGGGTATGTGTTTATAACTCACATGGCAGGGTTTACATTAACAAGTGGTGGAAAGATATAAATTGTTTGAAAGAAAAAGTAACTAGGGCGGAGCAGCTCTCGCCCAACCGCTCTCGGCCGCTGTCACTACTGAACTGAACAAACCCACCCCTTCGTGCAGCGACAATGGACTCTCCCGACTCTCCCGACGCGTTTTGGTCTTCTGTACATTACTTTCTCATTTTAATTTCACTATACACTTGCATCTGATATTTTGTTGATTTCGTGACCAACACTTCTAAAAACTCAGGCGGTTTTATTAGTTAAGGCCAGGCTTCACCAAGCATGGTCGTATATGGAATCAAATGTTATATTCGAACAAAGATCTCTCAGTCGTTTTTTTATGGTAGTATTTTCAGCTAAAGATTTTTTGTTGGAGACTGAACTCATATAGCTTTGTAAACTTCAAAATTTTAATTTTTTAATTTCTAATGTACGTTTTCATTATTTATAAAATTGTGACATTTTATAAATAATTAAAAAGTATTTTTTAAATTTAAAAATTACAATTTGAATAGTTTACAAATGTAGACGCATTCAGTTTTAAACAAAAAAAATCTTAGTTGAAAATACTATCACGATAAATGATTGAGATATCTTTGTCCGAATTTAGCCTTTGGTTCTCTATACGCCCATGCATGGTGTAGCCAGGCCTTAAGACACAAACCAGATTCTTTCACTTCGTTTATTAAACGTACGTAATACAAGTACATACATAGTAATAACGGCTACGTCTACACAGCTCTCGTTATATTTACATTACGAGCACCCTAAAGTTATTGATTCGTAATGTCATATTGATAGGTAACCTAGGTTTTAAGAATGAAATTGAATTCGAAATTTAGCACATGTGTTTAACCATTTTACCGTAGAGTTCAGTTATGTAATTCTTGGTTAATAGTATGCCGTCTTGCTTCCAATAACAAATTGCACAGAGTCGAAATAAACATGCTATTTTATTCACGTACAACATAAGGCACAGTATAGTGTATATTTAAAGTAGGTATAGAGGTTTTTGGCACAAAGAACAGAGCAATTAAATATCCAATATATGATAATGGCCAGTGTTCATAAAATATCTTTCGGGTGAGCTGTTTTAATAACAGGTATTCGGTCGGCTTTGTCTCCACCCGATGGGCGAAGTGCGATCGATAAACTAATTACGCGAAATTAATTGGAAGAACAGAGTCAGTTGATTTTGTCCGACCCCATGCGACGATCGGAAATAGGCGCGATTGAAATCCGATTCACGATTATTTATCGAGCAGGATCGAATCCAGTAACCGCGACGCGTGCGGGACTAATTAGAATTAACTCCGTTGAGAGTTGCTGGATTCAGATATTTCTCTGAGCCTCATAGATCATAGTAGCGAACCAGGTTGTGACTCTGAGGTCTCCAAGGGCTTCTTTTTCCCGTACTCAAAGGATAGCATATGGTAAATTATAGGTAGGGCTTAAGAGTAACCTTCCCCCGCCACATTGGATTTTTGGTTTTTCTAGCTTTCTTTATATTTCTTTAAAAAATAAAATCCCGAAACTACCTATATACCTACTAGCTGTTGACCTTGCTCCGCAGTAGATGCATAACGACAGGACTACGGACTCGAGGTTATGTCGCAAAATGGTTTTGATCACATTAAGGTAGAATTAGATATTCTGACGTGATTACGAGTTCTTAGTTCCTTTATCTAGTCTGTACTGCAGTGTAAGAAATAGCTAGTTGAGTATATGGTTACATACAGAATTTTATTTTTGAAAATATAATCAATCTAAAAACCAAAAATCCAATATTTCCCCTTAACGCATGCGATCTGCAACCTTTTAATGCTCACAGCGCCCTTGTGGCGGGGATTGTTATATTGGGCTCGCTTGTTACAGTTATAGAAGACAGATTTGTTTTACATACACTTACAGCTACTTGTATGCACGCTATTATTCTTCCACCTTATGTAAAATAAACATTGCCATGGGCCTCATCACTTTATTAATGCGTCGGTCAAGTGAAACCGTGAAATTATTAATGAAGTAAACATTTTATAAATCTGCTCATTTTTACACACCGAGGCGTAAAAAAAAATTAAGCGTAAGAAGGAATTTAAATCATCACAAACGGTTACTTAAAACTTTTTATTTGACTTTAACATATGGAATTACTTTTCATTCAACGTTACCAACTTTACCGGGCGCATGCCACTCAGTGCGCCTGTTAAACTATATACTGGCAGGGGCAGTGAGATTTTTCTAAGGTTGATTTCAAGAGTGCTCACTTTATGTGAACAGCCTTTAAATTTCATTACTTAATTTCTTTACAATGTTATAAAATACACAAAGATATTATTTACAAAAATATTTATACGCCTATCTCTACTATTATCACTTGTTATGCTCAGTGAGCGCAATGAAAATCTCAGTTCTGATCATTCCAAATGTCTGTCACTCACACATACAGTTTAACAGTACCACGCGTCTGTTTCACCCTTCACTGTAGCGATGCTCGTAGTCCACAGATTTAACTCTCGCTAGTCACTGTCGTCGAAGTTCGCCGCTTCTCTAGTTCGTGACTTCACTTGATGCTTAATAAGGACACACAAGGCTCCAGACTCAAGTCTGTCGACTCGGAGGCCCGTCGTGGCAAATATAGTCTCGCTGCCCCGATCCAGAAGGTTCCCCGCACCCAAGCCTAGCTGAGGGGAGGTGAGAGCGATAACCAGAATAATCACGTAACAATAACCTCAGACATTCCATCCTCAAGAATGGGGAATTGTACTAGTCCCTATAGGCTTATAGTAGAACGCGCGGAGGCACTCTTTTGCGAATCTCCGCGCACTCCGCAGGTTAACAGTGTTGCTTTTGACACACACTGCTTTGCACGCTTGAGTGGGAGCGGGGAAAGCGATGCGATGTAGAGAGGCAACGTGTAAAAATGCCCCAATGCTTAAGGGGATCGCCTACCTTGGAGCTATTATCAGTGTTTGAGAAGTGCGAGAGCGATAAGGGCTACACTACCACTGATATTTAGTGTGTAATCGCCGCTAAACGCGCGGCTCTCAACTGGCATGCACTGTTCTCCTTCTGCGTGTACCTATTGGACTTTCGTTAGTGACCCTAAGTAGTATAATAATCTATGTTTTGGCGCAGGGTTCAATGAGAGGAGGTAAGTTGTCTGCTGCGGCCATGTAGGCACGGTGCTGTCCGTCATATTGGTATGCGTTATAGCCAAGGCTCGATGCAATGTTATCGTCAAAATCACTTGTTATGCCAAAAAATCACTTCTGAAAGTAATGATTTTCCCAAAAATCATTGGTTTCCCTCGATTTTATTTCCCCCAACCCTCCTAAATTTCCAAAAATTTGTAAAAATAAAGTGCTTGCTCCTCAAAAGGGCTGACTGATTCCTCATTGTGGCTGAAGTATCCCGAACATCAGCCACGATTAGGAAACTGAGGAGCCGATAAAATAAAATAATTTTAAAAATGAACGTTTTAAAATTAAGGTTAAATATATTCTTATAATTAAACATTTGAAAGGCATAATTGGGAGTGTTATATATCACCAGTCTCATCTATTCAAGGCGTAAACGATCGTGATATAGTATCGATTATGTAACCCTCTGTCAGGACAACCATATTGGATTTAAGAGGTATGTTCATACCCCTCAATGATCAGAACTCAGTATCATCACCCACTTTACAAATACCTCTCCTCCTTCACAAAAACCTGTAACCAAGAATTTTGTAAAAAATAAGTACACACCACCACTCATACCCCCACCACACACAAATACCCAACCCCTCACCCCCCTCACAACCCAAGACACCCATCACTAACGCTAAACTCCCCTCTCACCCTCACCAACAACAAAACACCACATAACCCCACCATCACCCTCATCAGCCAACACCCAGGCCCCTCAGCCACCTTCCAAAGCATTCACCCTCAACTCTTCGCACCCTGACCATAGTCACTCAGCCCCTCCCCCTCCTCACTTCCTTGACCAACAAAATTATAAAAATCGAGGATAATGTAATGTCATAACTCCGCTCTCCCTGCCACACAATCATTAAAAAACGATTACAGCACATTTCCTCATACCAATATTTAATATTGTTTTTGTGTATTATGCTTACTATATATATATGTATATTCTTATTACCGTTTTATTATTGGCTTAGTATACGATAACCCAAAGAACTATTCCGTATACAATATTTTGACTACAAAAATTCATAGTAAATTTATGTTTGTTTGCATTTTTAAGTAAATTTAAAGGTAAGCGATGTATAAAAGAGCTCTTAATTATTTTGTTCAGTTGCGTTTGTATCTTAATTCATAGTATGCCCACATTTTCGCAAGTCATGTTGTAAGTAAGCAAATATTTATATTCGTATGTGATTTTATTTTGAGATTTCTTAGGGCCAGGCTCGTGAAAGTCAGTTTGCAAGCTTCATTTCTATCTCAAGGGACGTATGCATGTATAATCTCTATAAACATTTATATACATAGTGATTAGCTAAATTAAAAATAATATTTACATAATAGCGATTTTTTTAATCGAAATCAGTTTATAACCGGGGAAGAAGACATTTAGGGATAAATTATTGAAATAATTTTTTGATACTTTTCAAATGTGTTAAAATTTATAACAACAAAATTATTTATGTTCGTCTGCATCCGTAGAAACGTCACCTTCAGTTCTACTTCGTTAAATACGAAACCAACTATTCGGGCACTCATGAACTTCGTGCTGCCGTGCAGTCAGTTTGAAGGCAAAGTCCTTGCAGCAGAAGCGACAGCGATATGAAGCTGAAAGTTCCCTAGATGATGAACTATTACGCCTAAATAGCATAAAAATTATTATATTGACCACTAAAGTGACTTGTATTAAGCAATAGATCATGATGACAATCATTTTCTACGAAAGTATTTTGTGTCCAAATGATTTCAAACCATTTTTAAGGTATACAGTGTAAAAATTACAGTTAAACTGAATAAAGATTGAAGCATGACGCAGTCATTTTTGAATGTCGAAGTAGATACATTCAACAACAGCAATAAATAAGTTTGAGAGTAGTAGGGGTTCACAGGTTCTACTTCACCTGGGATTAATTGATGTATTATCGATTTGATTGATTGGATTAATAATTAATACGATCTTAATCCAATCAAATTTTAAAAAGGATTAATGTTAATCGTATAAAATGTGATCAAAGAAATTTGATCAAAGTTTTGTTGGAATTTTTTAAAATTATTTTATCATTGTATAGTTTGGGTACTTAATTACTTTTTTTTTTGGTTGGGAGCATCTCTGGTAGATGTTGACTCTTGGAGCTCTGTTGTGGTAATGAGGTGGTCGTGTGTTTGGGAAGGTGTGTATATAGGTGAGCGATGTTCACCCTCTGAGGCCCGGGTTTGTACAGAGGTGTGATATACTGGGGAAGGGAAATATAAGTGTTGAGTTTTGTACAAGAGTGGCATAGATGTTTTTTGGGTGTCGTAGACGGCGTTGGGAGATAAGCGACTCTGAAAGATACGAATTACGTGGTGTATGTTAATAATAACAAACAGAAGAACTTAAGTGTAAACGATTATTCCAAATGAATAACAGCCCTGACATAATACACGAGAGAAATTTAGGAGTCTTTAAACGTAGGCCAGCTATGGAAAGAAATTAAGTAACAAGTTATCAATATAAATAACACGAGAGAATTATAACGAACGAACACAACTGCGTGACTATTACTGAACGAATGACGGACCTCAGCTATGGAAAGAAATTAAGTAATGAGTTCTACCTACAACGAAGCCAAAATATATTAATTACACTACATGATGCGTACGCCCCTGAGTTATAAACGTACCTTAAATGATTTTAAAACATGTCCGTTTGGTCGGGAGATGTGTGAAGGAATGACATCAATATAGGATTTACGGATACCTATAAGCTGTTCTGAGAGTCGGTTGGCAGGCGACTGAGCTGAAAAACTCGGAAGTGAACGAAAAGACAGATGAGCCCACAGCTACGTGAAAAATAGATAGGAATAGTGTTTATGACGCACATAATGATGAAACAAATTTCGGTAGCAATATATAAATTACACTACTTGAATTAAAAAAACACATAATGAAATCGTACAAGCAGGAGAAACACGTCTGATCGCTGCGAGGTCAGAGAATGAATGCCTCATAACCTATGTGTGTCGGGAGCATGACTAAAGACGTGGAAAGTGGTCGGCATCCGGCAGGTAAATAAACTAAAAGAGAAGTGAATACAATGTACGTCCAATTACAAAATGACTGTTTCCAAATAGGTAATGTTACCTACGAGAGAAATTAAAAATTCCAACATGCCGAAAGTATAAGAAACGGTCCATAAAATAAATAAAATATATATTTCAAAGGGCAGAATGAAATGATATAAAAATGTCCTGTTTACCGGATTATATTACCCAATCAAGCTAGTTTTAATGAGTTACTATCCAAGAAAAATTAGATCATGTCTACCTCAATGTAAAAAGGAATAGAATTACATTAATGCGTAGAAAAGACATACCCCAGTGCCACGTAATATTAAAACAATTTCCATTGAAGCGTAGGGAGACTTAATCCCGCAAAACTTTATAGAAATGTAGGATATTTTAATGAATCGAAAAACTTCCTCGAAGAAAAGTTATTTAAAATAACGGACGTACTACTTCGAGCCGATAATGTTTACACAAATTCCGCTAAGTCTGGTAAATTCACTGCACTAGTTAACACAAATTCCGCTAAGTCTGGTAAATTCACTGCACTAGTTAACACAAATTCCGCTAAGTCTGGTAAATTCACTGCACTAGGTAACGAAACGGTAGTTGAAAATCCTATGAACTTTCGTAGATCGAGCTGAGAAACGTACTTGACATGATAAAAGCTTATAAAATAACGAACTTACTATATCGACTTAACACACGAATAAATTTTCCCAATAAATTATTAAATTAAAACTTATAAAACTATTTTGCACTGTAATTTACGAAGACTGTGAATGAGATCTTTTAAAGGGACAGGTAAATAAACGAATGAATGAATTCATTTCAAGACATAAATTTATTGACAAATATATACATATACAAAGACAAGCTGTTCCAAAAATAATTTTAACAAATTTAAGTAAAGGATGTTCCTAAACATACACAAGTAATTACAGAAGGTTACCAAATATATGCACATCATTAAAGAATTAAGTAGAGTAGGTTATAAAAATAATAGCACGAACATGATTCGCAAACATAGATACCAAAAAATTTTAATACTGGTTATACATTATTCTTCATGATCATTCCTCAACACCATTCCACAACATACACTTTATTCCTCAAATAAGCCTGTTTATTACTCAATGAAACCTGCTATTTCTCAATTAACCCTCCAACCAAATTCAAACGACATAATTGATTTGAGGAAGACATAATACTTTAAATTGAAACATATTCCTATCATGCAATGTTTACTTGAAATAATTACCTTTTTTTTTCGGTCAAGTAGTAGGGTTAACTATATTTACTATCATAATTCTCAGGTGTTTGCAAGTAATACTTCATTCGATGTAACCTAGTTTCTTTAAGTGCTCTTATGATCAAAACTATCTCTTTTATTTCGGAATATTTCCCATGTTATTTAAACTTCAACAAATATCTAAGTCCGTCTACAAGTTCACTGGAGTCTTCGGAAAATATGTAATCATTATTCACAGCATTTGTTGAAGGGATGTCTTGAACACTATCACTGACATTGTGATTGCTGTCTTCATGTGATGTCTCATCATAAATATCGATTTCACTTAGCTGAGAAAGGGAGGTGTATCGTTACCGACACTGGGCTCCGCACCTATTTGCTGTACTTTATTTCGAAGATCGTTACATTCTAATGTTATAGTATTTTTCATATGATCATATTCTATTTCATTACTTGTATTTAAGTTAATTCCCTCTGCTTCTGTGTTATTATGTAGTGTAGATGGTACATTTAGTTTCTCAGGAGGAAGATTATTTTTGCAGGTATTGACGTGACGATTCAGGTTATCCGTTAGTGCAAATTGTCTATCGCAGTTTTTGCACTTAAAAATCTTACGAAATGCGTTATTCAAACATTCGCTCCTCTTATGTCTACGAAAATTGTAGGCGACTGTGTATATTTTCCAACAGAATTCGCATTGTAGGTTATTCGGTGATGCCTTCATTAACGTTAAGGTAGATTAAATGAATAATCTTCGTTGTGAGGAGAAAGTTTACTTCCGAATAGATGTTCACCTCACAATGTCAGAAAGTCGAATATTTTGTATACCTGTATAAATGTATGTTTTAAGCAGTAGTGTGTTTAATTAATAATAAAAAACATGTCTTCCATTCTAATATTTGTATATTAATTGCGGAAGTGTAGGTAGTAATTCACCATGTGGTTAAATCTGTGCATGTTCGAAGGAATTCATCTTTACTTGGTCTTCGATTAAAATGAATAAATATTAATTTGATTTTAGGAATGTAAAAGGGACATATGGGTTTGGAAATATTTTGTAGCGAATGTTTAACGACTTTGTTTACTGAAACGATTGTGTTAGTTAGAGGCTAGTCTTTTGAGTAACCCATTTTGAGCAGTGATTGTCTTAATGATGTTTCTAATCTGCGTATGAGTAGTATAATAATGATCGTTCTGGAACAGATGCAAGTGCCGGCTACGGCTCTGACCGCCTCCATCTTGAATTACATCATTTCTGGTCGCCATATCTTGGATCACATGATTTCTGGCCCGCCAATTTGATTTCCATCATTTCCTGTTGCCATCATGTTAGCCAATATGCCGCCAACTTGTTGGTGTGTAAATTTCCATGCTCTATAATTCCATGTTGCCTCATTTATGGCCGCCATATTGGATTTGTGTTAACATTATTCGGCTCGATGTAGTACGTCCGATATTTTAAACATTTTTCTTCCAGGAAGTTTGTGAATTTATTAAAATATCCTATATTTCTATAAAGTTTTGCGGGAATAAGACTCCCTTTGTTTCGATGGAAATTGTGTTAATATTACATGGTAATTGGGTACGTATTTTCTCTGCATTTATGTAATTGTATTCCTTTTTACATTGAGGTAGACATGATTAAATTTTTCTTGGAAAGTAACTCATTAAAACTAGCTTGATTGGGTAATATAATCCGGTAAACCGGACATATTTATATCCCTTCATTCTGCCCTTTGAAATATATATTTTATTTATTTTTGGTCCGTTCCTTATACTTTCGGCATGTTAGAATTTTTAATTTCTCTCGTAGGTAACATTACCTATTTGGAAACAGTCATTTTGTAATTGGACGTACATTGTATTCACTTCTCTTTTCGTCTATTTGCCTGCCGGATGCCGACCGCTTTCCACGTCTTTAGTCATGCTCCCGACACACACAGCTTACGAGACATTCATTCACTGACCTCGCAGCGATCAGACGTGTTTCTCCTGCTTGTACGATTTCATTATGTGTTTTTTAATTCAAGTAGTGTAATTTATATATTGCTACCGAAATTTGTTTCATCAAATACGTGCATAATAAACATAATTTTTATCAATTTTTCACGTAGCTGTGTGCTCATCTGTCTTTTCGTTCACTTCCGAGTTTTTCAGCTCAGTCGCCTGCCAAGAGGCGCTCGGAACAGCTTATAGGTCTCCGTAAATCCTATACCAACGTCATTCAGACATCTCCCGACTAAACGGATTTTAAGGTACATGTAGAACTCAGAGGCGTATGCGTAAAGTAGTGTAATTTATTTATTTTGGGTTTGCTGTTGGTAGACTTCGTTATTTAATTTCTTTCCATAGCTGAGGTCCGTCATTCGTTCAGTAATAGTCACGCAGTTGTGTTCGTTCGGTATACTTCTCTCGTGTTATTTATATTGATAACTTGTTACGTAATTTATTTCCATAGCCGGCCAATGTTTAAAGACTCCTATATTTCTCTTGTGCATAATGTCAGCACTGTTAGTCATTTGGAATAATTGTTTACATTTAAATTCTTCTGTTTGTCAATATTAACGTACACCCCATAAATCGTATCTTTCAGAGTCGCCTATTTCCCAACACCTCTACGACACCCGAAAAACATTTATGCCAGTTTTGCACAAAACTCTACACGTATATAACCCTTCCCCAGCACATCACACCTCAGTACAAACCGCGGGTTTGCTGGTCTGACTGGCGGGCTGTCTGAGTTGCGCCGGGACGTGCAGGGCGTCCTGACCTCTGGGCTATGTGTTCTTTGCGGTCTGATGAGGGAAACTTCCTCAGCCCGCAGAGAGATACAATTGCTGCAACCGTATTGGTGGTATAAGGGCCCTCACAAGGGCCCGAGCACACCCCCCGCTCTGAGCTTCGGCAATGGTGAGTGAGTGACACCTCAGTACAACGCTGGACCTCAGAGGGTGAACATCGCTCCCTTATATACACCACTTACCCAACACCCGACCACCTCAGTACCACAACAGAGTTCCGAGAGTCAACATCTACCACAGTTGCTCCCCACCCCAAAAAAAGAAATAAAGTTCCCAAACTACACACTTATCAAATCATAAAAAAAATTCCATCAAAGAAATTTGATCGGCCATATTTAATGTAAAAACTTTGATCAAATTTCTTTGATCATATTTTATCCGATTAACATTAATCCGATTGAATTTTATTGTATTAAGGATTAATCCAATCAAATCGATAATCCATTAATTAATCCCAGATGAAGTAGAACTCGTGCTCTACTACTACTTTTGAGTACACGAAAACCTTTTTAAATTTATTGTTGGCTCCCATATAATGTACTTTTTTTTGTTAGGGAGCGTTTTTAAACGCGTGTAGAACTAAAATATAATGTATAGTGCACCGCCCTTCAAGTAGTCACCTCCTTATTGGGTTTCAAGACCCGCCTCTACTGACCAGTGATGCCATTTTGCTGTTTCAAATCTGTATACTTACCTACTCTGCGGCTACAAGGAGACAGTGTGCCTATGCAAATGACCTTAGCATGCCTCATTCGTAGGAATATGAATATTTCGCGAATTCATTTTACGACAAGATAGACGTCAAACACGTGTACACTGAAGTCGCCTCTGCAATTGGATCACTTACAAACGCCTTGGACGACTTTGAACCAATAGTAGACTAGCAAGGAAACAAGTAGCGAACATGCTGCCAGGTGTGAGGTAGCACTGGCTACTATGTGGGGCAGTAGCCAATGAACAAACATCCGAGGCATAATTATACACAGGACTGTAGAGTCTAGCTTACAGGTCATTGAACTCGCAAAATTTTCCTACCCTTACTCATTCGTAAGGCTATTGCCACTACTGTGGCCATGTCATAGACATTCCAGCCGTGAGAGGACTTCGCGAATATCAAGACTGGTAATTTGTTACAAAATTTTCCGTTGTAATTAAAAGGAAAAATCTACAACTGACTTTGTGCGCTATCATGTCAGAGGATATCCATCAAGAGTTGTTGAGTGCATGAGGCCATCTTAACGTTACGGTCTGTGTTCTAGGTGCGAGGTTTACAGACGAGTTTGAACTTTGTCCGCAGACGTGTCCCAAACTCTGGTCGCTAGTTAGTGGAAAAGCAGAATATTTTTTTTGTACACAGTTTATTTTATACTGCAAAACAATTAGGACGTTAAAAGTTTTTACATCGAAAAATAGATAGTATATATATATATATACATATATATATATATATAATATATATATATATATATATATATATATATATATATATATATACACACATATATATATATATATATATATATATATATATATATATATACACACACATATATATTTATATACAAACAATATTTAGAAAGTTATTTTACTAAAGAAAATGTGAATATAAATTTCATGAAAACTACCAAAGAAACTTTGCAAAATGAATAAAATTTGAGTAAAATGTGTGTTAAAGACTTTTCTATGATTTTCACATGGAAAAGTACGATTTGGCGTGATGAGATGTGAAATGAAACACATAATTTTTGCATGCAAAAATCATAGTTAAAAACATATTAAACAGTTAATGTGAAGAATTCCATATATGTGATTTTTTACATGAACATTTGTAACGATCTTTAGCTATGTGGTTCTAAACATAGTTTAAAAAATGTTTCCTTAAGAAAAACTAAAAATAACGATGACATGAAAGAAGGATTGCAAGCAATTAAACATGGTTTCTCAGAATATCACTATGTTAAATCAGCTTTTGTGTCTCTATCCCTCGCCCCACTCCTACGATTTTAGACGTGTCACTGTCAATAACTAAGCCACTAACTTATTCATTATTGTGCATAGAATCTATTAAGACACTGACAACGCGAAACATACTAGACAATAGTGATGGAGTACTTCTCAGTGATGTATTACTATTTTGTATGAACAAAATTGTGCAAAACGAAATTTGGTATATGAAGATATGTGTGTTGGCGTAAGCAATTACGCGCTGTTCCGGAAACGTGCCCATTTCCCGCATCCTCTTCCCTTCCCAACAAAAATAATTCGGCAAGCAAAGAAGGAAATGGCGCAAGCCAAATTATCTTCAGCGGCGAAGCTAACGCGATTGCGCAAAGCGATGAGAAACCTTAGCAATTTCAAGCTTGCACGTCACGTTATTTTGTCACGCGACTCTTTACCTCCTGCAGGTAACGCTGCTTTGTCATTTCAGCCGTACGAACACGTCGCCAATTCTGGCTCTTCCTTCCTACGTCACGTCGTGCGGAAATGCTTGTAGTGACTGCACACTCGTTTATTTTATGCAATAGCCATTGATAATTCCTTCACGGTCCTTCCTAGATCCATCTATTAGCCTATAAAAATTTTAAACGGTGTTAAGTAAACTTTTATTTTAACGCGCATAAAGAATATGACAGTAAGCAGCAAATAATAATTTCCTTTGTATTAATAGCATGTTTCAAACAATCTTCTGAATGCTGGTTTAATGTTGAGTGAGTCACCATACGTAAAGATACAGAAATGATACGTTTTTTTTTTAATCTGGCCTGAAAAATGTTTATATCAACGTGAATACGCAATAAATTGCTTCCGGTATGTTGACATACAATGTGCAACGTCAAATCTGTATAATCCCATCACGGCTATCACGTTATCTCTTTTAGCACTGGGCTTGTTTGTGACGATATTGGTCATTAGTGTTTAGGTGTAGAAATATGGTTCTCGCTTACCTGGTCCTTTTTGAAATTACCCGATAAAAATCCCCCAACCTTGGTTACATTATCACAATCTAGTTAAGATGGAAACGATGATAAATAAAAAGTATTGTACGTGACATTTCGTAAGGACTATTGGCACGCTGAGATATCTTGCAAATTTTTTTGGTTTAATAGTTTTTTTTCTCGAAAATTCTACCAAAAAATTTACATTAAAAAAATTATGATTAAATAAATTTTTTGAAATTTTTTTAAAATATAGTACTCTCTGAGAAAGTTGGATATTTTTGTTTCAAACGGTTACATATAAAATTCATTCACTGAGAACGAATTTGTTTAACATCGATTACCCATTTAAATAATGCATTAAGAGCGTGATGGATCCCTGCGTTTTTTCGTGGAATATTTGTTTGCGCAAATACGCGTGCCTCGGTAAATAAGTGTTCTGCAAATACAACTTTTGCAGAAAAGATAAAAAAATTATCTACCCACTATTTTTTTTTTACTTTTGTCATATTAAGTGTTCTCGGAGAAAAAAAAGGTCATATATGGCATTTTTAAAGCTTCCCTGTGCAGTTTCCTTATGAGTTGGTGTGAGTCATTTTGCCTCAATTTACCACCAATGCTAATTTTTACTAGCAAATTGAAACAGAACTGTACGCTTTTTTGATACGCAGTTTTCCGGACACACAAAGGAACTTGAAACTTGAACAGTATTTTTAAAAAGTCTAAATTACAAATTTTAAATATTAATTTTTACCACTTACACATGCAGTTTTTTTCTGCACAGACATGTTATACGAGAAAAGGTGTGTTTCCCATCAAAAACTAGTAAATGTTTTTATATAGCTGGATAAATAATTTTATTTGTGATTGAATACTGCATTCACCATTGGCTTTATGTTAATACTTTTTAATTTAATTAAAAAATATCTTTTAATGTATAATACTGCAAAGTATATTTTGGACATAGGCGTGTTTTGAACTACAGAGTATTTCACGTTGTCTCGAACTTCTCGTCTCGCGTGACAGCTTGACACGTGTCGAGCGACCACAAAAGCATGTGAAGAGTATTTGCAGTTCAAAAGTGGAAATCATTAGTATCGCCTCATTTCAAGTGTTAGCACTATAATATTAATAAATAAATAAATAAATAAATAACGGAGCGTCTATAGAGTACGAAGGGAAGTGGGAAGTGTCGTGCTCAGCCAAAGAGAAGGAAGCAGAAACATTTACAAGAATATTACAACAGATAAAGGTAACAACACTATGTTTAGTACGAAAAATAGTTCAAAATGTTTTTGTAACATTAAATACATGTGTCAAAACTTACATTAGGTACTTTTTTCGTCGATTCTAATTTTCATTCCCCGCGCGCATTCTTTACCTTGGGAAACTGGTGTTTACAATTAGTTTAGTTTATTAACAGGATGAAAATACTTTTTTTACTAAAGAATATAAGTTTTATTTCCTTACACAGAAATGTGTTTCAGCTAGGTTCGTTGAGTTCGTGGTAACGTCTTTTAAGCTTCTGGGAGAAAGTGTGTATTTTTCAACCTAATATTAGCTGAAATATTGAAATTCATTCTTTCACAGTGACCTAAATTAACACCTACGAGCGACACACACACGTCAGTCGCCAGACCGAGATTCGAACTAGAAACCTTTTGGTTTGAAGGCTCCTGTCAACGAAGGTTGCACCCATTCGCTAAGATATTCATATTTCCTCACTGTTCTAAAATACATTTGAACACTTCTTGTACGCACATGCTGTCTTATATAGTTTCGTCAAGAATTTGAATCTTACACTTATGCAGAATTTCACAAACAATTTAAAATGTTTCACTTTTTATTATTAATTACATATTTAGTTCGAAATCCAAAAATAGATTGAAATCACTGCGAATAGAGTATATATCGTCTCGCGAAAACGGTCTGTTATAGCTTTTAAATAGTACAGAATGTAACTTGTTTAAAGTAGTTTTGTTTACGAACGTACAGTTAATCTCATGTAATGTTTCTAATATTTGAGAGCATCTGTTACCAGTGTATTTAAATCATCTCAGAATGGCACCTCACTTTAAATAAGAAAACGCCAGCTAATTGTCAAGTGAAGTAGTTGTAGTATTTTTGAATAAAAAAATTGTCTGTCATCAGCGGAGGAAACAAATAACATATATTTAAAGTATATTTTATTTTATGTTGTGAAATGCTTAGTCCATTTCTCCTCCATCGTTGAAAAAGCTTAATTTATTTTCGAAGGATGAAACTTTGTCAATAAACTGAATCAAGTGAGTTTCATTGCGTTGCAAAGACGCAGTATTCTGGCAGAACTATTTACTTAAACAAGTTCAGCTATTGAAGAGGTCACATTACCTTCGAACGAGGTCAAATCGCAGTTGTTTCTCGTTCAAAGTGAACAGTTTTCAAGAGTAGTTTCGAACAAATTCTCTTCTCTGCTGCGCTCCTATTGGCTGCTTCGAAGTAAACAATCAGTGTAATAAATATTGCTGAATTTGGCGCAAAATTTCTGCACTTGTTGAATCAACTTAAGTTTAAGGTTAAATGTACTAATACCTACCCATTATGCCATTACAATAGAAGGGTAGGTTTCATGACAATTGAACATATCAATAGTGATAAATGTTGGAAGGCTATTACAATTAAAGCTCATACATTTTAACTTCCATGTTTGTTGAGGTTAGAATTTCCATTGATTTCATTCACTTTTGGTGTGTAACCGCGAAAACACATTCTGTTTTTAAACTTGTTCAGACATGGCTACCGAATATATTTAGCTGAATGTGTTTGACAGCATTCGTGTACCCACGGCCTTATTCAGCGAGTTTAACTTTTCAAACATATCACATACGTACGCCACTTTTAACAGGATGTCACTGTCTAGAAAACACTTAGCACTGACAAGCAATGACATCTTCGTCAAGATAAGAATATAGTTCGCGCCTATATTTAAAAATTCACTATATTACATATCCCTTCAACAGACACGCTACTGTAAAATAAGAGAGATGTATGCTTAGCCCCAGTGTCGTGACACATTTTATTGAAATATCTGTCATTAAGAATTCGATTTTTAATAAGTTCATTAAATGTATTACAGTTTGCATGACTTCAATAGAATCTTCATTTAAATGCTGTGAAGCAATTGCTTCCCAATGGGTAATACAGTAGGTTCAAACATCATCAAGAACTTTGGCGCGGATGAGTGTTTGTACGCAACTGTAACAGCCTGACATTAAACGATCTCCAACGGTGCACACACCAACACAATGAGTCAACGGCAAAAAAAATTACTACCCAAATATAATAGGACACCATTATCAATAGCACAAGGTAAAATAATTAGTTCTTCTGCAATCGCATGGGATGAGGGTGAAATAAGGTGAGAATGGAGCGGCGCCGGAATGCAAGGGCGGCGGAAATGGGAGATCTCCGATAAAACCCACCGACCAGCATCCGGCATGATTCCCACCTGCGAAAATCCGGGAGTGACCCGACCGGGGATTGAACCCGGATGGCCTTAGTTGGAGGCGAGCAGACTAACCGCTCAGCCAACGCAGCCCCCGATCGTATGGGGTTTCTTACATTTTGCTAAAAGCTGTTCACGATAAAGTGAGCACTTTTGAAATCAACCTTTAAAAAAAGTCACTGCACCTACCTGCATATATTTTAACGGGAGTCCTGAGTTGCATGCGCCCAGTAAGGTTGGTAACGATGTATGGGAAGTAGGTAAATATTTTAAGGTCGTATAAAAAGTGCTAGGTAACCATTTCTGATAACTTAAATAATTTCTTTGGTTTTTGTTCAATGCATGGAAGTGTAAAAATGAGCAGATTTGTTAAATATTTATTTTTTAAAATAATTTCAAGGTTTCACTTTACAGACGCAAGAATAAAGTATTGTGACGGCTATCCGTGCACATCGAACGAAAGTTAAACCGACGGTGCCATATGAAGTTGAGAAAATGTCCGTTTGGGACAGGGCACCTTCGCTGCGAGGAGGGTGTGTTTGACTAGCTCCACGTCTCACGTCCGCTAGGTGGGCCTGCTGGTCTGCAAGTATAGGCGCCGCGGAATCGCTGCCGCCCACGAAAACTATGACTGCCTTCCCCTTCCTCGTACATCACCTTGACCACGTGATGCCTGCCAGCCAGTCACGCACCAGCCCTTCCAGGACCTCAGATATCGACAGAGTGAAGATCATTTTGTAATGTTCTAGATGATTTCAAATAAGATATAAATACAGGTGTCTCGTCGAGATTCGAGGAGACAGCACAGGGTTTTCACTTGGACAGGAACTGCTGTTACATCAACATTTTAAGGGGGGAGGGGGCTTGCTGCTTTTTTAGTTAAGAATGGTTTAAAGCAAAATAATTATATGTAACCTGCATATAGCTGGAAAGAGATGTAATCTTGTAAAAATGTAGCTTTTGGGGGAAGTTTTAAACGTAATTATTTCTGATACCTTTGTTATACTAAATTTAATAAGTGGGAAAACTATATATTTTATATAACGTTTATTGATTATAAAATTTTGGCGGGAAACTAAGTAAATGGTTTTATTTTAATATTAAAACCAAGGCAACGAATAATTTTCAAACCTTTTCACTGGAACCAACCCAAATCCCTTTTTCGGCATCATTTGGGGGGGGGGGTGCGTCGCTCAGCTGTTTTCCAACTTAAAACACCTACATTGAGGAAGCAGTTGAGACAAGGACATCGTCACAGTGTTGAGGCCTATGGCAATGTTAATCTTACATAAAGTGGAAGAATACACAACGTGCATACAAGTAGATCTTAAGCAGGGCTTTCAAAAGTGCTCATTTTACCGTGAACAACATTTACTCGCCTGCACTGAGAAAAGGGTTTCGTTGATTAAAACGAATCTGCATGCTGTAGCCAATCAGGTGCAAAGTCCATTACCAGAGCCTCGCGCAGCCAATCAGAGAATGGTATCGCTTGCATCAAAGGAACCGCCAAGCAATTTCGTCTCTGTGCGCTCATTCACTGAGTGATCGAGGTTAAATTCAGAAACCGGCCAGCATTCCATTTTCCCCCACGGGCCACGGTGGCTAAGCGGTTAGCATGCTCGCCTCCCAATATCGCGATCCGTGTTCTATCCCCGGCAGGGTCACTACGGATTTTTGGCATGTGGGAATTGTGTCAGATGTTGCCTGTGGTCAGCAATGTCTTTAGATACGGGGAGTTGCCGCGGAGTTCCCATTCGCATGTTAAATGCCGAGCGAGTAGGTTAAAGTAGTAGATGCGGGCTGATCCTAGACTTGTCTGTTTTCGGGTTTTTTTATGTTCTTGCCTTGTTTTGAGGCATGTATCTGTGTTGTATTAATAGTTTAATTCCTTTTTGCATATTATATTAATTTTTACGATTATTGACAGCACTGATCATGTGTTTTTGCAGATTTCATCCTGAAATGAACCGGAGGCGAATTCGTTCTTCTGGTTATTACCTGAGGAAGGTTTATCGTAATATTAAGTCTTTTACTAAGGATGTCAATAAAGATGACAGGTCTCGGACAGTTAAGATCATTGATATAGAAGATAGTTATATTTTGTTGTCTTTTTTGTACCGTTTTGGTCTTCAAGGAATAACTGCTAAAGCTGGTAGTGATTTGTTGGAAATGTGTTTCTTCAGAAGGTCTCATGTCGAGAAGGAGCCTGCACCAAAAGATATTAGTGAGATTGATCGAAACAGGATAATCTGTTGGAAGACTTTTCCAGTTCAGGAGGTAATGCGTCTATGTATTCAAGTAAGAAGATGAAGATGGAACTTGCTGATCATATTTGGTTTTATCGGAAATTAATTGGTACTACTGGCGACATGCATATCCTTGGTCATGTGGAATTGTTTTTCAATCCCTGATTATGTGTTATGTATTTTTTTAATGGTTTTTTTCCGTGATTATGTGTAATTTATTTTTTATAAATAAATGTTTTGCAGGTACGAAATCACACATCGGCTCTCAAGACCTCCGTGTTAAGAGCCGTCGAAATCTCTTCACGTCATTCGCCCACGAGGCGAGGGATGTCACACAATCGTCGAGCTCGACGGGGACTCCTCGCTTTGTCGCGTGTTTGAACTGCTACATGAAGTCATGCGATAATCCCGGGCCTTAGGTACACACACGCTTGTGTCGCGACTTCGCGTTATCACATGCCGCCGCCCAAGTGTCGCCCAACGTCAACCAGTTTTTTTAACCTGCCGTCACGGCAGTCCCTCAGGCGCGTTCGCCACTGCACGGAAGCGCGTGACACGGACGGGCTTATGCAAACGCTGTTCACGATCAAGTGAGCACTTTAGAAATGAACATTAGAAAAATTACTGCCCCTGCATGCATATATAGGATTTAATGGGCGCACTGAGTGACATTCGTCCAGTAAAGTTGGTAACGATGAATGGAAAGTAGTTCATATCTTATCGTCGAATAAAAGGTGTTAGGTAACCATTTGTGATAACTTAAAATTATTTCTTTCGCTTTCTGTTTTTTTTTTTTAATGCATCGAAGTGCAAAAATGAGCAGATTTTTAAAGTGTTTACTTTCTTGATAATTTCGCAGTTTCGTTTGGCCGACGTAAAAATAAAGTGATGAGACCCATGGCAATGTTAATTTTACATAAAGTGGAAGAATACACAACGTGTATACAAGTAGATCTTAAGCATGGCTTTCAAAAGTGCTCATTTTACCGTGAAAAGCCTATACCACGAGACACAACCAGTTCTTTCTGCAGTTGTTTTCTAGGTCCCAATAAGTCTACAATATGTATAAGACTAACAAACATAGGATGTTCACGGCAAAGCGATCACTTTGAGGTGCTAGTAACACATTTCTTCAGCCATGTCTTATCATTAGAGACCTAAAAAATTCGCGAGTTCAATGACCAGCAGGCTACACTCTACAGACGCATGTACGTACAAATATGCCGATATCAACTGCGCATTGGTTGTATGCTGGCATAGTGGAAGGCGACAATTAGGCACCGTTCACCAGGAGGCGAGTGAAACATCGTGCAGACCAATGGCTACAGTTATATAAACGCACGTGTTTTGAATTCTAGCTTGTCCCAAAATGAATCCGTGAATTCTTCAGGTCTAAATTTATTTTATAATCACCTTTTGAAATAAACATTCCCATGTATGTAATAAACACAGAGTGTATATCCTTCACCGCACTCGGAAGTTAATGTCTAAAGCTAAAGTTAGATATATTTATTGACTATTATTAGAGACGCCATAATTTCGTGGATTAATAGTGCATCAAGCTAGACTGCACAGTCCTTCGTGTAATCGAGCTCTTTGAGTAGTTCATTGGCTGTTGCTCCAGTTTATCTTCTTTCCGGTTGGCACGTGATTCGATACTTGTTTCCTCGGCAGGTTCGTTATTAGCTGAACGTGGTCGGGGTATGTCTAACAAACTATGGTCCAATAGAAGCATGTACATGTGGTTAGAGTTTAACTTGTCTTGAAATGAAATTTACGGGTATCTAACTACCATTCCAAATGAGAGGACTTTCAAAAGTGCTCACTGTACCTTGAACAACACTTCACGTGAACAATTACACCAACACCAAAAATAAATGAACACAACAATATGCATGGAACGATGAGTTGTCACAGAGTAGCCAAGTACACATGGAAGAAACGGCGTACCCACTCTCTGATTGGTAGCACAAGACTCAGGGAACGGGCCTCGTACTGTACATGATTGGCTATTTAGTGGTGCGAAAGGTTCCCTAATTGGCTGGCCTGCTGGTTCGCAAGTAAACTGCCAGTAACTGTTTTTTTTTTCTTCTAAATCTACCCTATTGCTAAGTATTAGGCGAGCGTCCGTAAAGACAACCCGGATACGACTTTTTGCTTCTTATTTTAGCTTTAAAACGGCATATATGCTAACTGGGTAGCATATCCCGTCGACTCCCTAGAGCAGTCCGAGCTGCTGAACACTGTCGCGAGATAGCTATAGGATGTTCACGGTAAAACGAGCACTTTTGGAAGCCCTGCTTAAGATCTATTTGTATGCACGTGGTGCATTCTTCCGCCTTATGCAAAATTACCTTGCTATGTGGCCCACCAATTTATCCATGCGTCGGTCCAGTAAAACTAAGAAATTATTTTTAATAGTAAATATTTCGCAAACATGTTCATTTTTACACTTAAATAAATTAAAAAAACTGGTTTTGGCTGTGTTGGGGACACGGCCGTTTGTTTTGCATGAATACGTCTACGATGACGCGCTCGGACGCCTTGATGTATTTTTTTACGTTCTCGACGCCGCTTTACTCGATCATATGGAGTTTTATTATCGGTATCACTGGATTGCTTTTGAGATGCTCTTTCCACCCGTATACGATTTCTGTACTTCAACTTGGCTTTTTGACGAGTATAGGCCGACATTGTGTTGGGTTTCCTTAATTTTTTTACATTAAACTCACACAATTTCGTAATAACCAAGATAAACAAATGTTTTTATTCGCGCAATCGAGTGATCTTGACGAGAGCTGTTGATTGAAACCTAAACGAGCGTTGTACCTTCTCCTAGTCAAAAGTTATACTACGCGGAAATTATGAGACGCGGCGAAACGAACTCAAAATTGCGGCAGCCCCCAGCCCCCCCTCCCCACCGGGTGCTTCACAGTCCTCACTGCGCGTAACATATTCTTAGATCCTTTGGCAATCGAGTGGTGTAATCGAATTCTGAATGTAGACTATAGATTCAAAGCTGCAATGCCAAACTGTATCCCCCGATTTTGTTATCATAGGGTTTTCTGTATTGCCTCCCACGATGGTTTGCAAATTTAAAGACGTATTCACATCAAAACAGTATTATGCCACTTTAGGGCGTAGCAGGGCTAAAGGAAGGCAAGGAGAAGGAAGCACATCATAAAAAAAATCAAGAAAGCATGGACACAAAAATTCCAAAATCAATACAAATATATGGAAGTCCATATATACATTGTGGAAGGTGCCAGAGAGTGCGGGGCTGAACGCGTTGTCAGCAGTAGCCACCAGACAGCGCTCGGCCGCGCCAGGAGAGGCGCGCGCCTCTCTTCAGTATTGCTCAGCGCTTGGAAGCGTTCAGACGTACGCTAATTGGGGGGGGGGGGGGGGGGAACCAAAGTACCTTTTTCTGCAGCAAAAGAATTGCCTCTTTAAACAGTAACAGCTCTTCAAACAATAACCGTTTATTAATCTGGGCTACCAAATACAGACGTGGCAAATAACCAAGCAGACTTGCTAACCAAGTTCATTAACGTCATGTAGTTCTGTAAACACACCAACCCCATAATAGCAACATTTAATCGTACTCCAGAAAATTGTAGGCATCACACATTTCACGGGACGAAAAATAAATCGTTCAGGTAGGACAGTCTTTGGCAGGACAGGTGTACTCACAAAAAATTGCTTGATTTAGCTGATTGACACGCGTGTTAGACTTTAAGCAGGGCTTCAACAAAAAGCGAAAGAAATAATTTAAGTTATTACAAATGTTCACCTAACAATTTTTATTCTACGCTAAGATATGGAACTACTTCCTATCCATAGTTACCAACTTTACTGTATCCAAGTTACCAACTTTACTGTATCCAAGTCACTCGTTGCGCCCGTTAAAATATCGGCCGGCAGGAATAGTGACTTTTTTCTTGGATTGATTTCAAAAGTGCTCATTTTATCTTTTTATCAGTATGGCTGCTCACCCTGTTCGCTATACTTTTTAAAATTGGATAAAATGTGTTTGGTGTAACACCTGGTTATGTTAGCTGGTTTTATTTTATGTAGGGATATTATATCATCTTTGATTACCATAATTTATGTCCTGATATTAAGTGTGTCAGGTGATAGTATGCAAAGTGTACGTGAGAAACTGTTTTGGAAGGCTTTCGCAGATGGTAGTTTAATATTTAATTGTAACTTTATCCTTGCATTTTGACTGTTTAAAAGTATTTTTCCTTGGAAGAGAATAAACAAGCCAGGCTGGCATTGACGACGGCGATTTATTAGGAACAAATAATCGAACGTCAGTTTTGGTTCTTCTAAAACGTGTTCTAAGAACGGAGGCAGCATAAGAATAAGGCTCCGCGTAGACGTTGATTGGAAGAGAATAAATATTGAAATGAGCTTTTGTACTGCCCTACAATTCATCAATCCAGTACAGAGGGAGATTTAATCCTGTATCGTTAAGCTGCCAATATAATTGGTACGCATTGTAAGAAGTCAGCTGCGTAGAGGCGATGTCGTCAGAGGACCCAGGCCTGAACCAGCGCAGCATCCGAATACGGAGTTCACAGCTGACGAGGGGCGAGATCCGTTTTAGTGGCAGGTCATTCCAGTAGCAGCCACCAGAGTAGTATTGCGGTTCTAGACCCTGCTACAGTGGAGTATCGTCCAGAGCTAAGTCCAGCGCATATAATTATGTAAATTATAGATGCATGAACACTGAAAGTAGGACAATCGTTATGAAGCAGTTGAGATATGGGTGGATCCGGTGCGCATAGTGCGTTAGTATAGCATGCCTTTGCTTGTGTGGTAGATAAATCTAAACTTTGCTAATTTTCCTGATACGTTGATATGGTTGCCAAAATAATGTTTGATAACTATAATTCATATTCTAAACATACCACGAAGAGTCATTGCTTGTTGAATAATGTTAAGGGTCATTATATTATTCAACTAATGGTCTTATGAACTCAAATTCTTCATTTAAATTTTTTCTTTACTTGATATCTGCACCTTGGTCTGGTAAAGTCTTTAATTAAGAATAAAATTTGAAATATGCATGCTTTTGAAGTAATTCTTGTGGATCCATACTGACTGACATGTTAATGGAGGCTTATGCAAATTCAGTAGCATAAGTAAGGATAAATTGGCCAAGTCATAGCGTCCTGGATCAGTTTCTATAAAGAGGAAACTTATGATATGTAACAGCGCATATTCTAATTAAGATAGCCGGGGCATTACAGTACTGGCATTCGCCAGTATTCCTTTATTTTTTTTTAGGCGTGTTACATTGGTTTCTTTTTCTTGAAAGTTGCACAGATATTTAACACAAGTCTAAGTCGTTCATGCGCAGCTAAAAACACATACAATTACCTAGGCAATCATTTTTATTACAAATAAATAGAGATTTGAAAAATTGGCTGTTTCATTTCGGGACTAGCAAGAATTCAAAACCTCCTACGTTTTAATTACTTATACTATTGGTCCACCCGTTAGTTTACACATCCTGGACAACTCTGAGCCAATAAGAAACAGACAGTAAAATGCAGACCCAATCACCGTCTTCCGCTAATACAACAAGCAACCAATAAACAGTGATATTTGCATGATTTTACATACAACAATGGAGTATAACATTGAGGTCATTGAACTCGCGAATTTTTTGAGGCCTCTACAAATAAATATATGAAAATATGCGAGCAATGAAAAATAAAGCAAAAGTAGGAAATATGTCTGTTAAATACGTGGGTAATATTAAACACAACATTTAATTATGAATTTTGATTAAAATATTGATAAATTATTATTGTACACACATTACGTGTACCTCAAGTAGCATGATTTATGTTGTATTAAGTTGTATTACGCTAAATATTACAGAAAGAACAAAATATTTGTGTTACTACGACATTAAAGTAATGACCAGCCACACCAGTTTACACTGACTTGACATTGTAAAATAACGTATGCTAAGGAACAGCAGTAACCTCGTAAAATAAAACTATTATAATTAATTTTTTAAGCATAGAATGATAAAGGCTGTTCACGATGAAGTCAGCACTTTGAAATCAACCATAGAAAAAAATCATTGCTCCTACTGCATATGTTTTAACGGGAGCACTAATATGCGCCCAGTAAAGTTGATAATGATGGAGGAAAGCAGTTCCATATATAAACGTCAACTAAAGAATGTTAGGTTACCATTTGTGAAAAATTAAATTATTTATTTCGCTTTCTGCTTTTTTTTTCGCATCTAAGTGTAACAATGAGCAGATTTGTAAAATATTTCATTTTAAATTAATTCACAGTTTCATCCATACGACCGATGAACATGAAATAACAGTGATGAGGCCAATGGCAATGTTAATTTGACATTAGACGGAAGATGCATATATTTCTATAGCACGACGTATTTCCATATAACGAAAGAATACTGCTGATAGTGTTATATAGCGAATATCTACAGTATAAAACGAAATGAGATATGTCAAAATGGAGCAGTTTGAATGATAATAGATTTAGAGACATGAGGTCGCTTGGCAGACAAGGAGCTGTTTCGAATCTCTACTTATTCTAATTATTTTCCTCCTAGGTGATATTTATTTTTCTGACAAAATAATCGTACCTAATGTATATCAAATCGGAATTTAATTTCAAAGTAAAGGAAATGCAAGAAAAAATGTTAACACAAGTACTAACATCACTTACACAAACGATTGTGTTGCCACAACATAAACATCACCTAAATGTTAACACAAGTACTAACATCACTTGCACAAACGATTGTTTTGCCACAACATAAACACCACCTAAATGTTAACACAAGTACTAACATCACTTGCACAAACGATTGTTTTGCCACAACATAAACACCACCTAAATGTTAACACAAGTACTAACATCACTTGCACAAACGATTGTGTTGCCACAACATAAACACCACCTAAATGTTAACACAAGTACTAACATCACTTGCACAAACGATTGTGTTGCCACAACATAAACACCACCTAAATGTTAACACAAGTACTAACATCACTTGCACAAACGATTGTTAGAACAGTAAGGAGGTGCCGTTGTTACAAAAGTACTAAATATTGCATTTACATTAATAGCATGACAGTATACTACATTAACAGCAACATAAATCACTGACGGCCCGCAGATAAAAATAATTACTGTTCTTTTGATATTAATACTGTTTGCACATCAGAAGAATTACTGTTTAGCCATTTATTCCTAAAGACAAGTAGAAAAACTGAATTTTCGTTAGTAAATCACAATGAGATACGTAGGTAATGAACTCTAAATTTTCCCTAAGTATCATGCCTCACAACTAAAAGGTAATCGCTTCATATGTTAAATTAATTTTTGTACCTTCAGTACTGTACTTAAATGGGCAGCATAATAAATCAATTTAGAAATTTGCATACCAGCATCTGAAGAGAATTTGAATTCAAAGCTTGCCTATGTAACACTGCAGCATTCAGGTGTCAATATTTTCAACAAATAACTCTCATACGCCAGAGAGATCAGCTGGTTAGTATTTGCACCTAAAAACTATAGTAGGTATGCTAATGAATTTACATTCAGTCGGGCACTTAAATTGCACCAAAGCAGCTTATTTTCTTCTCCAACTCACCAACAACCACGGTGAGAATATGTAAAGGCTGTTCACGATAAAGTAATGAAACTTTAGAAATGAACCTTAGAAAAAAAGCCACTGCTCCTGCATGCATTTATTTTAACGGCCATACTGATTAACATTCGCCCAGCAAAGTTGGTAAAGATGAATGGAAAGTAGTAGTAGGACATTAACGTCCAACAAAAAGTGTTAGGTAACCATTTGTGGTAAATAATTTCTTTCACTGTCTGTTTTTTTTTGAACGCATGAAAATAAGCAGATTTGCAAAACCTTTTCTTTTGTAATAATTCCACAGTTTCACTTGACCAACGCATGAATAAAGTGACGAGGCCCGGTCATGTCAATGTTAATTTTGCATAAGGCAGTGGAATACAAGTAGATCTTAAACAGGGCTTTCAAAAGTGCTCGTTTTACCGAGAACTGTCTATATATGAATTTATCATAAGGGGGGGTTCACTGTCCGAAGAGGAAATAAATTCTGGTCTGGAGTGTGAACTAATATGACCGTAGAACAAGATTTGATGCGGCCAACGCAAGGTGGTCTGACAAGGGATCGTGGCCTGACAATGTAGTTACACGATGCATAATATCAATTCCAGCTACATGTTATGGTAATGTGGAGTTTTGGTCACACACCTGAGCAACATGTTTAGTTTCGGGGTTACCGTATACGAAGGGACAACAACAAGAATTTGTCTAGAAAAGTCCACTGCCAAAATGATGGATGTCACTATTTAGTCAAAAACGAGTTAAATGTGGCAATGCAACGCTCTGTACCCTGTAGAATCTACCGCAGGATTTTCATAGCAAAAAAAAAAAAAACTGGTAAGTACAGAAATGAATATGGATGATAAGTAAAATAAATGTATTGTCACATTCAATAAGCACATCTGTGCAGATTATATTGTTGAAAAGCACTGTTTTACCAACAATTACCAAATCAATTTTTCAAAAGCACTGTTTTACCAACAATTAAAAACTGTATTATTTAAAAAACACTGTTTTAAAAACATTGTTTTACGAACAGTTACCAAACACATTGTTTAAATGCTCTGGTTTAACAACAGTAAGTACAGCTTTTGTAGTGATATAGTATGTTCTAGTACCCTCTTCGTACCCAGGTATTAATTGTATGACAAAGGTATTGTGCGAAATATGCTGTAAATATATATCTGATTGTTTTACTTATAGTGGTAGGCCTTGCCGTGGCATGTCTCTGATATCTTTTAGGAACAACACATACGTCGGAGAGATGTCTTTCCCATCCTTCTTTATCCCAAATTGTGTTATGCAAAATATACATACACTTAATAATACTTTCTGTAAGTGTAACATCAGTTTCAATGCATTTTGAAAGTAATCGCCATTTGGAATAAAGAATACCGTAAATGCATTCCATAGTTTTCTTTGCTCTACTTAAAAGTTTATTAAAACATTCCTCTTCAAATGTTAAGTTTGTACCACGATATGGTTTTAGAAGGAAAGGAAGACGAGGGTATGCTTCATCTCTAATTAATACAAATGGAGCTGTAACATTTGTTTCAGGTAAATTCGCAGGCTCCGGAATCTGCAATTTCTCATTGATCAGCAGTAATTTGAATATGTCAGAGGCTTGAAATGTACCTCCATTACTCTGTTTGCCATATACACTGGCATGTACTGTTATAAATTTGTAATTTTCGTCCGCTACACCTTGCAAAACAACAGAATAATATTTTTTGTAATTAAAAAACATTGAGCCTGAATTTGCTGTACACACTCACGCACATGTTTGCCATCAATGGCGTCGATAACATAAGAGAAGTTCCAAAGATTATTATAGTCCTCAGCAACACTAGCCAGTCCGTCCTTCGTTGGCACAGGCACACGTTTTACTCGCAGAACATCCCAAAGTGCAATAACTGTCTCAGCAATAATTTTGACCACTGTAGATGCTCTCATTCGGAAAGAAGACTGAAGAGCTTTGAACGAAGATCCAGTTGATAAATACCTAAAACAAGATGTTTTAACATTAACATTTATTCAATGCACGACACTTGTTTCTCATTAAGTTAAGTAATTATTTTCACATTCCCTTTTCAAAAAACACATTAAGAAAGAAGTGGAAGTATTTGCGAGATTAATTGGCTGTAGAACTTGGAAGAACACCACCTTCTCTCTCAGGGGATACTGGAGATTCTGTACCTGCAGGCAAGTGATCATATTTTCATTTGCTGCTTTTTCTTAAAGACATTGTCAAACGAAGAGCTTCCTCTAGGAATTTATGCAAGATGGCGCAGGCAGATTCCAAATGTATTAGTATTACAACTCCGTCACCAGGAACACAATAACTTGAACCTCCTGTTCCTGTATCTGCAGTTGATGGTGACCAGGATATAGGAATGAATGAAGACATTGTTGAAGATGTAAGTGTTGCTTCACAGACCATACCGACACCTGGACCTTCATGTGCTTTAACAAAACCAAAGAAGTGTAGATCGACAACAGATTATAATGAGATGTTATTAAATCTCAAGAGACAGAATTTACAATATCTGCAGTCAAAATCATCCAAGCAGCATGATGATGAAGACGTGTTATTTTTCAAAAGTTTGCTCCCTCATGTTCGTAAGATACCAGACTCGCCCAAAATGGCGTTCAGAAATAAGGTCCACGAACTAGTTGAAACGTTTGTTTATCACCAGGAACTTTACTTATCTGAAACCTCCCAACATCCGTTGCAGTATTCACCTCATGAAGGTTCCCCAACCATTATTCAATTACTGTATTTCTCGAATGCTGAAGGGGTTGCCGAATCAACTCACAATGTGGATTATTTATACCTCTTTTCTAAACAGTAAACAATACAGATCTTGATATATTTCCAACTCATGTGTTATAGTGAAGTTTCTATACATATTGTAATGTTACTTGACTGCTAGACTAAGTATATCATTTGTGCAGGCTGTATTTGCAAGGGCACATTGTTGTTAACGATGCATAGAACTTTACTTGTACCAAACTTGGTCAACCTTATAGAAATTGTTTGTTACATTTCCTTCCCAAACGAAATACACGTCACAATTTTTGCATACTTTGATGTCAAATCCAAAAGTTTCCTATTTAGTTACTTACCGAAACGAATACTAAGTCAAGTGCAAAAATGGCAGTGTAAAGTAATGTTGTGTGGTACCCTGTGACACATAAACAGTATTTCCACATACACGGAAATTTCTGGATGTGTACAGAAATTAGTTGCTTTGTACGGTGTATGGATACAACTCTATATATTACGTACTTTATACTAAGTACATTTCCTGTGCCGAGACGAAGGATACAATAAAATGAATATCTGACATAATCAAGAGGCTTTAGCTACAATTGTGCAAAAGGGCTTGGATTGTTTTGAAAGGAAATTCTATTTGAAATATTAACTTTATTTCCTTTAATTCTGTACGAAGTTATTATTTTTCAACATTATTTTCAGTAGCTTATTTAATCTTAGCACTATTGTTCCAAAAAGTTATGCCTTGCATTTATTTCATTACAAAATATATTATAACTGCGTGTATGGAAATCGATCCGAAAATACGGAAATTGCCTGCAGCTTGTAAGGAAACTCATTAATGGCAATATGGCAGCTCTGCATATACATAATAACATGTAGTGCATTATGCAATAACATCCAATACAGTATATTAGACATACAATTTGTGAACACACACACATACTACAATAATTACGTTAGAAATTTCTGCATATTTGTATTATCACCATAATGTATAAGGAGTACAAATATGTACAGAATTTACCGCAGTATTATAATCAATGTTTCTTCTGGTAAGATGGGCTGCGTGTGCCAATTGCACCATGTTTTTTTTTCCAAGCGAAGTTCAACTTTCTGGAGAATATATTCAAATGTGTCATATATCATTCTTGTATATTGGAAGAATCTTTCCTCGTCTTTTTTTAGTTCATTAAATAAATGATGGTATTCGCCATGCCATTTCCTGTTTCTGTTTACCTCACGTGCACCCTTTTTTCTCCTTTTCAGTTTTGGAGTTATGCCTTCAAGGGGGAATGACTCCTCGTCGGATGACCAACTTGATGACATGCAGCTTGCTGCAGATCCGCTGCGCATCTGGCAGGTTCTCCTGCTTTAGCCTTGCTGCTGCCGCGCCGGCTTTCCGCGCGAATCGGCGCCGGCCGCCTGCTAGCGGGATACCTGCTCCCTTTGTGTACCTACCCTAAGACGCACTTATGAAAATGCACATGGACGCATTTATTAGCCATTGCGAAAGATTAACAATGGTGCGATAGGGTGGTAACTTCCTAACACACTCAGGTGAGTGCATCAAACTCACAGCGATTAGATAAGAGAAAAACTGGATAAGTGTTGCTACAGGCTGTCCACGTTAAAATGAGCACTGTTGAAAGCCCTCCTTGAGATCTACTTGTATGGACGTTGTCTATTATTCCACCTTATGTAAAATTAATATTGCCATGGGCCTCATCACTTTGCCCATGCGTCGGTCAAGTGAAACTGTGAAATTACTAGAAAAAATAAATATTTTTAAAACCTACTAATTTTTACACACTGGTGCATTAAAAACACAGAAAGCTAAATAAATAAATATAAATTGTCACAAATGGTAACCTAACAGTTTTTATTCGAAGGTTAAGATATGGAACTACTTTCCATCTCTCATTACCAACTTTACCGGGCGCATGTCACTCTGTGCGCCCGTTGAAGTATATGCCTTTCACGGGCAGTGACTTTTTTCTAAGGTTGATTTCAAAAGTGCTCACTTTATCGTGAACAGCCTTTATCAATTTTATTGACTTTCTGGGAATTCCACATTTAAAAAATCGAGTGCTCTATTCTACTGTGAAATGTCAGAATTCTGCAAAAATGGTACTTTCCGCAACACGTAATATCTCGCCACCATATTGGTTTAAATTCCGACAATTGTAAGCGAAAATACGATAAGTTAGCAGTGATTGTTATTGTACTGTAGAACGGGCCTAGGGCCGAGATTACAATGATATTACGCTATACGTAACACTGATAGCATTAAACCTCCACGTGTATTATGACCCATCTAATAAGCTCGTAAACTTCACGTGCTGAATAAAAGTGTCGTGGAAAAATAAATATTGGTCTTCAGATCCAAAAATTCGGAAATTTGAGTTATACCGGCGTGTCTGTGACACAGATCTGAAAACTAGAAGATGGCCAGAACCCCAGGAAATGAAATGTACCTGGGAGACGCAGACATGTTTTGCATGCATACGCAAATAAAAGTAATATAAATTTAAAAATTAAAATTGCGTTTCGTAAAGCAATAAAACAAGCAAAATTGATGTTAAAACATTTGCAATTTCATGCAAATGCTTTCTTTATTTCTGAAGAACATTGTAAGTTCCAGAAGTGCAAAACCTCTTTTAATACCTTACGAATTAACAAACCAAATAATGCTAGCCGAATTTCTGTCCATACTTCCCTTGCTCTATAGAGGTTAAATACGTGGGCAAATAACAATGTGCAAAAATAAATAAAATAACGTGAAAAACCAATATTACACAACTTCGTCCCTATTGTGATTGGCCTGCAAGAACACACGTACTGAGTATCACATACAAGCTGGATGTCGGCGAAACTTTCTCTATGTGAACGTACAGTATGTTTTACGTCACGTGAAACGATCGCACACAAGGTGCACAGTAAATGGCTGACGTGAAACGTGCTACACATAATTCTGGCGTCACAATACCGTGACGGACCCGACATACGACAGCCCCGACGCAACGAGATCTAAGCAGCAGCCAATTGAAAGCGATATCACTTTGACGTCAGTCCGTCAAAATCCCAACCCCGACAGCCCGACGAAAGTGCATTCTATTTCTACTCTCCGTCGTGTCGTGATCGTCGGGGCCCGCAAAGAATTTAAATACAACATTGCAAAACAAAATTCCGCGTGTAATTCCTCACTGTAGTAAATAATAAACTAACTTCGCGTTAGAAGTCACTTTTCGGTTTGTTTTAAATACGTTTATCTTCTCGTACGAATTCAAATATTGTCTAAGGCAAAGAACCACTCACGTAAGCATGGGTTTTCAATCGTAGATATTGAACAGTATAAGAAAACTTGTTTTGTGATTTTCCAACAGTCAAGTACTACGCTTGTAGTGCGCTTACGTCGTGACGTGCGTGTTCGTCGGGCTGTTGTTGACTCCAGCATTACGTGTGAAATGCTGGCAATGCCGGCCCACGAGCGCGCGCGTGTCCGACAAAACTCGTGGCCCGTACATGGAGAGGCATGTTACGCCTCGCCTGTGCTTACTGATATCGATTTGTTTTAGAGGTCACTTCAATGTCAGCGGGAAGGGTTTGGGAGGGGCGGCAGAGGGGCGGGATAGGACGGCAGCGGGGCGGGATAGGACGTTGGTAGTTGAATAGGGTGTGGGGTTGGGGGAGGGGGAGTGGAAACATTTCTGGCTGTGAGAAGGAGGGAGGGAACGGACAGGCCGGTGCACTGGACAGAAAAGTACGACGAACAGGAAGAGACAGATGAGGAAGAAGAACACGGTATATAAGGTGGAAGAGGAGGAGTGGGGGAGAAATAAGTCGCAAAGTGACCTCAAAGTGACCTCTGCCGTAATGTATCATTTCCTCTCTCTCGGCTCAGCATCTGTCGTCCGCGGCCGAATGAGGCAGGGGAAAGTCTCCTGCCGTTGTTCTTTTCGCACAGTCCGGTGCAGGCTAGGGTCGTGTCGTGTGTCACATATTCACGTGTCCCCTGCAGGGAGCGGAGAAAACAAATGCAAAAAAAAGGGAAATACTCCCAGCGCGCTCTTCTTTTGTCGCTGAAAGGTGAGAGGCCAAAAAACAAAAACACGTCAAAGTAGCGTGACGTTTCATTCCGTTTCACTCCCTTGCAGAGGCGGGGTTTTTTTTTACGTCTCAACGGGACGGGTGCGCGGTGCGGCAGCCTGGGACTGTCACTTGCAAGAATTCCTCGTCGTGGCTTTGTGCCGCTCAAAGCGAACACGAGGAAGCGCTAACCCTGCACACCCACCGCTTGGTGTTTGTAACATGCGATATGTTTTACATGTTCCAGCCTCCAGTCGTCACTCTCATATGTATGTTATTCAAGGTAAAGCTGCTCACGATTTAGTGAGCACTTTTGAAATCGACCTTAGAAAATAGTCGCTATCCATATCCCTACATGCATAATATTTTAACGGGTGAACTGAGTTACGTGCGCCCAGTAAAGTTGGTATAGACTGTGCACGATAAAGTGAGCACTTTTTAGGCCCTAGTTATTTTTTTCTGCCAGCCACTTTTCATCTTTTAACCGACTTTTAAAATAAATATTGCCATGCAAGTAATAAACACAGTGGGTATATTCCACCGCACTTGGAAATGAACGTCTAAGATTAAAATAAAATAAATTTATTGGCTATTTTTCCAAATGAGAGGGCTTTCAAAAGTGCTCACTTTGCTGTGAACAGCCTGTAATTATGGATGAAAAGTAGTTCCATATCTTATAAGTCGAATAAAAATGTCAGGTAACCATTTGTGATAACTAGAATTATTTCTCTCACTTTCTGTTTATTTTAAAGGCATCGAATTTTAAAAAAATGAGCAGATTTGCAAAACATTTTCTTTTGTAATAATTTCACAGGGGCACTTGGCCGGCGCATGAATAAAGTGACGAGGCCCATGGCAATGTTAATTTTGCTTAAGACGGAAGAATACACAACGTGCATACAAGTACCTATAACATAAGCAGATCTTTCAGAAGTGCTTTGTTTGCCGTGAACAGACTTAAATATATATAAATCGTGCGAACACGTGATGTAGCAGTTAGTGAAGCGTCGTGTTTGATCCGCACTACCGACAAACCGCAGTATATAGTTTGAGGTTTTTACACTTTTGAAAACTTGAGCGTGAAATTTCATGTTCCCATTCGTACCGGAAGCTACACAATACAAACAAATAAATGAAATTCGTTACTGCAAGCTTCTTAAAAATGCGAATCTTGTTATGTAATTCTCTATATAGGAATATATTTTATTTACCTGTTCCAAAATAAGTCATGACCTTTTGTAAAGAGTCGGCCTGCTATTCAGTGAAGTGTATATTCCATATGGCACGTTTTCTCCGTATACAAATTTAGCAGTGCAATGCGTGTTCAATTCTTAACGTCATATTTTCCATACACATAAACTTCCAGAAAACTGACAAAATATTCGTTGAATACAAAGTGTGGACAGTAGTCACGTGATAAAACCGTCCGCTTTTCTACGGTCAGAAACCAGCACCAGAAAATCGCAGGAAAAAAAAGCACCATTTCAATTGGAGAATAAATGCAATCAAGACCGTGATATTGCACGTCAGCAGCCATATTTAAAATGTTCGAGTACATCCAACACCAGGTAGGACTCCACGTATGCGATCTCACAAGAAAAATCTTTCCATGTGCGGTGGGCTTTAGCGATAATGTGCAGTTAAAAGCTGTTCACGATAAAGTGAGCCCTTTAACTTTAGAAATATTCACTGCCCCTACCTGCATGCATTTTGACGGGCGCACTGCGTGACACGAGTACGGAGTCAAATTGGTGACGTAGAATAAGAAGTAGTTCCATATCTTAACGTCAAATAAAAACTTCTAGCAAACCATTTCTGATAACTTGAATTATTTCTTGCGCTTTCTGTTTTTGTTAATACATATGTGTAAAATATTCACTTCTCTAATATTTTCACAGTTTCACTTGATCGACGCATAAATAAAGCGATGAAGCCCATGGCATTGTTAATTTTACATAAGACGGAAGAATACACGACGTACAAACAAGTAGATCTTAAGAGGAGTGTGAAGTGAAACGTTTTTTTGTGAAATCGTTGTTTGCGCGTATTCGCGTATCGCGGTAAATAATGTTCTGTAAACACTACCTTTTGCTAGGAAAGTTAAAAAAAACTATCATCTATGATGGTTTTACTTTTAACATATTAAGTACATTCACGGAGAAAACAATTCGTGAAAATGGTCAAATATCGCATTCTTGAAACTTGCCTATGCAATTTCCTTAAGCGGCAAGAGAAAAGTACATACATACGGAAGTACTTTAATCTGTGAGCTTTCATCTTGTGTAATAAAACTCCGCTGTTACAGATCTGAATTCCACAGTACAGGACCACGACGGAAACACTGCACGCTGTGCGCGTACGAGCGATAACGCACAACGCGTGTGTGTTCTCGTCGCCCCTATCGCTCCCACGCTTCTTGACCTTGGCCGCGCAGGTTCACACTCCTAAAGTGCTCATTTTACCGTGAACAGCCTATACATAAGTTATATGACAGAAGAACTCGCAGTATCCACGGATTGTTTAGTGCTTCGCTAGCATTACAGTTAGCGTACAGTGCCAAGTTCTCTGTAAATTAAGAAACAAGAAACTGGCCACTGAAAATTATGCAAAACACACTTATAAAAGGGAACAATAATTAATTACAAATGTTTCAGTCATCAAAACAACGACTGTTTACAATTCGACTAGCTGGTAAAATTTCATCGCGCTCGTGTAAACTATATATGATCAGGCGACACTCATACATACTGACGTCTTTTACGTTGATGCCATTGCCGGAGTAATGAATTTTTTTTTTACTGTTACCCACACCAATCGTTTATTTGATAATCAATTAATTTATAAATTCATCAGTGTAATAAACAAATATCCAACTCACGAGCCTTCGGGGGAAAATATATTTGAAAACAATGCAGTGTTTTTGAATTTCCGTAATTTGCTTAATCTTATTTTTGGCACGTGTTTATTGTTGCATGCGAAGTCGAAATTACAGAGTTCGGAGTATCCCGGGAAAATTAATAAATGGCTTTGCATGCAGTGAGCAGTCAATGATTTAGGAAATCTGCTGGTGTTTACATACAGTACAGTATTGAAATCTGCTGGTGTTTACATACCGTACAGTATTGAAATCTGCTGGTGTTTACATACAGTACAGTATTGAAATCTGCTGGTGTTTACATACCGTACAGTATTGAAATCTGCTGGTGTTTACATACAGTACAGTATTGAAATCTGCTGGTGTTTACATACAGTACAGTATTGAAATCTGCTGGTGTTTACATACCGTACAGTATTGAAATCTGCTGGTGTTTACATACCGTACAGTATTGAAATCTGCAGGTGTTTACATACCGTACAGTATTGAAATCTGCAGGTGTTTACATACTGTACAGTATTGAAATCTGCTGGTGTTTACATACAGTACAGTATTGAAATCTGCTGGTGTTTACATACCGTACAGTATTGAAATCTGCTGGTGTTTACATACAGTACAGTATTGAAATCTGCTGGTGTTTACATACAGTACAGTATTGAAATCTGCTGGTGTTTACATACCGTACAGTATTGAAATCTGCTGGTGTTTACATACCGTACAGTATTGAAATCTGCAGGTGTTTACATACCGTACAGTATTGAAATCTGCTGGTGTTTACACACCGTACAGTATTGAAATCTGCAGGTGTTTACATACCGTACAGTATTGAAATCTGCTGGTGTTTACATACAGTACAGTATTGAAATCTGCTGGTGTTTACATACCGTACAGTATTGAAATCTGCTGGTGTTTACATACCGTACAGTATTGAAATCTGCTGGTGTTTACATACCGTACAGTATTGAAATCTGCTGGTCTTTACATACCGTACAGTATTGAAATCTGCAGGTGTTTACATACTGTACAGTATTGAAATCTGCTGGTGTTTACATACAGTACAGTATTGAAATCTGCTGGTGTTTACATACAGTACAGTATTGAAATCTGCTGGTGTTTACATACTGTACAGTATTGAAATCTGCAGGTGTTTACATACTGTACAGTATTGAAATCTGCTGGTGTTTACATACAGTACAGTATTGAAATCTGCTGGTGTTTACATACAGTACAGTATTGAAATCTGCTGGTGTTTACATACCGTACAGTATTGAAATCTGCTGGTGTTTACATACAGTACAGTATTGAAATCTGCTGGTGTTTACATACAGTACAGTATTGAAATCTGCTGGTGTTTACATACCGTACAGTATTGAAATCTGCTGGTCTTTACATACCGTACAGTATTGAAATCTGCAGGTGTTTACATACCGTACAGTATTGAAATCTGCTGGTGTTTACACACCGTACAGTATTGAAATCTGCAGGTGTTTACATACCGTACAGTATTGAAATCTGCTGGTGTTTACATACAGTACAGTATTGAAATCTGCTGGTGTTTACATACCGTACAGTATTGAAATCTGCTGGTGTTTACATACCGTACAGTATTGAAATCTGCTGGTGTTTACATACCGTACAGTATTGAAATCTGCTGGTCTTTACATACCGTACAGTATTGAAATCTGCAGGTGTTTACATACCGTACAGTATTGAAATCTGCTGGTGTTTACACACCGTACAGTATTGAAATCTGCAGGTGTTTACATACCGTACAGTATTGAAATCTGCTGGTGTTTACATACAGTACAGTATTGAAATCTGCTGGTGTTTACATACTGTACAGTATTGAAATCTGCAGGTGTTTACATACTGTACAGTATTGAAATCTGCTGGTGTTTACATACAGTACAGTATTGAAATCTGCTGGTGTTTACATACAGTACAGTATTGAAATCTGCTGGTGTTTACATACCGTACAGTATTGAAATCTGCTGGTGTTTACATACAGTACAGTATTGAAATCTGCTGGTGTTTACATACAGTACAGTATTGAAATCTGCTGGTGTTTACATACCGTACAGTATTGAAATCTGCAGGTGTTTACATACCGTACAGTATTGAAATCTGCTGGTGTTTACATACAGTACAGTATTGAAATCTGCTGGTGTTTACATACCGTACAGTATTGAAATCTGCTGGTGTTTACATACCGTACAGTATTGAAATCTGCTGGTGTTTACATACCGTACAGTATTGAAATCTGCTGGTCTTTACATACCGTACAGTATTGAAATCTGCTGGGTGTTTACATACCGTACAGTATTGAAATCTGCAGGTGTTTACATACCGTACAGTATTGAAATCTGCTGGTGTTTACATACTGTACAGTATTGAAATCTGCAGGTGTTTACATACTGTACAGTATTGAAATCTGCTGGTGTTTACATACAGTACAGTATTGAAATCTGCTGGTGTTTACATACCGTACAGTATTGAAATCTGCTGGTGTTTACATACCGTACAGTATTGAAATCTGCTGGTGTTTACATACCGTACAGTATTGAAATCTGCAGGGATTTACATACTGTACAGTATTGAAAACTGCAGGTGTTTACATACCGTACAGTATTGAAATCTGCAGGTGTTTACATACCGTACAGTATTGAAATCTGCAGGTGTTTACATACCGTACAGTATTGAAATCTGCTGGTGTTTACACACCGTACAGTATTGAAATCTGCAGGTGTTTACATACCGTACAGTATTGAAATCTACAATTTACTCACATTCTTCAGCGATTATTCGCTGGCTTTAGTGAAAATCTTGAATGTGACATGAAGAAATGATATGTTTCTCCGTCACCACGATATTCTTCGGTGATGTAAGCAGTACTTAATTTTATTTTCTTGCAAATTCAGGGGTCAAGGATTTGAACCCCGCTTCAAGCATGTATCTTTTAAGATTGATTTGTAGATACCTGCAAAATTCGCGTTATTATTTGAGGACATTTTGAACTTGAAACATTTTTACCTTTGCAAAACGGTTGTCATTGTATCATACTTCATTTGACACACCCCCGGTAACTCTGCGCCAATAACGGAACACTTCACAATCGCGTGCCCCAATCACGTAAAGTTCACTCAAAAAGGAAGTGACTTCACATCTGGGCAGCAGCGAATGAAGGAACGGCGCAGACTCCAGTAAGTATATACTGTGCTGTGAAGTTTAACTTGATAGCCAAAAATAACGCGAATTTTTCAGGTCGCTATAATGATAAGCATATATGTCGTCTCCTGATAAGCAGTCTAGCGTAGAAGCTGAGAAAGTAATAAGCCGTAAAACAAACATATTATTTTAACACGCTACCACTTTCCGTGAACATAGTGACCTGACGATGAGTACACAACACTACTGCTCAGCTTATCTTTTCGTGGAATTGGCCTGCTTCTCCACATCCCACCTGGTTTCCGCTCCGTCATGTACCAGGAGGGGTGCTGTCACAACTTATATACTGGAACCACATACCATAGAAACACACAAGCCAGAACATTCTAACGAGAACCAGTTCTATGTTATGTGATTCTAATGTACGGCAGTTCTAATATTTGTGTTTCTAGTGTATGGTAGTTCTTAAGTCTGTGCTTCCATTGTACGACCGTTCTAACATATGTGGTTCTGTTGTATGATCGTTCTAAGTAGTGAATTTCGGTTGTACGACGTTTCTAACGTATGTGGTTCTAAATAGTGTGTTTCTGTCGTACGATAGTTCTAACATGAACATCTGTGCTTCTATTGCATGACTGTTCTAACGCCTGTGTTTCTCTGGTGTGACTGTTCGGTTTTCTGTGTTTCTAACGAACATTAGTTCTCAGTTGTGTGTTTCTGTTGTATGACTGTTCTAAGATGCGAAACTTCTAAATTATGTGATCTCGTTTGTTTATTCTGTTGTCTGCAAGTTCTATAATGTGTGTTTCTAATGTGTGTGTGGTCGCCTACCAGGATGCCGTTCCAAAATGTTACTCCGAGAGAAGAGCAAAGTAAGACAGCGTAACAACTGAGGAAAGCGAGAGTAAAGTTTACTCGCAGAGTAACTTTATAGAACGGCGCCCAGGGGGGCGAAAATATATAAAGGGAATTGTAACCACTAGAATGTGGGGATATAGTGGAATGGTTATACCAACGTTTGTAAAAAAAATCTGTAAAGTAAATGATAAAATTAGGTTATAAACATGAAAAATTAATTTCTTTTAGTGTTGTTTAATCCAATCAGGTCCAGTGTACACAATTGTGTTCATTACACACGTGTGGGTGATTTTTGGTCTCTACTACACACAGCGAACCTCAATGACCAATGATCTTACCTGTGGGTTTATGATTCGCAAACCGTTTTATTGGTCTAAGTCATATGTTCACGTAACTGTAGCCGAACATATGTACTTCAGCTCATTGGCTGTGGCAACGAAACAAGTGTTGTGTCGACTTAAGTGCAACATCCCTAATCAATTCTTTTGTTTGCAACACCTAAAACAGTACATTAAAGTGGTTTTGAAATAGTTAAAATTAGTAGACTAAAAAACGGCATAGTCTTCTCAGAACAGTAACTGTATCAAATGAATTTTTCACACAGGCCATACAGCTTTGGTCGTCCAGCTTCCGCTTGCCTCTCGCAGTGCTGTGATGGCTGACTATTAATTGCACTTGTTTTGTAATAGAAATCTGTACCACGGTGAATATTTAGGCTGTCTTGGCCTTGGCTCTACAATGACTTAGTTTCGTGTTGTTGTTGTTGTTCTAAGTTACGTTTCCGCGTGTAGATGTTAATTTCTCTGACAGCAGCAATAATTGCGGTACACGAAACATTGTTTGACTGGAATACACGATCGTTAAAAAAAAAATGCAAGAGAAAAAAAAAGTGGGAATATTATATTACCAAACTACTTTTTCAAACAAAAACCAATAAACTGTTGCATGTTCCTAACAGTTGTATGAAAAACAACCACTTGACATGTTAAATAGCCATGTAAGTAGTTCACGTGCTGTTTACGATATTGTCAGTCATCTTTACTTTGAATCCTGTGTTATGGAGTACATTTATATTGTCTTCATCCTGGACAAGGCCCTAGGTAATGGATGAAGGCCTTCAAGTTTCGTTATGAGTGTTGGGAGGGTTTTTTCGAAGCTTTTGAATACAACAGTTAATAACTTCACAGATGTCTTTTTTATCCATCATATAATAGAAGGTAAGTGCGTTAATTAGCACCATGTGAATCAATAAAGTTTTTATGTCATATCTCGGGAAGCAATCAACCCATTCTTACAAAATTTGGACTTATTAATAGGTGTATTTTTTACGTGTGAAACACTCATTTTCAGAATGGCGACTATAAAATCATTTTAGTTGTGTGTGCTTTATCTAAGAAGTTACCGGTATGTAATCTGTTCCAACTTAACTTTGTATACTGGCAGTATGTGCTACTGCAATATTTTTGTCCTTCATTTATCAAGATCGCCATATGAAAATTATGGAGGTTTTATGCAATATCTCGTGGGCCAATCAACAGATTTCCACCAAACGTTACACTGGAACATTTGAACTGGTTTGTAGTCTACCAAATCGCGCACACCATAAATGCTGTAGTCCATGTAAACTTTCATGATTTAAATGGGTCATACAACTGTGTTTAAAATGGCGGCAACATAAATAATTGAGGTAAGTTTGCCACGTATATTAAACAATTTAACCAAATTCAACCACATTTCGTACGGAGACAGTATGCATTAGAAGCGTCGTATATAAACATGTTCTTTTTTGTAATTTTTTTTATGCCATACCTCAGGGACCAAACAACCGATTTTCGCCAAATTCGTTATAAAAGTAGCGCTACGGTAGGCCATGTTTACTTAAATGTTTGAAGTGACTCAGTGGCGAAGCGTAACATTTGTATTAAACGAAGCTACACAATTATTGTATGTCCAAGATGGTACATCTCAGCGGCGTAGACAGGATTTGTGTTTGGTTTGGGGGGGGGGGGGGAGGGGTGTTTTGAATTGGGAAGTTTATAAAGGAACACTTACCCACGTAATTGAAGGGGTGTACGGGGGTCCTCCCTCTGAAAAATTTGGATTTCAAGGTGCAAAATTGTGCTATTTAGCAGTTTTAGTATCTAAACATTGAATATACCGCTGGTAGTAATATTAATATTTTTTTAAAGATGAAAAATGTCCGAGTGAATAATTGAATAAAGGCTGGTTCTGAATGCTCCCTAACAGATTATAACTGTTAAAATGGCTGCTGTTAAACTGTAAAACTGTTAAAATAACAATTTATGTTGTAACCCAAGATCCCTTGGGTTACAAGGGATCTCTCTTAAAAGTGCATCGTAGTGGTCGCCGACAGTGGCGTAGGCAGAATTGTTTTTTTTTGGGGGGGGGGGAGGGGGTGTTTCTTCATAGGTTGAATAACACTTATAAAAAAAATTCAGCTGAAGAACAGTACATGTTGAATTATGTCCTAAAAGTGGCAAGATGATGACATCAAATCAATACCTTATTTTGCTGGTTTTGTTTTATTCACTGTCTCACTTAAACACTTAAATTCCCAAATTTCTAATTTTACTGATGGCTGTGTTTCATAAATGGTCAAAATAATTACAATACTAACACTGATGTAACATTTTTGCTGCCATCACACTCCGTAAATATATCATTTTACAATATTATTATGCATAACTGCAAATGCTTGCACAAAGTAAACTGTAAATAAAATTAGGTATGTACCAAACATGTAGGCCTATTCAGAATTTTATATGAAGCAATTTCTGCAACAATTTTTTCAATGCTGAGCAGTGCAAGGGCAGACAATCTTTCCTGGCGCTGGCTGTTACGCAAGTAGTTCTTTATCCGCTTTGAAGCTGAGAATGATCTCTGAACTGAGGCACTCGTAGTTGGTATTATCATGATGAGCTTGAAAAGTTTCTGTATTTCTGGAAATACGTCACCTAGTTCCGATGCTGTTAAATAGATGTGAAGATCTGAAACAGTACTTTTGTGCATGTCGCTGCCCATGAATGAAACGCGCAGCTCGCTTCTTAAGCTCGGCAGATAAACAAATTTTCCGTAGCTTTCCTTTACAGACGCAAAAGCTTCTTCTGGGAAATTCTGTGCATGCTGAAGAAAAAGTTTGCTATCCAACAAGCTTAGAAATTTTAGCTTAAGCATTCCAGCAAACCTCTGCGTTACATGTACAATAACGACATCAACCATTTTATAAAATAGTTCTTTGTAAACAACCTTCCTATCTTCGCCTGCTGACGAATCAACGCGAGCACGTTTTGCTGTAGGAGAAACGCATGTACAACTGGAACAAACTTTTTACCCACAATCGTTCAAAATCGTTTTTCAATTTGTTTAGAAAGCTTTTGAAGTTTTCAATCTTCTTCAAACAGAAATTGATGTCACTGATTTTCGCTTGGAGAATTTTGAAAATAAAATCTGAATGATGGAAAATGTACAAAAAATATGACAAGAAAGAAATTAAAGTCGAAGTCTTTTAAATATGTTAAAAGACCACGGGTAGAACAGAGTGTCTCGGAATCCCACTTGCCAGCATTTCATGCCATAGCTCTTAGGAGTTCTCCCTTGTGTTCGCACACAGTCTTCACTAGCTTACTACTGCAATTCCAACGAGTTGGAGCAAGTGTGGGAAATCTTTTTTGCACCTCTTCATCTAAAGCCTGCATCTTCTGTGTCGATTTTCCACCAAAAAAAAACTGCCAAATGCTGTCAGTGAGATGAAGAAAATGTTGCACTGTTTGATGTAACTTACAGACTGCGAAAGAACCAGATTTAACTTGTGGGCGTAACAGTGCACAAAAATAGTTTGATCACAGACTGCTCTAATATTTGTCTGCAGTCCACCATACTCTCCAGCCATCACTGCAGCTCCGTCGTAAGTCTGCGCTACTAACTTATCAACACCTTTAAAGTATTCTAAGATTTGTATAGCATGTTGATAAAGAACGTTAGCTGTCCTATCATCGCTGACGTCAATGAATTTAAAAAATCTTTTCTCGACATTCCCATTAACGCAGTACAGACAATAACTGTGATTTAACTGCTATGTCGGTTGCCTCGTTCAAAATCAGTGGCACGAAACTTGATTCCGATATTTCCTTCTTTACTTCACGTAGCAATAAGCCAGACAAGGAAAACAGAATATCGGTCTGGATGTCACTGGATAAACCTGTGAAGACTGTTGAGTTTTCAAGGTGAATTTTAAGTTCATTGTCATACTCAGCTAATTCATTAAGGCATTCGATATAATTCCCTTTGATAAGCGATGAAGTAGACTCATTATGACCGCGGAAAGCCAGTTCTTGTTTTGCTAAAAAGCAAGTCGGCTTAATTAGATGGCTCTCGATCCGTCTGTTTCTTCGTACTTTCTCGTTATGTATCTCGATGCTTAGCCGATACTGACTGCTAACTGCAAATTCTATGCGTGTTTTATTGAACTGTCTCAGCTCTTTTAAACACACAATGTGGCTGTGAGACAACTCGTGCCGGTTTTCTTCTTCTGTAAATAATTTAATTCACAAAAATCGGAAGAATTCCACACCGATTTTTCTTTTGAGAAAAGTAAGCAAGGCCAACAAAAACGTTTCATCATTTTCTTGCAGCCACACAACCAAGAAATGTCTTCGCAAGTGCGTGAATGGAAATACCGCGTGAATGCCTTTGTTTTAGTGTGTAGAGATAGAGGAGGAGTTAGAATTATTTCTTCATATTTTTGGTCAAAACTAAGAGCACTAAATGCGAGTGTTTTTTAGTTTTTCTATAATAAAGTTACAATTACTAACACACGAGTCCTCTGAGATCGAAGAAGCAAAGTTAGCTGAAAACCCAGGACGTGAAACATCGCTAATCTCCGTTTTCCTTGCGTGGAAGCGTTTTCACAGCAGCGTCCCGCCTGCGATATAACCCCGCACTCGGCACACTACAAAACCAATGCTCACACATTAACACAAAAATAAACAATACTGTTTAACTTAACGAAACGAACAAATAAGCAGGGTATAAAACCACAGAATATTAATTCAATACTGTTAAACGAATAACAAATGGTCACTTCTGTAGATGCTCGCCGCCCGTGGTTTATAACTCGTTTTTCCACTACTGGACGCTTTGGGCAAAGTCACTTCCACGGTCTCCACGGGCGGAGTTCTAGTTCCTTTTCTTCTGCTTAGGAGGAGGCACCAGTCCAGCCCATCAGAGCCGGAGGGTACACACGCCCATACGCAGTTACTGCTGGAAGCTGCTAGCAATGTTGCCACCCCGAGGGAATTTTCCCTAGATTTAGGGAATTCCTGTATAGGCTAGGGAACCAGGGAATTATTAACAATTTCTAGGGGATACGAGCTAGTGCGGGAAAAAAATTAACTTTCGCGTTTATGTTGTTAGATTTACGTACACACACACAAACACAATAAAACTGCTAGTCATTGGTTTATTACTTTTGTTGTGTGAATCTGTGGGAGTTCCCCAGGAATCGTCACTGTAGCCAGGGATTCCCAGATTTCTGTGATTCTATATGGAAGTCCCCTGCTTCTGTGGTTCGAGCTGGGAAGTTGCGCCGGGACGTGCAGGGCGTCCTCACCTCTGGGCTATGTGTTCTTTGCGGTCTGGTGAGGGAAACTTCCTCAGCCCGCAGAGAGATACAACTGCTGCAACCGTATGGGTGGTATAAGGGCCCGAGCACACCCCCCGCTCTGAGCTTCGGCAATGATGAGAGAGGTTCGAGCTGGGAATTACCTCTGTCTGTGATTTGGTTTGTACGCAGCTCATAATGTAGGTATTAAGAAAGAAAAACTTTACATGGAAGATGTAAAATTATTGTTGAAATGTACAAACATACAAATGCAGGAGTATGAATGTGCGTGCTATAATTATTAGACAAAACACAGTTATTCTACCTACCTATATCTGATATTGACATACTTTAGGTTATTACTGTTTTTTTTTCAGGCTATGAAAAACGAGCAGCAACGAGACAACAGAAAAACATTCCTGCTCAACCCCAAAAATAAACGTCTTTGGTCAGAAATATCGTGTCTTGGGAGGATGATCCATCTTTCAAGAGCTGGTTAACAAGTAGAGCTAAGGCCAATGTTTTACCGGTGCAAAGCCCGTCAGATAGATGCGAAAGGTGGAAAATCAGAAATGTAAAAACACTCCAAAACCAGCAAACACGGAAAATCTGTAAAATATGTCTGTCCAGTCTCAGGGAAAATTGACAAACTTCTGACCGCACCTAGTACTAGTCATGCTGATAAAGTAAAAAATGCTGAGTTACTAATGACTGCATTCATAACAGTACACAATATTCCCTTCAGTATTTACTCCCATTTATCAAATATTGTGCTTCAAATGTGCCCTGATTCAGTTATTGCCAAAGACATAGCATGTAGTCGTATGAAATATACAGTTCTTGCCAAAAATGTAATTGGACGAAAATGATACGAAGACCTATGTGCAAAATTGAAAGTTAACAATTTTTCCATTCTGGTGGATGAAGCTTCTGACAATGTTGGAAGGAAGCAGCTTTGTGTTGTTCGAACAGTAAACACTGACTTCAAAGTGCATGAAGATTTTTTCAGTCTTACTGAGTTAGGCAGCGCAACAGCTGATGTACTCTTTGATGATGTTCAGAAATAATTTCAGGAAGGTGGAATAGAATTGAAAGATAATCTATTGGGAATGGCTGGAGATGGAGCAAATTTAATCATGGGTGCAAATAATCCCTTGTCTTGCCGCCTTGAATAAGTAGTACATGAGTTATTTATAATGAAATGTATTTGTTATTTATTCTATCTTTGTGATTCAAAGGCAAGCCAAAAGTTACCAAGTTTCGTTGAGCAGCTTACTCGTGACATATACAGTTACTTCAGTTGCAGTCCTAAAGAATTTCAACATTACGTGAATTCCAAGAATTTGTTGGAACAGAACCACACAAGATACTCCATACTTCACAGACTAGGTGGCTGTCATTTCTTCCTGTCGTTAAGAGAATGATAGAGCAATACCAAGCCCCAATTTTGTTTTTCCGGGATGGTTCTCTATTAGAAGTAATTCCAGCTGCTCAGTACATTCTAACCACTCTTAGGGGTCCTACGTACAAACTTTATCTTCAGTTTTTAAGTGTTTGTTCTGCCATACTTCGAAGATTTGGACAGAGAAATGCAGAATGAAAAGCCTATTTTTTTTTTGTTGTATGACAGAATTGCAGCAGTGTTCCGGTGTATTCTCAAGTGTCACAGTAAACAAGATTAGTTGGCTGGTACACCTGTTGAAGAAATTCAGTACAGAAACCCTTCGAATTGTTTCCTTCAATGATGTTTATCTAGGAGCTAAAGTAGTTGCAACAATTTCATCTTACCAAACTTTAGGTAGTGCTGTAGATCTGCACCAGTTTAAATGTCTTGAATTTTTCATAGGCCTAGAAGGAGCTCATCAGATATATCAAAGATTCCCATTCAAGCATATGAACCATTTAAAGAAATTAGAAATTTTAAATCCAGAAAAGGTTTACAGTAAGTCCATTGATACCATTGCTGATGTTTCCGCACACTATCCCCATATTATCTCTGAAAATGAGTTCCTTGATGCGGATGATCAATGACGTCTACTGATGCAAACAGACCTAGATTTTGAACCGATTGTTACTGTCGAGGATTTCTGGGCAAAAATTAATAAAATTAAAAGGGATGATGAAAGTCTTGTTTTCAAAAATCTGACATCATTAGTTAAAAAGCTTCTGGCTTTACCATACACGAGCGCCGCTGTTGAGAGAGTCTTCTCAGCTTGCAAGCTAATATTTTCGGATCGGTCGAAGAAACAAGCTCGGCTCAAAGAGTGTTGGTGGTTTGCTTCATGCAAAGACAGATATAAAAATATATCGTGAATTTAAAATTGGGAAATAGCACAAGGTCCTTTTTAATAAATCCATGTACGACTTTAAAGGCGACGAAGATAAGGGGCATAGCAGCAGTGAAGATAAATAGTGTGGGCAAACTTGAAGAGAAAGAAAAATTAACTGACTGTGAGTGCAAATTATACCTTACAATATTTTTGGTTTCATATATATGCTTTCATAAATAATGTGTATAAACTCTTGTTTCCAGGAATTTTGAATGAATTATAACAGTACTATGTTTTTCCAGTGTTATATGGGCAAAAACCATACATGAAACGGATTTGAATTGTTTTTGTAAAAATTATTTTACATCAAATGTGTACGTGATAAATTGTTTTTATATGTTATGTTTCAGTTTACAAACTACGAATTCCCCAGAAAGCTGTTCTCATTTTGCTTCTTCGTACTTTTCATAATCTAGGGATTTTTTCTCAATCTAGGGGAAAACATGTGTCACATCTAGAGATTTTTCATCTCCCTGGGTTGATAACACTGGCTGCTAGGGTAGCAGCTTCCAGTCGATTCAGTGGCTTTGTATGGGCGCGGGCGGTTCTGGGCGTGCTGCTCACTATTTATTTCATTTCATACGACACGATTCCGCACTATCGAAGGCTGTCGCAGACTTCATACCGAATAAATAACATTATACCATGGTGGGTTTTGTAAATATTTTATTTAGTTCCGCATTATATAAGGGAAGCGCCGCTTCCAAAGCTTCCATTGACGCATCGCTACTGGTGACTCAGTCACGTATTTTCAAAATGACGGGCATCTACATATTTTTGGTTAGTAAACCTTACAATTAGAAACATTAGACTGACTGAATCTCGAGTTGACGCTCCGAATCCGACCTCCATAATGCAGTGCAAAGCACGCAAGCTTATTTTACGAGGCTTTCTGGGTTCAATTCCTGGTCGGGGCACGTGTGTATTTGTAATTGTCTCACTACTGTTGCATACATTACTTGTTCCATTTATAATCTTATTGCTTCCAAAGAGAAGTCAAGTCCTACCTACCAACTCAGCCTCTAATATTATGTTTAAAAATTAATTACACCCATGTTAAGGAAAGTAGACTCATCAGTTACATCAGTATCAGTAACTTCTTGTTGAATATTGACTCCGAAAATTAACTTATTGGGGGAAAATACGTAAACTCAAAATTGCATGGATACTTCCCCCTTAAGCGTATCTTTCATGAGGAAAGTAGGCCAATAATGATGCAATAAATCTGCTGGTCACTGTTGATAAAGTGAAAACCGTATTTTAATGAATGATGGACGATTTAGAGTAGTGATCGTGATCTGAGCATGATCACTGTGGTCATGTGCGATCAGGTTCATGATTTGATCTTCAAATGTATTACTTATTCGGAAAGTACGGTAAAACCAGCAATGGAAATCAAATGATAATAGCTGATAATGTGAAAATTTGTTGTACTGAATGATAGCCAATCTTGAACGTGGCGATCGTTCAGAAAGAAGTCTATTACCAGAGTGTAAAACGAAGATAATTCACACGGTCTATTACGTTGGTATCCTAACATTTATTGCAACTAAATGCATTACCGCACAAAAGTACCTGACGAACGTAGGGGGAAAATCCCATAAAAGTAAGGGAATATGAACTATATTGAATAACCAAATTATATTTCAAAATATCCCGGAGTATTAGCACTGTTACTTTTTATTACCTACATCCTCTGACGAATAGTAATCGAAACGTCAACACTAAAATCCTCGACACTTGCTGATGGATGGGCGCTAACCAGGGTCGTTTATCACGATAGGCCGATGCGCTATCCATTACCGACGACGATAGCGTGACAGCATATTTTAATATTGAATATAAGCATTAGAACTGTTTCTTCGCCCCCTCCCCCCTACTTCTGTTGAGAATGCTGAAGAGATGCACGCGTCGTTAGGTAAGTTTGCCCATCCATGTATTGGATTTTTCACTACCATGTACGTGAATTTTACTCCAGAGTGCGCTAATTTTACCTTACCTGTAAGGAAAACTATGTTTCCCCCACAAGTTTGTGAATATTATCTTACACTTGTCAGGTAATTTTCTGATTATTTTTTACAGTGAAGGTCTATTCCCAGAGCTTCGCGCAGCCAATCAGAGAACAAGTATGCCCACGTGAGAGAAACCGCCAAGCCGTTTCGTCTCCACGTCCTCACGTACTCTATGACAGTGAGCAAAGCAGAGGAGTACCTTGAAGCAGTTCGACGTCCGTGGTTGACGGGAGGGCTTCAAAGCGAGTCTTCCGCGACTCGAGGAAGTCTTGCGGGAGGTTCTGAAGCATGGCTGCGTTCCAGGCATTCCCGGAGAGATGCGGTCTGCTCTCTCCTGGTTCCAGGGACGCCCACGGGAATGCAGACCTGCCTGGATGTCGCACTTCGCTTGAACGTCAGTGCTGTGTGATGATATTGGGCGCGTCCAGCGGGCAAAGCTACGCTAAGTCTCATTTAGCCGTATAATCTATTCGCGGTTTCGTCAATCTTTTCGAATCAAACCTTTTAAAAATCGCCCAATGTGAGACTTGTTCGGTTTTTTCCTGAATATGTCACGTTTTCAAGAGTTTTATCCTTGTGTTAACATAAAATTACCTCATTTCTCGTTAAATTGAATTTTTACTTATAATTAGAGACCCGAGAATTTCGCGGATACATTTGGCAACAATCTAGACTCCACAGTCCTTTGTGTACTCGAGCCTCAGTTAGTTGTTCATTGGCTGTTGCTCCAGTTTAATTACTGACCAGGTCCTTGTTTTCCCTACAGGTACGTTATTGGTCGAAATTTTGTTTGCATATCAGAGACAGCCCTGCACTCATGTTATTGAACCCCCTACGAGAACCGACTGTGCAAAGTCAGAGGCTTTTATTAATGGCTACTGACAGTTATTTTTTTGGGGGAGGGGGGGGGGCACGTGTGTGTTTGTGGTGGCTAGTTTGCATGGCTTGCAGTAAAATCTAGTACACATTTGCAAAGCTAAATGAAAAATAAAACTTTCTAGGAGACTATAAAACCAGTGCGGGTGTATTATATGATAGGTATTGAGTATCGAATCTATCAAGGTATCGGCATCAAGACAATCTGGTTATTAGCACATCACTAATTATAAAATAAACCGAATGTCTCAATGTTAAGGGTGTTTTAGGTAGTGTGTTCTTTACTAATAAAAAGGTTTTGCAATTTTATGTACAATTATACACACTATCAATAATTGCAATGCATGATTACAAAATTCTTGACATCTACCAGATAAATCACACTACTGAAATGTATTAGATATATTATAAGCCTGTCTATTTAAGTACCATAAAAAAAGTTTCATTTATATTTCAGAAGCTGATAAAGGCACAAAATGTACACAATGAATTCCATATCTAAGTTTTAAACAGAACAGTATCTCAGAACAGTTACAATTGTCACATTATTTTCATAAATCTACATGTTTTATCTACCACTCAAAAGTGCCAAGTCTCATTGTTATAGGTGTGGTATGTAGTTCTCTCTTTACAAATAAAAAGTTTCCGAGATTTTATTTATGTAAAATATAAACATTATCAATAATTGCAATGTATTATTATATAATTGTAACATCTAACTCACAAATCAAACTACTAAAATATGTCCATTATGGATGTGACTGTCGATCAAGAACCATAAGATAGATTTAATATTTGTTTACATTTCAAAACCAGGTAAAGGCACAAAAAAGAACACAATGAATTCTGTAGCTTACTTATTAAAACAGTTTTACACAAAACCGTTACAAATGTCACATTACTTACAGATATGTATACAAGTTTAATCTATAACTCAACATGTTTAACGATGTGTGGAAATTTCTTGGTTTACAGTTTAGAATGTTGTAAACAAAACACTCCACAAAGTTATAAAAAGATTAAAGTTCGTCGGGGAATGTAACGTTGCAGACGTAATAAACTTTAAACCAATTATCGAAAGCATTCAATGCACCTGCCCTTGAATGCAGGCAGATGATTTTACTGTCTGCAAATATAAAGAATATGTTTCCAGTTCCTGTAACACATAGGAGATATGGCTGAATACTGCCGCTGTTTTTACGCTGCCTTTGCGAAACAACTGTTTCAACATCTGTTCCTGGAAGAAAAAAAAAACCTTGAAATATATTTTTTATGTCTCGTACAAACTACTTCTACCAACAAAAAAATAATTCAATCCTCATTATCATAACAAAGAAAGGCCTATTTATAAAAGTTTAGGCTATATACATTATACAATAGTAATAATGCTATGAAAAACAGGGCTTCCAGTCAACATTATGTGCCAGTCGAAAAATGTTAGGCTCCAACAGTCAGTTAACAAAGGATAGCTGTATACATAGGCATTAAGGATGTCTGAAAGCATTAATGCACAACCATTATATTTTGTTAGTAGTCCTAAGATAGAATGCTTCAGCAATTAACATTGGCACCACAAAGGAATTTTGATTTACAAAACAGTTTTGTCAGAAATGCAGCACTGTTTACATCATTCAGCAAAGAAAAACCCCTCACTAATTAAAACGTTATTTCAAATAAAATGCATATTTAAAACTATTGTGGGCAAATGACAGGGTTATACATAAACCAAGTGTCGTACATACACATTCCCAAACACAATGATGACCATTTTTTTATGTTATGTTAAGTTTACAGATACAATTGGCAAAAAAAATAATTAAAATATTTTATTGATACATGTGATTTGACAAATTTGGGATACACAAAAATACAGCAGCATGCAAACACAGCAAAACTCTGTTTATAAGTTCCCCTTTTTAATATGTTAAACCAATTGTGTAATGGATTCAAGAAATGCAATCAATACTTCAGGTACAGAAATACAGACTACCCCAAGCGCATATCATAATAACATTTGGCTTTCAGGTGGTAAAATACAAATTTAAATTGCTTTTACTAAAAAAAGTTATTTCAATATTAGTGTGAGTCTTCCTAAGAGTCTTCCCCAGAAAGCCAGAATTATAAATGAAGGCGTGTCAAGCAATGTTAGAATTAAAATGATGGGGAGGGGCTGTCATCTCACGCCACTGTACACAACAATTTGGAAGATAAGGTCTTATGGAAAACAAACCCCCTTGAATAACACACAAAAAAATTTGAATCAAGATAACAGTTCCTCTGGTTGGTCAATTCTCAAAAACCAGTGATAATCAGTATTATTTATAAAGACAATAAACAGTAAACAATAAAATCATAATAAATTATCGACTGCCACCTTGAGCCTTAGTGTTTTGTCGCTGTCACAGTGTCTCCAGAATACATTGCTGGGTGTTTGTAATCAATATGCATACCTTCATAAAGGTTGTAAGTTATGCATCATTCACAATATACTACAGCAAAAACATAAATACTTCGTAAAACCATTTTCATTGCCAGTCAACTTACATAACGAGATTGCACATTTAATGTTTAAAAGTATAGTTCATAGTGTTTAAAATTACTACAATATGTGTTTAAGGTTGCATATTTTGGTATGCAGTTCATAATTTATACCTACTGAATTTTCTTTACGATATTTAAATTATGTGATTGTGAAAGTAAAATTAATTACAAGTGCTCATAAAAACATATATGGTAAAAGATTGTCTCTAGATTTGTTCGAAGCTTCGCACAAGCATAATTTTCACCACGTATATCACAAAATGTAACATTATTAGTATACATCTGAAAAACCTAGCATGTTCTTTTTAATATAATGTAATCAAGTATTATAGAAATATACTTACATTATTTAAGTTAGTTTTGGGCGCAGCTTTAAAAAAACAAAACTTTTGTCTTGAATTTTTTTGTCTACCATTGCTGCAAATTTTGTTCAAGTGGTAACTAAATATTTAGTCTGTGGTGGAACTTTTATTATGTTAGTATATTAACTGCATTTAATTAAACTTGGTGGCCAAACCTTGTGTGTTTCCCCACAAACTACTTATTCCTTAGTTATATGCAAAGAAGAAATTGTTAAAGATTTAATTAGCAGTCCACTCATGTAATATTACTAACATACATTTATAGAAGTGAGTATATCTGAATTATTTTTGTGCTGTATGAACTCTGATGGTGCTGGGTTACTTTAATTTTATATTTCGAATTGCCTTCTTCATACATAGTGGACAATTATGTTTGAAAATGCTTGTTGCAGATTTGTTAAAATTCTAAGACTCCCATGAAACTTTAATGAAAGTTCATTACTTTTGCCCAGGCCACGTCCCCTCCCCCCCCCCCCCTTAGTTTCGTGGGGAAGATGTCATTTCCACACAACAACCCTAAAGCTTTGCACAGCAGACTCATCTTCTCAATCATAATCAGTTCAGGACAGGGAAAAGTTTGATTACTTTCAACAAGTTCATCACCAGTACGTGCCTGCAAACATGCAGAAAAAGCTACATTAAATACTTTCATACAAATCTCATCCATACTGCATTATCAACAATTTTCATAGCTATAAACAAAACTGAAGTACATAAGTACACAGTAGAAGTATTTTAATAAGTTCCCCGTTAAGAAGTTTTTCTGCTTAACAAGATTCCATAAATTTGCACCTGGTTTATAACACAAAAGTAATTGGCCCTTTGAAGAAGTTTTCCTAGTTAATAAACCCAAATTTTTCAGTTCCTTGAAAAAATAAAGAGAGTTCTATTGTACAAGTAATAATAATATGCACAGAGTGTAATTAATTTCATACTATTTGAGAAGTAAAAGTATTATGCTGATGTTTTACATCACAGGAAGGTCTCAACAGATGCGATAAGAGGTTAGCATCAATTTGGTACCTGTCATTTCTGATCAGCTTCAAAAACAATAAAATGAGCAAGATGAGAAGAGAAAAGGATAAAGCAATGATAATTTGCATTGGCTGACAAAGTGAACCCAGATCGCGGTGGTTCCAAGCAAACACTCTAGCCATCATAATAAGTGAAACTTGTTAAGATGAAAGTTGACAATGACTGCAAAATTATTGTTAATACAGATTACCTTAATGGGTAATGTTAATAGTCGTTGCTGGGCGGAGGGGGGTTCAACTGCTGCATTTACGTACCAATGATCTCTAACTATATTTAAATACATATAGCATAAGTAGGTTGAATCCACAAAATGTTAGGATTCCAAGATTCAAGCTACGATTTCCCGTACCAACACATTTAGATTATGCACTCACTTCGCCGTCGCGGGTAAAAACATAAAAATGTTTGTGAAAAAAATTACTTACGCCGAAATAATTTATTTAGGTCATATTTTCAATACGGGACACAGATGTATGTTCACTACATTGGTATCGGAACAAGAAAACTTAACTTGTAAACATTAAGACTGCCGCGACATCTGCAACTCAATATGGCATATTCTACTTGGTTACCAAACTTTAATGTGAAATTTCAGTTTACCACGCAGTTAGAATTACTTTATGCACATTTCACTTCCATTCGTAATCTAATATTTATTAGAACAATCATTTAACAATTTTTTATCCTAGTTATAATTTTAAAAAATAACGCTACATATAAATAACGCCACTCAAATTCACAACCGAAAAGTTAACGTTTTACTTTCAATACACTTCCATTCACCACTGTAGGCCCACATCTATTTCCGTGGTTGTGTTGGTAACAAGCTGGTTACAAGAATTCGCAACGACAGTCACAAACGCGAAAAAGTACATAAACTAACCAAAGTTGACAGACGTTGAACGAGAACAGTGAAATAGTTTTATTGCTGTGGCTCTCTCAGAGACGCAAACAGAATATATTGACAAACTGAACTGTCTGCATGCACAGATATGTATTTTTCAGTACGTATTATCGGTACATTTATTTCAATGCTGGAAGGAAGGAGCTGACTTAGCACACGCCATTGATTACAGCGTGCTGCTGTGATGTCTTGATGTGCACGGTTGATACTGTCTCGCAACTATTGGATGATTGTTTCAGAGGTGCCGATATACAGTTATCGATGTTACGATACTATGAAAATATCTATACTAGTACATGGTGACCACTCAATTTCCATTTCAAAATTCCGTTACTTTTCCAGGTTTTCCAGACCAAATTTGTGTTTTTCCCTGACTGATCACTTTGGCTTTATCTTTGCTTACGATCATATAAATCATATATAAAATTATTGTACAATGCGATGAGACTAGTAAAAGTGCAGCAGCAGCCAGAATAATAATTGAATTTAAGTCGGTAACCTAATTTTCACTAATACTATAATGGAGTTTGGTAAACAAACTCCCTGATGCCAAATCTCTTATACACAATGTTAGGTTTAACAACGGCTATGGCGTAAAAGAGTTTGCGATACAGATTATCCCAAATAATAAATTGTAAGCTTCAAACATTTCTTATTTGTAACATATCTAAAGTATCACTGCATTTCTTGAGAAAACTGCAAATAATATTACATTTACTATCACTGTAATTTGTAAGGAAAATTGCATCATTCCTCCCCCCCCCCCCACTAACGTTTGGTTTCATGAACCTTAGAATAAAGCGTGAAAACATTTCTAAACACAGATTTGGGAATGAGAATTTAATATAAACTCATCAACAAATCTAATGACGGCTACTTCATAGCAAAAAAATTTACAGTGAACATGTGGAAAACATTTAAAAATATCATGAACATCTACTGGATACATGCAGAGCTTATTTAAATTTTCCAACATAACCGATTCAAAAAATAATAATGTTCAACCCCATATGAAAATACAAAGCTGAATTTTAACAACTACACAAAGAAGTGTTCTATAGGGAAAGTAATAGTTTCTTCATATTCATATTAATGGTAAATACTAAAATTACGGTTAACAAGAATAAGATTTCATTGTTGATAAAGGCTGGCCATTTTCAGTGGCGGAGTTAGTTACTGGCATGTCTCAACTGGACTTTGTCTCACTTTCTGCTTGTGAAGATGACCCTACCACATCTTGAGGCTGCGGGTCTCCAGCCGCAGCACGGTTCTTAAAAAATGCCCTTAAACTAACTGATTTTGCACTATTACTCATTGCTTCTCTGTGTTCTTTCCCCGCCATGTGGCTACACATTGCCCTTTTGCCCATGCTACTAAGCGAAAAAGATGTTCTGCAAGCGACACAGTATGCAGAAAAATGTTCATTTGCTCGACGCAACCACACAGCGAAATTTCTGTCCAGCGACCACCGTTCATTGAACTCAGTTTTCTTTCTTTTTGAACAAGACATTATTTGCACATAATTTTCACTTCTGAGAAGTTAATAATGTAGACTGTGACAAACCATACCCTTCCAGCGGGTTTAGACTACCTCCCTTAGTTAAGTTGCTAATATTAACGTAAATAAGTGTGCAGCTGAAGGGTTGAAATTCTTGAACACGTGCCACCAAAACGCTGAGCGGTAAAAAGAATGTGAATAAAGGGGGGGGGGAAATGTTATCAATATACGCAAGCAGATATCGCAGTAACATGACCATTTGAAATTAGTTATATTATCTTATTTCACAAAAGTTTTTACAATATGCACAAACGTAAAAAACCCACAAATGCTAGCTAAAAAACCGTTCAATAGGTGTATCATCCACCATTATAAATAGCATACGCTTAGCAAGTGAATACAAAAATACAGCATCGTTAAATCAAACATACGCACTTCACTTAATTATAAAACTATTCTGCTTATATGTACTTCAATATAAATTTTCCGCCTAAAATAACGAACAAAACCTTAATGCCTGCATATCGTAATAATTTGTAACAAGCAACTGGTGTATACAGATCAAAGTTGCCAACACAACACATAGAAATCTCATTTCGCTACGGCTCTGACTAAATTCAGACACTTTCCACTACGAAATCACAGAAAATATGCGTGCTGGTTAGCATTACTACATCGCTCTCATTGCACAATACATTTTTTTAAAGTAAAATAAAAATTATGGTAAATAACCTTTGTTAAAACAAAAAACATAGCTTTTTTTAAAAAATGTTTTAACTTATACAAACAGATTAGACAAAGATTGCGCCTAACAAAACTGGAATCGACAGATCGTTGATTCAATGGGCGTATATATATATAAATCATCTCAGTCCTATTGATATATGCTCTGAAGAATGTTCTTAACTGCACAGACGATCAAAGATCAGAAAAAAAATTTATCATTACGAATTCTGGAAAAGATATTAGGCCTACTTGTAATCAAAAGTAAAGAAATTATAATGCATACACAAAATTAAACTACAATTATTACCTCAGAAATTCCCTCTATTATTGCGAAATTCCCCGGCTTTTCCGGAAGCATGGCCACTATGTAGTATCGAAAGTGGTATCCATGCTAATTTCGATACTGGCTTTGCAAGAATAGTATCGATATCGGTATCATATCAGTAGTATAGCAACATACCTATATACAGTATGTCACCTGTCTTATACTTGACGCGTTCGCTGAATGTAAGCAGTATCCATGCTACTGTTTTTCTGTCATAGTGTATGTGCCCACATACAGGCTCTCGCTTTAAATGAATTAACCTTATAATTAGTAAGTAAATAGACAGTGCTTGGAAGTACTATCGTTACAGCCAAATGCTCGTCTGATAATAATGCATTGAAATTTTATGTAAACAACTGCAATACGTTTCCGTGAGTGCCCTCTCGAAAGGAAATTATTTTTATATTGGAAAAATATGTCTTTCTTATTATGTAAAGTGCTCGCTTCAGAAATTGAGATTCGCACCCCTCCCCCTTTCCCCTAACAATAGAAAAATTCAGTTTACTTAACAGCTGCAACATAGTGGAAAAGTGATAAGAGTTGTAAAGATGAATCTACTGACTATAATCAATTAGGATGCCATTTTGTTTGTGAATTATGAGTTATTTACAAGGATCTGGTACCTAGAGATGATGTCACTAGTTAATCTGCAAGTTTCTCAGTGGCTTCCTGTTTACAAGATAATTTTGCAAGTGTACTGGACACCTGGATGTGCACGAATGTTTTTGCTAGGTTAGTAAAGACAAATGGAGAATTTGAAAGAAAAACAAAAGAAAGAAAGAAAAAAACTGCAACACTGCCAAACTTATGCAGTGAGCTTGGAAAAAGTTCTCATTCTTGCCCCCTGTTATCAAGAAAATCCTCCCTACTCCCCTAAATTAGTGACGATTTAGACTACTGTCCTGTGTAGAATACGTTCTACTCTTGACGAGTACATTATTTTGTACTGATATACAGTGTAACCTCTTACTTACGAGACTTAATGACAGCACAAAAATCCTTGTTTCTACGAGTACACGTAGTAAACAAATGTGTGCATTAAAATATAATTTGGAAAGCTAAAAACGTCATAAGTTACCAGGAGGGCGGGAGTTGTATAACAATGTAACTTGGTTGATATATCTGCTAATAAGAAGTACGCTACGCAAGTAGGATGACAGGTCTGTGTTTATTACAAGGAATGTGATATGTAATTGTTTAATGAGTTATTTGTGAGCTTTGGATTTCACAATTTTCACACGTTACCACAAAACATGGCAAAAGAAAAAAAATGGCCGGCCGCAATGAACGAGTAAACAGCACAGCCACTTGCCCATCGCTTGGGATTGGCCAAAATGAACACCACCGTATCAGTAACGCTTCTTGTGATTGGACCGACGAATGAGGTAGCACTGTTGTGCAAAAATTGCAGCCAAAATTTTTTTATATGTGAAATATTTGTGGCCGTGTTCCAACTCGCAGTTATAGTTAGCTAAATGGTCACGTGACCTGTTTTAGTATACTAAAATGATGACTTATTTGTATTTGTTATTTAGTGTTTATGCTTTAGCATGCCATCTTTAATTTTGTCCTTATTTTTGAGGATAGTGAAGAGTGTTGAACTGCTGAATCCGAAGTGCCTGCCGACTTCAGTTTTACTGACAGACACTTCTTCACATTCCTTCACAATATCAAGTTTTGTGGCAACATCAATAGCTTTACGTTTACCAGCATCAGCATTACTGGAACTCGCCACTTTAGCAAGCATATGTTGCCAACAACGTGTTAGATTAAAAAAAACTGCGATGTATTGAGGCAGTACTGTTATGTACGTCAAAATGTACTGTACAAGTATAAACACCGACTGAAGTTCAGAATTGATGCTACTTGAAAAGTGACCGCAATACGACAACAAGAGGTGTACACAACAAAGATGACAACTAAACTTCGTACGCGAGCGACAACAGATACAGGCTGAGCAGGGGTGGTGAGATAGTCCCTAGGTCAAGCAAGCTCATGGCAGGGTTGCCAGATACAGGCTGAGCAGGGGTGGTGAGATAGTACCTAGGTCAAGCAAGCTCATGGCAGGGTTGCCAGATACAGGCTGAGCAGGGGTGGTGAGATAGTCCCTAGGTCAAGCAAGCTCATGGCAGGGTTGCCAGATACAGACTGAGCAGGGGTGGTGAGATAGTACCTAGGTCAAGCAAGCTCATGGCAGGGTTGCCAGATACAGACTGAGCAGGGGTGGTGAGATAGTACCTAGGTCAAGCAAGCTCCTGGCAGGGTTGCCAGATACAGGCTGAGCAGGGGTGGTGAGATAGTACCTAGGTCAAGCAAGCTCATGGCAGGGTTGCCAGATACAGACTGAGCAGGGGTGGTGAGATAGTCCCTAGGTCAAGCAAGCTCATGGCAGGGTTGCCAGATACAGACTGAGCAGGGGTGGTGAGATAGTACCTAGGTCAAGCAAGCTCATGGCAGGGTTGCCAGATACATACTGAGCAGGGGTGGTGAGATAGTACCTAGGTCAAGCAAGCTCCTGGCAGGGTTGCCAGATACAGACTGAGCAGGGGTTGGTGAGATAGTACCTAGGTCAAGCAAGCTCATGGCAGGGTTGCCAGATACAGACTGAGCAGGGGTGGTGAGATAGTACCTAGGTCAAGCAAGCTCCTGGCAGGGTTGCCAGATACAGGCTGAGCAGGGGTGGTGAGATAGTACCTAGGTCAAGCAAGCTCATGGCAGGGTTGCCAGATACAGGCTGAGCAGGGGTGGTGAGATAGTACCTAGGTCAAGCAAGCTCATGGCAGGGTTGCCAGATACAGACTGAGCAGGGGTGGTGAGATAGTACCTAGGTCAAGCAAGCTCCTGGCAGGGTTGCCAGATACAGACTGAGCAGGGGTTGGTGAGATAGTACCTAGGTCAAGCAAGCTCATGGCAGGGTTGCCAGATACAGGCTGAGCAGGGGTGGTGAGATAGTCCCTAGGTCAAGCAAGCTCATGGCAGGGTTGCCAGATACAGGCTGAGCAGGGGTGGTGAGATAGTCCCTAGGTCAAGCAAGCTCATGGCAGGGTTGCCAGATACAGACTGAGCAGGGGTGGTGAGATAGTACCTAGGTCAAGCAAGCTCATGGCAGGGTTGCCAGATACAGACTGAGCAGGGGTTGGTGAGATAGTACCTAGGTCAAGCAAGCTCATGGCAGGGTTGCCAGATACAGGCTGAGCAGGGGTGGTGAGATAGTCCCTAGGTCAAGCAAGCTCATGGCAGGGTTGCCAGATACAGACAGAGCAAGGGTTGGTGAGATAGTACCTAGGTCAAGCAAGCTCATGGCAGGGTTGCCAGATACAGGCTGAGCAGGGGTGGTGAGATAGTCCCTAGGTCAAGCAAGCTCATGGCAGGGTTGCCAGATACAGACTGAGCAGGGGTGGTGAGATAGTCCCTAGGTCAAGCAAGCTGCTGGCAGGGTTGCCAGATGCAGCGGCCATTCCACTCAATTCCAAGACAATTTGTTATGAAAAGTTTGTTATTATTTTGTACATGATAACTGCCAAAATATATTGCAAGCATTGTTGGGTCGAAACAAGTAAACAAACATTCAGAAATTCTGCACCAGGAAAGCTTAGTCAGTGTAAATAGAGTCGAAAATAAATAACTTGGAACGAGTTATTATGTTCAATATCAATTTGGAAAACGAACTTTAGAGTTAATGAACTTATGCATTTACCAAAACTAAAACGACGATCAATTCGTAGTGCAATACACAAATGTAAATACAACCAATAAAAACATCGCAAATGATGCGCTATCTGCTACCAGTCGAATTAACTATGCTTCACCAGCAAAGCACCGACATTTCATTGTAACAACACGGCCAGAACCAGCAATCCACCAGTTTCAGTGTAGCAGGGCCTTTAACGTGTAAACAAGGTATCACTTAGCAGTGGCCATATAGCTAGGCCTAGTATTTAGATGCTTGATGCAGGGCACAATATGAAATAACCTACGCATGTGGCGTTACCACCAGAATTTATGTTGGTACGTAAAAAAAAGGGGGGGGGGGGAACAAGACTTGTAAAACTATATCAACTATTATTAAGGAAAATATGTGGTTTTAATCATTGCTGTATTTTGCGATATTGCGATATCCAACAGCTGAAATGATCAATTTGATGTAAATATGATCAAATAACGTAAAAATAAAACGCTTTTCTAACTTTTGGGAAGAGGTGGCTCGGCCCCCTGGCCACCCGACTGGGTATGCCACTGACCTACACACTGTGTGGAAATAAATATTTTAGCCTAACAGCTCCTGATGGGAATTAATTCTGTACAACGAGAATTTTTAGAAGTTTAGTGACTAGTTAATATGATACACGTGTGTACAATAACTGATTATTTTTAGGTTGCTGGCTGATAAAGGTGTATACTGACAGACGTACAAGAACTGAGACAAACATTCACAGAGCATGAAAATAGAATGCCTTAATTGCTTCACGCAAAATTTACAGTATGCTACTGTCACTATCTTCAGAAATCCATCAGAGTGTCGTTTTAAGTTCCATTTAAGTATATGAAATTATTTAAAATTAAAATGTGCCTCAGACTTTGGGACTATGGACGATGTGTAATATGTAGGAGAAAAGTGTACAAATGATAATAAATTCGAGACTGATTTTAATATACATAACCGGCATTGTGTATTTGCTACATACCACTAATATTCTGTACAAGTACGAGTTTTACGTAAATTCATCTCAGTTCCCAATCGCGAATTGTGGTGGGGAAAGCCAACCCACCTGTAGCTTCTGTAACTCCCCTTGTCTTCTGATAGTCATCAAATGTAAATGCACATACAAATCTGCACAAATTTCTAAAAACATAGAGATGTCGTGCACAAAGCAATTATTTCATTTCCAACTTGAAATTTTTGTGTGGAGTCTTAAAGGCATTTCATTTTCATTCGCTGAAAATTATTTGTCTCAGTGTGTGCAGTCAACATCACTCTACACATTATCAGCAAGTAAACCTAAAAGTAATCCTCGATTGTTACATAAATATTTAAATTTTTTTGTGCAAATATGCACTTAAGAAATAATGCATCACTGTTAATTTCTATTACTACAGACATAGGCTAATAAATATGTTGACAGACCAACGCTGTAGCGTTAGTCTGTCTTTAGAAATTAAGTTTACATTAGTCAGTCACACTACAATTAATTTTAGTAATTAAATTTCAGTTTACGTTCTTCCATTACAAAACCCATACCTAACAGGGAAATCTGGTAATTCTAGGGCAAATACATCAGTACCGATTAATTGTAAAAATATGTAAAATTGTACAAAATGAAATATTTTTAACAATTTGAAGTGTCTTGCAGTGCTAGGTTAGTTTAGAATGCACTAAACGCTTGCTCACATTTTTACTCAGTTTAAATTTGTCCGAAATGCTAGATTAGTGTAAACTACAGTATTTTCTTATTTACTGGTTTTGCTATGATAGTTTCAAGTCTTTCACAACGCTATGTTATTTTTTAATGTAGGAACAGTTTATTCAAGTTTTTTACTGTGTTAGGTCCTATTGCATTATTTTTAAAGGTTACTTTAAAGTGCAAGATCAGCTTGTCCTCATTTTCACTATGTTGTTTATACATGATATACTAGGTTATCGTAAAGTGCAGGAACAGCATATTTGTAATTTTTATTAGGTTAGGTGCTGTTAAGTTGGTAACTCTGGCAAATTACTGCATTTTTTTTACTAGGTTAGTTCGAAGTATACAGAAAGGGCTTATTCTATTAACTCTTCGTGTACATATATTCCAATTTGTATTATTTTACGGTTTTTTTTCTACAAAGATTTTTACTATATTTACACTGGACTGAAGTTAGCTCTATCCTCCGGCCCTATCTCGCTTCCCGGATGGTTCATACGCCCGAGCTCTTGGGACAAGGAAAATTGTGGGGTAAATACCACGATCTTCCTTGTCTCCATGACCCTCCCGACTACCTCCTTTATTAGGATGTGTTAGTAGTAATTCAGAAAGGCCCTTTTGCGGAATAATAAAACAATATTAGTACTCCCCAAAAATATAAATTTTAAGTATTTTTAAATATCTCGAAAATTACCTTTTTAACAATGCTTCATATAAACCGCTCAATACATTCATTTTGAGTGTGAATTGCTTACAAAGGTAAATAAATTCCCTCATTTTAATACACAACGTGTCCGACCAGTTTTTGCTCAGTTCATATTGTATCACAGACTACTGAGCTATAACAAACGCGGAGTACCCAGTGGCCTGACGTTAACTTTAATGTGTATTGCAATAAAACACGATCTTGTGAATATAACCATGGACCAGTAATACTCTTCAAAGTAAAGACACATAATAAATCAAAAATGTCCTACAACTGTACTTACGTGCATAAACCAATTATCACTTACACACACACACGTGTGTGTGTGTATATATATATATATAGTTCACGGATTGTTGCTATGGTATGGAATCCCGATATAAAAAAAAAACGTAAATAAGGCCTTTCAGAATTGACAAATTACATTATTTCGATATTTTGTAAATTCGTAATTTGTTAGGTACCAATTTGGACGTTGTCGACAGTAACTTGTTAAGCACTCGCGGCTAAATTTTTAAAAGTGCAACCTATTTTTTATCTAAATTTGATGCTTAAAACAGACATAATATTTCTGCAATCATCACTGCGATACTACAAATATGTTAATCAATAAGAAAATAGTAAATTTTGCAATAACGACTTTAATTTAAAAAATGCTTTGCTCTCTCTCTCTCTCATATATATTTATATTTATATATATATATATATATATATATATATATATATATATATATATATATATATATATATATATATGAGAGAGAGAGAGCAAAGCATTTTTTAAATTAAAGTCGTTATTATATATATAAATATATATAATAATAATAAATATATATATATATATATATAATAAATAATATATATATATATATTATATTATATATATATATTATATATAATATAATATATATATATAATAATAATAATAATAAAATAATAAATATAAATATATATATAAATATATAAAGTATATATATATATATATATACACACACACACACACACATACACACAGCACAACTCGTACTTGCTTTTTATCGTAGCAAAACATGTTATTATTTACCTTTAAAATATAATTTAGTGCACTTCTTCGTTAAATCATTTTTTAAATATCACCACAATAGATACTTTCTGTAATACAATACTTTGTTAAAACAAACGCATAACCTCACAAGCTGTATCTTGCAACTTACTAAAAATTAATCACTCAACTGGCGAAATAATCCAAATACCTACTACATAAAAATAATCTTGTCGAAATATTTAAGTCACCAGAAAAGTACGCCACAACTTCCTTTATAAACAGTGAGATACGGATATTTTACTTGGAGACTACTATCATATGAAACTGCTGCCATTTAATATTTTTGCTTTAGAGAATGAAACTGTTGTTTCTAAGTTACACATGTATCAGTTATAATTGTACTGATTTTTCAGTGAAATTTTAGAACTAATTCAATCTGTTAACTAATCTGTCGTTTTTTTCGCTATTTGATCAGTTAATATGCGGAAAATTACTGTTTCTTACTGTTTCATCAGTAAAAAACATAGTATTTCAAGTTCCTAACGATAAGTTGAAGGGTTTGAATATTGATTATTTCCTAACGAAATTTCAACTGGAATGTAAAAACAAGAAATTAAAGGACGACAAAGGGATGACTATCACAATTTCAGTTCCACAACTTAAGAAAATGTCCAAAAAATGAAAACTCGAAATGGTCTAACAGTTCACAAGGGTTGATTTTTATCCTTAATTTTCGCAGCATTGGGAGCTGTAGGAGCCTTAGCTGGCAGTGCATTATCTATCGCTACATCAGTTATTAATGCTAAGAAGAAAAACCAAGAATTGGAAGAACAACGCAGATATAATTTAGCTATGGAGGAATACGGCAAGGGATTGACGTAAGTTAAGTGGGGTAAGAATGTTAAAAAAAATTTAACTCCACTCAGTAACTTTTATATTGATCAAATGGTTACAAAATTTAACATTAAAAATTTTGGGCTGTATTTATGATCGATGAGTTACTTAACACGCCACTCGATAGTGAATATAGGATTGTTAATTTAGAGGTTTCACCAAACTCTGGTACACACTGGGTATGCTAATGGAAAAAAGCAAACAACAAATATAATTTTGATTCATTTGGTGAACATCCACCCCGACAATTAATAGCATATCTCAGATGTAATATTTTTTATAGCGATGATAGAATTCAAAATTTCAATTAAGTAACTTGTGGTAATTTGTGTGAAATTGTGTTAAATCACTTTTCACATAATTTTAAATTTCCAAAAATGATTTTGCTATTAATAAACAATGGATTTATGTGGAAATGCATTAATGAGCTCTTGGATTGAGGATAAAATTAAAAAACACACGGACAATATTACAACTACTGAGATCAATCCTAATGATTTTGTTTCCTACACACAGTTCAACGACTTTATAGCCACACTGACAAGAAATAAAAGATCATTGGATAAAGCCTATCTTACGTACTTGGAAGTAGATAATAATATAGATTTTGAACAAGAAAGACTAAGACATGTGGGAGATCCCATTGCACCAATGAATGCATTCAATTTCGATTACTATTAGAAAATCAGAATTAACATTGTTCATTTAGTTGGGAAATACAGTTCAAAAGAAAAAGTATTTTACTTTATTAATCAAGCAGAATATTTTTTTTTATGAGAGATGGAACTATAGTTGAAATAATAATAAAACCAGAAAAATATAAAAGTATTATAACTTATACCATCAATGGAAAGAAATTGACATGTATAAAACTTTTGAAATATACCCTGATGATATGATATATTTTAAAATACCAAAAACCCACAATGTATCCGAACATACAATTGAGTTTATTAAAATAATTATGGTATACCAATACATTAAAAAATATCAGATTATGTTGGTTTTTAATGGAAACACTTCCATTAAAATCTTCCTTACAATCTAAGAATTTAAAAAGTCTTTAATTTTATTAGGATACTTATCATTATTTAACTTACATGTCATATCTAAAGTAACAAAACCATATTCATTATTCCGACATTTTGAACAAGTCTCCCTAAATTTCTCAAACGACATATCACCACCAACAAAATCACTATGAATATGTTTAAGATTTGTATCGTCTTGTCTGAATATACAAAGAGAATTGGCATTGTTTCTTATAAGCTGCTTAGGCACTTGTGAGTATGTCTAAGCTAAATATAAACAATCAATATCTTTGTGTCTACCGTGAGTAAAGTAATCCCTTACTCTAGTTTGATTTTCAAGTATGATATCATCGAAAACAACTACAGACTCTTTATGATATTCATTTATATCAACCATTTCTTCATTTGATGGAAAGAAGTATGCTATTGGTTCATTAAATAATTTTAATGCTACATCTATATCTTTCATTAAATTGTTATATTTTTTGGTTGGTCCATACTTTTTGAACATACATAGAGAGTACCAAAGTCCAACCATCCCTGAGCATATATAAAATTATCTATCATAAGTGTTGTTTTTCTACAGTTACCAGGACCCACTATCAAACATCTAATATTATTAGGCAATAATTCACCATGACGTTTTGTCGGTATAGTCTTGTCTGGTATTCTTATTTTAATATGCCAGTCTACATGTTTCATGTTTTTCTTGCTCATTTATTAATAGATTTTTAATGATATAATAAATGAGTAAAATATTAATCTAACAGATAACAAATCAGTGTTGAAGAAAAGACTGCATTACCCTTTAGAGATAGAGGCGCACTCATTGGCTTTAGTTCAGTTCTATACTACTTATCTAACACATAACATTATCTCAGGGGAAAATAAGCTATATTTTGTGGGTCAGAATGACATGGAATCAGCAATTGATATTCCAGTTGGCCAATATAGCTTAAAAGATCTTGAAAAAACTATAGAAACAATTTTTTTCTTTAGTGTAGATTCAATGGATGGGAAAGTAAATGATACATCTTTCGAGCTGGATAAAATGACAAACAGAGTGAAAGTAAAATGTATGCTTAAATTACAGCTTGGAAAACTGGGTTCAATAGGAAAACTTTTGGGTTTCGTAGAAAATAAAACTCTGAAAGCAAATGTGGATCATTATGGCGATACAATTCCAAAATTTGTTCTATTTGAAACAATAAATATACACTGTAATATAGTAAATTATATGATATTAAAACATGATAAATATAATCATAGAGTAACTAAAATAATTGCCACTTTTAAACCAAGAATAATATTTGGATTTGGCGACACGATCTATTACGAACCAGCTTATCCATTATTTTTCCCAGTGCAAACAAATCAAGTTAATGAAATAATTGTTGAAATTAAGGTAGAAAAAAGTAAGTTAATTAATTTTGATTTGTCTGAAAGAACAGTGGTATTAGAGATGAGACCATAGATATTTTTTGGGTTGTAAGTAGTCATATTCTATTTATAATAACTTTAATAGTTTGTAAACAATTAAAGTTTCACATGATAAAGATGAATAATATTTCTATAGAAAGTGGAATGAATGATTTAGAAAAAGAATTCAGTGTTTCGACTACTTTAATATGTTGAATTTGGAGATGCGTATCTAAATTTCTAATTAGATTATGTTGTAACACATTGCCAAAGTCAGAGCGATAATTTTGTTTTAATGATTGGATAACCATTAAAACTTTATAGAGATATGAGCACGAATAAAAATCAACTGATGTCTAATTATACGACGACGATCATTTACTCTTTAAAAAACCGAATATAATGCATTTGTTTAACACCACAATCCACCATTCCATCATATGTAAAACTTATACCTCCACGATTAACATCATTTAAAACTTTTTCACTAAATATCTGAACATATCTGTCTGGTAAGGTTACTTTAAAATTTCCAGAAGCAAATACCACTTTATATCCATACCGTGTATCATTAATTTCAGCATGGTATGGTTTATGGGATAGGACTGTCCAATTGTAAGTTCGGAAAGTTTCTTAAATTGTTTCGTTCCGTTTAATACATTTAGCAACTGATCCATCTTTATTATATAAAATATTTTACTTGTTATGTATCCAAATTTTTTAAGCCACTTTTTTTTTTCGGTTGTACTCATACGCAACTTTTTACGCGTATTTTTGCAGATGCACTCAAATGCAAAGTTTAAAGTAATTTTTTTTCTAAAGACTACGATCTAACCAAACGCAAATTTTTGAGTCACTTCTTTTACAGTTGTGCTCAAAAGTAACTTTTTAATTAATTTTTTTTGCAACTGCTCCCAAACGCAACTTTTTGAGTCACTTTTTTGCGGTTGTGTTAAAAGGCAACTTTTTGAGTCAACATTTTGCCACTGCTCCCAAACACAACTTTTTGTGCCACTTTTTTGCGTTTGTGCCCAAATCGGCATTTCTATACTACTTACACATAAAATGTAAAATTACCGAAAATTTGTACGTGTAAATATAAGCTCACAGATACTCCAGAATGTAAAACAAGTTTGCACACATTCAGTCATAAATCTAAACAAATGAAGATGTACAACTATACTGACAATAGGTGTTCATACAACGACCAAGTAGCAGTAAAAATACGTAATTTAAGCTTTTAATACAATGAGTGGGTGTATTTTTACAAATACTTCAAAATGTGAAAATTAACACCAACATTGTGTTCATGTATTTTCACCAACGACATGTTTATTGATTATTAAGAAGATTTGTGCAAAATTGCACGTACTGTAGTTGTTTATACAAATTACACAAAAATTATATGTGGAAATTTACATTTATATTTTACAGTACTGACTGAAGACTGAGTTTCTGCTGTTTAGCAGGCACGTGCGGCTAGAGCTCTGATTACACACTGGCGGTTCGTTAGCTTCAGTAACTTGGGTATTGTGATGCAAGTGAGGGGAAGTACAACACCTATCATAGAGTACTTAAGGGTGGGATGGACTACCGTGGGAACCCCGCGTCCAATGTCAAGAAGCGAGGGAGCGACACTAACACGCACGTCTATAGGCTATTCACGGTAAAGTGAGCACTTTTTAAGGCCCATCTAACTGGCATTAACCACTAATAAATATAATTTATTACAGCTTCAGACATTAACGTTTGGGAGTGAAGAAAAGTATACACTGCGTTTGTTTGCCATAAGGCAATGTTTATATTAAAAAATGATAGGAACATAGAAATCTGCCAAAAGGAAAAATTCAGCAGAGCCTTATAAATTGTTCACTTTATCGTAAACAGGTAATTTTTTTTTAAAATCTTTTCTGACAAAAAGTCTTATTTGCAACATTTATTTACCGAGATATGCGTATTCGCGCAAACAATTATTTCACAAAAATGCGGGGGTCCAACCCTATCTTAATAATACAGAGCCAGAACAGCTGATTGTACCGCGAACTTCTGTCGCATCCGCCAGCTAAATGCTGGAACGCCTTTCGTCAATCATTGTGTGGTAGGTAACCTATATACCGCTCACGGTAAAACGAGAACTTTTGAAAGCCCTGCTTAAGATCTATTTGTATGCACTTTGTGTATTGTTCCGCCTTATCTAAAATAACATTACCATGGGCCTCATAACTTTATACATGTGTCGGTCAAGTAAAACGGTGAAATTTTTAGGGAAGTAAATATTATACAAGTCTGCTCATTTTCACACTTGGATGCACAAAAAAAAAAAGAATTAAATAATTTAAATTGTCACAAATGCTTACCTAACACTTTTAATTAGACGTTAAGATGTGGAACTATTTTCCATCCATCGTTACCAACTTTACTGGGCAAATGTCACTCAGTGCGTCCATTAAAAGATAATTATGCAGGTAGAGGCAGCGACGGATTTTTTTAAATGTTCATTTCAAAATTGCTCACATTATCGGGGACAACCTTTACCAGCCAATCTGCAGCCCAGTCAATAGGCACAGTTTTATAAAGTATGCAGTTGCAAAGCAGACGCAAGACCCGTTCCCAGAACTTCGCACAGCCAATCAGAGAACGGTTACACCCACATCAATAGAAACAACACGCTATATAGTTTCCGCGTGATTTTCTACTCCGTCCATCTACACCGCTGTTCTTAGGATTCAATAAGTCCACGAGTTCCTCGAAGGATGAACTAGGGATGTGATTTTATTTTCGTGACAATAACGCAGTGTCTGGTGTTACAGCATGGCATGTTCATGTACGCAGGATTTATTGGCGTTATTAGCTGTCGCCCGAACAACGCCTCTGAGTGGCCTGTAAAAAACTATGTTAGGGAAAACTCCAGCCGCACATTCAAGTGAAATGGCGTAACTGGCCAGAAATATGTTGGAACTCCGTTCTCCAGCCAGCTCCTGGCAAAGCCGATACTACACCATATCTGCTGACGTACTTGGTCTTGTACTGTACAAGCTTCTACAATCCCTGGCGAATAAGCCAGTATACCAGCCGCTATATGAGCCGTCATGGAAGAATTCGTATTACACGACAGCAGTTCGCGTACTAGCATTTGGCACCCTCGAAGCGTGCGCAGTGAGTGATTTGTAATAAAAATGAACCCCATTCGTATATCTGCTACCAGTTCACTCTAAAGTGAGCACGTTTTAAGGCCCTCACAACAGGAATAATAACAAATATATGTATTTTATTGTAACCTCAGATGTTAACTTTTGATTTTGTTGATATGTATACACTGCATTTATTAGTTACATGATAATTTTTACATCAACAAATTGCAGAGACAAAATTTGACTGAAAAATAAAATCGACAAGGGCCTTAAATATTGCTCACTTTACCGTGAACAGCCTACTTGCATATGCCTATGAAAAAGCTAACTAGCACATCTTAATATTGCTATATTACTGTTCGCCTTTTACATAAATTGATTGCGTACTAGTATAATTTCATTCATTTTCTTGAAAATAGTTTGAGTGTGTTATTTTTAATTTGGACGAAAATTGCTAAGCGGTTACAAAATACAGTTTTTATCTTTACATACCATGTTATTATCCGCATGTAACATTTAGTGATAATAAAACTTAAATTCCGACGGAGTTTCGAATTCACGTCTGAGAGTTGCATTGATAGCAGAAACGCGACTTTACCACTATACTACCAGCTCACGCAGTGAAAGTAGTGTTTATAAAGTGTAGATACGTACCATTTGAATTAATTTATTAGAACAGGTAATGTTTTAAGTGTTTAGAACGGTTTTAACCGCAATCAAAAGTTTTCATTGCCAATATTATTCGTCGTTGTCGTATTTTAAATCTATTTGAAAGAGTTTCAACCTCGCGGATGTATAATCACTGTGGAGGCGCCCTTTTATGTTTCTTCATCGACTCGTTTCAAGTAGTAACCGCGGAGAGCGCCTTACGCTCTGAAACTGCGATGTGATTGGCCAGGTACGAAACCTGGTGGCCCATTACCAAACCTGGTACGAAATCTGGCCGTACAAGGCGGGAAATGCCATGACGGGTGCCGCACTAGCCCGTATGATGGCCGCTATGGCAGACCTTGCACAAGATTTTACGGAATATGGTATCGTATAATATTGCCTTAACGCAATTACCCGCCACCTGCTCGGCCAATGGAGGACTTCAAACAGCACGGAATAGCCAGTCAGATATAAGGACCGTTCCAGAGCCTCGCGAAGCCAATCAGAGAAAGGGCACGTCCACATGAAAGTAACTGCCACGCCATTTCGCCCCTGTGCTCTTATCTACTCTGGGATTGCGCGCTACATCCTCAAAGGTAAAGTAAAAATGGCTACACATTGCGTAACCAGTAAACAAGTTGTGAAGGTTGGAGTTTACTTAGTAGCGTGGAGTCCAGGCTACAGGTCAGTAAAGTCGTGAAATTTTCCAGTTCTCAATTTTTAAAATTATAATTTTTAAGTCTAGGAAAATGTCCTCAGCAATTCCAAGAGAATATAAGATTTAACTGCCGGTGTATAAAATAAATCTTTTCTCCCAACTGCGTTTGAACGCTTCCTACGAGTAACTTAATCTCCAGTGGCGGCTAATCCCGGTTCTAGGTGTGCGGGAGTTAAATAATGACAGTATCGGACAGTGAATCTCTCTCTTCCAGCGGACGTCACACCGTGCGAGATCTGGGTATCTCGCCTATTGCCTCTCAATGGTAACGGCGCCACATCTTCACGACGGCAATTGGTTTTTACAGCTTTCAGCTGACACCAAAACTCCTTGCAACTTAGCATTGGTAGCCAACGGTATTCCTCGGGAATGCAAATAACCATCCAATTAGCCGTTCCGCCCTCCAGACTTCGCCTGGCTCACAGTCATTACCATTCTGGTGGTAAAGGGCTGCAGAAAAAACGCATATACATTACTAGCACTTCAGACGCGGGGAATTCCATGCAAAGGAAACAGTTCAGACGGAATGAGCTGTAAAGACTGGAGACGATGCGTCTGGGGGATTGTGGCTCTGGCAGTTGCTTCCCGGCATCGCGGTCTTATCAGGGTCGGACCACCCTCTCCTCAAGGAATTCCTGCAGGGGGTGGGTGGCAGGTATGTCACACCTAACCCCCAGCCACCCGCCGGCAACCACTTCCAGAACCAGCCCGACACCTTCCAGCGACCCTCATCACGTCTGGAGCCAGCGGTAATGGCGCCCCGGAGACGTTTTCCACGAACTCCCAGGAGTGGCCAAAATGTCCTCCCCTACACACACACACACACACACACACAATGGTGTGTCTGTACTGCGCCTTGCACAGAGTGCGTTCGTTACGCCTGTTCTGGTCGAAGCAAAGGTCATGAAGTTGTCGTGCGAGACAGATTCAGGGTGAATCACCCATATGAGCCTCTCAAATGTTCTCACGCGGCCTGCTTTCGTCATATCTTTTCCCAGTTAGCTGTGATGTTAGCAATTAGATAGTTAGCTGTGCTAATGCGAAAACAAATATACAGTGAAAAATAAGGGGGAACGAAATAACCCCCCCTTTTTTTTAAAATCAAAATTGGGAGTACCAAAAACTTTACATGGTAAAATTGCAGATTTTCTTACGTAACGTATATTTAATAAATGTAGAGGTCCCTAAATAATACCACGCAGCATTTTTGTAGAGGTGTAAGTTTTTCTGGTTATAATGTGTGGATAGGAAGCAACATTTGTGTGTATTGCAAATATTAACACAATTATTATAAAAACAAAATGTTGGGAAAAGATACTTTATCCAACACTAGGGACACCAAATTCTCTATATTACCTTGACCACCTGCCACTTTTGTAACCTATCTGGGAAAATTTTTTGACGCTGCTGACTATACATACACATTAATTTCAGAAATGTTAGCATAACAATTCTTATAATGATGTACTTGAACAGCAATAATAATAGTGAGAATGACACCGAAACCTCTATTTACATTTGAGAAAATGTAAGCTTGGGAAATTATTCACGTTGTATAAGTACTATGTTAACTACCTTCAACAAGAGAGTGCCACGAAAATAAAAATAAAAGTAAAATGTAAATTTCAATCTAAAAAACACAACCAAAATGTAAATCTACTAAATTAGAAATCGAGAAATGTTGCACGGTAATATGGCGTTTGCATTTCGCTGTGCTGCTTGTTCATTAATTTACAAAATAGCCACTAAACCTTAGGTCGTCAACTAACCTCAAGTCGCGTATATTTTGGAAGCATCTCAACTGGCTTGTGTCTGGCTGTAAAATGCGCGGCATCCACCAGCTCAACGGTTATTGGCTCGTGCAGCGCGCACCATGTGTGCACAGCAAAAAGAAAACATCCCCATATCTTGGAAATGTTCACTATCCATCACTAATAATATGCAGAGCATAGAAGTGGCGCACTCTAAATCTGAATTAGTGATCATTTCACTATTTTAGCTAGTCGACAGTGCCTGACTGATTCAACAGTCACTTCAGTGAATTTAACTGATGAATCGGTGAAAAAATCGCCAGATTTCATTCACTTATTGAATCAGTGACATTTCCCACTGATTCTTCTGTCATTTTTTGACGTGAATACGTCTTTAAATTTGCAACCATAGTGGGAGGCAATACAGAAAATCCGATGATGATAAAATCGGGGGATAGAGTTTGGCATTGCAGCTCCGAATCTATCGTCTACAATAAAAATTAAATTACACCACTCGATTGCCAAAGTATCAAAGAATATATTACGTTGAGTGAGGACTGCGAAACATTGCAAGCCGGAGGGGGGGGGGGGGGGGAGGTAGTTACCGGAATTGCCAGGAACGTAAAGAAAACCACCAAGGCATCCGAGCGCGTGAACATAGAACATACACGTATTCATGCAAAACAAACGGCCGTGTCCCCAACACAGCCACGCCCATTTTTTTCGCTGTTTTTCAGTGGTTTGTTTTTCGACTGATGGTTAAGTTAAATAGCGTGTAATAAATGGCCGTGAAACAATGTGTATCAAGTGAAATAACAACGAATAAACTAATAAAACCAATACAAAATAATTTCTAAAATGTGTTTCGTTTTTCAAAACACTATTTTATGAAGTAATATGAACATTCGGCCTTTCATTCCGCTTTTACGTCTTTTTTAGTTTTCATATAATCATCACAGCGCTCTGTTTGAAGGTTTAAACAGTACATAATGTCGTGAAGAGAGTGCACACATATATAAGCATACTATTAGTTTATCAGCCCTAACTGTACCAATTAAACCAAAAAACGAAAAGTAAGGCCATACAATTAAAATGTTCACGATTTTGATAAAACTATACGACGTATATTTTGCTCTTGGTTTTCAGTTTGACTTGATAGTGCAGCTGGTAAGGTAACGGCCAAAAAGTGAAGTGAAAGGGTTGAGTGAGGTCAGTAATAGACACGTCGCAGATTTTTATTTACTTTTTTAAATTACTTTAGATTGTGCAATATAAATAGTAAAATATCGTAAATATGTTTATTTCACGCAATTATTTGGCGAAATGGAATAAAAACAACATTTAATACACCACTGCAGTCGGCAGTCACATATTCAATCAGTGAAATTGTTTCAAGTCACTAATTCAATCAGTGAAAAAATTTCACTGATTCACAACAGTGGTGTTCCACTGATTCTAAGTGGAGCCATTTTCGCTGATTAGAGTAGTTGAATTTCCCTGCGAATCAGTGGTTTTTTACTGATTCGAATTCAGAGTGTGCTAAACGCGTGAAAATAAATTAGCTTTATGAGAAAAATAACTGTAGACTCGGACTGATCGACTGACTAAATACGTAACAGAGAAAAAAAAATTACAGCTTGGCTACATACTAAAATAGCCGCCTACAGCACGAACTTCACCTGCAGACGCAAAAAAAAAATAGAGTCGTTGCCCACCAACGTGAAGGAGCGCCGCCGTTCTCCAATCAGTATCTGGTAACTTACTTGCCAACCGGTAGCTCAGCCAATAGGGAACCTTTCGCAGTACGCAGTAGCAGATTCGACACAACTCCCGTTCCCAGAGCTTTGCATAGCCAATCACGGAATGGATACGCGTACCTCGAATGAACCGCCACACCATCTCGTCTCCGTGTCCTTACAGTATCTACTTCCCACAAAGCACAGGATATCAACTGGATATCCGAATTATATCCACAATAATATCTAAAAGTTATCTAAATCCTGCAGTGAATATCTAATGTATATCCTTTGGATATCCAATAGTTAGAGACGTGAAAAATTTGCGGATTCATTTCGGGACAAGCTAGAACTCATAAACATGTTAAGTATGTGTCACTTTAACAATTGGTCCACGCGATATTATACTCCTTCTTGAGATCTCTGCACCAATAACAAACTTACAACAAAATGCATGCCCAATAAACGCCATCCACCCTGACAGCAAGCAACCAATAAGACGTTGATATCTGATTGTTTGGACATAAGACTGTAAATTATATCCTTCATGTCACTGATTTCGCAAAATCTTCAGGTACTACTTCCTGGATATTCATTAGATACTATAAAACCACCAATGGCCATACCTTAAGGTAATTGGTTACATCTAAAGATGTCTATAGGAAAACCAAAATATCGATATCACACTTTGGATATTGGGGGACATTTGGATATATTTTGGCAGTCTTTTCGATGCAGCTTTGCTATTCCTGGATGTCCCTGGATGTCCTGAATGTCAGGGTGTGACATCCGTCAGATATTATTTGGATTTCTCTGCTATATGGGTTGTGCCTGTATCGTGAACATGTTAGTCCGCGCCTGCAAACGTAACAAGAAAAAGTATGCTGGGGAGTGGAGGGATACCTTTGAGCTTCAAGCAACTGACGCACACGCGTTGTGTTTAAATTTTAAAACGCATCGCTACAAACAGACTGTATATCTACTGAGGAATAACATTTGATGCGGTCTTTACCACCACTTATGTCACTGATATGAAAAATGAAAAGGAAATACCTCGCGTGTAATTTTAGGCTTGCAAAATTAAATGTCTGCTTTCGTTACTCCCAAACATTTTAATGCAAATGAAGTATCGAGAACGTGCAACAGCAAAGCAAGTAAGTGAATTTGTTACAGCGGTTTGTGCGTAGTATGCAATGCATGGCGCCTTGAATAGCTATTGACTTCCCAACGAATAACAAAACGATTGAGTTTAGAGTAAACGCCGGTACGGCTTTCGACCAATCACCTGCCGCTATCGCGACGAGAAACTCACGAGGATACAGGAGAATGGTTCTTCAATGATTGCAGTTTTAATATCCCTGAATTTCACTAGCCTCTACATCATTCAGAATGCATCTTAACTACACTCTAAATCGGAATCAGTTATTTTTTACTGATTGTCAGTTGAAACTGCTCCATACGGAATCAGTAGAAAAAGAAAACTACTAGTATCTTCAGTTAAAATTAATCCAGTAATTCAAACAGTAGAAAATCAGTTATTTATAGTCGATTGATAAAAAGCACAAGGATTAAAAACCGTGCATTGCGGTTTGAAATAAATTAAGTATAATTAATTTGTCGCAAAACAAAATTATTACTTGTTCAAGGAAATTTTGTAAGTGGTTGGTATCGAACCGCCATCCCAAAGCGTAACACATTCTCTTGTTTCTTTTGGCTGAGGTTCTACAAACTCTGTTACTTTGCCACTGAGATGGACGGTCTCGCATTTGCGTGGTAACATAAACTTACAATGGCGAACGGCTGTAAGTTTCGTAATGTGAAAGTACTTCATGTTTTCGAAATATACACTTATTATGTCTACGTAGGTACATGTCTTTGTAAGGCTCGAAAGTCATTCTAAGTTAAGTATAGTTCAGATTGTGTGCTTTACAAGAGAAATATAGTGGTTTTAACTGTGTTGTCGGTGTTTTATATGTATCTGCCATTCTACAATGCAACGAGATTTTACAGAATGAAGCTGTTATTTTGATGAGACAGATTGACTAGTTATAACTGTGCTAATTAGACAGTGGGACGTTAGAAACAATGGAATATCTTATAAAATTTGTCGTTTCCTCATTATTTGATCTGTTAACTTGCAGACCACAAAACTTTTGTTGGTGTAAAACCACCTTTCTTATTGAATTACCGCACTATTGAGTCAGTAATATTATCACTGATCTATCTGTCACTAAAAATAACAGTTTAAATCTGTAGTATCTCGTTGCATTGTAAAATGGCGGATACTAGTGTACATCAATAACCTCGTACATTGAAACCACTATATCGATCTTTTAAAGCACAGAATCCGAACTAAACTAAAGATAGATTGACTTTCGAACTTTGCAAAGACATGTACTTGCGCAGAAAATCTATATAGTTCGGCGACAAGAAATACTTTCACATCACGAAACTTACAGCAATATTTGACATTACATTTTGTGGTCCAGTATCCATAATACCAGCACATGTTTGGCAATGGTAAAGTAGGGCAGTGGATATGTCTGATCATGAGAACTTCAGCATGCTTTGCTTTATGGGCGGAGGTTCGAGCCCAACCACCTCCAAAAACGTTTTTGTGTACACAAGATTTGTGTTCTGCGACAAAATAAATCGTACCTAACTTACATCACATAGGAATGCTCTGTGCTTGTTTAATAACCAACTATAAATAACTAGTTTTCTACTGCTTGAATTAGTAGATTTCATTTAACTGACGAATTTTGTGATATTTTTTCTACAGATTCCGGATGGAGTAGTTTCAGCTGGCAATCAGTATAAAATAACTGATTCCGATTTAAAGTGTAGGAATTGATTAATTTTAAGTACATATTTGGTTAATTCTTCTGAGTGATTATAATTATTCAGAATTTTTTAAATTACAAGTTATTATTACGATTTGTATGGTTACTCATTGTTTAGTCATGTTTTCAAGTTGGTAAAGTGTTAGACAAGGCATTTTCCCTTAGCTTGGTCCGCGTAATAAAAGCCTTTAAATAAACATCCACTAATAATACTCAGTGATATTAACATAGTTAAGAAATCTACAGGTATACACGCAGATAATGACACTATTACACACTCATATAAAGTCCCGTGTGGTTACTTAGTTCAGTAAACCGCAGTGCAGAATAAATAAAATTGGTGTGGAGAGCCATTCGATACAATTGTACTCAGTTGCTTATTGGTTGGGCGATACTCTATAAACGTGCGTTACAACTGATGGACTACTAACGAAGAGAGCTCTTCACTGGTTCGGCAAGTGTCTGGCTGGCTCGTGCCTAGGCGCTGATTGGCGAATAAGGCCAGGTCATATTACCGGCAAACGAGGCCACTTTTGTTGGCGAGTGCTTTTGGGGTTTGGAGAACAAGGAGCAGTTCAGCTTCTGTGTACACAGTAATCACATGCCTTTTAGGCTAGACTGTACACTTTGGTGTATACTCGAGTCGAAGTATTGTTTAGTAGATGCTACCTAAGGGACCCGCCTATCTTGCGCTTGAACTGCGGTATAGACACATCTATTGAACGCACGTACAATCTGGTGATCTGCGAAAATAGCACACACTTCAGATGAGACCTGCTGAGTGCCAGTAAACACGCACTCTAAAGCCGACAATAGAGAGCTAATACCGCTGCACAAGAACAAATTCTATTCGAGCTCCTTCCCCACTGTCGCATCGAAGGCATGGAACAGCCTGCCGAATGAACACAGAAGTATTGAAAGTTTCAGTAAATTTAAAAATACAGTAATTAAGTACTACCTTTGTCACCCCAGTGAATGAGGGGATGAAATTGACTTTTCGTGAAGTTGTGTTGAGCATGTGTGCATATGTGAATAATGAATGAGTGTGTAAGTGAATGAGTGAGAGAGTAATTAAATCGTATCTTTGGTTTGTTTAGTATTAAGTTATACACATATAATTTCTAATATATAATTTTAATGTTTGAATTTCTAGCAAGTTTAAGTGTAATATGTTATGGGTCCAGTGTAAGATAAGGCGACTATGCCTTAACTGCGCCTTTAAGCCGTCAAAAAATAAATTTAAATAAATTAATACATTTTCAGAAAACTCCAACATAGCTATAAAAATATATATATATATATATATATATATATATATTTCGAAGCGCTGTTTCTCAAAATAAATTCTCCAGGTACGTACAAAAATAATCAAGGACCCTGCGCTTAGCCATGCCACAAATTTTACTCCACTTAAATGATGGAATCACCACTGAAAGTCGCAGCTGGACGAGAATACTGTACGCCAGTTCAGAACCTTGCGTTTAGTGGCGATGGCGCATTTGATGTGCGTCAGGTGTAGGCTTTATCGCTTACGCGCTTCTCGGCCTCAAACGACGAAAATATCTCAAGGTAGGCGAGCCCCTTAAGTTTTGACACTTGATAACATAGAAAGAATTCGTCCCTTGTTTTCTTAGAGGCTTTTTTGTTGTCTCAAAGAGTTTTCCAGGGCGACTGCTATACAGTCATCAAATTGTTAAAGTAATAGTAACTTTCAGGTGTTCGAAGTTTAATCTGTCCTCACGCGAACTCACGAATATTTCTTGTTCATTTTACCTACGTCGGGGAAGCCACGGTTGGCTCAGCGGATCGGATAGAGCGTTCGCCTCCTACCAAGACGGACCGGGATCGAGTCCTGGCTGGGTTGCCCCCTCATTTTCGCATGTGGGAATCGTGCCGGACGATGCCACTGGTCAATGGGTTTTCTAGGGGATCTCCGGTTTCCCCCGGTTGCACTACGGCGCTGCTCCGTAATCACATCGCTTCACCCTCATCGGCTCTCAAGACCACGATGTTAAGAGCCACACATCTCTTTACTCACTCACTCTCCGCTCATACGTCAGAGGTAGCACAGAGGTGTATCCGAGTTCGTGAGGGTTGGAGGTCATAAAAAAAAGTTAAGAATTAAATTTGATTTCTAATGTATTCACACACCTATTATTTAGAGTATTAAATTATCTGTCGTCTCTATTACTCTTTCTATTTAACAGCGAGTGCAATATTTAATGTGTATTTAAACTCTAATTAACGTCCTTCTGAATTTTCCTGTTTGATTACAGTCAACTAACTCACGCTCATCAATAACACGTGTTCAGTCTATCTGTTGCCATAATTTGTTATGTCTTTCACTCACGCGTCTAGTGCAATAGTCCAACCTGCCAGCCGCACCCTTCACTGTTTGATATTCGCACTTGCAGGTTTCCCTCCCGCTGGCCACTTCTCTCGCTGCTCGTCTTCTATCGCTCGGAACTCAGTCACTCATCCATTCAACAACTCCACTCAACTCAACTCCTGGCTCGGAGGTCTGTCACACTTCTATATCGTTCGCTCCGACCATCGGGAAGGTTCAACGCACCCCGAGTTACGCTGAGAGAACGAGGTAAGTAATCCAGAGCATTCTTCAGATAAACACAGAAGGTCAGGAGTGGCGAGCCGACAAGGTGTTATCGCCGCAAAATGCCTCCATAACTCAAAATGCTGGTAGGATTATCACTCGACTACCATTCAGATATCCCACTGACTCGCCCTCCCGCTAATCAATACTGTGACCTCTTCCGCCCGGTCGCACGGGGCGGGCGAAGGTCAGTGGCGCAGACCAGCGACACGTACTAACGCTGGACTCGCAATACACCGACGAATTCGATACGACATCCCCGACGCAACGAAATTTGATCAGCAGCCAATGAAAAGTAAAGTTACCGTGACGTCAGCCCGACAAAACAGCGGCCCCGACAGCCCGAAAACAGTAGGTTCAATTTCTACTTTCCGTCGTGTCGGGCTCGTAGAAGCACGCAAAAATTGTAAATACAACATTTTAAAACAAAATTGCGTTCATGTTCCCCTAATGTAGTAAATAATAAATGATATTGCCGCCAAAAAAAAAGTACCCGTTTGTTTTTAAATATATTTCTTTTCTTGCATAAATTCAAAAAATATCAAAAGCAAAACAATTATTCGCTTTATCGTGAGTTTTAAAAAGTAAATATTGGATATTAATAGGATAACTTGTTTTTAGGATTTTCCAACAGCCAACTTGTCGGGCAGATTTGGTCGTGGTATTGTGAACAGTGAATAAAATATAATATGAAATTCCGTCGAGCTCTGACGTCGTATCGTGTTCGTCGAGTTATTGTGACTCCAGCTTAACAGTATTATTTGTTTGTGCGCAGCAAACTGCGCAAGTGCCATGATGATGCTCTGGCATATGTAGGGACCAACAAAAAAGCGTTTATGTTCGATATTATTGGCAGCAGCTGTCCAAGAAACTGCGGGCTATAGTGTCCACAACGTATGGTGTCATTCGCCGCGTGAGGATATTTCCCTCACTCGAGGCTGTTTTCAGCTGTTGTAAAGTGTAATTCACCAAGGCTGCTTGTTGTGCAACTGTCATGGGCACTAGGACTGAAAGAATTTGTGTGTAGGAACTTGCTGGAGTTCACACTTCTATGCATAGTCCATGCACGGTTACTTCCAACTTTTCTGAAGCTCTCTCAAAGTTCTACTTCCAGGTTATTCCTCCGCCAAATGGAAACAAAGCTCAACCGTGTTAAAAGTGGGATGGACCCCCCCGTGAGAACCCCGCGTCCAAGGTCAAGAAGCGAGGGAGCCATGGAGGAGACACTAGATAGGGCTTACAATCTCGTTATTTGAAGTAAGTGCCTGTGGAAACACCAACATAGACATTTTACCACTAGAATTAATGATATTATAGAACAGATCTGTTTTGATTCAAAACTATGAGTGTTTTGTATCTCAAACATACTGATTTAACCTACATATATTTCAGGTGCTGATTTAGTTACTTACTGAAACGATTATAAATATTTGATCCGTTTTTTGCACTGCTTGTGCAAGATTTATTCTATTCTGTTGGTCACAATTGGAGGTAACGTAAGTATTTCAAAGACAGAGATAACACAAACAGCACGGTTTATATTTAATTATTGCCGAAAACAGCATTCGGCAACTAAATGGTGTTAGTCAAGTAGGTTCTAATTAAGCAATTTTTAAACGTCGTTCTAGAACCTCTCAAGAATACTGCCAGCTGTAAACATACTGGAAATGCTACCCGGCAAGCCTGAAAAAAAAAACAATATTTTTTTTTGTAAATAAGCTATTTTATTAAACATTGAACCCAACGAGATTATTGACTACTTCAATGAAGCGTGTTTATCACAAAATAATCATTAAAAACTATTATTTTTGTTTTATTATACTAGATGATTATATTTCGTGATGCGTGTCTGCTGTTGGTATTAACCACCCACCCACCGCCCCTGAAAAAGACTTTAAAATAAGAAGATCATGGAAGTGTCCGCTCTTTTCTCCTTACTTGCTCTGAGGAGGGAGCGATACGGGCGACACTAGCACGCGCTTCTAGCGCCTCATCGCCCCTACGCGCAAGGCGTGCAGTGTTCCCTCTGTAACGCTGCACTGTGTAAATTAGATATGTAACTGGGGAGTTTTATTACACGCGATGAAAGACCACAGATTAAACTACGCCCGTATATTTGTGCTTATCTCTTGCCGCTTAAGGAAACTGCATAGGCAAGGTTTAAAAGTGCAATATATGACCATTTCCACGAATTTTTTCTCCAATAATACGCTTAATATGACACAAGTAAAAAAAAAAAAAAAAGGAACGTTGATAAGTATGTTATTTTTTTTTTTCTGACAAAAAGTTGTATTTGCAATACATTTATACACAGAGATACGCGTTTTCGCGCAATCAAATATTTCACAAAAAAAGCGGAGGTTCATCCCACCCTTCAGCTTAATTCTAATCAGGTTATGAAGAAAACGAAATCTCTAATGGGAGAGTTTGGCATACATATGGATGATTTCCGCCACAAGGTGCGATGCTGTTACAAAGAGGTCACTTTTAAGCCCGTAAATTGAGAAATAACATATATTTTTGTGTAAAAGTTGGTGTTTGGCTCGAATTGTGATATAAGTTATATTTTCCCACGCCAAAATTTTAAGCATTAACTTTATTGCGTAACTATTATGACGCGCTTCATTTATGTTTACAAGAGCAAACTGTAAACATACAACTGTGATTGGCACTGGGCATTTATACGCAAACTAAATCCAGTTCGATAAGGTTACGAATTTAAGTGCGAGAAAATTCAGTTATAATTTAAAGGAACTTTGTATTTTTCCCATTTCATTTAAGGAAACTGTGCAACAAAGCCATAAAAACCATATTTTAAACCTTTTTACTGTGATAGTTTTCGATTCAGTTGTGATATTTAAATGAAGTAAATCTGAAAGCTTACGTTTTGCTAAATCCAATTCACGACAGAGTATTTAATAATGTGTGAATATATTTCGCTATGTTTCCGCTCTAGTGCGAAGAACAAACTTTGTTATTTTCGTCGGTTCTAACACAATACAACTCAGAAGATTTTACACGACATTAATTTTATTAAAATTGTTATTATTAAATTTTATTATTTTTAAAACGGAAAAATCTGATACACACGCGACACCAGTGCTACCTGGCGGCGAAAAATTGTAGTTGCCGAACTAAAAGCATTGAGCTTTCCCATCCGCCATCTTGGATTTATCGATCTTTCGCCAAAGCTTCTATTTCAAAAGGCGTATTGATATTTCCCGCACGACGTATCCTAAATAATAGCTTCCCAAACTTCATCGAACTGCCACAGCTTCACTACATGTATTAATTTTTAACTGAGAACTGTCGTGGCGAAACACGAGGTTATTTCATATGAACAATTACAAAGGCGACAAATAAACAATAATCAAGAAATACTGACCGCAGACAATGCACTAGGCAATGCTGTGTGATATGTCGTTCCAAAAAGATGGTACAACACTGTATTTCCAGAGTATGGAAAAAATTCCAAAAATCCAAAATGGCGGTTGAGAATTTGCCTTAACCGAATGCATACAATTACATACGAAAGGGACTGCCACATTCTTTTAATTATTTATATAAAAACTGTTTGTTACTAGGCATTACAACACACCAAATTTCTCTACGTTTTATTCGTATTATTATAAATGATATATAACTTATTTATAAAATTAGAATGAAAGTTCAAGTTAACCAGTAATAAGGCACATATTTCAACACTTATAAAACGCGTGTGAAGAGTGAAGAGATTTGGGTGGCGAGGTCTTGAGAGCCGATGAGGGGGATTGAGGTGAGTATGGAGCAGCGCCGGAATGATAGTGCGGGGGAAACGGGAGATCCCCGAGAAAACCCGCCGACCAAAATGCGTGTGAACGTGGCATATTTAGGAAACAACCAAACTTTTCCTACACGGAACGATTTTTCGAAGGTTTGTTTGGAAAACTGTGGCTAAACCGTACATAGCCGATACTGCAGCCGAGTCTTTTTTTCATTTGCTGGAATCGGCTGACAGCGTTGCGCACCATTTTGTATAATTTTTTTTGTCAACGTCGTGAAATATAAATATGTAGTGACAGAAATTAACTAACCTATAGGCTGTTCACGGCAAAATGAGCATTTTTGAAAGCCCTGCTTAAGATCTACTTTATACACGTTGTGTATTCCTCCGCCTTATGTAAAATTAACATTTTTATGGGCCTCTTCACTTTATTCATCCGTCGATCAAATAAAACTGAAATTATTAATAAAGTAAATACTTTGCAAAATGTTTACACTTCGATGCATTCAAAAAAGACAGAAAGCGAAATAAATAATTTTAAGGTATCACAAATGGTTACCTAACACTTTTTATTCGACGTTAAGATATGGAACTGCTTTCCATCCATCGTTACTAAGTTTACTGGGCGAATGTCACTCAGTGCTTCCATTAAAATATATGCATGCAGGGGCAGTGACTTTTTCCTAAGGTTCATTTCTAAAGTGCTCACTTTATCGTGAACAGCCTTTACTTGTTTTGAAGTAGCGGTCAGCTTTTCCTAGAATAACAGCACGAGTTCTAAATATCCCTAGCTACAAAAAACTAGCAGGGATGGTTTATCTCGGTTGAGTTTTCTTTAGTTATCGGATGCTATTTGTGTAACAATATATTATATCTTTCGGCTGGGCCGGTTAGAATTCTGCTTAATATATTATTTAACGATACTGATTTAGCTTCTAGGCAATTAAGTCATTTCATATACGTATCACAATCATACAAGCCACAGGAGGCTATAAGGTATAGAAAAATAATAGAGCTGTGTAAAACAATTTCATGATAAGTCACCATCAATAAAAATGACATATGGAAGAAAATGTGGTGAAATGCTTTTAAAGAACTGTTGGAAATCTATGCAAAATGACAACATACGGAATAAGTCCGATTTCATGGTATAGTTGCGCGGGTGAAATGAAAAATTAACCTCGGTAGGTATTTATGGTATTCATTAAAGTTTTCCTGTAGCGGAATGGATTCTGGTATTTTCAATACTGGCGCTGTTAGGAAATGTATATTACATTTAACATGAATTCCAACTGCGTTACGTCGGTACGTTCCGGCGTACTTCGAACACCCGACGAAGGGGTAGTGAAAACGAATTCCTATTATATTTATCCATAAGCGATAATCCGAAGCTGATGTGCGGGGGAGTTAATGACTCGCGTACACATTTTGCCGGTAAAATACGTTCTCCGAGCTCATTAAGAAGATGGCTGTAATACTGCGCGGTAATTTGCGAAGCGACGCCGCGAGCACGAAACGAGTGAGGGATGGATGTCGATAACGTTCTTCGGCAGACATTTGCTGGAAGATAATTACGTTCGTTACTCATACCAGTTCTGCGCTGGCGAGTATTCCCGCCTATACGGATACGTTGGTATTTATGTGCATAAGCTCCATTGAATTGCACTCTGCGACACTAATTAATTTTCATCTTACTAATGCATGCATATGACGTGCTGGCCTGTGACAGGCCTAGCTCCTTTTAATAAAACGTATAACCAATTAAATAAAATAAAAATGATGCAATTTTCAATAGCGACAGAACTTTCACAATCCCAGTGCAGTTCATAATAATATTTTTTTTTTTTTCGAAACAATTTAAGTAAAAATAAATTATTTATTTCGTACCCTTTTATAGGCCTTTTCATTGTTTCGGAACAATAATTTAAAATAAAATATCGTTCCATGTACTCTTTAGAACTTATATACAAGCCTTGGCTTCAGTAGTCCACCTTCTGCCTCAGATTCACGAATAAATTTTTGTTCTGTTCCAATTTTTTGACGTCTTGTGCAATTTGTTAAAGTATTATTCCCAAGAACCCTACAGCATGTAATTCTGACAGTTGCCGGTACAAAAAATTGAACACCGCTGATTATTCCAGGAAACAGCAAAATGTTAAAATTGCCTGACCTAAATCCTATTGTTTTCTACGCGTACGGACATGTCAAAGCATTCCTGTTTCCACTGTTGATGTCCTACTGCAACGCATTGCGGACTCATTCGAATACATCTGCGCCAACCACGGTGTACTTGTGAGGGTGTGATCATCGATTGAATGGAAATATGTCTGCAGGGCTCTGTTGACACCAATGGTGCACACTTTTAACATCACGCACGCTTATGAAGAGCACTTTGCGTGCACACTCCATCCGCCGTAGGAATGCCCCCTGCAGCTCTGAGCTACGATTACGCACGCTTAGGAAGAGCACTTTGCGTGCACACTCCATCCGCCGTAGGAATACCCCCTGCAGCTCTGAGCTACGATTACGCAGAGGGGAAGCTAAATCGACCATATGTTTGTTACTATAAATTTCGTACAATACATCCTGTAAGAAGCTCCAATATTATTTTTTAACAACCAATATATACAGAGTAATTGTCAAGTATTTGCTTCTTATAACCATAAAAAGATAAGTAGGCAGTCATTAAACACTTTGGCCGCGATCGCTAAGACGCTGCGCTCTGGCGCTAAACAGAAGGGTCGAGCCTTGACAAGGTGTATATGTGTTGTTTTATCAAAACATATCTAATAGAAGAACAATTTTGAATATTGACTTTCGCCAGAAAAAGCTTACACGTTTGGGCAATCAAATAGGAATAGCGGAATAATTTAGTTTCAGCAGCGAAATGTTTATTCGCCTTTATACAAATAGTTAATTTATTGTGCCCAATTATTATTGTTGTTATCAGCAATACCTTGTCAGTATAGGCATTGAGTAAAGATATACGCTAGAGTGGCAATGAGATAGGAAAAAGTCTGACCAGTTTTACGCGTTAGTTCCGCTAATGATCCAGAGGAGCGCCAGTGTTCTCGACGACGTCATCCGCGCGGCGTTGCCAATTCTGCAGCCGGTAAAAGTACCTCATAACCCTGGCCTCGGCTTACCCACGTGTTCGTTCAAGTTCTGCCAAAGGCGAGCCTGTCACACGCAAGTTACCAGCATTCTTTGCAGCTGTGAATACACAACTCATGAGTTACTAGTGGCGTCCATGGGATGTGTTTCGTTTATGTCGTAGAATTATGTATTTGCGGAAATATGCAGCAATATTATCTACTATTTGATTTGATTTACCTCCTCAAAAATGAATTATCATAAATATATTACGGTCATTGTTTTTAACTATAATATATTATTTTACTACAGTTTAGGTGTTCAGGATAAAAAACGAGAACTGTTAGAACTTACAATTACAAACTTCATATTAACCATGAATGATGTCATGCATCATAGTAATTTTCTCATTCTGTTCTTATGTGAAAGGTAATGGACAGGAAATAATTGTTCAATAGTGGAGAAATAGATTTTAGACGCACGACGGTCTACAACTGAACGCAATGTTTACAGTTTGGGATTGTGATCTACTAGAAATGCACTTATATAAGCATACTCCACTCGGCTCGATACGTGATATGTTCCGACATGCATACTTATATACATCCCTTACAGCAACTAGTTAGCTGATAAGATTCTGAACAAGCATTTTGACGAAAACACATACTGGATATGTGCTGGAACGTAGTCGCACAGATTTAGAATCATCAACCCAATAGGAGCTGCAGCTGGAAAGCGCAAGATGATGAAAGTGTTCCTATTAACCAATCATAGACATATTTACAAGAAAGGAATGGATATATATTTGAGTCAGTAAACGCAGTTCTCGATAATGTATCATTAAAAAAGGTGACAACTAGACGTAAGTTTTCTTTTAACACTTATATTGGTATGAATAATAATTAAATGCCACATTTCGATATAACATTTTCACTCATCCATGTCTTGCCGTGTAAAAACATTGGCAGTGTTCTCACTGCTCTGCATATTAACTATAAATGCAATGCCGCGCTCGGTTTATAACACATCACAAAGAAGACTGGTTATGTTTATCCCTTCCCTTCAAGATCATTAAATGTTGAGTATACATTAAGAACTTTGTTCAGTGGCGTTTCTCGAAAGTTAATGCCTCCATTCCACTTTTTATAAAAACAAATATTAGGAATAACAATTATGAACTACACATAAATAGATTTCAAAACAGTAGCTTATGGGCTATAAAGGGTTCGAGACGTACACACATTCGTTTCTCCGTGTATCTGCGTGTGTCATTTCCCGAGACACATACAACGTTTACGTACGTAGACGAATGCGACCGCTGTATGAGCGTGCATCTCATTAAGCAGAAAACATTATGCACACTGCGGGAAAATGACATTAATGACCAGGCATAAGGCTCAACTCTAACATATGTTTGTTTTAAATCGATAATACAACTGTCGTCTCTATAAGATCCAAGTCTACAATAATGATGTGCATTAGTGGATATTGTCTGAAAAGTTGGCAGCTGTGTGTGTGTTTACATTTACACGAGTGTGACGCAGTACACCCATGTATATTCTACACTGGAACCTCAGACTCTTAACATTACGAAAAACGTAGACACTGAAGTGTTCATCAGTAATGTTGACACTTACGAACGCATGGAATCTAGACACAACAAAGAGAGTTGCAATATTCTACTTCAGACTAGGTACATAACAGAATATAACTATTTCTGCAATAAACATCGGTTGAATGCAATGAATAGGTGCCAATCACTAATAGTCAAGAAGTTAAGGACGAATCCGAAAGGAAAAATTGATTATTTTGTAATTTGTCATTTCGTAGGTTTCAATCCGGACATTGTCGGCAGTCATATGTTTAGAACTCGCGGCAACACATTCTTACATTAACAGTGAAAATTTGTTTTGTATAAATTAAATGCTTAAAATGGACGTAATATTTCTACGATCATCACTGTAATGCTGCGAATATGTTAATAAACAAGACATAATATCCAATAACGATATAAAATTAAAAAAAGTGTTGCGAAATATATAAACAATGTACAACACTTATTTGCCTTTTAAAACATGTCTAGCGTATTTTATGAACAGTTATTTGTTAAAAAAAAAAAAAAAAAAAAAACGTTTTATGTACGCACACGCGCATGTTTTTTGAATGTTAAAACTCGAAACCGACATGGTGCTGATTTTGTCATTTTGTATTTTTGCTAACAACCGCTATATAGGCCTACAAGAAATGAAATATCAATTTACCATATAAGTCACAATATTTGTATACAAAATCGGGTCACGTGATCATTTTGTCTACACAATCTGCCATTTCGGGCAGGACACGGCCTACGCTTACTATACAAAAACTAATATATTTCAAATTATGCATTAGGCGCTTATCTGTCATACGGAAACACGCATAATGTATTTGCAGTTTTCCATTGGTGTTTTAATTCTTAATTCCAGTGAATGGAAACAGGCATCAAACCTGACATGTTACTTTTGTCCCTAACATGACCTCGTACAAAACAAACATATTGAAGCAGATCATACTTCAAAGCCGACATTTGCTATCAGAGAAGCTGCTTATTATTTGTGAACAAATATAATCGTCAACATGTGCACATACACGCCTTTGTCATTTTTTTTTTACTTACATTACTGTAAATAACAGTTTCCCGCCAACAACACCGACTGCTCTTTACTGATTGGTCGTAGCCCCAAAATGTTTTCTAAAGCTATAAAATAAAATAATTTATTTCAATCCCACTAACGCACACGACCTGATAAGGTGCCACTTTGAAGCAATCATAAAAGAACACACATTCGTTTCTTCTTCACCCATCTTAACGCATAATATAATGCTTAAATATATCTATTGTAAATCCAGCTTTACTTTACACGTCACAGCTTACGCAGCACGGTGTGCAGGTGTGTATAAACGCAGTCTTATCAATACATTTCTCTCTTCATAGTGTACAGTTGTTATCAAGAATAACAGAAATATTATTAAATATCTTGACTGTGTCAAAAGTTTTTCCTGTATTCTGGAATGTCTGTCGTCTCCTAGCCTACAAATGGAGAATGACAACAATTTGCGAACATTATGCACACAATCGGAATAATTTCTGACAGTAGTTATGATCTGTGTGCCCCATGTTTTGTTGAACGAATAAATACTTTTTTCGTTAACGACCATTCATTTTGTTTGCACGATTAAACTATACTAACGAAACATATTTTATAGCATGCACGATCATATTCTTAAAAAGGAGTGTTAATTCATACTGCAAGTGTAGATTCGAGTGCATCATATTTTCAAAACAGTTTTTCTTCTGATATTTAAAAAGGATTTAAGAAGTTTCTGGTGTCAAAATTCTGCGAGAGGCGTGAGTCGTTTAAGCCGGCCTTACACGATACCCAATTTCTGCTACGTTCTGTTATACTCATGGGCACAACAGAAGGCATGCAAGTTTGTATAACAGAAGGGAAGAAATAACGCATACGTCCATACCCACACGTTATCAAACGTGCTAATAGAAACTTGTAAATGATTGGCAAAACAACTCGCAGAGGACAGGGTTACAAATGGAACCAAATTATATATGTATGCTTTTTGTGGTGCATCCAAAAGGTACCACAATTATTTATTTTTTCCCCTGAAGACTGCATTGGTTTAGATTTTAACGAACGAGTACTATTAATGTATGGAAAATGATATGAGTAAAGGTAGTGCATGAGTACGGAAAACAAAGTACTGTATTCACATGTATGTACGACGGACATTTTTTACGCCACTCATTAAAATATTGGCATATTATATAAACAATGGCGTAGCTAGGAATGTTCTGGGTGAAGGGGGGGGGGGGAGGGACGAGGAGGAGGAGAGATTATTTCATATTTATATTTTTGAACAAAATTCAAAACCTGTATTATTACATATATGTAGTTACATAATTATTTATAATCAATGGGTTCGTTTACAGATATGGAACCACACAATGCTATAAACATTCTTCATGTTCAAGGCAGATCATATATTCCTGAATTAACATAAAATAATAAAACTTGTTATTTCTTTTTCAAATTATATTTTCGTTTCGGTGGTGGTATATGTTCCAGTATATCACCCCCTATTCCGGCTACGTCCCTCTTTTTAAATGTGTATATTTAATGACCATAATAATCAATCCTGTGCTCTCCGTAATTAAACACGCTTCTACGGTTATACAGCCAAAAGAAGAAAGAACTCTTACAATACTAAACTTAAGGCTTTCATATGTGCCTGTTAACACTACTCACGCTATACAGACAGCTCAAATGGCCTACTTTAGAAACCAATCGGTGTGATTATCAAACAACCACTGCCGTGTATTGTCGAGTGTACTGTCCTGGTACTTGCGTATTATTACTTTGGCACAAATATATCCTGGAAATAAACATTTTCTAACAATCAAATAAGTTATAAACAGCCATAATGAGTGACATAAAAAAACTCGATATCCGTCCGAGATTTTAACTCTAAAATCATACCCCTGAGCTATGAGGGCAGGTCTTTTCACTGAGCTACACAAACAACCTACAATGCACATGTGTGATAAGGTGTGTGTGTGTGTGTGTGTGTGTATATATATATACACACACACACACACGCGTTGTGAGTGATATGCAACGTTTCCCGTTACTTATGCGTGGATTACGTTTCATTTTATTCTTACATCTGTTTTACTGAACTTGTAATATTTTCGTAAACGGACATATACGACGTGTTAGGAACTCGGGTGTCCGCCATCTTGTCTGTCTCAGCTTGTGGGTATAGCAGACATTCAGAACACGTTCTACTGTTACGGCATTGTGATTGGGGGTGACAGAGATGGAGTATGAATGAGAGAGAGGGTAGATGTCAATGTGGAACCGCCGCCGATATTCCTCACACACACACCAGGATAATGGACTAATGCGACGTGGTGTTCAACACTCGAACTACAGATTCTTATAGGCTATTCACGGTAAAGTGAGCACTTTTTAAGGCCCTGCTAAATTTTTCCTTTCTATTAATTCTTACCTTTCCGTCACTTTTTAATGTAAACATTACCATGTGTCTAATAAAAAGCAGGGTGTACGTTTCAACACACTTAAAAGTTAACGCCCGAAACTGCAATAAAATATATATTAGGGGTTAACGCTTTTTGGGAGGGCCTTAAAAAGTGCTCACTTTACCGTGAACAGCGTATACCTGCCGGAGTGGTCAGAAAATTTAACCTTGGGAAGTTTACTCTAGGTATATCTTTACTCAATGGTATAGGTGGCATCCCGTGGCTGAAGCCATCAAGGCAAATACATAACTCCTTGCTGGGTAAGACGGTGGCACGAGGCGTCGCCCAGCGTAGCTTCCATGTGATTATATGATGTTCACGGTAATGTGGGCACGTTTTAAGTACGCGTTGAAACGTTTCCTGAACTCATGTGTATCCTTTCGCCAATTATTTATATAAGAATGTCCATATGACTAATAAACACTGTGTGTACATCTTACAAGAGTCAAAATTTAATGTCCGAGGCCATCATAAATTTTTTTTTTTTGTTATAATGCTATGTCTGCTGGGAAAGGCTAGAAAAATTGCCTACTTTACCGCGAATAGCCTATAAACATATGACGCGGCGAATGCCGAAGCACAACGTTATCAGAAAGTAGACTTGCTCAAAAGAGGTCATGTGTTACGTGATGGACAGAATGTATAAAAAAAAAAAAGCAGAATTTTCAAAAGCGCTTACTTAAACAGGGCAACTGTTTACACAAATACCTGCTACAACTGTAAGTATCGCTAAGGCTTCCGTTCTGTATTCAAGACCCGAAGTTGAATATGAGCTTGGTGATGAATTGGCGAATTATCAGTTTAATTTTCGCACGATGAAAAACAAGGCCGATCGATATGTCGCACATAATGAAAGGAATGCCATTAAAATGGGAACTATGTAGTTCCCATTAGCGAAATCCAAAAATCTTCTTGCTGGTTCTTAAGTTGAAGTACCTGATTTCTGTTTCAATATTTCAAATTTAAAAAAGTGGCAAATTTGATGAATTTGGGGTTACTTGTGAAAAGATGATTTTGCCTACTTTTGCAAGACACGTCGGAGAATACCAGTCTACCATTTTAGAGAAAGAATGGTAATTTGGCATGTGCATGTTACCTCTCATGAAAGTGTTTTAGAGAAAGAATGGTAATTTAGCATGTGCATGTTACCTCTCATGAAAGTGTTTTAGGGCTCTGTGCGGGACACACTAGTAAGCAGTATTTCATTTACCGATGGGGTAGGAAAAAAAAAGGGGGGGGGGAGTTCCATCTTTTTCTGTTGTTTGCTGACAACCTCGCCTCCCTTCGCATGAACTCTCCACTAACTACGTGAGGTTGCCTCATGTTAATATTTCTTGTCACACGAGCCATGTGGTTTGTGTGAAAAAAAAGGGGGGAAGAGTAGAAAAGAACGAAAATATTCCTGGAGAATTACAAAGGTAATCCCGGTTAAATATGTTAATCCAGAAAAGTTGCTGCTAAAGTGAACCAGCTAGTTCCAGGAGGTGTAATTTTTCTGTCAGTGACTGGAACGTTTATTTTCCCAAAGGCGAGAAGAAACAAACCCCTTTTTATTTCTGCCTTTATGGAAAAGTTCCATGTTTAAGTCCCGGCAGGACAGAGATTTTTATTTCTGCCTAATAGCGAGGATAATTCAGCAAGTATGAGCCACTCTGTACAACCATAAAAAAGATAAGATTCTTAACTAGCACCAATTAAATTTCAGATGAAAAAGGCTACAACATAAACGTAAGCAGTCCTTGATTTGTTAAATTGTTATGTGAAGTTTACGCCCGGACACTTGAAGTTTAACCTAGCAGTCAGATCGAAACGTGAATTTGATTACTGACTTGCTCCCCCCTCCCCCAAAAACGCTATAAATACTGGAATATTTCCCCCGTTGCCATGCACACAAACACGCGCCTGCACCAGAGTACCGCGTATAATTATTTTTAATGCACAGTACTGTACTCATTCATCAATGAATATTGTATTCCTCATCTTGGATTCCTTCTCTTAAGCATTAAAATTTTTTTAGAATAGAATACTTTTAGAAGCCCTTGTGTAACTTTACAAACACACATTAATCATCTATAAAAACAAAAAATTAACTAACGTATGGTTATAATACACTCGTTTCGGGTTCAATTATGAACCCGATATTTAAACTCAAAAATAATACGTACTGATTTTAGTGACAAATTGTATGACAACTCGTAAAATATCAAATATTCTTGCCAAGAATATACCTAACCGACAAGCACTTCCTTGAAACATATTACAGTATGGCAATGGAGAACATATAAGGAACGGGTTACAATTGTACTGGACCGCGAGCTAACCGTCCTGTCACATTGACAAATTTTGCCGTCAAAATGCTTCAAGTAAGGGTGGTCAAATTAAATTGGATGTTTCTGACTGCACCGAAAATTCGTTATCGCAGCCGAAAAGGTTGGAGGGTCCAGTATCGAGCACACATTGAATATGGACGAGCGCTACAATTTTTTTTTTATGTGTATCAGGCTTAGCAAATTTGAACCGTGCATGACAAAAATGGCTTTCCCAAGATCTCAAAACTTTAAAATGGTGAACAATTGCTGAAAACGAAATAAGATTATGGAAATAATTTTATTTACATATAAGTTGTATTTGAAGTCATTATTGTACATTGCGTTGTGTCGCGGCTTTGCATCGCGCTCGCGAAGGGTGTGTGGCGAACAGAGTAGTGATATGATATCGGGTGGAGAGAAGAGAGGAATGTTGGATGGTCAGGCGAACGATAATCCAAGACACGCGTATCTATAGTCCACTCCCTATTGGAAGCGACTTATGAACCTTTGAATAAACACCCTAGCCATTAGCTGCATGCATAGCTAGTAAGTTGCATGTTCTGGTGCGAGTGCTGTACCCGTACCAGAACATGCTACTTTGTTTACTAGCTATGCATGCAGCTAATAGCGAGGTTGTTTTTTCAATGGTTCATAAGTCGCTTCCAATCGGGAATGGACTAATTACGAAAAGGGTGCCGCCGCAATAGCTAATTGTCGCGCTCGTGTCTTCAGAGGATTGAATTTCTGCGTTTATCTGAAGAATGTTCTGTTTAGTGTCCTAGTTTTTCTCAGCGTGACTCGGGGTGCGGCAAACCTCCCGGATCAAGGGCAGCGATAGTATAAATATGCGACGTGCCTCCGAGATGAGTGTTTATGAGCGTCGGGAGTTTGGGCGATTGTGGGGTCTTAAGCGATAGACTACGGGCCAGAAGAATAACGACTGGCGCCGGAAGTGACCAGCGAAGTAAAATCTGCGACTGCAAGCATTGGTGCAGTGAAGGTGCGACCGGCAGGCTGTACTATTGCACTGGGTGCGTGAGTGAAAGACATTTTAAAAGACATACTGAACACGTGTTAATTATGAGTGTCAGTTAATTGACTATTACCAAACAGATCAACAGAGAGGGACTTTAATTCGAGCTGATACAGAGATTAAATACTCCTCTCATTGAGAAATAAAAAGAGCTATAGTGTAATAGTGTAGATACATAGATTAATTCTGTAAGTAATATCTGTGTGAATAAATTACAATCAAATTTTGCTCTTTCATTTTTATTAAGACCTCCATTCCTCACGAACTCGGATAGGTGTAAGAGTACGCAGGCTTTATTTTCTATTTTGGCATCATTGCAAGCTGAAGTTTGGAAGTTATTAGGTAAAAAGTGTTCTCCTCTAATTATAATGTAACTTTTTTTAACAAAGAACATAACGTTTTTGGAACCTTTAACATCGGTAAAGTCCTTTAAAGTTTGTATCATAATAAAGTACGTAATTTCCACCACAACGTGGAGAGGTTAGAATTTCTCTCCGTGTAGTGTGCTGGCGTCTGTTGACGATTAAGTGAAACACTACACAGACGACTGAGTTTGCGTAGTCTTAGCTCCCCTAACTTATTTACATCGTATCGAAGGAAACTTATTTTTATGGGAGATTTATTATACTGCTATTAATGTAGTGATAATAACAACAAATAGAAACGCTAGTTCCTGCTATCACAATTTGTTATTTGGATGTACATTTCCCCCCTCTTACTTGGACAGCATTGCTAAGATCTGGACAAAAGGTTGTAGTTTTTGTTCCATTTTGTCTGACAAAGCCGCTGCACCAAACGTGGCTCCTACCACAAAAAAATTTTAGCAGTGAGAAGAATTTTCAAATGCATTCAAGATAATTGAACCAAATTTTTTTGGATGGGAAAATTTAGTAATCATATTTCGTCTTAAAATTTTATTGTCAAATATAATTGAAGGCAAAAATTTTACAGTGAGAAAAGGGGCATAAAGAGGTCCCGTAGTGGAGAAATTTGGAGGTGACCATTTTGCTATGGCTAAATGAAAGATTTCGCTAAATTCAAAGTGCAAAACTATTATTTGTAGCATTTCAGATATATTAAATAAGTAACATTACATGCGATAGTAAACGAAACGTATTTGTTATAATGACATACATAAGTTTATCATTGTAAGTAAATACTGGTGGTGGGAGTAGAGGAAAAAGCCAGGCCTAGATTACTTTTTAAAGCCCCATTTAAGAGGTGTATCTTATAGTGTTGTGTTAAAACCCACCGGGTGATGGGGTTTCAAAGTGATATGACCTTGAAAGTTGACGTTTGATGAATGAGAAAGTGGGGGAACTGGATCACTACATCTACGTCCGCCACATTCTCCACATCCGCTAGATATGGAACCCAGGTTGTCGCGATATGGAACCCAGGTTGTCGCGATATGGAACCCAGGTTGTCGCGATAGGATAATTTAACCCTTTGAATCTTGTTTCAATTATTGCCTTGGGCATTGCAATTAAGACCATTTGTAATGCTTGATGTACCTAAACCGACCCAGCGCTTGTTTCGTCAACACATCCAGTGAGAAGCGGACATTGTATTCCGCTGTTGTAGTATAAGCCATGACTGGAACACTACCGCGGTTTACGAATCATTTACCCGCAGGAAGATCATCTGATCATCTGAGCGTTGCAGTATACGATGTCGGCCAAATATTACTTTTCTATGCGTTGTGTACACGAATCACGGTTGTTTCCATTCACGGTTTCTTCACACTTTCTGAACCAAATCTTTGAAAAAAAAAAAACACCCTTATATGACGTGTTTAGTTATTTCTTGTATATGACATGTACCACAAGCGTTTTATATCTCTGTTAACACGAAAGCATCCATCTTATTTTAAAAAAATTGATGTTTCACCTGTATAAACATGGGGGAAAAAATAACAGTGAGAAAACATGTATGTTGGTAGCGCTTACCAACGAATAGTTCTCATACAAAATATAATTACAACTGAGTGCGTACGAATCCGATGCGTAGTCTTGAGCTGTTATTTTCTAGACATAAATAAGCTCAGTTTGCGCAAGGCGGAGAGATGTCCTGGAAGTATAACTTTAGCAGGGCTTCAGAAAAATGTGAAGTAACTGTGAATGGACTATACACTGGGTCTGAATTGGTAAATTCATCGCACGTCAGCTGTCGAAAACGCACATGCCATTCGCGTGCCACAGGTAGGCCTGTCTGAGAATACAGCCGCTCATACCGCGAAATCCAGCCGCACATACTAACAAATAGCGTTACTGGCTAGCAACACGTCGGGAGGTCTTTCGCCAATCAGCGCCTGGCAACCAACTCACCGAACGGCAGTCCAACTAATATGGAAATCTTCCGCAGCACGCAGTGGCCAATCAGGCTCAAGGCCCGTTGACTGAGTCTCGGGCAGCCAATCCGAGAATGGGTACGTCTACATTAAACGAACATCTATAGGCCATTCCCGAGGAACAGACTTATGGACCTTTAAATAAACACCCTAGCTATGTATGCAGCTAATGGCTAGGGTGTTTTTTCAAAGGTTCGTAAGTCTGTTCCAGTCGGGAATGGACTATACGTCATTTCGGCTCTATAGTTATCTACTCTGCGCCTGCATTACGGGAACTGGCCGGGTAAGCCACATTTTCTTGGAAATAACTCGGCGCAACGCAGGCGCGGAAGGATGTTTTTTGGGAGCGAAGCGCCTATTCCTGCTAGCCTGCTCGGCAATAGCTCTCCGCTTCAAGTTACGGAGGCGTCAGAAAGCGGAATGGAGAAGGAGGCGTTTGCCCCGTTCCCTCCACACAAAGTGTCTTTGGGTACTGACAAAGATTTCACGACGGAGTGACACAAGAAAACTCTGTATATTAAAATCCATACTTTATGCACGTTTTTCTAAAATATTGAGGTTAATATTGACGTTAAACAGTAATGTTTATATTTTTATGATAAGAATTTTGCGTAAAATAAATGAATACGAAACAATTTGTGTCTAAATATACACGTTAAATATTTAAAAAATAAATTTTGGGAAAATGAGCTTTTTCAAGCGCTAGGGGGGCAATTTTCTCTGTGAGACCTTGCCTAACCCCTTCCCACTAACCCAACCAAACCCAACGTCCATGATCCAGGGCATGTTGCACGTGATGTGTATTTATGGCCGGAACTGTACACCACTAGGCATCAGTGCCCTGTGTTTTGGGCATATTCCTTCCGAGTAATCTGATTATAGACGTTTCGCGGTAAAATGAGCACTTTTGAAAGCCAAAGCCCTTCTTAAGATCTACTTGTATACACGTTGTATTCCTTCGTCCTATGTAAGATTAACATTACCTCGGGCCTCGTCACTTTATTCACGCGTCGGTCAAATGAAACTGTGAAATTATTAAGAAATTAAATACTTTAAAAATCTGTTCATATTTACACCTCAATGAATTAAAAAAAAAAAAAAAAAACAGAAAGTGAAAGAAATATCTCATATTAAGTTATCAAAAATTGTTACCGGACACTTTTTAGTTGAAGTTGAGATATGGAACTACTTTCCATCCATTGTTACCAAATGTACTAGGCGAATGTCACTTAGTGCGCCCATTAAAATATATGCATACAGGGACAGTGACTTTTTTTGTAAGGTTCATTTCTAAAGTGCTGACTTGATCGTGAACAGCCTTTAGGTTATGTATCTCTGCCGCTGATCGGTGAGTGTTTAATGCTGATCTCAACAAACTTGCATTACGTTGTGGTTGCACACCTGACACGTGTAGTACAACGGCAACAAAAACAAATAAACGATTGCAACTCTTCAGCTCGCAAATTAATTCGGGACTGAGCGGATTTGTTAAACTAGGGAACATATTTGCCCCCCTCCTGCACGTGATGGTGGAAGCTGAACTGCCGCGCGAGCGATGCGTATGAAATTTCACACTCCTTGGGGGGTTGGCCCGAATTATCCCGGGAAACAAACGCCGTCAAACCCTGGCGGATCAGCCCGCACGCCAGCAGAGATGAATATGCAAATCTCGTCGGATTACCCGGTGACGTAGTATTGATCAAGACCGACAGGACCACTGCGCATCTCCAGCTGCTCACGACATGACGTTGTTTCCCCCACCAATATTCCAGGGCATTTTATTTTTCCAGTCACACATAATTGGTTCATATTATTTTTAAAATCCCTGCCTAGATTCTCCTTTTTTTTCTTTAGTAAAAAAAAAAAAGAAAAAATAGGAACCGCCATTGCAATTTTAAAGCTTTTAATGCAACTTTCTAAATGACTGTATTAAAACACATGTCGAGGTACATCATGTTTATAAAGGTAGGGATGAAAAAAAAGTGTATATCAAAACGATTTTGTTAATGGTGAATCAACATGTGAACTACCTGTTCAATTAGAGGACTTCAAATAATAAAGCCTGGGGATAGACTTTGTCTTCTTAATTTAAACGAACGAATCTGGTGTATGTGTAGCAGTTTTGCAGTGCCACACAGCCGCAACTGAACTCCAGAGTTGGAACAATGAAGACTCCTTCACTACAATTGTAGAGAGAATACGAGTCAGAGTTCGCGTGCCACATGCGAGCACACAAAATTGCGAGTTCAAACGACGAACGTGATTTCCTTTTGCCAGTAGAACGGTCAAATATTACGTCAATTCGACTCGTGGTTAGTGAATTAAAACCTCTGCTAAGAAAAAATTCATCACGCTTCCTGTGACCTAGTTTTCAAGTAGCTGGGAAGTATTCACGTCACGCAATATATATATATATATATATATATATAAGTGCTCGTCACGTCATTGTTTGACTCACGTGACGATAAGGGTGCCGCCGGTAGTTCGTGAGCAAAACTTTGGGGTCACGTGCCGAAGGCAAAAATCAGCATGACTCAGCCGTGCTCTGTGATTGGAATGCTGAAATCCGACTGCTTATTTCGGTGACTCAGGTACTCTGAACGAAACTTAACCTTTATTGACTTTTCAGTCTCCAGTGAATTTTACTTCTGGGAGGGCGCGTCCCTGGTGAATTCCACTTATTATAGGCCGTTCACGGTAAAATGAGCACTTTTGAAATACCTGCTTAAGATCTGCTTGCACGCACATTGTGTATTCTTGCGCCTTTTGTAAAATTAACATTGCCATCGGCCTCGTCGCTTTACCCAAGTGTCGGTCCAGTGAAACTGTGAAATTACAAGGAAAGTAAATATTTTACAAACATTTTCATTGTTACTCTTTGATTGCAATAAAAAAAAAAAAAAAAAACAGAAACAGAAATAAATAATTTAAGTTATCACAAATGGTCACATAACACTTTAATATTTTGAACTACTTTCCATCCATCGTTACAAACTTTACTGGGCGCATGTCCCCCAGTGCACCCGTTACAATATATGCAGGCAGGAGCAGTGACTTTTTTTTTCTAAGGTTCATTTCAAAAACGCTCACTTTATCGTGAACAGAATTTAACAAGTCAGCGTCAGCAGCTTGTTAACTAATTTTACAGTGGATGTCATTACATCTATTGAAATCACTGATTGGAAGAGGCGTTAAATTACGAACATGCACAGCAGCTCGTACATGTATTTAAGATACACTTAAATTGCATTCTTACCAAACTCCGCTGACTTCGGTCAAAGGATATAAAGTTTAAGATAAAATTAATTTCGCAATTTTTGAACACACAGACAATAAAGACGTACTCACCAGAGAAAATTATATGATTGACACTAAATATAAATCGTCACGAGCTACTTTAAGACGTTTATGTAATCACACTAAGAAACTTTTCTTTAATTGATCAATATAAGGAAATTGTTGTCCTTTTACATATGTATGTGGCAGTCCTGAATTGTTCTTAAATATATTAAAACAGGCGTACCTTGAAATGAATTTAACAAATTCCCTTTCATGTTCCCTTTGTAAACCAAGAACAAGGGTTTTTTTTTTTTTTTGTAAAACAAAAATTTGTTTGAGCTATGTAAATTGACTTGTTTGTATATGGACTGTTAAATATTTTGTGTTTGAAACTGTTTCATTGTTCTTATTTGTTTTTCCCAAACGTGAAAGATTTGTTTAGGGCAACTAACATTTGTAGGGCCGTATATAAGTAGAGTTTCAATGTTATTATAAAAAAGTAAGGTTTGATCGTTTTAGTTGGCTCAAGGGAACGAATGCAGATTTTTGGAATAATAACATATTAGTCGAGCAAACAAAATATTGTTCAACGGAAAATTTCTTAATACTATTCAAGTAAGTTTATTACAGGCTGTTCACGGTAAAGTGAGCACTCTTTAAAGCCCTTCCAATAGGCATTGATCACTAATAAATATATCTTATTTCAGCCTCAGGCATTAAATTTTGAGGGTGGTGAAATGTATACACTGTGTTTATTAGTCACATTGCAATGTTTATATTAAAAGCAGCAGAAAGATGGAAATTGGATGAAAGAAAAAATTCAGAAGGGCCTTAAAAAGTACTCACTTTACCGTGAACAGCCTATAGGTCCCTGCGGCCATGTATTTCCTTTGGTGTAATTTGTTTTTTGCAAACAATTTATTTTATTTTATATAGTGGTTCATAAAACCGTAAAAAAATTATAACTGTCCGAAACTGTGACAACTCTATTTCAGGCATATAAAATATCTGTGAGCGGAATGGCGTTTGGCACATAGCTACGTAAAACTGTGATATTTTTGCTTTCAAGTCGACTGCCCAATAAGAGAGACAGAAGCTCACTCTGAGCCTGGGCCTAGAATCGAGCCAAGGACATCAATAACAGGGAGAAAGCGGATGAATTTCCAACCATTGAGCCCACCGAAATGCACGTAACCTTTTAGAGATAATGGAGGAAACATATAGAGTTGGGAAATTACAGAAGTAGCGAAATTCATGGTGTTACGGGGAATGATGAACGAAAGCAGTATATGTGCCTGATTTCCGCGATAAGCTTTTATTCAGGGGGTTTATTGAAAATTTTCGCGTGGCGAGATCTACATAACACTTTCGAACAACTTCATGTCTTGTAAAATAATCACTGCCTTCATTCTTCTCTGAGGAAAAATGGAAGATAAGAATAAAGATATTATTTCTTATCTTTAATCAGTGATTCGAGGATTATGAAGGCAGTGAATATCTAATAATGTAAGAAGGTGTTATAAGCTGTTATTGATTTCTCGTGTCCACAATTAAAAATAAAATCCTCTAAACACAAATTGTAACAAAAATTAGATATACGGTTTCCGTGCACCATTCGCCTTAATGAAGCTTTGTGCATGCTAATAACATTCGCCTTAATGAAGCTCTGTGCATGCTAATAACATTCGCCTTAATGAAGCTCTGTGCATGCTAATAACATTCGCCTTAATGAAGCTCGGTGTATGCTAATAATATTCGCCTTAATGAAGCTCGGTGCATGCTAATAACATTCGCCTTAATGAAGCTCGGTGCATGCTTATAATATTCGCCTTAATGAAGCTCGGTGTATGCTAATAATATTCGCCTTAATGAAGCTCGGTGCATGCTTATAATATTCGCCTTAATGAAGCTCGGTGCATGCTAATAACATTCGCCTTAATGAAGCTCGGTGCATGCTTATAATATTCGCCTTAATGAAGCTCGGTGCATGCTAATAACATTCGCCTTAATGAAGCTCGATGCATGCTAATAACATTCGCCTTGATGAAGCTCGGTGTATGCTAATAACATTCGCCTTAATGAAGCTCTGTGCATGCTAATAACATTCGCCTTAATTAAGCTCGGTGCATGCTAATAACATTCGCCTTAATGAAGCTCGGTGCATGCTAATAACATTCGCCTTAATGAAGCTCGGTGCATGCTTATAATATTCGCCTTAATGAAGCTCTGTGCATGCTAATAACATTCGCCTTAATTAAGCTCGGTGCATGCTAATAACATTCTTCGAAACGAAACCGAACATGAGAGGTGAATATTTAATACAACTAAAAAAGGTATACAACATTTAATTTTTTAAAGCTCCTGCTCAAGACAATGTTTGTTTCACATACCAGCGCGTCTCCTTTCAAAGAACACGGAAATGACTATGTATGCATACACATAAGCTCACTGTAATTTCCCGTGAATGATTAAAAACCACGTGAAAAACACCCCTACAGTGCATTTGCACGGGTTTCGAGCACGCGACTTCCAAGATGGGAACCATCTATGCTACCAAGTTACCATCTTCTGTCAAAAAAATCATGTGAACCTCACGCAGGGTTTTCATGTTTATTTTTAAACGCAAATCTGACTCAGCACAAAACTATATTACATTTACTCGTTTAACGTGACGTTTTATGAACTTATAGAATAAGTATAGAGAAACTATGCCATAACTAAAAACCAGAACTTGTTTTTGAATGCGAACGCCGCGGCCTGCGAGAAGGTGGTAGGTCAGAGATATTTGCGTGCTTTGTTCAGTCACTGCGTATCAGAGTTTCGCCGAATGAAGCCGCATCGGCTGTTTCCACGCGAACTCGAGAGACAAGCGTGTCGTTTCTTGATCGGCAAATGTCAAGGTCAGCTGTGGTCATGCGCCGAGTAAGTCCGAACGAGCGCAGCAGAGCGTGTGTGTGTGTGTGTGTGTGCTAATAAAGAGTTTTTACGATAGCTGTCGTCTCCACTCTCAGCCGACGACGACCGCCAGCAGTAATCTCGCACACATTCCGAGGGAAATACCACTTTGCGTCACTCGACATTTACGGCTCTCAAGAACATATGTCGCGAGGACAGATTAGATCTCGTGAGGTGGGGATTTTCATTCATTAGCACTGTATAAAGACTATAGTCTAGTCGCCGCTTCTTCAAACTTTTTGAATCAAACCTCTGAAAAATCACCCCACGTATAACGTGTTTAGTTATTTCCTAAATATGCCATGTATTCCTAAATATGCCTAGTAAGAAATAGCTCTCATGTAAAATATTATTAAAACTTAGTGCTAACGAATTCCGTGCGTTGCCCTTTAGAGTAATTTTCTAGACTAAAATAAGCTTTACTATGCACGAGGCGGAGGAATATCCTGGAAGTAGAACTTTATCAGGGCTTCAGAAAAGTTTGAAGTAACCGAGAACGGATTATATTTCTAAACCCGAGTTATGAGAAAAATGTACTCTACTCGAACGTTAAGCTGAACATTTGAAATTTTGACAGTTTGGTACCGCTGATCGCGAATATCGCGACGCGGCCAACGAACTCGGCAGCTTTCTGCTCCAAAATGGCGTTTGTGTACGGTTGCTCATCAGTGTGGAGAAACTGAACAGAAAAAAATCAACTTAAAAATAAGTTCATCTATTGCGACCAACTAAATATTTGGTGGCAGCTAATAACCATTTTCTTTTTTTCAAGAAACAAGATGATAGCGAGCATTAAATGCCTGTCAGTCTACATGGCATTGCGCCCTACAATCTGTGTTTTTAATATGCAACAAAACTTCGTCTTGGAAAGCATATAGTCTACTAGTCTACAGTCTACTATCTTCTAATTGCGGTTTCTTCGCACTTTTTAAATCAACCCTTTGAAAAAACACCCTATGTATGACGTGCTTGGTTGTTTTAAATCTATGTCTTGTATCACAAGAGTCTTTCTTGTACGTGTGTTAACTTAAAATTAACTTACTTCTTAACATATTATTATATTTTATTTTCAAATTATTATATTTTATTTATAATTAATATGAATAAAAGTAGGAAGAAAATCGATGTGTTCGCAATGTCAATTAAGAAATAGTTATTATGCAAACTAGTATTACACTGAGTGCGCACGAATGCGGTTTGCTGCTCCTTCGGTGTAGTTTTCTATACTCGGCTAAGCTTTGTTTGCATGAGGCGGAGGCATATACTGTAAGTATAACTTTAGCAGGGCTTCAGAAATGTTGAAAGTAACCGTGAATGGACTCTAATATTTTCTTTCAGTTTATTGTTCCAGGTAACTCACTGTTAAGGTGTGCTCTAAAACTAAGCTGGCCATTGTTCACAGCAGGACATAATGATCTTTTTATTGAGTCGGTGATAGCTTTAAACAGTCATGACACACGCCGTTGCAGCTTATAAACTAGAGTCAGCCAAGTTAACGTTTATTTTGGATTTCCTGATTAGCGAATTGCACAAACTGCTACCTTGAAACAGACTAATTCACTGTCAATTAAATATAAATCGCTATTAGGCGAGGTAAAAATATGCTACGGAAGTGATCTGCAGACTTACTGTCTATAACACCAAATTTTCATTAGATTCAAATCACAGGTTCTTGTCTGAAAGTTTTTTGTAAGTTACGTTCCTACTGGAGAAAGAGGCGCATTGAGAGCAGATAGCGACTCATATGGTTTGAATCGCAGCATATGGAGCGTGCATTGTAAAGAACACTCTTACTTTCGCTTGTATGCCACTAAACCTTGCTATTATTACTACAACAATGTCGGAACGATTTATTGCATCATATCGTTATTGTCTTAAGTGAACCCGTATATCTCTTTATGAAAATAATCTTGTAATATCTACAGCATGTTACTCCTTCCAGTTTAGAAATACCCGAAATTCTAATATTGTTTATGATTGTGTAATTCGTTAAATCAATTTAATGCTTAACGGCGAGCATTTTTATGTTGAGTTGATTGAATTTTATTAATCTTATCATCACAGGTTAAAAAAGAATAACCACACGAGCAGTGTTATTTAATTGTGTAAATGTATTATAATGAGCTTCCTAAAATTAATTCCCCCTTCCATCAGGATCGTAGGGCTGTAAACAGGGAAACTAGACATTTTAAAACCCTCTGTGAAACAAAATGACGGCGACAAACGTTTACAGTGTCCATCCTGTGTTACATTCAACTCGAACACCAGTAACATTGAAAGCAATCACCTTACATATAGCACACGAAATCGAATAGTTTCTCTAAATAGTATTCATTCCAAGATATCTTTTTTCTGAGAAATAAGAAGTTTAGAGCCATTACTGCCCTCTGTCAACAGATTTATAAGTCTCGTTGGTGCCAATTTCATTGCGTGTGCCAATGTTTCATCATATGACCGTGGTTTTTGTCAACACCAAAATATCTTTCCTCTTACTGTTTCCAGTCTGTAGCTTGTTCGCAGTTCAGAACATTCGAGAGACGTTCTTAATTTACAAGTTCGTTCGTATTATAGGCTGTTAACGGTAAAGTGAGCACTTTTTAAGGCCCTCCCAACAGCCATTAACCACTAATTAATTAAACTTATTGCAACCTTAAGCATTAAATTTCGAGGATGGTGAAATGTATACACTGTGTTTATTGGTCACATTGCAAAACGTATGTTAAAAAGCAGCAGGAAGATGAACAACGGAAGAAAGGAAAATATAGAAGGGCCTTAAAAAGTGCTCACTTTACCGTGAACAGCCTATATGTAACTTTTCGTCCGCCAGTAGTAGAAATTGGGTATGGCTGTTGCAGGATTCCAGGAATCGGAGCCTCGGAGACAACGGCCATCTCGGTTTCCGCAATTTTGGCATTTTTTGTACAAAATCGTGTGTTTTTAACCAAAAATCACTTTTTTTTTACCAAAAAATTACATCATAAATAAATTATTTTACCAAAAAAAAATTACCTCATTCATACCTCTTACTATACCTCTTCCATTCAGTCCACACAGATCTTACCAAAAATTTGCTTACTGCTCATACTTTCTGCTCTACTGGTTGACACTAACCAAATATATACTAGTCATTATACCACCATACCAAACAACCATCCATTATAACCCAATTCTACCAACCATCTATCGGCATACTGCTGAGGTCAGTTCATAACCAAACACCCATTCTGCTTGTTCTACCAACCAACACTGTTTAACCTACCAGCAATACCACCCACTATATATCTAGTATAGCTCAGACATTCGTCCACACAGACCATACAAAGCAAATATATAGCCCATGCCAGTGACAATATCAATTTCTCATACTATCCATCATGCCAACTGACACCAGTAAAAATACATTGACCTCCCACACCAAACACTTTATCACTCCTCCTTCACATCCTCCTGCTCCACCTTCTCCTACACCTGCTCTACTTGCTCCACCTGCTCCATTTGCTCTGTTCAACTCGATCCGCATGCTCCACTTTCTCCACTTGTTCCACCACCTTCACCTGCTCCAGTAAATTTATTATTCCAGAACAACATGCAACACAAACATTCTTACCTTCTGTCAAACCATCATTACTGTCTGATACCAGGCGAAACCAATATATCATCACCTATAACCAAAGAAAAACTCAATTCAGCAATACCACCACCACAATCATCACAATCAGCACTGAAGGCACCACACTTAGCTTTGCAGGCACCGCACTTAGCACCAAAGGCACCGCACTTTGCACTGCCACCCATATAAACATCTGAATATTTTCCATTTAGTCACTAATTTCTCACCTTTACTCGCAATCCACTTCACTTAACCTAACTACAATTCAGTACCAACTTAGAGTAACTTCACCTAAGCTAACATAACTCAGCCATCATGTAAGTACTCATTTAAACACCTTGTGTAGGAATCGGACAAATGCATTTAGTCATATTTCTTCTACCCTCGTGTAAGACTTTGAGAAATGTTCTCATTTGTCACCTTTACTACACCTTGTGTAGGACTTAAAATATATTTTCATATTGTGTAGGACTAGGAATTGTTTTTTAACTTAGCCAAGTTCATTCTACGCCATGTCAGGACTTGTAAATTTTACCTCAGGTGTAGGACCATTCATGTAGGACTTTAGTTAGCGATGATGCAGGTCGCGGCTCCATGGCAATCGAGGTCAAAAGCAGGCATTCGTATTTGCAATTAGTCTTCACGGCATGGGAGCACTGTGAGAAAACCCAAGTACTTGTTCGCCCCAGAACAAAACACGTAGTTACTTACATAACAATATGCTATTTAAATATGCTTGTAGGAATATGTATATATAAATACTGAAATTTAAATTAATTTTATAGTTTAATATTTATATATACAAAATTTTATGTAAAGTAAAATTGTTTATTTACATATTTATACAGCTATACATAATTTAAAATAATTTTATATTTATTAATTTAGATACATATACATAATTATGCACAAAATAAGACGAAAATAATGTTTTATTTACATATTTATGTATCTATACATAATTAAAAATAATTTTATGTTTACTAATTTATATACCTGTACATATACATTATTATGCATAATATAAATTGAAAATAATTTTATATTTACATACATATATGTACATACATATATATATATATATATTTCATTGAGAATAATTTTATATTTATACTTATATGTACACAATTATATATATAAAATAAATTTAAAATAATTCTATATTTACTAATTTATATACCTATACCTATACATACTTATGCATAAGATAAATTGAAAATAATTTTATATTTACATTCTTATATGTACATATCTAAATATATAAATTAAAATGAAAAAAAGTTATATTTATAAACCTATACGTATACATAATTATTTTTATTCATATCTTATATGTATTTATGTATATTCGTATATTATAAATACATATTAATTTCTTATATATACACACCATGAAGATGAATTGCTAATACGAAGGCCTGTCTTTGACCTCGATGGCCATGGAGGCGTGGCTTGCATTATTGTTAAAAGAAATCCTACATGAATGGTCCTACTCCTGAGGTAAAATTTACAAGTCCTGACTTGGAGTATAATGGACTTGACTAAGTTTAAAAAAATATTCCTAGTCCTACACAATACGAAAATATATTAAGTCCTACACAAGGTGGAACCAAGGTGACTAAATGAGAAAATTTCTCAGACATAAGCGAGGGTGGAACAAATATGACTAAATGCATTTGTCCAATTCCCACACAAGGTATCTAAATGAGTTCTTACGTGGTGGTTAGGTTATGTTAGCTTAGGTTAAGTTGATACTGAAGTGTAGTTACTTCAAGTGAAGTGGACGTCGTGTAAAGATGAGAAATTAGTGACTAAATGGAAAATATTTAGAATCTTATATGAGGTGATGCTGCTATGTGCAGTGTCTGCAGTGTTAAGTGTAATGCCCTCAGTGTTGGTTGTAGTGGAGGTGGTGGTGGGGGTGGAGCAAGTGGAACAAGTGGAGCAGGCGGAGCAAGTGGAGCAAGTGGAGCAGGTGGAGAAAGTAGATAAAGTGGAGCAGGAGGAGATGGAGTAGGGGGAGGAAAGGTAAAGTGTTTGGTATGGGTGGTCAGTGCATTTTGACTGGTATCAGTTGGCATGGTGGATGGTATGAGAAGTTTATTGTGTCACTGGCATTGTCTGTATGTTTGCTTTGTATGGTCTGTGTGGGCGAATGGTTGAGCTATACTAGAGTTATAGAGGGTGGTATGGTTGGTAGGTATGAGCAGTGTTGGTTGGTAGAACAGGTAGAATGGGTGTTATGTTTTGGGCTGGCCTCAGCTGTATAGTTGCTTGGTAGACTTGTCATTAATTTCGAGAATTATGTTTTCCATGAAACTCTAATACACAAAATTGATTTTCGTAGCCTGCTACCAGCATTTCTTTAGAGACATCCGTCGTTGTTGGTGTGATGTGACGAGGTGTCAACTAGTTCTCGCTCGCACGGATCGTAGGACAACTTGGGAGAGAAAATACTGCTGTCAGTGTAACTAGGCATCTTGACTGAATGGCTGGTTTCGTCTCTACTTGTGCATACAAGATCAAGGAGTATGCAAGGATAGAGTTGCAACTCAACTGTATGGCAAGAGGACCTTCTCTTGCTCATTTGTTTGCCCAAGTAGGCCGAAGTAGATTCTATGGTACTGTCAACCTTAGAACGTAGACTAAAACGTAGACGGTTCGATTGGTGCGCCACCGATTTGAGGTGCGGGAGATTCTAGGTTCAAATCCCAGGTAAGGCATGGGTGTTAAGTTTAAGTTAGGTCATAAGTCTTTTAAGCCGTCCCCTGATAATCATTCAGGAATAACACTAAGGGACGTTAATAAGCCCTTTCCAAACGAATCCAATTTTTTTAAAGATCTCTGAAATGAGTTCTGAAATTGTCCAAAATTTTTTTAAAATAATAATCTAATCTTAAATGTAATTCATGTCAGTATCGATGACAGTTTTTGGTTTTGAATGAATTTTCATAATTTTAAATTTCTTCGTTTTTTGGAGAACCGTCTCCCATCTAGTTTATGACTATAATCGCGAATGATTAATGAAATTATCGGATTATTTAAACATTAACACTTGTCAGATACCTCCAATTAATTTCACTTCAAGTTACTGCATTAAATGTTTTTTCTTGGATTTTTTTGTGTATTTTGCTAGCCTTTTCTCTTATGTCCCAAGTGGAAAGAAATTTATAAGTGTTTCGTCTCCAGCAAGGAATGACACCAGACATTTATGAAACATGCTGTGATTTAGTTGATTTCAGGAAAGCTGTAAGTCCTCCAACTCTAATAAACTAATTGTAATTTTGCGCAAGGATTTTTTTTTCTGACGTTGCTTCAAAAGATTTCATTTGACTGTGAAACAGCTACGTGTTCGAGTGACCTACGTGTACCCAATATATGTCAAAAAACCAAAAGTATGATTTTTCTTGAAGATGCGCGTGAGGTACGACTTCACACCTTATGATTGCAAGAACAAAGTGCAAAATGTTGCTATGTAGGCTTGAATGTAATTGTAAAGGTTGTTTGTAATAAACATTATTCTTGTGAATTACAGAAACATTAAAACGTGAATAACACTATTACCTACATCTCTGTTGGAATAATATATAGCTCAGCCATTTTCCTTTCGATTATTGTCTCTTTCCCAATGATAGCCGAATTTCGTTGCCTCAGAAATAAATGCATGGCGTTTCACCATGTCCATTAATTAAATAATTTATTTTACAAAAAAAAAAAAATTCTTCCTCGTTTCATCTGCGCTGGCTTAAAAACACCATTATAAAGCAAACTACACATACATATCCACCGTGCTTAATGTACTATGCACTCCTAAATTATATATTGATATTCTTTTATGAACTCTGCCTGCAGAGACCTGTTGCAGTATTCGGCAGCTCATAGGCTTACACTGCCATTCCCTAGCCGTAGTGCGGTTTGGGACCTACCCCAGCGAGAGATTAAAGTGGTCACAGGAAGAACGTAATTTAATTACCGCAGAATATAACGTACCTGGCAATATCATCGAACTAGTAAAGAGAACTCAACTCAAACAATAAAATAATGATATATGTACCTAAATGGCCCAAAAATGACAAATTAAGGACGGTTTTCTGTATGCAGGGAAACTTTGTGAACCCACTATTATTTAATAACATCAGAAATAAAACTACAGCAAACTCACCTAAATATCTAGTCCGCGATGGAACTTTTATTGACAGATTTATGCTCATGTGACACGGTTTCGTTATCTAGATGGAGAAATCTTCCCCGAGGTTTTTGCATGATTGTGTTACCTATTTTAGGACCGAAAACAGTAGTAATAGAAATATAATTACTGGTGTAATGACAGTAATGCTAATAATGGTAGTAGTAGTAATTGTGATAGTGGTAATTGTGGGGGTTGTAGCAATGGTAAGGATGAAAGTGATTATATTAGTAATAGTGATAGTTTTAGTGGTGGTAATGATGGTAGTAATTGTGGTAGCAATGGTGTAGTGACGTTTGTAGTCGTAATTGTGGTAGCAGTGTCTGTAGTGACGTTTATGTTATTGCTGATATTGTTGTTCGTAGTGTTAGCGTTATGAGATGGTGATATTAGTAGTAGTGTTGACTGCAACTATGTTGATAGTGCTGTTATTTGTAGTGATCGTGGTGGCAGCGGTAGCGGCATTACTGTTTGTAGCAATGGTGGTAGTATTGGAGTAATAAGTGATGGCAGTGAAGGTGGCAATACTGGTGGTGTTTTGTTAACTTTGACGGCAAAAGTAATCATAAAGGTGCTGTTAATAATGGTGTGAGTGGTGGTAGTAGCTTGTAATTAAGACGGTAATGACGTCAATATACGGGTGGTAGTAGCTTGTAATTAAGACGGTAATGACGTCAATATACGGGTGGTAGTAGCTTGTAATTAAGACGGTAATGACGTCAATATACGGGTGGTAGTAGCTTGTAATTTAGACGGTAATGACGTCAATATACGGGTGGTAGTAGCTTGTAATTAAGACGGTAATGACGTCAATATACGGGTGGTAGTAGCTTGTAATTAAGACGGTAATGACGTCAATATACGGGTGGTAGTAGCTTGTAATTTAGACGGTAATGACGTCAATATACGGGTGGTAGTAGCTTGTAATTTAGGCTGTAATGACGTCAATATACGGGTGGTAGTAGCTTGTAATTTAGGCTGTAATGACGTCAATATACGGGTGGTAGTAGCTTGTAATTAAGACCGTAATGACGTCAATATACGGGTGGTAGTAGCTTGTAATTTAGACGGTAATGACGTCAATATACGGGTGGTAGTAGCTTGTAATTTAGACGGTAATGACGTCAATATACGGGTGGTAGTAGCTTGTAATTTAGACGGTAATGACGTCAATATACGGGTGGTAGTAGCTTGTAATTTAGGCTGTAATGACGTCAATATACGGGTGGTAGTAGCTTGTAATTTAGGCTGTAATGACGTCAATATACGGGTGGTAGTAGCTTGTAATTAAGACCGTAATGACGTCAATATACGGGTGGTAGTAGCTTGTAATTTAGACGGTAATGACGTCAATATACGGGTGGTAGTAGCTTGTAATTTAGACGGTAATGACGTCAATATACGGGTGGTAGTAGCTTGTAATTAAGACGGTAATGACGTCAATATACGGGTGGTAGTAGCTTGTAATTTAGACGGTAATGACGTCAATATACGGGTGGTAGTAGCTTGTAATTTAGGCTGTAATGACGTCAATATACGGGTGGTAGCGATGGTGGTGGTAATTTAGTAGAGGTATTGGTTGTACTGTTAAGAGTGGTTGTAGAGACGGTGAGTGAGACAATGAGTGGAAGGAGATTTGGGGCGCTCATGAGGCTCCCGCCTGCCTATCGCATGAACTGCTTTGCAGAGAGTTTGATATACTCGTTTTCTCACGAAACTATTAAATATGCGTCCAGTGTGCTGTTCCACTGAAATAACACGCACTTCAGAAACGCCATTTCTGAGTCGCCTCCGGATTGTCGCATGTGGGAATCGTACCGGACGATGCCACTGGTCGGCGTGTTTTCTCGCGGATCTTCCGTTTGCCCCGCCCTTGCATTCCGGCGAGTTGCGTCATACTCAGCTCGCTATATCCTTATCGGCTCTCAAGAACTCGGTGATAAGAGCCGTCCAAATCTCTTCACTCACTCACCCCATTTCGTCTCTGTGTACTTTCGTACTCGGTAGCGTATAGAAGTTTATTATTCCATTCTATAGAGCGTCTCACTCTTAGATTGCAGTGTACGGTGTAATGGACATTCACTCTCTTTTTCCAGTACATGGTTTCTGTCGTTAACTCTGCCCTTGTTCCTGCGTGCACTGTTGCCTGATGTGTTATGTTAATCCAGCCTAAAAAAAATTTCCATTTTCGTTGCGTGCGCGCCATGCAATCACAATCATAGGGTTTCTCACAGGCTTCAGTTTCAAAGGAGCCGCTTAGCTTTGCGTCGCAGGGTTGGATTCCTTTACGAGTTGGCAGGGAGGTAAACAGATAAAATTTATCTTCATCAGGCCTTTTCCTTCATCGCCCACTTGTTTCTCAGCTTTCCAGTTACGTCACAAAGCTGAAGCAATCTGGCAACAGTGAGCGCCATAAAGCAATCTAAGCGTGAGACGGACTATTGATATGCTATATGAAATTTTTGAAGGTATCTCCGAAAATGTGGAAACTTAAATTGCGACGTGGGGTGATAGGCGGTTGTCGAACTGCGCGCCGGGCGGTTGCATCAACTGCGTGCGGTTTTAGGGGAGTTTATCTTCATCCCGCCGAGATGGATGGCCGGGAGAGAGGGTGGCCGGACCAAGGTGTTGACGTCGCCGGGAACGACGCTGGGAGGGTTTAAGGGAGGGGCGGCTGGAGTAGGAAATAGGGGTCGTTATTCCTCGCACGTCCCGCTGGCCCACAAGTCTGGGGCTGCAATCAACCTCCCTTCAAGTCCAGGGGGTGCGTGGCTCGCGTGCGCCAGCCAACCCCCTTGTTTAATACACTACCAGCCTCCGGACGTGCATCCATCCCCGGGTGCGGAGCTCGTGACAGGCGGGCGTAAATCGGCGTGCAAACATCTTTTGGCGTGAAGTCGCGAACGACTTGCCGGAAAACTGGAACCACGTTTCCTCGCTTGGCTACCGCAGGAAGTAACCCGAGTCATGTTGTCCTCCACAGCAGGGAGCACGATGAATTACCGAGGAAAAATTTTCCTGACGATCAGTGAATTGCAATTCTCTTGAGAATTTCTGCCGACTTCGTGAACAGTATACCCTCATATGAGTAGTCTCGAGAGAGCTCATACGTATATTGCAATAACAATGAATAACGTTTGTCCGCGGTAAATTTAGCACCTTCGAAAATCATCTTTTGGAAAAAAAAGTTCTTCCTTGAAGTCGCGTGAGGTTTAAATTTTGCCGCCGGGGGGGGGGGGGATTAGATCTGCGTTTTTCGTCGTATTACAAATGTACCATTTTATCTGGTGCGAACTACAATCTGTTTCTTTCTGTTTGTTTACTCCTTGTAGAAATTAACTGTCACAATATTTAATTCATAGTTTTTATAAATTATTATCTGTCAGTGCATTAACGTATGGAAAAGAAGTAATTCGTAATTCGGAAACGGTGAAGTTCGTTCGTTCTTTTTTTTTTTTTTTACGTATTTTTGCAGAGGAATATGTATACAGTGAATTAAAAAGCGAAATTAAGCTGGGCTTTCACAAAAATGCTCAATTAATCGCGAAAGCCTGTGTGAAAATACACAGAAGCGAATTCGTGTGGAGTTTCCTTCAATTGCAAGAGTTCTGGGTATTCGGGACGACTGTTCGAATGGAAGCTCCGTTTCGTCAAAATTACCTCGTTGGTCCGCCTAGCGTTTACAAGTTCGATTCTTGGCGTTCACTGTAAGACGTCCATACTGTTAGTAAACAACGACATTTTCCTGGTTAGTGAGGCTGAATTTTGGAATTGACGCAGCAGTTTCGTATTGGAATTCTTTGTTATTATGTGCTAACTTGGACTCAGGAAATATTCACGTTGTTCAGTCGCCTGTATCCCCAATAATTTGCATATTCAGCAAGTATTCATGTAATTATTGCTGTAAAGGTTATAAGCTTTTTTTTTTACAGTCGATTTAGATGCTTGTTGATTAATTTTTTTTAATTGATGTCTGTTTATAAGTGACACAGAGTCCTTCAAGGCAAGGCAAGGAAACTAGAATTCATCGGTAAAGATTAGACGAACTCGCAAGTGGTTCAAATTAACCCTTCATGAAATAAATTAAGGAATTTTTCCTTTCTTTAAAATAAAGTTATTGAAGTGTGATATGGATCACAGCACGTCAACCTATACTTTGCCACCGCATGTACACGCAAACATCAGGTGGAAGGGATTGGAGGGCGGGAAACTGGAGAGGAGTGGCGGTAAGCGGTAAAAACTTATTTCAACCTGTTCGCTGGAATGGTCAGTAAACAACAAGTAGGTGTATAGTGCGGGTACGAGCTCAACTTATTGTTTAATCGAAAATCAAGTAATTTTAAGCCAAATTGTATCGTTTTCAAGTTTCTAAAAACCCCATTTGACTCGAAGTTTGAATTCTCAAAAGACAAGCAAATTTAAGCTAAAAACAAGCAACATCAATAAAAAATCAAGCAAATTTTCGATTTTGTAAAACAAAGCAGCCGTGCAGGATTTGTGCGGACTAAAGAACAAGCAATTTTACCCCAAAAACAAGCAAATTTTCACGTTTTCCAGAAATGTACATTTTGCAAGCGAGTAACCTAAATCGATCAAATTTAAGCAATAAACAGGCAAATTAAGCTAAAATCAAATGAAATATTAAAAAGATTCAAATAATAGAATTTATATATTCTTAAGAGAACTCTAGAGCATGGATACATTTTCCATTTTTCATTTCTTTTAATCCATAATATCACATAGTAACTTCCTTCTGGTTTGATAGTTTCAAAGCATTTTGATCTATTATTTTCACGTAGCGCTCTGGCAATGGAATTTTAAATTTGCCATCTACAATAGAATAATTTTTTTTACCAAATTTAGATCCATAAATTTCAAAATCCGTAGCAGTGAAACATTTATTTTTTTCGAGGTCTTGTAATTAAGTGAATTCAAAGGGATTGTTCAACATGTTGAGCAAAGATTCCAGTTTGATTTATAAAGAATAAAAATTATAAAACATTTAAAAAATATCTTATATAAATTATTAAATAAAAATGTAAAATCAAGAAAAGCAATGTAAAAATTGTGGTGAAGTATTAAATATAGAAAGTTTTTCACCACATAAATATACAAAATTTAAGCATATTAACACTTGCAAAAATCGCATTCGTTTATATACTAGAAAACAATATGTGTTAAAGAATCAAAAAGCATTATGTGAATATGGTAAGAACGGTTCAAATGAATATCTAAAAAAGGAAAAAATACTAAATTACACAAACATATTTTAAATCTACAAGATAATTACTCAACAAAAACATGTGCAGCATGTAATGAAAATAAGTCTATCGATTCGTATTATCCTCATAAAAACACAACTGATAAACTTAAAACAAAATGTAAACAATGTTTAAGCGAATTTTCTAGAAATCTTCATGAGTTAAATAAATATGAAAGGAAAGAGAATGTGAATGTGGTTATTATATTTGTAACGAATATCTAAAAAGGCATTTTAAAAAAATACGCAATAGCTAGAAATATAAACGATTATAAATAATTTAATATAAGAAGCCTAATTGTTGAAAATAAAAGTAATTTCAATATTTTAAACAAGGTTATAATTAATTTATTTTCTTCTTTATTTTTCTATTTAAATATAACTATAAAAATAGAGGCTCCTTATATAACTAGTGTGTTGAATGAAAGGCGATTGTCGGAGTTAAGGAATATAGCTAAAATATTAGAAATAAAAAAATTTATAAACCAAAAAGAGACGCTTTAATTAGAACTATTATTATACAGTGCAATGTTATTATAGCAGGAGAAAATATAATTACAAAAATCTATGGTTTAAACGTAAAAAAAAGAACAAAAGCTAAAAGTTTTTTAAAAAAGGAAATTTATACAACCTACGAAAAACTGAATTAATTACAGCTATTACAAACAAAGAAACAAAGAACAACTTTGCAAATTTATTTTCATAAGATGCCAATATCAATGAATTATATAAACAAGATAAAAAGAAATTAAAGAAAATATTACCACTTTCTACTAATGTATTCGTAAACAAAAGAAATAGCAGAACCAATGAAAATTACTTAGTTAATGATGCTTTTAAAAGTAGGATATCAACACATAACATTGAAAATTCCTTTAATTTAGTACAAACGAATAATTTTCTAACTTCAGTAAAAAAATTAAGGCAATAATCTTCGAACTTTTAGAAGGTTGAAAACCCAGTATTAAATTATATACTAATTGTCGTAAGCCAGAGAATAACCAAGTAGAATTATTTACATTTCAATCACCCAATTATACAATATTGAATGAAGGAGATATAATAAGGATTTATTAATGCATAGAACAAGAAATAATTTAACAACTATCTGAATTTCAAAGAAGAGGTTCAGGATGGACTTTAGATAGAATAATTGGAATACAATTAACAATAAATAAGTATAATCATTTAAAGGGGGCATCATATATTGATCTACCAGAATTTATTATGAAGAAACAAGCATGTATTAATGTGAAAAATAATGATCAAAAAAGGTTTTCTTTGGTCAATAAAATCAGCGTTGTATTCAGCAGAAAAAATTCAGACAGAGTAACTACATATAGAAAAGTGGGGCTTAATATTGATAAAGTAATATATAATTATGAACATCATATTAAAATTTATGATGTACCAAAAATAGAAAATCATATTGATTCATCTATAAATGTTTACTCTATGGAAGGTAATTCTACAGTATATCCACTAAAAAGTAAACAAATAAAATATTAAATAAAAAGGAAAAACATATAAATTTACTTTACTTCAAAGATGATACAAATTCACATTTCTGTTGGATAAAAGATTTATTGAGGTTAGTTTCGGCGAAAAAAAAAAATTACAAAAGTAAAACTTACATATGCGATATGTGTCTGCAATTTTTTTATTCCCAAGAATAATTAATTAAACACACAGAAGACAGCTCTAAAAATGAATCAGTAAGAATCGATTTACCTTTGAAAGGAGAGCAAATAAAATTGAAGATTTACAAACATACAATGAAGGTTCCTTTCACATATATGCCGATTTCAAATAAATTCTAAAGAAAATTTCAACCACCAAACCAAACCCTAGAGAATTAAGTAAATTTAACCTTATCAAAAATATCCAATTTTAACCGAAGATGATATTGATAATGGCTTTTATAAGGAGATACTTAAAGAAAGATATGATCTTACTAATGAACAAATAAATACCATTGATTTAAAGATGAATGACGAATCATATACTATGAAATATCAGTTACATGAAGCATCTAGTTTTTGCTATTACATTGTATCTAGTTATGATGATTATAAGCCCCCAGCAGTATATCGAGGCCCAAATGTGCATATGATGTTTATACAATCAATAAACAGGGAAATAGAAGAAATTGGGGAAATATATTCACAAACAGAACCAATGCATCCACTAACAAAAAAAAAAGAAAATATTATACAGTAAATAAAAAATGTACTGTATGTGAATATGAATCTGCGAACAACAACAAAAAAGTAAGCCATCATTAGCATATAAGTTGAAAATTCATTGATCCAGTATGTAAAAAATTACCCAACTTTGTACCAATTTATTTCCACAATTTAGCTAGGTATGATGCTCATTTATTTATTAGAGAGCTAGGATATGATAAAGATATGGATTTAATGGAAATAATAAAGAAAAGTTTATTATTTTCGGGAGAAAAAAAAACAAAAAACTTAAAAATGAAATTTATAGACAGTTTTAATTTATGGCCAGTAGTTTAGATAAATTGTCATCTAATCTAACTAAAGATCAAATGAAACATACTCAAAAACATTTCCCAAAAGTTAAAGTAGATTTAGTAATTATAAAGAGTGTTTATCCATATGATTATACGGACAGTTGGAAGAGATTTGATGAAACAGAGCTTCCACCAAAAACTGAATATTATAATAGATTAAACGAATCTGATAGAACCGACGATAATTATAAACATGCAAAATGTGCATGGAATCAATTTCATATTAAAAATTTTGGTGAATATCACGATTTATACTTAAAAAGTGATGAATTACTAATAGCGAATAATTCGAAAATTTTAGGAAAACATGAATAAATGCATATGATTTAGATCCTGTGTGGTATTTTACTGCACCAGGTTTATTGTGGGAAGCAATATTAGAAATAACTAAATAACCATTAGATTTATTACACAATTATGATATGATGTTAATGATAGAAAAAGTAATTAGAGTGACGATATCACAATGTTGTAAGCGATATGTTAAACCTTATAACAAGTATTTAGAATATTTTAACTCTAATCAAGAGTCTAACTATTTAGCTTATCTCGATGCTAATAATTTATGTGGTTTGGCAATGTATCAATATTTATCATATGATGGTTTCGAATGTGTTAATTATACATTATACGATTTAGAGAACTGGAATAAAAAAATATTTGGAGGACGATTCTGATTATGGTTATATATTAGAAGTTGACTTAGTATATCTACAAGAACTGCATAAATTACATAAAGATCTTCCATTTTTCAGAAAATAAGTTAGATCCAGGAACAAATCAATCCAAATTGCTAACAACTTTACTTAATAAACAAAGGAATGTAATACACTATCACAATTTAAAACAGTGTTTAAATAATGGTGTAAAACTAACTAAAATACTTAGAATATTGATGTTTGATTAGTCCAATTGACTGAAAAAGTATATGGATTTAAATACAGAGATGAGAACTAATGCCAAAAATTAATTTTGAAAAAAATTTTGATAAGCTGATAAATAATTCTATTTTTGATAAAACAATAGAAAATATAAGAAACAGAGCAGAGATTAATATCAGATGCAGAAAAATGTGAAAAATTAATATTAAGACCAAATTTCAAAATAAGTATTATATTTAATGAGAATATTGCAGCCATACATATGGATAAAACAAGTGTAAAATTTAATAAACCTATTTATGAATATAAGTCAATTTTAGACACATCAAAAGAATTTATGTATGGTTTCCATTATAAAGTGATGAAACCAAAATATGGTGATAAACTTGAACTGTGCTATCAAGATACCGATTCATACATTTATAACATAAAAACAGAAGATTTTTACCAAGACATGAAAACAATGATAGCAAAATTTGATACAAGTGATTATTCAAATGACAATATCTATAACATTCCTCAATTAAATAATAAAGTTATAGATAAGATGAAAGACAAATATCATAGGGAAAATAACAAAAGAATTTATTGTTTTAAGAGCAAAAATGTATGCATATAGAGTAAATAATAAAGAAAATAAAAGATCAAAGGGTCTAAAGAAGTGTGTTGTTAACAAGAGAATTACATTTGAGGACTATATGAATTGTTTGTTTAAAGAGAAAATATAATATAGAACAATGAATTTAATGAGTGAAAAGCATTAAATATATACAGTAGAAGTTAATAAAATTGCATTAAGGCATTATGATGACAAAAGGATTATAATAGAAAATAAAATTGATACATTACCATATGGGTATCAAAATGTATAATTTTTAATTAATTTTATGTTATATTTCTATATTATATTTTAAACATATTTCAGTTCCAAAATAATATCGATTTTGGAACCATCAAAATCAATCAGTTTACCATTTTCATCCCTAATTTCTAAAACAGTGTGATTAAACCACTCATTATTAATTTGATCAAAAATTGAATTTGCTGGTTCATAACTAACATAATCCCTGAAGCCAAACACAGTTTTTTTGGTGGAAAACTAAGTATTATATAATTTTATAAATTATTAGATTTATCATATTTATAAACATTCCATAGGCTAAATTACAGTGAACACTTATTGTTTTAAATTAATTAAAATTAGGTAACTTAGTAGCTGCAACATCTTTGTTTTTTTTTTTTAATATGCATATTTCTCTCAAAGCCAAGAATATCAGACAATCGATCATCAATTTTAATTTCGAACTTTGATTTAAACGATATTCTTTTTTTTTCCCATTGTCTGATATCAGTTCAATGTTATTTGTTCAAAATGAGTCCTTTGACTTTATAGTTTCCTTTAAAAATCCAATATTGTTTGTCCTTTAGGAATAGTGATAACTTCATTCTTTTCAATGACAGCGCTCAATTTGTCATTTGTTGTTATAGTATTACTGTTTATATTAGGAGCTAAAAATTGTGCATGAAAACTAATCAAAGCAATAGAGTTGTGATGAATTATATCATAGTGAAACTTCTTCCTTATAATAGAACCATTATTTAACTTAAACACTTTATTATCTATTTATTAGAAAAAATATCATATTAACTTAAAAAAATTAATTTGGGTGTTGGTATTTTAATTTCTGAAGAAAATTTAAAAATAAAAAGAATGGTGAATTATTGTCTGATAACATAAGAGGCTTAATTGTTGGGCTTAGTAATTTTGAAAAAAAAAAAAAACCAACTTGATGACTAATTTTATTTATAAGCCAGGATGGCTAAATTTTAATAAAATCTATATTTGCTCAAAAAGTTTAAATAAACATATATATTGCATTACAAAAAGACTTTGATGCAATATCCAAAGAGTTTAATGAACATATGGCTAATTTTTGAATAGCTGTGATGAAATGATTCCACTAGATCAGTGTGAAAATGAGTATGTGATTATATTTGACAATGCCATTTTAGAAAACCAGGATGTCATCTGCGAATATTGTACTATGCAAAGACATAAAAATACTGATGTATTTTATTTGGCACAGACTTATTCAAAAGTACCTCAACAATTAGTAAGAGATCATGTGAACTTTTTAAGCATATTTAGAAAAGATAATACAAATTTAAGTCATATTCATACTGATTTTATTGGTAGAGATGTGACTTTTGATAAATTCAAAGAGCTTTGTGCAAAGTGTTGGCATGAAAATTTTGGTTTTATAACAATATATTTTAGCAGAAAAAATGAGCAGTGTTAAGTATGGAGACCAAATCCAACATATTATATATGTAACTCTCTGTTTAGTTTCTCTTGTACATCAGAATTATTTATCTACTTCCTGAAGCAGCACTTCAGTTCACTCTTGCCACCACATAAAGCAGTTTATGGTGACAGTGCTGTTATCTAGTTGCTGTGTAACAAACAGTTGTGGTGCATCTCGCGATGTGAAGCTATGTACTTGTGAGAATAACTCACCACATTAACATTTTTAATCAATGCCTTGCTATTATTGTCACCATGGCTCAGTGGCAAGTGATTTTATTTCAAGTGTGAAGCTCATGGGTTCGATCCCAGGTCTGAACAGATAATTAAACAATGTGAATATGAGGCACCCATATTCGCAGTATTAGAATATCACCAAATCATTCAAAATTTCAGCCAAAAACCTTGCTCTTGCTCCTATGTTCTATATATGAGTATTGATGCATATAAATGGTATTCCTTGATCTCCAACCCAAAAATACTCTCTATGCTATACTGAAGTATATCAGACATATAGGGTGGAGTAGTTCATATGGTGAAATGTGCCCCATTATATGAATTGGGAGTACCATAAAACAAACAAAAAATTTTAATATATTAAAAAATCCCTTTACTTCTCCACTAAAAACAATAGCCTGCTGGTGGCGAAGGGAGGGGTTCCTCCAGATGGAGTTTTGATGGTGCTAATTAAGGCCAGAAAAATTAGGTCACTGGCGATGTATTAATTTACCTGTAAACCTAAAACATATGGTTTCTGGCATCGTATAACAGCCCCTAAACCTTTGGTAATTTTAAAAAATAAATATCACCATAGGTGAAATGTGTGTTGAACAAACGAGCTATGAACAAACAATGAATGAAGAATCATTGAACAAACATTGAACGAACATTGAACACATGTTATAAACATTAAATGAGTGTTAAAAGAAGTGTTTTATGTTGCATTTGAAATAATTTATTACATAAGAATATTTTATTTCACAAAATATTATAATTCACAAAACCTCTGTTTTATTAATCCAAGAGTTATGGGAATTATCAAAACCCAACCATTTAACATAAATTTTATCACCTTTGGTTTTTAAAACTTTTTAAACCAAATATTCATTTGGATAGTTGGTTTTCATAATTTCATATTCATAATCATTACCCTTTATTTCTTCTCCTTTGTCATCTTTCAGTTTGTAAGTTGGCACATCATTATTTAAAACCTCAAATATGGTAAATAATTCTGTTGTCCAATTAGCTCTATAACCCTTTTCGAAGATTCGTTTACTCTTGCTTATGAGAACAATATTGCCAAATTTTTATTTCTGTTTAGTAATCATGTCTACAAAATTTGTTTCCATGGAATTTTTTAAATTCATTTTATTAACTTCAATTGTCTTCATACCAATAGTTCGATGTTTTGAATTGTTATATTCTTTAACTAAATCATCTAAAATATTTATTCATTTGTGATTGCCACTTAAAGCAAAGTTTTTCTACATTTTGTTCTTCATTGTTCAATTATATCATTCCACACAACTGGCTTTAAGTTCACTGAATGTAGAATAGTGATTGATGTTATATTTATGCAAAATTTCAATAAATATATTTTATAAAATTTGGACCCATTATCGCTTTAAATATTACATGGTTTTCTATTAAACTAATATAGAATCTAAAGCAATAGCTAAATTCTTGGCTTTTTTATTTTTAATTGGTATAACAAATGCAAATTTTCAGAAAACATCAATAATTGTTGTAATATATTGATATCCATTATTTATATGTGATATAACTTTTAAATTTCCAGTATTCATCTCAACAAGATCGATTTGCCATTAATCATCAATGCTATACGTAATTATTGTCTTCTTGGAAAGATGTTTCGTGCAGGTTTATATAATACATTGATTATTCCTTCTCTTACATTGGGTAATTTTTTTTAATGTTAAATTATTATAATTACACATTGAACTTTTACTTTTCTGATATAATCGTCCATTTTTGTATTTTCAATTTTTATATAATTACTTTTAGTAGCTTTTTTACACTTCAAGCACCGAGTTTTCTCCATTTATAAAGATTAAAAAAATAATTGAACTTTATATTCCATGAACATTCCTATTGTAGTCATCTAAATTTTATAATTTTCATAGATTTTAGTTTTTTTATTTTAAAAGTTAAAATATCGCCTATGTTAACATCAAAAGGCTTACTGTAATCTATTTTTTGAGATCCCTTAATAACTGTCACAGTATCATCAGGTAAGTTGGGATTAACAGTAATTATTTTATAAACATTACAATCCATCAAAAAAGTAAAGGAAAATTATTTATTATCTTAGTGAAAATTATAATTACTTTTATTCCCCTTTGCAGGTAAATAAAATATTTGTGATTTTTCTTCCTTGCATTTTTCAATCTTCGAGTTAACAAGTGTATCACATTAATTCAAAACTGATTGATTTTAATTTTGCTATTTAACAGCTATTTCTTTATCAAAAATCTTTACTGACTGCTTCTTTTCCATCTATAGGATCAGCTATATTATTAATTCTACGATTTTGAATAGAAACATTGACTGTTGTATGAACAAACAACTTTATTAAGTTTATCTGTAAAGCATAAACAATATTATTGTATTTTGATTCAACATATGTCTTTAAATCAGAAACACCAATATTGTATTTTCAATATACATATGTTTTTAAAGCATAATCAGCTATTTCTTTATCAAAATATCTTTTATTGAGTGCATCGTATCCATCTGTAGGATCAGCCAGACTGGTAATTCTTTGATGTCGAAAAGAAACAGAATTTTTTGTATAAGTAAAAACTTTGCTGTTTTGATCTCGTAAAGCAGAAGAATTAATATTGTATTTTGAATCTAAATCTGTTTTTAAGGCGTAATCAGAAACAATAGTTTTGAATTTTGAATCTATTTCCTATTTTAGTGGCTGAGTTGCATTATTTGTTTGTTTTATATTATCAGAAATAGTATTACTGAATTGCAAACGTTCACTTTCTTTTAAAACATAATCAGCTATTTGTTTATTAGAAAAATATTTTATTGACTCAACCTTTATCGCCTCTAGGATCATCTATATGAACAATTCTATGCCCAAAAAGAAACATAAGATATATCATAATCAAAGCAAGTGCTTAGTTTACTTTGTAAATCAGAAACACCTGAATTGCACTGTGAATCTACATATATTTTCAAAGAGTAATCAGAAGCAATAGTTTTGTATTTTTATTCAAAATATTTTTTTAAAGTGTAAGCTGTAGTGTCAAAAATTTTATTTAAATATTTGATTAATGGTTTCCAGAATATATATGTAATCTGATAACAAAGAAATTATATCGCTTAACTTAAAATATTTCGAAAAAAAGTGATACAATTAAACATAGATGTCTACATATAAGTGAATTAAAATTCTGAATTTGATCATCATTTTAATAAACATTTCTATTTTTGAAGTAATTAATTAAATTAGAAGGATGATTCTCTCCAAATGAATCAAAATAGTAAACATCATTATTTTCTTTAAAATATCAGACACAATTAGTTCCAGGATTTGATGAAATGGTGATATTAACCACAGCACATTCATTTTTGTGCTTATTTTTTGGTTATTCATCAATGATATAAACATTTCTAGATTTTTTTATATTTAATATTTTTACGTGTTTTTCAATATCTATATAAGATAGTGGGTATATATTCGAATTTTTTTGGCTTTCTTCTTTTTTGCAACTAAACCTTTTCCTGGTTTATTTTCCATTGCTAAATTGTGTCTCTGTTGTTCTTCTAATTATTATTTTTATTTTTTCGAGTTTGTTCAACAGAGTTATAAATTACAGTTGCTCCTTCTGCTAAAGCACCAAGTGCACCTACAATCGGAAATATAAGTGATATAATTCCTCCATGATGTAATCCATTTCCTGATTTTTCTTTTAATATTTTTTGAGTATTGGAAGTGTCAAAGTTAATAAGAAACCTTTACCATCTTTTAATCTTTTATTTATTTTTCTCGAGTTGATCTTTTGTCAAAAATTATCTATGCCCAAATATCTTAATTGATCAGTAGGTATATCAAAGGTTAAGCTTTTTATCTTCGTTTATAAGTTATATATATATTAAAACCTTTTAATTCCCCATCCTAATTTTCTTTTTGTAATCACAGTTGAAGCAACAGCAGCAGATGCAATTTTTTCACCAATTGGTGTATTTTTATTTAACATAATTTATTTTGCTTCTTTTTGTAAAATTTTATCAGCATTATGTCGAGATTCTAAATCTTTATGATCTCTATAAACAATATCATGATATTTGCACACTTCATCTAATTTATTTATTCCAGTGTCTCCTCTTTCTAGCCTTTTGTTTAATTTTATAAATGTTTATAAATGGTGCACAATAATTATAACTTGGCAAATGCATTTCGGGTATTAAATAGTTTAATGCCAAAATTATAATACCTTTGCCATGATGTTCAGAATTCCAAAATGATATTGGAATTCTATTTAAAACTCTTTTTACATGTGGAATTCCTTTCGGATTAATAATAACAAAATCAGAAAATTTATTGTTTAACATATTCAATATGCTTTCAATTCATTGTAATAATTTTAATTTCAAGCATTTTCTTCACAGTGAATAACTAACAATCAGCCAATTAAATTCCTAACATCATCCATCCAGAAATATTCTTTTGGAAAATTATTGTATTTTTTTACACGTTCTCCAGATCCAAGAGTTCCTGGAGAAATCTTTCTTTCTGGTGTGTTTGGTGCTGTTCTTGAATGCGATTCTTTCATATAGTTATAATAACATGGTCCAATTATTTTCTGTATTTCCAACTTCTATTCGAGTTTATTTTCTTTCTTGGATTATATTCGTGGAATGCAACATTGGTATCTAAAATAATTTTCGTGTAGTTATCATAGTAATTATCTGTGAAATTGTCCTTAAGATCTTCATTTTTTTCTTTTGTTAACAAATTAGAAAGTTCTTCCGTTAATTCATATTATTTATTTTTAACAGATACTTTATCATCGTCTGTCTATACTTCAGTATTACCTATGTAAAACGTTTGTCCTGCAGGTAAACCATAGTGAGTATCAATAACATTTATTATTTGTTAAATTTCTTTGCCGAGATTTATAGTAGAATCAGAAGCGGTAATTTTTATGGGTAAAATGCCCATTCACTCTTCCGAATTAGGAGATTTTTTTCTGAAAATAATTCTCTTTCAAATGACGTTTCTTCTTGTGTTGATGAATAATCTAATTTTTTTTTTTTGCTGCAACTGGAACTAGTGTTGTTATTAAATTTTTATTTTCCTCAATTATTTTTCTACTTTTTTTAAACCAATATTACGTAATTCGTCGATTAATGATAGTTATTTCTTCTTCTTTTTTCATATTTTGTTTCATGACACTTTTTATATTTTTCATATCTTTCAATGAGTAATTTAACTCGAGAAAGTCCCTTTGATTCCGTTATTTATATATAAATTTTTTTTCTTATAAACGAGTTAAAGAAGTGTTGGGAATTTAGAGAGAGAACCTTTTCCTCCAACTGGTCAAACTAGGATTAATTTAAGTGTTTACAATGATAGAATTAAATTTGATATTCCTATAAGAGATGCCTTTTCTTTTCCAAATGAAGTTTATGTTTATGAGCACTTTAGTTTACTAAAGAGAGATAAAGTTGTAGATGAAGCAAAATATAAATTAGATAACATTGATGTTTGTTCGACCTTTTTTTTCGGATCAGTTTTCTAGAGTATAAATTTCAAAACATAGAAATATTATTGAAGCTGTTGATAATCCTGGTATATCATCAACAATGATGAATGCTTTATTAAGATCACCAAGTGAACAAAACTATTTAGAATTTACTGGTGTTGATCATCTGTATCGAGATATATCTGTTTCTAGTCACATAGCAGATGAAGTTAAAAGTGTTTCTAGTGATAAAACAAATGAAATAATGTTTCCGCTGAGATATCTGTCTGGTTTTATTCGAGATGACAATGAAATTTACTGGAAAGGGGGCTATATCATTGCATTTTTTCGTAATTAATCTGATAACAACGGTTTATTTCTTTATGAAACTTTAGATAAAATATCAAAGTTACGAAACATTGTCCTGATCCTGGTAAAATAGATAATCAAAAATTAGAAATTATGTGGCCTATTGTTGAATATGATTCTAACACAGCCATTGCAATTAAACAAAGATCCAAAAATTCCCATTAGTTTTGATTATTGGCAATTTTTAGAAAAAGAGGTTCCTACTGGATCAACTGTTTTTAAATTTGATATAAAAGATCAGTAAAATAATTTAAACTGTGATATGACCGATTTTGTAATTGTAGGTTTTCGACTTTATAGAAGAAACCATGCTGAACAGCATAAACACGCTACTATGTTTGATTATTGTAATGTAAGATATATTTATGTTAAAAATGGTAGAAATGAAATTCTTCTGAAAGAAAACTGTAATTTAGACATTAAAAGCGGTGTTTGCCTTTAACAATTTCTTGCTTATAATGGTTTTAGAAATTCAAAAACTAAGATAGATACCATCTATATAAATAATGAACTTTATTATTAACCAACTGTAAAATTTAATTGTGATATTAATTACTATTCATTTTGGGGGCGAAGACGATTATATGTATACATTGTTTATATAGAAAAACTATTGTAGTTGAAGGAAAAACAAATCTAAAAATTAGTGTTTATTTCAATAAATAAATTGTAGCAGGTACAGTTTGTAATGTTGTTCTAATTAGTCAAAGAAATTTTACTTATGATTATTTGAAAGAAAGAATTACTGAAGATATGCAAATTTGTTTAATTAATAAATTGAATTAACAAAATGTTTCGATATTTTAATACAATATTTTAGATTTATAGTTAAGTGGTAACATTTAAAAGTTTTACGAGTTTTTTGAAATATAGATGAATTATTTTATAAAAAAAAAACCATTTTCATAATTCTAAATGAGTTTTTTCTTTCTCTTAATAAATTTATTTCCTTTATAAATAAAATAGAAATACCTTTGTTTCCATGCAGTTTGACTAACATTTTGAAAGGTGATGTTAGTGGTTCAAACCCGCCTTCCTATACATTAGATAATGCATCTGAAGATCTTAAAAATATAGTTTACAAATTTCATTCAAATTTACAAATCTTACATTTATCACTCTTAGAAATCATTGATGATAAATATAAACTTCGTGAAATAGGTGACGACGCAGAGCGTATAGAAGAAGTTTTTAAAAAATTATTAGAACTTCGAAAGTGATGATTTCGTTGAATTTATAAAAATTTATTTAGTTTCTCAATCAGATTCATTATCTGCTTTGTAACAAAATTTATCATCTGAATTTTCTTTATCTAAAATTTCTGTATCTGAATCTTCTAAATCATCTGAAACAGCTGAATCATAACCAGATTCGTCATCTGAACTATCTGTGTCTGAAATTTCTGTATCTGAATTTCCTAAATCATCTAAAACATCTGAATCATAACCAGATTCATCATAATAAGATACGTAATGGGCAAATGGATATCCCTCGTAATCAGGATCAGATTCGTTTTCTGAAATTGGACATCCATTTATAAGATATAAATTTGATAAAAAAAAATATTTTTTGGATCTGTCGACCAGCTCAATTTGAAACGATTTTCATAGAGGTTTAAAGAAATGAAAAACGGAAAAATTTGTCCATGCTTTTAGAGATCTCTTACGAATATATACATTTTATTTACTTGAATCTTTTTAATAATTCATTTGACTTTAGCTTAATTTGCTTGTTTTCAGCTTAAATTTGCTTGATTTAGATTATTCGCATGCAAAATTGTCATTTCTAGAAAACGTGAAAATTTGCTTGTTTTATTTTGCACAACTCTCTGGTTTAACAATGCCAAACAAATTTTTGCACATTTAACTTAACATTTCGTATTAATTATATAGTCATGCGAATACTAATGAAGTGTAAATTTTTCTCCGTAAGTTTGCTTAAAATAAGTTATGCATTATCGGGCAGATTCAAAAATGTTCTTGTGGTAAATAATGGAGAAAGTAACTAACAAATCCTGAAACGATTTCTCAAGGCGCCTGCCTGCGGACCTTGTTGAATGTTTGTCTCAGAAGCAGAGAAACGACAATGGAGACGATGATGAGCACACAAGGTACCTCGTCGTCTCCAAAGGCATGTCTCTGTAGTGGCGAGTAGTCTTTTCTACTCGTCAACTTGCGACTCAAAACGACAGTCACTGTAACATGTAGTAAACTTCCTAAACTGTAACAGATGATTTTAACCTACACAATGTATGGAAATACTATCATCAGGCTGCTGCATACAGGAACGTTTACCACCACTACAATACATAATTGGTATCTTACTTCCCTACGCATTTGACTGTTTCCTGAGAAAATGTAGGAACAAAAACTTAACCACCCGCTCTTGATCACTATACTATTGCAATGGTGTGGTACATTTTCGAACAATTTCTTAGAGTGTACGTTTATGGAGTAAAATCTGTTGCAATTTTAAATGCAATTCTTAATTTAAATTTGGTAGTTACACGGTGAGTGATGTATATTTTAGAGAAATACATATATAAATATTTGTTTGTCGTTATTTCAAAGCGTTTCAAAATGTTTGCAATACGCGAGATGTTTGAATTTTTTTTTTTTTTTTTTTTTTTCGGATGGTTTACGCGAGGAAGCCTGCAGAGAATACGTTATGTACTTTCTGCGAAAAGTGTAAACGCTAAAACACATTCCACACATCAGTCAGTCAGCGGCCTTAAAGTGTATTTATGAAACCATTCAGAGCCATGGTAATTTGAAGCTGTGTACGATATTTCGCAAGCATCGCTGTCATGAAAACTGAAACTTTTCTCAACTGCGTAGACGCCTTTGGTATTCATGCAAAATTTGCGGACACAAATTTTACAAACAGCATTTACTTAGAGCCATAAAAAATATGCTGGAAAAGACGAAATTTGAATCGTGTGAGGAGTGGAAAAAAATGGCGAGACAACGGGAAATTCGGGAAGCTATTAACTACGCGGCAAAGTAAGTGGACAGGAAACTATTCGAGAATAAAGTGCTTGACGAATGGCGCAATAAAGCGAACAACGAAGAGGAAGGAAACACGAGGAAGGAGAAGTATTTGGGTGGCATTAAAGTCGAAGTGTTGTATGTCACTGTAAAGAAGGAAATCCTAAAATCGATAAAAATAAAGCTATTCGAAAGTTTTGGATATGCCATTGAACCTACCAAATTCAAGTGCCAAATGTCAATACTTTTAACCATAACAACAGTAGGGAAAGTATTTACTTGCACTGATTCAACAGTTTCATAGGACAACTTACGTGGTCCGTGTAAAGTATTTACTTGCACTGATGCGACAGTTTCATAGGACAACTTATGTGGTCCGTATAAAGTATTTACTTGCACTGATGCAACAGTTTCATAGGACAACTTATGTGGTCCGTGTAAAGTATTTACTTGCACTGATTCAACAGTTTCATAGGACAACTTATGTGGTCCGTGTGAAGTATTTACTAACACTGATGCAACAGTTTCATAGGACAACTTATGTGGTCCGTGTAAAGTATTTACTTGCACTGATGCAACAGTTTCATAGCACAACTTACGTGGTCCGTGTAAAGTATTTACTTGCACTGATTCAACAGTTTCATAGGACAACTTATGTGGTCCGTGTGAAGTATTTACTAACACTGATGCAACAGTTTCATAGCACAACTTACGTGGTCCGTGTAAAGTATTTACTTGCACTGATGCGACAGTTTCATAGGACAACTTACGTGGTCCGTGTAAAGTATTTACTTGCACTGATGCAACAGTTTCATAGGACAACTGACGTGGTCCGTGTAAAGTATTTACTTGCACTGATGCAACAGTTTCATAGGACAAATTACGTGGTCCGTATAAAGTATTTACTTGCACTGATGCAACAGTTTCATAGGACAACTTATGTGGTCCGTGTGAAGTATTTACTAACACTGATGCAACAGTTTCATAGCACAACTTACGTGGTCCGTGTAAAGTATTTACTAACACTGATGCAACAGTTTCATAGGACAACTTACGTGGTCCGTGTAAAGTATTTACTTGCACTGATTCAACAGTTTCATAGGACAACTGACGTGGTCCGTGTAAAGTATTTACTAACACTGATGCAACAGTTTCATAGGACAACTTACGTGGTCCGTGTAAAGTATTTACTTGCACTGATGCAACAGTTTCATAGGACAACTTACGTGGTCCGTGTAAAGTATTTACTTGCACTGATGCAACAGTTTCATAGGACAACTTATGTGGTCCGTGTGAAGTATTTACTTGCACTGATGCGACAGTTTCATAGGACAACTTATGTGGTCCGTGTGAAGTATTTACTAACACTGATGCAACAGTTTCATAGCACAACTTACGTGGTCCGTGTAAAGTATTTACTAACACTGATGCAACAGTTTCATAGGACAACTTACGTGGTCCGTGTAAAGTATTTACTTGCACTGATTCAACAGTTTCATAGGACAACTTATGTGGTCCGTGTGAAGAGTTTTGTGTTTAAAATGTATGCTTTGCTAATTGTATAAGATTCAGATTGCAGTCGTCAGAATTATCCTCTCTCCTTAAAAATCGCAAAATGTTATAATTAACATATATATACTTCTGGTTAAGTAGCAAATAATCTACTGGGTCCTTAGAAAATACTCTGTAGCACAAATATTACGTTTTAATCAACTAGTCATGTTAAAGCCGTAATACCCCTGGTTTTTCACCTTAAGGAGTATGCTATACCTAAACTAACTTATTAATATAAGTTATATCTAAAATCTGCACTCACATTCTTGGTTAGCCAGTCTCTCGAAGTATCAAACTTGTATATGCTGAGTTATGGTATTGTTATTAATTAAATTTCGCAAATCGTACGCTTTCAGCACTCCAGTAAGCTATCCATAATTCATTCATTCAAGCAGTTGTGTATTTTTTAGCCTTAAGTAAAAATTGAAATTGTAATTAACCTACTGACTAGAAATCATGGGTCAATTAAGGAATATATACGTATATTAATTTTTTTTAAATAGTTTATTTCGCGTAAAAATTTGGTGAATTGTGGTTGACTATGAATCACAGTAAAGGGAAAATAAAAATAATACACGTATAATAAGTTTAAGCATCAGAGTTTTAATAAGGCAATTAAACATGGCATTATTTTCTTTGATTGGTAGTCATCTTTAATGATATACCACTATCCAGCGTTCAAGTTAAAACACTCATTGCCATGAAATGGCCGTAGCCAGAACGAATGATGCTTAAGGAGCGACGTTAGAATGCCACACCATGCAAGTGAGTCAACTCTGGCTGTACTGAGAGAAACAACTGCCACCAGAGGGTTTTGACATATCTGCAACCCTGGTAACGTAATCGGTCGGAGGACAAAACCCGGCGAACCATAACCAAATATGCGTGTGGATTTAACGACAGCTAACATATCGTCGGCGACGCAATCAAAGCATTTGTGAAGATGTATGGAGAGGCGGGAACAGCTTATGTAAATAATTTTGATTGTTTTTAAACAGATAAACAATGCCAAAATAGGCCTGACAAATCTATACTTTCCTTTTTTTGAGATTGATTGCCTTCTCTACTATCTGTTCTTTCTAGATGATAGGTTGAAACCATACACAGAATATAACCGTGATGAGATGTGATCATGTGGGCGTCTTGAAAACAGGAGGTTCCATCGCTTTTACCAATTTTGGGCCTAACCCTCTGATTTGGAACTCTACAGAGATATAAAATGCAATACAAAAGTTATCTCAAACAGACTTTTTTACGTGAAATAGAAGTGTTATCTTTGGTTCGGAACGACTTATCACAGGTAAATGAATCGCTGAGAAATAGGAGAATTGTTACGTTTGAAAATGATGTGACATTCAGAAAAATTATACAAATAATGGAATAACTACAAAATAGTGATGGTACAAACTAAATTTTAAAAATAATTAAAAAGAGCTTTTGAATTAATTGCAACACTCACTGTCAGGTTTCACCAAACATGAAATAATGAAGGCGGTATCTCAGGTTTTGAATGGGTTTTCAATACTTGATGTTGTTTGTGTCGAAGAGTTTGCGGGGAACAGTAGTTTCCTAGGAAGTGTTCAAATAGGATAATTATGAACAGGGATGTTTGCGCGGAGGGTATGGCTGGAGGGTAGGGCTAGGAACTTATTCAAACTTAACCAAACGCCACGCTGTGTTTCCTGGAAACGACGGACTGTCGGCTGAAGCTGGTTTCGCAATAGCACGACGAGATGCGACGTGATGCGATGCGGCGCGATGAGCTGTAGCCAATAAGAGTGAAGCATTGAAGGCGTTGAGTATTGTTTCCGAAACCCTGACGTTGCTTTTGTCGGAGTCTGACGACGTTGGACAAGAATAAGCACGAAAGAGAATATACATTAAAAAACATAAACATTGACGCAGTAAGTTGTTTATACGCTCTAATTTGCACATTGTATATAATATATTTTCAAAATATGTATTTTAATATAACAGCAATTATTTGCACAGTAAATATCATTTGAAATAAACGTAATATATAATGATAAGCTTCTTCGAAGACGGTAAACTTTTAGTTGAACTACAATGTAGATGTTTGTAACATCTATTACATTGTTGTTTTTTTTATGTTATGTTTCGTGTAATACTAGCATATACATCATCTTGAGTTCTCGTATGGACTATCGCGATGATAATGTCAAAACTATTAGAATGTAGCTTATATGTTTTTGACATGTCTTTTCCGCCTACTGATGGTCAAAATCAAAATTTCTTTGTCGACATCAACGTATTTACTGGTAAATAGCATAGTCTGAGACAGCATTCGTCACCGAAAAAAATGTCGCTTAATACAATTTTGTCGTCGTCTGTCGTTGTCGGGCTCTTCGCGCCGTATCGCGTCGCAATATTATAACTAGACACCGTACGATAACGTTACTCACTATCCTGTCCTTGTAATTGTCAAAGCCTGGTTTCGGAGTTAAAGTGAAAGTTGAGCACGCTAGTCACTCCGCGTGAATGTCGCTTTTCTTAACCTAGAAGCTGTGTCCCATGGGCGTGTCTGGAGAGAAAAGGGAGTGGGAGGATATCCATGGGTGGTGTTGGGGGGGATGGGTCACCTGTATCCTCCAAAACGAAAATTGTTGTTTAATTTTAGAAATTAATTACAAAGCAACTGCCATCTGTCGATAAATTGTTGAGATTAATCATGATCTAATTTAGAATGATTTCTGTGAACCAAAATTAATGAATACTAAGGGATGAGTATTCGGATTTGAAACAACGCCTGCTTGATATGTGTGATCACACAGAAAGGAGCTAACATAATAACTCCACTTGTTTCTTTGCGCCTGCACCCTCTGTTTAGGAAGGGTGGATGAACCATAAGCACAACATTGACGCTCGACCCATGCACTTTGAGGTCACTAAACCTCATTATGGAAAATAAATAACGCAAATCTGACATCATCATTAATTATGCCAAGAGTATTTTTATTCACATGTTTGTCATTACCCCCCCCCCTTTTTCACCCCTTCTCCTGGCAAAAAGATTACCTGCTGTGCATGCCATTGAGGGCGTGTTCGGGGACGCGATTTTCATTCAACCCAACTATGGTGAGCATCACCAGACGGGATTAGCGGAGTGTACGATATTCTGGTAGGCAGGCAACCACTACACTTCTTGCCATGGAAACTTGTACCTCGCTTATCGTTCCACAACGTAAATCGTCTCCTGACAAATTTTCCCCGGGTCAAGCCGGGTCTGACCTCACCACCCCACTACATTAATTCTTAGACCATTCATCCATGGAATCTGCTGGTTTTACTATACGCCAATCGGCTTCCCTGGCCATCCTATTTCTCTCAACTCAAAATTTTCATCTTTGCACTGCAAATTTTGACCTCTACCGTGATGGCGAAAGTTTAAATACATGACGCATTAAAATCACACTTAGTCATACGCTGTATACGGTCTATACGCTGTCACATTAAAAATACTCATAGTCACGTTTAAAATCTGCGTTTTATTAAGACCTGCGCGCCCACGCCTGATATTTCTGTCACTTTTTAAAAATCACGGTGGTAATTCCTAGTTATCTCGTTTCGTGCCCCCTTCCCCCGAGAACAATCCTTGGGCCAGACTATGTTGAGCGAATTCCTGCTCCGGAGAATACCCTGCCTAGGAAAGAGGTGGGGGAGGCGAATCACTGCATACAAACAGTAGGATATCATATCGTTAGTTTAATTATGAAATCCATTTATATATGTGCATCCACAGTGCTACACACGACCATACAAAGGACTCCAAAGTGAACCAGCTCCCTGATCCATCACATACTCATATTATCGTTCTTTTACCAACTCTCCTTTGTCACATCGAGTTAAAATCGTAAAATCCGGGAAAACATTACAACAGCAATGCCTATTTGAAAATTCCAAGAGCAAGATCACAAATACCAGATCACACGTTAATCATTACATGGCTTCGTGTAGTCAAACTTCCTACGACCGTACGTCCTGACTGCCTGTGTAAAGAGCTCAAGGCCGTCAAATACCAGATCTCGTCTCAAGTGGTCGAAAAAGTATCGGTGGCCAGAGCACTGGCGTCGAGTGTGTCAAAAATCGTGTCAGGAATCGAAAGAATGGAATCGATACTCAATTCAATACCAGTATCCTAAAAAAAGTATCGATACCGGTATCATATCACAAGTATTTTTTTTTTTTTAATTTAGTTATTTAGTCTTGAATTTTTTTCATAAAATATCTTTATATTTATACATACTTATTTATAATTTTTAGAAGTCTCTACTGAATTTGTATTTTTTTTCCTCCATATCTGTTGTTTGCTTTGGAAAAAAACTACACAGCGCAGTTCTTAATAGTATTTGTTATAATTGGGCGTCGTTCTAATTAGAAGACAAGTAAAATGCTGATGTGTACTGCTTTTCAAATTATTAATTAATGGAGGAAACCACAGCTTTATATTTTTGGGCCACTTTGAATGAAAGGGTTCAAAATTTACAGCTAGGAGTAATTCCCAAAAAAAAAAAAAAAGTATCGTTATCGTATTATTTACTGACATGGTGCTGGTATCGAAATAAACGTATAGATTCCAAACTACCCGGTATCAAAAGGAAAGTATCGATACCAGTATCATATCGGAAGTATCGCAAAACAGCGAGAGCACGCCCGCGGGCCGCGTCTGTATCTCGGGCAGTGAAGGCATCTGTCACGGCGGATAAACGTTTATGGCCCGGGCGTGCGGGTATTGGCTAGGGCGCTCCTTCCAGAGCCGAGAAGAACTTCTGCCAGCTGCGTCGTCGTCCCGCGCGCACTCTAGTGACGTCACGCCTCGACCTCGCTGACCTCGCTCGAAATAAACCGCAGGAAGCCATTTCACACGCCCCTGACTTTATATCCGCCATCTCCTTCGCAACTACTGCGCGCACATCTCGCTAAGTTCGCCAATGAAATTGTCTTCCTGGAACCCGTTCCGTGGAATATTCCGACATTTGCTGGTGCATGTATTGCGTGATATCACGTTGTTCCTTGCTGTACCAACGTCAACAAAACAAGTCGTGCTTATTATTAATCGAGTGGAACTCGATTTCTGGTTCAACCAACCTGATTTCGGTTTTCCATAGTCACTGAGATGGTTCCTCACCACACGCCTTGGCCGATTCTACCCCGTCCCCACTTATCTGAGCAGCTTGCTAAATCTCTAATATCCATTAAAACTGCAATATATACTGATCACAGTAAACCGAGCATTTTTGGAAGCCCTGCTTAAGGTTTAAGTAAAGCTACTGCCTATGGAGCACTGCATAAATCGCACTTTTATGACAATTTTTATGGTGTTTGTACTACTTTTTTATGAGTTCTTCATATTGTATAGTCGGGTGCAGTGCTCCATAGGCAGTTGCTATAAATCAACCTTAAGATCTACTTTTATGCACGTTTTGTATTCTTCCGACATATGTAAGTTTAACACTGCCATGGACTTCATGCGTCGGTTGAGCAATACAATGAAATTATGATAAAAGTGAATGTTTTTAAAATTTGCTAATTGTGACACTTAAGTAGCATTAAAAACAGAAAGCAAAGTAAATAATTTGAGTTATCACAAATGTTGTTTACCTACTACTTTTAAATCGACGCTAAGACATAGAACTACTCTCCTTCCGTTGTTACCAACCTGACTGGGCGCATGTCACTCAGTGCGCCCGTTAAAATATGTGCAGGCAGGAGCAGTGATCTTTTTCTAAGGTTGATTTCAAAAGTGCTCACTTGATCGTAAAAGGTTTTTACCAAGAACTACGAAGCGGGAGAACCCCGCAATGGAAGAAAGCACAGAGCAGGGCAGGACAATGAAGTGATTACTTGTTCAGTCGAGTGGCGCAGCATCCCGACATCGCGACATCCCTGAACTCCAGTTACAATTTTAATGGTTTCAATGTGAGTGCCACTATCTTTTGAATGTGTTTAGAGTAAAATAATTTCATTTAATGCTCACATCTCTAACAGTACTTATGAGATATAGCGACTAACAAGAAATTGTCAATTCAGTAAATATTTTGGGAAATTGCTAATGAACTTCACTTCTTGTGTATTAATAAAATAATGACTCACTCATGCGATATGGGCTAAAGAATTCTCCTATATTTCCGCTATTACTAGAACAATACTGCCCTGAAAATTATAAATAATAATAAACTTTTTACCTTTTTAATAATACAGTTCTAGTAAAATATATTCCAGATGGTGTCACATTACAATCACTCACACGCGGTATATAAGTGGAAGCCGGGGACCCGATTAGTGGCAGAGTCATTGTGGATGAGTGAGTAAGTGAAGAGATTTAACATCGCGGTCTTGAGAGTCGATGAGGGCGATTGAGGTGAGAACGAAGCGGCGCCGGAATGAGAGGGCGGGGGAAACGGGAGATCCCAGAGAAAACCCGCCGACCAATGGCATCGTCCGGCAGGATTCCCACTTGCGAGAATTCCGGCGACCCGGCCGGATATCGAATCCAGTTCGCCTTGGTCAGCGACATTGTGATTCCCCGCCGTTCGTGTGCGCAGACGGAGTGAGCATGCCGCGTCGAAGAGAACGGCAATCGTACCAACATGTTTCCGCCTTTGATTTAGGCTGTTCACGATAAAGTGAGCACTTTTTAAGGCCCTCCAAACAGGCATTAACCGCTAGAAAATATATCTTATTGAAGCCTCAGGCAATAAATTTTGATGGTGGTGAAATGTATACACTGTTTTTTTTTTTTTGGTCACGTTGCAATGTTTTTATTAAAAAGCAGCAGGAAGATGGAATTTGGATGAAAGGAAAAAATGTATAAGGGCCTTAAAAAGTGCTCACTTTATCGTGAACAGCCTTTAGTCAGTTTGGATGATCGTGGCGTAGGGCCTATCGGGATTGTGGATTTTCCTACCTCGAAACTAGTTCTCGTGTTGGAAGAAACGGAACGACAGTGAAGCAGAACCAGATATGAGATCAGTGGGTCGAAAAGGGACGAGTTCAGCGACGTACATGGGGCCTAATCTCGAGATCGCACGAGTGCAGTTGGTACACGAGACGTCTCGCACAGTCCGCAACTTACACGAGACAATTGTTGTAAGCTCCAACCCCTGGAACTCGCATACGTTCTCAGTGTGCGAGGTCACTTCAATGTCACTCGTATGCGCTTGCCTGGCACTCCGCCAGGCAAGCGCATACGAGTGACAATTGGTCATGTTGGTGAACCTGCGGCGAGACGGGAACAAATATTAGCGGAACTCAGCCAATCAAAAGCGCAACTTGTATCGGGGCCTTTTGTTTATTTACATTGTACGCGGTTGGCTTCGAGTTACGGGGACGAACAATGCCGATTCCACACGAAGCTTCCTTCGCCTCTGTAATAAGAAAATTATCGTTTCTGCGGCAGTTAAGGTTATCCATGTGACTATGACCTGTTCTTTCAAACATCGAAAAATAGCATCAGGAGTCTGTAATATTTGGCAATACTAAAAATACACTAATTTAATATAAACTGAATTTTTTCCTTTCGTTTTTCGAATACAAATATAAAAGTTATACCACAATTCTCAAGTGAGAGTTGTAGGTGAAGAGTAGATATTTTTATTGAGTATTTTGTTATTGTTTCTATTGTGTGTTTGAATGTGTAATGTACAATAGGTTAAGGGTAAATACATCTGTGTATTGTTTGTGACAATAAATTTATTTATTTAAAAAAATGGCTAGATTCGTGGACTGGTAATTTTTTGACTCTGGTTCTAACCTCGCTTAAGTACAAAATATTTTAACTTTTTTAATATCGCTTTTTATACACCATAGAACACCAACATAACGAAAGTTAAAGGCATTTTCATTGTGTCTTTTTATTTTGAACGTAAAGTACAGAAAACTAACTTGGAAATTAACGGAGAGGCTCCGTGAAATTTACGGAAAGTCCGTTTGTGAAAATCAATGTGTCCGTAACTTTGCGGAGAGTTTACGGACACTTCTCGATAAATTTTTACGAGCACTTTTCCGTAAAATGAAAGAAATTGTTTTTAACTGTGTAGGGATTAGTCACAAAAATTCTTACCTGTGGAAATTACATACAATTTAATATCGAGAACATATTTGTGTATCATACATTGCCATAATGTTGACATTGCATTATAAATAATGAAATGTGAATGTGTATGTTAAGTTGCCCATCGTATGGAGAGTATTAGTAGCTACATGACACTTTGCTAGACGTCGTGTTTGAGTGAGAGTAACTGTGAAGTCCATAGATACTTTTAGTGTAATAATCTTAACCTGTTGCCACGTAGTTCAACTTCTTCCGATTCTTCTATTGACATTACATTCATCCATTACTCGGCCATAGTCAATGCAATATGCGACAGATGTTATTTAGGCTACTTATCGCATGCTAACTGTTCAATTTCTTACCAAATGAGTATCTAGGCTACTGCCTGTTATATGCTAACCTAAGTACTTATACTTGACTGTGGTCTATATTAACAACAAGTTTGTGCAATAATAATAGAATATGTTATTTACAGAGTTTTACATGCAATGACTCACTAAATAATAACTTATGGCGTCTAACCACCCAACTACGAGTCACTGAACAATAATGAACGTTAGTAGTAGGCCTATGTAAATTACACTTTTACTCATAACCTCATCTGCACTCTCAAAACAAATTTTACTTCTTGTCCGTTCAACAAGTTCTTAATTTGCATACGATTATACATTCGGCAAAGCATAAATGATGTGTAAATTGAATTCACACAGCGTCAACAGTCATCTTATGTCTAATACTTTGTTTGTTTTGATGCGCTACTCGTCTACGACTCCACATATCGCACGGCGATGATCGAGAGAGTGGCCACTCGCACGGTCGAGACGTATACGATGGCTCTCGTATGATTCGATCATACCGTTTTCTAAAATCGTGCGAGTTATAGCCGCAATTAGAAGACGTCGTATACGAGTGCAGTTTGAGCTTAGCCCTCCAGGAAACCAACGCCCCGTCGCACAAACGAGCGCGAGGATAGACATCTGCAGCGAATGGTGATGATGGACCGCACAGCCTCATGAAACACCCGCCCTCAGGAGTTTCAGACGGGTGGCACGTCAACCTGTGTGTGACTCCATGGTTCGTCGTCATCTGCATCACCGGGTCATCTTGTCCGGACGTCCATTACTGCGGCTTCTAATGAGTGTCCACCACAGCCTCATGAAACACCCGCCCTCAGGAGTTTCAGACGGGTGGCACGTCAACCTGTGTGTGACTCCATGGTTCGTCGTCATCTGCAGCACCGGGTCATCTTGTCTGGACGTCCATTACTGCGGCTTCTAATGAGTGTCCACCACAGCCTCATGAAACACCCGCCCTCAGGAGTTTCAGACGGGTGGCACGTCAACCTGTGTGTGACTCCATGGTTCGTCGTCATCTGCAGCACCGGGTCATCTTGTCTGGACGTCCATTACTGCAGCGAATGGTGATGATGGACCGCACAGCCTCATGAAACACCCGCCCTCAGGAGTTTCAGACGGGTGGCACGTCAACCTGTGTGTGACTCCATGGTTCGTCGTCATCTGCAGCACCGGGTCATCTTGTCCGGACGTCCATTACTGCGGCTTATAATGACTGTCCACCACAGACGATAAGCGAGGGGCAAAATCGAATGAAAACAAATCGAATATTCGATTGTTGCAGCATAATCGAATTTTCGATTTTTGTCTGTGGCATTGGAATTAATCATTCGGTTACAAGTTTTCCTTCTCGACAACAGATGGCACTAGGTGCATACAATATTGCTTTCTATTTTAAGGTCATCAGCAATTAATGTTCAACTTTTTTCCATTTTTGTTCAAACATTAAAAATTTTCTCTTTGGAATTTTCTTCAAACACAGTGTATGTCGAATATTGTACTTAAAGGAAACAAAATTCCACCAAACATTCACTTTGTTAAATGAAGAACAATTGGCTTTACTCATACGAATGTTCATTCATTTCACTTATGGGAATGTTCATACATATCTCCACAAAGTGAATGTTCCATTAGAATATGACGGAATTGAATGGCAGCTACTGTAATAATTCGGTTTCTGAAAATAAATTTTAGTAATTATTTTCAGTTTTGTAACCTTTCGTGAATTGCAAAGAGCTCTTAACTCGTCAAAATAGTTGAGAGAAAATGTATTTATCATTGAAACGAGAACAGATTGTGAATGGAAAGAAGAAACCGTTAAAAGCCTTCTGTCTCAGTTGTAAAGGTTTGCAACAACTTCGGAATACACATTGGGACTAAAAATGATCGAGAACTAATAATGCTACCTTTTTCAAATAGGTACAAACAAATATGAACACGAGTGTCATAACTTCAGCCAAACAGGCCATTCATTTACTCGCTTCAGAAAAGTACTGTCGTAATGTTAACTTGAATGAATGTTAACACTCATTCATTTCTGTTAAGACGCGAACGGAAAAGAAAACTGAATATTCGGAATCCGAATGATTTATTCGATTTCAAACGATACTATTCGAATAAAAATCCATTTCGCGAATAATCGCATTGCGGCTGCAGTGGTGCGTGAAACGTCAGGTCTGGAGGGACAGATGGTCTGCTATCATCTTCTCCGACAAATCCCGCATCTGCTTGCAGCATCGTTACGGTAGCATTCATGCCTGGCAGCAGTGTGGCGCATACCTCGCCGAGTTCATCATAATGCACCGGCATAAAGGCTGTTCAAGATAAAGTGAGCACTTAGAAATTATCCTTGGAAAAAAGTTACTGGCCCTGCGTGCATATATTTTAACGGGCGCACTGAGTGACATTCACGCAGTAAAATTGGTAACGATGAATGGAAAGTAGTTCCACATCTTAACGTCAAATAAAAAATTTTAGGTAACCATTTGTGATAACTTAAAATAATTTATTTAGCTTTCTGTTTTTTTAATGCACCAAAGTGTAAAAATGAGGAGATTTGTAAAGTATTTACTTTCTTAATAATTTCACAGTTTCGTATGACCGACGCATGAATAAAGTGATGAGGCCCATAGCAATGTTAATTTTACATAATGCGGAAGAATCCACAACGTGTTTACAAATAGATCTTAAGCAGGGCTTTCAAAAGTGCTCATTTTACCGTGAACAGCCTATACCAGTGTAGCACATGGATTTATGGTATGGGGTGCTATCGGGTTCCACCCCCACTCGCACCTGGTCAGCATCGCTGATACTCTGATCAGTAACCGTTACACCATTGAGTTATTGGAACCTGTTGTTATCGGCTATCTACAAGATCAGCCTGGGGCCGTGTACGAACACATGTGGCATGGTGGTCGTCCAACGGTTCGTGGACGACCACCATGCCACACAGTTTCCTAGGCCTGCGCGTTTACCGGACCTTTCGTCCATCGGAAACGTGTGGTCCATTGTCGGACAACGACCGACCTGCCACAGGACACCCGTGGACACACGCGTCTAAGCAGCATGTGAGGAAATAAACTAGTTAAACATACAGATTCTCCTTTTCTTAACGCCGCGTCGTGTGGCAGCGGTTATTGTCACTTGTGCTGGGGCTCGCGCACTACTGAGTTCACCATGTTCTATAAGTAATACCGAGATGAAAGAGAAACCATGCGACCTATGTGTTATGGGTATTCTGGCAAGTAATTCTGGTTGTTATAGCTCATCTTCTCGATGCTGCAATTTTCATCACCACTGGAGTACTTCTTGTTGCTCCTTGCGCGCATCAGTTCTGTGAATGGACACATTTCGATAAGCGAACTTTATTTTAGGTCTTTAGAAATGGGATTCTTTTCATGCGTACGTTGCGACATTCCGCGCGGCAGGCAGTTTACTTTTGTGTCAAGATTCTAAAGTGTACACAATTTTTCTGCATTTGTGAAATTTTTTCATGGCATCATTTTCTGAAAGGAATTGGTTTTTGGAAAAATGAGAATTGAAAAAAAAGGGGGGGGGGGGTTGTTTTCCACGACCCTGTTGGCCTTTGTCTGAAATACACCTCTGGATACAAATAAAACAATTTTTTCGTGTGGAACTGTCCACAACCACTGACACCATGAATGAACTGGCGTTGCCCATGATGCTTTGGCGTATGGAACTGTCCACAAACACTGACACCATGAATGAACTGGCGCTGCCCATGATGCTTTGGCGTATGGAACTGTCCACACAACCACTGACACCATGAATGAACTGGCGCTGCCCATGATGCTTTGGCGTATGGAACTGTCCACAAACACTGACACCATGAATGAACTGGCGCTGCCCATGATGCTTTGGCGTATGGAACTGTCCACACAACCACTGACACCATGAATGAACTGGCCCTGCCCATGATGCTTTGGCGTATGGTCTCCCATCCGTTTCGTTGCAAATGGAACACACACAAAACTTTGAGAACGGCTAACAAACACGATTTTCAGCACAATCAGCAATCTTCAAAATACAATTTTGGGGCCATCCAACACAGTTAAAAATATAATTTACAGACTACTGTTTGTAAATTTGGGAACAAAATACATTCGTAAACAGTAGGGGCGACTGCATGAGATTTGTTGCCCGTTTCTATCCGATAAAATCAATAGAGTAATCTCATGTGTTCGGCACTGAACGAATAATGCATATTTGGTCATACGGTATAATGCTGACTTCTCATTACTGAGGCAAAATGTCCTAATTTCGAACAATGCGGTCTGCACTGATCGGGTGTTTCCTTGTTCTATAGGCCGTTCACGACAAAGTGAGCACTTTTTAAGGCCCTGCTAAATTTTTCCTTTCAATTAATTTCTACCTTTCCGCCACTTTTTAATGTAAACATTGCAATAAGACTAAAAACACAGTAATACATTTCATCACTCTCGAAATTTAACGTTCGATGCTGCAATAAAGTACGTTTATTAGGGGATAACGCGTTTTGGAAGGGCTTTAAAAAGTGCTCACTTTACCGTGAACAGCCTATACATGTAGTTAGCGCAGTTCATTCATACGTATAATTCCAGTTGTCAGACATTACGGTAAGCTCGAAAATAGACTGATTGCATTTAAAGACATTATTATTATTATTATTATTATGATTATTAAAAACTCCAATGTATACCCACATAACATCACATACTTTCTCTACTCTAAATTGTAAAAAGGATTTAATCAACAGATGAGTTAATAATTTTAATAAATATTTTTCTCTTTTGACCCATTTTTGGGAAAAACAATTACCATCAAAAAACTTTATAAACATTATTGTGGTTAGTTTTTCTGTTTCTATATATTATTTGTAAGTCGATCCTCCATGGTATGCCTTATGTTCAAACTTTTTATTTAATTTTGGTGTCTTTTGTGTTGGTTTTGGATTATCTGTCATTTATGTCTTAGTCGGTATCTTTATTTTTATTGTATTGTATATTTACTGTATGTGTGTTATTATTTATGTTGTGTGTAATGTGCCACGCTGTTATTGTATTGTATATTTACTGTATGTGTGTTGTTAAATGTGCCACGCTGTTATTGTATTGTAGTATGTTTTACTGTAGTGTGTGTTGTTATTGGTATTAGTGTGTATGGTGCCCCCGTATGTTTGCTGTGGTAGCACACTACTCGTCAAAAAAATTAATGAATATTGTTATTGTTCTCTCCAAGCGACACTCCACTGCTTGCTAGCACAGCCGGTGATTCATGCGTCTGCAATGAGCCGAGTCCATCTTGAGATGACATGGTGCGGATTGCGGGGAAGGCCGAAGATATGACGTGTTTGGTACACGCTTGAGGGGTCTCGGTGGCTCAGCAGTTAGACTTTTTTTTTTTTTTAATTTATTTCATTAACCCTTCTTAGCAGTACAGCCATCCAGGGTGTTCGATTCTATCACGGATCCAATCCCCGGCCAGGTCACTCCCGGATTTCCGCCACTGGTAATCGTGCCGGACAATGCCGCTGGTCGGCGGGTTTTCTCGGGGATCCTCCGTTTCCCCCGCCCTTGCATTCCGGCGCTGCTCCGTTCTCAACTAATTTCAAGACCTCAAGAGCCGCCCAAATCTCTCAGCTCTCTCGAATGTCGGCTATTGTCTCCACGAATGGGAAAGGTTGTCATGACGAACTATGCCATCTCTGAGGGAGAGAAAGCGCGGAATGAGCCATATAGGATTAGCGCAGGCATAAATACGTCCCGTGGCCCCACCGAATACAGTTTTCTGGTGAGCGTGAAGGTGAACGGCGAGTTAGGACTTATGAGTTTGATTGACTCGTACAATAAGGTATTGCATAATTGTTTATTACCTGCAACGAGGACTGTGATATAGTGAGTAATAGTAAACTGTGAAACACATGGCTGTGTAGATATTTTGTAATAATGTAAAGAAATTAGGCGATTTAAATCAATAGCTTAGTTTGTATTTATACCTCCGTTAGTTTCAGACATTGCAAGTCTTGCTCATGGAGGTGATATACCGAGTGATACTCGCATCGGCTGCTATAGGCTGTTCACGTTAAAGTGAGCACTTTTTAAGGCCCTGCTAAATATTTCCTATGAGTAAATTTCTCTATTTTTACCATTATTTAATATAAACATTGGCACATTACCAATAAACACAACCTATGCATTTCACCAGACCCAAAAGTTAACGTCTGAAACAGTCACAAAATATATTTATTAGTGGTTAAAGCCATTTAGAAGAGCCTTAAAAGTGCTCACTTTACCGTGAACAGCCTATATTTTCTAAGCCTCAAAATCGTTCAAGGTAGGTGGATTTTTCTGCCCTTCTGGGTACCTGACGAAAACCATTCCTTGATAAAGTGTTATGATAGGTGTTGCGTGAAGTTCCACATTATCACGTCCCTTCAGACCAACCGACCTTTTTTTTTTCCATTCATTCTTCGCCATTTTGTAATCCTGGAGGAGCACACCACATGGGACGTTTCCCACGGTCTGGCATCTCCGGCGGACGGTCGCAGCACTGCGCGCGTGGGAAAGGCTATCACGCACTTCTCGGAAATATTCTCCCCATGCCCCTTCAGCCACGTGAAAACAGGCTGTAGTGTATTAGCGGTTTATTCCCACTTTTCAATCGAACCTCTGAAAAATCATTCCATGTATGACGTGTTTAGTTATTTACAAAATATGCAATGTATCATGAGCGTTTAATACCTCTGTTAACATGTAAGTATATCCTATTTATAGTTAAATGGAAGTTTTACCTATATTTTATTTATAAGTTATTATGTTTCATTTATAATAAACATGATTAAAAAAGGGTGAGAAAGCATGTGTGTTGGTAATAAATAGTTCTAACGAATTCGGTGCGTCTTCCTTTGGTGTAATTTTCTAGACTTGAATAAGCTTAGTTTGCACGAGGCGGAGGAATATCCGTGAATGGCTTATAGTGTCTGTGGACCGGCGATGGCCGTTGTCACTGCATGCCTTTGTAGGCGGCCATCGTTATTACGCATGCGCGTTTCACTCTACATTTCTCCACACAGAATCCCAGCCAACCCAGCAGAAACACCTAGGGGAACCTAGCACATTGGGCGTCTGAAATCAACCTTCGGAAAATGTCACTGCCCTTGCCTACATGTATTTTAACGGGCGGACTAATCGGTGTGCTCTCTGTACAGTAGTTAATGACAGGTGGAAAGTAGTTCCATGTCTTAACGATGAATAAAAAGGTGTTAGGTCAACATTTGCGAGTTCTGAAACTATTGATTTTCACCTCTTTTTGTTTATGCGTATAAGTGTATGAATTAGCAAAATTTGTAAATAAAAAAATAACTTCTTTAAAACTGTAACGTCACAGTTTAATATTACCGGGCCCTTGACAGTGTTAATTTTATGCTTGGCGGAAGAATACGTGACGTCCATATAAGTATATAGGTATTAAGCTTGGCATTCCAAAGTATAGGCTGTCCACGGTAAAATGAGCACTTGTAGGCAAGTTATGTATTCATGGGTCTTATATAAAATTAACATTGTCATGGGCCTCATCACTTTATTCATGGGTCGGTCAGGTGAAACTGTGAAATTATTACAAAAGTAAATATTTTACAAATCTGGTAATTTTTACACATTGGTGAATTAAAAATACAGAAAGCGAAAAAAATAATTTAAGTTAGCACAAATGAACACTTAACACTTTATTCGACGTTAAGATATGGAACTACTTTCCATCCATCATTACCAACTATACTAGGCGCATGCCACTCAGTGCATCCGTTGATATATATTCAGGCAGGGGCAGTGACTTTTTTCTAAGGTTGATTTTAAAGGTGCTCACTTTATCGTGAACAGTTTTTACTCTGTTTACCGCGAACAGCCTTTTGTTGAACGAGTTATTTCGCAATTTAAACTGGCCTGTGACAGCTGATGACAGAATAGCTCGTTTTCACGGGCGTGCATAGTATCCAGACCGCGACTCGCTACAGACGCTAATGAAACGAGGCGTCTGGGCACAGCATAGCGTACGTCATCAGTGAAGCGTTGTTCGGTACTATGCTTTTAGACATCGATATCTGAGCCCAGCCATAATCGAATGTCAAGCTCTTGAAGATTAAAACAAAGCATTTTAGCAGACTTACCAACTTTTAAAGTTTTCAAAAACACATACATTTACATTCACACGTAACTTCAAGCAATAAAATTTCCATAATTTCACAATGAAAATTTAATATAATCTAACATTTGTTCAGTGTTTCAGGCCAGAAACTATGATTTCCCCTAGAGAAGACTTATACATAATCGAAATGTGTTTGCTTAGTATGACATGCAAAGTAAAAATATACATTGGCTGAAATATACATTAATTTAAGATCACTTCCATACCGTATTTATTTTCACATTTACAGAATTAATACACTCACCATAAAAGTATTAAAAATTCACATTGTTATATAAAAAATCCCTATTCTGTAATGATTTAAATTTAAAAATGACATTTAAAACTTGTATATAAAAAATGTGCTCAAATTACTCAAATGTCAATTTTTGGACTAAGAAAGCTTACAAATTTTTATTTAGAAAAACAAACGTTCCTTTTTTTTTTATGGATTAAGTCAGATAGAGGAAATGCGAGGATTGTTTATCGCCGGATGAAAAACAACACTAGCAATTATACCGCTACCTGAAGTATGATAAGTAAATTATTCTGTCTGTGTTTTTTTTGTGTTAGACGTCTTCACAGATTGTACACGTACAAAATATGTAAAATAAATATGAAATACCGGTTGTGAACACAAATGGCACGGAAGAAATCTAAATATGTACTTGCATTCAGAATAGCGAACATAAGATCACTAAATGTCGACATATTTATCAACGCAGCGCGGCCGCGATGTATCCTTGTTAAACAGCTACTCTGGCTATGAAGGAAACAATGAGTTTTATTTAACAAATACTGTGATAATTGTAGGTTGTCATTCCAACCTACCTTGTGTTTGTTATGGCAAAATCATACTGCTGGAGTGCCTATAATTTTATTGCCAGTGTGTTGGATGCGGTTGGGAGAGACTTTAGTTTAACGTCTTTCATGAGACGGCGTTATTTTTCACGTCTTCTTACGAGACTGTCATTTTTAATTACACATTTTTTTAATGGAAGAGTTGAGAATTTGCTCTTTATTTTGTAAATTCGTGATTTGGTCGGTCTCAATTGTGACGTTGCAGACAGTCACTTGTTTAGCACTCGCGGCAATGAATAATTATATTATCAGTGAAAAATAATTTTATCTAAATTTAATACTTAAAACGGACGTAATGTTTCTGCAATTATCACTGAAATGCTACGAATACGTTGATAAATAAGAAAATAATAATTTATGCAATAACGACTTTTAAAAAAAATTTGGTTGCGGATTATATAAACAAAGCACAGTACTTGTTTGTTTTTTTAAATATTTCCAGTGTATTTTATGAACAGTTATTTGTTTTAAAAAATCATTTTATTTACGTATTTGCATGTTTTTTAAAATAAAAACCAACACCGCACTGATTTTCTCATTTTGTATTTTTGCTAACATCCCCTAGATACAAAATACGAAATACCAAATTATCAAATACGTCACCATTTTTTTATACGAAATCGGGTCAATAAATGAAAACATTTCACCGGCTTTCCGAAACTAGTAAACTCAACTGCAGAACGGAAACACTGTTGCTTCGTGACAATTGGGAAAATGGCAGACCAAGCCATTCACGTATCGATAATATGACATTTCACGCATCGAACAAATGTATCGATATGCACGCCACGGTACTCGATACTTTCAATACGTCCCGATATCGGGGTATCGATTAATCGAATGCCCCGTCTCTAGTAAATATTCACTCAAAAATTTTTTCCAGTATCGGAATTCGGAAAAAAAAAAAAAAACAGTTTTTTTTTAAATCGTAAAAAGGGTATGATTGCCATACATTTTACGGAAAAATCATAAAAGTTCGCAAGTCTGAATGGAATATAAAAGTTGCTTTCTATTATTGCAGTTTTCTTCGCTGCGGCCATCGACTTAAGTTTTTTTTTGTGTGTAGACAAAGAGGAAAATAACCTGCAGTCGGCAGGTCTTTGAAATCACAAAGCATTCGCAATCTGTAATGGAAAGCAGGACGAGTTTCTTTCTGCTAAATTATAAATGCATGGGACACAAATTAACAGTGTAAGCAATATCTCAACAGGAATGCATCATGCTGGCAGAATTTTTTTTTGCAAAGTTGGCAGTAATTGCTGACCGGATTTGCTCCTTCTTGGATCTTATACATTGGCTGTCAGAAACCGACAAATTTTAACTACCATGATGAACATTGATTTATGTCTCACGTCCTTTCAAAAAGCATATAGTAATCACATATGTAGTGATAATTATCGTTCATGTGTTTTTTTAACCATTTATTGGCTACAAATTTAATTAAAATAATGTTTTTGAATTAAGTCCGCCTGAAGATGGGAACAGACACCAGTACACGATCTGCCGCTACCGTTTGTCACAGAAAACCTTCTGTTTTCCTCTGTTGTGTTTATATTGTGCCGTCCAGATTTATTCGTCTGTCTATACTGTTCATCGACTCAGTTTGTCTGACTACTCGTACTGTTTTCCTCTGTTGTGTTTATATTGTGCCGTCCAGAGTCTATACTGTTCATCGACTTCAGTTTGTCTGACTACTCGTACTGTTTTCCTCTGCTGTGTTTATATTGTGCCGTCCAGAGTCTATACTGTTCATCGACTTCAGTTTGTCTGACTACTCGTACTGTTGTTTTTAACTCGTAAGTATATTTTTAATTACTTTAATGAATCATTTTCCAAAATGACGTTTTATATATACTATTCACAAACACGTTAAAAACTGCTACGCTCCCGTTGTTTTCTGGAAATAAACTTAATTTTAACTTATTTTGGGGTAATTTTTGAGACTGTAACTTTCTTATGGCTTTGGTTAATCCCTGGATATTTACTTGCTGAGATATACGTCAACGCGCAAACAACTAATGAATATAAAATATGTCCGGACTATTAACTTCGCCGTCTGTGTAGACAAACATAGAATACATCTTCTTTTGCTCTTCAAGGAATATGTCCAAGACTTTTCCGGTGTTCTATTCGTCGGTATTACCAGGTCTCTTATTCCTTGTGGCGTGTATCTTGGAACGTCAGCTGGCTATCTAAGAATCCACATTCTTTCCAGTTACTCGCAACATATTTTGTTGTGTGTTGATATTTTCACTAGAACTGGCATTCCGTCTAGCTCTCTCCTTATAAATTCAATTGTTTATGTTAAGATAATATACTCTTTGCTACTTCTTTAAGATTTTACTTCAGCTGCATAGGTTTTAGTATTGTCTTTGTTTAGAGCTATTATGGTCACTTATAATAATAACTAGGGGTAGTGAAATTTCGCAAAAAATTTTCAAGACCAGTTATATTTCAAAACACTGTAGAATCGTTTACCTGTCTTGATTGGCTGAATTATTTTTGATACGTGTTGACTGTCTGCATACAAATCACGTAGGAGCAGTGCCAACGTTGCCGAATTATGAGTGTCCCGGTCAAATATGAAAACGCCTTCTCAAACAGACATCAACCAATGGCAATAGACAAACTGTTGTTGGGTGCTCATAGTGTTGAAGTCTAGCGTGTACTTATATTATAATAATATCGCTATCTCTAATAATAACTGGTACTGTTAATGTATTGCTAGAGACCCGAGAAATTCGCGAGTTCAATGATCTGTAGTCTAGACTTTACAGTATTATATACTGCCATACAGATATCAACTGTTTATAGCCTTATAGGTTGCATGTTGTGTAGTAAAAAGCGGTGGTTGGGCGCACAATGTAGTGCATGTTTGTTATTAGCTCATTTATCCCCAGGAGGTTTCAAACACGTCGATCAATTACAAACGTAACATGAACGTACATGTGTGTGAATTACAACTTGTCTAGAAATGAGCCCGCTAAATTCTCGGGTGTCTATGTATAGCGTAACTAACGAATGAATTAAAAAAAAAATATGAACGCACGCTCGCGATTCTGGAGATATTAATGGACGTTCGTGTGCTGAGTCACCGGGTTTAAAAGGAGGGGTTGCACCCTCACGCAGATCACAGGTGCGTGGGGACACACCCCCTCCCCTTCGTGGCCAGGTCTACCAGATTGTCATCGGTGCCGTCTCTCGCTGCTATAACGAGCTGTGTGCACAACTTGTCCCCTCCACGTAAGCCTCCTGGGTTAGGAGGGGGGGAGGGAGGGAGCAGGACTTGCGCATGAAGTGCTGCTTGTATGGTTTTAGAGGGGAAAGCGTGAGTTTCTAACAGGCTCCCGCCTTTTGTCGACTACCAACACGGAAAATGAAAACGAATCCTTGCAAAAGAACTCACAATCGAGATCCGACTGTCTTAAATATTTTGCACATACAAAAAAAATGTTACCATGCATCTTGCTAATTATCCTATTTAAAATTACCCTGTTGCTCTCTTTATATGACGTAGAAACGACGTTTATATGACGTAGAAACAACGTTTATATGTCGTAGAAACGACGTTTATATGACGTAGACACGACGTTTATATTATCATTGATTCATTATTAATGTGGCAACATAGCCTTCTTTGTCTGTATGTGGCCATCATCTCGTATATATATGTGTTCCACGTGTATTCTAATAAATATTTCCATGTCAATTTTTATTACGCATTATCTCAACAACCAAGCCTGGGATTCATATTGAGTCAAATGTAACTGTGGCATTTATTAAATTTGATCCGACAATGCAGCCAGTAATTTGGTCCAGAAAATCCAAGCAGCTATGAAACAGAAATAAAATACACGCCGACTATGGTGTAAAGCTTGGTTTTGCCAAGGTAAGAAAGTGAAAAGGTGATTGTTTAAAGATTTCTCGATTTGTGTACGCAATATACGGCGAGACGAAACCAAACATGGGTTTGAAATGTTCTCAGGTGAGCTCGAACCACGTGTTATCGTGTTCAGCGGCTCACAAAAGACACTTTAAACAAATGAACCTCACAGTGGATTCCTCCGCGATTCGACAGATTTCTCAAAAAAAGAAAAAAAAAAGAATGCGCATCTCCAGTGATATTACCAAAGTGGTTCTCGTTTGAAGTTGTAGTAACGATCAAAACGCCCCCCAAAAGTAATTAAAACCAAATTTTTGAAATATTCTAGAGCATTTAAATGAAATAACATCCCAGAATATAGTTTAAATTCACCCCGACAGAAGAGTTTTGTTATGTTCAACATTGTTACGAGGTCATTACAAAATCGGCTTCATTTTCATTAATAATGCATAAACTGTCAAACAGTTTCTAAAAAATCAATTCGTGTGTACAAATAAAATTTTCTGAACGAGGTGAATTTTCACTAAACATTTTTTAGCTTCAGAATATTTCGCCAGCGAAATTAAACGCATCTATGTAGCAGAAGTAAATCGAAGTTAGTTAATAAAATATTCCAAACAGTCCAAAAAAGCCAAATAGCCTGAAAGCACCCCCCCCCTTTTTTTTAACACCATCCTGTATGTCTCCCTGAAAACTACCATAAAAATAAAGAAACTTCTCGACATGGCGGTGACGTCTCTATAGCCCTCCGTACTCCGAGTGTGTGCGTGAGTGTGTGTGTGTGTGTGTGTCCAACCCCCTCCACAGTTTCACCCTCCCCTACACTCTAATGGCTGCTGTGCGTTGAGGTAACGTGATTACTCACAGTACAGCACCGGCGGGAGCGATCGCAACTGTCAGCGACTGCCTCCCATGTTGGAGAAAGACGCTCTCATGCACCGATATCTGAAACCGCTGTTTAAGAGGGTGCTCTACAGTGATAAGTTACGACTTCCAGTGGAGCTGCTAGTGTCTAAATTAGGGACTACATTACAAGTTGTTCCTATTCTAATTTATTACATTGGAATTGGGAGAGGGAAGGGAAATAAGTTTCACGTTATCTCAGGCTGGCAAACTATATTCAGGGACATTTTTACTCTCTCCTTTAAAAGGGGCGTAGAGTGGTGATAGGTATGAACAAAATATGTTAGTAATTATTTCCACTTATGTTTGTAATCTTTAATGATTCTGTCTATAAGATTATATGTGTGGACATCATATGAGCAATTAATATATTCAACAAACCACTTTCCAATATTTAGTGATACTTTCTTCTAAAATACTGGACAACTTAAAATTATAATAGCCAGAAAACAGAAATAAATCAAGTGGATTTTAATACTACGTCAAATTAACACAAATAATTCTGAAACGATACATTTATAAACCCTTGAAAATAAATACTTATACTAAAACCTATAAAATCTGCTGTCAGAAATTATGGTATTGCTAAGTTGAATTTAAGATTTAAAAATCAAAAATATTCTCTCGCAAATACCATATGATACAGCAGTGAAGGTTTTTATAATGTGTTTAAGCATGTTACTCAAATTAGTTTCTTGTGGTTCAAATAACTACGTTGCTCCAGCTTAGCTTTCAAATCAGTGGTTCGTGAAATTCCTTTCACTTAGACCACTGAGGTTTGCTGATAAATATTCAAGAAAAAATTTTCTGAAAATATCATTAACGAATTTTGAATATTGTAGAAGTTCTCTGAATTATTGTTCAACATTACATAAAGTTCTTGATAGTTTCAAATTAAAAGTTTTTGTGTTTCAATAATATTATTTCATCCTATGATATCCTGAAAAGGTAAATCTCGACAAGAATAACTGACAGCAAGACTAACTGGCATAACGCTAATCTTACTTGGAGACAATATGCAGTCGGAGATGGCAGCTGGTATTCGACGACCTGGAAGTGGTGAAGTCCTCACTTAATTAGGAACCATTTACCAATTGTGCATCCTCCAGTAGTAGATTGTTGGCGAACCGCGCCTCTGCAAGACCGGGTCAGGCCTCCGGTCGATCCTGGGGCGATACTAGCTGTCCCTCTTCTTACTTGGAGACAATATGCAGTCGGAGATGGCAGCTGGTATTCGACGACCTGGAAGTGGTGAGGTCCTCACTTAATTAGGAACCATTTACCAATTGTGCATCCTCCAGTAGAAGATTGTTGGCGAACCGCGCCTCTGCAAGACCGGGTCAGGCCTCCGGTCGATCCTGGGGCGATACTAGCTGTCCCTCTTCTTCTTGCGAGAAATTCTCTTTAAACAGAAATCCTTTACTGCATTGTTCTTGCGTTCTAAACAAACAAATTTTTCCAAAAGATAAATTACTTGTCTTTTTTGCCTGAATGCCATAGCTCTGGATCACATTTCTGTACTAACTTGTGTAATTTTTGCGTATAACTGTTCGTTTCACTTTAAATTAAAATAATATAAATTTTTATGTTTAACACATATGGAAATATTATGATTGGGAAACGTTACACAACAACATAGACAAATTATCCAAAGATATTTTAGTATCAAATTAAGCAATGCAATATTAATTCAAGTTTGGGTAACCTCTGGTAAGGCAACTCCTTACACCTTTATAGACAACATTCGAGAAATTTATATAGTTGATGAGTAATATTTCTCTAAGTGTGCCAATTATGTCATATTTCAATTCAAATAAAATTCGTAATGAAAGATATTACATTACATAATTTCATCATTAATTTTTACTTCTTTTTGTTAGTATAAATATACTAAACATACTGAAACATGAGCGGAATAACTTGTAAAAACAGCAGAATACCTGACCTCCAGTGTAGTATATTTGCTCCTAAATCCCCAAAAATTTGGAACGGTAACTTGGTGGCGTTGATTTAGACCCCTAAATGGCGAATATAAACACGGATGAAAGCATAACATTGCGCGGTTACACGAACAGAAACTAAGAAATACAGATTACGACTCGTGCCATGCAGATGTTGCAGCGCCATTGAATCAGAATTCCTCAAAAACATTTTAGCTGTTACGTTGCTGCTTAATTACTAAGTTATTGAAGTAGACAAATTCGGAAATAGGAATCCTCACTATTGATTTAGTTTTACGTTAATAGTTAAACGTGAGTATCCAGCGAGTCAATATTTCAATAATACTGCACATATTTACATTCGTTTGCACGAATAAAGTTAGTGCCGCTGCTGTGTATATGTTTCTGAAGTGCGTTTAATGTAGTTCGTATTTTGTCTAAAATTAAGAATTAGTATATGATTGTCAGCACCAAACTTTTTGTTATAATTGCTAGTGATTACATTTATTACTTACTGATGAATAATTTATGGTTTTGTAAGCCGCCTTAGGCGACGATAGAAGTCGTTTATTAGGGTATTTTAATGAACAAGGCAGTCGTGTCAACTTTCCATAGTCGAAATATCCATCCAAAGTTGAACTTTGGAATAAGTACATTTTATAGTCGTGTCTGTATCTAAGGGTCGTAATGTGGTGAATCATTTTTGAGATCGCGTACGCGTTTATAACTTTTGTAAGAATTTAGAGAGATAATCTTTATTTCTTTTCACGCATATGAAATAACTTACAGTTTCTTATTGCAGATAATGCACTTTTTTTACTTGATTCTTTGCGATAAGCCCATTTCTATATTTTACTGGATATTCGACTTATTGCATTTCTCTTGAAAGTTACAGTATTAAACATTCCTGATCTGCTCACAATAAATATAGGACCTATAAGAAATATTCCTGATCTGCTCACAATAAATATAGGACCTATAAGAAATATTCCTGATCTGCTCACAATAAATATAGGACCTATAAGAAATATTCCTGATCTGCTCACAATAAATATAGGACCTATAAGAAATATTCTTGATCTGCTCACAATAAATATAGGACCTATAAGAAATATTCCTGATCTGCTCACAATAAATATAGGACCTATAAGAAATATTCCTGATCTGCTCACAATAAATATAGGACCTATAAGAAATATTCCTGATCTGCTCACAATAAATATAGGACCTATAAGAAATATTCTTGATCTGCTCACAATAAATATAGGACCTATAAGAAATATTCCTGATCTGCTCACAATAAATATAGGACCTATAAGAAATATTCCTGATCTGCTCACAATAAATATAGGACCTATAAGAAATATTCCTGATCTGCTCACAATAAATATAGGACCTATAAGAAATATTCCTGATCTGCTCACAATAAATATAGGACCTATAAGAAATATTCTTGATCTGCTCACAATAAATATAGGACCTATAAGAAATATTCCTGATCTGCTCACAATAAATATAGGACCTATAAGAAATATTCCTGATCTGCTCACAATAAATATAGGACCTATAAGAAATATTCCTGATCTGCTCACAATAAATATAGGACCTATAAGAAATATTCCTGATCTGCTCACAATAAATATAGGACCTATAAGAAATATTCCTGATCTGCTCACAATAAATATAGGACCTATAAGAAATATTCCTGATCTGCTCACAATAAATATAGGACCTATAAGAAATATCCTGATCTGCTCACAATAAATATAGGACCTATAAGAAATATTCCTGATCTGCTCACAATAAATATAGGACCTATAAGAAGTATTCGTTAAATGGTAAAACGAAATCATCGGAATACAATGTACTGTATGTAGAATAATATTTTTTCTACAAAATGTAGCTCCATTAAGAGTGGTACATAGTACCATCTCGAGTGAGATGGGACTATGTACACACAAACACTATCTCACAAACAAGCCTATTACCAGCAGTTATGAATATAATACATTCATCTTCTTTACTTCCATTTTAAAATAAGTGCAGGAAAGTTTGGGTCGCTATTGAGTAAAACTATGAAAGCAACAACTTTTTACTGTCAACACAGTAGTTTTGTAATTATTATTATTTTGAAAATATTAAATATATGGCGACGAAATTTCTTTTCCGCGAAGTTAAAAATTTGAATTGTTCGAGCTATCTTCATACCTTTCCATTCTATCGGTGTTAAATATATATATTCTTTAAATTATAAAATTGCGTATCTTCGCACACGATTTTCAGTTCATTGAAAAATAAATAGTTGAAACAAGCCAGGTAAGATGTTGCCAGCGTTATCAAGTGGCGTAAGCCGCACTGTTCACCACTATGCATCGATCCCCCCCCCCCCTTCCCCACATCCCACGACAAGTGCGATGGAAGAAGCAGTGCGGTGTACAAACGAAGGGCCATCTGGGATGCTGAGGATGCATTCAGAAAGAATTTAAAAAACCTCTTTACTTTGTGATCACAAGTGGCTGAAGAAGTCGGAGCGGATGATATGTTAGTTTTCCACCGTCACAGAAAAACCTAGAATATGCGACCAGTCCATCGCCCAGTGTACACTTGGAAGACTATAAGGGAGTATACAAATATGTACAGAGTGCACGTTGTATGAACATACATAAAATAAATAATGATATGAACACTTAGAATAACGAAAGCTTGCGTAAATAAATCGAAAATATAGATAATATATAATATACAGGCCAAGGTACCTAGTTATCAACAGTGAATTATAAAGAATGTGAAATGATATTATATACTAATAACGGTATCATTAAACACATGGCCAACAATTACACACACTATTTGTACACCATTGTTCATTGTTCATTCGGGTCGTTCATTCGTTTCATATACTTGCTGTTTATATTCGTAGAGTGTAATCATCCTGCCAAGGGACTGACCCAACACCATTGAAATAACTTGAGAATTCGTGAAGAATAGTCGCAATGTGTGAGTGATTTGTACAGGAAGTGCCATCACCATACCGCATGTTGAGTCAATGTTTTCATGTTTCATGACGAAATTATGCAAAATGCAAATGGCTTTCACCATCTTAATGACATTGGCAACATTCGATAAAATGCTTTTGTCCAATAAGCTACACTTAGCAGTAATCATAACGAATGTGCATTCAACGTAGTTCCGTGCGCGACTCAACCAGTAGTTGAAAATTCGCTTTTTACCGTCGAAATTTCTGGCAGGATACGATCACATCAGGTCTGGTAGCAATGGTATCCATCACCAAGAAGTACAAAAGGAACTGGTGTGGTTGTTGAAGGGAAAGGCCCAGCTTCAGGAATATCTAACTGGCCACATTTGAGCAAATTAAACAAGGATGATCTATTCAGAAATCCCCCCCATCGCTTTGTGGCCCTGCAGTACCAATATCAACAGCACTGAACATTTTATCCGCATCTACCACGGCCTGGAGCAGAATCAAGAATAATTGTTTGTCATTATGGTACTGTGAATCACTGCTCGGCGGCCATTTAATGCGGATGTGTTTACCATCAACACTTCCCAAACAGTTTGGAAAGTTCCATTTGACGTAGTATTTCTCTGCCACTGATAGCCATGTGTGTTTTGTGGATATTGGAAGGTACACTGGTTACAAAACATCCCACAAAAACATACATGTGCCACGAATGATCTCTGCCACTGTGGTTTTTGCCCATTTTGAAATGTAATCCTAATGAGTTACATGACTCTCCAGTTGCTAGGAATCTGAAATACATACACATAACGTCAGTATTGATATACAAGGTAGTATTGTCAGTATTGTGTACTTGATCATATTGTGACGACTGTCACAATTTTGTGCCCTGAGTCGACTGCCCGCTCGAACTGTCCTACCTCGCTCGCTCGCCAAATACGCAGCATGTCTGTTCAAAAGTTTGAAACTGGATTCCCGTATATAAAATACATTTTACAAAATGTGTTTTAACCTGCTACGTGTTTATGAACTACGATTTCTTGCTTTCAGGCACACACGTACACGAAGAACACGTCAATGCCTTGTGACGACTGGGCTTGTACACACGTACACGAAGAACACGTCAATGCCTTGTGACGACTGGGCTTGTACACACGTACACGAAGAACACGTCAATGCCTTGTGACGACTGGGCTTGTACACACGTACACGAAGAACACGTCAATGCCTTGTGACGACTGGGCTTGTACACACGTACACGAAGAACACGTCAATGCCTTGTGACGACTGGGCTTGTACACACGGACAGACACACACGCAGACAGGAAAGTGATCTCATAAGCCTTTCTTTCCTTCGAAAAGTAGGCGAAAAGGTACATGATCCCGACTCACTGTCTATATATTGGAATTGGTCATATGATATGGAAAAGTGTAAGCAATCTGAATCTACATTTAAAAAGTTTTTATTTATAGACAGAAATTTCAATTCATTTAACAATATAATACATATTTGTATAGTTATTTCATTTCAGGAAGGTTGGGAAATTTTGGGGTTCGGACACATTGACACAGTACAGTAGAGTGTTCTTCTGTGTTGGTGACATTGAGCCAACTTCCTAGTGGTTGAGACGAGAGTCCCCAAAACAACAGCTGAGTCCAAATCACTGAAATTGGCCCAACCGAAAGGCTCCAATCCAAACACTAAGAAGTCCTAGAGGCCAATGTGAAACGAAAAATAATCTTCTTCAAATGCGACCTCTCAGCGCAACAATCACAGCCAGTCAAAGAATGCCCAGCCCCCCCCCCCCCCCAAAAAAAAACCCTCTTACCTTATTTATTTCTCGGTCACACACTGTTGTAGGCCTTGTCCACATTAAACACCAGAAAGTGGCAATATAACATTTCCACTATTTTCTATTTCTTTTTGAGGAAAATAAAATTGTCGATCATAAATAAGACTAAAAGATGTAGTGTTATCAGTACTCAAAAAGTTGAGTGCATAAGACAGGTGGTATTATCTCCTAGGTTGGTTAGTATAAATAAAAACATGACTAGTTTATAGGTTTATTACCCATACAACCAACAAATAATATTTTTTTTTTCAAATGCACAAGGGTAAAGCCCGAAGGCAACAACATAAAAAAGTAGTTCACAGCAATATCAGTATTATGTATCACCAACAAAAATAATGAATCATTACCCTTTTTTGTGTGCTACATTTCAGACTTTAAACTTAAGCAGTGTACCTAAGATTAAAAGGGTATTTGTTTTATAAAGCGAAAAATACCGGGGGCCAATGCCCTGAAAACCATTACTAGAATACTTCTCATATATTTTTTATAACCTAGGTACACAACAGCTTTTTCAAACAAGGTTATGTTCAATGATCAAATTTTGTTGCTATTATTTTCTGTTCAAGTTCCAGTTGTTGTTTGTTACCATGTTGGAACAGTTCCAAAAGAAACGACGAAAAACATCGACTTCCATTACATGTTGAAATTAGAGATGTTAAATGAAGGGGGAAAAAAGGATGATGTTATGACCGAATGATACAAACGGCGGTCCAGACCCCGCACGGTCTAAAGTCGGCTCTCTCCCACCACAGGGCCATGGGAAAGTCAGCTACTACCATCACATCAAGGTGAAGTTATGGTGCAGGCAATGGTGGCCCGCGACGACTACCGCACTTAGCGGCCGGAGAGATTAATTACCTAAACATTTCGTTGAAAGTTCAAGCAAGGTGAAACTAAACCAACTACACATTACTTGCGAAAATGAAGAAGAAGGGATCAGCGAATTTGTTCACTTACGACCTTCCTGGAAGAGTTCCAACAGTCACGACATGATCTATCGATACACAAAATTGGTGCCTGGGTTAATTTAACAGACATTTCATTAAGCACAGTAAAAACAGCTTTTACAATTATAAAAAAATAAATAAAAAAAAGATTTGCAAAAATTCCAAAGAAAGAGAACTTTAATTTAAGTGCTGCACTCTATATTTACGAAAATTAGCTATAACAACCGGGTACATTAGAGATCCATTCAAATACATAGAATACATAACAACTTCGCCGTCACTTGCGGGGTTTAAAAGACATAACAAAAATAGAAATACACTATCTTTTGTCAGAAAATACAATATAGATTATGAGTCAAACAGTTTTCACATTAGAGCAACTTTTGTTTATAGACTGAAACAAAATTATGTTCCGAAAAGATACAAGGAAATATGGTAGAAAGGGGCTTTGCAAAAAAAATTAATTGCTAGGAGAGCAATGAAAGAAAATTAGGAAAGAGAATGCCACAGTATGATACAACATTCTGAAATATGATTGGCCGCACATACGTCTGCCATTATACCACTGGTCATGTGAGCCAATAATATTTCAAAATGGTACCAGCACAGCGCAAAACCTTCAGTAGAAATATCTTGAGGAAACACACACACACACACACACACACACACACACACACACAGACCATTCATTAGACAAAATGAATTTCGCAATTTATTGTATAATATTGACGAAAAGAAAATACGTCTCACTATAATCTGTTAATTGAAAGCTGAAGTCACAATTATTTATTTCCGAAGACTTGAGATTTCTGAAGGAAAATTAGTATTATTCGAAGGGTAAACAGTTCCAAAATGTGATGTTATTAATAACTAGTGTTGTATACATCAGACACACAAGTGTGACTTAAATTGTTACCTAATACAAAATACTAACGTAATTACGTTGGTGTAGTACGTTATATTTTTCTTAGTTCCATTTAACTCACACAGTGATTTCTGTATACTGTTGTAATACATTGTAACATTTGCCTTTAATATCAAGTTATGGTTTTTATTTGAAAGTATGTAAATTTTACTGTGTCCAAATTGTTATATTGCACGTATAAAAAAGTGGCTGTTTTTATACGATGTTAGATTATCATTTAAACATAAGACATTGGAAATTCTTTCTTAATGTAAGGACACGGATCCTTTAATTTTTCAACCAAAACAGTTATAAATCTCGAATCATATTTACTACCTTATTTGTCGGGCGTATAACTAAAAATTATACACTGGACTCGCTTGTGAGAGTTCTGTAGGACTAATTTGAGTACATGCTGTAATTCGAGGATGCAAGTAATTGAGTTACATTCGCAAATGGGTCACAATTTTTCTCAGACACTACGTGAACAACTATAAGCAAATAAAAAATCTCAAAGAAAACAAGTTCCAAATACCACACAACCCGAGGTGAAATACCACACAACCTGAGGTGAAATGAGCTGCACTTTCAAATAAACGTGTGTATTTACATTTGAAATTTAAGCGTAAATATACTATTTGGTATGAGTAATTTTCAAATACAGCTTCAATAGTTGAATTCATAGGATAATTTTGCTAGGAATTAATATGTAGGTACACCAAAATAAATATATTTATTAATAACGATGCATGAGTTTTAATATTTGTGTAAAAATACACCATCACGAAGTAAATAACCTATTTGTTCATTTTTATTCCTACTGTATCACTGTATTAAAATCATAGCGCTACTTGAACAACGAAAGTTCAGGGTGCAAATTTACTATGAAAATACGCACAAGTGCTATTTTTCAATGACCATACTTGAGTAAACTTATACTTAAAAGTGTTAAAGTAATTGAGTTACTTATATTGACAACATGAGTAATTTTACACCGAAAGTATCATTTTACACCAACAACGTGAGTAAAGTTACATTGACAATTGAGGATTAACAGTTACCAGCTACGAGACAATTTATGTTGAAAAAATTAACTGGAAACATTATTTTTAACATATGAGTATAGGCTAGCAAAAACCTGTATGTTCATATCTTCATAGAGATACTTTAATATTATTTATACAAATACCTGCGTTTAATTTGATTGCGCACAGTGCCTATTAGGCAAATTATTAGAAATACATTTTTTTTATGTGCATAAAGTTGGATTGCGTAAGTAAATACAGAAAATGTAGTAACACAAGGGACGAACTTATACACTGAAAAGTTCACACTAGTCAAGTGGTGGCACAATACATCAATGCGAATTTTCGTTAGGTAATATTTAAAAAAATCAATAGTCTTACCTAACTTATCCATTCATATCGAACTAATTGTAATACATTTTTTTTCAATCGTTGTTAGTCAAATATTTATTCGACTGATAGATTTCTGCACGTCTGAAATTGACGACGAGGAATATGTCAAATAAGGAAACATTTCTGAAGCAATTTGTAGCGAAATTACATATTTTCAGCTGTAAAATTAATTTCCATGAAAGATAAAAGCTACATATAGGTTTAGTTTGCTGTAGACCTACATTTTCAGCACAGGCCTAAATATGTGTAGGTTGTAATTTAATAAGTTATAAATGTTTTATTTCAACTAACAAATAATTAAGTATAAAATAAAATAGCCTATATTTATAGGGCCAACTGCGATGTAACACGCTTGGTCAATTCTCCAAAATTAAACCTGTTGCGATTCGGCCAGTTATTTATTTGACACACCTTAGAAGGCTCGTGTTCCTATATCAGATCCAAAACAAAAGAATTGACCAATCACAGACAACCAATAAAAATGCCAGTGACAACCAGCCAATGATGTGATGATAGTGACTTGAAACAAACGTACATTCGACTATAAAGTCCAGCCCAGAAATCTTTGAACCAGGGAGTTGTTCAGTTTTGTAATAATTTTATATCCGTCTAAAAACCCACTTGCTACAAAACTATGTGTAACCCTCCTGTTTTAAAACGGAAGTTCCCTCGGCAGTTATACTATGAACTAGGTCATATATACACAGATTAATATAATATAACGATGTTGCGGTTACTTATCCTGATTTTCGTTAAGTCCCTCGAAGTAAAGGTACGTTCATAGTAAGCACAACTGCAGTAAAATATACACAGTTATAAGACAGATTTTTCTTCCCTACTTATGTTCAGTACATCCAGAAATGAATAAATTACATCGCCCCAACAGCAGAAGCCTGAACTATATTTAAAAAAAGCAATGCTGGACATGTATGCCGTGGATGAGAGGCTGATTTTAACTCACTTGAAATATTAAATGTTGTAATATACGGCTAATATCGATTATCAGTAGTAGGTAACGATTAACTTGAACTGCAGAACAGTAATGCCGGAATTCGGTGCGTGCTTGTGCCACAAAAATACTAAAACGGTTTTAAAATAGTAACATAAAATTCATTTGTTAAAACTGTATTAATATTCAACCATGTGTGGTTGGCTGGATTCAAGACGAGCAAATTAATATACAACCAGTGTGGTTGGCTGGATTCAAGACGAGCAAATTAATATACAACCAGTCTGGTTGGCTGGATTCAAGACGAGCAAATTAATATACAACCAGTGTGGTTGACTGGATTCAAGACTAGCAAATTAATATACAACCAGTGTGGTTGACTGGATTCAAGACGAGCAAATTAATATACAACCATGTGTGGTTGGCTGGATTCAAGACTAGCAAATTAATATACAACCAGTGTGGTTGGCTGGATTCAAGACTAGCAAATTAATATACAACCAGTGTGGTTGACTGGATTCAAGACTAGCAAATTAATATACAACCAGTGTGGTTGACTGGATTCAAGACGAGCAAATTAATATACAACCAGTGTGGTTGGCTGGATTCAAGACGAGCAAATTAATCTGAACAATCGCTAATGAAGTTATTCACGTTCCCATGCACTCGTTTTTCGTTCACGAAATATAGTCCACTCACAGTTACTTCAAACTTTTCTGAAGCCCTAATAAAGTTCTACTTCCAGGATATTCCTCCGTCTCATGTGAACACAGCTTAACACAGCCTAACAAAAAACACCAAAGGAACAGCGCACCGTATTGGTGTACACTCAGTTTAACATAATAATTTGCCTAATAATGACTTCTTCCTGGGCATTACCAACGCACATACATTCTCTCTGTATTTATGCATATTAATTATAAATCAAATAATAATATGGGTTATAGATAAAGTATAATTTAAAATATAGAGTATAATTATAAAGTATAATTAAAAATAAGGTATTTTAAGTTATCATAAGTTAAAAAAACGTTGGTTATACATGTCATTATTTCAGAAACAACCTATAACTTCAAACATTGCGTGATTTTTCAAAGGTTTAATTCAAAGAGTGTGAAGAAACCGCGAACAGACTATATTAATACGTTGAACGTTGAACTGTCGAACCGCAAGCGCGGGTCTTGAACAGGTAGTCCGCAATGTTACCCCGGCCCATTGCTGAGCAGTGTTGCCAATACTGATTTTAATTTTAACCCTCACGTGCAAGCTAAAATACCCGCTTTTACCCACAAGTCGGCAAACAAATTAACGGGAAGAGAAGTTTTTTTTTTTTTTTTTTAATGCTAAACAAAAACCGGTTTAAGGTGAACTTTGTGTAGGAGATGTTTGCATAAGAAAGTGTACTGTACATGTATAATGAAGAAAAAAGCTGTTTATAGAGATATTTCTCTTTGTGAAGCCAACATAACATTTAAAATTAACACAAATACATTTACTGAAAACTGACTGACATTCCACCGTTGAGATCACCCACGTTGGCTGATGACACAAATTGCTACTGAGCAGTATCCTTAGAGCAGACATTAGAAAAGGCAACATAGCCGATTATGTAACCTTTGTGTTGGTTCATTTATTTTATATTTATTTCACTCCGTTGATCCCATAGATTGTCAGAGGACAACTGGGATATGGAAAATGTCAATTTACTACATATACATTTGTAACATCACGGAGAAAAAATTACCATGGAAAATGACTAGTCTTCATAAAAGGAACCTTTATTATAATTTCCACTAAATACAGATGTTTTAACATAATCAACGCTGGTTGTGGTATCATCACCAGTTACATTTGTGATTATATATATATATCACTGTGAAAATATCGCAGGTATATGAATTTACGTGTCACAGTAACAGTTGTCACTGACATCTCGAAATATCGCTTTAGCTTTACTGTGTATAGCGTGTCGTGTCGTGTACTACGTCCCTTTCCTTAGCCCGTTTGTCCGGCCTAACACTCATAATGTCACCGCAGCTAGCATCTACGCTCTACCAGTGCACACAGTGTCTGCAACGTGATCGACGAGTGAAGTACAAACCAGGGCAAGCTTGTGTAGTGGCACGAACGGTCTGTTTGGCCGACCGGCCAGACACTCCGTCGCGCGGTGTGACCATCTGGTCGTCATTGTAATGAGTTGGTCGCAAAATGCGAAGGTTGGCAACACTTTGTGTGTGAATTATTCATTTGGATATTCTTTGAAGCTTTTATAGATTATTTTATATAATTTGTTATTATCGTTAGTTACAATATTAATCGCTGTTACGTGCGTTAACTATTTTATGTACGGTATATTTTTTGCCACAATGTAAACATTTATGCTTATTTACATATGGCTTTTAATGCGACAGTGGATACTCTTTGTAATTTTTGAATATTGTTCGAGTAGCCGTCGTTTGGAGAGCGGCTGTTCCGTGTTATCTTTTGCGGTAGGCCGTGGTCCGAGCAGAAATTCGTCGCCAGGGCGTGTGCAGGAGTAAGCTGTTAACCCGGTGTGCGGCGGAGAGTCGGCAAAATGCGCCTGCCAGTTCATGTTTGTCGTTGTTCGGGCGCTTACAAGCAGCGTTAACAGGACTTGTGTCAAGGTAGCTGAGTATGAGTTACTCGTTCCTGCTCCGCGTATAGAAGTTTATGCCCGGGAAATACGCATTGCTTTTTGCATTTTCGTGCACGGCACGCGTTTCTGTTACAAGCTGGATTATCCCGCGACTGCTTAAAACAATTACATGTAAAACTGTGTTCGCCCGTTCTGGCCGTTCTGGCACATAGCCAAGGCCTGCCAGAATAGTGCGGGGCGTGTTAATTATTCATTAGATTTTCCTACTGCGGCGAGAGACGTGTTACCATCGTCGGGTACATACACCTTGGTCCGACGGGCTGGTCCGGCCGGTTCTAACGTCCCAAGGAAGTTCGCCCAATTATAGGGAGTGTGCTTGGTCACTCGAATGCTCGGCTACTTCGTGATGCAATATCAAGGTATTGTGTCTACAGGGTATCAGCTCGAATGCTCGGCTACTTCGTGATGCAATATCAAGGTATTGTGTCTACAGGGTATCAGCTCGAATGCTCGGCTACTTCGTGACGCAATATCAAGTTATTGTGTCTACAGGATATCAGCTCGAATGCTCGGCTACTTCGTGATGCAATATCAAGGTATTGTGTCTACAGGGTATCAGTCCGAATGCTCGGCTACTTCGTGATGCAATATCAAGTTATTGTGTCTACAGGATATCAGCTCGAATGCTCGGCTACTTCGTGATGCAATATCAAGGTATTGTGTCTACAGGGTATCAGTCCGAATGCTCGGCTACTTCGTGATGCAATATCAAGGTATTGTGTCTACAGGGTATCAGCTCGAATGCTCGGCTACTTCGTGATGCAATATCAAGGTATTGTGTCTACAGGGTATCAGCTCGAATGCTCGGCTACTTCGTGATGCAATATCAAGGTATTGAGTCTACAGGGTATCAGCTCGAATGCTCGGCTACCTCGTGATGCAATATCAAGGTATTGTGTCTACAGGATATCAGCTCGAATGCTCGGCTACTTCGTGATGCAATATCAAGGTATTGTGTCTACAGGGTATCAGCTCGAAAGCTCGGCTACTTCGTGATGCAATATGAAGGTATTGTGTCTACAGGGTATCAGCTCGAATGCTCGGCTACTTCGTGATGCAATATGAAGGTATTGTGTCTACAGGGTATCAGTCCGAATGCTCGGCTACTTCGTGATGCAATATCAAGTTATTGTGTCTACAGGATATCAGCTCGAATGCTCGGCTACTTCGTGATGCAATATCAAGGTACTGTGTCTACAGGGTATCAGCTCGAATGCTCGGCTACTTCGTGATGCAATATCAAGGTATTGTGTCTACAGGGTATCAGCTCGAATGCTCGGCTACTTCGTGATGCAATATCAAGGTATTGTGTCTACAGGGTATCAGCTCGAATGCTCGGCTACTTCGTGATGCAATATCAAGGTATTGTGTCTACAGGGTATCAGCTCGAATGCTCGGCTACTTCGTGATGCAATATCAAGGTATTGAGTCTACAGGGTATCAGCTCGAATGCTCTGCTACTTCGTGATGCAATATCAAGGTATTGTGTCTACAGGGTATCAGTCCGAATGCTCGGCTACTTCGTGATGCAATATCAAGTTATTGTGTCTACAGGATATCAGCTCGAATGCTCGGCTACTTCGTGATGCAATATCAAGGTATTGTGTCTACAGGGTATCAGCTCGAATAGATTGCAGTCGTTTACGTCGTAGAGTTTTCCCCGACTTCGATAGTGTTTTCCCAACCGTGCTGCAAACCAAATGACAACTTTTAATGTGTTTGGGCGTTGTACAATTGAATATAATTTTAGTAAGGGCTTACGGTATTTTGGCACATGTGTAAAACTTGTATAAATTTTGTTGTGCTGATATTTAACATTTGCAGAAATAAGGCTCATGCCTATATTTTATATCAGTGGCAATCAATATGTGTACAAGAGTCAGTTTGAATGTGACTGAATAAAAGAACGAAAATATCAGGGAATTCATTTGGTGACACAACTAGACACGAATCACTTAAATGTCATATCACATTTCCAAACGGACCAGAGATTACACAGGTTTGCAGTGTTGTGGTCAGACTACCAGCTTCCCGTCAAGGCGAACAGGGTTCGATTCCCGGCGGAGTCGCTCCCGGATTCTCGCTCGTGGGAATCGTGTCGGACGATGCTGCTTGTCGGCGGTTTTTTTTTCGGGGATCTCCCATTTTCCCCGCCCTTGCATTCCAGCGCTGCTCCGTACACATCTCACTTCACCCTCACCTCCACTTTGAGCCAAAAATAAAACCGCGGTTGTCTTACGTCGAATCAGTATCACAGGAACACAGAACACTCCAGCAAACTGGTATCGTAACGATTAAATTGTTCCATTTTTTTTCGCTTGTTTTGCCCGGGTATTAGTTTCTTAATGTAAAAATTGTGTCACAGCGAACGTAATGCAACAGACTGCAGATCACGATATGGAATGTTGATATGCCGTGAAAAAGTTAGAAAAATGAATCCGCAAATACAGACTAACACCCCCCCCCCCTTTTTTTTTCTTTTTTTTTTTTTTTACGTGGATTCATTGCAGCAAACATATATGTAGGTACCAATGTCTGTTTTGCAGGAAAACTGAAGAAATGTTCCGCTGAATGTATAGCACACGGAAAGGAAGTTTAGGCAGTTACACGCGCAAACCTTCAAATACCACCAAGCTTCGTACATGTAATACAAACACTAAAATACAACAGTTTACTTCTTGAAGTTTAACCACCAGACAACGTGAATTTCCCTTGAGGTGATTTATTATTGCAATATTTAAAGTCGTATGTGTAGGTCAAGGGATTAGAAACACAAATAAATTTAAATGAGCCAAGTAATGGTAAAATTCATGTTTATCCCTGAATATGAAAATTGCTATGTCTCAGAGCAGAATACCCTAATTTTCCCGAAACTGGAAAATACTCACATGTTTACCCTCCGCGAGTATGTGAATTACCCGAATTTCTGGTAAGCACCCGCACGTTGGTAACACTGTCGCTGAGAGCGAATGACGCACGGCTTGAGGGAGGGTAAGGCGAGTCTGTTCCCTCCACATGCCTAACTCTGGCATCACGTGTCCTGAGTTGACCCCGCCCAGCCTCGCCCAGCTGCGATCTCAACGATGAGCTTGGTCCTCTATATACCACTGTCAATTTAGGATTCCTCCCTCAAATTTACGTTGTCATGATAAAAGACGTTGAATGGCATACTTTAAGACATTGAAGACATACTATCAGTAATCCCAAAAAAATGTACCCTATGGTTTTACAGTGATTCAGTTGGTACATAAATAGAGAATATCCAGGTACACAAAAGTGAAATAGTGTCGATCTATAGATGTAAGGGCCATTTTGCTTGTTGGTATAGTCCTACTACTCTGGAAAAGCTCTGATAGGTCGAACCATACTTCAGAATGTTTCCCATAAATTCAAGGTATAGCGCCTAGAAAGTTCATACACTGCCCGGACAGAAAATGGCGAATGACTTTCTGACATATTCTTATCAAATAAGTTCAGTTTATATGGTGCAGTTTAGCTACTGTATAACTGGATATTTTGTGCTGATTACTAATCTAAAAGGCTTTTTAACCTTGTAAACGCTCTCAAAAGGAAATATTTACATCCACCTTTTTGCATAAACAACCCGAGCTTCCAGGTAGGGATATTGTGCCATAGCTCTTTAACAATATACGGGGAATTGCGTGACACCACAGCAGTTAACTGCCAGCTCGGACATTTTGTGCGTTTGCATGGTGTTTTGTGCTCATGTCGTAGGTGCGGTGTAAAGTTAGCGTCCCCTTCCCTCCCTTTATATTTCGCCGCGAATTAATTTCACGGGAATTTCCTGTTGGTAATTAAAAGCGTAATTAATGTCCGGGGTTTACGGGAAGGCGAAACGACATTCTGGTCCTCTTTCGCAAATGGTATTCGTGAATTTATCACCGTCGGGTCACGATGACGACGTTACAGTCAGTGTTGGAGGGGATTACTTCATCTCTTATTGAAGTCATGGCATTGTAATAACACGTCCCGAACAACATGCTCTGGGCCGGTTATTGATCGTCTATGAATATTCAAGACAATATGGTAGCTACGAAATTTGCTTGGACTTTAATTACTTTTGCATTTTAAAGACAGTGAACAGTTGTAGAGAAGACAAGTTTGACAGTACGATTCTCAGTGTCTACATACACTAAAATTCCTTGCAAAATTTGTACAGTAAAGTTTGGATTAACATGTACACATAGGATCTAAAACGAAATATTGACGGATACTATTGGGCAAAAATTTCTACCACTTACATAATTAATTTTCCAACTAATTAACAGTCCTTGTATTCTAATCTAATTAATTGCATATTCATACTATAGGGAAATTATTTTGAAGTTTCTCTGTGACAAGTCGATTTTACTAAATACTGAGTGCAACAAAAAGGAGCTAAATGCACAAACAAAAATGATATTACCAAATTTTGTAATCGTTTGGTGAGTACAATAATAAAATACTCAGTACGTTGTTTCAAGATGAGCTAGACGATGTGGTCAAATCGACAACTCGAGGAATTTATAGAATACCAAACGAGATCTGGCAAGGTGAACATATCGACATACAGCGAAGCGCCCGACATGTTTGTTAACGATGTCGTTTGTTAGCTGTTGCAAGTGTATACAGTTATTTTTTAATGTATTTAAGGGTTAAGTGGCATTTGTTAAACATGGTGCATTCATCTTTATCAACAGATTAATTTTAATGTAACTTAAAATACTGTATGACATTGTTGAGGTGTTTTCCTAGCTGAAAGAGCTAGTATAACGTGAATAAGTGGCTCAGTTGTTTAGACTCTAGCCTTCCTCTGCCGGGGTCCCGGTTCTATCCCTGGTTTCCAGTGGGTGGGAGATTTGCTAGACACTGTCACGGTGTGGAATTCTTTTCAAAATGCACTTTTATTTCCTCCCCCGTCTTCACTCTGCCGCTACTCCATCCTCATACCAACTCTCATTTCATCCATTCATCTGGTTGTCCCCGGAATGACAGGTCTATTCCTATCCCGTAACTAGAGCAGCCGACTCCAATAAATCCAATTTTCCTCTAGTTCATGTTGACCCCTACCCTAAGGGAGGGAAGGACGTGTAGATTGAATCGCCCCTTATTATGTGACGTCAGTGCGAAAGAAGTGCAGCATTTTCTTCCGAAATCTACCACGCAATATAATTTGGGTGATACGAGGACAAGGATTCAGGATCCAGAGCTGGAACCATCCTCGTTTAGACGCTGTCATTCCAATTCAATGGCGGCCATCTTGGGTTTCTGTTCTTAATGCTGCATCATTTATGGTTTGACAGCATTCATATTGGAATTGGGCTGCGAAGCCACGTTATAGTTGTCTGGTAGTGTATGCTGCAGCCGGTAGCCATGTTTGTTTCTGGCATCGATAGCTGGGTGGCATTAGTGTTGCTCGACTGGTGTCGGTTGCTATTTATTCTGTCCACTGCTAGGATCGCTGGTTTCGATCGATCGCCATCTTTGTTTCCAATGTCATTTGCTAGCTAGAACTGCTGTCTCTCGACCATTTGTAAGGTCCTACAAGGCCAGCATTAAAGCCCTGAAGCCCTCAACAATACATAACTGGGAAGCGTGAGAGACGGCTATTCCTACACAAGACCTATCACACACTTCAAATTAGAACCCATTTACTGACGTGCCTGGCTGACCAATGCCCTGTGGCCTGCACACGTGGTCAAGATATTGTGGGTTCGATGAATAAGAGGTGCGTACACCACCAGGGACTATCGAGCCGCATGAGTTTCCGAAATGACTCCATGTGAATGCTAGGATGGTTTCTATATATATTGAATTTCATGTAAGTAGATTAAATATTGACAGACAATATAACCAACCTATCCTTTATGTAAACAGAAAATGATTCCATTTGCAAAGTATTGTTACGTGCTGCAGCCGTCGCTAACGCCGTTGCCCCGCGCTGTTATCGCAGACCCATCTCGCCCTCCCCTCTTCGTGGAACGATGCGCTCGTGGCTGTCTGGACCCCTTCTGGGAATCCCGTGAATGCCGACAGTGGCAAGACTTGCTGGCGTCACATGCCTCCTCTCGCCTGCTACAGTTTCCGATACGTTTAGCGACGACGCAAGAATGTTCTGGTGAGACTGGCTGGCGCCTCAGCCCTCCGCGACGCATCACGATAGTTGGGGAAGATTCTAGGTGGCGGCCTAAGACACTATATATACTGTCCCAACCCAGCGGCCAGCAGTCTTTGACGGAGGCCGTCTGGCGAGTGTGCGCCAGCGAAGTGACTTGTGGACGACGATAGGAGATTGCGGGACGACGGCGAGTGAGGTGTTCGTGGCTTGAATGGACAAGAGGGCGTGAAACCGACGAGTGAAGCCTACTGTGCATGAGGGCTCTTGGAGAACATTGCGACTGGAGGGACATGGACTAAACTGAGGTGGGACTGAATGGAAGTGTAATACTGATTTTATTGTAAATATTCGAACAGTCAAATATGGATGCATAAATTATAAAAACAATTGAATAGGTTGATACACTGTCTGTTGGGACTGATCTTTAATTATTTAATTTCATTGATTTCTTTGTGGTAATTATAAATTTTATTAATTGGTGTCAGTTGTGAACGGTAAGTGATTTCAATTTATTGTGAGAATTTGAGTTCAGAGAAATTTGCTGTAGTTATTGTAAATAAAATAAGGATATTGTATCTGTAGTTAATTATTGTTATAATTGCTTTCATTATTGATATTTTGCATTAGTTATGCATCTTTAGTGCATTTTCTAGGATGAAACTTAATATTGTCGACACGTGTATGGCTTAGTCCGCCATTTTCGGTGCCATCATGAAGCGCCCCCATTAATTTCCATTCCGCAGAATATTTCTTCGAGAAAAAGGTGATGTCTCGTATTTACTGAATGATTCTACAAATTATTTTGTACTAGTGGTAAACAAACGTGTCCAAGAGTTGAATATACAGCAGCATGTGTTCAGGAGTTTCACAAAGGAATTACAAACACTAAGTCAGTGCGTTTATTAAATACTGTATTTCGTAACTGTTATTGGAGTCTTTGACAAGTATATGGCCTAGAAAACCAAACCTTCAACTGTGTTTGATATTGCAAAATTATACACATTTATTATTAAGTAAAGTCCAACTTCACCAAAAATATTTACATACATACCGAATGTGTTTATTATTAGAATCGATACGAACAACTTATTTATCGTGTTTTCTTTCGGTCAGGTTAAAACTTTTCAGGTTATAATAATTTGAAAAATACTTCCGTAAGAGCAAAATTTTCCACTGGTCTATTAAAACGATATGCAATTCAAAGGGACGTCGCCATGTAAGAATAACTGCAAAGCAATGCTGTCTCGTGAAATACGTTAAACTGAAGTTTCTCCCCTCCCTGCTATTCTTAACTACATTGACCCACAATAAAATTAACAGATCTCCATCGTTATAACTTGCCACAACAAAAATTTTATAAGTTGGAATTGATACTTACATTGATCATAGCATCGATTTATGGATATTGTTTTCTTTATAGGCAGAACAGCTGAGGCGAAAGGATACATTCTGGCCGCACTACTATTCTAGAACTGTAAGAATTCAGTGAACTTACGTGAAATGGAGTATGCAGGCCATGGCTGATTATAGCCCTGTTCCTGCTTCTCTGAACTACTTGCTCCGTCTCTAATGACCTCGTTGTCGACAAGAGTTTTAAGGGGACTTTTGCAAGCCCAAAGTTAAGAAGCGAGGGAGCGATATGGGCGACAGTTACACGTACTCCTAGCACCTCATCGCTCCTACGCGCAAGGCGTTAAGTGTTTCCGTCATAATGCTGTACTGTGCAAATTAGATCTGTAATAGTGGGGTTTTAATGCACGCGATGAAATACCACAGATTAAACTACGTCCATATATTTGTAATTTTTTCTTACCGCTTAAGAAAATTGAATAGAAAAGATTTATAAGTGCGATATTTTATTATTTTCACGAATTTTATCTCCAAGAATATACTAGATATGAAAAAAGTAAAAAAAAAAAATTTATATAAGGCCATAGATAGTTGTTTTTTTTTTTTTATCTTTTCTAACAAAAATTCATATTGCCCTAACTTTTATTTACCCAGATACGCGTTTACGCGCAAACAACGACTTCACAGAAAACTTTTCAGCACATAGGAGCCTTAGCACTACAGTAGTAGAACCCCTGCGCCCGTACAACTCTCTACTCACCGTCGAGCCTCCTCCTGCGTTGGTGGCCCTCGCCAGCAACAAGACGAAACTACTCGATTCCTGACTCCGAGGTTTGTGTATTACTTCGCATCTTCCTCATTAGCCAGGTTGTGCGGGAGTTTTCGGCTGATGGTATATTGCGTAGCTTGACAGAATTTATCTGTACTCAGCGCTTTGCTTGTGTGACGTCATGCTCCGCATCGTCCGTAGTTTGCGGAATGGTTTCCGCCTGGACTTGGAGCAAGCTTGGTGGAATTTTCCCTTATTATTATTGCAGCATTGGCACGGTGCGCTAGGTCCTGTAGTAATATTACACAACGACAAAGTTGACAGCTACGGCTCCCGAAATGTTTTATGCTATAGTCAGGTAATCTGCAGCAATCTTAACCAATTTTGTGACTAATAATTAATAAAAAATTTAAAAGAAATCATTTTTTCTCGGAATTTTTCCTCTACACCAGCGTATTAACGCACGTCAATCGGTGATTCCCATTTTTATTTTCGCGACATGACGTTTTTATTTTCTCACTTAAATAATTCACTGGGATTTTTTATTTTTGGACATTATTTTACTTCTAATGATATTTCTCACAAATTTCTCGTAGTATAGAGCAGTTGAACGATTATATTATTTGAGACAACTTACGTAATTTTCGGTAAATTACAAAGTCTGTGATTTCCACTGGAGATATTGTGGTACACTGGGTGAAACCACTAATGCACATTCGTAACTCTCCGATAATTTAATCCCATAATGCATTGGAATCGCTAAGGTATCTTAAATGCCAGCGAGAAGAGATGTGACGAAATTGTATAAAATTATTATTCTGTGGATTTTTAAATCCGCAATTTATAAGACTGCTAAGTGCTGTGTACAACTGAACTCTATGTGTTTCTAATTCAATAAAATAATATTTTTAAGACGAATGGGAAAGCAAAAAAGGCCAGAGTGAGTATACCGCCCTGAGAACATACAGAAGAACTGGTATAAACTAAGAAATATACGCTGATACATTACATCCATGTGATGAATGCTGGTCATATAGAGGTCATGAAAGTATTGTGCAGCTCGTTTCTAGCGGGAAAAGTCGTTGCAACTTCTCATCGGCATGTGCGCCGTGAACTAAATGAATAAACGCCAGCTGTGCTAACTTGTGTGATACGTTTCTTTGCCAAGAAAACCTTCTCAAGCCACCATTACACTCCCAGACACGCTACACTGTAACACACCCACATCCTGTAGTCCTTGGAAAGGATCTCTTTTCATTAAATGCCTTTGTTTCTTGTTTTTGCGTGCAATGTGCACGGCGAATGTTGATCCGCTTGGGCTAGATAAACGCTCCTCAAAATCTTCCAAGACTTGCCCAAGATTGTAAGGTAAACCGGATTGGCTATAGAACGAGGAATTTTAAACGTTGAATGAACATAGATAGGTACTGTTGTTTCACGATTTAATGGAAAACTTACGAAAGCCAGATTATAATTTCCTCTCACTGATAATATTTACACATTTGCCTGACGTAAAAGTGAACATTTTTTGTCGACATACCACTGTTATTCATGTGTAGATCAAATGGAAACTGTGAGTTGTCACAATATTGCGCCAAAGAGAGCACGCAGATTTTATGAACAATGTAACTCTGCGTTGATTTGTACAACTGGATTACTGAGGTTAAATCCACGTGTTTTGAAATGGTTGGTACAGAGGGCATATCCGAATCGTGGATCTACCATGATAAAACTGTTTCCTCTCGTATTGTGGACATAGTAGTAAACCTGAATTTTCGAAGTTTGTTTTTGTAGTAAGTAGGGTGTGACAAAGTTACAAAATATATAAAATTTAGGACCTATATGACGGTTTATATCACGTATTAATTGTCATGCGTAAGTAAATAAAAATAGCAAAATTAATTTTCGTATTTAGAACTAGTCTTCAATGGAGTTAAAATTGGATGGAGTTAGTGATGGGTGGAGTTAGACTTGGGTGGAGTTAGACTTGGATGGAGTTAGACTTGGATGGAGTTAGACTTGGGTGGAGTTAGTCTTGGGTGGAGTTAGACTTGGGTGGAGTTAGTCTTGGGTGGAGTTAGACTTGGGTGGAGTTAGTCTTGGGTAGTGTTAGACTTGGGTGGAGTTAGACTTGGGTGGAGTTAGACTTGGGTAGAGTTAGTCTTGGGTGGAGTCAGTCTTGGGTGGAGTCAGTCTTGGGTGGTGTTAGACTTGGGTGGAGTTAGACTTGGGTGGAGTTAGACTTGGGTGGAGTTAGTCTTGGGTGGAGTCAGTCTTGGGTGGAGTCAGTCTTGGGTGGTGTTAGACTTGGGTGGAGTTAGACTTGGGTGGAGTTAGACTTGGGTGGAGTTAGTCTTGGGTGGAGTCAGTCTTGGGTGGTGTCAATCTTGGGTGGAGTTAGTCTTGGGTGGAGTCGGTGTTGTGTGCGTTTCAGTCGTTTATTAGTATTGTTAATTGATATGGCCCCTTGTTGTGACCAGCCAGTAATTGAACATTGTACGGACTGCGATTTTTCTCGATTTTTGAGTTCAGTATCATTGGGGTAAGGTCAAGGTCAACAACCAACATAGAGGCTAAATCGACATCTCCTCTGGTGACGAAATCGATACTAACATCACCTAGATGTTGAAAATTAAAACAAATGACAAACAAAAAAACAATATGGCTATATACGACGGAATGAGCAAAGGTGAGGGAAGCGGAGGCCTGTCTACTGATTAACCAATGAGAAACATTGGCGAGGGTCAGTCGTCTGCTGGACGTGGTGCTGAGGAAACCTCCGTAAATGAAAATTTTTAAATTCATTTTTAAATAATTTTTAAATTTTTTTTGGAAGTTTATAATTATTTCAATTATTTGGAGAATTTTGTGATTTATGGAATCAAGGTCATACAAAGTCATGAGGTCAAGTCCAAAGGTCAAGTTGACTTGGCGAGGGCCGGTCGTGTCGGGAGCTTAGTCGATCCACCTCGTCATCAAACCCTGAACCTCCTACTTGTACATTTTTAAAAATAATTGTTATCGGAATTTTTTTCTATTTTTTATTTTTCATCACGATTTTTTTAATACAAATTTTTGGGATATTATAATTTTTCTTAAATTTTTGAGGTTCAGTTTTTTCTTGGGTCACTGAGTACAGGATCAAGATCAAGGTCAAAGGTCAAGATCACAGTAAAAAAAGAGCCACCCCTCCTCCCCCCCCAAAAAAAAACAAATCCTTACAATGGATTATTTTTGCGAAAAACTGGATGTTACAGATTAATTTTGAAAACCAAGAAAAAACAGTTTAAATGTGTACTTCATTATAATGATGGAATGCGAACTTGTGTAAAATGGATATTATTGATATTGCTCCCGTTATGATGTCCATGTTTAAGAATGTAATTATTTTGCAATAAAAGAATAGTTCTGAAGTAAATTAATATTATTTAAATTTAACAGTGTATGTTAAATGAAAAGTTATAACTAACATGAAAAGTTTTTCTTTTTGACGACGAATAAAGGTTGAGGTATTGTGTGTTTAGTTTTACGAACATAGAGATGAAGTGTGGAAAGGTTGCTCCAGTGTGTATAATGTCATTGGATCTTAGCAATAAGAGTAAGTTTTTGGGTGTGACAGGTCTGAGTTCATTATTTATACACTGACCTAGATATTAATATGTTTACAGTAAATGTGGCAGTGGTTTTTATAGTTTGTGGGGCAGGCCTAAATCGCCGTATATATTTTTTTAGTGCTGAACCAAACAAGGAATTAAAGTAATAGTGAGCAAACCTAGAAGCAACATGGTATCTGTAGTGGGTGCCTCCTCAAATTTAGATGGAAAATAGAAACTTTAAAATAATTAAATCTGTGTTGTTTAAACAAAACATAAACCAATTTGATAAAAAATTATTTTCAAATAAAATATATAAATACTGCGAACAATAGTTTGAAATATGATGATCATAATCTTAGGAATTTTGTGTAAACTATGTATTGAGTATTGAACCATTCAGCAACTAATGAATCATGTACCTAAACCAAAACTGAAAGTGAATGTAATGTTGTAATGACTTTGAAAGATATATATGATGTGCACTAAATGTTTGTAACTAATTATTATTAATTTACTTGGTGGAATAAAGTAATGGAATGTATTTTACAGTGATGGAAACTTTGCATGTGAAGTGTATGATCATGTAAACAAAAACTGAAAGTGAATGTACTATTGTATTTAATTGAAAAGATACATGTTATGTAGACTAGAATTTTGTACCATGTTATGATTAATTTACTACGTAATGAGATGTGTTTTATTTTGACTTGAACTTTGTATATGGATGCATAATCATGTAAACTGTTAAATTTTCGAGATGGAATTGCAGTCCAGCCTTGATACACGACATCCATATAGGTTTCGATTTGGGACAGGTTTCTTCGAAATCTTCCCCAAACCGAGGGGATTAATGTGACATTACAACTAGATATATATAATTGGTATATTCGGGAAGTATTTCAATTGTCTATATTTCAGTAAAGGACAGTAATTCATGTAATATGTGAAAGGTCGTGACAATTTGTTTGTATTTCATATATTTTCGTTTTTCCAAATTTGTTATTTTTCTTTTCTCATTTCATCAGTAGTAACAGGTGTCGTCAACAACAGACGTGATAAGACGATAGAGCATCTTTTCCTTTTCACTGGGTTAGTAAACTAAAAACATCCGCAAACTGCAAGGCACGACATGGAGAAACGAGGAAAATAAAAGAGGTCACATTTGGCTGAGGTGACAGACAGTTCGAGAACAATATGTTTCAACGAGGAAACTTTCTACCAATATATAAGGAAGCGCGACTTTTCTCTGGTATCACAACAGTTCGTCGCAACACAATCGTTTGTCAGCTGTCAGTCGGACAGCCTACAACATGTGATCACGTTACATGCACCGACCAGCGCCGGCGACTTTAACCGTCTTTTGTATTTCGGGCATTTCAGTTCAAATATCTATTAAATTTATTTACCGTCGGCGCGAGGAGTCAATAGGGCGCAGGGAGAGAGAGAAAATTATCGATTCTCTCTCGTCTTCATAACTCTTGAAGTGAGAAGTTTTGTTTTACGAAGGTTGCCAATCTGTCTTGATTTTTTTTTTTGTTTGTTCGTCAGCTGCGAGTGTCAATAGTTTGTTTTGACGAGACGAAAATAAATCTCCAGTACACATTTAACTACTTCTTTTATTTATTGGGAATCCTGGTATCAACAAACTTTCATTATTATGAAGTCAAATTCTCCAACTCACGATGAGCTAGTCCGTTGGTGTTAAATGAGAACTACAACGAGAGAACAGGACAGTAACTTGTTACAACTGTACAATGTTGATACAGTATCCCAGAGACTGTAGAGGCCTTGGATGAAAAACTTTATCTTGAAGAAGAGAATTATATGGCTAAGGGTTCTGGTTGGACACTTCCTAGCGTAGACTGCGTTGAATTGTGTATAAACAGATAATATTCACTGTGTGAAAAGTAAGCATGTTGCTAGAAAGATGTGACATCAATGATATGGAGGCTGTTGGGATTCTGTTCGTTAAACAGAAGTATTTATAAAATATATATGATGTATATAAAAAAGTGTATTATATCTCGTTTGTGTTGTACCCTCTGATTTCTTGATATAGGGAATATGGTGATCTTGGTTTTCAGATATGTCACTACATTTCGCTACTGTAATTGAGCATGATAATAAAAAATAATGATAGGATGTAGGCAAAATATAATGTTGGTACTTCAATATTTGCTGTAATGGCCTGTCACTGAATGTCCGCAATTAATGATGTAGTAACAGAGGATAAATGTTGAATATGAAATGCATTTAAAATGAAAGTAGATTGATATTGTAATACATTCTCATAAGGTTGGACGCAACAGAATTTGAGAGAGGAAGGCGAAAGTCGAGCCAAACCTGACACGCAAGATCAGTGTGGGAAGAGGTGTTGGTGCAAGGAAGGCGAAGGTCGAGCTAGACCTGACATGCAACAGCAGTGTGGGAATAGGTGTTGGAGCGAGGAAGGCGAAGGTAGAGACAGACCTGATATGCAGGAACAGTGTGGGAATAGGTGTTGGAGCAAGGAAGGTGAAGGTCGAGACAGACCTGACTCCCAACAGCAGTGTGGGAAGAGGTGTTGGAGCGAGGAAGGTGAAGGTCGAGACAGTCCTGACACCCAAGAGCAGTGTGGGAATAGGTGTTGGAGCAAGGAAGGTGAAGGTCGAGACAGACCTGACACCCAAGAGCAGTGTGGGAATAGGTGTTGGAGCAAGGAAGGTGAAGGTCGAGACAGACCTGGCACGCAAGAACAGTGTGGGAATAGGTGTTGGAGCAAGGAAGGCGAAGTTCGAGCCATACCTGACATGCAAGATCAGTGTGGGAAGAGGTGTTGAAGCGAGGAAGGCGAAGGTCGAGACAGACCTGACACCCAAGAGCAGTGTGGGAATAGGTGTTGGAGCAAGGAAGGTGAAGGTCGAGCCAGACCTGACATGCAAGATCAGTGTGGGAATAGGTGTTGGAGCAAGGAAGGTGAAGGTAGAGACAGACCTGATATGCAAGATCAGTGTGGGAATAGGTGTTGGAGCGAGGAAGGTGAAGGTCGAGACAGACCTGATATGCAAGAACAGTGTGGGAATAGGTGTTGAAGCGAGGAAGGTGAAGGTCGAGACAGACCTGACACCCAAGAGCAGTATGGGAATAGGTGTTGGAGCAAGGAAGGTGAAGGTCGAGACAGACCTGACACGCAAGAACAGTGTGGGAATAGGTGTTGGAGCAAGGAAGGCGAAGTTCGAGCCATACCTGACATGCAAGATCAGTGTGGGAAGAGGTGTTGAAGCGAGGAAGGCGAAGGTCGAGACAGACCTGACACCCAAGAGCAGTGTGGGAATAGGTGTTGGAGCAAGGAAGGTGAAGGTCGAGACAGACATGACACCCAAGAGCAGTGTGGGAATAGGTGTTGGAGCGAGGAAGGTGAAGGTCGAGCCAGACCTGACATGCAAGATCAGTGTGGGAATAGGTGTTGAAGCGAGGAAGGCGAAGGTCGAGACAGACCTGACACCCAAGAGCAGTGTGGGAATAGGTGTTGGAGCGAGGAAGGTGAAGGTCGAGCTAGTCCTGACATGCAAGATCAGTGTGGGAATAGGTATTGGAGCAAGGAAGGTGAAGTTCGAGCCAGACCTGACACCCAAGAGCAGTGTGGGAAGAGGTGTTGGAGCAAGGAAGGCGAAGGTCGAGCCAGACCTGACACCCAAGAGCAGTGTGGGAAGAGGTGTTGAAGCGAGGAAGGTGAAGGTCGAGACAGACCTGACATGAAAGATCAGTGTGGGAAGAGGTGTTGGATCAAGGAAGGCGAAGGTAGAGACAGACCTGACATGCAAGATCAGTGTGGGAATAGGTGTTGGAGCGAGGAAGGCGAAGGTCGAGACAGACCTGACACCCAAGAGCAGTGTGGGAATAGGTGTTGGAGCGAGGAAGGTGAAGGTCGAGACAGACCTGACACCCAAGAGCAGTGTGGGAATAGGTGTTGGAGCGAGGAAGGCGAAGGTCGAGCTAGACCTGACATGCAAGAACAGTGTGGGAATAGGTGTTGGAGCAAGGAAGGTGAAGGTCGAGCCAGACCTGACATGCAAGATCAGTGTGGGAAGAGGTGTTGGATCAAGGAAGGTGAATGTCGAGACAGACCTGACACCCAAGATCAGTGTGGGAATAGGTGTTGGAGCGATGAAGGCGAAGGTCGAGCTAGACCTGACATGCAAGAGCAGTGTGGGAAGAGGTGTTGGAGCGAGGAAGGCGAAGATCGGATCAGACCTGACACGCAAGAGCAGTGTGAGAAGAAGTGTTGGGCAGCGGGAATGGGGCGCTCGCGCTCGACCATTTTCGTGACGGTTATGAGCCAATGATTTGGGGGGGGGGGGGGGGGCAGGGGTGGATGGTTGAGCAAGAGAAGGGTGCCTGATGTTATATGTTCCTTGATTGTAATTTTTTTTTGCCGTTTTATAATAATTGTCTGGTGTGGGAATTGGGGAGGGTGATGGTAACTTTATATGTTCTTCAGTTTTTTTTTTATAAATTAGATATTATTTCTGCAGTTTTTAAAATTATTGCCAGTGAGGGCGATAAGATGAGCTAAACGTAGGGTGCATTTATATGTTCTTAGGTTTTTAAGAATTTTTTTTGCTTTTTTTATAATTGGCTATTTGTGTGGGTTGGTTTGGGGGGGGGGGGGTGACGTAAGTTTGTTGGGATGAGCTAGAGGTAGCGTGGGGTATCAATATATATTTTATTCGATATTTTAGAATATTTTTAGTTATATATTTTGTAATTTTTTATAATAATTTGTAGCTGGTGGGGGTGCGTAGTGGTGAGGTGAGGGTGAGGCGATGAGGATGGGGATGGGGATGGGGTTGTGTAGGGTAACGTCATAGGTTCTCCAATTTTTCGGATTATTTCTTTTGTGATTTTTATAATACTGTAATTGCTAGGGGTGGGTGTAGGAAGGTAGGTATGGCGATCTTGGCTTGGGGAGGATTGAGGGGGCGTTGGCCTACAAGTGTTAAGTAAGCCCCCCAAATATTTCAAATGGCTCGAAAGTTGCCTTTTTGGGGCTCGCTATTGCAATTTTGGAGCATGTTTATTTTTTAAGGAAAACCGGAAAATTTCGAGGGAAAAAAGTGAATTTTCGTGTGAAAATGATAGATTTCGGGGAAAATAGTCGATTTCAAGGGAAATACGAAGAATTCTGTCGGTAAAATAAACGTCCCAGGTCGTCGGCTGCTTCTGTGACGTCATGACAGCGAACTCCGAACTCTGATGCATGATGGCATGCTACCAAAGTAAGATAATCACACTACTTTTCTGTCGCCGTAAATTTATATTATATGGTATCGCGGCGCAGGAAATATAATATGCGAAATAAATGCACCAATATTGCAAAATTGTTGCTTGCAAAGTTGGAAAAAAAAAAAAATCGTTATCAACGATTACCATTTTTTAATATTTCTATTTTGGCTTCCAATAATCTCCATCATTCAATTGACGTTAACGTATTTAAGTCCCTTGCCCTCTTAACGTTTTCGCTGATTGTGAATGTACTAGTTTTTTCTCTTCTGTCCCCAAGTCAGTTCCGACGACGTATATTTTCTTCCTCGCAACCTGTTAATCATAAATGGCGCTTGGATTGCGTTGCGGTGTGTTTAAAACCACGTTTCTCCACGAAACTATTACGCGTGCGTCCAATGTGCTCATCTATGACAAGAGCACACACTTCATGCAGACGAAGACTGGTGAATGCTCTCAAGATTTGACGCCATATAAGAAACACCATTTAAAAGCACTCCGAAATAGAAAAAAAAAACTGCTTTTTCAAAGCACTTCATTTCAAAATATTCACGTCATAGACATAACAAAAACTCAAGGGCCCTGCATCGAACCTTGCGCAGACGTTTCATCAATTATGAGGATCAGCGATGAAATTCCCATAGGTATAGGCTATTCACGACAAAGTGAGCACTTTTTAAGGCCCTGCTAAATTATTCCTTTCAGCTAATATTTTTATTTCCGCCACTTTTAAATATAAACATTGCCATGTGACTATTAAACACAGTATATACATTTCAACACTCTCAAAAGTTAAGTCCTGGGCTGCAATAAAACATATTTATTAGTGGTTAATGCCTGTTGGGAGGGACTTAAAATATGCTCACTTTACCATGAATAAGCTATAGACGTAGCACAACGAGAACGCTTCAGGTCAGTTTAGAGCCATACTCGTAGTGGCCATGGTGTGCTTGATGAGCGCGGCAATGCAGTCCTTATCGATTCCACGCTTCTTAGCATCAAGGGCGGAAAACTGTTCAAGGTGGTGTTATCATAGCCATCTTGTGTTTATTAATGTATCTTTTATGAATTACTCTTAATGTGTGTTTTAAAAATTTAAAAATTATTATTACAATCAGAACTACTTTACACAATTCCTGAAACTAGATGAGCTAATTTCAATCAGAATTTCTCACGTGATATTAAAAAAAAAATCATCAGTTAATCTTTATTACTTTTATATATGCAATAAAAAACACATGGCAAAATATAATGGACTTAAAGAGTACATGTTAAAATATGTCCTATGCCCTGACAGCTCTCGTTTTCAAATATTTAATACGAAAAGTAATGCTACAAAGGAGAAATATCCAATATGGAAGGGCATACTACCCTCTTAAAGAGCCCCCGTAGCTGTCATAAATATGGGTCTTATTGTACGTAGTTGTGTCTATTCTAATTGTGTTGTACATGTGTGCATATGTGAATGATGGATGAGTGTGTAAGTGAATGAGTGAGAGAGAGAGAGTAATTAAATTGTATCTTTGGCTTGTTTAGTATTAAGTTACATACTTATAAGTTTAATACATAATTTTATGTTTGCATTTCTAGCAAGTGTGAGTGTATTATGTGGTGAGTCCAGTGCAATATAAGGTGACTTTGCTTTAACTTCGCCTTTAAGGCGTCAATAAATAATGAATAATAAAATATTTCAATGCATTTATTTTCAGGACAGAAATGAACATCAATATTTCGATGACAATGCATAAATTTGATTATTGAAACATAAATGTGGCCATTGCAAAGTATTAAGGTCAGCAAAAATTGCTTACAATATATGTTCTTCAGGATTTTTAAAATTATTATAGCTACAATGCTGTACCTTTCCTGAACAAATTGCTGTTTTAAAACCCTAAAGTAATCCTTTAAATTTCTAAACGAATCAGATCACACGCGACGCATGTTTGCGATATTTTACATCGGTCTCACAATACTGTAAAAAAGTAATTGTGTAATTTTACATTAAATGTATGTGGCAGCAGTGTCTCCACTGACATCGGTGTAATTTTACACCTACATATGTTAATAGTGTTTTACTCTATGTCCAAATAAATTTATCCTACAAATTAGTGGCATAACATATGCTTCGTACAACTAACTTTACACAGATAGTGTAAAATTACTATTACTATGTAACAAAATAATCTGCAACATCCGTGTATTTTCTCTCCACGGCAAGTAAATTTACACAGACATCGCAATTGTAATTTCACCCACCACTGTCTATGTGTATTTTCTCACTGACAAAAAAGTGATATCGCAGATTCGCTGTAATTGTAACCACATAATATTTCTGTACTTTTTTTACTGTTTTACTAAGCAATTTTACCGTCAGCATATTTTCTTTTACATCCGTGTCATGTTAATTTTCATACTTTGTACGTGTATTTTTTATAATTTTCATGTTATTTTATTCTGTTTTGTAACTTGGTAGTATAAAAGAGTTAAAAAAAATTTTCTCTGAAATGTGGATAACAACTGACTTCATAATAGGTAGTTATATATAAAAGCTAGCATATCCCATCAGCGGGAGTTAAAATTCCCTTTTGAACACATAAAGGAGTTCGACGTAGCTACCGCTAGATCGAACGTTTTAAACAAATACTTGTAGTTATATTTGTACTCATAGGAACATTGGTTTAAAATATAAAATACTGGACTCGTTTTAGCAAATTACACATACAAATCTAAAAGTACCGAAAATTTGTACTTGTAATGTTACGCTCACAGATACTCCATAATGTAATACACGTTTGCACACACATGGTTATTGTAAAATTACACAATTGAAGATGTACCACTATACTGACATTGTGTGTTCTTGCAACGAAGTTATGGTTTTAATACAGTAAGTGGGTGCATATTTGCACGTACTTCAAAATGTGTAAATTTACACCATCATTGTGTTTATTAAGCCATACATTCGTATATTTTCACCAAAGACATATAGTACTCTCTGGATTATTAAGAACATTTGTGTAAAATTACACGAACTGAAGATGTTGTTTGAATTTGCCTACATAAAATGTAAAATTACCAAAAATTTGTATGTGTAAATTTACACTTATTTTTTTCCAGTGATTGCTCGTTTAAGGCCAGACGAGACCTTGAGCCATTTAAATTTGTTTGTAGGAGAGGCCCAGGGCGACCTCCTCTCACTCGGAGATCTCGTCAGGGCGCGGTGCATCCGCCCGCCACGTGGTCGCGCCGCGTGGCCGCCCTGCAAGTGGGTCAAGGCTGTACTCCCCTGGGGGGGGGGGCGTATCTCGTTTCCACGACAACAGCGGACTCCTGACGCACCCACCCGGCTCCACCGCAAACATGCTCAATTCGATTTTGGGTCCCCCCCCCCCCCACACACACACACATCCTACTCGGCTGCTAGTATAGTCTATTCGCCGCAACTTCACACTTTTTCAATCAAACTTTTGAAATGCCACTTCACTTACCACTGGTTTCCTTGTTTCCTGAAAGACGTCGCGTATCAGAAGCGTTTCACACTTATGCCGTAATCACATAGCCCCGACCAACACAGCACTACACGACCAAAAACGCAACCACGACACATTTCAATGTGACTACTTGAATTGACAGCACGACCGACACCACGCTCTCGGCATCTAACTTAACCATTTAGAAGGCGCTGATAGACTACGTTAGTTTCAATGGCGGTGAACAAGAGGGAAATTTATAATACATAATGGTGACAAATTGGTATCACTAATGCATACAAAGGTGAAATTATTATTTTTAAGAGTTAGATACAGTAATTTTCAATTTAATATCCTTTTAAACTGCGTATTTTCCGTTGTAGGGAAAGCTTCCAATAGGATTTCGTTTTTTAAGGTTGTGCATTCTGTGTGCACGACACGACGAAGAATATAAATCATTTCTAATCCAAAACTGCTGGTCAGACGACAAAATCGGTCGTGCTTACGACAAACTATCTTGTATTTTATTGGCTGTTGGCCGTCGTGTCGTGTCGTACGCGTCGGGGCTATGGGATTCCGGCTTTAAACGTAAAAAGGACCTTATTTTTGCTTAAATTGACCTTTTACTTACATTGAATTATAACACTTCATCTTTAATTAACATGGATACAAATAGTGATAAAATATGTGTGTTGGTAAATCCGAGTAGGAAATAGTTCTTAAGGAAAATATTATTAAAGTAACTGCGGACGAATGCTGTGCGTGGTCCCTTCGGCGTAGCTTTCTAGACTTATTTAAGATTTGTTTTCTTAAGGCTGTTCACGATAAATTGAGCACTTTCGAAATCAACCTTACAAAAACGTCACCGCTCCTGCCTGCAAATGTTTTAACGGCGCACTGAGCGACATGCGCCCAGTAAAGTTGGCAACGAAGGATGGAAAGTAGTTCCATATCTTATCTTCAAAAATATCAAGTAACGATTTGTGATAACTTAAATTATTCATTTCACTTTGCGTTTTTCTTTAATTCAGCGAAGTGTAAAAATGATCATATTTGTACAATATTTAATCTTCAAATAATTTCACAGTTCCACTTGATCGACGCATGAATAAAGCGATGAAGCTCATGGAAATGTTAATGTCACATAGAGAGGAAGAAGACACAGCGTGTTTACAAGATCTTATGCGGGGCTCTCAAAAGTGCTCATTTTACCGTGAGCAGGCTATAGGAAGTATTCGGAGGAGGTAGATTGTGTTAAACTAATTGTCCGCGGATTAAGAAGGTGTTATTGCCATTGTCAGCCGCCAACACACGAATCATGAGCCGCCAGGATACATTATGAAGACGCATTCTGGGAAAATTAGCATCAAAAATAAGACTTGAATTGTTTACATTTAGCATTGCGTAATCATGAATATTTCCTGTGTGATTTGCATGTACTTCGACGCTGGTTAAACAAGCTGCGTCCGCCATCTTGCACAACAATGGTTTCTTGCGGGGTTTTTACCCTGAAACAGGAAATATCACAAACATTTCAAATCTTCAAGCTCATATACTCTTGCACACGCTCAAAATATTTTAATATTACATAACTTTAAAGGGACGCAGTTAAAAATTTTAATAACAAAATTTAACCTTGGAAATTATAAAATGTAGTCGGAACTATTATCTGCTATAGTCATGCTGTGGACCGATTTTGGGCATCATTGGGTGCAATGATGGCGAATGAAAGCCGCTAGAAAAGCTGTTACAAACTGGCGAATGAATCATAATATAACTCGGAGCAAGAGTCACTGGTGTATTTCGTATTCATGGCTTGAACACACAACGTAGACGCAGAACAGAGAGTTACGCGCAAGTTAAATATGAGTAGCAGTTCCTTTGATGCAGGCGTGCCCATTCGCTGATTGGTCACGCGGGACTCTAGAAGCGCATTGGCATTGACAATGGGCGGTAAGGGAAGGGCAGAATCCGTGTTCAACCCTCCCCTTCCCTCGAGATATGAAGACACACTGAAAACAAGAAATTAATATAATTAGCTGTCAATAAAATGAGAAATTAGGAAAATAAAACTACAAAACTGTAATAAAACAGTAAAAATAAGTAGTAAAATAAAAAATGCTGTTGTTCTTCTGTTGAAAAAAGTTTATTAGACGCTTACTAATCAATGAACAACATCCCCTCCCCACCAATTAATTTATGTGTGATTCACGTGCTGCGTAATGTCCTCTATTAGCTGATAAGTCACCAGACGCTGTTTGGCGACAAATGTTGAGCTGGGTTGCTACCGTGTGTGGATGGACTTAGTAGCAGAAGAGTTTTTTTTTACTTCTGTACCCTGAAGCATTCTGTGACGTAACGAAATATTTATTTTCGTGCCCTTGAGTTTGATATGGAGGATTCTATGTTTTGTACAACATTGAAATCATAAAATAAGTACTTGTTATCAGTATTAACAGAACAAATTAAATTACACTATTATATGGGAGCCCTAAGGCCGTCTAAGAACACCAGACAATGTGACGGCATGTAGAATGTGACGAGTATAAGGCGACTTGAGAAGATGGTTGGGTGGTGGTTTGTCACTGCCTTCCGTAGCTTTGAGGTGAGCTAAAACAGTAGCCACTTGAACATTTCAGGGGTTGTTACCGGAAATCAAACCTAGATTTTAGGGTGCATCATCTCCAGATAATACACATACAACGACGCTACCATGGAGGAGTTGAAATTAAAAATCGTACACTCTAAGTCGGAATCGACGGCCAATATATTTTTTGTATCGGAGTATATGTGGCCATACCCCCAGATTTACTAATAAGGTATTATAAACTAATGTTTGCCACTAACGTCATTACAATGTGATAAGAGGGTGCACAGCCCTATACGCTGTAAACTTGACATGTCAAATGGTCCGAAGGCGGTAAAAATAGTAAATTAGGTTTCGCTGGAAATCACTTGCAACTTAGTGATTATTATGGTAGCTGAATTTCATTGAACTTAAGTAATTTTTGCTGTATTACAGTGAATCTAATTATTCCAGACACTGCTAACTCACCGATTCTAGGTGAATAGTATGAAAATTATTGAAGTAATTTGTTCGGGTTAAGAGTACAGCGTATAAAGCGGAGGGAGCGTGTATTTTACACTTTATGCACTTTAAGGTAGCAGCAAAGCTAAATATTGCCAGCGATAAAGTCATAGCCACTGACTCGATAGTTGGCTCACAGTATTATTACGTCAGAAAATACACTGTAAAAATGCTTTCTTTGTTGCAACACATTATTTGTTGCCGCAAAGGTATTTTTTTTATATGGACCACTCCAAAGTAGGCTTGCCACAAACATGGTTTTTGTTTGATTTGTACAGTAGACGTCTTTGTGGCAACGTTGGATACACTGTAAAACATGTTGTGATCTAAAAACAACCGTAATTTGTAATTGAGAAAGAAGTAACAAATCTTTCAAAATTATATTTACTCAAAAAAATTACAATGGCTCCGAGAGTCGAATCCGCGCCCTTAATGTTATTAATCTAATACCCTTCACCAAATAACCACTTTGTCTTTTTGTCGTCAACCTACTTTTGAGAGATTGGTTATGTAAAACAGTAACATTGGCCACGATATAAAGTCACCTCGTGGGAAGAATGAAGGTTAGTGATTTGGAGAATCTCTGCACTTCAGAACGACACTAAACCTCTGCAGGAGGACTGTACATTTGCTCAGTTGCAGTTTTGTGACTGACAAATATACTTACTGGTAGAACCATGAGGTCGACTCCAAACACTTGTTCTTTTCTCCTACTGCTGTGATTGGATGACAGTTCTTTGGACACGCCCCGTTTGAGCCAGTGATAATCTGGAAACAGTAGTGTGAGTGAGTGTTCAACAGTCCTGTAGAGAGACCTCACTTGATCACAGCAACCAATAAGCAAACGATATTGTCTCGAGTGTATAGAGGGCTGTCCAGCCTAGCTTGCTGCCAACTCAATCCGAGAAATACTCGGGGCTCTATTTATTGGTTTATGGTTTGCGATGGGACAACAGTTCCGCACTAATAACTACAACGTACGACAGAAAACCTTTTATATCGCTACGTCGTTACCTTTGCTACGAGGTAATGATTGTTTACTGTGTACAAAAACAGCTCAAAGAGTTTGTTATGAAGGAAGTTAATATCATTACCATAAAACAAAAACAAGTAAAGAAAACATTTATATAGCACACCTATGTTTCTGTAACTTTATATTTTGAATTAAAGCTTTATTGTGTTGCTGTAAACAAAACAGCCACAAATGAATTATTTTCTTTGCCGCACAGAAAACTTTGTAAACCCTTTTTTAGAGTATAATTCGGACGATATCTTGTACTGTTGAGGTTCAAAATAGGTTATAAAATTTCTTATTGAGCCCTTCAATTTTCTTCGTGCGCGTACGAGAATATGCGTACTTACAGCTTTGGATTGTTGTTTCTATTTCCAGGTTAAAAATGTACCAAGTATTCAATGATAATCATGATGGGTGACTCGGCGGGTAGTGGCTCGCGACCAGGAGGAGCAATACAAGCTGCTATCTTTGAATGGATAGAAACACTTCACTTGCCTAGCACAGATGACAAGATGCTCACGACGATCATACGTTATATACGCTGTCTGGAAACGGCGCAAGCGTTGGAACTTAAACACGTCAACTTTTGTTTCAGCCGTAAATAATCGTGTGGGTGTTTAAGCTCAGAAAAGTATGTGCAGTTCATGAAATCCAATATTTTGTTCCCAGGCAGATTTTGCAGGCCCAATCAAGCGGTTACGTCAAGTTACATTTAATTTTTTTTTAAACGAACAAAATCAGTTATTTCGAATATTAAATTTTGTTTCTGCCAAGAACAAACGTGGGAAGCGGAACAACACATTTCTTTGATTACGTGCAATAAGACGCGCTTTGTTGGCTGAAACAATACTTTCTTTCAGTGAAGCCTTCCCAGTTCTCTCTGATACTGTCTGTGCCTGAGACGGATAAAAACCTCAGATAACTCGTATCCGCAGTTGAGTCGTCAGCTAGTGAACATTTCCTCGGAAAATGATGCAGCTTTTTTTCTTTGTATCGCAGCAATTGTGCCGCAGTGCAGGCAACATTACAATATGTGTGCAGGGTCCTGCGTTTGGCATGTTCAAAACGAATGTTAAAAAATGATCTAGAAATATGGCAGGGGCAGCGTACTGAATATTTCTTAAATATCATTGATTCCACGATTCCAGAAACTGCGCTATTTTTAAAAAACCGCATATGTTGTAATAAATACGGGTACCACGTATTTCTAGTACAGAAAATTTCTATTACAAGAATCATATTTGATTTTCACTTTTGTAGTAACATAGAAAATCAAATTCAGAATCCTATTCGAATTATGTATTTACCAATACTATATAATATACACACACACATTCACACACTCATTCACAGACACATTATACAGTAACTGCAATACACATCTTTATCTCTTATAATTATTACGAAGCTAATAACAAATGTATAGACTACTTTAATATAAAGGCTTAAGCTGCCTATAAATTGTTACGAATTTTATATTCAAAGGGAGTGAAATTTTACAAGAACTACATTTTCTTATACCTACAATTTACTAACAATTTATGCTGACGGAAATACGAGGATGTATAATGTTTCACTACATATTTTTACCGTTTTAGGAATAAACTCATCATTTGAGATTGTCCAAGTCACTAAAAGGACTGTTCAAAATATAAAACTTATAACTTAAAACATGTTTGAATGGTGCACATGGACTGCAATATACCGGCTGGTGGCATAGACCATCAAATAATTCTAAGATTGTCAAAAATTACATGATCACATTTCTCTCTTTCCATGTGCCACAGCATTCCATGCCTAGAATGACATGCTTATAGTAAAATCGTTTTAATGCTATACTCTTGAAAATACGACTACGCCTATAAGTTATTATACTAATTTATTACATAAACTTCTGTCAGGGACTTTTTAGATTAATCGGCACGAGTTTGGTTAAACGAACAATGCAATGTTTATAATAACGCATTCACGTATAGCAATAAATGCCATGCTGATATTTCTCAAGTTCTATGGTTTCATTGACAACAAACATAATTTAATTTACTCGCCAGGATAATTATGGCTACTCGTCTCCGTTACACATTCATTACTTTGGAATCTTTATTCGTATTACACAGTGATCAGGTAATTGTGCTGGTAGTGTAGGATATAATAAAAGATTAGAAGTCTCAGAAACCTGACCTTTGCGCTTTATACATGCAGTAAATTGACTTCATACATCAGCATTAAAAAGAACCGGATAAAATGGCACTAAACGTGAAGTTACAAAATTGTAAACTTTTTCTCGTTCCTCCGGAATGTAATAGTTGTCGGATTCACTGAAAACGTCACCAACTTGCTGGAAACAGCCATAAAGAAATTTTTACACACTGCATGTTGCAGTTCTACGTTGAAACACACACTTGTCCAGAATAATCATAAGTAGGCCTAGTTTATGTGGATGGCTAAATGTGGCAAGATTTACATGTTATGCACGGAGCAAGAACCAATAGCCACCGTCAAAACTGTGGAAAATCCCCATAACTTGACGGAAATTTCTACTGAAATGTAGAGTAAATATACAGGAAATCGCCTCTTGATGATGGAAAACGAATATGAGCTCAAGTAAAAACAAGATGTAGAACATCTCTGCACATCTGAATAGCTTCCGTTATCGTAAACGAACAATTATCGTTCCCGCGAAAGTTAGGATATTAGGATATTCTTGCAACTTAATGTTCCCGTCTACTGGACGTTCGAACTGCGTTGCAGGCTGTTTGAAACACACGTCATTCTACGAAACTATTAAACGTTTCCTTCCAATGTGCTGATCTACGAAAAGAACACGCACTTCAGAAGAGAGATGTTGAGTACTTTCAAGATGTCACGTATATTAGAAACGCCATTATAGAGCACCGTAACACAGCTAACACGGCCTTTTCAAAGCACTGAATTTGAAAATACACCCTTCAAATACACACTGAAGTACCCAACAGCCTTTCATTGAATCTTGCTACAGACTTCCCAACAATAAAATGATAGGTTCACTGCTAAAAGTCCTATAGACACACGTAGCGCACCGAGAACACTGTACCCCACTTAACAACCTTGCGCTTTAAGGCTGTTCACGATAAAGTGAGCACTTTTGAAATCAACCTTAGAAAAAGTCACTGCTCCTACCTACATCTGTTTTAATGGGCGCACTGAGTGACATGTGCCCGGTAAAGTCAGTAGCGATGGAGGCGAAATTAGTTCCATATTTTAACGTCGAATAAAAAATGTTAGGTACCCATTTGTGATCATTTAAATTATTTCTATCGTTTTCTGTTTTTTAATGCGCCGAAGTAGTGTAAAAATTAACCGATTTTATAAATATTTACTTTTCTAATAATATTACAGTTTCACTTGACCGACGCATGTAGAAAGCTATGAGGCCCATGGCATTGACAATTTTACATAAGGCGGAAGAACACACAGCGTGCATACAAGTAGATCTTAAGCAGGGCCCTCAATAGTACTCATTTTACCGTGAACAGCCTATAGTAGCGATCATGGTACCAAAGCACTTGATGCGTGGGGCAGAGTCACCCTTATCGCTCTGCCGGTTTAAGACGCCGCATATAGCTTACGGTGGGTGGGAGCCTTAAGCTGGACTCACAACGGTCCGTATCATCTGTCAGTCGCCCATTATTCCGTAGGTCACGTGATCTTCAACCAATCGCAGGGCAACTTATTTTTTTCTATCCGCCAATCCGTCAAATATATCTCTAACTTTAACATTCGATGGGCCGACGGATGATCCACCGGCTTGTAATATCGTTCCTTGAACATCGCTATCGGAAAACAGTCACTTGTGGATTTGTCTTGCTGTGACCAGTCCTGCAGATGAATCAGGCCACGTATTAACAAAGGGGAACAATATGAAATACTAACTTTAAATTACCCCTCAAGTAGGCGTCTCAAGCAACGATCAGATTATACTACCAATCAGCTACAATAAGCAATAGGTCTCGGCAGTTAACGTCTCCCCCGGTGTGTGTCATTTAAACCAACGGCTCGGTTGGCCGACGTCTCTCTGCGTCTTGCCTCAGCGCAATGCTGAGCAACCCTCGCAGGAGCCAGCCACAGTAAGACCCCCTCTCTCACGAGCATCCAGGCGCCCTCGTCTGGAGCATGGGGTGGAACGGTGCGGGGTATCGGCTGGGTCAGGTCAGGCGATCGGTCCAGGAGGCGAAGTTGCAGTACATTGGGCGACCAAGCCCTGTTGTAGTTGTGAAGCCCGCCGGAAAGAGCTATTTATAGACATAGTGAAAATGACGGAAGTGTTACTGACGGAATGATTCCCCCCACCCCCTCCACCCATTCGTAGACTCCCTAAGGCAGTGTCAGGCACTCGGGGTCAGGCTTGCGTTTCAGAGTTGCAGCTTTAGGAATGGCAATGCTAGACCATTTGTGTTTCTATTTAAGAACAATATGGTAGAACTAATCTTTTATACATAAGTTAATTTTTATTTTATGGTATTATTTTACAAAATTTTACACATTTCAATAAAACTAGGCAAACTACAAGTTTTTGGTCCGATGACTGTTTCACTTTGTCAGTACTTTTTCAGTCTATGTACTGAGTACATGGAATATTAATAATGCAATATGCTCGCAACGTTTACTTACATTATATTTTTATCTTTTTCATCTGGTGATAGGTATCTGTGGACTGCCAGAGTTTGATAATGTTCGTAACATGTTATACTATTCTGCTTACCCCTATTATAACATAGGTATTCATAGTCTGGTATGGTTCTGTACATATACATGTTCTGTGATTCGTTTACTTACAACCGTTGTAAATGTCGTTGCTAATGACAGGAAATATCAAAATTTATCAATAACTTGAAATAACATTTTAACCCTGATATCCAACGGAATTCAAAATTGGACTAATTGTAAAATGAGTTGTGCCGACACCTAACTTAGTTGACGGCAGCTATGGTTTTCCTGTTGGTGTAACAGGATGGGGAAGTTAGTCCTCGACTCCGTTTTGAAATTATAACTCCCTTAGGAATTTGAAAATATACAATAGCTCCGTGATTTCATATCTGTCTTGAGAATTTAAGCAATTATCATTGGATATCTTGTAACATAAATAGTTATATATATATATAAACCCTTGCCTCTTACAACGTGGTGTTATATTTTCTACATACTATATAATTATGCTTAATTGAAAGTGACAGTTATATTTACTTACAGATAGTTGAAAATGCTGGGTATAAACATTTGCGAGCTTATCCTAACATATTAGTTATAAAAACAGAAAGTAATGATAGTCTATTATTGGGACCCCGAACTTAGTTTATGGCGAGCCTTATCGCACGGCTTGTAATTTGCTGTCGAGCGCATTATTGTGCGCGAAAGCGTTACTGTAGTAAGCTGAGTGTGTATCTGCTGCATTCTACAGTTTCTTTGCTGCTCTACTGAGCCTGCTGTTGCAACATTTGCCCTCCGTACTTTTAACGCTGACACGTAGGTAGTGCTGTGTTACTCAATTTTCTGCCGAGCTAAAAACTTTGCATGCGCCCTACCTGAAATCTGCACTGTTCTACCAACACAATATATCTTTATATGTGTTAATTTTCGTCACAATACTTCTTAGCATAGCACAAGTGAAAGATAATTATCACCTTATTTTAGGCACTTTTTTCGTCTAAATTAACCACCTAGGCGACTTGAATCGCCTGTGTGTGAAGTTCTGATGACATTTGTGCACACGCTCTATACGTCCTATGTTTTTCTGAGCACAGTTAAATGCTTTCTTGTTTACCCCTTTGAAAATGCAGTAGGGTGGTAAAAATGAGCCCTCAGTATTACAGCATGCCACTACAGTAACTGTTTCACCCCTTTCCTTTGATTTTCTTAAATGTATATCTTTGCTACCTCGTACAGCCACAACATGTCCAGGTCCATTCGTTAATGACAAACCCGATTCATCCATGTTGTAGATGTTACCTGGTTTACACAACAGATTACCTTCTGTCAAGGTTTTCTGCAATAGCTCAAAATAGGCTTTCACTTCTTCCTTGTCCATTCCTTCTTCACGATTATTTGATATGCTTTGAGATTTCCTAACACATAAATCTGTGTTTCTCTTCATAAAAGACTTGTTTCCTTGTTGATCCTCTGTGCTTTATTCATTGAAAATGTTAAGTTATAGGCGATTCTTCTAAGGTTTTTCCTACTTGGAGCGAATCCTGCTGCCTGCAGCTTTTTAACAAGGCTAGCAAGTTTCCTTTCATCATCTTCCCCTAACAATGGAGGTTGACCAAGTTTCCCTTTTATGAAACGCCCGGTAGTTAATCTAGTGCGCAGCGTTTTCTCCGGGATGTTATTGTACCTCGCAGCTTTCCTTACTGTTTTTTTTTTATCTCGTAACGTACTAATAGACTTATCTACGTCTTCCTGTGTCCATCCTGCCCGATTGCTTTTTCTAGGTCCATACGTCGTAGGCATTTTCAACCTTTTGAACTTGAAAAAAGAGAGAGGAAATAGAACTACTTATTAAACTAAATAGTTTTTTAAAAATAAATTTTATACAAAATTAAGAGGACTGTCTACTTTCCCATTTCTAAGACAGAACAATAATTTCTTAGTAGCACCCAGGGTAGTGTAACCTGCGACTTATGTAAATTCAAAATTATCTAAGTGCTTACAGACACACATAAGGAAAGCGTGGGAGCGTGGTCTCTATTACTAGCACAAGGCACACATGTTTGTGACTCATGTCTGCTTAGCTGTCTGTGTAATCTTGACTGCCATATAGTGCATAGGTAGAAGCAGACAGCTGATTACAGTTTTGCTTTTTATCTTGTGCGGTTGAGACAGAGTAACCTCGAAGAAAACATGCGAATGTGCACAGCCGTATCTACTACACAAAGTACTTACTTACTTGTCGTTTTCATGAGAACAATTATATTTAAGGACATTTGTTTCTCTGTAATGGTATTTATCATAAAGTCACTTTCGCTAGAGTACATACAATAAAGAGTGCCAATTGGTTTTTCATTTATTAGGTGTAGCATTCAATTATCTTATATTACATAAATACTGCGTGGGCAAACAATTTTTTAATAACAACATTTACTCACATGGGTACTTGATATTGTTTACATTTTAGTCTTTTGTGTGTTTTTACATCGTACAACAAATACAGTCACATTTTATGGCATTCTACTTTAAGTAGGCCTAATGCCATTTTTAAGTCACGTTTAAGTAATCAACATATTCGACTTAACACAACATGCATTTTAAGTAACTAATATCAAGACGTAACCTTCTACGTCAGAGTGTTACTGTATATAGATATACGAAAGCATACTTTATTAAAATTAACTATGCGTCGTGTCTCCCTTTCACTAAATGCATCGTATCTCCCAAAACCATGGGAGATACGACGCAACCCATAACTGTGGTTTAAGATGGCGGGACATGCACGAGACGGCGTGAACACAAGGATAGCTCAATACCCTTCTCAACTACACTCCACAATTTGCTTCAAATTACAGAAATATGAGATAAAGTATAATTGAATTAACACACGACGAAATTTTCAGTACTTACCAATGGTGAATCGAGGAAGTAACTGATGCACTATTTTAAAAACAAACTGGAAGTACTCCATAACACAAACGTAAACTCCCGCAGATTAATGGCGACTGATGCGCACGATGACTGCGCATCAGCTCTTTCCCTTCCATGGGATTCTGGGGCTGCGTCATGCCTCCCGCCGCATCAGATCTCCCGGATTTACCATATACAGCAAAAAATCACTGACTTAATTTGCGTTAAGTATAAATATAACACTCACAATACAGCGTGAAGACTTGCAGCAATTGCACCTAATTCGTTGCCAACTTAACTGAAAGAGTGTATGTCATTGTGTAAGGTAACATATACGCGTTTAACAAGCAGTGATTTTGTTTTGCAAAGGTTGATTTCAGAAGTGCTTATTTTACAGTAAAAAGCTCTTAATTAGGGCTGTTCAATATCATTAAAATCTAATATGGATATTTTTTCAAACAGTTACTCGATATTTTTGATATATCGATAGTATCAAAATTATCTATAACACAAAAATGATAGATAGTGTAGAAATGATTGATAATACCGCAAACTTCGATAATATTGAAAACTTCGATAGTACCGAAGACTTCGATAGTACCGAAAACTTCGACAATATCGAAAAATCGATATAACGATTTTTTCAAAGTTACATATATATCGATAAGTTATATTTCATGTCGATAATAATACTGTATATATATATATCAGAATATCGAACAGCCCTACCCATAATAACCATTACTCCTCACCCCGAGAGTGCTGTTTCCCCCCCGCGCCTCTCACCGCGATGTCGGGCATGCCCCTGTGCGCAGAGACGGCCACGCAATGCGTGGGATTGGCACGCACCCGCCCCAAGGAGCGAGTTAATCGACAGCAAATTTACTCCCGCCCTCCAGCCCAGCCCCTGGAGAGAGGCGGGGCGAGTCTAGATAAGCCACCCCTTCAGACAAACAGCTCCTCCGAGACACATACAACCTCCGACAATGGCTAAATTCAAGTGCTCTAATTGTCAGCGTGCTGTAACGTCTCCTATTTTTAAACACTGTTTTATCGCCCGACACAAATAATTGCTTCTCAGAGTCCTGCAGTGTAGAATTTAAAATCGCGTATTCGTGAAACTGCTGTAAAACTTCTCACTGACTGATACCGCAGTGAAGTGACGGTTTCTTGAAACGGCCGTTTTGACTGCGAACTCCAGTCGTACGCGCCAGCGAAATGACGCCACTTGCCAGCAAAATATTGGATCGCTGTTCGCTAATCAGGGCCTGTTGAATTAAATAAACCACAATATCTGCGAGAGGATGTTAATACATTATATTTTGTTAAATGCATAGTTATTAAACTGTTATTGCAATATTGTTATACCCTCTGTGATCAGATGACAAATGCAGATTTCCTACGTATATAAATATTCAAAATAGTTCTTTATCTGTAGCAGAAAATATATGTTAATAACGAAGCTTATAATAGTTATGTTTTTTTTAAATCGAAATATAAAATGAGTTTTCTATTCACATTGCCGACGAGACATTACTTCATTATAAATAAAACTTTCTTTCTCACTTTTCCAGAAATTCTTAAACTAGCATTTTATGAACCAAAAACAATGATTTTTTGCAATGAGCAATGTTAATTATCATATTTACCGCACCGCAAATTAAAATTTTATTGATACGGCTGATTCAGAGGTTAAACTAATTGTATAAATGCAGTAGCGTATAAATTTCAGTATCTGGTTCCTCAGTGGAGAGTTGATAGATGATCTGAATAATTGCCGCTATCGTATCACAGGACCTAGATGAATGGAAATCACTAATTTGCTGATGGTAGAGCAAGGAAAATTGATAGGGAGAGCGAAGAGAATTGTTACGAAGCACAATGGAAACTCATAGTGGGCAAAAGAAAAATCCATAAATTTGTAATTATTTTTAAACACCATATACTAACCAAGCATGGTTATATTTTAGGAATATTTGTTTAGGATTTCGGTTTGTTTGTTTCGGTTAAATTTTTCCCTTTTTTAAAAAATTTTTGTATTTTTCTAGTGTTCCTGGTAGTTTGTTTCTTGTGAATGTTTTCTGGTTATCATATACATTTTATTTACGGTTTCGTTTCTAAGCCTGTTTCATAAGTATTATGGTTTTATACACATATGTAGCTTATGCGTGCATTATTACTACGAGTTTTTAAGCGTATGTTTTAATCCAGCATGATTTCGACCATTATTTCGAATCAGTTTACACCCAATCCTGTTAGCTGATATATATAATTTTTCACACAATGCATTACACACATTAGATAAGATAATATTTATTAACCCTGCGACAAAATTACTACAGTGTGTGTTCTTTTCAACTCAACAGCGTTTTGCACTTAAAATTACAATTTATCATTTCTACTTTAAAATTGCTGTTAATTTTGCCCTACATCAGGTCCCGGGCTTACGCGACTGGCGCCATGGGTAAGTATAACGCTAATTTTTGGATTTTTTCTTTTCGTACATCATTGTCATCGTTCTGTTTTTAGCAGCACGCTTCCAGAACTCGACGCCACTTAACTTCGCAAAACAATTCGACTTGTAAATTAAGCCTATTCTTACACGCAATTCACCAAAGCAACATTAAGGAAGTTGAGCAAACACAAATATTTGAACATACATAATTTTTATTTCAAGCAACGAAAAATATTAAAATAAAATACAACATAAATTTTTTTTTACTCCTTGTACCTTACCCTCTCGGCGTTCTGAGTACATGCCCAATTCGCCCATACTGTATTTATAACATGTACCTTACTATGTATATAAATAAATTATCGCTTCGTAAAATACTATGAATTAATATAATTCTGGTAATGTGATTGAACAGATGATTATGCAGAAGTAAGCAAATTTTTAAACGTATTACAAAGGGAGAAAAAAGCAAATTAAAACGTTTCATATTAAAGTATTTCTAAATACTCGTACATCACTAAGGGCGTGGAGGTAGGCGATCGTAAGTCGTTGAAGCCTGGATTTCCAGATCTGCATCAGGAGGAGATGGTACACCGATTAATGCGTGGTTGAATTACAACTCTCTCATTGAATTTCTAGTACTTGTAACTCGGCTTTTCTGTGAATGCTGGCAGCGCAATTTACCAGTGAAAGAGCGTTCGAGGGATGACACGACCCTACCGCCGATGACAGATGAATCCTCACACTGTTCACTGGTTTAAAATTCTAAACTTTAGCTGTATTATTTGTTGCGGACCCCCACGCACAAGCACACTACGGAATGAATTAATTCATTTCGCAGAACACCAAACACACGCAAGCGTGACAAAATGGCTCTTACTTTTTCAATCGTGACGAATCAATGTACGTCTTTATGCACTGCATGCAGACATATATAGAAGCTTTTATATTCTGCAAACGTTAGTGTTATTCATCAGTGTCATACTATGATCGAAAACGTAGTTAATAAGTTGATACTAACTGATCGATTAGATAATGAATGCACAGTCAAACACGACGCTTGGTGAAGTGGTACTCACTTTAAATGAGCAAAAGTCGCTGTTGAATAAATAAAATCCCAAATAATTAGTTGGATATTAATAATTCCAGCGGATTAATTTCCACCCCTTCCGGTCAGACGTTACTGCATCGTACAGCGTTTAATATAACAATTTGGCGATCCACTTGTACAGATTCACCTTATTCTGCGTAGGGATTTTGCAAACACTAATGAATCCATAGATACGCAGCTTCGCCGCGCAATAATAACCAGTTATTTCTAGTGAATGCTGTGTTTTGCTCGTTTGTTACGTAATACGTGGTTACATGTCGCACAAGCAAAGCATTTTTAAGAAATGGCGCATAAAAAAATATCTGGCTGACATACATTAATTTGTATAAGTTCACCTAGCCAAAGTATTTTCATCGCCAACAGTCTGTGGCAATACAAAATAATTTTATGTTCTACAAAAAATAATTTCGAAGAGGAAATTAGCCTTTTCCTAGTATACGCACTTTCGGAGGAAAATGCCATAATATAGACATTCGTTTATTAAGTACATGGAGAGTATCTAATTGTCTCGGGGGAAAGGGGGAGGAAGCTATTTTGAAATAATGTGGGCATAATATATCTTGACGAATATCGAAAGAAAACAGTAATATCGCACAATAAAGGTTATTTCTACCATCAACAAACATTAATATTGCGAGCGGACAACGCGAATGTATCTGATTTGGATCGATACGCGTTAGGAAAGGGATGAAATGAAGTGAAGCAAATATTGTATCTCCAGGAAAAAACTTTCAGCGCTGCTGTTTGGGTTGCTCACTAGAGGATGACGTAGAAGGCGCAAATTAAAATTTGTATCTCGTCAATCCTGTTATCAAGATAGATTACCTCACGCGTCAGCTTTCATTATTACATTATGAAGCTCATCATTTACGCGGAGGCTTTCTCTTAATTCAATACCCCAGGCGCAATACTTAAGTATACTTAAGCTAAGATGCCGTTTATAGGTACACGTAGGGACCTGAAAATTTCGCGAAATCAGTGAAATGTAGGCTAGAATTCAGTCTTATGTCCAAACAATCATATATCAACGTCTCATTGGTTGCTTGCTGTCAGGGTGGTTGGCGTTTACAGGGCATGCATTTTGTTATAAGTTTGTTATTTGTCCAGTGATCTCAAGGAGGTGTAAAATAACGCGTGGACCAATTGCAAAAATGACACAAACTTACACATTTTTGAGTTCTAGCTTGTCCCTAAATGAATCCGCGAATTTTCTCATACAGATATCAACTGTTTATAGGTTGAGTGTTGTGGTAGTAAAAAGCGGTGGTTGGACGCACAATTTATTGCATTTGTTATTGGCTCATTTATCTCCAGGAGGTGTCAAACAACACATCGACCAATTACATATCTAACAAGAACGTACACGTGTGTAAATTACAACTTGCCTAGAAATGAACCCGCGAAATTCTCGGGTCTCTAGTAATGAGTGGCTGAGTTTACCGGTCACATGACTTAGATGTCTGCTAGCCAATCAGAAACGTACAGTGTTGGAGTAACTTATTTCTGATTGGCCTAGACTGCTCACAAAGTCACGCGACCAACAGACAAAGGAAACGTGCAAATTTGCACGTAGGTTTTTGAAGTCCAGCCTACGCATAAATCTTTCGGCGAAAAACCGGTGGCCCTAGCAATAACATATGTTTCGAGACATGTAAATTTCGCGTTACTATTAGGAACACCGGAATTTCTTAAAAGATTTCCACACATGCTAGATCTCAATACCACATGGCATACCATCTGTTTTCTTTTCCTTATTGGCGGTGTTTCTTTGTGAGAAGATCTCCTACTTAACTGGCCAATCAGGAGTATGTAACTTCAATACTGAGCGTATTTTATTCGCGAGCAGACACCTAAATACGTGTAACATGAAAACCAGCAAGTAATATAAGTGGACCTGAGCTAAATTGTTTTGAAATAAAACTGGTCATGAAATTCGGGTGTTCTTAGTTATTATTTAGTAATATGCTAGACTTCACTGTCCTATACCTACTTAACCGCATTTCGTGATGTCACTGGTTACAAGCAACTAAACTGCGTCTGCGTGATTTACCTGTATGGCTGCATCACTGTCGATTGGCTGTTCAATCACTGAGCCTTTACTATTGGTTGAAAGCGTCCTTGGGACGTGCCACACAGATTGTCGACGAATGGCAGAAGTCAAACGATGACACATTATCTTTGAGTTCAGTCTGCAGCAACAAAATGACGGTAATTTTGCACGTCCCCACTTATGTTGGATGAGGATAGCGGCGGTGGTGAGAGCAGAGAGAGTACGGGAAGAGGCAGTTGGCATTAAGGAGGATGTATATCCTTCATCCTCCTTGGTTAGCACAGTGTCTCCGTGGAGGTCTGGTGACGTGACTGTTGGGGCACCCGCCCGGGCCAAGGTGCCCTCTGCTGTCTGGAAGGAGGGGATCTCTTGCCTCTTCCTCCTCACCCCTTCCTTTCCAAACCCCACCCCCGTCATCCGCCCACGATGTTTTGTCTACGCCAGGCATGCCAACACACTGCAAAGGAAAGCATGTGTCTCCGACTTACTTACGGTCGTCTTGGACATAGCGCAAATCCTTTCAACGATTTTCTTTAAGTGTCTTTTATCCCGAAAGATTAACCCTAAGGGACTGGGTTGCTCACGCAGTTCACTTACATAACCAACATATTTAAAACGACGCACACACTTAGGCCTATGCTGGATTTACATTGGCGTGACAGGTGCGACGCGACAGATGCGACGCCGCATGTGTGACGTCACTGTAAATTGTGGTTGTAATGCAAACACTGTGGTGCGACGCGATACCAAAAACACTATTTCGACCACTCATGGCTGAAAATACGAAAATATTGCAGAAGGTCATCCGTGTGTTTACGTGTAGGAATGAAGAAGAATAGCTTACAACACAAACTACCACATGAATGTTTATGTTTTGTAGTTTTGGAAAAATTGACATTGGCACAACTATATAACGTAGGATATTGAAGCTAGGTAGGCATTCCGACCTGTTTCATTTTTACCTAGTTACGTTTGTTTGGGTTCTGTTTATTTTATTTCGAGGGAAATATAGGAAACAGTGAGGGAGAATAGAGGGGGAGGGGTAGTTTAACATATTTTGTGAGACACCATCAGTTTGATGTTCTTACGAGGATGGGGCATTTTGAGTCGCGTATTGTTTTGATGGAGTGGTGGGAAATATTCTCGTATGGAAATAACATTTAAACTATCGTAACTTCGAAAATTTTAACATAAATGAAAAAAACAAAACGCAATATATACGTCGCTGTTCCTATCCGTACAGATGTAGCAATACACACACACACACACATACACACACCTAATGACACGCACGTATAATTTGGCCGAAGTTAACCTTACACTCGTTGAATTCACAATATAGGCAAATAAACAAATATTATTTACACACCTCAAAAGTGTTGAAAGTTCGCCTTTTTCAGACCACGTGAATTACAATAATAATGATAGAAAAGGTTTACAAATATATTATTTACAAAACGCGTTATCTTATGTAAAATTCGCAACCTCTTGAACGCGTTTTTTTTATACGAAAATCCTGACAAGTTACTTCACCAAAATCACTTTTGTTCGTCACTAGCATTAAATAATTTACTCGAAGAATCATTCAGTAAGATCAAACACTGCGCACATTTCCTGAAAATAACAAATTTAAACTACCACGCGTAAATTATATTGGTGTCGCTTCAATGCGAACGGCGGTTAAGAAAATGCTGGAACGAGCAGTATTACGCTGTAACATATGCCGAATAATATTACATTTCACTCAAGAAAACGCACTACAACGGTATCTACAACCAACTGTGCTTAAAGGAAGTAAATAAAAAATAAAATAATTAACTACAGATAAAATACTCCGACAACACCAGCAAGATAATATCTTCGCATGTTATTACAAATGTTACCAACTTGACATATCCACTACTCTTGCAGCAAGAAAAATGCACTCATTTATTGACGGTTGTCGCGCCTGCGACGCGACAAAATTATAAATTATTTCTATCCAGAAAATCCGTCGCACCCGATATTTCTGTCGCTTTGACGTCACAAAATACTCTTTTCTGTGTCGTACACATGTGTGGAAACCTTTAGTGATCAGATAAAAAGCACACAAAGGAAATGAACGTCAGGTGTGTACAAAGTGTGGGCCAGTGTGGCGGTACGTGAGGTCGTGCTCTTGAACTCCGGCACTGGCCAAATTTCCATTCATTTTGACGAATATTGTGTTTAATCAAAGTGTTAAATGTGCAATATGACATGGTTGGAGCTCAGTTATTTTGCCAGGTATAGTTATTTTGCAGGACCAGCCTGGGGCGCACCGCCTCAATGGTCTACTGCAGGTGAACATTCAGCCAGTCCCCCCGCGGTGATCGGAGCTGGAAAGAATCACGGGAATCTCACCTCATCTTCGCCTCTGAAAAGTAATTATCACGGTTAACAAAAGATATAGTTCATGGCACCATTCATACTCTAATTATGACTTTCATTTGAAATTCACTTATTTCCATTTTCACATCAAATAATGAACATCGATTATCCTACATTTCCTTACATCTTTCGAAGAAAAAAGTGTGGGGGCTGTTCAGGATAAAGTGATCACTTATGAAATCAACCTTAGAAAAAAGTCACTGCTCCTACCAGCCTATATTTTAACAGGTACACTGCGTGACATTCGCCCAGTAAAGTTGGTAACGTTTGAGGTAAAGTAGTTCCATATCTTAACGTCGAATAAAAAGTATTAGGCAACCATTTGTAAAAAAATTAAATTATGCCTTTCTCTTTCTGTTTTTAATGCAACCAAGTGTAAAAATGAGTAGATTTGTAAAATAGTTACTTTTCTAATAATTTCACAGTTTCACTCGACCGACGCATAAATTAAGTTATAAGGCCCATGACAGTGTTAATTTTACATAAGGCGGAAGAATACACAACGAACATACAAGTAGATACTAAGTAGGGCCATCAAAAGTGCTCATTTTACCGTGAACAGCCTATAAACCTATTTGTCTTAATTTTAATAATTTAGTAGAGCTAGTAGCCTACGAGCAGAACATCACACAGCAGATCTTTTTTAATAGCTTACGCAGAAAAATCCAACTTTCTATGAGATATCTATTAACACCTATTAACTTATACTCGAGATACATCGGAACAACACAACCACGTGTGAAAAAAATGGCAACTGAACTTCACTATTAAAATACAAGAAACTTTTTATGTTTAACTTTAAGCCATAAGCCGACCAAATTTCGTTTACAGTTTATACATTTTGAATTGTTCGATAAAAATAGGCTACCTTTTGTCCCGAATTTCACTTGAAACGAAATAAACTTCCATTGCTTACCTGCCAAAGTGAGGCCATTTTCCCGGGAACAGAAAAATGTATGGCAAAATTAACGGACCATTTATGAAAAATGATGTAAAGTGCAGGTAATAAAAATTTTTAAACAGCTGTTATAATATCGGGGTGCGAGTGCTGCCATTAGATGATTTCAAATGTGTTGCGCCAGTTCTGATGATATTCTATTCCGTTTCATCTTCGAAGTGTAAACGAGTTTTGAATTTGGTAGTAAAGTAAAAAAAAATGCTGTTAAAGGCCGTTCACGTTAAAGTGAGCACTCTAGAAATCAACCTTTAAAAAAAACCACCGCCCGCAACTGCGTATGTATAACCACGTGTGTCACCTCACAGGCTGGGGATGAACACTCCCAGTTATGTTGGCAGCGAAATGTGAAAAGTAGTTCTACGAAATAACGCGGTATTACAAGTGTAATGTTTACATTTATGGCTACTTAAGTTGTTTGGAGTTTATTTTATACATTTTAAATAATTATTGGGGTAAAGATAAGGTATTTATTGTAACTCATAATTATATCGTGTCACGTGATCGGCGCAAGGTAAATGTAAATGTGTTTTTTACAACGAGTTTTTCCGAACAGTTATTACGACGTGTTTTCGCCGCTTATCCCCAGTACGTTATTGAAGTAAATCATTGAAAAAGAACTAATATAAATCGACAGTTAGAAACGTGGTATTATAAACGGAAAGTTAAATAACAATTATAAAGTAAACGAACGACAGCAAAAACGCATCATTAATATATTGACGTGAGTTTGCGAAGTACGTGTTATATCCTAACTTTGACAAATAATATTAAAAGTTATGTGTACCTATCCACCTACGCCCATCTGTTTACCCTTTCTTTCAAATCTGTCTTTACAAGTGCAAATTTGGCAGTCAATAATTACACGTTAATTTTACATGTTTTTTTTTTTATTACTGTGTTGTTTTGTAATGTAGACCTAACCTCAAACTTGTGTTCATGTAGTTCTTCATCCCAAGTTAGTGTTAAGTTTTACAATTGTGAACATAACATAGACGTCGCAGTTTGATGCTACACCAAAGGTGTACCAACATATAAACTATAAAATCTTGAAGCTGGTTTTGTTACCTATAGACATATAGCTGTGCTTGTTGCCAACATTCTTTCGTGATGCAAGAGTAGGCCTGATGGTTTTATTTGGTAATACTTGCCGTAATAAGAATTAGAAAGTATTTACGAATAATTGTCAACAGTTAGGCTTATAGAACAATTCCATGTTTAAATTTCGAAATGGATGTTCGACAAGACAACTTGCTACCTTTTGAGAACTATCAACAAAGATAGTATGCGTTATTGAGTAGGCATAATAGTTTGTAATATCCGCCACTTTGGCCGCAAAAATATTTTAGTTATTGAAATTAAATGTAACTGAAAATTACACGTTATAGTCAACACCCCAGACTCCCAGAACTCCTGTCTACTTGCGAGTGCATGTTTAGTAAAGGTTATATTACATAAAGCAGTATAAGTGTTAAATTAAGTATTTCTAAAGAAGCTGTATGAGCTAACTTTCAATATGGGCTGGGCTACAATTGACATACCTAACACATTCACAGTTATAGCGAAAAGCACATACAAACACAAAAGCACAGTGGCCTGGCTACCATTGATATAACGATAATTATATTAGTTTGTTTATGTTGCTACATTTGTACCGAAAAAATTAAAGTCTGTACATATAGTTGGTTTTTTTCAAAAATAAATATTTTCAATTGATCTGAGACACTTTTAAAATGGTAAATTATTTACATTTCAATTTTTACTTTAAACATTACCTAAAAGCGTTACAAAACTTCAGTGGTTGTGATTATCCATAAATAAACAAAATAAAATATCTTCCCGATGAATGAAGTCAAAATGCACACTTTCTTGATTTGTAAATAAGTTTTTCAATTGATAACATAGCATAAGTGTCGGGGCTTCTGATTGGCTGTTTATTGACGCACAGTAATAGTAACAAGACAAGTTAAACCAAGTGCTTATCGCTATGCACAGTAACTTGTCTGTAAGTATTACTTTTTATAATTTGTCCTTTGCATTATCATTTTGCTGTCATTTGTTTATATGTATTGGTTTTACATTATTAATAAGACATTTATTTCAGCTTTGTGTGTGCACGCATGAATAATTTTTGTAAGTATAGTAATTTTCTTTAAATACTTTTCTCATTTAAGTTTAGAGTTTTGCTATGAAGGAACCACGAGAATGTGAGAGTCCATGCACTATACGTATAAAATTTGTTTCTTGAAGTCTGTGTGGGTTTAACAAAAAGGAAATATCGCACCCATTTGGGCCACAAGAGAACCGGAAATGTGGCCATCACCGCATCGGCATTTCATTTAGCTATAAATAATATACATTATTTTTATAATTATTTTGTACAAATGAAGATGGTGCAAGTTAGAAGCCTGGTATACCCTTCATTTACCACTTCAATTCACAGTATAAATGTTCAGTTCTTTTTTGGAGGGTCTCAGAAGGGTACGAACACAGAGTAACAGTGTAAAAAAAAAAAAAAACTATATGTACATATACACAATTGCATTTCTTGATGTGTTTATATTTTTAGTGTAAATTATTTTTATTTTACATATACATTATAGGCCTATGTTGAAATATATTTATCTCCATTTATAAAGGTGGATATAAAACTATCCTTAAAGTGTACATGTACATGCACATATTTTATATATATTTCTTTTTTATATATTAAATATTTATATATACATATGCT